>CM060896.1:141409044-142684044 GCA_030762935.1 Hymenopus coronatus
TATTTTTAGATGAAAAATTAAATTTCAGTCATCACACTATCTATGTAAGAATCAAAGCCGAAAAGACAACGATGAAGCTCTCTAGGATAATTCAATTTGATTTTAAAATCCCGCTCCACACAATCAATATTTATCATACTAGCATCTTCAGCTCTATTGTTACTTATGGAGCAGCAAATTGGGCAGTAAGGGCAAATAACACCACGGTAAAAAACCTTCCTGTTTCCCGAGTTAATCCCTGTTATTGGTTTCAATTTTAAAATACTTCAAACATTTCTCAAACGAGAAGTCTTCATTCGTTTCTCTCTTCTGTTTTACTTCTGTTCAATGAGAATTGCATAGTAATAGCTTTTAAAAGATTACTTAGCTTTATTCCTTATTTCCCATTTTAAGGAACTATGATTTAAGACAATTTCTGGTACTGTTTATTTTCATTGGCATGATGCAGGTAAAAGAATAATCCTTGAAAGAATAGTTTGTTTGCAGAACACATAGAGAAAGTATGTGAATGGAACATACCAGATATTTTTATTTATTTATTCTTATTTTCCTGTAGCAAGTTGGCAATCCCTCGTGGAGTTTTATAAAATTCAGTCAAGAGGCTCTAGGATATTCTCAGAAAATTCAATATGTACAGTTACTAAACAGGTACACATATTAAATAGTCTTTCAGGGAATTCAAGAAGGTATTTCCATAAAATGTTATATCTAATTTATGAATTAAATACATTTATTCCTCTACCTATAATAAATACATCTTCTGAAAGTAGAGACTACTAATACAAATCAGTGAGGTTCAAATTTGAATTTGTCCCTTGCCGATAAGGCATCTAATGTTTTATGTTTTACCTATTATGTTAAGGTTTTTCGACCTGAGGTAAACATGCTCTGTGCATAAAAATGGCGGAGGCATAGAAATTGTCAAATATAAAACATATTAGGTACGCTGTGATATTTAATCACTCATAGAAGAACCTGCGCTATGGTGACGAGAGATTAGATTATCGCCCACAGATGGCACTGTAGGAAAGAATTACGACTTGCGGACGCGAAATGGTGGAATTTTGTCCAGAAACCTTCTTCTTTCAAGGTATAGGGTTCTTTTATGTGCAAATAAACCTTATACGGACCACCGGATTTATTTCCCTTCCGGAGGAATTAGTTAAGGATTTTTGCGTCTGAAAAAATCCATCATTCTTCCCAGGTTTGAACCTCAAATCTTGGTTTTAGAAGCTAGTATGGTAACCACTACACCGGAGGGCGACCTCTATACTTTAACTATTTTCCCATTCTTGACATTAACTAATGAATTCTAAATTAACAAAAGAGATGAATTGATCTTGTAAATTCTCAAACTTTATGAAACTATTATGTACGTTTGTCACCGCTTAGTTCAGTTGCTTAATTAGTGCTTTGATAGCTTTTCCTTGCTCTCCTCTAAAATGTAACCGGTTAGCTTTGTTAGCTTTTGGAAACATCCTTGTAAAAATATCTGCAGTAAAGTGAAAAATGCACATGAAATTGACAAATCAGTTTAATATTAAAACTATAAAACATTGGCTTATGTGATACTATTTGCTGAACTAATAATTTATTTGCATAAACTCTTCACAGAATAAGAACTAGACTTTAGACGCATATAAAAAGAAGTTACCATTTGGATCGACTGCTTTCTCATTGGAAAAGCATTTGACAAATCTGTGTTTACCCAATTCTTATATGTCAAAGCTGATATCCACAAAAACCACTTGTTGATAAAGTCGTATTAATACTACACAGAGAGAAAGTTTGTGTTTTATACGGGGTATTTGGGATTCCACTCAACTCATTTTGAAAAGTCTTTCACCACTAAAACACTGTTATTCCGACAGACATATACTCTGAAATAGCCTCTAACTTCGAAAAGGATTTACATATGAAATGGCGTTTTATTTATGGACGCTCTTTAACTGCTGTGGTTCTCAGCGTTCCATTCTATACTGGGCGTGAAAGACCGCTTAATTATGCTCAGAGGCCTCTCTATCAGGCCTAAGGTTCTTTTACGTGCCGTAAATTTACGACGCGGCTTTACTTCTCTTTGCTAAGGATTTTTACGCCCGAAACAATCCATCATCCTCCACCAGGTTTGAACCCGCGACCTTGGGTATATGAAGTTAGCATGGTAGCCATTACACCACGGAGGGCGACAAGGATTTGCAAGATTTATGCACTAAACGAACATGTTATATCAATGTTTGTGAAGACGGCTTTGACTTTTCGTCGAGAATGCCATGGAAAATAATAAAAATTTGATGTGTTCCATTCCATTACCTTCTCTATATCTCTGTAACAAATTATTATTAAAAAGCTTATTATTCTATTTCTCGGTAATCGAGATCAAATTAGCAGAAATGGTCTTATTAGTTGCTTCCTTGTAAGTAGAAGGGAAATAAGGGAGTATAGTATAAACATTTTAAAGCTGGTTGCTATGTGATTGAAATTCCTTTGTTTGTATGGCCAGATGTTATAAATTCCCATATGAGAAACGTATAAGTATTTTAAAGCTGAACCCAATTACAAGGCATATCTCGCCCGCCTGAGTAGTGTGTCTGCATCACGTTTGCGAGTTCGAATCTCGCTTAGGGTAAGTTACCCGGATAAGGGTTTTTTCGGGGTTTTGCCTTATTCTTAGAAAACGAATGTCGAGTAATTTATGCTCCATGAACCCGAGATCATTGAGCATCATTTCACCTATTTTATTCACCGTCCAATATGTCCAACCAGATTAAAGGACATTAAGCTACAATAAAAAAGGAATATCTCAGAAACGGCCAGCTCTACAAAATACAAAATAAAGAAATAAATAACATAATATAAATGATGTGTTTTAACGATATATACATTTTTTGTGTAGGTAGATTAGTCTATTCTTTAAAGAGATAGGCAAATATCAGCTAAACTTATCCAAAATAATGAGGTTTTCGGAGACTATTCCCAGAAAATTAAAGATATACATTTTATTTGCATGTAACTATCTTTGATATAGGATATTTTAATCACCGTCGCTACAACCATTTTTTTGAGAACATCAAAATTTTCGAAAATTTTTCCATGTAAAGTTTAGTTTGGCAAAATCTTCGTGCCATATCCTTGGGAAGTACTAAATTTAAATACTAAGTTTGGTGTTTAATGGACTTTTCGTTTTTGAGCTAGGCTAGATACATACACACGGTTCTTTTTCTAAACATGCTTTCTACTTTCTCTACACGTACCATGTAGTACGTACATAGTGTATAGAGAAGGTAGGTATTGTAATGTAGCCAAAAATTTCATACCGAGATTTCACCGGGAATACATGTTTTGGGTACCCCTGAATCCAAAAAAAAAATTTTTTTTAGAAAAGGGCCGGGTGTGCGTGTGTGTGTGTCTGTGGACAGCATAACTCAAAAACGAAAATACCGTTAAATACCAAGTTAAACTTTTCTCATACGGAACTTGTCAAATCCCGGCCACGTAATTTCAACTCCACAGCAACCACACTTTAAAACATTTGACTATCAGTTCAGCCTAGTGTATTCCCTTATTTCTCTTCTTCTATCAAGGAAATAAATAATAAAACCGTTTCTGCCATTGTTTTAGCATGAAATAGTTAGAACCATAAGCTTATTAACAATAATTTGTTACAAAGATGTGGAGAAAGTCATGTGGATGGAACACATCAGATTTTTTTGATTCAGGGGGTCTCAAAACATATATTTCCGCTGAAATCTCGGTATCGACTTTTTTGGGTGAAATACAATACCTTCTCTATACACTATGTACATAGTAGGCGTAGAGAAAGTAAGCATATAATGTGTTATATTCACTTGACTATCTCTAACCTATATCGTTTATTAATAAGTATATAAAGTATTCTCACGAAAGTTATTGCTTTCGCTAGCCCCATATGTACACTGACCCCAAAACATATACAATATTTCCGGTGAAATCTTGACATCGAATTTTAGGATGGAATACAATACCTTTCGTATTCACTATGTACATTGTACATATGTGCTATGTACATGTACATAGTGTATAGAGAAAGTATTGCACTCCACCAAAAATTCGATACCGAGATTTCACCGGAAATATATGTTTTAGGGTTCCCAATATCCAAAAAAAGCATTTTCACAAAAAGGTCCGTGTGTGTGTGTGTGTCCGTGTGTCCGTGTGTCTGTGAACACGATAACTGAAAAACGAAAAGTCGGTAAAATACCAAACTTGGTATTTAAGTTTAGTATCTTCCAGGGATGCGACACGAAGATTTTGAGAAAAATCCCCCCACCCCCAACTACCCTTTACATGGAACTTTTTTCGAAAATTTTGATTTTCTCAAAAATGGCTCTAACGATTTTGATTAAAATTTCGGATATTAAACATATTTACCTGACAAATGAAATGTATATCTTGAATTTCCTGGGAATAGCCTCTGAAGAGTAGTTTATTCTGGATGAATTTGACTAAATTTTGAATGACTGCTAAACCGTAAGAGATGGACAAAAACTTACTACACAAAAAATGTAGAGCCTTTAAAACACACAATTTGTGTTATATACATTTTTTTCGTGGAGTTCGTCGTTTTTGTGACATTCCTTATTTTTGGTTTCTGCTATGAAAAACGTATACTTTTCTCATACAGGAACTTTTCAGCTCCTATCCATATAAACAAAGGAACTTCATTGACATAGCAACCAGCTTTTGACTATCACTTTAACCTACGGTTGTCCCTTATTTCGTTTCTACTTACAAGGAAGCGAGCAATTAGACTATTTCTGCTAATTTTTTCTGATTAGCACAAAGTAAATAGAAGTATAAGGTTTTTAAGAATTATTTGTTGCAGGGATATGGAGAAAGTCATGTGAATTGTACACATCAGATTTTTACTTTCTCCATACGCACTATGTACATAGTGTATAGAGAAAGTATTGCACTCCACCAAAAATTCGATACCGAGATTTCACCGGAAATATATGTTTTAGGGTCCCCAACATCCAAAAAAAAGCATTTTCACAAAAAGGTCCGTGTGTGTGTGTGTGTGTGTGTGTGTGTGTGTGTGTGTCTGTGAACACGATAACTCAAAAACGAAAAGTCTGTAAAATACCAAACTTGGTATTTAAGTTTAGTATCTTCCAGGGATGCGACACGAAGATTTTGAGAAAAATCCCCCCATCCCCAACTACCCTTTACATGGAACTTTTTTCGAAAATTTTGATTTTCTCAAAAATGGCTCTAACGATTTTGATTAAAATTTCGGATATTAAACATATTTAACTGACAAATGAAATGTATATCTTGAATTTTCTGGGAATAGCCTCTGAAGAGTAGTTTATTCTGGATGAATTTGACTAAATTTTGAATGACTGCTAAACTGTAAGAGATGGACAAAAACTTACTACACAAAAAATGTAGAGCACTTTAAAACACACAATTTATGTTATATACATTTTTTTCGTGGAGTTCGTCGTTTTTGTGACATCACTTATTTTTGGTTTCTGCTATGAAAAACGTATACTTTTCTCATACAGGAACTTGTCAACTCCTATCCATATAAACAAAGGAACTTCATTGACATAGCAAGCAGCTTTTGGCTATCACTTTAACCTACGGTTGTCCCTTATTTCGCTCCTACTTACAAGGAAGCGAGTAATAAGACTATTTCTGCTAATTTTTTCTGATTAGCATAAAGTAAATAGAAGTATTAGCTTTTTAAGAATTATTTGTTGCAGGGATATGGAGAAAGTCATGTGAATGGTACACATCAGATATTTTGGTTTATCTCGTACAGTTTACCAATTATGCAAAAGTCATCCGGAATGAAAAGGGCTTCAGAGGCTATTTCCAGAAAATCCAAATTATATATTGTCGCAACCACCCTTAGACCAGCGACTCCATCCTATGCCGCGACTGCCGGTTTCAGGATGAGGTTACGACTGGGGGGGTTTCACTACCAGATGATGAGACATACTCGCTATTGAACTTATTTATTTAACTGATAACACATTTATGGGAGCTCGCTATCATCACAAAACATAGTAAATTATGAAATACGATACATCTTACCTTGCTTGATGTGGCAGACCCAGGTTGATGGACTGGAGCGTTGATGTAAGACCTACTCTGAAAAGTTACTTTAACCTAGGTGAAACATCTGTTCACCAGAAACTCCCTAAGTATGATTGACTACCCGTTGCACTCGCCATAAGCTTGCTCGTCCGAACTGGGCGAGCGATCGAGCTTGAAGAGCCCCTAACCGGACGTTGCCGTTGCTTAAGTAAAATTCATTATTTCTTAGAGGCTTCTTCTTAATTGTCACCTATAATTTAGTAGATGGATGTAAATGCCTTTTGATTAGCCAATAGCTTTAAAGGTTAAAAATGACGTCTTTGCAGCAGAATTCTCGTATTGTCACCTCCGGCCTGAGCTCATAGGTTTTATCCCCGGAAGCGGTGAACCATCGCGTCCGTTATCCTATATAACTCTTCAACTTAAGTTAAGTTAGAATTTCACTAAGTGTATAAAATATTAAATGGATTCTATTCAAAATATTATTTAAAATATCTCAATTAAGGTTTCATCAATCTGGGTCTGCCACAATATTCTATTTGTCAAACAATGTCTTAAAAATAGTATATTTTAATCAAAACCGTTATAGCTATTTTTGAGAAAGTTAAAACATTTGAAAAAAGTTTCCATGTGAAGAGTAGTTTAGGGCGAGGAATTTTCTTCAAAAACTTTTCTGTCGCACCCTTGGAAAATGCTGAAATAACAAGTTTGGTTTGAGTTTTGTAGTTCCAGGCGCGCGCGCACGCACAGGCACACATTCACATACACGCCGCACATAGATACACTGGATATTTTTCTAAACATTTATTTTTGAACGTTTATTTCCAGAGACACTTCGAAATCAAACTTTACGGTGGAATACAACAGTACCTTCTCTGCCTACTATGTACATAGTGTGCGGTACAGAAAGTGAAATGCTTTTATTTATTTACTTATTCAGGAGGTGTCAAACCCTGTTTCCGCTGAATTTCAACATTGAATTTTTAATGGAATGCAATATTTCCGCTAACTATACGTACTAGGGAAAGTAAAAATAAGACAGAAGCTGCGGATGTTTCATTTCAAGCAAACTACATAGATATTCACGATTTAGCAGCTGAAAAACCAGAGGAGAGAAGCCATTTTGTCGTTTTATAAGAATATTGCGGACATATGCAGGATCTAGCATTAAAATTGTGCAAGTAACTTCTTTGCTAATTTTACTATAATGTAGTTTCTGGAAGCAAAAGTTTTAATAGCCCTTATACCTATAAGAATGTTTTGCTGAAGTTCCACTGATTGTTGCAATCGAGTGCTTGCACTACCATTGATTATTATTATTATTATTATTATTATTATTATTATTATTATTATTATTATTATTATTATTATTATGTATATGAGAGACAATGGTAACACCAGCTATTACTTAACCGATATTTACAACTAACAATTGAAAAAATGCTTTTTCTCGATGGTTACAGGTCACCCGTGCACGAAGGATTTTTATATTTCGTACATGTTAGGGATTTCTGTTATGTGAACACTGAAAAGTCTTTATGTTATTAGTAACTATGAGGTTAAAGAAGAACCAAACGTTTAAAAATTAGTTGTTTTTTTAAACCTATAGAATACACGTATAGAATAAATGTCTTGAACTTGGAATACGACAGTAAGCAGGTTAAGAAATTCAGAAATACGACGTTTGCTCATTTCAATAAATACTACTGAAGTTTGCTTCCGTTATTAGGAATGTCATCGGGGTTTACAAAGTTACAATTAGATATATAGATAAAGGGGAAGATTCACAATAGAAGCTTCGGAATAAGGTTTACAATTTGATTTTGTAAAGTGTATGAAGGAATATAATTAAATAAATCGCAATCGACATGTAAAACATTCGGGCTAGTCGGCAATAATTTATATTTTTAAAATGTAAAACCTTTGACAATACTTTGATTATTTTCAGGGTTATGGATATGTGAAATAGCCATAAATAATTTCGGCGGATTTACGAAAATGAGATGGTCATTTGATCATAATGAATGTTAAGGTTTGCCAAGAAACAGATTTGCTGCATCCTATCGATACCACGGCATTCTCCAAATGTTGGGATCGCATAACGTAAGAGGGAAGTGTGTATAACCTAAAAGGTTTCTGACGACTGCTGAGGACTCTGAAGCTGCTGACCTTCCTCAACGTGGAAGTTCTTCTGTAAGAAATGGTGTGAACATTTTTATTAAAAATTGGAAGACCTGCCGAGGATGTCTGGCGCGGCGCCTGGTCATCAGGGTAGCCAACCCCGAGGGTGTGAGGGGAAGGAGTGGGGTCGACCGGCGACTGGCCCGCCCTCTCTCCTCAACAGCATCTCGTCCTCAGTCAGTCCAACTTCTCGGTCAGTTGGTGCGGTCCTTTCCAGTGAGTGTATATGTGCTACCGACAATGCCTCGGCGCCCCCTGAACGTCTTCGGAAGCGGCGACGGCGAATGTGGCTTTCGTTATCGATGGAGGTGTCACAGGCCGCTAGTCTGAAGAAGAAGGATCACAACATGTGAGTGAGCCTACCCAAGTGTCGGTGAAGAGCCAATATTTGCCGTCGCTAAACATTACTTTTGTTTTGTAAACCTCTTCACCGCCACGAGTAATAAACAATACGATCACTTATTTCTATAAAATAACAGGAAAAAAATGATGATCTAATATCTTCCTTCAGTGTACAAGAATTCCTTTTGAGTGTAAAGGCGAAGATTTTTGGGGTAACGACTCGGTGTATATAAAACGGTGGCGGTGTTTCTGGTTTCTTTCACAACATAGACGACCCACGTGAGCCATCTTGTTTCTTTTACAAACACACACGTGCATACAGACAGGAAGTACAGTCACGCACGTGTGTAATATATCGGGTTAGGATTTTAAAAGATCAGAGGTGCATGACGTAATCCGAGTGTATTTGTGCCATTTAAAATAAACTAGCAAACAAGCTCTTTGCCATTGGATTTTCCCCACTGACGCCGGCCACTTACATGCTGTTTCGAGTTTATTTAAGCAAATTTCTGGCGACATGTGCTCTGTTAGGCCATTCCAAGAATTGTTTTTAAAATAAATGACCAAGAATTCACCAGTTGTCTTGTGGTGTTACAGCCAGTTTCCTGTTTTCATTAGGCGGAGTGAGTAAAGCAGCGCTAGGCGAGTGAGTGATTGGCTTGTTAATCGGAAACGGCGACAATTGACTGTGAGTGCGCGGGATTGCCGGCTCCTGGCAGCGTTCAGTGTTGTAATTACATTGTCACTTTCGATAAAACAGCAAAGAAAGCAGAAAAGTTCGGAAGAACAAGTTTTATGAGATAGCATTAGCAATATTCAACAATCCATCAAAACAGAACGTATTGTACGACAAAAGTAGCACGCTGGCAATAATTGCGATTACACTGCATAACAAATGAAAAGCTGTGTATTAATTTTTGTTACCAGTTTTTAATAAACGTGCGATTCCTTTGCTTTGCGGTGTATTACGCAGTAGGTATAAACATAAAATGAATATTATGTGAACTGTGCTACACATTATGGAGAAAGAAAAAACAGACTGGGAAAAATAACTGCGTGTTAGTAAGAGGAAGCAATACGTGACGAAAAGAAGAGGAGAGCTAGAAGGCAATTACCGAATGTTTGACAGCTTAACCTCTGACACATCCCCTGTGTTATTGTGTGTTTGTGTTAGGTGTTTTGTTCCGCCTCTTTTGTTTTTGAGTGTGTTAAGTAATAAAAACAAGACGAGAAAAAAGTGAGCACGCGTTAACATCGAAGCTGGCGGTAGTAAAAAGAAGAATCCAGTGTGTGGACTAGGAAAGGACGGAAAAATTATTAGTTCCAGTTGAACGTTAAAACAGTGTTCCTGTGTTTCTGATATCAACGGAATCGCCGAAGCACAGGGCTGCAGATTGTGTCAGGTAAGAGCAGTATGTAAACATAGCTAAAAGCATGGTAATGGTATGTCAGGCATTCCATTAACATTCTGTAGGAATGTGCTACAAATTTAAACCTAAGCATCAAATCTGTGAAAGTAATTTTTTCTATGTTAAAAATAAAGTATAGCCATTAGCAAAAGCAACAGAGATATGACACATGACATAAGACTTCCTTTCTCTGTTTCGAACGACGTGTGCTATTATTATGCATCAAGGTCAGTTTTCAGATGAACGATCGTGCTAATTGTAATGCTGTAGAATAATGTTTAGTTGCTTGCCAACAATGAAAACTGTTATGATTTCCAACTGAAGAGGTTGAACAATTTGTCAATTTACAAAATGTATCATTGTATTTTGCTTTGCTTTTAAATGGGTACTATAGCTGTTATGTCATTTCTCAGCACACCGGTCTAACGGCAGTCTAACCTAGTAACTCCGTTTATCAAATGATAAATTCAGGGTAGAATTTTAAATGCTGTTATGTGCAGGGTTAGTAAACTGCCTATTTAAATTTCCAGATTGAATTTCAAGATATGGAATATCAAAATAACTTGGTGGTAGTTAGGTGGATAGAAATAAAGTTTATTTATTTTACCTTCCCGCAACTGGACGTTGCCAAAGACAAAATATTCCAGACAATTTTACAATGTAGATTGCTCATTTAGAATGTAGCTGATGAATTTTAAGGCATTGCTATTTTTCTCAGATACCCCTGTAATAGCAGTTTTTAGTAACTGTTTTACGTTGGTGGAACGGAAATTAATTTAATCGCTTGAGAAATTGAATTAGCAGTCGCATTGATTCAGTCAAAATTATAACATAACCTCACTCTTTCAAATGCAAAAGGTGATAGATAACATTAATACGAATACATAATTGTGACTTCAATTTCCTTTTACAGAAATATAATATTTGCTACGCTTATTGCTTGTGTTGAAATCGATATACGTTCATTTTTCTGTACATTTATTGATGATACAGATAAGTTTGATATGAGCTGAGATAATTGTTGGTTCTACTTGAAAAAGTGTTGTAGGCCGAATATTGAATCATTCTTAATTTAACACTTTTAGAGCGTGAATTTGATGACATACGAGTGAACATTACGCATTGGAAGAAAGCACCTCCGTCATTATATCAATTATAATGTATTTTTCAGATGATTTTAGTATGGGGTTCCGTGGTTCGTGTATAAATGCAGAAGTTTTATATTCATTATTTACATGTACTAAAGATTTGAAAATCTCAAGGCCTTTCAGTGCTTCAAGTAAACATACACAATATTCCAATGAATAATGATTACCATTAACATACAGAGTTAATCAAAGAAAACTGTTGTTACATTTCATATTTAACTAAAACCTCTGTGTTTTTCTTTTTAATGAAATTGGTAAATTTCTTGAAAGCTAGTGTTAACAGTGTTGCAAATGTGGAGACATTTCTTTAATTTAGCGAACACTTAAGTATTGGGAAATCTAAGTATTTGAAGAAAACAAGAATGTTTAACTTTCCTTCGAACCCGAAGAAAAACAATGTGTTAAATATCTAACGGTTGTATTCTGCTTGTTTGGAAGTGTTTTTCTTTTCTTTTCATAAGTTTAACGCTCTTTATCCTATTCTCTATTAAGCAAAATGTATTAATAGAAGTATGCGTTTTTTTGTTTGTATTTTAATTGTTCCATTTTTATAGTCCCTCGATGGTCATATCAGGGGCTTTGACTTACGTAAAACTCGTTGACTGTAGGTTCTTTAACTATCGATTTTTAATACTTTGGAAGATAGGGAATAATTGCGGTTAAAGAAAAACCCCCCGCCTCAGCCGGGAATCGAACCCGGGTGAGAAGTCAACTCGAACACTCGACCACAAAGTAGGCAGTATGTGATTAATACAGTTAAATCGTTGCACGTCTTCAAATGGTAGATAACATTTCTCTTGTCAGCGAAAGGAATTTAAAGCAAACCCATATTCAAATAGCCGTACAAATGGCAGATTAGTTTATTTAAATACGACTTGTCAGTAATACTAACCAGTCAGTAATACTAACATTGTTTCTTTGTTTTTCTACAAAGGGTGTTAGGATCAACTCACGGACGGGTACCCCAGTTCCTGGGCCAGAGCACCGCACGTAGGCCCCGGGGGCACTTGTGACTTACGTGACCCTACATGCAAGGAGAGTTCCAAAGAGCGACCAGATGCGGATGACCACGTGCGCAAGCATGGCTGGGGTCCTTAACGGTTCCAAATTTGAATCTTCCGACGACGTCCGGGCCCAATCCACAAAACCTGAATTTGGGGGATTCCCCCGAAAGGACTTAGCCCGAAAGCACCCAAAGCGGTCCGATAGAGAAGAACCTAGACAATGCGCAAGCCATCGCCCAGCCACAACCCGCTGTTGCAGGGTCCTTAAATCCTAAAACAAATGACAAGGAAGTTGATGGGAACAGGAAATGATTGACAAGAAATTCGGGGTGTAATCTTTGCAGCATTCGCCTGGGGACGCGGGGGGAAAAAACAAACAAAAACCCTGATGTGTTCCATTCACATGGATTTCTCTATTTGCTTTGCAAACAAACTACTGTTACAAAAGATTATGCTTTTGTCCATGTAATGCTAATTAAGATAAATATTACCAGAAATATTCTTATTACTTTGTTCATCATAAGAGGAGGGGACTATGACAAAACCGACAGTCAAATCTTTTAAAAGCTGTCGCCATGGGGTTCAGCTAGGCCGGCGCGGAAATCAAACCCACGTTCTCCCGAATGTGAGTCGGATACGTTACCGCGGCGTCATCTCGATCGGCTACAAAGGGTATTACAAAGGTATAGGTCTTAGAAGGGTTTATTGAAGTGGTAAACTTGTGAAAACAGAAGCACAAAGGCTGATAAATGTGTGTACCAAAATTAATTTCTTCTGAGTAATTGGTCCTATATTTCCACATATCAGATATCGTTTATTTATCGTAAGGTACACTGCATGTCCATAGAGGACTGAAATCGATTTGAGCCATATTCCGTATTGAATACTGCCGTCCTCTGTGGTCTATGGATTACATGCTGGCCTCTGGTTGTCAAGGTCGGAGGTTCAAACTCGGCGGAAGGCCAAGGATTATTTTCGGTCGTAAACATTCTTAGCATGGTCTACTTAGGAAGAAAATTAACGCCAACGGTCTCATGCCCTAGATCTAGGGTACGCAAAAGAACTTCAAGCCTGATAAAGAGGCTTCTAAGCAAAATTAAATGGTATTTCACGCTCAGTATAGATTAGGACGCTAAAACCGCAGCAGTTTAAAAGCTCCAGAAATAAAAATCTGATGTGTTACACTCACATGACTTTCTCTAGCTGTTCTATAAACTTCTTACATAACATTATTCTTCTTTCCGCATCTTGCTAATCGAGGTACTCATTAGCAGAATGTTCTTATTACTTAGTTCCTTATAAGTAAGAAAAAATTAGGGAATACACTAGACTAAAGCCATAGTCAAATGTTTTAAAAGCTGTCGTTATGCGATTGTCATTATAAATCGCTTCTTTTCTTGTCCAGGAGTAGAACAAGTACTTCACAACTGAAACTAATAACAATGAATACCTCGAAAACTGTAAGCTCCATGAAATGTATATGACAAGACCTACAATTTTTGTATAGTAAGTTTTTGTCTATCTCTTACGGTTTACTAGTATGCCAAATTAAGCAAAATCCATCCAGAATAAACAGGTCTTTAGAAGCTGTTCCCAGAAAATTCAAGATATACATATTATTTGTCAGCTAAATATCTTTAATATACGATATTTTAATCAAAATCGTTAGAGCCATTTTAGAGAAAATCAAAATTTTCGAAAAAAGTTCCATGTAAACGGTAGTTTGGGGTGGGGGATTTTTCTCGAAATCTTCGTGTCGCATCCCTGGAAGATACTAAACTTAAATACCAAGTTTGGCGCTTTAACGACTTTTCGTTTTTGAGTTAACGTGTTCACAGACACACGGACACACACACACACACACACACACACACACACACACACACACGGACACACACACACGGACCTTTTTGTGAAAATGCTTTTTTTGAATACAGGGGACCCTAAAACATATATTTCCGGTGAAATCTCGGTATCGAATTTTTGGGTGAAATACAATACTTCTCTATCCTTATGTACATTGTGCATACGGGGCTAGAGAAAGTAAAAATCAATTTGCATTTTTGTATTTAAGGCGCATTCGGATCGTATTGAATCTTCGATCCCATCCTCTAAGAAGGAAGGATCAGATTGGGATTTTGTTGCATGGAAACACCCGCGTATTAAAATCTTATTGAATACGTCAAAGATGCTATTTTTTACTCTTTTTGCAACACGTTGTCAGATTGTTTTACTCAATAAACTTGCCAGAAATTGTAGTAATAAAACACACAACAGATCCATTTTTATGTTTCCTTAATCTCGTAATTTATGCTTCTCAAAAATATACACTAATCTCAAACCTGCTTATCATATGCAACATACAAAATCTGATGCGTTCCATTCACATGGCTTTCTCTATATCACTGCAACAAATTATTCTATTTACTTCATCTAATGGAGCAAAAATTAGCAGAAATAGTCTTATTACTTGCTTCCTTGTTTGTAGAAGCGAAATAAGGGGGTACCATAGGTTAAAGTGATAGTCAAAAGCTGGTTGCTCTGCGACTGAAGTTCCTTTGTTTGTATGGACACCAGTTTACAAAGTCCTGAATGAGAAAAGTATAAGTCTTTATAGCTGAAAAAAAAAAACAACAAGAATCCCTCAAAAACAATCAACATATATTGGCGCTTTAACGACTTTTCGTTTTTGAGTTAACGTGTTCACAGACACACGGACAGACACACACACGGACACACACACGGACCTTTTTGTGAAAATGCTTTTTTTGAATACAGGGGACCCTAAAACATATATTTCCGGTGAAATCTCGGTATCGAATTTTTGGGTGGAATACAATACTTCTCTATCCTTATGTACATTGTGCATACGGGGCTAGAGAAAGTAAAAATCAATTTGCATTTTTGTATTTAAGGCGCATTCGGATCGTATTGAATCTTCGATCCGATCCTCTAAGAAGGAAGGATCAGATTGGGATTTTGTTGCATGGAAACATCCGCGTATTAAAATCTTATTGAATACGTCAAAGATGCTATTTTTTACTCTTTTTGCAACACGTTGTCAGATTGTTTTACTCAATAAACTTGCCAGAAATTGTAGTAATAAAACACAACAGATCCATTTTTATGTTTCCTTAATCTCGTAATTTATGCTTCTCAAAAATATACACTAATCTCAAACCTGCTTATCATATGCAACATACAAAATCTGATGCGTTCCATTCACATGGCTTTCTCTATATCACTGCAACAAATTATTCTATTTACTTCATCTAATGGAGCAAAAATTAGCAGAAATAGTCTTATTACTTGCTTCCTTGTTTGTAGAAGCGAAATAAGGGGGTACCATAGGTTAAAGTGATAGTCAAAAGCTGGTTGCTCTGCGACTGAAGTTCCTTTGTTTGTATGGACACCAGTTTACAAAGTCCTGAATGAGAAAAGTATAAGTCTTTATAGCTGAAAAAAAAAACAACAAGAATCCCTCAAAAACAATCAACATATATTGGCGCTTTAACGACTTTTCGTTTTTGAGTTAACGTGTTCACAGACACACGGACAGACACACACACGGACACACACACGGACCTTTTTGTGAAAATGCTTTTTTTTGAATACAGGGGACCCTAAAACATATATTTCCGGTGAAATCTCGGTATCGAATTTTTGGGTGGAATACAATACTTCTCTATCCTTATGTACATTGTGCATACGGGGCTAGAGAAAGTAAAAATCAATTTGCATTTTTGTATTTAAGGCGCATTCGGATCGTATTGAATCTTCGATCCGATCCTCTAAGAAGGAAGGATCAGATTGGGATTTTGTTGCATGGAAACATCCGCGTATTAAAATCTTATTGAATACGTCAAAGATGCTATTTTTTACTCTTTTTGCAACACGTTGTCAGATTGTTTTACTCAATAAACTTGCCAGAAATTGTAGTAATAAAACACAACAGATCCATTTTTATGTTTCCTTAATCTCGTAATTTATGCTTCTCAAAAATATACACTAATCTCAAACCTGCTTATCATATGCAACATACAAAATCTGATGCGTTCCATTCACATGGCTTTCTCTATATCACTGCAACAAATTATTCTATTTACTTCATCTAATGGAGCAAAAATTAGCAGAAATAGTCTTATTACTTGCTTCCTTGTTTGTAGAAGCGAAATAAGGGGGTACCATAGGTTAAAGTGATAGTCAAAAGCTGGTTGCTCTGCGACTGAAGTTCCTTTGTTTGTATGGACACCAGTTTACAAAGTCCTGAATGAGAAAAGTATAAGTCTTTATAGCTGAAAAAAAAAAACAATAAGAATCCCTCAAAAACAATCAACATATATTGGCGCTTTAACGACTTTTTGTTTTTGAGTTAACGTGTTCACAGACACACGGACAGACACACACACGGACCGGACCTTTTTGTGAAAATGCTTTTTTTGAATATAGGGGACCCTAAAACATATATTTCCGGTGAAATCTCGGTATCGAATTTTTGGGTGGAATACAATACTTCTCTATCCTTATGTACATTGTGCATACGGGGCTAGAGAAAGTAAAAATCAATTTGCATTTTTGTATTTAAGGCGCATTCGGATCGTATTGAATCTTCGATCCGATCCTCTAAGAAGGAAGGATCAGATTGGGATTTTGTTGCATGGAAACATCCGCGTATTAAAATCTTATTGAATACGTCAAAGATGCTATTTTTTACTCTTTTTGCAACACGTTGTCAGATTGTTTTACTCAATAAACTTGCCAGAAATTGTAGTAATAAAACACAACAGATCCATTTTTATGTTTCCTTAATCTCGTAATTTATGCTTCTCAAAAATATACACTAATCTCAAACCTGCTTATCATATGCAACATACAAAATCTGATGCGTTCCATTCACATGGCTTTCTCTATATCATTGCAACAAATTATTCTATTTACTTCATCTAATGGAGCAAAAATTAGCAGAAATAGTCTTATTACTTGCTTCCTTGTTTGTAGAAGCGAAATAAGGGGGTACCATAGGTTAAAGTGATAGTCAAAAGCTGATTGCTCTGCGACTGAAGTTCCTTTGTTTGTATGGACACCAGTTTACAAAGTCCTGAATGAGAAAAGTATAAGTATTTATAGCTGAAAAAAAAAACAAGGAATACCTCAAAAACAATCAACATATATAACATAAATTGTGTGTTTTAAGGTGCTCTACATTGGTTGTGTGGTAAGTTTTTGTCCATCTCTTACGGTTTAGCAGTTATACGAAATTCCGTAAAATTGACCGAGAATAAAGTAGTCTTCAGAGGCTATTCCCAGAAAATTCAAAATATACATTTTATTTGTCATGTAAATATCTTTAATATACGCTATTTTAATCAAAATCGTTAGAGCCATTTTTTAGAAAATCACAATTTTCGAAAAAAGTTCCAGGTAAAGGGTAGTTTGGGTTGGGGGGATTTTTCTCAAAATTTTCGCGTCGCATCCCTGGAAGATACTAAACTTGTTTGGTATTTTACCGACTTTTCGTTTTTGAGTCATTGTGTACACACGGACACACACACACACACACACACACACGGACCTTTTTCTGAAAATACTTTTTTTGGATACAGGGGACCCTAAAACACATTTCCGGTGAAATCTCGGCATAGAATTTTTTGGTGGAGTGCAATACCTTCTCTATACACTATGTACATAGCACGTATAGAGAAAGTAAAAATCATAGATTTAACAGGTTCGCCCACATAAATCCAAGTTGACCAACATAAAAGCTTGAATAATTTATTCTCATACATTGCGCATTCAAAACGATTTTAATTTACATTGAATTTAACGTCTGAAATGCGAATCTGGAATTGGACACAAATCGATTTCGAGTTCCCATGGAAACTTAATGATTAATTTACTGCTAGTCATGTTAAAATTTTGCTTGCAGCAAACAGTTAGCCAATAAGTCACTATTAAGAATATACAATATTATGTAATGTTAAAATACAATGACCCCCAAAATACACGGTGTTCCCTAATTTCCGTCCACTTCTCGAAGTTCTATCTCGGAATTATTTCACGGCAATGTTAAGTTGCAGGGGTTCCAGGGGAAGTACAAAATATAAGCTGTTACAAGTTGTGATTTTATGCATGCATTTAAAGTAAAGCGTGATGGGTACATTATAATCACATACGAGTTGTGGATGTATGCATACGCATGTGTATACTGTGTATGTTCAAAATTCAATGTGTATTGCAAATATAAAACGTCAGAGGGGAGCGGGAACTTCTTCGCTAGAAACCTGCCACTTTAACCACTCATACACAAAGTACAATTGCAGATATTTAGTTCAACGCAGCTACCTAACAGGCTAATTAAATATGTCTGATTAATCACGAATGCGACGTGTTGTTGCTATTATTATTATTATTATTATTATTATTATTATTATTGTTGTTATTATTATCATTGCGTTTAACGACCTTTAAGTAGGTCATGTCGGACGATACATGGGCGAAATGATGTTCAAATGATCTCGGGTTTCATAGTTCCCAATTTTCATATTTTAGGCTAAGGGAAAACCTCGGTAAAATCCTTATACGCCCAACTCACCTAAATCGGGATTCGAAATGGGACCCCCTAAATGTGAGACAGGCACGCTACTCACACACCCCGCAAGTTGACAAAAAACCTTTACGGGTAACACAGAGATTCGAAATCGGTTCCTCTTCAATATGAGGCAGGCACCCTACCCACATATCATGGAAGTATTATTATTATTGCTATGATTATCAACATCCTAATAATCCCTGCTACAGTACTGTGGGCGGCGCAGTGGACAAATGGTTAGACCACTCGTCTCTCACTAGGGCGGACCGGGTACAATCCTAGAAACATGTGGGCTTTAATACAAAGCGATGTATGGGTGGATCCCCCCCCCCTCTCCGCCCACTTCATTTCACTAATTACTCCATCAACACTTTTTCCACCATCCTTTTTACCTTAATTTTCTATCATCTATTCCTCACTCTCATGTCTGGTCACAGGTCGATCCCTCTTTCCGAGTTCTGTTTCCGTCATTGGCTGTTCTACAGGCTTCTGACCTTAGGCACTCTCATGTGCACGAGGAAGTTATGCCAAGTTAATATTCCCCAATGCATTAGGGAATAATAAATTATTATTATAAATATTATACTGTATAAATAAACAATATGCCAGGTAGATTGATCACAGCTAAATGCTAATACACCTAATACACTTGTCTCATATGAATTGAAAACGTTTACTTTCCCTATACGCTCTATGTACATAGTGTATAAGTGTAATGCATCCAAAAACTCGATACCGAGATTTCACTGAAAATACATGTTTTGGGTCCCCCTGAATCCAAAAAAAAGTATTTTGGAAAAAGGTCCGCGTGTGTGTGTGTGTACGTCTGTGTGTCTATGGACAGCATAGCTCAAAAACGAAAAGACTGTTAAATACCAAACTTGGTATTTAAGTTTGGTATCTTCCATGGATGCCACACGAAGATTCCCAACTACCCTTTACATGGAACTTTTCGAAAATTTAGATTTTCTCAAAAATGGCTCTAACGATTTTGATTAAAATATCGCATATTAAAGATATTTACTTGAAAAATAAAATGCATATCTTGAATTTTCTGGAAATAGCCTCTTAAGACGACTTTATTCTGGATGAATTTTACGGCATTTTGCATAACTGCTAAACCGTAAAAGATGGACATAAACTTACCACACAAAAAATGTAGAGCACATTAAAACACTCGTGGAGTTGATCGTTTTTGAGTTATTCCTTGTTTTTGGTTTCAGCTTTGAAAAACATACTTTTCTCATATAGGAATTTGTCAACTCCTGTCCATACAAACAAAGGAACACATAGCCACCAGCTTTTGATAATAATTTGTTGCAGAGATGTAGAGAAGTCAAGTGAATGGAACACATCAGATTTTTTTCTTAAAGTGATAGTCAAAAGCTGATCTTAATTTCATTAGAATTATCGCTTACCCTCTGAAGAATGAATGGGAATGAATGTGAATGTATTTCACAGCAAATGTTTATAAAACCAGCGTTAAAAGCTTTTAAGTTAGAAACACCTTAAGGGTTGCCAATATGATATTAGAATCCCACTAGATATTTATCGGAAACCTGAAAAGTTTCAAGCAAATTTCTTGATTTTAATAACTAAGTAGATATTGTCATTAGTCTTCGAAACTGAAAACCTTTATAGATACTCCCTAGAAAAGATTGGAGTGTTATTTAGCGAACACAAGTGCCCAGTACATAATGAATCAACTTTGACGGTCGAAGTTTGGAAATAGCAGTATTATTACCTACTTCATTATGTACTGGCCACTGCGATGGGGATATGATTTTAATAACTGTTAATTTCAAACTGTTGGAATTAAAATATGTTTGCAGCAAGAATGGCTAAAGTCTAGACCTGATGAGACAACCGATAATTGGCAATGCTGAACACATCGTGTTTTAAGTAAAAGAAAATCCTTGGTATGTCCATAGAGTTTAAAGGGGGATATGTAATGTTAAATACACTCACGTTCACTCCCATTCATTCTTCAGAGGGTAGTCGCCGGTGTAATGGTTACCATGCTATCTTCATATATCCTAGGTCACGGACGATGGATTTTTTTGGGCGTAAAAATCCTTAGCATGGCTTCCTTCGTGTCGTAGATTTACGGCTCGTAAAAGAACCTCAAGCCTGATAAAAGAGGCCTCTGAGCAAAATTAAGCGGTATTTCACGCCCAATATAGAATGGGACGCTGAGAAAGAGCGTCCATAAATAAAACTCCATTTAATTTAATTTTTCAGAGGGTAAGCGATAATTCTAAGGAAAGGAATTCCGCTCCAGGGACATAATTTGCATTTGAGAAACCAGAAGTGAAGCATAATAAGAAAATGTGTTGTATTGTTACCACAATCATTTTAAAGTGTGTTGCTCGTAAAATGTTAGTGCTGATTTTAGGAGTAATGTTTATTGAAACTTTCTTAAAAGATATATTTTGAAAAATCTGATATTGTTTGGACTTAAACTAAGTAGGATTAACAAGTGCAACGATAGTGCATTAGCTTCTGGCGGTGGGGGCGGCGGGTACGATTTTCGGTATCAATGCAGGAATTGTCTGCCCCGCTGGGAGGACTGAGTGCGTGTAATTTCATCACCATCCTTCGGAAGGGAAATAGCAACATTACCTCGGTATTATTCATTGCATGAATGTCGCGGTCGGGTTGTGGTCTCTCCCACAATTTTATCCGGCCATTGAACCTTCGGGTTGAATATTCATCATCGTCAGGATTTTCTGCTATTATACGCCTATGATGATGCACAGTCATGGGTGTAAAAGGCATAGGATAGAACTTATATTGCTTGATATTTCTTGTAATGCATGTAACTGGTATATTTCAATGTAGAATAAACATACTGTATTTAATGCATTTATAATGTAAGTTGTATTTCTTTGCTTGCTTAACGCAGTTAAGTAATGGGTGAAACCTTAGAATTTAATTAGTGTCTCTAAGCTATACTTTAACTGTATATGTTCCAAGAAATTGAACCACCAGAATATTTTAAGCAAGTCAACTTTCGTTTCAGGCTTTGGATAATAACAGAGGCCGGTTTATCAGCTAAATCGCTTAGGTTTAGTAGTTCTGAATGAAAGAAGATTTTTGCAACACGCCTCGTGGCTCAGTCGGTAGAGCTGTATTAGTGTCCCGGGTTCGATTCTCGGCTCGGGGTGGGAATTTTTCTCTAGCCCAGATTATTCGCTATCCTACTCAGTCTGAAGGTATGAATGAGAGTATGAACATGTGTGATTTAATGAAGAAAATTAAAGAAATCATTAATCCAACGTCAGTAAACAGTATATGAGTCAACACCATTGCCAATAGGGGATAAGTTCACCTCTCCCAGGAGGACCATGTAGTTAAAGGCGGGGGGGGGGAAGTATTTTGTTTTAGAATTAGCAATGTCATGTCGCTACACTTGTGCTGCATTCCCCGAAACGAAGCTTAGACCTTGAACAATCTGAGTCATTGAAGACATTTCGAGTTATGCTTTTTCTTTAGTTTAACGTGCTTTAGTTTGGTTAGTCATATTGGACGATGAATGACATTGGTGAAATGTTGCTCAAATGACCTCGAGGTCAATGAAACTTTAAGTTATTCGACATTCGTCTTCTCAAAGTAAGGAAAACCTCGAAAAAATCTTATGTGGGTAACTCACCCCAAGCGAGATTCGAACTCGCGACCTGTTGATTGTGAGTCAGAAACGCAACCACCACACTACCCAGGCGAACTAATTGCTTTATTTTACTCATTCGTAGGTAGACTTTATTTTTTGACTGACTTTTACGTATGAAGGCCAGGTTCCATTTCTGTGCCAATCTGCTTGCGAGTTTAACAAGACAAATGGATATATTGACCTCTAGAAAAAGCGATACGAGATAATTTAATAGGGGCGGAATCGTCACCAAGTCACAATGGTGTGACGTGATTTATGAATTTCCTATAGAGCGACAAGTGTAACATATTCTGCAAATGGAGTTCCCGCAGAGTGGCCCACCCATTTGAACCTATCATTATGCAAGTGTGTCAATAAGATGTATTGCAACGCGTACCTTAACCGTATTTGGATCATCGGACGAAGCCTTTGAAATGGCCGACCTCGGCAGTTCACGATGCATCATGCCAAGGCTGTTTTCATTATGAATCTCATTCAAATTGTTTATCTCGAACTTAGAGCCTTTTATCTATTATTAATAACAACACAGCATTTATTGCCTTTGAAGATTTCGATTTATGGTACAGGTTTGGTCTCACTCAGTTGTTTAGTAAGTTACTCGTATAATAGGATGTTATAATTACTCCAGTATGATAAATATGAATTATATTTAGTTTTATTTTTAGTTGTTTAAGCGAGAGTAATAAAAAAGTGCTCAAATCCTCTTTTCAGCTGCACTGCAGGATGGTTATGCTCCTATCCCGGGGTTTTCAGTTTCATTCTCAATTTAATTTTTAGGTTATATGGACGAGTTTTATTATGGCGTCTTAAGGTTTTACGTCAAACAATGTTTGTAATAATATTAATAACATCGTCATGCACAGTGACTCTGTAAGCCGGGAGGGAAACACATTTTAGCTGTTGCGGAGCGAGCGCTGCGAGCCTGTGTATGTGGTACTTTTGACGTTAGTAGAAGTACATCGGGCCGAACATTCGAGTCCCTTCCGTAAGGGAACTGTTCGGATTGGGTTGGACTCGGGGGCAGTGGTTTCTCGAAACCTATAGGAGATTGGGCACTCTGGGTTATGAGGCCTGGGCCGGGTTGTGAGACGCTTTAATGTCCTTTGGCCATTAGCCTGAAGAGCTTGGTAGACAGAATCTGGTAACTATCACTTCCATCGAGGTATTCGGAGTTATCCCCTCTATGGTGTTGACGCGCGTAAGAGGCGTATCGACTTCCATTCTTAGAGGAGAAAGTGGGGGGGGGCGGTTTATAAAATAGGTACCGGCCTAATGGAAAACCCCATGAAAATCCCTGGGGTGCCTGTCACACCTGAGTTGTCAGGTTACTGTTGTGTGGATTATGTTGGTTTACAGCGTAGAGTTTGGAACTCTGCTACGAAATGCACCCAGGTTCAATCCAACCCTTGAGGTTCGGATTATAAGTCCTGGTACAGGAGCAGTACCAACATCAACAGTTGGACGAGCTCCAATTCAAGTTAATATAATAACAATTACAACTATGGCTCAAAATATAAATTCATTTCATAAAAAATTAATTCACTATCGACAAAAAAGTATTAAATTAACATTATTTATAAAATAATTTTAATCCAAAACAATTATATTTTCATTATATATTTTACTTTTAGGGATATTAGTCTGAACTTTAATCCTATTAATATATTAAATCTTTAATTTAAAATAAACTAAGGTTCGATCCCAAGCGACCGCATGTGAGATTTGTGATGGACAAAGCGGCGCTGGGGCGGGTTTTCTCCGGGTACTCCGGTTTCTCCCGCCATCGCATTCCACCGGTGCTCCATCATCATTTATGTATCATCAGTGTCACCGCCTGCGGTGCCATAAGTAGTTAACGCGGGCGTTAAACACTACCTTAAAAAAAAAAAAAAAAAAAAAACTAGGAAGAGAAAAGCTGCGATACAAAGCGATTCAGGTCTAGTCAGCCAACTTTCAACTGGAGCGATGCTACATTGGTTGGATGACCACTTACTTCCGCCATGCCATGACGCCCAAAACAGCCAAAGGTCCATAGAGCTTTAAGTTATCTGGCATTCGTCAGGGATAAGGGAAATTCCGGAAAAAAATCCTTATTCTTATTCGGGCAACTCTTCCTGAGCGAGATTCAAACTCCGGTTCTCTCGAATGTGAAGAAAACCTATACCTCCACAACACAGGGTCTTCAACTTCTTGTATCTCTTTTCTAGCTACAACGAAATGTATAATGAAAGATTTTGCAAGAAATTGCAAAACGCTTGTCGAAAGAGCCTAGAGAAAATCACATGAATTTAACTCGAATGTTCTGTTTATGTGCTGTTTTATCTTTGCTTCTTAGGTGATTTTAGTTCAGCAGTTGATAGTAAATGATATAATGCGCCGCGAAGTTGTAATTTGTTTTTAAACAGTTAACATGAAATCCCCCGCGGGTTTACAAGAATAACCCCTAGCTGTTAATAGCGTGGAATTGCTTTACCACGGTTCATTTGGTTGGGTCATTGTTCGAAAGCCAACTGCTAAAACTGGGGACATAAGTTAGCAGGCGTTACGTGTTCAATCTGTCGAGTTGAGGAAGGTTATACTCAAAATTTGGCCGCAGTCCACCAGACCTGAAGTTGTCTCATATGTTAAACATGAATATCATTATCCCCCACTTTCTTTGCTCTAATCAGAAAATTTAATCAAAAGTCGATCTGTTACTTTTCATAACTGGTTACCCACCTTTCAACAATGCTATAAATCTCCGTCTCTCAATGCTCCGCGAAAAATGTTCCATTGTTTGGAGAGGAAAAAGAAAAATCATCTTTTAAAAGGTAGTCGTTACCTAATTATATTGAAATTAGGTTCTCTTTGCGTTAAAAAAATGACGACACCGTTTGAGAAAAGTTTAAGTATTGGAAAATTTACTTACACCAATAACCAGGAACATCTCGGAAATAGTTAACTCCACGAAAAAAAAAAAAAAAAATATTTGACATAAATTGTATGCTTAAACGAAATCTACTTTTTTGTGTAGTAAACTTTTATCTATACCTTACGGCAGACATGGACATTTACTGGTTCAAGAAAAAGAAGTGGTTCTTGACCTTCCTGTTTACGACAGAAGATGCCGTTGCGGAAGTTTGGTGTACATATCAAGTATATGCCCATATATTGCAGCTTATCAAGAAGCAGTTTGGACAGCGACCAGGTTCCAATTAGGAAGTCGTCATGACAGATTCTAAGTATATATGTAAAGTGTTGCCGGCGAGTACTTTCTGTAATTGGCACTTATATTCTGTTGAAAAGGACTATATAAATAAATAAATAAATAAATAAATAAATAAATAAATAAGCTTAACTCAGAAGGGGAAAAAATAAGAATGCAGTAAACATATATGATGCAATTAAATCTTTCGTCGTGCATTTGGAACTGTAGAAGGGATCGTTACAAGAAGGACAGCTCTACTATTTTCCCTCGTTACTGTACTTCTAAAATAAAAATAGGAACAAGCATTTAATAAATAGATTTCCATTCCAGAGAGAGTAAACTATTTGTCGGGAAATAATTTTTATATTTTTGTAAATCCTATGCACGTGGAACCAACAAGGTTAACGCTGGATTTGTAGCTCAAATAATATCCTGACAAATAATAGTTTTTTAAATATTTGTGCCTGCTAAATATGGTATTGATCTATTTAAGCAATTGTCACTTGCAAAACAACGCTATTAACATTCTTTGCAGCTAACATTTTGGCTGTGTTTGCTTCCACATATTCATGTGAGCAACTGCTTTCCCAAATTAATTATATCACGTCAAAAAATCTGATGTGTTCCATTCACATGACTTTCTCTATATCTCTGTAACAAATTATTGTTAATAAGCTTATTCTTCTATGTGCTTCATGTTAACCAAGACAAACACTAGAAGAAACGGTCGTATTACGTGGTTCCTTATTAGTACAAGGAAAACGAGGGAATAGTGGGCTAAACCGATAGTCACATTTTTTAAAATATAGTGCTATGGAATTGAAAGTCGTTTCCTTGCGTGACCAGGAGTTGACAAGTTCGTGTAGAGAAAAGTTTTAAGTATTTTAAAACTGAAACAAGGAATATCTCGAAAGCCGTCAATTCCAGGAAATAATGTGCGTGACATGCATTATTGTTTTAAGGAGCTCTACATTTTTATGTAAAAAGTTGTTATCTATCTCTTACGATTTAGTAGTTATATAAAGTTTAAAAAAATAGTCCAGAATTAAGAGGTCTTTAGAGGCGATTCCCAGAATATTTAAGATATACATTTTATAGTACGATATCAAGTAAATATCTTAAGAGATTTTAATCAAAATCGTTAGTCATTTTTGAGAAAAACAAAATTTTCGAAATTTTTTCCATGTAAAGGGTAGTTGGGGTGGTGGGATTTTCCTGAAAATCTTCGTGTTGTATCCTTGAGGGATACTGAAATTTAATATCAAGGTTGGTATTTAACGGACTTTGAGCTATGCTGCCCACACACACACACACACACACACACACACACACGGACTTCTTTCTATTTATTTTTATTCCAGGGCTTCCAAAACATGTATTTCTGGTGAAATCTCGGTATCGAATATACACTGTGTACATAATACGTGTAGAGAAAGTAAAAACATATCTTGCTTAACTCATGAACATCTGCTAGCTTAGCTAAAATAGCTTTACCCTGTGTTCACTCAGAATAATTGCAATGTTTTTCATTTTATTGTGATTTAAACTATACATACACATTCAAGTACTGCTTATCAAGAATCAACACCTGCTACTGCTCTGTCTGCGGAGTCGCACATTTGTATGTGGGGAAAGCTGACTTTGCGGGTTGCGTGTCAAGCGGCTCAGGGTTTGCCCATTCAGACGGTGCATTCGTCATCTGAGTTCGATGGCAGGAATATATACATAGATGCGGATGGGAGTGAGTAACGGGTTGTCTTGTTCGATTGTTCGTATAGGTTTGAGATATCATCTTACTGTACTCCAGAGCGTGAGTACTTCTTGGGAATACTTAGCTGGTAGCTCTATCTGATAAATGCACTGCATATTCGTTATTGCAATAATAATTTTATTACAAAAACCGTTACCACAATCGCTACCGCATGCAGTAATGAATGTTCTCTGATAATTCGTCTAAGGAACAAATGGCAATATTGCTGTATAGATCTTTTTTGCAAGTTTTACAGTGATCGCGTTGTTATGTTAATAAAACTCCTTGGCACAAGATTCCACAAGGGATCACTGCCTACCGCCCGGCCAGCTTCATCCCCCCACCTCGGCCCAAAGACGTCATAAATGGGGTGCAGTGCAGGAGGATGAGACGTGAATAGCGCCTCGAGTCCCTCCTGTCAGGTTAATGCGGTCTTCTTGATCTGGAGTTGCTACTACTCAATCAAGTAGCTCCTCAGTTGCCCCCAGGAATCTCACGAGGCTTAGTACACCCCGGTCCAGGTCTAAGTTCCCCACACCGGTACCGGGAATCGAACCCAAGTCTCCCGCTTGGCAAGCAGCCACGTTACCACCGCGCTAAGCAGACGAACTGTTATGTTAATATGAATACCAAATGTCATTCAAAGTGGATGCACACTTTGCAAGTTATAAATTATGTTTTAATTATGTAAATATATTGCATAATCAAAATATGCCACATGCCTCAGAATTTGAGAAACTTGCTTGGCATTTTCTGAATTGGAACTGTGAACCCCACAAGACATTTGTATATGTCTAATTAGAGGATATTAATCTTTAAGATTTTTATTCTCTTATGGACTATTTTAATTCTTTTGGTTTATTGCAATGTTAATATATGTATTATATATAATTTTTTAATTCCTTAAAAACTTCAAAGGGGGATACCTCAATAACTTTTACTACTGAATTATTGCCTTTTTTTTAAATGTAGAAATTGATACTCGTAAATTAAAAGTAATACATAGGAAAATCAGAATCTTATATATATTCTCTAATTAAACAAATTCTCTTATCATTTACTACTTATGATTACTTATTACATTTACAGATTCTAAATCTGTTACACTTTCTTGTGCCAATATAGTAATTTTTTCATAAAAATATATTTTTTGGAAACATTTGAAAAAAAAAATGAGACGCACGGAACATTTTGAAAGAGTCAGTATGTAGTTTTGAGAAAAAAAATGCTGTTTAATGAAATAGGTTGCTAGGAAACAGGTGTATAGTGCATTAGAGCCTGAAGCAAGGGGAGGACTGTAAGTGTTATTCGCTATAGATGCGCAATGGTTCTAACAGCTATTTGTAATAAAAAAGCAATTTTTGATTTTTTGACCTATTGTAGTTAAAATTTTACGCCTAATGTTGAAACCAAAGTCTATTGGAACGTATCTTGATTTTTATAGTGTTTAAAGCCCGCTTTTACTACTTGTGGCACCGTAGGTGATGACACTGGTGATACATGAAAAAAAGATGGAGCACCGGTGGGATGCAATGGCGGGAGAACCCGGAGAAAACCAGACCCTGCGCCGTTTTGTCACTACAAATCTCATATGCGGTCGCTTGGGATGGAACCAGGGCCACCTAGGTGAGAGGCGAGTGGTCTAACCATTCATGTATCCTGATGGTAACGGGCTATATCGCGAAAGAAGTTTCAATAGATAAGCGAGCTGTACAGACTTGTTTACTCGAAGTCGCAGGTCCAAAATTTATAAAAGGTCGTGTTAGTGTTCTTTATTACAGGAGCGATGTGTTCAAGAAAAAGCTGATGTGTTCCATTCACATGACTTTCTCAACATCTCTGCAACAAATTATGTTAAGCTTATTGTTCTACTTACTTAATGCTAATTGAAAAAAAAAGTTAGCAGAAATAGTCTTATTACATGTTTCTTTGTAAGTAGAAGCGAAATAAGGGAGTATCATAGGTTAAAATAATAGTCAAAAGCTGGTTGCTATGTGATTGAAGTTCCTTTGTTTGTATGGACAGGAGTTGACAAATTCCTGTATGAGAAAAGTACGTGTTTTATGGCTGAAACCAAAAACAAGGAATGTCTCAAAAAGGATCAACTCCACGAAAAAAACCTATATAACATAAAGTGTGTGTTTTAAAGTGCTCTGCATATTTTGTGTGGTAAGTTTTTGTCCATCTCTTCCGGTTTAGCAGTTGTACAAAATTCCGTAAAATTCATCCAGAATAAAGTAATCTTTAGAGGCTATTCCCATAAAATTCAAGATATACATTTTATTTGTCAGGTAAATATCTTTAATAAATGCAATTTTAATCAGAATCGTTAGAGGCATTTTTGAGAAAATCGAAATTTTCGAAAAAGGTTCCATGTAAAGAGTAGTTTAGGATGGGGAGATTTTTCTCAAAACTTTCGTGTCGTATCCCTGAAAGATACTAAACTTAAATGCCCTATCCAAAAACTTACCACACAAAAATTGTACATCACGTTAAAACACACAATTTAAGTTAAATGCATTTTTTTTCGTGGAGTTGAACGTTTTTTTAGATATTCCCTGTTTTTGGTTTCAGTTTTGAAAAACATACTTTTCTCATACAAGAATTTGTCAACTCCTGTCCATACAAACAAAGGAACTTCAGTCACATAGCAACCACCTTTTGACTATCACTTTAACCCATGGTACTCCCTTATTTCGCTTCTACTAACAAGGAAGTAAGTAATAAGGCTATTTCTGCTAATTTTTTCTCGATTATATGAAATAAATAGAATAATTTATTGCAGAGATGTAGAGAAAGTCATGTGAATGGAACACATCAGAGTTTTACTTTCTCTACACGTACTATGTACATAGTGTATAGGGAAGGTATTGCACTCCACCCAAAAATTCAATACCGAGATTTCACCGGAAATATATGTTTTAGGGTTCCCTGTATCAAAAAAAAATCACTAAAAGGTCCGTGTGTGTGTTTGTGTGTGTGTGTGTGTGTGTCTGTCAACACGATAACTCAAAAACGAAAAGTCTGTCAAATACCAAACTTGGTATTTAAGTTTAGTATCTTCCAGGGATGCGACACAAAGATTTTGAGAAAAATCCCCCCACCCCAAACTACCCTTTACATGGAACTTTTTTCGAAAATTTTGATTTTCTAAAAAATGACTCACGTTTTTTTATTAAAATATCATATATTTTCATATATTAAAGATATTTACCTGACAAATGAAATGTGTATCTTGAATTTTCTGGAAATAGCATAACTGTTAAACCGTAAGATACTTACCACACAAAAAATGTAGAGCACTTTAAAACATACAATTTAGTTTATATGCATTTTTTTCATGGAGTTGGTCGTTTTTAAGATATTCCATATTTTTGGTTTCAGCTTTGAAAACTTACTTTTCTTATATAGAAATTTGTCAACTCCTTTCCATACAAACAAAGGAACTTCAGTCACATAGCGACCAGCTTTTGACTATCACTAACCTACGCTACTCCCTTATTTTGCTTCTACTTACAAGGAAGTAGGTAATAAGACTCTTTTTGCTAATTTTTTTTTCGGTTAGCATGAAGTAAATAGAAACATAAGCTTTTTAACAATATTTTGTTGCAGATATGTAGAGAAAGTCATGTGAATGGAACACATCAGATTTTTCTGCATAGATTTTTACATTTCGATTGATTTTACAAAAGTTATTACATGTTTACATGAACTGATATTAAGTATTTCCATGCTGTTTGAAATGGAGCACTTTGAGTATACCCACACATATATTGAGTTTCTCAGCTGGTGTTTTGCAGAAGATACAACACGTAGGTATACTTGGAAACCCACCTAATCCTCGAGCTTATTGTTTAGGTCATGCGTAAAAATTGCACCGTAAGAAACTGTTCCGAACTTTCTAAAAAGGAAATTTCGGTATTGCTGTTAGTTCTGCCTAGTGGTTAATTGTTTATGACATTTCTAGGGGACCTCATACCCTGCTATGTTCCCACACAAACTTTTTTGTATTCAGTTTCGGAAATGCACTTTATTTATAACCCTCAGGGAAACTTGCTTTTCGCCGGCTTACCATTTGGAAAAGACATCCAGATGCATAGGCTGGTCCCAGAAAAATCAAGATATGCTTTTCATTTGTCAAAAATATCTATTCATATGGCATTTAAATCAAAATCGTTAGTGACCTCTGAGAAAATAAAAATTTTCGAAATATGTTCCATGTAAAGGGTAGTTTGGAATGAGTGATTTTCTTAAACGTATTCTTGGAAAATACTGAACTTAAATATCAATACCTTTTCCATCTAATGTGTATTACATTGTGCATGGTAGAGAATGCAAAAGCTACCTATGATTTTCTATCTGCCGAGTTGCATCATTTTTAGTCTGATTTATTTTTCTTTCTCTTAGGCATTCTATTCCATCCAAAAGTTACACATCAATATTTCATTAGACGTTAAGAGATACACTAAATCCGAAAAAAAGAAGAAAAACAAAAGAAAAAGAAAGAAAGAAAACAGATGTTTCGTTCACCAGACGTTTTCTACCCATTATCAATTATTTTTGAACCATCCAAAATATTTTACAAATGTTTATTGTCTTCTCTACTTCCTATATCAAACTGTTCCACTTCAGCTGCGCACCAAAGAGCAATGAGTTACTCACTCACAGGGATGTGCTTGTATAATGCAATACTTCTCATCATTCAGGGCCACCTTACATCATCTGAATCAAGTGTTTGAATGTAAGCACAAGCATTATGCTATGAACTTGACCCACAGAAGTATTGCTATCACATCCCCAGTACGCAAGCTCCGAGATTTGTGGTTGAGTATGCATGAGAGGCTCAGGCGAGGAGAGTGGGAAACAACCTGACGTATATAGTAGTAGCATTTCACCCAAACATTTGATACAGATTTCATCGGAAATACGTGTTTTGAGGACACCAAAAATAAATAAAAACATTATAAAAAAACTCTGTGAACAACATAACTAAAAAATCTGATGTGTACCATTCACATGAATTTCTCCATATCCCTGCAACAAATAATTCTTAAAAAGCTTATACTTCTAGTTACTTTATGCTAATCAGAAAAAAATAGCAGAAATAGTCTTATTACTCGCTTCCTTGTAAGTAGAAACGAAATAAGGGACAACCGTAGGTTAAAGTGATAGTCAAAAGCTGGTTGCTATGTCAATTAAGTTCCTTTGTTTATATGGATAGGAGTTGACAAGTTCCTGTATGAGAAAAGTATACGTTTTTCATAGCAGAAATCAAAAATAAGGAATGTCACAAAAACGACGAACTCCACGAAAAAAAAGGTATATAACATAAATTGTGTGTTTTAAAGGCTCTACATTTTTTGTGTAGTAAATTTTTGTCCATCTCTTACGGTTTAGCAGTCATTCAAAATTTAGTCAAATTCATCCAGAATAAACTACTCTTCAGAGGCTATTCCCAGAAAATTCAAGATATACATTTCATTTGTCAGGTAAATATGTTTAATATCAGAAATTTTAATGAAAATCGTTAGAGCCATTTTTGAGAAAATCAACTGATGTGTTCAATTCACATGACTTTCTCTACATCGCTGTAACAAATTATTGTTAAAAAGTTTATGCTTCTATTTACTTCATGCTAATCGAGAAAAAATTAGCAGAAATATTCTTATTACTTGCTTCCTTGTAAGTAGAAGCGAAATAAGGGAGTAACTTAGGTTAAAGTGATAGTCAAAAGCTGGTTGCTATGTGACTGAAGCTTTTTTTGTTTCTATGGACACTAGTTGACAAATTCCTGTATGAGAAAAGTAAGATTTTCAAAGCTGAAACCAAAAAATATCTAAAACTCGATCAACTCCACGATATACATAACATAAAGTGTGTGTTTTAACGTGCTCTACATTTTTTGTGTGGTAAGTTTTTGTCCCTCTCTTACGGTTTAGTAGTTATGCAAAATTCCGTAAAATTCACCCAGAACAAAGTAGTCTTCACAGGCTATTCCTAGAAATTCAAGATATACATTTTATTTGTCAGGTATTCGTTAGTCATTTTTAAGAAAATGTAAACATTTGAAAAAAGTTCCATGTAAAGGGTAGTTGGGGGTGAGGAGATTTTTTTTTAAAATCTTCATGTCGCATCCTTGGAAGATACGAAACTTAAATACCAAGTTTGATATTCAACGGTCTTTTCGTTTTTGAGCTATGCTGTCCACAGACACACACACATGGTCATTTTTGTAAAAGTGTTTTTTTTTTTTTTTTGTATTCAGGGGGTCCTAAAACATGTATTTCCGGTGAAATCTCGGTATCGAATTTTTGGGTGGAATACAATATTTCCTCTATACACTATGTACATAGTAGTGTAGAGAAAGTAAAAATGAAGAAATGAAGAGAGATGTAAGACGTGTTCAAGCAAAAATCCACCCCAAACTACAGTTTACATGGAAAATGTTTCTAATATTTTGATTTTTGTAAATTGTTTTTAACATCTTATGTTTAAGATATTTTCACGACAGATGAAACATATCTTGAATTTTCCGGGAATAACCTGTGAAACTCTTATCATTCTGAATGAGTTGTGTGAGGTGGTAAACGCAAGAGACAGCCTCCCCCCAAAAAACAACATAATGTTGTTTTTTGAGCTGTTGAGGTATTCTTAATATTGCTTTGAATTTTCAAATATTTGCTGTCGCTCTCGTGGTCACGCAACGAGCATGACATCTCAATGGCATCAGATATCTTTAAAAATCTGATGACTCGCTTTAACTTCTATATCCTACAACGAAAAGCGCGATGTATATTGAACGTTTATCTCAATTAGATTTTTTTGACGCGTAGATTTTTTTGACGCTAATGTTTTTATTTCCAATAAAATATAACATATTTTGTAACAATAGTTGTCGAAGAGCGAGCAGAGAAAGTCGTGTGAGTAAAGTACTTCCATTTTGTGTTCCTTTTGACATGAGCACAAATCGTCTTCCAAAATTACTTTGTGCAAATAGGCATGTAAATGTGGTGAAATCTCGATATTCGAATTCATTTGGATATTGATTCAGTATCAGATTACCTAAGATAATTGTAGCATTAGAAGTTCCTTTGAAACGAAAAGTACTGCATCCAAGCCTAATTAAAAGCAAATAAATGTCGTTAAAAGAATGATATGATACGCCTAAAGAAAATCATATAATGAAAGGGAGGAAGCTAAAACAAGTTATGATTGACCACCCTGGAAAACCTGGATAGGTCACAAAGATGGCGGGAGCGGGGGGGGGCGAATCTTTCGACTGGATAGGTAAACCCACTCCACTCAGCAGAAAGCTTCCACTTCCACTCGCTCAAGCTTTTAACTCTTATTCCTAACGGTCCCAATTTTCTGCCCTGTTTGTTTGTTTGCCTTTATTCGCACTTATTTTTTCCTACTCACTTTCTCCCCTTGTTTTGCATACCATTAAACGTTCTCTCTGGCCAACTGCATTGTCCGTGCGTAGTTTTTCACACACACACACACACACACACACACACACACACACACACACACACACACACACACACACACACACACAGAATCCTGTGGTAAACACGAGATTCACAAACACATGTGGCGAGCACAGGTACCAATTAAAATGACGTATTCCTTTACGGCAATTTGTAAACGTGAAATCATTTCATTTGTTACAGTGGTACCACAATAATAACGATAACTCATTGTTGTGTGGCATGTTACGGCTCAATTTTCACTGCGCTGAGTTGCACATAAATCAGACTAAATCAGACAAAACAAGCAAATTAAATAGAGGGAAGTAACCGGCCCTCGGGGTTTTCTTAATTGGCATGTTGCCGGAACTGAATACCGCTGTTTACTCTACCTATCCGATTGTACTAAAATATCCATCGAGATGAGGGATTCAATTAGCGACGACATATGATGCCAATTTCCTCGAGAAACATCCCCTTTCAATGTCTTTTGCAAGTGTGCAGATTAAGGGTTGAGTGGTAAAGAACGATACCTGAATGTTTTCCTTGCGTGTTCACTATCATATTTCAGCTGTAGTGGGACATTATTCATTTCACCAACTCTCAGAAAAAGATGGGATCATCTCTTGTGTTCAGGGGCACTATCGAATGTTTTCGACGTCTAATATACGAGGGCCATCAAGAAAATAACAGACGATTTGGCATAACTAAATATTTACAAAAGACATCAACACGAAACTTTATTTGCAAAGTTACAGAACCTTACTGTATTTCTCAGCGTAATCGCCATTGCTATCAAGGAATTTATTGTTAAGTGGTAACGGCTTTTCAATGCAGCTCTTGTACTCTTTCACCGCCAAAGATCTGAGGCAAGATGTCACTGTCACTTTGAGATCTTTTTCCCCAAAAATTCATGAACGGTGTTCAAAGTGTAACACCGGTTTATCTAAATTCTTTTATTAACATTTTCGTTCAACTCCTTCATAACGACTGATGAACTTCCACTCCGGTTTTTGTCGTGCACACTGATTCTGCCTTGATTACTCGTACATTATGCGCCATTATAAAGGAATTATAAAAATTATACAAAATATATATATATAAACATTGTAATAAACCAAATGAATTAAAATAATCATTACCATGAGTACGAATTATTGATACTAAAATAGATAAACCTAAAGCTCCTTCACAAACCGCAAAAGATAAAAAAAATATTGTTATATATAATCCTCTATTACTGAAAACTCCTTCATTGCATTATCATCATACAATTGCGCTATCTGCGCATAAAATTCAACTGGCCATTCAAAAAAAAAAAAAAAAAACGAATAAGTTTTTTGGTGGTGAAAAAAAGTATAACATCGCCATTGACAAACTGGTACCATGTGAAAATAAATTGTTGATAGAATGGAGATTGCGTTGTAAAATAGAGTAAGGTACTCTAACTTTGTAAATACAAATTTGTGTTGATATTTTTCGTTATTATTTAATTACGCCAAATCGTTCGTTACTTTCTGGATAGCCCTCGTATTACGATACTGAGAAATGACTATCGAATAATAGTCACTTTTCCATTCGGTTTTAAAGGTTGTTTATTTAGCTATATGTATGAAGTAATGACAGCATTACAAATTACTATTTACTTTTCAATGTTTTTCACTCGGTTTTAAAAAATCTATTTATTTAGCTAAATGCATGAATAGGAGCATAGACAACGTACTATCTACTTTTCATTCGGATTTAAAAAAGCTACTTATAATCTACCTATCTCAGAATTAAATGCGGTTGTGGTTCAGTAATTTGACGTTATATTATTTACTATTTCGTATCTATTTAGTTTAAAGCTAAAATGAAAGAGCCAAAGATTATTCCCTCGCAATATAGGGTGCCTTCATTTAGCTAATTCTTATTGTTTACTATTTTGTGTATTGCAAGAGCACGTACGGTCTGTGGACCCGTGCGATTGATGAAGATCAGTGTATGCATACTGACATTTCAATAAATACACGTATTTATTCATAATTAATTTTTATTCTTTATTTGAAGTGTTCGGCATTAATTTGCCTAACTAATATTTTGGTTTGAATTGAGAGTATTAGCCTCGCATTCAAGAGGTTAGAGCGAGTTGCCCGGATAAAGTTTTACTGGGATTTTCCCTTATTCGAGAAGACAAATGTCGAGTGACTCTAACCTCTATGGACCCCAGGCTTATTTGAGCATCATGTCATCGTTTCATTCATCATCTGAAATGACCTGCTAGATTAAAGGACGTTAAAAAAAAGGACGTTAAAATTCTAAGCTCCATGTGCTTCTCGACTTTAATACACAAGGAGGGGGGGGGGGGATGGGCTACAATGGTTTCCGTGGATGTTAAGTTGATAACTAGCTAGAAAATATGAAACAGCAACTTTAACTTCTGTCAGACAAAAAAAGAGCATGTGTTAAAGTTTGCAATGAAGTTTTGGTTTTTATTTACATGCATTACAACAATCGCCGCCACCCATCATTGGTTTCTCTGCCACAATATAGCAACCCCTCCGATTACCAATATTAATGCACATGTTAGAACAAATTATGCCCTACTATCCTAATAATTGCTATTTATATATTTTTCTTGATATTTAGCCTTATTTAGTGTCAAAACTGTTAAATAAAGAAAAAAAAAATAGATACTTTATACTCACTAGAAGGGGTAGCAGGATATCTGCAGTCGTTCATCGATAACAGCGCCTTGAAAAGTAATTGTAGGCTATCAATGCCAAGCAATCAGTAATATAGTAACGTTTTAATACCGAATGAAAAACCGAATGCTTGGGCAACAATTGCATAACCGATATTTAGGCGACTATCGAATAATCGATAGTCACCATCACTAAATTTAACGCACTCTTCTATTCATACGCCACGTGTTTGCTTCGGATATCCAACAATCAAGGTTATTTATCTTATAACATGCGTACAAGAATGCAATTTATCGGATAAAACGTCAGCTTGTTACTAAACCGTTACTATTATGTAGTATGCAGTGATTAATTGCTTACATCGTTCATCTCGACAGCAGAGTCAGACATGATTTCAGATTTGAATATAGGAGCAAGGATTAATAAAAGTAACAGGTCATGCCACTTCATTGAAGCTTTGTCTACAGATAAATCAACAGCATCTTTTAACAATTCTGGAGAAATTGCAAAATCTTACTACTTCAACATTTATTTTAGTTTAGCCGACTTGAATTTTTACTAACGAAAACCAACAGATTACTTTACCTTTGAATATGTTTATTAAATGCACATTCAAATAGTGTGAATTTAAAAATAACTAAGGTTCTTTAAAACCAAAAACAGAAATATGTGTTTTCTGCATTGTGATTTTATCTTTTCTGAATTTTGAGGTTAATTATTTTCTCATTGTCACCAGTTATTGCGTAACAAATCTCGATAATTATTCTGTAACAAATTCGATTGATGATTATTTAATAATCCGTGTCCTGACAATCGCACGATGGTTATTTGATCAATAAACATAAATAAGAAGTTAATTATTATTTATATCATTTTTTTTCTTCTAATCGTCTTAAGAAATTACATTCTATGTTAATAATTTCATCAGATAAATTTGTTACCTGTCGTAGAATTACCTTGATTAAAAAAAGTATGAAGTTAAATAAATAACAATTTGAAAGAAAATTTTGAAGAAATAAACTCTTGAATAAGCATACTAAGAAAAATTGAATTAACCTTGAAAAATCTTTGGCTACTGATGCTGTTATCGCTTAACGGTACTTGATACCGATTTTTCGAGAGAGAGAGAGAGAGAGAGAGAGGGAGAGAGAGAGGGAGGGAGAGAGAGAGGGAGAGAGAGAGGGAGGGAGAGAGGGAGGGAGAGAGGGAGGGAATGAGAGAGGGAGGGAGAGAGTGAGAGAGGGAGGGAGAGAGTGAGGGAGGGAGAGAGTGAGGGAGAGAGGGAGGGAGAGAGAGATAGAGGGAGGGAGAGAGAGATAGAGGGAGGGAGAGAGAGATAGAGGGAGGGAGAGATAGAGGGAGGGAGAGATAGAGGAGAGAGAGAGAGAGAGAGAGAGAGAGAGAGAGAGAGAGAGAGAGAGAGAGAGAGAGAGAGAGAGAGAGAGAGAGAGAGAGAGAGAGAGAGAGAGAGAGAGAGAGAGAGAGAGAGAGAGAGAGAGAGAGAGAGAGAGAGAGAGAGAGAGAGAGAGAGAGAGAGAGAGAGAGAGAGACTTTCTTTGCAAATTTCTGCGGAAAAAGTCCTCAGACGTTGTAAGTTCAGCATCAATTTCATTTTGTCTTTCTGGCATTTAAACCTCATATAGACGTTAACAAGGAAATGTGTGACATTTTTTTTTTTTTTTTTCGTAATCTTAAAATGTTCGTTGTTATTTCATTTTTGTTGAATTTATTTCAGATTGTCGGGAATGAGAGTAATAAAAATACACGTATTCCATGTTATACTCAGGTTAGCCAACTCTTTAATACATAAAGGTACATCTCTAATACAGAGAGAATAATGCTCAGAACAACATGCATGGTTATTCAAATGTAGAGGAGAGGATCGTGACTGGATCCTCAACACACATTTTCAATATACATTCTCTGAAGTGGATGAAGAGTTTAAAGAATATTTTCTAAGTATCAAGTATAGTTTTGGATTTAGGGCTTAGTGATTTATTACATAGAGAAAATTAAATATTACGTATCATAGTTTTGCATAAAAAGTTAATGTTGCACAAAATAATCAATGATTTTGAAAAATCTTGTTTGAGGAATAATATAAAAGCGTTCAAATTTCCACCACAAGGGATATTTTCATTTTTTTGAAAATAATAGATAGTAAATAGATGCGTGCAACTATGAAAATAATAAGAATAATAAAAATTATTATTATTATTATTATTATTATTATTATTAATTGGTAATGCTCTAACCATATTAAACACACATTTGTAATAAAGCTTTCAACTAAATCGTAACGGTATCCTTAAGCCACGATGACGATATCTCCATCTGAGATAAGGGTTCTCGTTTGATTCTTGTATTCTGATAAGTCCCCAAGATGACCTCGTACACTACAGAGATCATATTTCAAAAGGCAACTTACAATGTTTCAAAATTTCCGGAATTAGTTAGCTACTATTATGTTAATTTATATTTGATAATAATTTGTGGTTTTATACTACTGCGTCAGCAGTAAGTTCCATTAACGTTAATCTTCAAAATACGAGATACGTCCAGAAAGTAAGTTCCGTTTGGTAATAAAATTAAATTGTGTACAGATACAGAATAATTATTTATTGCACAAAATTCTACAGCTCTTAAACTACTTTTCCACATAACTGCCGAAATTTTGCAGGCATTTGTCATAGCGTGGCACAAGTTTTTGTATACCTTCTTCATAGAAGTTTGCCGCCTGTGTCTTCAAACAGTTGGAAACATTTTCTTTCAGCTCTTGTTGAAGTATTGACCGCCAAGGAAAGACTTGAGATGTAAGAACAGATGAATGTCGCTAGGAGCGATGTCAGGGCTGTACGGACGATGGTCAAACACGTCCCAGCCAAATCCCTGTAGGAGGTTTTCCGTCACATTTGCAGTGTGTGGTCGTGCGTTGTCGTGAAGAAAAACAACACCTTTTGACAGCAATCCTCGGCGCTTATTCTGTATTGCGCGGCGCAATTTCCTAAGTGTCTCGCAATAAACATCTACTTTGATTGTTTGACCACGCAGTAAGAAATCAATGAGTAAGATGTCTTCCCAGTTCCAGAACACTGTGCACATCATTTTTCGAGGTGACAAGATTTGTTTCGGCTTAACCTTTGCTGGGGATGAAGTGTGCCTCCATTCCATTGATTGCCACTTACTTTCAGCGGTGTCGTAAGAAACCCAAGTCTCATCTCATGTGACTATCTGTGTCAGAAATTCTTCGCCGTCTTCATCATAATGGGTTAAAAACTGAAGTGCACTACCCATCCGTTTTGTTTTGTGTTGCTCGTAAGAATCTTTGGTACCCAACGTGAGCAAAGTTTACGAAATTTCAGTTTTTGGTTAACAATTTCATGAATTAGTGATCATGAGCTTTGGGGAAATTCCATAGCGAGAACACTAATGGTAAACTTGCGGTTTTTCTGGATCTTGTCATCAATCGCGTGAACCAGTTCTTCTGTAACCAAAGATGGACGCCCACTTCGTTCTTCATCGTGCACTTCACTAAGTCCTTCATTGAACTGTTGGACCCATCTTCTCACCATTGAATCACTCATCGCATTTGGTCCGTAAACTTCGCAAATTTGCCGATAAATTTCAATTGATTTCACTTTCCTAGCATTCAGAAAACGAGTCACAGATCTGATTTCACAAGCGGCGGAATTTTCAATCAACACCGACATTGTAAACAAGCACAACAAAGCGTACGTGGCTGACAGCGATCTCAAAATGGCGCACGTTTCTTCTCCTTGATACAGAACGTCTACAGCGCATGTGCGGAACTGCGATCGCAGCGCTGCAGCGGAGATAAATTGAAACGGAACTTACTTTCTGGACGTACCTCGTATTATGTTCTTTATGTAAACATTATTTAAGCGAGTCATGCTCCGTGGTCTAGGGGTATCATGTTGGCCTTTGGTTCCCAAGGCCGCGGGTTCAATTCAACCACGGGGAGGGCGATGAATTATTTCGGGCCTAAAATCCTTAGAATGGCTTCCTTCGGAGGGAAAGTATAGACGAGGGTGTCGAGTCGTAGATTTCCTGCCTCAAACGTGATAAGGAGGCCTCTGTAAATATCTTAAACGTGTGGTATCTTAATCGTTAAGTCTTTTTTTGAGAAAACAAAAACTAAACAAATAAATAAATAGGTATATAAAGAAGTGGGAGGAAGAAATTCTTAAAAAAGATTAGTAACACGGCATTGGAGGTTGCTAAAATAAAACACCAAATTTGGTGTTTATCTGACTTTTCGTTTTTGAGTTATGTTTACTTTCCTGTCATTCACGTACACAAACCCAAAGAAAAACTTCATTTATTTGTTTATTAACGACGCTATCAATTGCCATATCAACGCCGCCGGAAAATCGAATTCTCGTAGTTCTTTTACATGCCAATACACCTACCAACTGGCTGTTTTTAACCCTTGGTTGCCTGATTAGTATACTGCATATGCCGTTTTTCCTTTAATTAAAGTTTAAAAATGAGTTGTAGTAAAAATATATGGGAATAAACCTATAAAATTATTATATGAAATAATAAAAAAATTATAGAAATGAAAATATATGTAGATCCCTTATTAATCTTTTTCTTCCCAATTAAAAGTTTAAATTTTTTAAACCAGTTTTCATAATCCTGCCAAAGACACTACCAAAAAAGTAGTTCAAATGGCCATGAGTGTTAGGTGATAGGTAATATACCGGTCATCCATTCAAGGCCAAATGTTACAAGTTCAAATCCCAGTGACGGTGGTAATAACGGCGAGAGCCCAAGTAAAATAATCGGTGTGATGCTTGGAAGCTAATAGGGTTAAATTTAACTGTAGTTATGTGGCTTTTACTCTTTTATTTATTACAAAAATCACTGCAATTTTAGGACAAAGATTGTATATATTTTTACAATATAAAACAGCCTTGATTACTTGTCGTTTATGGTTGAAGGTTAATATAACATGAAATTAATCCTAGAGTACAACCCTATTTCTATATTTACGCTTAAAACAAGCGGCACTTATAGGTACCGACAGGCAACAAAGGTTTAAGTACAGTCCGTGGGATAGCGCCGTGGCGAGTGTTTAGACCACTTGTCTCTCACCTAGGCGGTTCGACCCCAAGCGACCGCATGTGAGATTTGTGGTGGACAAAACGGCACATCAGCGGTTTTTCTCCGAGTTTTCCAGTTTCCCCCGGTGTTCCATCTTCATTCTATGTTATCAGTAGCATCGCCTGCGCTGCCTGAGTAATAAAAGCGAGTGTTAAATTGTATAAAAAAGTACTGTCATTCTCGGCCGGGTTTGAATCCTAGATCTTGAGATTAAAAAGCCAGCGCCTAACCAACGGAGATATATATATATATATATATAGTTTTATTTTTTTGGTTGTTGTTTTGTTTTAATTCAGGTGATATCGTGTCGCGTTTTTGTATATCGTCTGCCTACTATAAGCAGGTACCATTGAACGTAAATATATCCAATTGTATTATATCTTCGTTTCGTATTCGGCTTACCCTCCCTGTATTTTTAGGACTGACACCCCCCTAGTCAAAGCGTTATGTCAGAAGCTTGTTGGGGAGCCAACGGTACGAAACCACAGAATGGGGAACCTGTAACGCGGGGTGGGCCCGTAACCAGGCATGAACATGAAGTATATGATATGAAATGTAAGCGAAATTGATGATTGGAAAGGTAATGATAGAGCAGTCGGTGGGATGAGTGGCGGAGGAAATCAGAGGACTCGGAGAAAACCCGACCAGACCCCACCGTCCACCACCAATACCACATGCGGGCGCTTGGGATCGAACCCGGGTCTAGCCACTCACCCACAGCGCCGCCTTGTATTATCTACTAGTTTAAGACCCGTTAGCATTGCTGCTAGAAAGGATAAAATATACATCTGACGAGAAAACTACTAAATTGGTAACCTTGGTTGCAGGGTTGAAAAGATCAGAAAAGCACCTACGCCTTTAGTCGTAACAAATCTTGCAAAAAAGAGACGTAAAAGGTGTAATAAACGTACTAATTAAGCATGACATCGTGATCAAATAAGGAAGGTCATAAATGCATCGTCTGCTTGCGAAACGTTAAACTGCTTTTATTTTAAGCACAAGTCCCAATTGGTCTCGTCTAAGGCAATTTAAACTCCAAGAGTAAAGAAGGAAAGGATAAGAAGTAAAAAGGGACGACACTTTTGACTGTAATGGTATGCACAAACGGCGAAGAGATTAATATGAGAGCCGTGTTTTTACGCTCGACGGGTTTACGGTGTAGCTGTGTAAAAAAACTGACAAGCGGTTCGCACAAGTGAAATGCTGCAAAAAAAAAGTTTGCGAATGTCTTTAGCACTGTAGCCGTCTTGGTTAATAATTCAGCAGCAACGTGAGGACGTGTTCTATTTGGGGGCGGTCCACAAACATAAAGATGATACAGTCCTTCTTCCCTTTGAACCTTGTTTATATACAAACTCCCTTTCATAGATGATACAGAAGAATGTAATGCACAAAACAGAAAAGGGGTTGCATTGCCTACAAGCTGAAAACACCCGGCGTTGCCCGTGGTTCCACGGGTTATCCCTAAAACATTTAGTCTTAAGTTACCGAGCAAATTGGTAATGTTTGCGACTCATTCAGGAGGTCGTGGGTTCGCTCCCCGCGCACTGTGATTTCGTGGTTCTCCCTTATCAGTTAGGCGTACGCTGGGATGATAATTCTTTACAATTCCATGCCCATTACCATTTTTCAATTATGCTTCTAAGCTCATGAAGAATTTGTGTAATAATAGTAAAGGTAAAAGATTAGTCTCCCAGTATTTCCTAAAAGTGCTATTAAAAGGTGACCATAACTCTTTCATTATAAGTTTTATACTGTTTTGAGGTCTAGTAAGTCCAAAAAAAAAAACATTTTTGAAAAAAAGTCCATCTGGTTTTGTAGGTGTGTGTGTGTGTGAACATGATAATTCGGAAACTAAAATTCGGTTAGTTACCAAACTTGGTATTTAGGTTCAGCATCTTCAAAAATTGCACCACGAAGATTTCGTCCCCCAACTGCGCTTTACATGGAAAACTTTTCAAGAGTTTTGATTTACTGAAAAATCGCTCTAACGTGTTTCACTAAAACACAGTATATTAAAAATATTAACATAGCAAATAAAACGTGTATCTTGAATTTTCTGAAAATAGCTTCTGAAGTCCTTTTTATTCTAAATGGCTTTTGCATTAAATTGTAAATGATATAAAAAATGTACTACTCAAAAAATGTAGATCTCATTAAAATACATAATTTATGCCATATGTTTCCTTTTGGAGTTAGCCATTTTCAAGATATTCCTTGTTATTCGCTTCAGTTTTAAAATATTAAATGTTTTCTCGAACAAAAACATACAAAAACAACCGAATTTCAATCTCATAGCAACCAGCTTTTAAAAGAACTATCTCTTTAACCTACTGTATTCCCTCATTTATTTTCTACTTATAAGAAAGTAAGCAATGATACCATGTCTGTTAATATTTATCTTGATTAGCATGAAGTATATAGAAGAATATATTTTTGTAAGAATAGTTATTACAGAATAGGTAGAGAAAGTAATGTGAATGGATCACATAAGATTGTTTAAATTAGGTTGCACTTGCCTTGCGTTTCTAATGAGGTATTTAAAAGTTATTACACAAGACTTGATTAAAATGTTCAGGACAAAGAAATTACTAAATATATCCACTGTTACGAAACTGCTTTCGAAAATAATATGTATACAACAATTATTGAAGAACTATCTATAATGATTGCAACAAATGACCTCAAGAACACTGACCAGTGTGATCCAGAAAATAGGATCACATTTAAGTATAAATAGAAAATCATTCAAATATTTAAGTATAAATAAACTGTGAGTATCAATTAACATTTCCACTAATTTTAAGTAAAACAAGAACAAAACAACATCTTTAATAATTATTGACAGGCCGCGCCGTGGCCGAGTGGTTATAGCGGCTAAACGGCCCAGGTTCGATCCCAAGCGACCGCATGTGGGATTTGTGGTGGACTAAGCGGCGCAGAGACGGGTTTTCCGGTTTTTCCCGCCATCGCATTCTACCGGTGCTCCATCTTCATTTCATGTACCATCAGTGTTATCACCTGCAATGCCATTTGTAGTAAAAGCGGGCGTTAAACACTATCAAACACAGCAACTGCAAGCTCTGTCTTCCTCCGTCAACTAGCCTCCAGAACATACTAGGCAGAATGGGTTATGTTGTCAATTCGGCAGTATGGCTTCAACATATCGCTTACGTTGTGTGGATTCTAGGACCTCATTCGCCAGCGCCACCGTTTTTCTACAATGGCTGCTCACTTAGTCCCAAGGAATTGAGTGTATTTCTTTCTAGGCTTTCTAGAAAGGGAAAAAATCCCCATGTCGGCAACGGAAACCCAAGTATAATAATAGTGAATCGCCGAATAATAACGTTATTTGAAGCAAAATTAGACAATGGTGTCTGGGTCTGTTGATACAATATAATATTCGGGCTCGGGGTGGGCCTGGGCTCACAACAACGAAATAGATTGCACAGGAAAGCAGCTGTACAACTAAGGCCAGTAACCGAATTCCTCGAGCAGTCGTGTAGAAAGGCGACTGCACATTTAAGACCAAACACGTGATACAAGAGGGCACCTACGCCACTACACTAATGGCGCAACTAAAGCTACTGAGAGAGTTTGTCAAGCAGATGGTGCAGGAAGACCACTTCGCAGGTCATTTACAGAGTTGCTGAAATAGATCAAGACCACTACGCAACTAAGGACATTGCGAGTTCCTGTAGAAGAAGTATAGTAAATTGACTACGCAACCAATAGATAATATAAGAAGACCACTACGCAACTAAAACACCCGCAACAATAAACCACATTCTTAAGAATGTAACATGCAGTACATTATACAGAAACACAAAATATCAGGAATTACCACAGCTCTGAATAATCCAAAGTTCTTTCATAACACTGTTTATTATTTTAAAGACATTTCTTTGTATAAATCAATTTAAAGTGTAACATCAAAATGTGAGACCTGCAACACACCACTTACTGTCCAACACATCCTGCTGCAGTGTCCGAGATACGCCAGACAGAGACTTCAGGCCGGCTTCAATGACTTACCAAGTGCTCTACATAACCACCAGACAACCAAAAAGACAATAATATTTATAAGACAGTGTAAACTTTTTGAATTATTGTAAAGTATAAATGTAATTATTTTGTATTTTACCAATGTGTAAATAACTATTTTGTGTACAATTTGTAAGGTCGCAATATGACCATGCTGTTAAAGCGACCCAAAATATATTGCAAAAAAAACAAAACAAAAAAAACTTTGTATTCCTTAGTGATTTGTTATGATATTGCTAATTACCTATATAATGTTCTATGTATGTTTTAGAAATACTTTTTGTTGTTCCATTATTGTTCTTATAATATGTTTGTATTTTGTTATTGTAATGTTTTGGTCGCAAAAAAAAAAAAACAACAAAAAAAAAAACACTGAGTTCTGCGACTTTAAATAAATAATAACAAAAAACTCGCATGAATAACAGAACGCTCGCGATTTGATCATGAAGTTAGGGCAATTTAAACAAGAAAGGTATAATGAAATTATGCTTTAAATTTCCCTCAGGCTGACATGTGAATAAACTTGGGCATGCGTGTATTTCAATGCGCTTGAAAAGAGTTTCGGAAACTTGGATATGCCTCTGCAGATGAAGAAAGTTTAGCAAAGGTTTGTTGCCTGGATGTTAGGATGGAAATGTTCCCGTCTCGTCTATTGAATAGCGTCTGTGGCGTTAACTAGTGACAGAAAAATAATACTAATACACTCACAGAGTTAAGGTCGTTGCACCACAATTTAATTTGGCAGCCTCATTCGTCTCATGACAGACAGACATGTAACACGAGATAAAACAGTCAGAAAAGCGACCTGGATACCTACAAATTCTCATTCGGCTTCCTATAGCCTTCGTGTTTCTCACTGTACATCATATTCTTGGTTTATAAACTGGAAATGTCCTGCCAAAGAAAGGACTGCACATGTAATTGGTGTTTGCAGCTACGGCTCACTTTCGGAAGGTCACGGGTTCAAATCTCTTGTGCTGATACCTACACCCTCCCCCTTTAAATACGGCTTTGCTTATGCCGACTAATGCGACCGGGCCCTCACATGATCTCTTATTTAGATTGCATATTCAATGCCAGATGCAAAGTTCCACATACATAACAAAAAATATAGAACTCACCCGGAGAGTTCAATTCCCGGCTGATGCGGGAATTTTTCTTTTACCAGAAGTATTCCCTATCCCCCACAGAGTCTGGAAGTATGTATGTGAGAGTGAATATGTGTGTTTTTGAGGAAAATAAAACGATTTAAACCCAACGTAAAGAACCCACAGACAACGAGTTGATTCTAATGGAAAGCAAACGATATAACCTTAGATGTTAAAGGGGGCTATACACATGAAATAATAATAATAATAATAATAATAATAATAATAATAATAACAATAAGAAGAAGAAGAAGAATACTAAGATATAGAAATAATAATTAGATTAAATAGGAAGCGATTAATGGCTAAGACATATCCAGCGTCACCATGACCAGTGTAAAGAACGACTAGTACTTACAACATTGTAAGACGCCAATGGGGTGTCATCTCATAATAATTTGATATCACCTTGTGGTATACCGGAAATATGTGAGTCAGTTGAGAAGTTTAATGTCGTGCCGGCACGTTGTCATGATAGCTCCGTGGTTAGAGTAACCGGGAGATCCATGGTTCAAATCTCGGCTATGGCATTCAATTTTTCAGTTTGACTCTGCCTATTCAACTCCTGTCCTACACAGGCTTGTGTGGAGGGGAAAAAAAAAAAAAAAAAAAAAAAAAAAACGTTAAATTAACGGCTAGCAGTTCCACGGTCCCGAAGTCCATATTCCGCCAAAACTCTACATCAAAAAACTGAATTGCATAGAAAGGCAACTACAGCTAAATATAGTTTTATCGAATGCCACTTTAATATTTCAGTTTAACGAAAAAATACTTAATTCCCCTTTTATAACTCCAGTGCTAAATTATTTGAATTGTACGAGGGGTGGTACAACGCAAATTTCAGTATAGGGAAAGGGATTTTCCTTTCGGTGATGCATCTGTGAAATTTGGAAAATCTACTATATATAAGATATCTTATTGAAATTTATATCAGTTATAAAAGTGATAAATTTTGCCATACATCAAAATTCTAGCATGCATGGTTATTTAAATAATGTTTTATTGTTAAAATTCATTGTTCTAAAAATCTTATGTGTTCTATTCTCATGATTTTTTCTACGTCTCTGTAACAAACTATTGTTGAAAAACTTATTCTTCTATCTACTTCATGCTAATAGAGATAAATGTTAACAGAAAGGGTATTATTACTGCTTCCTTGTACAAGGCTAAAGCGAGTCAAATCCTTTAAAAGTTGGTTGCCATATGGTTTAAACCCATTTCTTTATATGACCAAGAGTTTGCAAATTCCCGGATGAGAAAAGTTTTTAAGTATTTTAAAACTAAAACCAATAACAAGAAATATCTCAGAAATGGCCAACTCCTTGAAAAAATGTATATTACATAAATTGTGTTTTTTGACGAGATCTACATTTTTGTGTAGTAAGTTTTTGTCTATCTCTTATGGTTTACCAGTTATGCAAAATTCAGCATAATTCATCCAAAATAAAGACGTGTTCATGGGCTATTATCAGAAAATTCAAGATATTCATTTTATTTGTCATGTAAACATCTTTAATATACAGTATTTTAATCAAAATCTTTAGAGCCATTTTTAAGAGAATCAAAATTTTCGAACTTTTTTCGATGTAAAGGTAGTTAGAGGGATTTATTTAAACAAAATCTTCGTGTCAGATTCTTGGAAGATATTAAACTTGAATAACAAGTTTGGTATTTTACCAACTTTTCGCTTTGAGTTTCGTGTTCACAGACACACTCAGGACACGGACAAACACGGACATATCATACCATATAACATTAAATAGTTATGTGTTCCATTCACATCACTTTATCTGTTCTGCAAACAAACTACTCTAACAAAAGACAATTCTTTTATCTACATAATGCTAATCAAGATATACATTACCAAAATTATCTTAGTACCTGGTTCTTTATAAGTAGAGAGAAATACGAGAACACACTTGGCTAAAGTGACAGTCAAATGTTTTAAAAGCTATCGCTATGCGGTTGTCATGACCAGCAGTAAAACAAAAGAGATTGAAACAGATGAGAACTTCCCGTTTCGGAAGGTTTTAAATGCCTTAAAATCAAAACCAATGACAGGGAATACCTCTGAAATGGCTAGCTCTACAAAAAACCGTGTTTGACATAAATTGTATACTTTAACAACAGCTATATTTTTAAAAGCATTACGATTCATCATTTATACAAAAGTTATTCAGAATGAAGAGAATCTGATGGATTATTCCAAAGAAATTAAATATATATATATATATATATATATATATATATATATTTTATTCACCATATAAGCATGCATATATATATATATATATATATATGGTATTTTAATCAAAATCGTTAGAGCCAGTTTTAGAAAATCGAACATTTCAAAAAATGTTCCATATAAGGGTAGTTTGGGGAGGGGGAATTTTTATGAAAATCTTAGTAAACAAGTTTGGTATTTAGCTGATTTTGAGTTATACAGTTAAATTTTTCTAAAGATTAATTTTTGTATTCAGGAGTCCTTAAAACATGTATTTCAGTTGAAATCCAACTATCAAATTTTTGGATGGAATAAAATATCTTCTCTACCTGCCATGTACATTGTGCATACGTAAAATAAAAATCCGTAGTGTTCCTTTCACATGACTTTCTTTGCATCTCTACAACAAATTATTGTTAAAAAACTTCATGCTAATGCAAATAACCTAGCAGAAATGGTCTTATTACTTGCTTCCTTGTAAGTAGAAGGGAAATAAGAGAATACACTAGGCTAAAACGAAAATCTTTTAAAACTGGTTGCTATGTGATTGAAATTTCTTTGTTTGTATGGTCAGCTGAAAATAATAATAAGTAATATAGCGGTCAGCTCTATAAAATCACGTGTTTTAATGATATCTCCATTTATTGTGCAGTTAATTTTTGTCTTATCTCTTACGGTTTACCAGTTATGCAAAATTCAGCGAAATTTCTCCAAGAGGTCTCCAGAGGCTATTTCCAGAAAATTCAAGATACACATTCTATTTGCTACGTAAATAGCCTTTAATATACGATATTTTAATCAAAATCGTTAGCGCCATTTTTGATAAAATTAAAATGTACGAAACTTTTTACATGTAAAGGTTAGTTTGGCGGGGGGTGGGGATTTTCAGAAAATCTTTGTGTCGCATCCTTGGGAGATACTAAACTTAAATATCAAGTTTGGTATTTAACAAACTTTACGTTTTTGAGCTATGCTGCCCATACACAAACAAACACACACACATACATACACACATGGACCTTTTTCTAAAAATTCTTTTTTGGATTCAGAAGCTTTCAAATACGTATTTCTGGTGAAATCTCGGTTTGAAATTTTGGGTGCAATACAATACCTTCTCTATACACTATGTACATAATATGTGTAGAGTAAATAAAAATGTGCGTTTATGTAACCAATAGAACCACTTTATTCTCATCAGACTGCTATGAAACGTGTTTATGTCACTTTAAAAGAATAAAAAGGTTGGAGGAAAAAAATATGGCAAAAAAATCTGCCACCGACTGATAAATCACCTGTTACTTTTCCCTTTTCCATTCGTTTACCTTGACCCAAGATAGTTCACATCACACATATATGGGGACAACTGTGGCTCAAAGAAAGCAAAAAATATAAGAGCTTTTCTTTAGATGTATTTATTTCAATCAACTTATACAGTGGTGATTTACACTATTACAAACTCTTTTATTTTGTAACCACATATAACTGCTAGAAGGGGTGTTGATATAGAGCATTATGTAACACAACAGCAGATGAAGTGGGCAAATGAATAGCTCCTAGATGTTACGGTAAATGCATTTGGGCAATTTGAGACTAGTGAAAAAATTTAAATTATTTGTTGGAAAATAAACTAATATAAATTTAAAGAAAATATAGTATTCTTCCATTCGGCGCCTTTGAACTACCATTTAACTAAAGCTATAAATGGATACACGCATGCTCATTAAAAGTCACCCCAACTTTATTTTTTTGTTTTTTTTTTCTCGCAAACGTTTTTCTACACATTTGTCTACTCATAACGCCCCATCATACCAAAATTCCTGTATTGCCTCTGAAAAGTATCTACATTAAAGAAAATTATGACGAAATGATACCCCAATTTTGAGAAATAAATTATTGAATTTTGGAATGTCAAGAGTTTTTGAGAGTACAAAAGGCAACAATTTTGATTTAATAATTAGGGGTTAACAGAAAAAAAAATTGTTTTACATTCACATGATTTTCTCTAATTATTTTGTAACACACTTCTTACAAAGGCTTCTCTCTCCTTCCTATTCTTGATAAATATTAACGTAAATGGTGTTATTACTTCCTTTTAGCTGCAAGAGCATTAAGTGAACACACTAGGCTAAAGAGGTATATTTTAAAAGTGGCCGCTTTGTGATGAGTGATGATATTGGCATTCGATTTTCTATGCGTGGCCGGGAATTAAAAAAAAATCTGTGTTCCATTCACATGGCTTTCGATACATCTCTGTAACATATTGTTAAAAAGCGTATTCTTCTATCTACTTCGTGCTAATTTATATAAAATTAGCAGAATTTGTCTTATTACTTTTTTCCTTTTAAGTGGAAGGAACATAAGGGTATATACTAAGCTAAAGCGATATTCAAATCTTTTAAAAGATGGTTCCATGTGGTTGAAATCCGTTTCTTTGTAATGCCAGGAGTGGAAAAATTCCCTATAGAAAAGTAAAAGTATTTTAAAGCTGAAACCAATAACAAGGAATATCTCAGAAACGGCCAGCTCTAAGTGTTTTAAAGATATCTACATTGTGTTGCAAGTTTTTGCCTATCTCTTACGGTTTACCAGTTATGCAAAATTCAGCAAAATTTATCCAGAATAAAGAGTTCTTCGAGGTTATTCCCAGCAAATTCAAGATATATACTTTATTTCATATGTAAGTATCTTTAATATACGATGTAAATAAGAATCCTTAGAGACATATTTGAGAAAATCGATATTTTCTAAGCATTTTCCATGTAAAGCGTAGCTTGGAATGAAGAATTTTCTTGAAAATTTCGTGGCGTATACTTGAGAGATACTTAACTTAAAAAATTTGGTATTTAACGGAGTTATCGTTTTTGAGCTTTGCTGCTCATAGTCACACACACGGACCTTTTCTTAATTTGTTTTATTTTTTCAGGCGGCTCAAAACATGTATTTGTGGTGAAATCTCGGTATCGAATTTTTAGGTGTAATACAATACATTGTGTACATTTTACATAGTATGTGTAGAGAAAGTAAGGAGACAAACGAATGACTACTTCTAATGTAATTACTACTAGCAGACAAACGAATGCCTACTTCTAATGTAATTACTACTAATAGACAAACGAATGACTTAGTGAAACATAAGTCATGAAACATTTAAATCAGTAACAAGGAATATCTCGAAAAACTTTACCTAAAAAACTGTATCTGACATAAATCGTGTGTTTTAATGAGATTGCATATTTTATCTCCTACTGTTTGCAGTTAGGCAAAGTCTTCAAGATTGAAGTCGGCTTCAGAAGCTATTCTCAGAAAATGTAAAATAAACTGTGGCCCAACTACTCCGTATTTGACGTGTGCACATATCCGCTGGTGCGTTAAAATAATTTCAGAAATCAACGGAACTATTTCAAGCTAAAACCAAGCAGTGGAGTACTGGCGGGTTTTAACTTGAGTTCTGCAATTCTTTTAACGCAGGAAGGGATATCTGTACACGGCAAATACGGGGCAGTTGGGCTACCGGTACAGGGTGGGAGGTGAATAAGTGCAAATATTTGTACCAGCGTTAGAGAATAATGTGATATTTCAGTGTTTGCAGTTTTTTTCCTCGCTATTTTCCTAAGTTATGTCCATTGGGAAAATTTCACGATATTTTAGGATAACTTATTCTCTAATTCAGACGTTCGGTGATCGTTTGCGTAACAGATCACACGGTTGACCCTCCTCTGTCAGTTATTCTGCCTGACTATAGGTGGCGTGACGTGAGGAAAAATGTCGATCGCACTGAACCTACAATCTACGCAACCACAGTTTTTGTTTTCGTACAACATTGTCTGATTACATTTCACAATACATTCAGGATTAAACTTAAACATATAGAACACATTCACATTATTATGCATTATTTAAAGTGATTTTATGTAACAAATACATAACTCAAACCAACATGTAAGCAGTTGCACTTCCATTCTTTAAACTAAAAAACTACCGTCATTGCTCTTACAAGGCGGGAAAGTAAAGTTAAACCTCAGCACTTAAAAACCTTGAAATCGGGAATTAAGAGAACCTGTTTCACAGTTCCTTTGATACGCTGCAGTTAACTTTTGTCTTTTGGGAAGATGATTTAGAAATCGCGATGGTACAGTCCCTCGTATCATTGGCAGATTCCCCAGTTACGGCGCAAATTATTAGAACGTTTGCTAATTCAGCATATGTAAAGGAAATGTTGCGACTGAATCGGTCCTTCGTTTCCTCACTGTGAGACACGTGAATGCAGGTCGGCGGTTTGCCGAGACATAACGCAGGGCCATTCAAAATACATTAGACCCTGAAATTTGTGTTCCATTTATGACAATACTACTAGTAAGCGGACATGAGATACACTTATGTGTTTTACGCATTGTTCTGTACAACATATATTATTTGCACTTCTTTACCTCCCACCCTTTACATTTTATTTGTATTGTAAATATGTTTAATATATATAGTATTTTAATCGAAATCATTAGATACATTTTGAGAAAATTGAAATTTCGAAAAATGTTCCTCGTAAAGGATAATTTTTGTTTTAAAGTCATAGTAACCCCCCCCCACACATACACTCACACCCATGCATTGTAGAACATTTTTATTAGAACTAAGAACTCAGTAATTCTTTTATTAAATAACCATGCAAGTTAGGATTTCGAAGCATGGCAGAAATACCAGGTGACCTACTGTGTCACAGAAATGTGATCAAATAGATATGATAAAAACATTTTATATTGTAACATAGCATCTTTGAACACATCTAATTGTGACATACTTCTGTGATAAACGTTATACCCACCATAACACTTTTGATCACAGTTGTGATTAAAAATAAAATGACAAGACATTACACATGTTCAGTAGCTACAGCCAAACCGGTCATTTCCTATTATGAATCACATTCCCAATTAAAAACACAATTTCTATAAAAACAGAAACAAAAGACTGGAAATATATAAAAGCATAGCAGAAGCCATTATGAAGTTCATGAAGGATTTCCGGATAATGATGTGAGGAAAAACTTAAATGCATTCGGAAGCCAATATTTAGAATAACAAAATGAAAGTTATTATGAGAGCCATTGTAGAATTAATTATTCATACTCACAAATGTATTAATTAACGTTCTTTAAGAAATGGATTTATTGAGGTGAAAATGTTACAGATGAACGTAATAGGAACTAAGGTAAATTTATTTATAAATATTCAATAAAATGACTCAACCAACATTTTAAACAGAACAAAATAGAAACCATCATTACAGTTGACTGTTGCATATACTTTTTAATTTTGTAATAAAAGATGTGGTAAAAGGTTTGACGTAGTGTACATAGTATACTCGACAGCTTTAATGTGGTCACAATATGTGATCAACGATTTTATCACATTCTGTGACATAGAAATGTTATAGCGTGACATAGGCATAACTGTTATTGTGTGCAATTGATAAAACTTCAAGAAGATATAGATATGTGGATTTTCAAAATTTCACATGCATCCTACTAAGTTGTTGCGGTGTTATAAACGAGAAGGGTATTTTTCAGAAACTTGTTTATCATAACCACAGCACAATGTTCCCCATGATGATGTGAATACCAAATTCCTTCTTGCTTTTGCCAGCACTTGAATAGCTGGTGGTAAGAGTTGAAATAGCTGGATATCAACTATGACTGTAGGAATTATTAGTGAAGAGATTTTAAGGTGAAAAATTTGGTCAGAAAGGCAGCATGGAGCTGAAAATACCTACAAAAAAGGTGGTGATGAAGTAGGTTTATTATGATTTAAACCAATTACATGAACTTTATTTATTCCATATATTGGGTTCTGGTAATTGATCACCTTGTTAAATTGGATTAAAATCACAGTAAGTAGAAGAATGATGCCTTCAGTTTCGATAAATAGCATTCTGAATTCTTCTGAAAGTGCAAACAACTTCTCCTTCTTGACCTTCGCATGATTTGTTTCTGGTCTGGATTGTAAAACACTAATGAGGCTATTAAGAGAGTACACAGGCAATAGATAGGTCAAATTCACGCTTCTGAACTGAACTTCATTTCAACTATAGCGACATCATGGTTTAAATTTTGATTTCATTTTACAGCTGCAGATGTGCCATTATTGCTGAGATATGGGTCACTGGTATTTTCCATTGCTGCTATTTAAATATTTATTGATTTCTCTTGCGTTCTTATTAAACAAAACATAAAAAAGAATCTATGCAAGAAGATAAAAAAAAATGCTGCATAAGCTTTTAAAAAGAGATAAAAGTTGGGGGTGTAAACACATAAGCATGAAAAAGAGGGTAAAACGTGGCAAAGTGTACTAATGACACAAAAAAGTGCAACAAATACTGCTTTATTTGTTCATTTAATGCCCCAAATACATATACTGTAGTGTCTGTATAAACACTTATTCATCGCCTGCGATGACAATGTAGTAAAAGCGGGCGTTAAACATTATAAAAAAAAACTCCTATTCGAAAACTGCTGCACCTAAAGTCGTTTCTTTAGTAGTTGTAGCGAAAAGAACACGCGAACACAGCAACAGCGGACATTTTTATAAACTCTCGTATAAGATTAACTTAGAGCACCTCCGTCTTCTAGGGATACCTCTAGTTTTCGAGGTTACGGATTCAAAACTGACGGAGGGCGATGGATTTTTTCGGGCGTAAAACCCTTATCATGGCTTTCTTCGGAACGGAAGTAAATCCGGTGGTCCCGTGTCGTAGATTCATGGAACGTAAAAGAACCTCAAACCTGATAGAGACCTCTAAGCAAAATTTCCGGTCTTACGCGCTCAGTATCCAATTGGACGCTAAGAAGCATAGTAATTAAAGAGCGTCCATAAAACGATTTCATTTCGCCTCTCCCTATCATTATTCGAGGACCTTAGCTGATGGAGTGAGTATAAAATTTCATTGCGGTCGTGAACAATAATGCCAACTTAACACTTTTATGACAGTTTTATGGTCTGTTCGAAAAGGCTGCCATAAATTTACAAAGAGTGTCATTAAAGGCACAAAATTTTCAAAAAGTTTCACGCAGTTTCTTCTTTAGGTGCACTTTTCTCCTAAACAGTTACAGTGACACATTTCAAACGTTGTAATCACTTTACAAACATGGTATTCAACATAGCTGGTGAGCCATTAAGACAGTTTGATCAATTATTGCAATTTAAAAAGTAAATAATAATGTACCTACTCTTTATTTTTTTAATTTTTTATATATGAAAATATTTCTATGAGGAATTCCATGAAAGTGTAACATATAAAGCTTTTACCGACTGTTTAGAGTATTAAATTCTGAATGTGCACTAAAAAATTCAAATCTCTATTATAGTTTTCTAGAAAGGTGCACCTAAACAAGAAAATTCGTGAACATTTGTGAAAATGTTCAGTTTATTGGAATATCAATAGAGAAAAAATTAACTTTATTTATATTTGATTATGGTTTCTGAATCAGAAGAGCTGATATATAAGTGTAAACGTTTCATTATAATATATTGCATAGCTTTTAAGAAACACTAACATATAGTGCATTGAAAGTCTACATGGAAGTTGCTACTCTGACACTACCAAGTGTTCAGGAGACTTCCATTTTTTTGTGTGGTAAGTCTTCGTCAATTTCTTACGATTTACCAGTTTTGCAAAAGTCATCCAGACTTAAGAAACCTCTAAGGGCTATTTCCAGAAAATTCAAGATATACATTTATTTGTCATGTAAATATTTTTTATATACGGTATTTTACGAGTAATCACTTTTTTGAGAAGTAACAAATTTCGAAAATTATTCCATGTAAAGGGTAGTTTTTGTATTGCCAGGAGTTGACAAATTCGGCATGAGAATAGTATAAGTATTTTAAACCTGAAACCAATAACAAGGAATATCTCAGACAGCTGTAAAAAACAAAACAGCAACAAAGAACGTATGACATAGCTTATGTATTTTAAAGAGATCGACAAGTTTTTGTCTCTCTTACGGTTTACTGGCTATGCAAGATTAAGCAAAATTCATCCAGAATAAAGAAGTCTTCGGAGGCTATTCCTAGAAATTCAAGATGTAAAAGATAGTTTGTGAAGGGGGGATTTTCTTGAAAATCTTCGCATCGCATCCTTGGGAGATACTAAACTTAAATACAGTATTGGTATTTAACGGACTTTTCGTTTTTTAGCACACACGCACACACCAACACACACACACACACACGCACACAAACTTCTATTTCGATAAGAACTCTTAAAAAAATTACGCTGTTACCCCTAAGGTAATTTAATCTTTTAATCAGTACAATTCACCCCTCACTTACCATTCCAATTCACTCCTCACTTACCACACACACACACACACACACACACATTTTTCTAAAAATGATTTTTTTTTGTTTCAGAGGTCTCAAAACATGTATTTCCGGTGAGATCTTAGTATCGAATTTTGGGTGAAGTACAATACCTTCGCCACACTATTTACATAATACATCTAGAGAAAATGTTTTTTAGTCTTTTGGGGGCGTCTCAAAACATGTATTTTGCATGGAATCTAGGTGTAGAAGTCTTAAGTGGAATGCAATACCTTCTCTACCTACGATGTACATTGTACCTACCTGCCAGAGAAAGTAGTAGGTCAGATTAACTCTTAACATACAATTAGGTAAATTTAGGCTGTATAAAATTAAAGCATTAAAATGGACTGAGATTTGGAGAATATGAGGTCAGGAATAAAAGAGGTCAGAACCCGACAATCTGGAGCTTATTGATGACAAACCTGATTCGCATCCACATAACTCTTTTGAAGCTGCTCCATGCTCTCATTTTAGACTTGATAGTCAGTCACGTTCAGCCACTTTCAGTTGGCAGCTCCAGTCTATGCTTCTTGCTGAATAAGCACCGACCGACAAAGTGAGGTCCAGATGCCCGGCTTTAGCGAACGCTCCTAAAATGGCAAATTGTTATTAAAACAAAGTGTAGTGTAGAGGAACACGGGTACTGATGTAAGCAAGCGCGGTTCACAACTTGGGAGAGGGAGCTTAGCTGACAAAGTGCATTGTTTTGAAGCTGTGTGTACTTACGGAATTTGCTGCGTCTTGCGGCTTCCGATTGCAGCTTGTTCGCTGCTTTTTCCCAGACAACGGGAACACCACTCTGCTGATGTGTGGCTTTAAAATGGAAACTATTAACAAAACTATATATAGACACACATGCACACCATTTTTATTACTTTCTCTACATGTACTATGCACATAGTGTATGGAGAAGGTGTTGTATTGCGCCCAAAAATTCGATACCGACATTTCAACGGAAATACATGTTTTGGGTCCCGCTGAATAATATTTTTTTTTTATAAAAATGTCTGTGTGTGTGTATGTTTCTATGTGTGTCTGTGGACATCATAGCATCAAAACAAGTTCAGTATTTTCCAAGGATGCGACACGAACCTTTTCAAGAAGATCTCCACATCCCCAACTACACTTTACATGGAAAAAATTTCGAAAAATTTGATTTTCTCAGAAATGACTAACGGTTTTGATTAAAATACCGTATGTTTAAGATATTTTATGACAAACGAAACGTATATCATGGCTTTTCTGGGAATAGCCTCTGAAGACCTCTTCATTCTGGATGATTTATGTATAACTCGCAAACCGCAAGAAATATACACTTACTACACAATAAAATATAGATCTGGTTAAAATACACAATTTATGTTATAGACATTTTTTGTAGAGTTATTCGTTTTCGTGATATTCCGGAAAATTAGTTTCAATTTTAACCACTTAAAGTTTTCTCAAACGGAAAGACATCTTTCTTCTCGTTTCTCTACTCCAGGAAAACAAAGAAATTGGAATTTCAATTGTTTCACCGGCTTTGAATGGACGAGACTATCGCATTACAATCATGTGATTGTAACACAGATTTTTTTTCTCTCTACTCCCGTGTCGTAGGTTTACGGCACGTAAAAGAACCTCAAGCCTGATAGAGAAGCCTCTGAGCAAAATTAAGCGGTATATCACGCCCAGTATAGAATGGGACGCTGAGAACCACAGCAGTTAAAGAGCGTCCATAAATAAACCGCCATTTCATTTTTCTCTGCTACATATGGTAAATTGGGAAACATTTTATTCCAGAAAAAACAATTTTCAAATTTCATCGGAAATAAACGTACTGAGATCCTCTGAAAAAACTCTGTTGTGTTCAATTCACATTGCTTTCTCTGCCTATTCTGGAACAAACTATTCTTACTAAATTAATTGTTGTTTTCCACACAAGTTGTCTGCAGGACAGGAGTTATATACTCGAGTCAGACTGAAAAAGTCAATGTCATACCACGAATTTGACCCAATAGCTGGTTAAACTATGAAGGCCGGGACTTAAAAGTACTTACACGGGTGCGGGATACTTGCAAGCAGTGACACATGCACTCAAATCATCCTTAACTACCATCTTTATACCTGAACTCATTATGTTAGGTTAGGAAGCTCCACCTTGGAGCAATAGTGGTTTCCCAGACTGAATTCCTGAGAGCAAATGTCACTAAATGACGCTTGCACTCAATGTCATATGCACTCGGTGATACGTGCACTCGATCATCCTTATCAATCATCCTAATGAACACATTATCATGCAAGGTGAGGTTATGTTAGTCATAATTAAGCTGCACCTTCACGCAATAATGGTTTCCCAGAACTAAATTCCTGAGTGCAACTGCAGACTCCTTAGGACATTGTAAGTCGCCATTGAGGTATGTCATGTCTCATCGTGAAACATGCGAGAGGTTGAGAAATTTAATGCCGTGACTAGAGACCAGGAGATTCGTGGTTCATATCCCAAATATGACATTGAATTTTTCAGTCTTATTAAAGCTTATTTTTCTACTTCATGCTAATTAAGGTAAACAATAGGAGGAATGGTCGAAGTATCACTTAGTTCCCTTCGTAGTCGGCTTACCCTCCCCGTAATTAGGACTGATACCCACTAGGACTTACAAGCGTATGCCTAGGAGTCAGAAGCCACTCGGGGAGCCAACGACACGAAACCACAGAGTGGAGAACCTGGAACGAGTGTCCATATAAGTATAAGGAAAATAAAGGAATGCGCTAAATTAAAGCGATAGTAAAAGCTCATTGTTAGGTGATTAAAATTCGGTTCTCTTTGCATAGCCAGGAGTAAAAAAATAAAAAAAAAAATGACAAATTCCCGTTTGAGAAAATGTTAAGTATTTTAACATTGAAACCAATAACAAGGAATATCTCAGAAATGTTCAATTCCACAAAAGAAGAAGAAAAAAAGAAGGAAAAAGAAAGAAAAGTATGTGGCATGGCAAAATTGTGTTTCAACGAAATCTTGGTTTTTCGAGTCGCAGCATTTGGTCTATCTCTTATGGTTTACCAGTTATGTAAAAGTCGCCAGAATGAAGAAATCTTCATACGCTATTCCTATAGGATTCAAGATATACGTTTTATTTATAGTGTAAGTATTTTAAACATACGGTATTTCAATCAAAATCGTTAAACGATTTTTTTTTCTTGAAACTTTTTCCATGTAGAGTAGTTTTAGTTGAGGAGATGTTCTTGAAAATCTTTATATTTGTATCCTTGGAAGATATAAACTTAATACCAAGTTTGGTGTTAACGGACTTAATGGCTCTAGAGCTATGATGTCCACAGAAACGCGCGTGCGAAACTTTTTCTAAGAATGCGTGGTCCTCAAAATATATATTTCCGGTGAAATCTCGGAATCGAATTCTTGAGTGCAATTATACCTTCTCGACCTATTAGTTATGTGTACATTGTAATTGGAAGAGAAAGCAATTTAAAAAAAAAATTGAAAAAAAATTATGTGTTTGTATGTGTGATCGTGTGTGTGTGTGTGTATGTGTACGTGTGAGCGCGTGCGTGCATGTGTGCGTGCGTGTGTGTGTGTGTGTGTGTGTGTCTGGCCATGAAAAGGATAATTCAAAAATGCAAGCTCTGTAAAACAAAACACGTTATGTTTAAGTTTTACATCTTACGAGGATGAAACACGAAGATCAAGACCATTCACCTCCGAAAACTACCCTTTACATGGGATAATTTTCGATATCTTTTCTCAAAATGCCCCCAACTATTTTTATTAAAATACCTCATGTTTAAGGTATTTTCACGACAAATGAAATATATTTCTTGAATTTACTGGAAACAGCCTCCGATCAAGTCTTTATTCTGGGTTACTGGATTATTTGTTTAAATGTTCCAAGTCATTCTTTTTATTTGTATGATTTTGCTTTTTCTACCACGTACAGAGCAATAGAGAAAGTGTTACATTCCATTCAAATATTCCATACGAAGAATTCACCGAAAATATATGTTTTAAGGACCCATGAATAAATAAACACATCATTAGTCGTGTGTGTCTGTTTGTAAAAATCATAACTCTAAAACGAAAGGTTTATTTATGTTTGGTATCTTCCAATGATCCGACATGAAGATTAAAAGTCCTTACACTAACTGCCCTTCACAGAGAAAAATGTTCCAAAATTTTGATTTTCTCTTAATGATTTTGATTAAAATCCCGTAAATTGAAAATGTTTACATGACACATAAAATTCATGTCTTGAAATTTCTGGCAGTGGTCTTTGAAATTCACTTCAGGGTGAATTACTTTTCGTTAACTTGCAAACCGTAGTAAATAAGCAAAAACTTACTTCACGAAAAATGTAGATCTCGTCAAAACATACAATTTATGTCGTATGTATTTTTGTTTGGAGCTAACCACTTCCGAGATATTCCTTGTTATTAGTTTCAATTTTAAAATATGTACTTCTTTTCTCAAACAGGAAGTGATCCGTGTGTCTTTTCTTTTACTGCTGGTCATGTCAATCGCATAGCGATAGCTTTTGATACATATAACTATCGCTTTAGCCTAATGTATTCGCTTAGTTTCCTTCTGAATTATAATGAACCTGTTAATAAGACAATTTTTGTTAACATTTTTCTTGATTAACATGAAGTAGATGGAGGAATAATCTTTTATAAGAAGTTTGTTTGCAAAACAGGTAGAGAAAGTCATCTGAGTGGAACATGACAGCTTGATTGCAAGGTTTGGCGTCAGGTCTGGGGATAGGTTAATGTTCATGTTTTCGAAAACCATTTTGAAAGACCCATTTATTAACCTGGCCACAAGTTTTGTGTGATGTATTAATGTTTCTATAGGAATGTGCCGTAACTTTCTTATATCTGCAGGGAAATGTGGTTTGAAATTTATCTCAACAAGAAGTAGAGAGAATAATACGCGTTTATAAGTATACTTTGTAGAAGAATGAGTGGAGAAAGTCATGCGAATGCAACACACGCGTTTATACATATAAATTCGATAGTAAGTTTAGCTGTCATGTTTGTGGTATCAGAACATATTGTGGCTACTGATAACATCCTGCGGGTCGTCTCCTTAGCGCCAGGGTAGCGCCGTTGCTTGCCAAGCTGGAGACCTGTGTTCGATTCCCGTTACCGGCGTGAGGAAATTTCCTCGCTGGGAAACCTGATCCGGGGTGCACTTGCCTTGTGAGGTCCCTGGGGCGCCAATTGAGGAGCTACTTGATTGAGAAATAGCGGCTCCAGATCGAGACGACCGTATCTACCGGTCGGGAGGAACTCCAGGTGCTGATCACGGCTCACCCTCCAGCACTGCATCCCATTCATGACGCCTTCGGGCCGAGATGGGAGGTGTAGCGGCCGGGCGGTAGGCCAAGGTCTCTTGTGGACTGTTGTGCCTTGAGACCGTAATCACCGAGCGTGTGTGAACGACTTCGTAGTTCATAGCTGGTTGTTGGCATCCATTGGTATACCTGTAGAACGTTATACACGCATAGTGGACACGTGTCCTGGCAGCAAGTTCTTTTGACATTGAAGTTGTGATTGTTACACCTGTGCGAGTGGACACGTGTTCTGTCGGAAGGTTCTTTGGTGTCGAAGTCCGCCCTGGGTGTGAATCCTGCGGTGGTTTTGAACGTGCGTCTGTTTCTGGAAATTTATTGTCACGTGGTCAACAGTTATACAAAGGGGAACGAAGCCCTGCCCAGTGTTCAGTTTCAACTGGGAGTGCATGGTGAAACGTTGAAGTCAGTTTTGACGAAACTTCCTAAGGAGCAGTGATAGTCATCGCCGCAGCGAACGTCGAAAAGAAACTATATGGCAGAATTGTTACGAAGGCATTGACGAAATACAGTTATTTGTGAGCAGATTTGTTAAAGAGTTGTTAAATTCAGTTTAACAACTGAAAAGGGAGTTTTTGTTGCACTAAGCTTTTGTAAGAATACTTTATATATATAATTCGATAATAAGTTTATCTGCCACGTTTTTGTGGTATCGGAACGTATTTTGTGTGAATGAGTTATTTACCCAAGAATCGTGATTTTAACAGTTACCGAACTGTGTTTTATTTCAGGAAAGCCAGAATGCATTATGATTTAAAATGGGATAAAGTATATGGACACGTTTTGCAAGTGTTAGATATGTAACGACCCATTGTTGTGTGCCGAAGTGAAAATTGATGTGGGTAGGCTGGCCGGAGGGCGTGAACATAGCATTGTTTCCTGGCCCTGTCATCGGGCAAGTCGATCTGCACAACGACATAATCACTAGGCGGCAGCCATAGCGGGGGTGCAGCCTTTAATGGAGATGCCACAAAAATTACTTTTTATCTTCACTTTCACCTTCAAGGTTTTATGCCCAAAAACAGTCCGATGGAAATTAAATACCTACGGTGCCACACCCGTAGACAGGAGCTAAAGGGTTTCCTCTTTTTATGTGGCACGCTTATCGCGTCACTTTTTAAGACCAGTATAACATCAACAACGGTAGATGTGTTGACGTAAAATAGAGTAACACTGGCGATATTTTTAAGTAGCATTTAAAACAGATCATTTATATTTCCAACTTGTCAAGATTACGAAGGCCGCCCCAAAACTAAATGCTCCACTTTATTTCTTCACAAGATATTTATTGAGAATAATTGAAATTTGGTGCCATTATTATTATTATTATTATTATTATTATTATTATTATTATTATTATTATTAATATTATTACCTTATTTATACTTTACCCACTTATTAACACTATTGCTACATCTCTTCAACAAAATTCACATTAAACCGTACAAAAATTGTTTTGTCATCGTTAATGCGCTAAAGACCTGCTCAGATTCGTCTCTTTAATTTGTAAATCAGATACTGATTCAAAGTTGAAGTATAAATACAAATCATTCTTTTAATTCTATACATAAAGAAGAATTGCATTTTTAATGCAATTTAAAATCACAATAGATTTGGGAATTAACTGCCTTTTACATACCTTCTCAAGCGCCAAAAACAGCACGGCTGCAAATAGATGCAAGAGTTTCTATGCACCGTGCATCGGCCCGTCTCGCCCATGACAGCAAGGAGGAAACCATGAGAAAGGCGAGAAAGGGCAGACGGAGCTAATGCGCAGTGCGTTTTATTTTTATTTATTTATGTAATTAATATGTAATATTTAATGGTCGATCAGCAGTTTTCCACTTTATAGACCAGCAGAATACTATATGCGTAGCTACACAATAGTACACACAAAAATAAGTAAATAAGTAAAAAATAATTAAACGAGATCAACCTACTCGGTTCCTCAGTGACGTAATGACTGGATAGCAGAGTCTAAACAAGAGTTAAACTTCTATAGTGTCAAGAGAGATCTTGCGGCAGACGACTGCAGATGTTCGTGGATTCGGTGGTCCGTCGACTAAGAGAGAGAATAAAACATCATCGGAACTGAAAAAGAATGCACTTGATGGCGCGACAAGCGTAAGGAAAGAGAAAGGCCTCTTATGACTAAGTTGAAGAGTTGGAGTTTGCATTGTTGTCCTTTTATGATATGAACAAGAGGTTAAAGCGACCTAAAATAGAATAGATTTAAAAAAACATAAGTATATAGAAAAAGAGTGAATTGAGAAAGTCATATGAATGGACACAAACATGTTTTCTATAGTAATACGAACTCTAAGCTAACATTTTAGACTTAGGATAACTAAAATTAATTTTCTATTAATTTATATGTATATAGAACTAAACAAAAAGAATGCTAAAACTTCCAAGTTGAGAATTTTTATTAATTACTTATTTCAGTATTGAATATCCTTAAGACATTTGTTTTTATTTTTATACTCACACTATACACTTGTATAAAGTAGGTAGAAAAGGCATTGCATTCCACCCAACAATTCAAAGCCGAGATTTTACCAGAAATACGAATTTTGAAGTTCCTTGGGTAAAATCTTGTTAGAAAGAGCGTGCGCATGGGTATATGTGTGTGCACACAGCAAACTTGGTATTTAAGTTTATATCAAGGATGTGACACGAAGATTTTCAAGAAAATCCCTCACCCTAACGTTTATATGGAACATTTTTCGAACATATTGTTTTTCACAAAAATTGTTCGTAACGGTTTTGATTAAAAATTCAAATTAAAGATATTTACATGGCAAATAAAGCGTATATTTTGTATTTTCTGGTAATAGCCTCTGAACCCCTCTTTATTCTGGAGGTATATATATATATATATATATATATATTGTGCAATTAACTATTTCCAAGATATTCCTTGTATTGAAGATTTTCAAGAAAATCCCTCAGCCCAAACTACCCTTTACATGGTACATTTTTTTAACATTTTGATTTTCTCAAAAATGGCACTAACGATAATGATTAAAATTCCTTATACTAAATATATTTACATGGCAAATAAAACGTATATTTTAAATTTTCTGAGAATAGCCCCTCTGAACCCTTCTTCATTCTGGAGGAATATATATTGTGGACTTAACTATTTCCGAGACATTTCTTGTTATTGGTTTCAATGTTGAAATTATTTTACTTTTATCAAACGGCAGTTCGTCATTCGTTTCATCTATTTTGTTTTACTCCTGGCTATACGAAGAGAACCGATTTCAATTTCATTACATAGCGATAGTTTTTAAAAGATTTGATTATCGCTTCAGCCTGGTGTGTTCCTCTATTTCACTTCTGCTTTACAAGGAAATAACTGATAAAACAATCTGCTAATATTTATCTCGATTAGTATGAAATAGAACAGTAATTTTTTGTAAGAATAGTTTGTTTGCAGAACAGGTAGAGAATTGAACACATGAAATTTTTACTATCGAAAAGTTTACATACTACGTGAATATGAAATGACCATCTCTCACTATTAACCTTGGCCACACAGTTGCTCAGATGTTTGCTTAATGTTGGGGAACTCACCTGTCTGGATAGTAACACCTCGTTGCATAATCGTACGAGGAATATAAAGGTGAGAAGAAACTTTCTATTTACTTGCGAGCTATATATACATACATGACGACCCGCGGCGTGTTTTTGGATGTCTAATGCAAACACATTAACTGCGTCATATTCAGTTCCGAGGTTCAAGTGGAAGAAACATCGCCCACCCACGTAGCATTGGATTCGAACTAGGATCATGGAAACCGTGTATTCCAGCTACATTAAGGTTTTTTTATACTCATAATGGAGGAGATAAAACAAAAAGGTTACAAATTCCCATGAGCTTTGCTTTTAAGGTCATTAAGATGCGACAGCAGCAACATCTTCAGTTAAAAAGCGCAACTTTCGCCGCCCAGTATAATTTATTTTCTTGTCTATTCCGCAGATTATTCATAAAAAGTTTTTTCTGTGTATGCACACATTATTTGTTAATTAATAACTGTTCTTTTACATAAGCTGTGCTTAGGCTAAAATTGAAGGATAGATCAAACTGAAAAATGCAATGCCTAACCGGGATTTCCACCCCGGATCTTTGGCTTTACGTGATGCTGCTCTAACCAACTGAGCAACCACGGCAGGAATTATATTTAATTCTCCAATTGACTGACGTTTTTCCTGGCAAACTACAAGGAGTTCTTTAAGTCATTTTGAGATAACATATCCCAATGTCGAAGAGTCAACCGCTCTCAAGTCAACTATTTAATAATACATGTTATTGTTTCAATGTTATTTTTGCTCCAATTATATGCCGCATTTAACATATTGATCCTATCGACGGCTTACCTTTAGATCAATTGCTCATGGCAAGAGTTCACCAGTTTGCTGTTTGGATATCTTTTTTCCTTCTTTCTTTCTTTGTTTCTTTAAATTCGCGCACACACATACACACCCACACACACATACACACACACACACATACACACCCACACACACACATACACACCCACACACACATACACACCTATACCCATTCACACTCTCGCTTCCGTCTCTAGGGCGATAGGGAATCTTTCTTGCCAAAGAAAAAGTTCAACCCTTGAGCCAGGATTCGAATCCGGGATCTCTGAATTTAGAGATTAGCATGCTAGCCACCAGATCACTGGCAATCGATAGTTAATAGTTTCTTCACACTTTGAATTTTTACTTAAGGTACTGCGTTTCAACCAAAAAATCGATACTCAGATTTCTCTGCAAAGAGGAGAGGGGGAGAGAGAGAGAGAGAGAGTGAGAGAGAGAGGGGGGGGAGAGATCAGTTAAATACCAAACTAGTTATTTAAGTTCAACACCTTCCAAGGATGCTATAGGAAGATTTTCAGGAAAATCTCTCCTCCCTAAACTAGCCTTTACACAGAAATTTTCCAACAATTTGTTTTTTAAAAAATGATTAACGATTCTGTTTAAAATCATGTATGCTTTAATACAGTTTCAGGAAACATAAAATGCATATTATTGAATTTTCAGGCAATAGTATCTGAAGTCCTCTTCATTCTAGATAACGTTAGCATGACTGGCAAACCGTTGGAGATAGACCAAATACCTATCCCCCCCCCAAAAAAAAACAAAAAAAAAACGTAGGGCAGGTTTAAGCATATAATTAATGTCCAAAGGTATATTTTTTGTGGAGTTAACCATTTCCGAGATTCAATTTCAAATCCATCACATAGCGACCATCTCTTAGAGTATATTACTATTGTTTTAGTTGTACATTCCCTATTCAGTTTTATGTACACATAAATAGTAGACAACTTCCACAAATAATTATATCACTTAACATGTAGTAGACAGAAAAATAAGTTCTTGTAAGAATCAGTAGAGTAAGTTATGTGAGGGCAACACAAACACGACATTTTTTTTTTTGTAGTAAGCTTTTGTCTATCTCTTAAGGTTTACCAGTTTGCAAACTTTGTGGTAAAATTCATCCGGAAAGAACAGGTCTTCAGAAGCTATTCCGAAAATATTCAATATATACGTTTTATTTATGATGTAAATGTCTTTACGGTATTTTAATCAAAATCGTTAGAGCCAAATACTTTTCCATGTAACGGGTAGTTTGAGGTTGGGGGGATTTTCTGCAAATCTTCATGTCGTATCCTTGGAAGATACTATACTTAAATACTAAATTTAGCATTTCATAATATTTTAATTTTTGAGCTATGCTGTCCTCCCCCCCCCCCTACACACACACACAGACAGACTTTTTCTAAAAATTGTTTTTTTGGACTCAGGGGCGTCAAAACATATATTTCCGGTGATATTTCGACATCGCATTTTTGGATGAAATACAATATACCTTTTCTATACACTATGTACATAATACGTGTAGAGAAAGTAAAACTAATTGTTCCATTTACATTATTTTCTCTATTTTTTCTGCAAACAAACTATTCTTACAAAAGATTATTCTTTTATCTACATCATACTAATCCAGATAAGCATTAGGAGAAATATTCTTATTGTTTAGTTCCTTGTGAACAGAAAGTAAATAAGGGGATACGCTATAACTAGACTAAAGCGATAGTGAAATATTTTAAAAGCTGTCGCCATGCTATTGTCATTGAAATTCACTCCATGTTCAGAAGTAAAACAAAAGAAACAAAGACATCTTCTTGTTTGACAAAAATATAAGTAGGTATTTTAAAGTTGAAACTAATAACAAGTAATAACTCGGTTGACTCTACAACAAAAATGTGAAGGAGATAAATTATGTGTTTTGACGAGATCTACATTTGTTGTGCACTAACTTTTATGTATCTCTTATGGTTTACCAGTCATACAAAAGTATCCAGAATGAAGAGGACTTGAGCGGCTATTCCCAGGAAATTCAAGACATACGTTTTCTTTGCCACATAAACGTATTTAATGGTTGCCCGCTTGGGTTTCCGCAATGTTGTCAACGAAAGAAAGATTATTTCTTTGAGACCCTCCCATTATGGTGAACATGTCTTATTTACCGCGAATTCGTTGAATTATTAAATGTAACACTAGGGTACGTGCATGTGCGTGAACTCTGGAATTTACAGAGAGAACTAAACCTTAGCATTGAAGACATTAGATATTAGGATGTAGAGCGTCGCAGTGTTGTTGCTCTTCCTCCGAAATTTGGCGAAGTCTACTGAATGAAGACGGGAGCCGAGCGACCAAGAAAACGTGCACACATTATAGCTGTGTGGTAAAGAACGTAGTTCAGTTGCAGCGTTCAAACACTGGTGCTAAATTAATGACTTTCTAAAAACATCAGGCGCCACAGGTGAGAAAAGAAACTGCACGTCATTTCGAAGAAAAACTGTCAGGGAAGTGATCTAGTTGCATGGAAATGTACCACAGAGAAATCCCCAAGTACTTGCTCTTCACTATGTTTTGCATAATGATGTTTTTTGTGCGCCGCGATACATTCCTCAAGTGATGTTCACCAAATTACAGACCGCTCACTCCCATTCATGTTGGTTCCCAGAAACAGGTTCTCTTCAGCCTTGCTGCTAATAAAAACAGTTCGAGGTTCAGCCACTTTACAGTGATAACAGGCTTTTAAGAAGACTCTTCTAACGGCAATTAACAATCCCTTGCAAAACTTCAGTAACGGTTAGCGTGCTAAACGGTTCATTATGTACTTGGTTAAGATGCTCATAATACAGAGTGCACCTTCAGTTACGAACTATACTTGTCCCTAGAGCTTAATTGCTTTTGGTATATTTTTACTTTCTCCTGATCGTATGTACAATGTACATAGTGGATAGAGAAATTACCTATTGTATTCCATTAAAAAATTCGATGTCAAGATTTCACCGGAATTATATTTTGAGTTCCCCGGAGTTTGAAAAGAGCAATTTTATTTTCTCTACACGTACTATGTATATAGTGTATAGAGAAGGTATTGTATTGCACCCAAAATTCGATACCGGGATTTTACCGGAAATACATGTTTTGGGTCCCCCTGAAACAAAAAAAAAGTTTGTTTTTTTTGGAAAAAGGTCCGTGTGTGTGTCTGTAGATAGCATTGCTCAAAAACGAAAAGACCGTTAAATACCAAACTTGGTATTTAAGTTAGGTATCTTCTAAGGACGCGACACGAAGATATTCAAGAAAATCCCCCACCCCAACTACCCTTTACATGGAACTTTTTTCGAAAAATTTGATTTTCTCAAAAATGGCTCTAACGATTTTGATTAAAATCGTATATTAAAGGTATTTACCTGACAAATAATAGTATATCGTGAATTTTCTGGGAATAACCTCTAAAGACTACTTTATTCTGGAGGAATTTTGCATAACTGCTAAATCGTAAGAAATGGATAAAAACTTACCACACAAAACATGTAGAGCACATTAAAACACACAATTTAAGTTGTATAATTTTTTTTCGAGGAGTTGACTGTTTTTGAGATATTCCTTGTTTTTGGTTTCAGCTTTGAAAAACTTGTACTTTTCTCATACAGGAATTTGTCAACTGGTGTCCATACAAAGGAACTTCAGTCATCTATTAACCAGCTTTTGACTTAAATTTAACCTATGAAACTCCCATATTTCGCTTCTACTTACAAGGAAGCAAGTAATAAGACTATTTCTGCCAATTTTTTCTCGATTAGCTTGAAGTAAATAGAAGAATAAGCTTATTAACAATAATTTGTTACACAGAAGTAGAGAAAGTCATGTGAATGGACACATCAGATTACTTTTTACTTTTTCTAGCCTCGTATGTACAATGTACATAGTGGTTAGAGAAGGTATTGTATTGCACTCAAAAATTCGATGTCGAGATTTCATCGCAAATATGTTTTGAGGTTCCCTGAGTCCGTTAAAAGCATTTTTAGAAAAAGTTGTGTGTGTGTGTGTGTGTGTGTGTGTGTGTGTGTGTGTGTGTGGACAGCATAGCTCAAAAACGAAAAGACCGTTAAATACCATGTGGCATTAGACAAACCCTAAATAAGATCAGATTGTTAAATAAATAAGGATAGAAACATTTCCTTGAAACTAATGTGTCCTTGGAAGGTGAACTAATGTACCAAGTTTAGTATTTTTCGTTCTTGAATTATGCTGGTAATATAATCTTTTTCTAAAAATGTTTGTATAACAAGGAAAGCTTTTGGAGAAGACTTGAATAGTTTTATTGGTCTAGTTTTGTAGTTATGTTGTGGCTGTTTTGTTTTACGTTGATCTTATACACAAAGAATCAGAAGGAAATCATCATAAAAGATAAACTGGCAGACAATCATGAGTGGTTGAAACTCAACCTTTCCTCCTGTGCTATTAATTAGAAGTACTGGAGTAGTAAAAGCGGAAAAAAACATGGTAAGCGCTCCTTTATTAGTTCTTTTATTTTGTTTTAGAACTCCTTGGTATTGCTAACGTGTTCAGATGAAAAACGATGTACACAAATACGTAATAAGCAGGCATAGGACTTCCGAAGTGCCGGTCCCCATGGCCGCGCTCGCCAAGGTTTGGTGCTTCGTGGCACTGGGGATCGTGGGTTCGAGTCCCGCCTTGGGCATGGGTGTTATATGTTTGTGTATATGTGTGTGTTGTAAAAGTAAGAAAACAGTAATAATTCGGCAAAACAAGGTAAAAAAAGTAAATAAAAGTACTGTATTTGTATAAAAAAAAAATTGGACTGCTGTTGGTCTTAATACAGGGACGTCGCAGGCAACAAACCACCCCTATCTCTCGCACAGTCTATTGGAGACAGCACTTCCCAGTCCGTGTTTAGCTACCGTCAATGATTAGTGGTTGCATTTTTACCTTCTTTGTATTCAGACATGGTCTGGGTGTGGATAACTTGAAGTAAACCGTTAAGAATATCTAAGCCTGATAATAAGGAGCAAATAGTTATACAGACGAAATTTTTGTTAATACCTCGAGAGATTACGAATTTATCTGATGAAACAAACTTAACTCCAAAGGGAAATATTGAGACTATTCCATTAATAAAACTTAACATAAATAATAGTAATAGTAATGATAATATCTTTTTTACATTATTTGAAACAAATAACCATTTTTGAGTTATCAGATCACAACATACTAAATAAATAATCATATTACGACTAACAAATACCACACCCATTGGAATAAAATAGTTAACCATTAAATTAAGATAAGATAAACTCAAAACAGTTTTTAAGAACATAATTAAAATGGACATTTCGAATGTTCATTAATTAAAGATACAATCTTCAAAGTTAAAATAGATAAAATCTGATATTTCGTTGATGGAAGCTGAAGTTGATGTTGTAATAGGATTTCGCAATTTCTCCAGCACTGGCAAATGATGAAGCTATTAGTCAATGTATACTGATATTGTTACATTAAGTTAAGAGTTGACGTTTTAACTGATAAAATGACATCCTAGCAGGGATGTTATTAATTTAATGAACGTTGTTGATTGAATTCAAGGGATTGTTAAACGCCATAGTTACACTATCAAATACCTGACGTAAGAATGTATATTCTTTCATAATCAAGAAATATATTTTAAATGTCAGGAATAACCAATGTAAAGAGCCTGATTTGTGTCAGTTCTGGACGAATAATTCTGTTACTCGTGTGAGCTACAGGAGGTTGACGCCTGCAACCGCTGCAACCCATCTTACACAGCTCTCTGCCTGAATACTTCAGACGAAAATGGGACATTTCAACGGAATTTCTGGCGCCTGCTGTGTTTGATACAGCCTACAATCTCCATAACATAACTGTTTATGGGCGTACTTTGTAAATTCTCGTACCAGAGGTGCTGGTTGAAATCTTGCTTGTCTCGGAATAGTTTGTCGAGGTCTGTATAATGCATATCTAACTTTCCCGCAACTAATATGTAACCACGAAGGAAGCCCGCAAAGCATACTTTCAAATAATAACATTTATACCCAAGTATTTTACTTATGATTATGGAAAATTGAATAAAGGTTTTGCATTTTATTTGAATACTAGCCATCCTATTCTGTATTGCAGAATGTATCCCCAATAAAAGGAGTTGGGCATAACAATAGGGATAGGATTTTAACTCATTGAGCAACCTATAATTTTTGCTTGAAAAGTTTTGTTCAAGGTGGTCAAATGGAGTAAATTCTACAAAATAAGTCGCATTATTTTTACTTTCTCTACACGTACTATGTACATATTGTATAGATGTACTGCACACAAAAATTCGATTCTGAGATTTCACCGGAAATCTAAAAAATTTCCCTGAATCATAAATATATATAGTGAGAGAGAGAGAGAAACAGGCATCCATATGTCGCATTCGAAAGTGTTCAGGACAGAAGAGAACGGAATTGTAAGCGGCAGATTATATATCAGCAGGTCAAACTTATGAGAAACAAGGATCAATTCACCTGATGGTTAAGATATACGGGGTAAAGTTACGTGGAACAGACTCTAATAATATCAATGTAAATCAAATCCTTACATTTTATTTTCGCTGTATCAGAAAATGTCACCATCATACTTTTCTGTCAAATATGAATTGGCTAGGCTATTATAGAAGCTTTACATTTTTTTTTCTAATTAAACATATTGTTGCGACTCAACAACACAGGGTCAACAACAGTAGGAAAAGTTTTATTTACAAATGCAACACAAGCGTAATGGCGGGCGGCTTGCTTGCCATTTGAGACGTACCAAGATTCCATTAGTTATCATGAATAATTATGCTAACGGGAGAATTGGTACATGCAAAAGTTACATTATAAATTAAAGTAAACACATGTTTATTTACTTTTAAGTAGACATCCTAAACTGGCAGCCGTAGCACCAGGTGCGTCTGTCCCTAGCAGCGACTCCCACCGACTTCTTGATTCACCAAGACCCTGACACTGACAGTGGGTAGCTTCCTTCTATCGCCACGGTCGCCAACACGAACTAAACCAGACAAAGATTGGACATTCCAACTGGCGTTTTGTTTTAATCGACCTATCTAAACATATAAAATGTCACTAACGAACTTTTCTACACCTGCCATTCTCAAGCAATGTTTTTTCGGTTAATCTCCCAAACAATAATTACAGTTACACAAACTAAGCCCATATGCTACAACATTTAATTGTATTATCTGAGAAACATTTCAGCTAGAGCTTTCAGCTTTTGTTCACTCATTTCTTTATTTTCTTGTATTAAGTGTATCAGTTTGCAACTAAACAGCTAAAATTATAAAAGTTACAAATTCAGACTTAGTGTCCCTTAATAACTTCAACAGCTAGTCTTGAAACTCAATTTATGTAGACACTTGCTCTTCTTTATTAGTAAGCGATATACAGCAAACCAAAACACAACATATAGGCACCTTAAATATGAGTTATCTGTGGGTTTTCAAGAAGTACGTCAATCACAGTTCGAAAGTTTTCACCAATATGAACTGGTAAAACCTATAGGAGGTTGTGCTTTCCGATGTGTTGTGTGGTGTTGTCCATCCTCTGCTGAATTCATACACATTCACGATGATCAGTCTGAAATTCAATAATGTGGTGTTAGGTTGGTGAGTCACAATAAAGGGCTAATAGTGAAAAAATTAAATTGAGTTTTATATATGGAGGCTCATTAACTACTACTGTTCTTAGCGTCCCATTCCATAGTGGGCGTGAAAGACCGCTAATTTTTCTCAGAGGCTTCTTCATTAGGCTTGAGGTTGTTTTATGTGCCCTAAAGCTACGACACGGGACCACCGGGTTTACTTCTCTTCCGAAAACCCTCCGTCGGGTATGAAACCGTCCCTCGGGAACCAGAGGCTTACACGTTACCCCTAGGACACAGAGGAGGACGTAAGTAAGCAATTAAGAGCTTGAGAAAACGAAATGTATTTAATGTTTTTAATAAACTAATGCAATAGAATCCAACTGTCGCTATTTTAAAAAGAAACGGGAAAAAATAAATACTTTGTTTTTAACGACACTGCCAATTGTCAGGATTATATCTGACGGCCGGTGTTTCAGAATTTCGTCCCGCAGGAGTTATTTCACATGTCTGCTGATATGGGGCGGTCGCTTTTAGGATACCTAAAAACTATATCTGCAGAATATATACCGGTGTTTCCGAACGAAGCGTTATGTTTATAAAGAACTAAAAGGAACAGGGCCGTTGCAAACACCAAGGTGTAAAAGAACAGACTTTACCAAATGTGGCCATTCTTAGGAAAATCCTACAAAGCTTTCCTTAAAAATCGAACCGCTAACGTTATGCAGTCATGAATTCCGTCTAATGATCCTAAGTTACCTCTATTTAAGCGATCCTCCTTTCATAATCTATTTTACTGTAAATTTGATTTAGGTGAAGAGAAATAAAGTAAATATAATTAATAATGGAGATATCATCTGATAAGACTAGATTTTTCACTCCTTTTCACCTCTAGTGATGCAGTTAAAGATTTATGGATTTAATTAAGTTTTTATTTCCATTTTATTATTATTATTATTATTATTATTTATCGTTCTATTGCATACCAAAATAAGACATAGTCTCATGGCATTTAAGCATATCGTGGTATCATATCACAGCTGATATGAATACGAGATAACGCGGAGGGGTACAAGATGTTTTATTTATATCAAATCGGTTCCAGGACTAGAACGGATATTAGGGTTAAACAATTGGATATTAGTTTGAAACTTGTCGGCTTACCCTCCCCGAATTGAGGACTGACACCCTCCCCCTATAACTTACAAGCGGATGTCTAGGGGTCAAAAACCTGTGGGGAAGCCAACGGCACGAAACCATGCATGAGCGTGAGGAAGTGGTTGTGTGAAATACAAGCGAGATGGGTGATAGGAAAGGTAATGATGTAATTAATGTAATGAGTGGCGGGGGAAACCGTAGGACCCAGAGAAAAACTGCCCAGATGCCGCTTCGTCCACCACAAATCCCACATGCGGGCGCTTAGGATCGAAACCGGGCCGTCTAGTTGGGGGGCGAGTGGTCTAACCACTGTCACGGTACCCCCCCCCCCTTTTTCTGATTCCTCTGTTTTTCCTTTTTCTCTAAGTTTCCTTTGATTGACGTTTTCTGTTTTATGACAAATACACATCACGTACACATTCACAAATATAGGCCGCGCCATGGCCGAGTGGTTAGACCACTCACCTCTCACCTAGCCGGCCCGGGTTCGATCCCAAGCGACCGCATGTGAGATTTGTGGTGGACAAAACGGCTGGGGCGGGTTTTCTCCGGCTTCTCCGGTTTCCCCGGCCATCGCATTTCACCGGTGCTCCATTCTCATTCATGTATCACCAGTGTCACCGTCTGCGGTGCCACAAGTAGTTAAAGAGGGCGTTAAACACTACCCCAAAAAATTCACAAACACACAAACACCCATGCCCAAGGCGGGACTCGAACCCACGAACTCCTGCACCTCTAAGCATCAAAGCGAACGCTTTAGTGAGGGTGGCCATGGGGACCGGCTAAAACTTACAAGGAAATGCTGTATCATCCCATTTATATCGTTTAAGATTACACATAAATGTTCTCTGTTTTTAATGCTAGAATCGGAAGGGTGATGGCTAAAAAATTGTAGTGGACTACATCAGATTTATTTCATAATACGATAGCTATTTGTTCCATATCAGGGGACCTGGAGGTTGGGACATCATATCGACACCCGGTGCCTGCCAAGTAATAGCTGCACACGCGCAAGGGACACCTGTGTCACGATCTGTTAGCCACTGCATTGCTTCGTGACGCCATTCACGCAAGGCAACAGCACAGAATCCCACTTTTCAACAGAAACAAAGAAGATAACTTAAGTCGCATTTCCTTATAAGGAAGAGGAAGTTATGATATCCAAGGTCACCTGGGGAGTATAGTGAATAGCCTGGCGCCAGACTTATCGAGTGTTAACACACTGTGGATAGCCTACTTTCACAATCGAAGAAAACAATCAGGAGAAACAGTTCATTCCTCCTAATTAGCGGTTGAATCTTAGCTACATGTGCACTTGTGGAGTATTAAGAAACAGTGACTGGATGTTAATTGAGCCGTAGAAATCCTTGCAGGATTACAATTCGCTTTCAAGGTGTTTCAGGTTTGGAAAATTATAATTACATACTTCTTTACTGTACTGCGGCGTAAGTAGATATTGCATTCCATTGAAAACTTCGGTTCGAGATATCAATGAAAATGCATTGAGCCTCCTGAATTTATAAAAAAAAAAAAACAATTTATACAGGTAACTCACCCTAACCGATTTGAAGTGGGGACTTCTTGAATGAGGGATTCACGCCACTCCCACACTACAGAGGTGAGATAAGTGACATCTTTGGATGACATTGAACTTAAATAGTAAGATTGGCACTTATCTGTCGTTTTATTTCTCGTATGCGTTCACACACACACACACACACACACACACACCTTTGTCTAAAAATCCTACTTTGGCGTTCAAAGAACTTCAATTTGAATGAATTATCTGTACGTAATTTGTAGACAGAGTACTATGAATTCTCTGCCTTCTATAGATAGATAACACTCGAAGTATTTTACTGCAAAAATAGAGCCTAGTTGTGTAAAATTGTGTACAAGAAAATATGTATAAACTTAGCATTGTATTTCTACTTACGATAGGTTTGTAAATGTTTAAGTTAAAATAATATACTTCCATGTTTTAAAGTTTAGGATGTCTTATTTTGTGCAAGTTAAACTAATATATTTCTGAACGGGTTTCAGGACATATTAATTGGTTAATTTTTTAAACACACTTAATTGTTCAGAAGACGCGCAAGAGAAACTTGGTTGTTGAAGCAACCTCTTTCCATTAGAGAAAGCCTCTTCACATAAATCAAAATCGGCTTTAACTTCACAATTAAATGCTATCTGTTACATCAGCTTCGGTCTGACGGAGACTAATGATGCCTGTAATGTTTCGTTAAACCCTCGGTCAGGAGTCGTCATAGGTAATACGGCTTTGACGCGACAACGCTTAGACACACAGACTGTCTCTTCCACAAGAAGAGCGGCCGGGAAAAGCTGTATAAATATCTGATTCATTTAGTTCATTTAAGAAATGAGAATAAAATAAAAAAATACAAATGAATTGTACATAGACAACTACAAAATAGAAAGAAGCGTATATTTTAGATATTTGGGATGTATTGTATTCCAAAACGGAGGAACGGACCAAGATTTAGATAACAAAATAAACAAAGCACAAAATATTTTTTCACAATTGAGAACATCATGGAATTCACAGAATATTCAAAGAAATACTAAAATTTTAATTTTTAAATCAAATTTATTATCTGTATTGTATGGATATGACCTGGAAAACGATAAAGAAATAAATAAAACATTGAAAACTTTTATTAATCGATGTCTAAGCATTAGCAGCACTACATTATGGGAAACAACAAAACATTTGTCAATTGACAGAGAAATAAAGAAGCATAAATGGACATGGATTGGACATATATTGAGAAAGGATCGTGGAAATATAGCTAAACAGGTATTGGAACGGTATCCACAGGGAGAAAGAAGGATTGGAAGACCGAGGGTAACTTGGAGAAGAACAGTTGACACGGAATGGAGAGAAATGAATAGAATCATGGAAGGAGATACAAGTCTTGTCAAGGAATAGAGTTCGATGGCGAAGAGCTGTTGCAGTCCGATGTTCCACCTAGGAATTAAAGGAAATTACCATTCAGTCCATTTACGAAACGGGCTGCTAGCGGTGTATATACTTGTGTGAAAATCACATAGGTAATTGCTATTTTTCAGTAACAGTTTCGCTCCGGCAATCGAGCCAGATAGTTCAGGCTTTTCATCTGGGACTGGCATTCGGGAAGTCGTGGTTCGATTCCCACGGCCTACCTCTCTGACCCATGTTTTTTTTTTTTCGGGAATTTTTCGGGTCACTAGATGAATGGTGGGGAGGATTTTTTCATTTCCTCGAACTTCGTGGCCCTTCATTTCATTCCAACCGGTCTCTTTCAGGGTTGTAAGGTGGTCAGCGAAGAGTGGTTAATGCGCTTTGGAAATTCAGCTCTCGGAAACACCACGGGATGACGTTGGAGTCGCCTGTGGGGCTTGGAGTTTCAATCAGTCCCAGAGTGCAGGCTCCTAGCACTCCCTGCGTCGAGATGAAAAACTGTCTGATCTATGTTAGTGACACGGCACTGCGGTTCTTTCCCTCAGTGGATTTCGGCCGTACTCTCATATTATCCTATCCTCCTCCTGGGGTCTGACCCACCATAAGCCCAATTGTGACTGCAGTGTGGAACCGCCTACGGAATCTACCAACAAACCAACAGTTTTGGCCATTCAAAAAAATACTGGGTTTCACATAACAGTTCCAAAACAAGTATGCTCTCTGTAATTTAAGGATAACTGTGACTTAGTAGAGAAAGTATTGCATTCCACCCAAACATTTGATACTGTGATTTCGTATTTTATTTCAGCTCTTTTAAGGACACGACGCGAAGGTTTAACCCCCTCCCCCTCCCAGCTAAAACATCGTGTACATGAAAAAATTAGCGCTGTTTATAATTTGTTCAAAGGTGGCTCAAACTGTGTTTTAATAAAATACTATAAGTTTAAGTTAATCTTGTGTTTTCTCGCTCAGGCCGAGAACTTATCTAAAACGCTTTACATGTGAATTTACTTATCTGGATCAGATATTCAAAAGCATTCATGGCCCACTAATAAAGCGTGTAATATGGATATAAGCCGACAGTGAATACGATTTGTGAAAAAGTAATAGAAATTAGTACCTATGTTCGTCTATATTTCAATCTCGTTCTCTCGCGAACATTGGTTTCTGAGACAGACAAAGATGCATTACACCGCCGGCAGACTGGAAGTGGAGGCAGATACATTGTGAGTAACAGAAAAAACGGAAGAAGAGCATGATGTATGTAGTAGAGGGAATGTACTAGGAACAAGTTTGAATACGCAATAAAAACTGCACCAACAAAGAAGGATTACCTGGAGCGCATTCAATGAATTTAAGATGAACAGGTTCAAGAAATGTAACCAATGTTTCTCGCTAGTGGATAATTCCCGCGATAGGTGAAGGGAGATAAGGTTCATGCACGTCGCTGAGCATGTTAGTCATCTTTTAAAGCCCGAGAGCAAGATTTGTTTCTATTGATATTGCTGGTTTCCAGTTAAAAACGCGAATACACTGTGCACTACTGTGCACATACTCTTTAGCGCCATTTAAAACTGTCTGTAGAATGAATGCGGGCGGCCACAATCGGAAGCTTGCATAAACACAAAAAGATAAGCGGTATTATATCATCACTGCCGATGCATGCCCTGTATATTTCGGCAACACGGAATTCAGCAGTTGAATCTCTTATCACAGTGCAAGGGTTCGAATCAAGTCAAAATGCAAACACACCGTACAAAATCATACGCTCACAAAGTAGAAAATTAATACTCATTAGTGATAAAAGAAACAATAAGTTTAACCTGTTGTGAATCGTTTAGTTTATTGCTATTTACATATGCTGTGCTGATGTTTCGATGGTCAGACTGTACTGCTCTATATTCCCGCCTTCCCTAACCGCTTTAAACAGTGCCCTCCCCTAACAACTACACTCTTTCGTCAGACAGGTTTTACTTGCGGACAGCACAACGAACCCTGTTGTGTATAGCGTGTGAACACCATAAAAGCGCCCACAAATCCAGCGTAATTGCTAAATGTCCCGAGTAATAGTCCAGGAAGAATACAAATTGCTTACACTCTTGAGACAGAGAAGAGAGGAACGCTAGGTTCTAAAGGGCGAGCAGCCAAAAGAGTTTAATTGCCGACGTTGACAGTTTGTTAACTTCTGCACACCGTGTTATCAAAATAAGCAGAATTCCGCTGGGCCCAATGAAATCGAAAAGTTGATTTCTTCGTGTGGCCGGTTATTGCTTTTGCTTCTCGGAAGGTTCTTGGATATTATTATTAACCTATTAACAATTGCTTTGCTTCTATTGGCTGCCGCGACACGCTCACTTCTGCAATGGGTAAACAATAGCGACTTCAAATAATGAACACAATCTCAATAAAGCACACGATTTATGTTAATTTTTTGTGTTTTAACCACTTCGAAATTCATAGTTACTGTTTTAATTTTTTATCTATTAAATCACTAATTTATTTCTCGTGCTAAGTAAAGAATATAGAGTTTCAAAATCAGCATGAAGCGACTCGCTTTTTATAGCCTTAGCCTTCTTGTACCAACAACGAAATGCGTAATAAAACTATTTCTGAAAACGTACATAAATACATAACAAATTCGTACCTTAATGTCAGCCCTTGGGGCAAACCACTATACCTACGTATTTGTTAGTATCTATTATACATCCCGATTTGAAAATTACCACACATTTCTTGGTTACAATTTTTAAAATTTAATTTCTTGACTTGCTTTGAAAAAATCTGTTGTGTTCCATTCACATGATTTTCTCTACATCTCTACAATAAATTATTGTTAAAAAGCCTATTCTTCTAATTACCTAATGCTAATCGAGAAAAAATTAGCAGATAGGGCTTCATTGCTTGCTTTCTTGTAAGTAGAAGGAAAATAAGGGAATACATTAGGCTAAATCGATAGTCAAACCTTTTAAAAGCTGGTTGCTATGTGATTGAAGTACCTTTGTTTGTATGAATAGGAGTGAAGAAATTCCCGTATGAGAAAAGTATAAGTATTTTAAAGCTGAAATCAATAATAAGGAATATCTAAAAAACGGTTAACTCCAGGAGACAATGTATGTAACATGATTTGTGTACTTTAACGAGATCTGCATTTTTTGTGTAGTAAGTTTTTGCCTATCTCTTACGGTTTACCGATTATGCAAATTTCCGCAAAATTCATCCAGATTAAACATGTCTTCAGAGGCTATTTTCAAAAAATTGAATATATAATATGTAAATATCTTAAATATACGAGCTTTTAATCAATATCGTTAGAGCCATTTTTTAGAAAATCAAAATTTTCGAAATTTGCTCCATGTAAAGGGTAGTTGGGGGTGGGGTTTTTCTTGAAAATATTCGTGTCACATTCTTAGAAGTTACCAAACTTAAATATCAACGGTATTTTCGTTCTTGAGCTATGCTGCCCAAAGACTCACTCACACACACACAAACTTAAACACACACACACACACACACACACGGACATTTTTCTAAAAATGATTTGTTTGGATTCAGAGGGTCTCAAAACATGTATTTCCAGTGAAATCTCGGTATCGAATTTTTGGGTGCAATACAATATCTTTTCTATGCTCTATGTACATAGTACGTGTAGAGAAAGTGATACACAAAATCTAATGGATAATTAGAAAACCAACTCTGTAATATGTAGGTATACCTATCTTTTTAGGAAGGACGCACTTGTCTTTGAATATTGGAATACTTTTTGTGTGACATGCAGAAGAATGTTGAGGGAATTTCGTCCAAACACCCAACATCACCAGCTTTAACTCATTGAGCAAGAGGCCACGAGGCCACAAAGGCTGGTCAGAGACACGCCTGCCAATTACTGTGTTTTATTCTAAAGATTGTGTCGGACTTCCTTTTGAAACGATTCTGTGCGTGACTTCAGAGGCGTCACCTAATTCCGGGGCTTGTTGGGGAAAAAAACAACAAACAATGACTATTATAAACATTGTTAAACGCAGTACAACTCTCTGTCGCCCTCCGTGGTATAGTGGTTACCCCAAGATTGCGGGTTCAAACCCGACTGAGCGTAGTTGATGTTTTCGGAAGTGAAAATCCTTAGCGTTGCTTCCTTAGCAATGTTTATGTGCATGTAAACCTTCAAGGGTACCTAGTCGACATTCTGTCAGTTTCACGTCTGCAAGCCATGAGTTCGTCTTATGGGCCATCTATGTTGGATGACTTGATCCCTCGCCACCATGTGCCCATTGTTCGCGAATTAGAAATTCCATTGTTTAAAAAATCGTTAGAGCCTTGGTGACACTCGTTACCCAGGGAGGAACAATATTTTTCAGAACGTGATAACCCTCGGCGTGATTTTGAAGTTTGGGTTTAGGAAGTTTGCGGTTGGAAACCAACACTCGCAGTTGCCTTACTGGTCCCTTAAATGGGGCGCGAATCTCTACTTGTAAGCAGAGTCTTCAAGTATCCAGTTGCCTCTCACCTCTAGTACAGGCTCATCTTTTGTTTGCAAATGATTAATGCCAATTGGCAAGGGAGAGCGGTCCCGTTTGAAGGCTATGTTTTGGAGAAAACTATAAGAATGGGAGAGGGCCAAATGACGATAGGTGCAAGCGCCGACGTGGTTTCTAACGGTATCAGATTAAATGCCTCCGACGCCGACCAGGCCAAACTTACAAGCCTCGAGCCTTCGGGGATCCCCCGCATCTGAGAAATTTGGTCAACAATTTTGAAAAATTAAAAACATACCTTTTTTTCATATTAAAATAAGATGAATTCCATATATATATAAAAAAAAACAAAAAACAAAAAACGTCTCTTTTTTCACTTGGCGCATTTAAGTTACCAATTAACCGAACCTGTATTGGAAAGGCGTATGCTTATTAACAGGCATGACATTTCTTGTTATTCCTTTGTGGAGCACAGGGCATCAATAAAAGTCTTTCACTGTCATCTGTGACCAACGAATCATTTCAACTCGTCCAACTTTTACCACTTTCTTTTCTTTTCCTTTTTTATTGTGCCATTATGTTATACTCCACCTTTAACTGCATGGTGCTATAGGCGGCATTTCTCTATTGGCAATGTTGTTAACTCGTGTACTGATTTCATTGGGTTTTTATATCCTTTATTTTAATCATTAAATCCCACACACACATTCACTTGAAGATTCTGGCGAGGATAGGGAATAATCTGGGCTAAAGAAAAACTCTACCCCCCAGCCGAAATCGAATCCCTGACTCCTCCCCACTATTCGTAAGTGCTCATCTGTGGTTCTTCTCCTGTTATTTTGGATCGGCGTCTTTTGCTTGCTTTGAGGATTCCAACCCACCACATCGGTCTCAATAGTTCCTTCTGCCTTTCTAAGCGTATGGGCAGTCCAGTTCTATTTTCTACTTTTTATTTGCATCTTTCAGTTTGTTTCATACGTACCTGAAACTCTCCATTTGTTATAAGTACAATTCTTCTTAAACATCTGTTTAAAATGATAGTAGTTTATTATGATTTCTGTCGCTTCCATATTTCAGAACCATTAAGGAGTGGTGCCTTACATTTGAGGATATTAAACAACGTACTTTTGTTTTTCTTGTTATATTTGCGCTTTTCTATACAGTATAAAAGTATACAATGGCTGCAATTCGTCTTCTAACATCTTCTGCGCCACATTTACAGCAATGGCCCTCTTTAAACCTTATATTTTCGAATACAAAGGACAAATTGGCACACTTATATACTGTAAAACCTGAAAGTTTATGTGAATATTTTTACGTTATTTTCGATGTTTTTTTACTCCATGGCACGACAGCTCACGGGGAACCTTGGCCTACCGCCCGGCCGCTGCGTCCCCCATCTCGGTCCACTACAGACGTCATGGATGGGGTGCAGTATTGGAGGGTGAGACGTGGTCAGCGCCTCGAATCCCCCGGCCGGTTAATGCGGTCCTCATGACCTGGAGCCGCTACTTCTCCATCAAGTAGCTCCTCAATTGGCCCCCCAGGGACCTTACGAGGCTGAGTGCACCCCGGGCCAGGTCACCCAGCGGGGGAAAAATCCCCACGCCGGTACTGGGGATCGAACCCAGGTCTCCCGCTTGGTAAGTAGCAACGCTACCACCGCGCTAAGGAGACGACCTCATTTTCGATGTACTGTGTATAAATAGGTAGAGAAGATATTGCATTCAATCCAAAAATTCATCGGAAATATGCTTAAACCACTGGTCTCTCAGCAGGTGGCCCGGGATCGATCTCATGTGGGATTTGTGGTGGATAAAGCAGTGAAGGATCGGGTTTACTCCGGGTTCTCCTGTTTCCCCTGAAATCGCACACCACCGGTGCTCCTCTTCATTCCAGTGTCATCGCCTACGGTGCCATATATAGTAAAAATGAAAATATGTTTGGAGCTCCCCTAACTCCCCCCCCCATGGAATGTAGATGGAGCATCGGTGGAATGTGATGGTGGGTGAAACCGGAGAACCCGGAGAAAACCCGCCCCTGCGCCGCTTTGTCCACTACAAGTCCCACATGCGGTCGCTGGGATTGAATCTAGGCCGCCTAGGTGAGATGCTAGTGGTATAACCACTCGGCCAGGGCGCGGCCGTACCAATGTAGAATGAGACGCTGAGAATCACAGTAGTTACAAGCGTCTTCCAAAGATGCGACACGTTGGCTCTCAACAAAATTCCCACATCCCAAACTATCCTTTATATGAAAGATTTTTCAAAATTTTAGATTTCATCAAAAATGGCTCAAACGGTTTTAATGCAAATACAATTTATTAAAAATATTTACATCACAAATAATATGTATATATTGAATTTTCTGGGAGTGGTATCTGAAACCGGCTTCCTTTAGAATAACTTTTACGTAACTGTTAAACCGTAAGAGATAAACAAAATCTTATACACAAAAAATGTAGTTCTCATTAAAACACACAACATATGTCCAATTCCATTTTTGTGGACTTTTAACCGTTTCTGAGGTTATTGGTTTACATTTTCCGATACCTGAACTTCTCTCAAAGCCGTCAATCGTTTTGCTTTTTCTTTTTTCACTTTACTTCTTACCATATAAAGAGAACGGATTTCAAGGCCATAAAGACCAGATTCTAAAGGATTTGACTTTCACTTTAGCCTAGTATCACTTATTTCCCTTGTGCTTACAAGGATATAAGTAATACAGCGATTTCTGCTCACGTTTATCTCAATTAGCATGAAGTAGAAAAATAATAAACTTTTGTAACAATAGTTTGTTATAGAAAAGTAGAGAAAGTAGGTAATTTGAATGTAATACACCATAGTTTAAAAATCCATCGTATAGAGCATTTTATTTGAACAGTTAATTCAGACAAAACATAAATTTTGAATATCAAAACCCATCCGTGCAATACCGGTTAATCTTCTCTAACCCATGATTTCTGAAATAACGATGGACAACAGATAAATTAATGAACATCCGATAGCTTGACACGTTTAATAAACGAAAAGAAGTAATTATTACGTGGGTACCATCATAATGTGGTCTAGAAGAAGACGAAAAAGCCGATTTCGCAGCCAAGCAAAGAACATTTCAACTCATACCAGGCACGTAGTTGTCAAGTTTTACGATTTGACCGTAAGATGCACTGAGACCATTTTACGACTGTGAGCAAAACAGACATTATGGATTTTCACCACGCCCATAACAAAGCACTATAATCTATTGCTTATATTATGTAAATAGCAGATTGAATGTACCGCGCTAACTGGTATACAGTGCTATGATAGGCCAATTCTTATAGTTTTTTTACAGTGTTTAACGCCCGATTTTACTATATACGCATTGCAAGCGATGACACTAATGATATATGGAATGAAGATGGAGCACTGGTGGAATGCGATGGCGGGGGAAACTGGAGAATTCGGAGAAAACCCCTACGCCGCGTTGTCCACCACAAATCCCACATGCGATCGCATGGGATCGAACCCGAGCCGCCTAGGAGAGAGGCGAGCGGTCTAACCACTCGGCCACGGCCAGGGTTTATCAGTTTGTGAAGCCTTAATCTCGATTGTGGGCTCCCTTCACTGGTCTACAACAAAATACACGTCAAAATTTAAAAGCTGATTGCACCACTGTGCCCTTTAGAATTCATAAGTAAATGAGCGTGAATATTCAGTAATGGACAACCTGAATTGTAAGGAGAACCTCCTTATTTACATTTTTTTAAGCTTATTCGCACCCTATGACTGAGGGAAGTAAGTTTCTCATTTTGCAATCGCTTTTGTTTTTTATAGTGCCTTCGATTTATACCAAGGCCGCGGATCCTCCGAATCCGTGATCCACACAGTCTTCTGCGCTGTAGGGTTTTCAGTTCCGTAACTCCCGCGTTACTTACAAGTGTATGTTGTATAACTGTTGCTGAAAGTGGCGTGCATCTGCCCGAAGACATTTTTGACATCATCGGATGAAATTACCATCACACGCTAAGTTCTTCTTGCGTAATCTTCTTAATTTCTATAGTCATACATTTCAGTTTTAAAAGTTCAGTAGATGTATGAAGAAGGGTTTGTGAAACACCCAGTTGCTGTGTAACACGACTGAAAGACCTATCTGGTGAATGTTCGAATGCAACACCAATTCCGTCTAGATTCTCCTCTGTTTTCGCTTCCTTGGGTCGCCCTCCGTGGTGTAATGATTACCATGCGAACTTCATATGCCCAAAGTCGCGGGTTCAAACCCGGTGGAGGAAGATGGATTTTTAGGGCGTAAAAAGCCTTAGCATGGCTTCCTTCGGAAGGGAAGTAAAGCCGTTGGTCCCGTGTCATAGATTTACGGCACGTAAAAGAACCTCAAGCCTGATAGAGAGGCCTCTGAGCAAAATTAAGCGGTCTTTCACACCCAAATTAGAATGGGACGCTGAGAACCACAGCAGTTAAAGAGCCTCCATAAATAACACTCCATTTCCATTTCGCCTCGTTGGTTTAGTGTTTAGCTAAATTTATTGATAAAAAATCTCTAGTATCTCTACCCAGAACTGGGTAACTAGGAAATTTCTGTTAAAATTGTCTTCTCACCTCTCTACATGGTTTAGTTTTCACTTATGTATCGTACATAGACATGTTTAAGCGTGAATGTGTCGGCAGGCATGTAGACTAATGAGCGAATGATATTCATAAGAAAATCACACAACATACATATTGTCGAAACACTTAACAACTCGAAGACAAAGCAACAACCAAGACAACTCAAGCTGATAAAACGTACCCTTGACTTGTCCTGTGCCGCTTCTGCTCAGTGGCATAACACAGAGTCTCAACCGTCTCGGTCGATATGCATATAAGGCGATTGTGGCATTGGCATAAAATAAAGGCACGGTAGTTCATGTTATAAAGCGTAAAATTTGGACTAAAAATCTGTCTATAGCTTGCTGCATTAATCCTGTTTATTCTGGTATCAAAAACAACTCCAGCATATGCGGCAGGTCTTCAAGAATTCTCCAAAACTCTCAAGAATTCCTATTATTTTGTATACAGTTTTTGAAATATTTATTGCACTGAACGTTGTAGTCATTCTGAATTCCATGTCATCGCAAAATTATTACGGTCTCTGGACGAGGGAACATTTTAGCGGCTTCAATTTCAAGAGGTTGGCAATTATGCACAAAGTTGATTAAAAAATATGGCCATAAGGTATGTTCCATCACCACACGCAGGCGTATTTTGGAACACTTAGAGTGTTTTCCTAGAGCAGGTGGAATTTATGATTTGCGATTGTGCCACTTTCATACATGGTGTCGAGGGATCAGTTCTTCACCCATATATGGCATCATAGGACTAAATCAGGACTTGCGGATATGAAAATGGTGAAATTTTGACCAGTGACCTTTTTCAAGGGTTCTTTTACGTGCAAATAAACATTGTACGAGACCAATGACTACTTCCTTTCCGTAGGAAGGCATTGCTAAAGATTTTTATGTCCGAAAAACCCCATCAACTTTCGCCGGGATTTGGTAACTGCTGATAAGGACCGTACAACAAAACAACTCACTTATCAACAGTGAAATATTCGTCCAGCGGTCCCCAGGTCAAAAGGACTCCTACATACTCCCACGCGTTCCTCATTACAGCATCACCAGTTGATGAAGCTTTCTTCCCACATCTGATCACGTTATATTGTTCAGATTTCTTTGCTAGATAATAATGTCAATTGTATCGACTCTACCCTGTACTCACAGTGCATGATAAATTACAAATTTACAATCAAGCACAATAAAACATTCGGACCTTGGGGCTTGAAAACAAACAAGCAATTGTAATGCAATTGTAATAAGGATATCTACTTTATGAGACAGGTGGCGACGTTATATTTAACTCTCATGCCATCTAAGGCTGGTTGACTTCAAATTAAAACTTTGTTATGAGCATCGACGATGTTTACAACCGATTGCAATCTCATTGGCGCCCCAACGTCATGGTGCATTGCGTTTGTTTTAACCAGAAAAATCGTTAACCTTGTTTCTCGGTGCTACACTATAATGGAGGTGACTAACTCAAACCTGTGACTTAAAAACCAAAATTAAATTTTGTCACAGAATTTTACCCAAAACAAACCGCAAAGTCATTAACTCCTTGAGAATGCCAACAGAAACCACGAATTTTGTAGGTATCTCGGAAATATTGCAATGCTGAATTTATATATTTCACCACTAACCTTGCGTGTCGTCGATGTGTGCGATATCGTAGGATGTAGAGACAGGGAAATCAGTCTAACTTTACATATGCCTCAAGACCTGGGAATCTTCCATGCTTCCAAGTTCCAATTGAGGGCAAAGTCCACTAGAAATCTTCGACTGAGATGCGTACTCTTGTAGTGCAATAACAGAAAAGTAGGAAGGGTAAAGTCAGACTAAAAAATTCAATTGTATAGCCGAGATTTGAACTAGGGATCTCCTGGCCTCCGTCCAGTTACTCTAACCATGAGCTGCCGTGGCAACTGCCGATACAGCAATACATTCCCCAACTGATTAACGTTTTTCCCGGTAAACCATACTGGGAGATCTCAAATTATTTTGGGATGACATATCCCAATGGCGACTTACAATGTCGTGAGTTCGTTAATTTCCGGGCTTCGTAGTTACCAGCCAACTATTACGTACTGTCGTACACACGCATAGTGAGGAAGAAACAATTATTTAATTGAAATGTAGTTTTTGAACTATAATCATTACCGCCCTGAAAAATTGATACAATGTATGATGATCGACGTGAATTCCTTTAACGTGATTTCATTGAACAGTTGGTGTTTAGATGCAGGGGTTAAGGAAAATAATTTCACCACCGCCACAAACGCTACTCAATTTTCGGGGGAGGGATGAGGGGAGAGACACGGCCAGATCTGATGGCAGAAGAGGCAGCGCAGCGGGATCCCTAACATTTACAGGTTGGCATCCCCCCATCGAGGTTCAGGCAGTAGGTTCCGTGCCAAGGAAGAAGCAGTTCTCTCCTTAAACCTCATCCTAGCACCGTCTATTGTGTTAGGTTATGAGTCCTGAAAGGTAATAGGAAATAAGAGAAAAATACTGCCCAATTTTTGCATACCGGCTTGTGAAATGCAGAAAATAAATACCCATCTCAGGGTGGATGGTCCAACGAGAATCGAACCCGGAATCTCATCCACCTGAGCCATTCCGCTTAGTGTATTTATATACAACACGACAGATGTATAGCTTTCTCTACACATACTTTTTTTGTTTTTGTTTAATGTACGCTTTTCCTACTATAGCACCGTAGGCGATGACAGTGATAATGCATGGAAAGAAGAGGAACACCGGTGGAAAGTGATGGCGTGGGAAGCCATAGAAAACCCAACGCTGCGCCGCTTTGTCGACACGCGGTTACTTGGGTACACGTGCAATGCACATAGTAGGTAAAGAAGGTATTGTATTATTCCACCCAAAATACGATGTCCAGATTTCACCGGAAGTATAAAAAGACATTTTTAGAAAAATCTGTGTGTGTGTGTGTGTGTGTGTGGGGGGGGGGCCGGGTCGGTCTGGGTAGCTCATATGGTTAGGTGCTGGCCTTCTGATCTAATGGTCGCGGGATCAGACCAATGGTTTTTAAGTGTGCTTAAAAGTGACAGTCCCATGCCAGTAGATTTACCAGCATGTTAAAGAACTGCAGGACGAAATTCCGGCACAATGGCGACGCTATGATCCTGGTAATTGACAGGACCTTAAGACAAATACTTCAATTTAATTGTTGCAGCTGTGTGTGTGTGTTTGTGTCCATGAACGCGATAACTTAAAAACGAAAAGTTAGTTAAATACAGTTAAGTTCGCATCTTCCATGGATGCGACACGAAGATTTCCAGGAAATCTCCTCACGCCAAACTACCCTTTACATGGAACAATTTTCGAAAATGTTTATTTTATCAAAAATGGCTCTAACAGTTTTGATTAAAATATCCATTACAGATAATTATATATATAATAATGATAATAATAATAATATATATATATATATATATAATAATAATTTTCTGGGAATAACCTCTGAAATCCTCTTCATTCTGAATGACTTTTGCGTAACTGGTAAACTGTAAGAGATAGACAAACACTTCAAACGTAATACACAAAAAAGGTAGATGTCTCGAAACATGCAATTTACGACTATCGTTTTAGCCTAGTGTACTCTCTTATTTCCTTTCTACTTATAAGGAAGCAAGGACTAGGCTATAGCGATAGTCACACCATATAAAAGCTAGCTGCTATATGATGGATAAGAATTGACAAGTTGAGAGAAAAGTTTAAGTATTTGAAAACAGAAACCAGCAAATGAAAATCTTGGAATTGGCCAACTCCACGAAAAAGATGCATAGGACATAAATTGTGTGTTTTAATGAGATCTACATTTTTGTGGAGTAAGCTTTTGGCTATCTCTTGCGGTTTACCAGTTATACAAAACAGAGGATATTCCTAGAAAATTTAATATATACATTTTATTTGTGATATAAATATCTTTATGTGCGGTATATTAATCTAAATCGTTAGATACATTTTTATGAAAATTAAAATTTTCCTAATTTTTTTTGTATATAAATGTTAGTTGGAGTTACAGGGATATATGTTCTTGAAAATGTTCGTGTCTCATCCTATGAAAATACTGAACTTAAGTACCAAGTTTTATATTTTACGATTTTTTAGTTTTTGAGCTATGCTGTCCAGTCCTTTTTCTTACACAGGGACCTCAAAACATTCCGGCAAAACGTCGGCTCATTTTAAAACTTGTGGCAGACATTTCGTCGTGTACCATCATAGTGGTGGAATCGTCACATTGTGGCCACTTGCTGAGAAGAATGAACACTTACAACACTTCTCATTCGCTCTACTTTTGTTGGGGAATCTTCTCTTGGGAAGGCCCAGACATGACTCGTTTAGTTTCTGGATCATAATGGTAAATCCAGCTGTTGTCACCTCCTGCAATGTTAAATATGTGTTTGGACCCATTGAAATTTTGATTGCACACATGCTTGTTTCTGCTCATTTGTGAGGTGATGGGAGATCCAGCGACTGCGGAGCTTTCTGATATTTTTCTTCAGGATTATTTTCACTGCTTCCAATCCAATATTTAGAACTTCTTGGGTCTGAGCGTGTGTACAATGATGAGCTTCCATAACATCAGCTCTGCTTTCACCATATTATCGGTCTTCATTTTCGAGGGTATCCCTTCCTCTTTTAAACTCTGCATACCATCGCTAAATAGTGGATTGCGAAGGACAAAACTCCCCAAGTGCACGATGTAGTCTTTCAAAACATTCTTTCTTCCCTAAACTGACTTTCAGGTCATAAAAATCACAGCTCGGAAATGCTCTCGCTTGATATTCATCCTAGCACATGGCGTAGCAACACCTGCTATAAGAGTACATGCAATGCAGTGCTGACGATTAATGTTGTTGGAGTGATGTTATTTGAACTGCATTCGAAGTTAAGAAAAGTTGCTTTGGCTTACAACTCTTTGGAGTGACTCTCGTACAACCGCCAATGTGCTGAAAATTAGAAATGCATAATGATCTTGAACAAATATAAAATTACACAATCTCAAAAGGCATTTGATATATAATTATCACCATATTCTTCTTCTTCGTCCCGTAGTGCCATTAAGCTTCGGGCTCACCTCGCTCCATCTAGACCCTCCAGACCTTCCGACTCTACACATTCTCATTTCCATTCTTTCAATTGTATCCTATCAGTTTATCCTCAGTCGCCCCTTGCTTCTTCTTCCTTCCACTCTCATTTCCATTAACAGTTTTCTCCAAAACACGATGGCCTTTAAACGGGACCGCTCTGCTCTGCCATTGAACAGTAACCATTAGCAAACAAAAGACGACCCTGTACTAGGGGTGAGGGGTAACGTAGTAAAATCTCGTTTCCTGGAGACTCTGAGGACTGCTTGCAAGTCGAGATTCGCCCCTCAGTTAAAGAAGTGGAAGACTAGGCAACTACGAGGGTTGGTTTCCAGCCGCTAACCTCGTAATTCCAAACTTCCTTTGGCAGAGGGTTATCTTTTTCTGAAAAATACCTACTGTACTTGCTTTGTTCTTTTTTTCGGGCACCTTATGGACATGACCGTACCGTTTCAGTTGTCTTTTTTCTGCATTATTAATGATTTTTCTTGTTTCACCTCTTCTCTTATGTCGGAAGTATTTTTCTTTGTTTCATTTTTTTGAACATTCTATCACAGAAGACTTGCTCCTGCTATTGATATGCAGTTATAGAGGTATTTATTCTAGTTTTGACCAATCTCACTCCTTTTCAAAATGACTTTTTAAACACTTGTCATGTCAAAATCGTATGTACAGTTATAGAAGTATTTATTCTAGTTTTGACCAATCTCACCCCCTTTTCAAAATCACTTTTTTTAACACTTGGTATGTCAAAGTCATATGCATGGAAAAAGTTCTACTCGATAAGCTGTTTCACTCTAAATAACGAAACGGGACCAGAATATCTCGCTCACCAGTAGCAAACACACTCAAAAGTTACAGACCTTGTGACAATTTAGCATGTCGCTTTTTTGCTCTGAAGCACCGTGGAACTTGGATATAATTTACATTAGAATTAATGAAAGAACATAACTGCTGAAAGGAGGGGAAATTAAAAGATAAAACATGCAGGAGAGAGACGTTTACGACGTACTAATGTCACAAAGATACACATTTTTTATAAAAGAACGGAAGATATTAGAGTCGTTAACGGCGCTAGAAAACACAGGACACATGCGTCAGCGGATACAAAAAGACAAGTGCTGCGTGTCAGAATATCAGTAGCCGTGCGAGCGCAAAACGTTTTTCCTTTGTTTTGTTCTACAGAAAAAACTAGGCCTGGTGTAGGAAACGCTGAATCAGCTGATAAAACCCCCTGTCAACACTGTAATGTGTGGTAAGTACCTTGTAATACGTGTTATTATATTCTTTGTTGCCCGGAGGCGTTAGTTCGACTCCCGTAGTCTGCCGATAAGATCTCTTCGGCGCCGTAGACACATGATTTATCTTTCGCATGTCCCGAGATCGTTTCCTGCAAACACCTGCGTCTTGGATCGGAAACGGGAGGCGGTTCCCTGTGAAACAAATGTACCACAAGGTTTTCGCTGATGCTGCGGTGGACGATATATTTCCCGTTGCCATTTTGTTTTTTATTTCTCATTGCAGCACCTGTATGTAACCTGCTGACTTGGACGTGCCTAGAGTGCAAAAGATATAGTGTTGCTTTTCTAATCTGAATGAATCCTGTTTGGGATGCTATTGAACATTTACTAAAGCACCTCGAGGTATGCAACATATGAATTTAGACCTAAACAACGGATAGAAAAAAATCTTCTATTTGTAGGCGGCGCACTGGCCTAGTGGTTAGACCGTTCACCTCTTACAAGGGCAGCTCGGGTTCAATCTCAAGGGAACGCAAACGATATTTGAGGCGACAAAGCGACGTTTGGGGTTTTCTCCGGCTTCCACCACTATTCATTCCACTAATTGCTCCATCATCGCCTTTCTTTTAATCCATTTCGCCTTCATTTCATATTATCTACTCCTACTTACTCGGACCATTCCCTCTCTTACCAGGTTCATTCTATGATTACATTTTGATGGCTTCTCGACAGGATCCGTCCCGTTAGCACAATGCTAGTACCCCTGCCTCTGGGGCGAGGTCCCGTGGAAAGGAAATGGCAACACACCGCGATATCATCCTTGCGGATTATGATCTCTCTCGCAATTCCACCCCAGCCGTTGACCGACCTTCAAGTTGAATAATCGCCGTCAACCTTGACAGGCTTTTGACCTTTGACACCCATATATAAGTTCTAGGGCTGCGGCTCCTCCATACCGGAAGGCTAGGCCGCTTAAGCTGTTCTATTTACCAGTTTTATAATTTGTATTTTTCTCTTTTTGACTTATAATAAGTAAAGGAAATACTTTATTCCACACAAAAATTGGATATCGTGATTTGAAGTCCCATTGAGGTCCCGTGAATACAAAAGAATAAACAATAATAAGAAAAGATAGAAAGAAAAGGGGGTTATTTATATCTCGTGTGTTTCTTTACGAACAGTAAAATCGAAAAGCAAAATGCCGATAAATACTAAACTTATTAATTAAGCTCAACATAAACTATACTTTTTACTTTCTCTATACGTACTATGTACATAGTGTATAGAGAAGGTATTGCACTCCACCCAAAAATTAGATACCCAGATTTCACCGGAAATATATGTTTTAGGGTCCCCTGTATCCAAAAAAAGAATTTTCAGAAAAAGGTCCGTGTGTCTGTGAGCACGATAACTCAAAAACGAAAAGTCGATAAAATACCAAACTTGATATTTAAGATTGCTAGCTTCCAACGGATGCGACACGAAGCTTTTCAGAAAAATCCCCCACCCCCAACTACCCTTAAATGGAACTTTTTTTCGAACATTTTGATTTTTTTTTCAAAAATGGCTCTAACGATTTTGATTAAAATGTTGTATATTAAAGATATTTAACTGACAATTAATATGTATAGTATAGCTTGAATTTCCTGGGAATAGCCTCTGATGGCTACTTTATTCTGGATGAATTTTACGAAATTTTGCATAACTCCTAAACCGTAAGAAATGGACAAAAATTTACTGCACAAAAAATGTAGAGCACATTAAAAATACACAATTTATGTCATATAATTTTTTCGTGGATTGATCGTTTTTTAGTTATTCTTTGTTTTTGGTTTCAGCTCTAAAAAACTTATACTTTACTCATACAGGAATATGTCAACTCCTGTCCATACAAAGGAAATTCAGCCACATAGCAACCAGCTTTTAACTATCACTTTATAGTACTCCCTTATTTCGCTTCTACTTACAAGGCAGCAAATAATAAGACTATTTCTGCTAATGTTTTTCGATTAGCATGAATTAAATAGAAGCACAAACTTTTTAACAATAATTTGTTGCAGAAATGTAGAGAAAGTCATATGAATGGAACACATAAGATTTTTATGTAATGATTTTGTTATTTTTATTTTCTCAAATAGCATAATTGTAATTAATTTTGTTTAGCTAGAATATGATTAAGTTATTTGCATGTCTAATAAAATGCATATTTTGAATCTTCTGGAATAGCCTGTAGTATAGTAGACCATGATTGATGCATAACAACGTATTACACAAATAATGCAGATCTCTTGAAAGCAAGCAGTTTATTCAAAATAATTTCCTTGTGGCATCAGGCATCTCTATGCTGCAAGTTATTGGTGTTAATAATTCAGTATTATGTGTCTTATATTTCTGTCGCTATTCAGTTGTTTCTCGTGATGTCTTACAAAGTGTATGAAATTAACAAAGCAGGCAGCGTACAGCTATTTATTTTTACTTTCTCTATTTAGTACATAGTACATGGCTAGAAAAGGTATTGCATTCCTACGAAAAATTCAATACCAAGATTTCACTGGAAATACATATTTTGGGGTTCCCTGTATAAAAAATAGCAAGTCAATTTTAAAAAAAGGTCCGTGTGTATGTGCGTGTGTCTGTGAACAACATAAGAAAGAAGAAGAAGAAAAAAAAAACGAAATGTTGGTTAAATTCCAAAGTTGATAATTAAGTTCAGCATCTTCTAAGAATGCGACACGAACATTTTAAAGATTATATCCCGACCTCAAACTACCCTTTGCATAGAAATATTGTTGACATTTTTGATTTTCTAAAAATGGTTCACGATTTTTATTTAAACATCTTGTATTAAAGATATTCATATAACGAAATGTATATCTCGCATTATTTGGGAATAACATTTGAAGACCTCTTTATTTTGGATGATTTTAGCATAACTCGTAAATCATAATATACATATATACAAACAATTACTAGAGAGAGAGAGAGAGAGAGAGAGAGAGAGAGAGAGAGAGAGACGGAGACGTAGATCTCATTAAAACACAATTCATGTCTTATAGTTTTATATATATATATATATTTGTATAAAACCATACCGAGATATTCATTGATATTGGTTTTAATTTTGAAGTACTTAACTTCTCTCAAACGGGAAATGCCGTTCCTGTTCCTGTTTTTTTTTACTACAAAGAGAACCGAGCTGCAAAGGGACCATTTCTGTTAATGCATGTCGATTATCATGGAGTGTATAGAACAATAAGCTTTTGCAAGAATAAGTTGTTTTTTTTTGTAGTGTTTAACGCCCGCTTTAACTACTAATTGCACCGCAGGCGGTGACACTGATGATACACGAATGATGATGGAGCACCGGTGGAATGCAATGGCGGGGGAAACCAGAGTCCCCGGAAAAAACCCGCCCCAGCACCGCTTTGTCTACCACAAATCTCACATACGGTCGCTTGGGATCGAACCCCGGCCGTCTAGGTGAGAGGCTAGTGGTCTAACCACTCGGTCACGGCGCGGCCAATAAGTTGTTACAGAATAGGTAGAGAAAGCCATGTGAATGAAACACATCGGATTATTTACTTTCTCTACCAATATGTACAATGTATTCCACCCAAAAATATGATACAGATATTTTACCAGAAATGCATATTTTGAGAAGCCCTGAATAAAAAAAAAACATTAAAAAAAGGTGTGTGTATGTGTGTGTGTGTGTGTGTGTGTGTAAGAATGGCATAGCTCAAAAACGAAAAGTCGGTTAAATTCCAAATTTGATATTTAAGTTCAGAGTTTTCCAGGAAATGTTTCAAGAAAGTCCCCACTCCAAATTACCCTTTACATGGAGCATTTTTCAAAAAGTATTTTGATATTAAAGACATTTCATGACAAAATACATAGCTTAAATTCTCTGGAAATGGCCTATGAAGAACTCTTTACGCTTTGCTCATAAAAGACAGACAAAAAGTTAAGTTACACAAAGGTGTAGATCTTGTTAAAACACACAATTTATGTGTGTGTTAGCTATTTCCGAGATATTCCTTGTTATTGGTTTTAATTTTAAAATAGTTATACTTTTCTCATACGGAAATTTGATTTTTTTTCCTACTCCTGGCCATGCAAAGAGAATTTCAATCATATAGCATCCAGCTTTTAAAAAAATTGACTATGTCTTTAGCTTAGTGTACTCCCGTGTTTCCCTTCTCTCTATAAGGAACTGAGTAACAGGACCATTTCTGGTAATGTTTATCTTGACTAGCATGAAGTAGATAAACATATAAACTTTTGTAACAGTAATTTGTTATAGAATAGGTAGAGAAAGGCATATGCATAGAACGTATAATATTGTTTAAAATACGTATATCTACATCGTGTGGAGAATCTAGGTAATTAGTTGGTGCAATGAAAATAATGAATTAATTTCAGGAATTATTAGAGATATATGCATGAAATTTAAAGCATTCTTTTATGTGTATGGTAAATTAACATTAGAGAAACTTTTGAAAATATGGTTACAAATTCTAAGACTTGAAGGTTTTACCTGTGGGTACTGTTAATACATTACAGCGATATTGTTTTTTTTTATCAGAATAACTGAAAACGAAAAACCAGTTATATATTAAACTTGGTATTTGAGTTCAATATTACAACGAAGTCTCTTTATTAACTTCAAACTTGGTTACAAAACATTTGTCTTCATTTCACTGCTGCAAACAGTTCACTCAACGTTTCAACGTGTAGGCTTTCTACTTTCTAACGCAACGGTTCCCAACCGGTGTGCCCCGGCACCCTAGGGTGCCGTGTGATTGGCTAAGGGGTGCCGCGAGATATTGAGATAAACAAAAAAAAAATACCTTCTACTGAAGCCTTAAGTCTTGTAAAGTCTTGAAATAAAATAAGTCAAATCAATGACTCTCATGCACGGCAGATGGTAATAGTGGTCGATTCATTTCAATAATTCAGTTGTACTAGTATCCCACAGATGGCATTACAGCTATACCCTGCCGAATATTCCCGAGACTACTCGCTTCCTCACGAACATTCCCGAGACTTCGACATGAATATACAAAAGTGTACGCCGCTAGGCGCTTTCAGTTGTCTTCCTCGCGTTGATTCACAGTGTTTAGCTATGGGTAAGTTCATTGTTAAACGTAAACGCCAGGACAGTGAAAGTGAACAGTCGGCTCCTACTGCTTGCTTTAAGAAGCCAAATCTTACAGTTTCTCCCGGACCGTCGAATTCACCACATAAAGAAGACAAACGAAAGAAAAGAACATACCAGGACAGTTACTTAGCGTATGGATTTAAGTGGAATAACAACGAGGAAAACCCTATCCCTGTGTGTTTAGTTTGTGGCGAAACACTTAGCAACGAGGCCATGGTACCTAGCAAACTGAAGCGGCATCTTGCAACAAAGCATACTAGTGTGTCACAGAAAATTGTAATGTATTTTTCACATATATTAGAAGGGGAGAAGAAAACAGCTGTGCGAATGGTAAAGAGAATGACCATAGGTGATACTGCTCTTGAAGCCTCATTTAAAGCAGCAGAACTGATAGCTAAAAAAAATAAACCTCATACTGTTGGAGAGGAAATCTTTGGCCCTGCATGTCAAGTTATAGTTTCAACAATACTTGGCGAAGGAGCAGCTACTCAAATTTCGAAAGTTCCTCTGTCCAACAACACAATCAGCCGCAGGATATCTGAAATGTCATGCAATATCAACGAACAAGTCACGGAGAAAATAAAAACTTATAGAACATTTGCTTTGCAAGTAGATGAGAGTCTCGATATTGGTGACAAACCGCAACTCCTTGGTTTTATCAGATATATTGATGAAAAAGATATTAGTGAACAGTTTCTGTTCTGTAGACCGCTGGAGACTACAACCACAGGCCATGATATTTTCATTTCTATTAATTCCTATCTCAATGACCATGATCTTTCATGGAAAGACTTGTGGTATATGTACAGATGGTGCACCATCTATGTCTGGGAAAATTAAAGGTTTTACTGCCAGAGCTCTCAATGAAAATCCATCCATTATTATAACTAGCTGTTTTCTGCATAGAGAGGCATTAGCCGTGAAAGCGTGTAATGAAGATTTTGCTGAAGTGTTTAACCAAGTTGTGAAAATGGTGAACTGTATGAAGTCTCGACCTTTAAAGTGCAGAATTTTTGAACAGTTATGTCGCGCAACGGATGCAGCTCATACCTCTTTGTTACTTCACACAGAAGTAAGGTGGTTGTCGCGGGGTCGTGTATTGAACCGGTTTCTCGAACTTAAAGAACAGCTAAAAACTGTTTTTAAGGATGAAAATCAAGACACATTTCATGAGCTCTTACTAAGTGATTCTTGGTGTTTTGAACTGTCGTATCTGGCAGATATTTTTCATAAGCTGAATGAACTGAATGTTTCGATGCAGGGTCGACATGAAACAATAATCTCCTCAACCAACAAAATGAAAGGTTTTAAAAGAAAACTTAGTTCTTGGAAGTCTGCAGTTCAAAAAGGAGATTTGTCGAACTTTCTATCTCTTCTTAATGTGGCAGGAGATAAAGATCTGGGTAAGCTGAAAGACAGCATTTGTGATCACTTATCAAGATTGCAAGATGCAATAGATGCGTACTTTCCAACTATTTCCACTGCGAATCTCGACTGGGTTGTCTCACCATTTGATTTCGTAGATAGTGCAGAGGAAATAGCTTTCACTGCTTGCGAACGATTTGATGAATTTATTGATCTTAGCGCTGATTCCACACTCAAAGGTAAGTTCACCAAGAGTGAGGCGTCGGTGGCTAGTTTTTGGCTTCAACGGAGAGAGGAGTACCCTAACCTAATGAAGAAAGCAATTAACGCACTTTTGCCCTTTTGAACTCCTATCTATGCGAGCAAGCCTTCTCTGCTATGGTGACAATAAAATGCAAAGCAAGAAATAGACTGAATAACCTTGAGGATGATTTGCGTGTTTCACTGTCAACTGTAAGACCCGACATCACATATCTGTGCTCTAAGCATCAATTACAAGTTTCACATTAATCATTAATCGAACAAAATTTATTGATGTATTTTTACTCAGTGATTGTAGTAAAGTTTACTGTATTGTGTTATGGTGTACGTTATTATTACATAATATTTTAATAAATTAACATATTAAGCTTAATTTTCCTTTAAGTCAAGGAAGGGTGCCCCTAGTGTTTAATGTTATTCCCAAGGGTGCCGTGAACTTCAAAAGGTTGGGAAACACTGTTCTAACGCCACTGCCAGTTAACACTCGCAGTCGACTGACTCAACGCACATACGTTCGCTTATCGCTTGACCGGGCTCATTGTGTAAAGGCTGAGGGTGTTCAGCCTTTCAGTTCAACAGCTAGCTGGCACTGCTTTCCTTGACAGCCCGCAAGCGGCTGGCCAAGCTAAGCAGCACCGGACCTGGTCCCTCTCTGGGTGGGTGACCACTCCGGTAGGTAAACCAGCCCGCGCCGGTTGCACCAAGGGAAACACCCAGCCCACATTACTTTGACACAGACATAAACGCTTGCATAAGACTACACCTATTATATCACACGGGTAAATCCGCGAGAAAAGCGGATAGGTACCGTGGTGATTTGCCCCCGCCCGAGTACACTCGGGCGACTAGTTCCTGCTCCTGGCTCCTGGAAAGTCAAAGTTGCATGTTTAAGTTGAAGTGCAACAGAGTGCCCAGCAGATCATTTACTAGTTTCCGAAAAATCCAAAGAGATAAACTTGAGCGAAATTCTAATTGAATGTTCCTTCTTATCATCTAATACTTCAAATACTTCGTCTGCATGTGCTAGTCTGATTTTGCATGTTTTGGTTATATCTTGTCCTCTCCATTTAATTAGCAAGTTACACTATGAGAGCAAAAACTTTAACAAAGCAGAACAATTTGTTGCGTGTACATGTGAGGTACGTTGTCGAACTATAAGTTTTAGGGGTTTTTATTTGATGAGGTGAATCTTTACTTCCATTACATATCATCTTGTAAGCCCAAGTCTCGCCGGTCTTTAAGCAGGATAGTTCCCTATTGTAGTGTCATTTTACTGAGAACAGTTTTCGCAGCGTCAGAATAAACATAGGTTATGCTTAGACCTCGGATTTCATCGCGCACCTTCTCAAGTTACCTACGCTTGGAAAGTTCGGTGCATGCCAGACTTTGGTTTGGAGAGACAGGGAGAGCAACATCTTACTCCTTTGGTTTGGAGACACAGGGAGAGTAACGTTTTACTCCCTCCGTTATATATATATATATATATATATATATATATATATATATATATATATAGGCAAAATGCGGCGAAGGGTAACGGTGATACTTTATTTGCACAGCAGTCAGCCTTGTTGCAATATAATTTGAATGTTCCATATTCTGGTACCAAACATTAAAGAATATGTTAACAGAATATAAAAGATAATTTAGTTTTCTTTTACAATCCATCTATTTTATGACAGAACAGATGATTATAACATATAATCCTTGAAACAGAAGAACAATATATTTTTACTTTCTCTGTACGTACTATGTACATACGCCCAAAAATTCGATACCGAAATTTTAATGGAAATATATGTTATAGGGTCCCCTGTATTAAAAAAAAAAAATCATTTTCACAAAAAGGTCCGTGTGTGTGTGTTTCCGTGTGTCTGTGATAACTCAAAAACGAAAAGTCGGTAAAATACCAAACTTGGTATTTAAGTTTAGTATCTTCCAGGGGTGCAACACGAAGATTTTGAAAAACATCCCCTACCCCAAACTACCTATACATGGAACTTTTTTCGAAAATTTTTATTTTCTTAAAAATGGCTCTAACGATTTTGATTAAAATTTCGCATATTAAAGATATTTACCTGACAAATAAAATGTATATCTTGAATTTTCTGGGAATAGCCTCTGAATTCTAGATGAATTTTACGGAATTTTGAATATCTGCTAAACCGTAAGAGTTGGACAAAAACTTATCATACGAAAAATGTAGAGCACGTTAAAACACATAATTTATGTTATATACATTTTTTTCGTGGAGTTCATCGTTTTTGAGTCATTCCTTGGTTTTGGTTTCTGCTATGAAAACTTATACTTTTCTCATATAGGAATTTATCAACTGCTGTCCATACAAACAAAGGAACTTCAGTGACATAGGAACCAGCTTTTGACTATCACTTTAACCTATGGCACTCTCTTATTTCGCTTCTACTTAACAAGGAACCAAGTAATAAGACTATTTCTGCTATTTTTTTTCTGATTAAAATGAAATAGAAGTATAAACTTTTTAAGAGTAATTTGTTGCAAAGATGTGGATAAAGTCATGTGAATGGTACACATCAGATTTTTTCTAAAGTTAAAACGTAAATGTATTTGTACACGTAGATTGTCTATCTTCAATTACAATTTTGCTCTAGAGATTCTAAATGGAAATGTTTCTCTGAGTTTTAAATTGTACAGATATGATTTAAGTTGCAAAATTATTTCTTCCTTTTATAGTGAAATACCCTCATTCCAATTCGTCCACATACTTAAATAACCTGACCTTCTGACATGGCTCTTCCTCTTACAACTTTGTACTCTCTTAAACGCAAGTGGTAGATTTCTGTACGTGTTGACAATGAGTGCCTGCCCCATTGCCGTATAATCATAGCTAGACCATAGGGATGGATGTGATATCATATGCGGGGTGATGTCCATGCTCACACAACGCGTATCGGATTTCCAGGCAATGAAACGGCAAAGAAGTCCGAGCTCTACATGCATATTATCTCATTCTGAGGTAAAGAAATACCCGAACCTATCTTAAAAGTTAATACACTTGCAAACCACGTATAGTTTTTTAAGCTGATGGAAATATGTTAAGGTTTTTTTGCATGAAAAACATAAGGTTGATGTTTAAACCAACAAGTTATTCCTGTTTTCCGTTTTATTACTTTTCGAAGTATTGCCGTTCAAATGTTATGCACTCGTCCATTTGCTGAAACCGGTCGCGATCGAAAAGCAGATCCATTTAGATGATGGCTTACAATTCGGTAGGTTGAAGGAGGACTGGCTACGAAAGGCCAGATCCAAACCATATAATGAATATGTCAGTGAAACCTGTGGAAAATGTTCGTTGAGGTTACTATAGATTAAACTTAACAGACTGTTTATGCATATTCATAGGTTTGTCTATCACTTGGTATTAATCGAACGACTTGCAGTGGAACAGATATGAGAGCAGTGTCGAATAAAATTAGGCTGTGCTCTTGCTACTGGTTGATACTTGAAAATTGCTGCTGAAAAATAAACTCTGATGTGCTACAGGTGGTGAGCATCTCTACTAAATATATGTCAAATGATTTTGTATACACCACAGTTTTCTTGTCAACACACACGCGCGCGCGTACGGATCTTTTTCTAAACACCTTTTGTTATATACAGGGAACCAAAAACTTATATTTCCAGTAAAATCTCGGTATCTAATTTTTGGATGGAATGCAACACCTTCTCTACCTATGTACTATGTACTAAATAGAGAAATTAAACCAGAAGTATTGAATATTGATACTATAAAAATAATTCACATATATAATTTTCATCACTGGTCTGGTTGTTTCAGAAAAAAACATTTGATGTGTTCCATTCACACAATTTCCCTACCTTTTCTGCAGACTTCTTACAAATTCTTATTCTTTTACCTACTTCATCCTAATCGACTTAAACATAGCAGAATGGTCTTATTACTTAGTTTCTTATGAGTAGAAGGGAACTAAAGGAATACACTATACTAAAGCGATAGTCAGTGCTTCAAAAGCTGTCACTATGCGATTGTAATTTAAATTCTGTTATCTTTTCGAGGCCAGGAGTAAAACAAAAAGAATCACGGATGCCTTCTATTTGTGAAAAGCATGAGAATTTTAAAATTGAATCCAATAACTAGGAATATTTTCGAAACGTTAGCTCCACAACAAAAATGTATAAGACGTCAATTGTGTGTTTTGACGAGATCTACATTTCTATGTAGGAAGGTATGTATATATCTGCTTACCAGCTAGTTATGCAAAAATACCCAGAATGAAGAGGCTATTCAAGATATTTGTCTTGTTTACCAAATAATATCTTTAATATACGATATTTTAGTTAAAATAGTTAGCCATTTTTTAGAAAAAAGAAAATGTCGAAAAATCTTCCTGTAAAGGGTAGTTTGTGGAGGAGGGGAGTTTCCTGAAAGTCTTCGAGTAGCATATTTGGAAAATACTACAATAAATACTAAGCAAGGTATTTAACCGATTTTTCGTTTTTGATTTATGCAGTCCACACACGCGCGCGCGCACACACATCTTTTTCTGTAATTGCTTTTATGGACTCAGGGGTTTTCAAAAAACATATTTCCGGTGAAATCTCGACATCGAGTTTTTGGGTGGAATATAATAATTTTCTACATACTATGTACTTACAAAGCACATGTAGAGAAAATAAAAAATCAAGGTTTAGATATATTTTGTTATATAATTTATCCTTAAACATAAAATTAATTACTTAATATTTGAATATTTTAAGAGCGAAAAATTATGTGATGTTTTAAAATCAAATCTTTCTGGATTTCGAACGATAATCATAACAAACTTGGGCAGTCAAACTGAATGACGTGTTTAAAGTGCTTTATGGTGCGTCTTGTTTAGTTACCTTCTTGCATTTATCGCACTTACTCTCGCTGCGGTGGTCGTAGCACAGCGTTAGGCCCATCACCCGTTTAGCAGTGATTAAAAAGGGCTTAGCCGTATTGGGGATTGAGTCACGATACTTAGTCTTTACTTTCGTTACGTCACGTAGTCGGCTTACCCTCCTCGTATGTAGGAATGGCAACCCCCTAGGTCTTACAAGCGGATGCCTAGGGGTCAGAAGCTTGTCGGGGAGCCAACGGCACGTATCCACAGAATGAAGAACCTGGAACTAATGGTCGGCGCGTGGCCAGGCATAGCGAGAGGAAATTGATGATATGACTGAGACAAATTTTCTTACAACGTAAACTTCTTAATACGAGACTCTTGAATGTTTGCAGATTTAAGAATACGCATTTTTAATTCCAAGTACATAGATTGAGCAACGGTTTGGTGATTATTCATCTAAAAACAGCAACTCGTTCCCAAACAGATCAGATATTAGCCTCCGTTAAACTATTCTCATAGATGTTAACTGGTGTTGTCCATTCTCGGCATACCCAAGCATAGCCTGAGATAGAATCTCACAGCATACCTCTGGAGCAGCTAACAGGCATCAGAAGAAATGTTACATTTTGAGACCCCCTAAATTCAAAGAGTATTTTCAGAAAAAGCTCCTTATATGTGCGTGCTTATGAACAAACTCAAAACGAAATGCCGGTTGAATACCAAACTTGGTATTTAAGTATTAGGTTCAACTAGTTCCAAGGATGCGATATGAAGATTTTTAAGAAAAGCATAGCACCGAGTGCAATGGCTCAGGCAGCAACATTGTGGCTCGCATTTCGGAGATCCTGGTTTCAAATCCCGTGGGCCGAACAATGTGACTGAGGGTTTTTTCGTGGTTTTACTTAGTCGCCAAGATAAATATCGGATTGGAATATTTAATACCCGACCCAAAGTTCCATGTTCATTCTTAAACTATAGTATAACTGAAAATAGATAGTAACAGAGGCTGTACTGCCATCTATTCACAAATAGTTAACGCAGCTAGATTAAAATGTCAACCTAATGCCATCTGCTTGTCGCGGAACGAAGTAATATGGTATATGGGGATCTGATCGCGAAGGGCTGGCTGAACTGACTATGGATAGTGGAGGCAATTAGAGTAGAGGCAAATGGTTGGATGTACGCGCCATTAACTGTAGTTGATGAAAGCAGTCAGACTGTGGCATCGCCATCTGCTTGGCACAAAAGCGAAAGCGGTATGATACCGAGGGATAGTCCTGAATGGCTTATCATCCACCACATAACCGTCAACGGTTATGCTATGGAACAGACCCGTCGTGATATGACCTAGAAGTTAAAGCGGCGTAAAATAAAATAAATGTTAAAAATCTCATCTCTCCATATTGAAACAGGAACATTAACGCTCTTTTTTATTTCCTCAAAAATTTCTCTAACTGGCTCACATTATTTTAAATCAAAGATCCTAGTTTAAAATTATTGTAAAACAAATGAAATGCACTTCTTGTACTGATTGAAAATTCCTGCAAAGTTCTCTTCATTCTTAATGACTTTGGTATAATTATAAACCACAAGAAATAGACAAATTCTTACCACACAAAAATATAGACTTCGTTAAAGCACACAATTTATGTAAAATATAGTTGTGTCATTCGAAAGTGGTAAGAGACGTGTTTTTTTTTTTTTTTTTTTTTTTCTCTCGTGGTTATGCAAAAATCATGGAAATTCAAACCATCACCTACCGACCAGCTCTTTAAAAATCTGATTTTATCGTAATGTATCCTTATACCTACAAAGAAATGCGTAATAAAATATTATTTCAATATGAAGTAGATATAAGAATAAGTATAAGAATAGCTCGTTGAAAAGTAGGTAGAAAATGCAAGTTGGAGTTTTAATCTCTTACCTACTCTTTTAAAAACTGGATTTGGAAAGTGTCACTTGTAGTCTATATCCGACGGAAAGACGGCTTTTCAATAGTGAAAGGAATATTCAAAGACTATCCGTCACTACACACTAACATTAGTGTAGTAAAAGAGTGGTAATATGCGATTCTGTATGCAGCAACCAATGAAGGAGCGTGGCATTGCGAAATGAAGAGGGGGGCGAGATAAAGAAAACTTGAAGTATGCAGTGATAGTGATTGGACTTATAAAGATTGTGGCAACAGGGCAGCATTCAGAACCTTAGGTGACAGGTATAGTGCCCCCTTATTCCTTTCGAAAGTATTACTCGACCACGATGTTGACATCGTTAAAACTTGGGATCCGAGGGTGATAAGGGTAAGGTGATAGGTGGAATGTATAGTTTGCACAGTGAAAGCATTACTAACCTACATTAATCTTCACATTAATTCTCGAAAACAGCATCTCTACGGATTTTTCTTTACCTGAAGCCACTTCCGATGCCCACTCACTTGTGCCGCAAGTGTTTCTTCCCACTGGACGCATTCATATCGTCTAGGGGAACATACCGCCGAGCATGATTGAACATGCCGAAATATTTGGTTTCCTGGTGTGTTTTTCTTAATTTAATGTTGGCGGAGCTGTGTTTTATGCCAGTCCTAGGCAAGCTATCTCTTATTAGCAGTCTAGATGAGCGGCGAAAGGAGAGGAATGTGGAAACAATTCATCTAGTGGCTGGAAGGCATGCTTTGCAATGACGGTTCACACCGCGCTTGGATGATCTGTCTCCTAATGGTTTTATATCGAAAGTCTAAAACTTAAAATATACGTATGGATGGAGATCTGTTACAGGCTCAGCAGCGAAGGAAAAGGATGGTTGGTGTAAGAGTATTAAGTCAATGCTAGATCCAGGTAAGGGGTGAGAGCTGGGCGTAGTAGAGGCGGTTTAGTGTTTTCTTACATGCATAAACCATTATATCGGCGTGATTCCATGCACTCGACTGTACATCTACTACCACGTACCAGACAGAAATCCAATTAACCTTGGAAGGAGCTTTAGTTTGATTCCGCCACTCACAATTCTAAGAATTCTAACTTCATCATTACCATCCTAAGCGAGTATTCAAAGATGAATGAATTGCTTTGCGGCCTGCATTAAAATTAGACATTAATGTCGCATCTGAATACGCGACGAGGATAAAAAGTAAACGCGGTTTATAGGCTGCAGAAGTGAAGTGGGTAGTAAATCTTCTCAATTCATTGGTAAGCCTGGGGATTTAGCGCCTCATTTTCTTATCGTGGCATAAAGTGTCAGCGTATCAGAAGTGTCGCCACAGGGCCATCTAATGTGGAAGTTAAACGTGTTTTTTCTTCTCCAAGATTTGGACCTCATTAAAATCCATTTGGTTTCACCTTCTGCTTAATTTCGTAGAGTTGGCATTCTTCCTGAATAATCTATTTTATACCACTGACTCTTCATGCATATCCTCATTTAGGGCAATTATTTTCTGTCTCAACCTAAGATTGATTTATAGTGCACTCAAATATTCGATATCGAGATTTTAATGAAAATACACTTTTGGAGATTCCCAGAACACCTGCCCCTAGTAATTATGACCTCAATAATACTTTATTACTTTCTCTAGCACAAGTATGTACAATGTACATAGTAGATAGAGAAGGATTGTATTCCACCCGAAAATTCGGTAGCGAGATTTCACGGAATATATATTTGTGTGTATGTGTGTTTTGAAGACCTCCGAATTAAAAAATAGGAAAAAAATTTACGTGTGCCTATAAACAGTACAACTCAAAAACGAAAATTTTAGTTAAATACCAAACTTGCTATTCAAGTGTAGTATCTTCCAAAGATGCGACACGAAGATTTTCAGGAAATTCCCCCAACCAAACTACCCTTTACATGAAACATTTTTCGAAATTTTCGATTTGCTAAAAAATGGCTCTAACGATTTTGACTAAAATCCCATACATTAAAGATATTTACATGACAACATGTGTATCCTGAATTTTTTGGGAACAAACCCTGAAGTCCTCTTCATTCTGAATGGTTATTACATAACTGGTAAACTATAAGAGAGACAAAAACTTACTACACAAAAAAGTTAAAGAATTGATACACATTACAGTGAAATCTTCAGAGGTCTGTTTCATCAGAAAGGAACGTTTATATTTTTACTATTATTATGCTATTATTATTATTATTATTATTATTAGACTACAATGCATAATATTAACAGCCAAGTCAAAATGCTAATATTCAGTTAATCTTGCGGCGCATATGGTGATAATGTTATCTAGCAATACCAGAATGCTTTTAAATAAAATCTTAAGTTACATTCACGCGACTTTCTGTAGCCTCTAGGACTTTTTAGTGGATGAACAAATTATATTCCTCTAAAGTTTGTTTTCCCATCTAATTGTATATTCACTCGTAGATGCATCTTTCCGAAAATCGCTGCATTACACATTTCGTTATAGATACAAGAGATTAACAAGACACTATCCGCTGGCCTCAACACACTCGGAGAAACAATTGAAAATCCACAAGACCTTGTCGTTTTTGTTCTATTTATTATATTTTGTCGTTTTCTGGCAATTCACAATTGGCGAGAAATTGAATCAATGAAAAATAAAGTATTGAACAATTAGAATCATTAATAACGGATAATACGGAATGTCCAATTGAAGAAACTATTTGAAGAAACTTAATTTTGTTTTAAAGAGATGTACATTTTTTGTGTGCTCATGTTTTTTGTGAATCGCTTAACATTTCAATTAGACTATATAAATTTTCTTCCGAATGAAAAGATTTCACAGGGTATTCCGAGAAAATTCAACATATATTTTTATTTGCCATTGTTATGCAATTTTTAGAAAGTAATTTCGAAAAATGTTCCACGTAAGAGTAGTTTGGAGGAGACACATTGTTAAAACTCTTTGTATTACATCTTTAGAGGGAACTTAAAATGCATTTGGTTTTGGAGTTACGTTACACACGTGCGCGCGCAGACCTTTGTATAAAATGTTTCTTTTATTTATGGTTCCTCTAAACATGCACTTCCCGTGACTCTCGATATCGAACTTTTGGGTGGAGTACAGTTCTAAAGTATTTCAAAACTCAAACCCTTAGCAACCAAAGTATTTGAAATGTCCAATGCTATAAATATTTGTTATGTTACTTCTCTAGCCCCGTATGTACAATTATTGTATTCCACCCAAAAATTCGATACCGAGATTTCACCGGAAACATATGTTTTACGGTCCCCTGTATTAAAAAAAAAAAAAAAAAAAAAAAACATGTGTGTGTGTGTGTGTCCGTGTGTCTGTGAACACGATAACTCAAGAACGAGTAACATACCAAACTTGGTATTTAAGTTTATATCTTCCAGGGATGCGACACTAAGATTTTGAGGAAAATCCCCCCACCCGCAACTACCCTTTACATGGAACTTTTTTCGAAAATTTCGATTTTCTCAAAAATGGCTCTAACGATTTTGATTAAAATATCATATATTAAAGACATTTACCTGACAAATAAAATGTATATCTTTAATTTTTTGGGAATAGCCTCTGAAGAGCAGTATATTCTGGATGAATTTTACGGAATTTTGAATAACTGCTAAACCGTAAGAGATGGACAAAAACTTACTACACAAAAAATGTAGAGCACGTTAAAACACACAATTTATGTTATATACATTTTTTTCGTGGAGTTCATCGTTTTTGAGACGTTCCTTGTTTTTGGTTTCTGCTATGAAAAACTTATACTTTTGTCATACAGGAGTTTGTCAACTGCTGTCCATACAAACAAAGTAACTTCAGTGACATGACAACCACCTTTGACTGTCACTTTAACCTATGGTACTCCCTTGTTTGGCTTCTACTTACAAGGAAGGAAGTAATAAGACTATTTCTGCTAATTTTTTCTGATTAGCATGAAGTAAATAGAAGTATAGGCTTTTTAAGAATAATTTGTTGCAGAGATGTAGAGAAAGTCATGTGAATGGATCACATGAGATTTTGTTGTAATCTGATCAACCATGTTTATGTTGTAAGTTTTTGCTTATCTCTTAAGGTTTATCAATTTATTCAAAAATCATTCAGAATGAAGATCTCATAGGCTGTTCATGGGAAATTCTAGATATACATTTTATTAGCCATGCAAATACAGCGTGTCCCATTCACTACCGAACCAGGGCATTACTGTTGTGTGGTCCAAGTTTGGATAGCAATCTAGCTGATTTGTGATTGTTGCGTTGGGGGTGTGATCATTGATTATGTTTATTCGCAATTCGAATGTATTGAAAAATAAGCTCAATGCAGTTCAGTTCATGGAAATACAAGCTAATCCAGTACAGTTCCGATGAAAAGAATCTGTATATTCTAGAGAACGTGTGCTTATTATTCGAGTTTATTGGAATACTCTCAATACAAATGCAGTTTTAGAGAGATTTGGAGACAACCGACATTCACCAAATAAGGCCATTTTGGGCCTTATCGAAGAAATTTTAAACACATGAAAATTTGCAGAATGTGCAGTACAAATGGTAGGAAACGAACAAGAATTTAAAGCACAATCTTAATGGAGTCTTCCTCTAAATCACTCCGCCGATTTTTGCAAGAAAGAGGAAGAAGTCCAAAATTATTTGTCAAAAAATATTGGACTAACTTTGTTCACAGACGAGAGCTGGGTCCACCTGTTCGGATACATAAATAAAATAACCAAATTTCCATATTTACGCAAGGAAAAATCATATTTATAACAACAGACCACGAGTCAACTTGAAAGAAAATATTAAAATAAAGTCAGGGATCGATAGCGAGTGCGACACTATGTATATAAATGTGTAGTATTTTAAATAATTTCGTTGAGCTATTATTGAGAGGAAAGAAGAAAAAAAGAAGAAAAAAAATATATGTAAGTGATAATTTGGGTCGGGGGATTTCCTTAAAAAAGCTGATGAGTTCCATTCACTTACTTTCTCTACATCCCTGTAACACATTGTTAAAAGCTTATTCTTCTGACTAACTCATGCTATTTGACATAAATATTAGCAAAAATGGCCTTAATCCTTGCTTCCTTGTAAGTAGAAGGGAAATAAGGGAATAACTAGACTTACGCGATAGTCAACTCTTAAAAAGCTGGTTGCCATTTGGATAAAATCTGTTTCTTTGAGTTGCCAGGAGTTATCAAATTCCCATATGTGAAAAGTTTAAGTATTCCAAAACCGAGACCAATAACAAGAAATATCTAAAAAATGGTTAAATTCACGAAAAAATGTATATCACACATAGTGTCTTTTAACGACATATACATTTTTTTAGTAGTAAGTTTTTGTCTATCTCTTAAGGTTTATCAGTTAAGCAAAAATCAACAAAATTCATCCAAAATAGAGGCTATTCCAAGAAAATTCAAGATATACATTTTTTCATGTACGTATCTTTAATATACGGTATTTTAATCAAAATCGTTACAGCCATTTTTGAGAAAATAAACATTTTCGAAAAATTTTCAATACAAAGGGTAATTTGGGGTGGGTTGATTTTTCTCAAATTCTTCGTGTCCTATCTTTGAAGATAATAAGCTTATTATTGTATTCACTGACACATACAGACCTTTTTCTAAAAGTGTGTGTTTTTGATACAGTGGTTCTATAACGTGTATTTCCTGCGAAATCTCGGCATTGAATTTTTGGGTGGAATGCAGTAGCTTCTCTGTACACTATGTACATAGTACGTGTAGACAAAGTAAAAACCTTGCACATCCACATTTCCACTTGGAGCGTTTCGTAACCTACTATATGATGCAGCTTATGTCTAGTTTACATTGTAATGCTATGAAAAGGACAGCATTTTTGGAAGCAGTAGCTGACTGCAAATTGTCTACATTCTTTGGGAGAACGCTACTGCACCACGCTGGTGGTTGTGGTGGTGGTGGTCATTAAGTTTAATATAATACAATATTTGCATCACACAGTCGCATGGATCGGGTGACCGTACATGCTGTCTAAAAATACTTGAATTTAAAATATTACCTACATATCTATTTTATATACCTTTACAACATTGGAAATACACACACCCACCCACGTCCGCCCCCCCCCCCCCCACACGCTCGAGCGCGCTCTCGCTCGCGTATGAACAATAACAGAAAGAACACTGATATCACACACTTGCACTCACAACTACACCCACGTATTCACACATATAGATTATTCAAACACCAAATAAATCTATACAATATTTACACAAGAACTTCCATTAAGTATGTGCCCAGGCTTGACCGGTTTTGGCTGTTTAAAATCAAATCCCAGAATGCTGTCCTTCGTCTGTTTGGAGCTAAAACTTCTTCTGGCATAATTTTCTCCTAACATCCTCCATCTGCACGCAATCTGACAAAATATGCGTCCGTCTTCCTGAAACCCGCATAATGGGCAAATCCTCCTACTTCATAACTATGAGTGTTCCACCCTCACAACCTGAGCCACGATATTCCCGTCCTTTGTTTCATACCCAAATCTAAAATATATGTTTCTTTACCCCACCCAATTTTTATTTCATTTTGTGATTCCAATTGCGATTTTTTCTACATTCAGATCCTTATTTCCTGCCTAATTAGTAGCAGAGATGATATGTGCGGAATTTCAAAATACATCTAGCGGGGTACCAATAGTATAACCCAGGAGATGCAAATTCAGAAAAGTTGCTTGCCACCCAAGGTCAGCGAAAATACGCCTCCCAGTGCGATGGTTTGGGAGGTCGCTTCCTATGTAATTACAACAATCAGAGGATACACGCCAGTTGTATTTTATAGTTGCTTTTGTATAGGCCTAACTGACTTATTTTCTACTAAACCAAAAGTAATGCAGTAGACTGGAAGATGACAGTTTTGGTGCGTAGAAAATTGTGGTTTGGGATTATGGTTGGACTTTGGGAACAGAAAATGTGGCCCCTTCTCTAGAGAGCAGCAGTATTTTTACTTTCTTTAGTACGTATGTACAATGTGCCTGCAAGTAGATAGAGAAGGTATTATATTCTACTAAAAATATTGAGATTTCATCGAAATACATGTTTTGAGGATCCATGAGTTTAAACATTTTTTAGAAAAAGATTCGCAGGTGCGCGTGTGTGTATGTGTCTGTGGACAACACAAGTGAAACGCGAGATGTGTTTAAGCTTAGTATCTTCCAAGGATGAAATACGAAGATTTTCAGAAAAATCCCCCATCCCTTTGTGTGGAACATTTTTTGAAATTTTCGATTTTCTCAAACAATACTCTCGATTTTTATTAAAATGCCGTATTTTAATGATATTTACATGACAGGTAAGATGTATATCCTAAATTTCTTCATTCTGAATGATTTTTGTATAAGTAATAAATCGTAAGAGATGGATAAAACGTACTGCACAAACATTTAAAACTTGTAAACTCAGAATTTACCATATATAGTTTTGTTTTGTAGGGTAACCATTTCCGAGATATTCCCTATTATTGGTTTCAGTTTTAAAATATTTTCTCAAACGGGATGTCCTCATGCGTTTCAATCACTCTCGTTTTACTCCTGGTCAAGGAAAGAGAACCGAACTTCAATTGTATCCGGTAGCAACCAGTTTTTAAAAGATTTGACGCGCTTTGGCCTAGTGTATACCTTTATTTCCCTTCTACTTATAAGGAAATAAGTAATAAGGCAATTTCTGTTAATGTGTATCTCGATTAGCATGACGTAGATGAAAGATTAATCTTTTGTAAGAGAAGTCTATTTGCAGAACAGATAGATAAAGTCATGTGACTGGAGCACATCAGATTTTTGCTTTCTCTACCGTATTATGAACATAGTGTATAGAGAAGGTTTTTTGCATTCAAAATTCGATACCGAGGTTTCACCGGGGTTTGGAACTCCATGAATCCAAAGAAAGCATTTTAAAAAGATATGTGTGTGTGTGTGTGTGTTGAAGAAAATCTTCTCCCACCTTTAACTACCTATTACATGGAACTTTTTTCGAAAATTTTGATTTTCTCAAAAATGGCTCTAACGATTTTGATTAAAATATCGTATATTAAAGATATTTACCTGGCAAATAATATGTATATCTTGAATTTTCTGGGAATAGCCTCTGAAGACTGTTTTATTCTGGATGAATTTTACGGAATTTTGCATAACTAAACCGTAAGAGATGGATAAAAACATACCACACAAAAAATGTAGAACACGTTAAAACACACAATGTATGTTACATACATTGTTTTGGTGGAGTTGATCATTTTTGACATATTCCTTGCTTTTGGCTTCCGCTTTGAAAAACTTAATACTTTTCTCATGCAGGAGTTTTTCAACTCCTGTCCATACAAACAAAGGAACTTCAGTCACATAGAAACCAGTTTTGACTATCACTTTAACCTATTGTACTCACTTATTTCGCTTCTACTTATAAAGAAGCAAGTAATAAGACTATTTCTCCTAATTTTTTCTCTATTAGCATGAAGTAATTGGAAGCATAATCTTTTTAACAATAATTTGTTGCAGAGATATAGAGAAAGTCATGTGAATGGAACACATATTTTTTATTCTTGATTTCCCTCAGTCGCTAATGTAAATACTGGATTGGATATTTAATACCACGTCCCAAAGTTCCACCATCAATCTAAAACGAGAGCAAAACCAGGACTGCCTCTGCGATCGAGTGTTTAGCGTTCTGGCCTCCCATTCAGAGGTCCGGGTTCAATTTCAGGCTGTGGCGGGTAGTATTTTTTTAACTAGAGTCATTCCCTTTCTCCCATAGAGTCTGGAAATATCCATGTGAGAATGAATGTGAGAGAGTTTAATAGTGTGGTGCAGTCCAGCGAAAAAACACTAGCAGTTATTTCTAAAGCAATGCTCCGGATATTACCATAGATATTAAATGTGGTTGTATAAACGAAACAAAGAAAAAAGTAAAAACTGAAAATAAATGGTAATTACGATTGAGCTGCCATTTATCCAGAGATAAATGCAAGCAGTACACTGGACAGTTCCCTAACCCCCTTGTCGAGGAGGTAAGTGCTAATTATGGCGTGAGGAGATTTGCCATCCGATATCGGTTAACATCATCTGACTACCATGTACAACAACTAGACTGATTGGTCGCCAGTGGTACCACAAGTAGTGAAAGCGGGCGTTAAACACTATTAAAAAAAAACAATAACTGAATGGTACTCTAAAATATCACCTCCTTGGGGCGAAGTTCATGGATGAGACCTTAATAGGCTGCTGTCCACAAGACAAGGTATCTTACCGAACAGTCCGTAGCGATGTAATCAAGTTATTGACTTTACCAACAGTTCATTGATTGTAGATTTCATCAATTTTTCTTGGGGGGTGGGGGGAGTACACACCACATTCCCACATTCATACTTCCAGACTGCAGAGGGTGGGACGATTCTGTTAAAAAACATTCCTCTGTCCCAGCTGGGAATCAATCCGGGACCTCTTCTGTTAGAAATCAGAACGCTTACCACTCGACTAGAGGGCAGTCTATAACAATATGTTATAATAGGCGTGTTTCCATGTAATAACCACGTGAGGAAGCAATTCCGTTTCTATTAGCATTGCACAACGCCGCTTTTGGTCCATATATAGCAACAACAATTCAGATATTAGCTTGTAATTAACTTCACATAGATTTACGGCCTGAACAGACAGAAGCACCAGGCGTAAAGTCAGATACGGTTAATTAGTGTGTGTGCGTGTGTGTGTGTGTGGTCGGTGTGAATGTGTGACAGCGGAATGAGAAGCGTTGCTAATGCGTGCTGTATAACTTCTGCACGTGGCTGTATACCCAAGTATCTACACAAATTAACTTTTGTTACTTTTCTTATATTTGATGCTTTTGAATAGACTGCACCATTCATATGCCGCGTAGATATTTCATATTGACTAAGTATGTTTAACAATGCTCCGCTTATCGACCAATCACAGCCGCTTACTGTAGCCGCACGTATGCGATGTTATCGGCTGAAACAAGCTCGGTTGTCAATCATGATAACTTCCGGCTTAACTTCAGTCCACCTGTAGTTTCCATCACCGAAGCCAAAAGTTTCCTCCGAATTTTATATTGAAAATTATGTTACAAACTGAAACGATGTCAATTTTCTAATAAGATTTGGAACAAAACTCTCTGACTTACAGCCCTCCGTTATATAGCTGTCGATGACGTCAACAGACTTTTTCAGAATAAGCGAACACTCTCTGCACCGAAGTGTCGCATTCTAAGGCGTTGAAGTAGTGCCGCCGCTCTTCCGTGTTAATTTCAAGAATACCCGCAACAAAGAGTGCGTCTACTTAAAGAAACCGGCGAAACACGTGCAACAATCAGGTATAAGTTTTCCAAAGTAAACCGCCAACTTATATGAGGCGATTTAGGGCCTTTAAGGCATAGTCATACTGTTCTTGGATAAACAATTGTTTTGCTGTGTTGTGATTTTAGATTCTTTTAATTTGAGGTTTAATTCCCCATTACTAATTTTAGTAGCGTTGGTTTATATTCGTAGCAAATTGGATTGTTCATTCATTGAATACGTGACAGATCGAGCGAGGTGGCGCCACGTGTGCCACATGCATTCGGGAGATCGTGGTTTCGATTTCCGTGGCCGTCTTCCCGACTCATGGGTATTTTTCGGAGGTTACCCGAGTCACCAGAAGAATGCTGGGAGGGTTCGTTGCATTTCTTGTTCATATCTTGTTCCCATCTGTTCCTGTTTCGGGGTGCAGGACTAGGCGACGGTGTTGGGCGGATTGCAACTGAGCGGAGGCTTACGCACTGTAGAGGTTTATTCCTGGAGTTCCTCTATTGGGACCCACCTTCGTTTGCTTTCGGACTAGGACCCCTTCGGGGAACCCCCGAAGGTTAGGGGCTTGTGAGTTGGACCCGGGGGCATCAGACGTGTTCATTCTGGAGCCGTTATGGAGCCCGTCCAGCTTGCGCACATCGCCGAATCTGGTTGCCCTTCGGGTCTCTTCCCTCACTCCCTGGAATCACGTAAGTCGCTAAGGGCCCCAAGTACTTAGGTGTAGTGCTCTGCCCGTGACACTGGGGGCACACTTCATTAGCTATCCTAATCCTACCATGGTGGTTCAATAAGTACCCGTGTTTCAAAATACAGAGGTGTTGCTAAGGTAAGTTGGTGTTACCATCGTGTAAAGTAATTTGTTACACGTTAAAACAAAATTGCTTCCGATTCATACGTTAGTTTGGATTTTGCAAGCATTTCAGCAGGACAATGCACGTGTTTTCGCTAAAACAGAAAAAGTGAAGTACGCTAAGTGCTTCGAATTTTACTTCTGAATGAGAAAACTTGCAAGGAGCTAATAGAGAAATTGAATGATGTTTATGGGAACGTTTCGCGATCCATCACACTTGCTAGATGTTAGCTACCGAGCCAGGTGGCTCAGGCGTTTCGTCTGGGATTTGCATTCGGGAGGTCGTGGCATCTGTTCCCCGCGGCCAACCTTTGTGACCCATGTTTTTTTTTTTTTTTTTTTTTTTTTTTTTTTTTTTTTTTTTTTTTTTTTTTTTTTTGATGATTAATAGGCGAATGCTGGGGAGGATTCTTCATTCCCCCGAATTTACTGTTTCTCCATTTCATCCGTATAGCCTTTCTTTCAGAGTTGTAAGTGCTTGTGAGGATTGCGGTGGTGGCGCCCTCCTCGTGGAGATGATTGCGCCTTGAAAACTCATCTCGGCGGAATGACTTCGCTAGGGATCGTTGGTATACTCAGGGGCGTTCATTCAGACCTGTGGCGCAGGCTCCTAGGCTGACCGCGTGGATATGAACACCCATTTGGGAAGTGTTAGAGAATCTCCACGATGGCTCGCTGTCGCAGTCTGGTTCTGGCTGACCTCCGTAATTGCTCTTATCCTTCTCTTATTCATCTTCTCAATAAAACGCTTATAAATGTGATTTTACTTTCACGTTTATTTCACCTCAAAATATATTATTTGATTATCAAAACTAACTTAGTATATGTTTTATTTTCAACACGATATAAATTGAAAACATACAAATGGAAATGCTAATTTTTTTATTTTAAAAGGCTAAAAATCATCAACTATTCTTGTGATAAAATTCGCGGCTAAAATGTGACGAAAAGATATGCAGTACATATGTATTGCGTAATAATTATTTAATGTCTTAAATAATTCATTTATATGAATAATCTATTACGTTTGCATAAAATTCTATAAGCATGAAAAGGCTTTTACCAACTGCTTTAAAGTGAGTAAAATTCACATTTTCGCCCACTTTGCTCGCCCTATACACTAGGATGTTTCTCGTTTTGGAAAGTTGAATCAAGGTTTTTAAAAAATCAGTGTCACAACTGTTTCGATAGCTGAGAGCTCATGTACAATTTATGTTATTTGGTTTTTAATATTCTGGCGATTCTCCAATGCAATCTCGTTTGACCCAACATGTTACTTCTAAGGTGACGTTGACCTACCATGTTTTATAATTATTTTATGGTAATTGGATTAGTAAATGCGATAAATGCATCATTGAGGAACAAATATGGGTTTGAAGAAAAACAAAAAGTATGGTTGAAGATGGAACCAATAGCAAAGACACCAGTCTTTGCCAACCTTTCTGGTTAAGTGGCGATCGACATTTGCCCACTCCTGGTTATTGACCTTTAAAACTTGCAGCTTGCAACTCACGCTTAGCTGCTACATAAAATAAACTGTAAGGATATATTAACAAATAAAAAGGAAATAAAATCATAAAGATTATATGCTAAAATTCAACCACATAATATTAGTATAATTGTTCTTAATAATAATCGTATATGAAATAATAATAATAGATATGAAAAATCTATTATGATTTACTATTGTTATTCACGTGTAAACAGAGACAAAACCAGCAAAATGTAAAAAAAAAAAAAAAAAAAAAAAAAAAAAATGAAATGGCGTGTCATTCATGGACGCTCTTTAACTACTGTGGTTCTCAGCGTCCCATTCTAAATTGGGCGTGAAATACCATTTAATTTTGCTCAGAGGTCTCCCTATCAGGCTTGAGGTTCTTTTACGAGCCATAAATCTACGTTATGGGACCAGCGACTTTACTTCCCTTCCGAAGGAAGCCATGCTAAGGATTTTTACACCCGAGAAAAATACATCGTCCTCCGCTGGGTTGGAACCCGCGCCCTTGGGTATATGAAGTTAGCAGACAAAACCCGCAGGTAAAACCAATGAATCGTTTACTCAGTGGTTCCTTAGGTTGCGGCTTCTGCCCCAATATAGAGAAACAAAATCTGTCAGAAACCTCTTTCCTAATATTGTTGATCATGATTATGCTGACGATGTGTGTGTGTGTAATGGGGAAGGATTTCGCACTACATCTAGTGGTTTATTATACGTCAGATCCCAAGAGAATACGAAGAGATGAGAGTAATTTCAAAGAGCGGCCGAAATCGGATAGCGGGATCAAGAACATATACTAGGCTCCGCCCTGGGGAAGAACCACCGTGGAAGGTTCCTAAAATACCAAGCAGTGCGGAGAGTGCTAGGAACCCGCCGCCAAGAGCTGTATTATTTCCAGAGCGCTATTACCAACACGAGAGGGCGCCACAACCGCAGTCCTTGCCGACACAACCCGAAAGAAACCGGTTGGATGAAATGGAGATGAAATGAAGGGGCAGAAAGTTCGGGAAAATGAAGAATACTCCCCACCATATGTCTGGCAACCGGGGATTACACCCGATAAAAAACCAAAAAAACATTGGTCAATCCGCGGGAATCGATTCCATGACCTCCCGAATGCCAGTCACAGACGAAACGCCTGAGCCACCTGGCTGAGCGTGCTGATGTAATTAATTCTAGTTTTCTATATCAGGGGAGTTAGCAAAAAGGAAGTGGGCTTTACCTGGTGGTCTCTGAGAGACTCACATCCCAGGCGAGCGATGTGGTGGACAAAGCGATGTAGGTGTGGGTTTTCTCTGGGTTCTCCAGTTTCCCCCGCCATCGTATTCTATCGGTGTGCTTTCTTCATTCCATGTATCATTAGTGTTGTTGCCTGTGGTCCAAAGTGGTAAAAAAGGGCGTTAAACACTGTAAAAGAAAACACATCATACATATTTCGGAATTCAATGAAATTTCATTTTTAGTTGAATCAACCTCAATATGGCGACGAATGCGAGCCCTTGCCTCCCCCCAAAAAAGAGGAGGCCACAGACAGCTCATATGAAATATGCCAGCGTTGCCCAGTTTTATTCTATCTACCTTATATACATGTTATATTGTTCAATGATTACTTTAATTTATAGTTATATTCGGCATTAAATTTAGAAGTTTTTACCAAAGTTTTTATTTCATTTTGAAAAAGAAGCAATTGCAGCAATGTTTGTTCATTTTATAGTGATTTTGAACTGGACATTACCTATTTTTGTTTCATGATGTCCTTACCTCATAAAATGAATGTATATTGTAATATTTTTAAATCGTTTAAATAATATGCATATGTCAAGAAAGGAATGGGAAACACTATGCAAAGTGTGACGCGTAGGAAGTATGTTATGATTGAATGCGAGAGAACGTGACATGGAGTAAGGGGGGTTGAGTTACGACAAATGGGGAGAGAGAAAAAAAAGTGACATGATTTAAGTTCGAGAACTACGCGGCTCCGAAGTTCTCTCTAAACCCACGAGACGCCATTCAGTGGCTGTTCCTCCGTGAGACATTCCCATGTTCAGGATATAACGTTTACACAACCTTACCAGCATCACTACCCAGACGTACCCAGCTCCCTTGGACATCAGCACCAATTGTTAAATCGAGACCAAACCAATCTCATTTGGTACGTCTCAAATGTTCAGCCCGACGTAAGGGGGAAATGGAAATGGCGTGTTATTTATGGACGCTCTTTTAACGACTGCGGTTCTCAGCGTCCCATTCTAAATTGGGCGTGAAAGACCGCTTAATTTTGCTCAGAGGCCTCTCTACCAGGCTTGAGATTCTTTTACGTGCCGTAAATCTATGACACGGGACCAACGGCTTTACTTCCCTTCCGAAGGAAGCCATGCTAGGGATTTTTACACCCGAAAAAATCCATCGTCCTCCGCCGGGTTTGAACCCGCGACCTTGGGAGGCGGACGCATACTACGAGAGGTTAATAAGTTGCAATTTTACGTTTTTCCACCACTAGGGAATAAGTCATAGAAACTGGCGATATTCCGGTTCCAATCACAACTGGTAGGTTCTACAAATACACGCTTATTAACTATTTTGGGAATGATATATTTTTTCTGTAACATTGACGTCCTTGTTTCTTATTCAAAGGTGTATAAACCTTGCATACTCATTTAGTTAACAAGTGCTGCACCGATTCGAATATTAGCATTAGAATATTGTTATATTAATGGGACTTTTTATAACAGCATTATTCAATAATCATTCTTAGGTTATGCTATTTTTAGGGGAAGAAAACTGAGAAATTTAATTGGTTTGGGCTAAATAAATACTCCGAAATGATATTAAAACACAACTGTAAGATATTCATACAATTACAGTACAATAACATGCAACTTTTAATAATTTACACATTATATATAAATGTGTGTGTGTGTGTGTGTGTGTGTGTGTGTGTGTGTGTGTGTGTGTGTGTATTATGCCCATAGCATGGCTCAGTGCTTAAATTAATATTTAAAATGTATCCATATAATTTATTATACGATTCTAGTGGAGAAGGAAGCTGATGCCAAACTTATTGCATTTCTATTTATAATCTTAATGTATGAACCTGATATATATATATGAGCAGAAGACTAAGATAATGCCTCCTTTGTAAATAAGTTTTCTGATGATATCTCTCCTTGATTCTTAGTAACTTAAGTTAGAACATTGACCTATCTGCATACGGCTTCAACCTCTTTTTTCAGTATCCTTTCGTAAGTGTGTCTCCTTTACTTCTGGCATGAGTATTAGAAGTACCACGAATGCTAATGTTTCGCAATGCCATCATTGAAGCCGAAGGAACGGAACCGGTTGAGGAATAGGATTATACTTAGATGAGCCCCCAGGATACTAGGACAGAGCGCCGGTCATAGGCCCTTGTAGCCCTTTGACCCCAGGGAGGAATAAGGGGAGAAACCCGTAGGGACCAGATCCGGATGACGATGGCGCAAGCATGGCTACAGTTGGAACATCGACACCGCTCGGGCATCGTGCCTCCCGGCGGAGCCCATGAAGGAGCCCTAAACCCGAAGGCGGGTCCCGACCGAGCGGTCTCAACGACGAGGCTAGGATAACCTTTTTACAAACGGCAACCCACCATCCAGCCGCAACCCACCGAACACCAATGCCTGGCCCTTCACCCTGAAAAGATGACTATGGAAACAGAAAACAGTGGGACGTAAAATTCTGGGGATGTAATGAACCTAGTCAGAATTCGCCTGGCAAACCGGGTAATCAATGGGAAAAAAAAAAAAAAGAGGCATAAGTTAGATAGACTGGCCACCGGAATCGTAACCACTCACCGGTTCGCTATAGTATCTACGCGTGAAATAAAAAAATGTAAATGGAATGCTATTTATGGACGCTCTTTAACTGCTAGTATTCTCAACGTCCCATTCTATACTGGGCGTGAAAGACCGCTTAATTTTGCTCAGAGGCCTCTTTTATCAAGTTTGAGGTTCTTTTACGTGCCGTAAATCTACATCACGGGACCAACGGCTTTACTTCCCTTCCTAAGGATTTTTACGCCTGAAAAAAAATCCAAGCGGTTCTATTCAGGCGATTCCATCTTCTTCCCGTGGCTGGCCTATCTGACCAATGTTTTTTTTTTTTTTTTTTTTTTTTTTTTTTTTTTTTTTTTTTTTTTTTTTTTTTTTTTTTTGTGGTTTCCCCGGGTCACCAAGCCAATGTCGGGTCCGTTTCTTTCATCCCCGAATTTTCTGTCGCTCCATTTTGTGTCCATTGCCATTTCATTCATGTTACATCCCGCTGGTTTGCTTCACGATTGGAAGTGTCGATGGTACTTGGTGCGGCGTGGCACCGGGGAAAAAAGATGTTCAAAGCGACTATCTCCATCCCCCAACATCGGCTGTTGCTCGGATCAGAACCGATCCTGGCGGGAGCGTTGGACCCTATGTAGGGTGGGGTCTACCTGTCCAAGTGTCGAAGTGTTTCAATCCGGAAACTGTAGGGGCACTGTCATTGCTGTGCCATTGCTCCTGGTTCCGGCCGCCGGGTTGTATGGGGAATAGGTACATTAAACTCAGGTTGGGTGTCGAGTCCCCTCCGACCATATCTTATCCTATCCTATATCTAATAGGAGTCTTCAGTTCGCGGTTACTGCATTTTAGGGGTCCTTCCTGATACGTTTATTGGCACCATTTTTATAAAAATTGTATAGCTATTTTTGAAATGTAATATTGTACTTCAAGTACGAGAGAGCGCGGCTGCTTACCAAACGGGAGACCTGGGTTCGGTTCCCGGTACCGGGTTGGGGATTTTTCTCCCGCAGGGAGACTTGGCCCGGGGTGCACTTAGCCCCGTGAGGTCCCTGGGGGGCCAATTGAGGAGCTGCTTGATGGAGAAGTAGCGGCTTCAGGTCATGAGGAGGCGCTGACTACGTCTCACCCTCCAATACTGCACCCCATCCATGACGTCTGTCATGGACTGAGATGGGGGGCGAAGCGGCCGGACGGTAGGCCAAAGTTCCTTGTGAGCTGTCGCGTCCATGACGTTGTTTAAGTATTGGATGGACGTCATAAATTTGCTAAATCGTCGCCTTTTAATCTCGAATGGACTGGAAAGGTGTAGTTGTAAGATGAAACACTTGTGTCGCCGTTACACCAATGCATAAGCAACAAATATACGATCAAAAGGTACAACACGCCCATCGTTGCATTGGCGTCGCGCCATGCACAAAACTGTGATGCACGGCGTAAGTACAAATTAAGTTTAAATGCACTAGCAGGCACGCCCGTCATCATTTTCCTTGTATTTTATGTGGCAATTCTAATTACAGGCTTCCTTTGGTACATGCGGAGTAACTTCATTACTTTGTCAACGGTTTCGTTTCAATGAAATTGCCGCGATCATTAAGTAATCTTATCTTCCCACCTACTTGGCCAGCGCAGAGATTTTCTTGGCATGTCTTCATGCAGTACATCAAGATCTTAATTTTCCTAGATTTAATAATAGTAGGTACATTATGATACAATTGTAGCTGGTGCATATTTGGAAAACGAGGGAGAGTTTAAAATGAGACGATTATTAATATTTTTCTACTTCCGATATTCCCCAATCCATATAAAAATGTGATGTGTTCTATTCACATAACTTTCTTTAGCCGTTCTACAAACAGATTTTTCTTACAAAAGATAATTCTTTTATTTACGACATGCTAATCTAGGTAAACATTTGCAGAATTCGTCTTATTACTTGCTAAGGTCGCGGGTTCAAACCCGGCGGAGTACGATGGATTTTTTCGGGCGTAAAAATCCTTGGCATGACTTCCTTCGGAAGGGAAGTAAAGCCGTTGGTCTCGTGTCGTAGATTTACGTCATGTAAAAGAACCTCAAGCCTGATAAAGAGGCCTATGAGCAAAATTAAGCGGTTTTTCACGCCTAGTACAGAATGGAACTATGAGAACCACATCAGTTAAAGAGCGTTCATAAATAACACTCCATTTCCATTTCTTGTTACTTGCTTCCTTGTAAGTAGGAGGGAAATAAGGGAATACCTTAGGCTAAAGCATTAGTCAAATCTTTTAAAAGCTGGTCGCTATGTGAAACAATTGAGGTTCGGTTTGCTTTGCATGACCCCGTTTGAGAAGAGCTAATTAGTTTAAAATTGAAACGGTCAAAACTACAAGGAAGACATATATGACATCAATTATGTGTTTTAACGAGATCTACATTTTTTGTGTGCTAGGTATGTGTCTATCTCTTGCGGTGTAATCGTTTTACCAAATTCTGCAAAACTCAACCAGAACAAGGCATTTGTTGAGGCTGTTCTCAGAAAGTTCAAAATATTCAGTTTATTCGTGATGTAAATGTCTTTAACATACGGCAAAATTTCTAAAAAAATGTTTTATGTAAAGGGTAGTTGGGGGTCTGGGGATTTTCTTGAAAATCGTCATGTCGCATCCTTGGAAGACACTGAACTTTAACAGACATTTCGTTTTTGAGCTATGCTGTCCACAGACACACACATAGACACACATACACACGGACCTTTTTCTAGTTTTTAGGACTCTAGGGACCTCAAAACATATTTCAGTATCGATTTTTAGATGGAATGCAATATCTCTTCTATCCAGTATGTACATTGTACACATGGGCTAGAGGAAGTAATTAAAACGTTGTAAAGACTCAGGAAGGATTTAAATGGTAAAATTTAACTATCAAATGATATGATTCCATGTTCAAGCCCGGCCCAGACAAATGTTTTAAGTGTGTATAAAAGCGACAGCCTCACCCTGGATTACTGGCATGTAAAAGAACTTCTGCGGGGCGAAATTTCGTCACAGCGGTGGTGCTGATATGACCGTGACAATTAGCAGCAATCAAATATTTATTTTCCATGTGACCAATAATAAATATCTCAAAGTTAGAGGATTTTATATAGTTCACACACGTGCAATAAAGTATACAAACATGCAAGTAGGTAGGTCACCAGTATTGAATGCAGAAAAATAATATTTCCAACACGATAACAGGGCGGAAAGTGGATAAAAAAAGTTGGCCCAGAAAAACTTAATTTTTGCATGAGTCCCAACTCAATTTAACTTTTTGAAAATTTTAAAGGACTTCGATTTTTCGTTATCATCAATTTGCTTAAATTGTATAGTTTAATGACCACTTTATCTTCTATGTAATTCATGTTAACTGAAACGTTTGCAGAAATATTTGCAATACTCAATTCGTTGTAGGCATATAGGTAAGAGGTTGAAATGAGTCAGATGTTCAACAAGCGGTAACTTACATATTGGCTTTTAAATTCCATACTCTTTGCTTGACATGACAGAAACAAAAGAGTAGTGACTTATCACTTAAATGTTATCTATTGGAACATTTAAATCAAAGGCACATGTCTTGGAAATGGTTAATTCGAAAAGATTGTTGCACCTAAATTGTGTGCTTCAACGATATGGATTTTTTTCTTTTTGTTCTCTTTTTGCAAACTAAATTTTATTCTAGCTTCAAGGACAATGTTTCATGTCCGCAAGTCGTGATTTAGATAATGGTGCCTCTCTGATTCCTCGTCACCGTGTGTACATTATGGCTATAGGTTCCGGCGCGAGCTGAAATCACGTGATTCTTCTAGTCGAGTCATGGCCCGATGAAGTAAAATTACATTTATTCCATTTTTATATGCAGAAAGGGAAAGGATTTTCCGTGTTGTATAATATTGCATCTTTTTAAAAATTGCAATAGATTCTTCTATTTTTACATATGTGATTTTTAAAGTTATACGATAAGCATTTTGTAGAGCATTTTTAAAATACCTAACAATCTTACCCACATGATGTAATCTCTCGAGGAAATACATTTGTTAAGTCGTAGAAACTCGAGCGTAAACGAGGAAGCTCAGTAAAAATGTCAAGAAATCCCTACTTCAACAGTTTGTTTCTCTATCAGATTAAAACACAATTTCATTATTTTACCAGAAATGTGTTTAGTAAAATAAATAAATAGAACAAAATTAGTTACATTTTAACTGTTGAAAAAAATCAATGTATTGTCAATGAGTCTTTTTGCTTGTAAAACTGAGCATTTTCTCAGTTAACATAAGTGTCAGAAAGTTTTAAAATGGAGACAAACATTTTCTGCAATAGATTGAAAAACAAATCTGATGTGTTTCATTTACATGGTTTTCTCTACTCATTATTGCTAATACAGAAACTTGATTTTCCTCTCTGCTTCTTTTTAATTTAGACTTGCTGTAATTCGCGGCTTCGCCTGCGCCTATATTGATTAACTTGGAGTAGCACTGTGGAGGGTGATGGTATTTAAAATCACCTCGGTGAATTCCAATATCTTCATTTTTTTTTGGTAGTGTTTAACGCCCGCTTTAACTACTAATGGCACCGCAGGCGGTGACACTGATGATACATGAACGATGGTGGAGCACCGGTGGAATGCGATGGCGGGGGAAACCGGAGTACCCGGAGAAAACCCGCCCCAGCGCCGTTTTGTCCATCTCACCTGCGGTCGCTTGGGATCGAACCCCGGCCGTCTAGGTGAGAGTCGAGTGGTCTAACCACACGGCCATGGCGCAGCCTCCAATATCTGCAGGTTGAGCCTTCGTTTTCAAATTTGTTATACTAGTTATCATAACTTATTTTGATAGCTGAAAAATAATACCGGAGGATATTGTGTTGTTTTAACTAAAACTATTCATCACAGATATTAAATAATAGAAACAACAACAATCTCATGGATCCAATGTAGAATGTAGAGTAAGGTCATTAAAACAGTCTCTGTCTACACCTTCGTAAGCATCAGGTTTTCATTTTACGTTTGTAAATGGAAGAAAATTTCCACATTATATATTCTGTTTAGTTTTAAAAAGTAACTTGTTATTTTACTACACTGCTTCAATGCAGATATTTGAAATTTCATTACCTTGTGGTAACAAAATATACTGGTTATTAGCATTTCCAGTCTGGAATATGAACGCATTGAAGCTATAAAAGGACACGCTTACAGAGAAGATGCCGTTTAGTTGAGTTGCTGTAAAGAATTCCTGATAATAAAAGTTGCTGCACAGAATCCCTTGCAATAAAACGCCAATTACAGTTTATTTCAAGGGATATGCATAAATGATCATGATGTAAGCTATCAGCACACAGAAGACAGGAGTTTTAAAAGTGACAATTGATCCTAATTGGCATTTATCAAATAGGAGAGGTATATGTAAGGAAGCAATGTCCAAAAATCTGAATAATCTTTGTCATTACACACACACACACACACACACACAAATTGAAAGTATGGATGCCGAAATTCTAATAATCCGATGTAATACAATTTTATTTTATTTCCGTTATATTTAAGTTGTAACTCATCAGGACTCGCTAAATATATTAAAAGGAGAAAACTAATAATTTCAAAAATCGACGAATCTATATTATAACTGAGAATATTATTTTTCTCGATGATCGTAGACTATGTTTTGCTGCATAAGAGTGTGGATTCTTCGTTGTACATGTTAACGGTTTCTGCATTATATAAAAAAGAAAGTAGAAGGTTCTAAAACGTAAGCTAATATAATTATATAAACAACAAAGCAAAAACAAAAACAAAAAAGCACACACACAGGATGTCCTTGATATCAACCGCACAAATTGGCATGATTGTACAGGGGTCCTAGACAAATACTTTGAGATTGGGAACTTATCATCCCTTTTGCTAAATGTCAAACTTGTGATGTTTTCTGGATCGCGCTTTAGTGACCGTAAATTAAAATAATATGAATTTGTGTGCCTCCTTTTAATTCAGAATGCCTCATTTCTATGCCAGTAGTCGAAGGAATACAGTACTAATCCACAACCAATATGACATTTAACATTATTGGATTTGTAACTTTGGTAAAAGTGTGTTTTTTTTAGGGTGTGCACGCCACTGATTACAGTTGGGTTGATTTTAGATCAAATGTATTCTTCCGCGATCGCACGTGCATCTATGTTTGGCATTAATATAGTCAATCACTGTTCACAGATAATGATGAAATCTGTGAAATGTATAAGTAAAACTCAATTAAACGGGTAGGCGAGTTCTTATACATTCAGTACGAAATGTAAAATTCCCCCGTAAAATCATAAAATGCAGACATGTCTTGAAAGTTTTCTGAAGTATTGCATACGCACATCACTCACAGTTTTTTTTCCCCCTTTTTTTTTTCTTTTCTTTTCTTTTTTTTTACAAATTTTAGTAATTACATATGCACAACCATACACCACACATTTTTTTAATATAGTACCATAAAGCAGTGATTTATCAGAAAAGCTAATCTGAAGATGGAACTGGTTCCACTCCTTCAAGACACGAGTCATTTGTAGAACTGTCTTAATCATCTCAGAGATTGATAATAATAAATGCCGTATTTATCCGAATACAAGACGATCCCCATTTTTCAGAACTTAATTTTGGAATTTAGCATATAATGTACATATATAAAAAGAAGACGTGTTTAAAAGACACATATAAAAAGAATTTTAAAATGGAATGTAAAGATTTGCCATATATTTTGAACAAATTAATGGACACGTAAGTTGGTTAAACCCTTATTTTTTATTTTATGTTACTTGTCTATTTTACTGAATTTGAATTTGCGCGGGAATTCACGTTTTGAGCTGTTGACGGAGAGGGGAGTACGGAAATGTACGGTACCTATGGGTGCGATGTTACTATATGATGTCGACGGCGGCGGTGGCGGGGGCGGCAGCCTAACTATAACGACGATAGTGGATATGATTTTGTAATTAGAAACATTTAATGCTTTTACCTCATTTGAATTTGCGCAAAAAATTACATTTTGGGCAGAGAGATGGAGAGAGGAGTACGGAATGTGTGCGATAGTGAAACGTGACGACGGCGGCGGTGGCAGGAACGTAACTGTAACAAGGAAACCGGCTGCTATTTTCTATTAAGACAACATACATAACAGCCCTCTAATTTTATTTTAGTCTGAGAGAGTAATCCTTTTTCTCAATGATAATGTTCATAGGCCTCTTAAAAGCTAATTTTTGGTGCGAAATGGAACGCACAAAATCTGCCGCATACTTCACGACTTTGGTACCTCTTTCCCTAGGCACCGCGACTGCTGTAGCCGCGAAGTTTGAAACTTATTTTTCCGCCGTATGGTATTCGAAAAATATATATCGCTAAGACGACCCCAAGTTCTGAACATTAAAAAAAGAAAGGAAAAAAAAAAAAAACCGTCTTGTATTCGGATAAATCCGGTAATTAGTGAGCCAACGACAATATCCAACATTCCCTCCAAATCTTACTCTGTGCTACACATTCACTGTGTTTTCATCTGTCTCTTGTTGAAAAGCTGCTTACCAAGATGCCGCACCTCGCTAATGTAAAAGTTTTCACACATTATGCTGCTTTCAGAAACACGAGTATATTCTACCGATAAGCTAAGATTCTTATTTAATGAAAAAGTAAGGTGCTTTTCACAAAACGTGGCAATTCCTTCCTTGCTTATGTTTCACTGCACTGGTATTATACGTTTTCGCTATTACTTGCTGACTAGAAGCAGCCCTTAAACTGCACAACATATATGCATTGTTATATAAAAATGATCGAATCCCACGGTGCTAAGATCGCATCGCTCTCTGAAGTTTCCATTGTTTTAATTTTCTTCTTATTTTTCTCAATTTAAGCAGCACTAATACGCTTAGTTTACATTTCTGAAGCCAAGATTATAAACCCTCCTGTACAAATTACTTTCAAAAGACTGTGAATGATACCTGCATAGCGTTCAGTATTAAATGTAATTGTCAAAGAACCTGTCAAGATCAACGCATAAAACAATTAGGTTTGTTGAAAACATTTATGTAACGTGTGCTTTGAAACGTAGCAATTGAACTATGATTTTAGTAGTGGAATAAACAAATATTGGCTATTGCTAGGTCCGTATGTAGGTATTATACCGATTTAACCACTTAAACTGCAGTGCGAGGCTGTGCTTCTGAAAACCTGTCCAATACCTATACGTGACTACATGTGAACCATGAATTGCTAAATATTGTGTTCAAGTTGCATAGTATACTCATTATGAGTAAGGAAACAAATTGTTTCAACGTGGAGCGAAATGGAGATGGCACAGACTAACATCCTAAGATAATCTAAGCTGCGAACTTCTGAGCTCACATGCTTTTTGCTGCCGTGTGGTACCATTGCGCATGCTTAAGAGCCTCACTAGCTAGATACCTGTCGAAACATGAACAATTACTGACAGGAAATTTAGCTGCTTTAGCTGCTGGTGACCTGTTGTATTTTTTGTTTCGGATATTCTATTATTTCTCGAAGTCTCTTTCTTTTTTGCCTTTCATGTACTGATGAAAATGTAGAATGCTCTTTCATGATTAGTCAATATTTATTAATTCTGTAGGTACTTGTTTTACTACAGAGATATAGTTGTTTATTTTGTATTTCATTGAGATTTATTTGACACAATGATATTATTCGTAAATTGTGAACTGTGCATATAATTGTAATGTGTACGTGCAGAACACATCAATGTATAATACACATTTCAGAACCTTCTTCGAGAAGTATGGAGTATACCCCTTCAGGTGTTGTGCTTACATGCTAATCGTGCATTACATTTATTGAGCTCGTATTTGTCATTAAAAATAAATCATATTGAGTAACGCAGAAAATATGAACGGCTCATTATAAAATGCAAACAAAGGAGACAACATAAAAATAAAGACTCCTACGCAGGCTTGAGCCTTCAACTCCCTCAACAGCTTAACCCGATGCCCACACGCTAACCACAGTCCTAAATAATGCCATTATAGCTAAGCTCTCCGAAATCCGGGTGTTCACGTCACGGCCCATGGCGGTTAGATCAGTGGCGGGCTAACCCCTAATACATTTTATGCTGTAGCAAAGAATTTAGAACCCATAGTTTACCCATCTCAAACTGTTTATCTTGGAGACCACTTTACTTCCTGCCAATTTGTGCGGTTGAATCGTGGGACATATAGCGGCATCGCATTCATTCCAGGAATTGAACTATGGTTATTCTAAATTTTGAAATGCTCAACGAATTTACTGAAAATATGGGCAAAGAAAGTGCTATTCCGAATAAAAATAACCATTTGTCGAAGTGAATGACCTAAAATTTGTGATTCGTTACAGGTAGTGTTGAAAATTTTGGAAGAAACTAAAGGGTTACAAACTCTACAAACAGCTTTTACCAACAAAATTATTGGCAACACTCAGATGCTTCTCCATATTTCTATTTTTATGGTGATTGCAACGATACACGGTATACAAATACGAGAAGAAAGAAAGCATCAGAAGTAATCGTTTTGCTATGGCAACAGTGACTATGGCATTTAATGCCGTTGCAATATTCCTGGCTTTGCTGTACACGTCGTTGACTGCATAATGCAGAAGTAAATAGGTTATTCAGACAGTTTAAAATGCAAGTTTACAGATTACCAATATGTAATTTGCCTGCTGGCCAGGCTTCTCTGTTCATGACAGCTTTATATTTGACAATAGTCGGCTGAGAATCCTGTTCGAGACAGCGAGATGGCATTTTGTACTTGGTGACAGTGGTTACCGAGGAACATGGCATGGTTTAAATATACCATTGCGCTTGCATTTTGTTTTAGAAGCCACAATTTCAGCCAATGAAATGAGACGTAGCAAATATTAGGAATGTCGCCAATCTTCACAAACTTCTGTAACGACATCATAATTAACAAACCGCCATTTTTATGTAATTGTCTATGATGATATGGGGAGGGGGGAGACTGACAATCCGTTTTTTGACGTCCATCAAGCTAAATTTGTTGATGGTTTGTGGAACCTACATATAATAAGTTCTTCCGAATGAAGAGGACATCACACGCTTTTCCCAGAGCATTCAAGATATGCATTTTATTTGACATTCAAATAGCTTAAAATATGGTTCTTTTTCAAAATTATTAGCGTCATTTTTGGTAAATTAAAATGCTGATAAATGTTCCATGTAAGAGGTAATTAGGGGGTGGCTATTTTCTTGAAAATCTTCGTATCGCAACCTTGGAAGATTCTGAACTTAAGTACAAAGTTTGGCATTTATCTGACATCTCGTTGGACCTTCTAAAACTCCTTTTATGGGATTCAGAGGCTTTAAAATAAATAAATATATATGGCGAAATCTCGACATTGTACATCCCCTACTTACTGCACGTAGTAAAGAAGCTTAAAAATGTGTAACATTTGGGATCTGCCCGCTTATTTTCTTCCTTTCTTTTCTTTTTTACTTACCCTGCCCACATAAGGTACATAGTGAGTAGAGAAGGAAATCCAGTTCCCAAAAAGTTCTATACGCAGAATTCATCGAAAATTCATGTTTTGACGATCACCAAATAGAACAAAAAATTAGTAAAATATCCGTCTGTGTCTTTGAAGAGCATTAATTAAAAAAAAAAAAAAAAACAACGTAAAGTTGCTTAAATACCAAACATGGACCTAAGTTTAACATCTTCCAAGGATAAAGATTTTTGTGAAAATCCCTTCCCCAACTCTTTACCCTTTACATGGAAGATTTCTGGAATTTTCGATTTTCTCAAATATGGCTCCAACAATTTTGATTAAAATACTATAAATTAAAGATATTTGTATCACAAATAAAATGTATATTATGCATTTTCTGGAAATAGCCTTCAAAATGCTCTTCATTCTGGATAGCTTTTGAATAACTGTAAGAGATAGAACAAAAACTTATCACACAAAAATATAAAGCACGTCAAAACACACAATTTATATCCCATACATTCTTGTTGTAGAATTAACATTTTCAAGATATTCATCGTTTTTCGCTTAAATTTCCCAATATTTACACTCTTCTCAAATGAAAATCTCCATTCCTTTGTCATTTTATCACCTGGTTATGCTAGAAGAGAGGAATTAAAAAGAAAATCACATTGCGATCAGCTGAAAATGCGAATAAAACCATTTGTGCTAATGCTATCTCGATTAGCAAGTATTGTATGGAAAAATAAGCTTATATAGTAGAATAGGTAGAGGAAGTAATATGAATGTCACATTTAGAATTTTTAAAAATAAATGATTATTTTAAAATTTATCTTCTTTTTATGTTATGCTTACGAGTGAATACAATGGCTTCGCTTTTCACCAACGTAAATCTGTAGGCATTTAAAAAATGAAGAATCATAAACGTGTGATATATCCCGCACGGTTAGTTTCGAATTTTCTATGCCCAACGGAGCATATTGGATGCGAGGATCATACTGCAAAATCTTGCTAATCTAATCGCGATCTGCATTGCCGTTTCTGTCACGAACGCAAAGCCAGAGCTAAGGGCAAACGATATATATCAATTGAAAAAAAAAAAAAAAAAAATTATGCAGACTACAGAACTTTAGCCCCGTGGAACTATATTCTAAAGGACAAGAAGTCATTTTTTAGTTTCGATGTTACGAATTTGTAATTGACTTTTTCTACAAATTTACGTATTTAGAAAGCCAAATACGTTTGGCAATAGTCTCGCGACCTGGGAATTGCACATCGGGAAATGCTACACAGTTTTAGCTTGATGCATACTATTGTAAATATGGGTAGAATTGGAAAAGTAAACATAGTAGCCGGAATTTGAACCATGGATCATCGGCTTACCCTGAGCTGCCATGGCAGCGAGCTGTCACGACATTTAATTCTCTGACGTACATTTTCCACGCTAAACCAGTAACCATTTTTAAATTCATTTTGAGATAACTTTCCTCAATGACTACTTGCAATCCCGGAAGTTACCTAACCTAACAGTCGTTGTAACATTGATAACTGAGATTGAGCTGCGATATTTATGGTGAGAATATTTCGAAAACAACTCGGCTTTCTCTTTTATAGGGCCTATTGTAAAGTTTTAAGTCGTAACACTGAAATGCACAGAAAATAATATACAACCAAGATTTTAAGTAGCGAAGAGAAAATCGGTCGCGGTTATGTTTTACTTTCTCTGCATAACACGTAGATAGAGAAGGTATGGTATTGCCCCAAAAATTCGATACCGAGATTTCACCGGAAATACACGTTTACGGTCCTCTGTATTTAAAAAAAAAAAAAAAAAAAAAAAAGATCCGTGTGTGTGTGTGAACACGATATATAAGTTTAATACCTTCCAGAGACGCGACACGAAGATTTGGAGGAAACTTCCTCCTACACCAAACTATCTTTTACATGGAAACATTTTCGAAAATTTTGAATTTCTCAAAAAATCGCTCTGACGATTTTGATTAAAATGCCGTACATTAAATATATTTGCATGATGAATAATATATAGATATATCTTGAATTTTCTGGGAATAGCCACGAAGACCTCTTTATTCTGGATGAGTTTTGCTGAATTTTGCCTAACTGGTAAACCGTAAGAGATAGGCAAAAACTTACTGAACAAAACATGTAGACCTCTTTAAAACACAGAATTTGTGTCATATACATTTTTTCGTGGAGTCGGCCGTTTTCGAGATATTCCTTGTTATTGATTTCAGTTTTAGTATAATTAAACCTCATATGGAAATTTGTTAACTCCTGGCCATGCAAAGAAACTGATTTCAATCCCATAGCAGCCGCATTTTAATACACTTGACTATCGGTTTAGCGTAGTGTATTCCCTCATTTCCCTTCTACTTACAAGGAAGTAGGTAATGGGACCGTTTCATTTACAGAAATGTAGAGAAAGTCATATGTGAATGGAACACACCAGACTCTTTCACAGTTGGATGCCTCTTGAGGCTGGCGAGGGTATTGAACATTTTTGGAAGTATTCTCATTTTAGTACTTTTTTGAACATCGATATATTCAAGGAATTAAATAATATTTCTGAATCATTTTAATTTGTACATGATTGTTACTTTTTCTACACGTACTATGTACATAGTATGTAGAAAAGCTGTTGTATTGCATCCAAAAATTTGATGCCGAGATTTCACCGGAAATACATGTTTTGAGACCCCCCTGAAACTGCCCTTATGTCTGTGGGTAGTATAGCTCAAAAACGAAAAGACCGCTAAATACCAAACTCGGTATCTTCCAAGGATGCGACACGAAGATTTTCAAGAAAATCCTCCCACCCCAAAGCCCTATAGCATCTATATGGAACATTGTTAGAAAATTTTGATTTTCTCTAAAATGACTAACGATTTTAATTAAAATAACGTATATTTTAAGATATTTTTATGACAAACGAAATGTATGTCTTGGATTTTCTGGGAATAGCCTCTGAAGACCTCTTTTGTATAAGTGGCAAAGAGATATACAAAAACTTACTACACAAAAAATGTAGATCTCATTAAAACACACAATTTATGGTATATACTTTTGTTTTTCAGCGTTAACCGTTTTCAAGATATTCCGGATTATTAGTTTCAATTTTAGCCAGTTAAACTTTTCTCCTGGAAGGCAAAGAGATTGGAATTGCAATTGTTTCACATAGCGATCGGCTTTTAAAGAACGATACTAATGCTTTAGCATGTGTATTTTTTTAACTCCCGTCTACTTACAAGGAGCTGTAATAAGGCTACTTGCTTATGTTTTACTTAATTAGTATGATGTAGACAACAACTTAATCTTTTGAATAAAATGTTTGTTTGCCGAATAGCTGCTTCGTGGGCAGGGGATCTTGGGTTCGAGTCCCGACTTGGGGATACAAAAAAAAAAAAAAAAGCTAGAGTACATCATGTGAATGGAACACATTAGATTTTTTCTCCTTCTACTTATAAGGGACCAAATAAAAGAGACAATTTCTGCTAATGTTTATTTCGATTAGCATGTTGTAGATCAAAGAATAAGCTTTTTAACAATAATTTGTTACAGAGATTTAGAGAAAGTTATGTGATTATAACTTATCAGATTTTGCCCTGTTAAAATTGAGCTTATGAATGTGAAAACCAATATATATCTATTTCTTTTTTTCGTCCTCCTTTTATTTAAAAAGAAATCCCAGTTCGATGTCTATCAATGTAACAATCGCCCCTAAGTCCTAAATTTTATAGCTAACATCTATTATAGGCTCTTCCAGCTTGGGTGCGTGCCAAAGAGCAGCGATTTACTCATCCACAAAGTGTACCTGCATTGTGCAATAGTACAGCTTAACATTGAGGGCACACTGTCATAAGCGGATAGGTACCGTGGTGATTTGCCCCCGCCCGAGTACACTCGGGCGACTAGTTCCTGCTCCTGGCTCCTGGCTCCAGGGATGAAGTGTTCAAGTGAAGTGCAAGGAAACAGCCACTTGAGCTTGACCTTTACTTAGTGACGTGCTGGCGCTATGGCACAGCCGGATTCCAAAGTCTGTTGTGTACGCGCGAGTACTCTGATTCAGTCGATTAGAATTGGAACAGCCTGCTTTATTAGCTCAACTATAGCTAGGTAACTGCTCTTCTGCACATACCGTGTGTATTGGTTAAGGATTATATGTCTCTCTCTCTCACTCTCTCTCTCTCTCTCACACACACACACACACACACACACACACACACACACACACGCGCGCGGTTCTTATTCAGAGAATACCAATTAGATAGGCAAATAATAAAAAGAAAAAAATGAGCATATGTTCCATTCACGTGGCTTTATCCATCCTGGAAACAAATTATTCTTAGTAAAGATTCTTCCTTTATCTACATTACGCTAATCGAGATAAACATTAGCAGTTAGCAGAAATGGTCTTATTACTTAGTTCCCTGTAAGTAGAAGGAAAATAAGGTAATACACGGGTTAAAGCGATGGTCATATTATCCTTTAAAACCTGTAAACCAAAAGAAATAATGAGGACTACTTCCCGTTTGAGAAAAGCATAAGTAATATGTAGGTATTAAAATTGAAACCATTAACAAGAAGGGGGGGGAAGCAAGATTTTGTCTATCCTTTACAGCTTAGTCATCCAGAATGAAGAGGTCCTCAGAGGCTATTACCAGAAAACTCAAGATATACGTTTCATTTGTCATGAAAGTGTCTTAAATATATGGTACTTTAATCCAAAATTTTCAAATAATCTTCCTTGCAAAGATAGAGAACAGTTTGGGGTGGGAAGATTTTCTTGAAAACAGTTTGCATCTTTGGAAAATGCTGAACCTAAAGTTTGTTTACCGACTTTTCATTTTTGAGCTCTACTGTTCATAGACACACAGGCCCACGCGCACGCGCACACACACATACGCACAGACCTTTTACTAAAAGGGTTTTGTTTCTTTTTAATCAGGGAACTTCACAACATTTCCGGTGAATCCGAACATCGAATTTTAGGGTGCATTACAATACTTCTCTACCTAGAATGCACCTAGTACGTATAGGGAAAGGAATATTGAAAGTTGTGTTAAAGAGAAGTTGGACAGCTGTTATTTGGAACTATATAGCTGACTCATGGTTATTTTTTGGAATGGTCGGTTACATTCCAAAGTAACTGTTAGCTTATTTTCCCCCCTATCTCTACTTTGTATCTCGTTTCTTGCGAATGTAAATCAAGAAACTAGTAGGGGAGATGCGTGTTTGATATCAAGTGATTGTTGGCACAAATTGCCATCTTGATAATTACAGAGTGTGACGTCACGTTTAGAATATATTGAGAGGGGTACAAACATTTGCGACGACCTCGGAATACACAATGAGGCTTTCTTGCTAATATCGTTATTTTTCCCTCTCCACCTGCCGTGCAAAACTTGCAGACGTGGGGTCCATACCTTGCCAAGGTCACTGCACAAGAATTAAAACTGTACTTCGTTCAACTCTGTCCAGGGATATACACAAATTGGCGCATCGCCGGGATAAAAAAAATGTTCATTCGGAAAAATTGACACTTAAAGCACCTGTTCATAACATTTCTTTTTTGCACTGTTTTGCTGTTAACCTTAAGACCATGCCAAGGATGCAACTGCGAATAAGAGATGCAAAGCAGTGAAAAAGAAGAAATCAGATTTTATTACTCATGCTTCTAATTCCAAGGTGATAAATAGACGGCGGATGAAATGCGTTTAAAGGTATGCATGACTGAAATTTCATTAAAATCACCACAAAAACAAAACAAAAAAACAACTGTTTTATTTTATTTTCATAAAATAATTTAAACATTCCTTAATATAAAAAATGACAATTCGCACCAGGCGCCAGTTTTAAAAACCTAAAATCACTATAACAAAACATTAGAGGTGAAACTATACAGGACTAGGCAAGAAAATCTTCAGTCCGACAAGAAGTATTCTCGCATCATGCAAAGTAACAACATAAAGTTGTGAAGAAGAAGAAGAAGAAGAAGAAGAAAATCAACAATGCAAGAAGAAAAGAAAGAAAAGACAGCAGTATAGGAGAGGAAAAGGAAAGCTGAGGGTCCAACTTACCACCTGATGGATTTTAATGTGAGCCATGCATTCAAATCTGTCCTCGTTTTCTCGTTATTGATATTTTAAGCATTTTTCTTCGTGTAAAATGCTCCTTGCGGAGCAGTTTATCTGTTACACAAATAAAATTCTCTGTTCATGTTCACAGAGGTACAATTAAATTAGAATTGCTCTAGGTTTTACTGTCAGATGTATTTAAGCATATGCTTTCAATTTTCAAGCGCAAAAATATTTTATGACAAAATATATTATGGGGGATATTCCTAACTTTAAAATTTTTTGGAGCCTAAACCAAAAGAGACGCAGAAACCTAGGGTAATTTCAAAAAGTAGATGTGTTGTGAACCTAGGGTTAAAATACGAGTCCAGCATATAATACCAACACTTTAATTTTAGGGATTTTTTAGTGATGTGACAATAACATAAGCAAATTTGACTAAAACTTCCAAACTATTAGAGCAAAAGGTATGAAATGTGCACTGTAACTTATTATGTTATAACTCAGATGTTTATTACTATTAGTTTGGAAGTTCAAACTTCCAGTCATACATATTCTTAAGTGATTAAAATGGACTCTTCATGTTATATTTAGAGTTTATAAATTTAAAATTAGGCATGTATAAAAATAAAGCAGTGATGTAGATAATTTATAATCAGTATTGACTTCAAAATAAACCAATACATTACACAATTGACACATACCCAACACAATTACAAATTAAGATTAAACCTCATTGCCGTAGTTGGTTTCACTTTTGTATATGATCACAAAATATAAGAATTTATCTGGAAAAGTTGGACAGTCGAATGATATTTATCTGGAATATCTTTATTTCGTAAATTAAATAGGAATTTAAATATATCGCAAAGATTTGAAGAGATCATATTAAACTCTATATTCAGAAAATCCGATGTGTTCCATTCACATGCCATTCTTTGCCTGTTCTGAAAACAAGCTATTCTTTCAAAAGATTATTACTCTAGCTACATCATGCTAATCGAGATGAACATTAGCAGAAATTCTCTTTATTACTTGCTTCCTTGCAGAAGGAAAATAAGGGACTACACTAAGCTAAAGCGATAGTCAAATATTTTAAAAGCTGATCGCTATGTGAACAATTGAAAAAAGTTACTTACGGTCAACTCTATCAAAATAAATGAATAAATGCATAGTATATGTACTGTGTGTTTTAACGAGATCTACATGTTTTGTGTGGTAACTTTTTATCTATCGCTTACGGTTTAGCAGTTATGTACAATTATCCAGGATGAAGAGGCGCTCAGAGGCTATTCTCAGAAAATTCAAGATATACTCTTTATTTTGTGATATAAATGTCTTCAATATGCGGTATTTTAATCAAAATCATCAGAGCCACTTTTGGAAAAAAGAACTTCAACAACCTTTTCATAATTTTTTCTATGTAAAGGGTTTTTTAGGGTGGGGGATTTTCTTGAAAATCTTCGTGTCGCACCCTTGGAAGATACTGAGCTTAAATAACAAGATTGGTATTTAACGGCCTTTTCTTTTTTGAGTTATGTTGTGCAGACACATACATATACACGCGCGGTAACACTTTTCTAAAACGGGCTTTTTTTTTTGGACTCAAGGGACTTCAAAACATATTTCCGGTGAAATGTCATCGACTTTTTCGGTGGAATATACCTTCTGCACCTACTATGTACATTGTATAGCCGTGCTAGAGACATTAATAACCTAGTGGAAGTGAGTAGACAAAACAATAGCCAAGTGATAAGTGGTACAAGAGAAAAAAAAAAAAAAAAAAGAGAGAGAAAAAAAATTAACAGGTAGTTGATCTTATATGATAACTTGACGCCTCTGTGTATCCAATAGCCAACGGAAAAGTTGTCACAAAGTATTAATTTGTACTCTGAGATTTGTCACTATAACAGCTATCTCGTGGTCTTCAGGGCTAACTCTCTTGCTGTGTCTGAGGGTTCAGCCTTTTAAGAATCATCGAAGAAATCTTAATAGATCTTTATGGTTTAATTATTCTATGAATAGTATAGAATAACACAAATAAAACAGAAGTACATCAAAATAGGAGGTTTCTCTCGGTGAAAGCATATACATTTTTTGGGTTGAAATAAAAACAGTGACTTGTTTATTCAAAGGTTCTCCTCTTCACATTAAGGTCACTGTCCGTATGTGATGTATGTCGCGTTCCCCTGCTTATGAAACTGTTCATTAAGTTGGCCGTAATTAAATTTCAGTTTGGCTAATTGTTGACATCCACGCACGCCCTTGCGTGTGTCGCAATACCAGGAAATTGGTCCCACCCTTATATTGTTTTTTGAGAAACTACGCTAAGAAGCTACGTTCTGGGTGGTCCCAAGATTACACGGACGATATGGCAGGTTGCGACGTATTTACAAAGGTGGAGACCACATTCTGCTCAGAATTTGCTCAAAATTGCTAGCCTCAAGCCAGATTCCCCCTCACAATGTAATTACGTGCTCCAAACAATATTTCACATTAGCTTATACTTCTTGAACCATTTTGCTAACGTTAGGATTCAGATGTAGAAATGCTATGTTCACGGACCATGTCACCGATATAGATTTAAACTGCAGGCTAACCGAGCCGGTAACGTGTGCGACTCGCATACAGGAGGTCCCGTTTTCGATCCCCGGTGATCAATCTGAACAAAACGTGAGACACATTTTTTCTTCTACACTATTCCTATAGTGTTTACTCCATATCAAAATAAAGGAGTAAGTATGTAAGCGATAGGGCCGAGAGGAAATAGCGTAGTATTTACCCTGAGATAATGGGCTGCCCCCACTACTAGGATGGTTTCTCATCTATCACGATTTTCTCTCCATAATTTCCCTTCATTCTGTATCACCTTTCATGTGTGCTAATTGATGACGTATGGCGGGCGGGATAGATAGGGTGGAAGCCTGCTTAAATAGTACTCCCATGGACGCTAGAGGGCTGCTTGGTTGACGGATTTTGATTGCTCTCTCTCATAAGCTCCTGCAGTGAAATGGGTCTTCGAGTCTAAAAATTTTGGAACTTCAGCGCGTCGCTGTAGCTTGTGTGACTGTGGCCTGTAGTCTTCTGTATTTATCCCACTTCATCCCTTTCTCCTGGGAGGTGCTAGTCTCAATATATCAAATACATTTGTGAAGTAAAGCCTAAGGCTTTAACCAGTAAATTTAGTAAAACGTTGATAATTATTCCTGAGTGACAGTTTCTTCCGGTAGATCGAAACCCATTTTCTACTCAATTTTTCTTCAGTGCGTATCACTCATATCAGAGCCATAAGCTTTTAACTTTTTTTTTAATTATTATAATAAACCCTGAATATATATATATGTTGATTTTCACATTAGCATATCAACTAGCCAAATAGCGCCATTTGTTTTCTTCCGTTTCTTCACCTCATTCTTCTTATCAAACCACTTTCTGAATACAGCATATGATCTGTTGTGCATTGATATGGAATTATTAGAAACAAAAAATCACATCTGCTGGCCACGAAGCTCAGTCGGCAGAGTGCTTGGCTGTTGTGCCAGACTCCCACGTTCGATTTCCGAGTAGATGCGGGAATTTTTCTCAAGTCAAGATTGTTCTCTATCCTTCTTAGAGTCTGGAAAAAAGAATTAAGAATGTATAAGTGTGTGTTTGTGAATGTGAGAGAGAGAAAGAGAGAGATGGGGAATGTATAAAACCCAATGACAACTATACACGAGTAACATCATTGTTCTAAAGGTAAAAGGCCCCGATAGGATCACTGCAGTTTGCTGTGGTTATTAACTTCATATTACTAATAATAAAAGGAAGTGATGGCAATAAATTTCCATGGTTGGACTTCAATCGATCCGGCTTTATTTTAAAATTAAAGTTTTGTCATAGAAAAGGCTTTCATACACTAAAGCTTAAGGTTGACAATGACTATCCATCTTGATAGATATCAAATTGCTATTGCATGGATATCAAATTTTGAAGGATGAAATTATATTTTTTATAATTTGTTTTTAACTTGCTTCCGTGTAAGAAGACAGGAGCTAAGCGAATGTAAGTGATATTCAAATGCTTTAAAAGCCGATCACTATGTGAAACATTGAAATTCCACACTATCTGCTTAGAATCAAGCAAAAGAGAGGCGAAAAGAAAGATGCCTTCCCGTTTGAGAAAAGTTAAAGTAGCTTAAAATTGAAACAAAAAGTAGCTCAGAAACGGTTAAATCTATAAAAGAAATGTTAATGTTATAAATTGTGTTTTCACAAGATCCACATTTTTTACTTTCTATACACGTACTATGTACATAGTGTATAGAGAAGGTATTGCATTCCACCAAACAATTCGATACTTAGATTCCACCGAAAATACACGTTTTAGGGTTCCCAGATCCAAAAACATGTTTAGAAAAAGGTCCGTGTGTCTGTCAACACGATAACTCGAAAACGAAAAGTCAGTAAAATACCAAAAGTATTTAAGTATAGTATCTTTAAGTTTAGTATCTTCCAGGGATGTGGCACGAAGATTTTGAGAAAAGCGCCCCCCCCCCCACTCCAAACTATCCTTTACATGGAAAAAATGTAACGTCTAACGATTTTGATTAAAATATCGTATATTAAAGATATACATATGGCAAGTAAAATGTATATCTTGAATTTTCTGAGAATATCCTCTAAAGACCTCTTTATTCTGAATGAATTTTGCGTAACGGGTAAACCGTAAGAGATAGTAAAAAACTTACTATACAAAAAATGTAGATCACGTTAAAGCACACAATTTATGTCATATACGTTTTTGTATTACTTTTCTTTCTCTCTCTCTCTCTCTCTCTCTCTCTCTCTCTCTCTCATGGAATTGACCATTTCTAAGACATCCGTTGTTATTTGTTTCCGATTCAAAGTACGTTAACTTTTCTCGCACGGAAAATTGTAAACTCCTGGCCCTGCATAGAAACGGATTTCAAACACATGAACAACCAGCTTTTAAAAGATTTGACTATCGTTTTAGCCTGGTGTATTCCTTTATTTCCCTTCTACTTGCAAGGAAACAAGTAATAAGACAATTTATGCCAATGTTTATCTCGATTATCATAAAGTAGATAGAAAATATGCTTTTTATCAATAATTTGCTACAGCGATGTAGAGAAAGTCATGTCAATGGAATACGTAAGATTTTTCTATAATAGTTTTTTGTATACCTCTTAGAGTTTATCAGTTATACAAAAGTTATACAGAATGTAGAGGTCCAGAACATTCAAGATATACGTTTTATTTGTCATACTCGTATAAATATCTGTAATATACGGTATTTTAATCAAAAACGTTAGAGCCATTAGAGAAAATTAGTTTTGGATTTTTTTTTTCATATAAAGGATAGTTTAAGGTGAAATCCTTGGGAGATACTGAACTTAAACACCAAGTTTGGTATTCAACGGACTTTTCGTTTTTGGATTATGTTTTCCATAAACACACACAGGCACTGACCTTTTTCTAAAAATGTCTTTTTGTGTTCAGGGCGTCTCAAAACGTATTTCAATGAATCTCGGTATCGAATTTTTCAGTGGAATAGAATACCTTCTCTATCTACTGTATATGTTGTACATGTGCGCTAGAGAAAGTAAAAATGTCCAGTTTAATACAGATTGTGCTTATTGTATATTACTGTGAGTTTTCTTTTGTTTGACTACTAGAATTTTTAACGTAGACGAAAACCACGAGAGTAGCGGAATGTATTGAGTGCGCATCGTGCATGGTAAACCTGGAATTCATAAAATACTAAAATGTACTGTTGAAATTGTATTTAGTTACCTTTTTTTTTAAGTTTAGCCTTTTTTAAACTCGTTGGTCATATCGTACGATGAATGAAGTTGGTAAATGATGCTCAAATGATCTCAGGGTTCATGGAGCTTAAAGTTATGCTACATTCACAATAAGAAGCAAGCGCAGACGTAACGTAGCATAAGCGCAGACTCAAGGAGACACCATTCATAATGCAATCGTAAGCGTAACGCAACAAGTGGCACGGGTTTCTAGATCTATAAGTTACATGCGAATATCTTCCAAGCGCTCCGCAAGCTACAAACTGAATAACATAACCAACAATATCACAAAAGAAAATTCACTCAATCTTTTACAAATAAATGTTATAAAATTGCATACAAAAAACTGACACTGGCGGCAGTGGCTCACAATAATTGCTCATTCAAAATTATAAAAAAATATTACAAGTATAGAGACTTCAGAAAGTGATAAAGCTACACATTTAATGAACTAAGAATTACCACTGAGTCTTCGATTTATGAGAACCAAGAAATCTAGACACAGATGATAGTAACTGTTAAATCAAAGAAGGACTTAAAGGAGATTGTCATAACCTCTTGAGGGGAATTAGAGATGGCGTGCCACTGCACGGCCAAATAGAAGAGCATGCAATATATGGCAGGCCCTGTAAAATCTTGCAGTACGATCGTTTGTTATTCAATTCATAGGCAATGCGTAGAGAAAAGAAGCAGAATTCCTCCTCTTTGCATGCAACCCAAGGACAAAGTTTGGAGTTTGAAAACTCTTGCGTTGCTTGCGTCTTGTGTGTTTGTATGTGAATGCTTACATTAAATAATATGAGTCCAAACTCTTGCGCTTACGTTGCCTCTGCGCTTCCATTTCATTGTGAATGTAGCATTACTCGACATTCGTCTTCTCAGGATAAGGGAATGACCCCGAAAAAATTCTTATCCAGGGAACTCACCCTAAGCGAGATTCGAACTCGCGACCTGTTAGATGTGAGGCAGACACGCTACACCCACCTACCCAGGGCACTACGTTTTTTAAAGCGTAAAAGTATATCTACTTATTTAATCGAGATAAACATAGGTAGAAATGGTTGTATTACATACTTCAATGGGAGTACGGGAATAGAGCAGGCTTAAGTGATAGTAAAATCTTTTATAACCTTGTCTCTATGCACGACTCTGTAATTTCGTTCTATTTACATAACGAGGAAAATATAATAAAAGCATTAAACGACTTCCTCCTTTTAAGAAAAGTGTATGCTTGAAAATAAAAGCCACTAAAAAGGAATATCTCGGAAATTATTAACTTTAAAAACAGGACAGCGTATTTGCCGAGATCTACATTTTTTTTTTTTTGCAATAAGATTTTGTTTATGCGTTGATACATGTTGTCCACAGATGTAGACATACACATACGTGGATTTCTGGCAACAATTGTTTCCTTTTACTTTCTCTACCATGTTATAATACAATGTACACAGTAGGTAGAGAAAGCATTGTATCCCACCCAAACTTGCTATATCGAGATTTCACAGGAAATATTTTAAGGACTCCTAAATCCAAAAATATTATTTTTAGAAAAAAGTCCGTGTGTGTATCCGTTTGTCCGTGTGCGTGAACAGCAAAGCTCAAATACGAAAAGTGGCGTAAGTACCAAACTTGATATTTAAGTTCAGCAAAGATTTTTAAGAAAATCCGCAAAACATGGAAACTTTTTCGCAAACTTTGATTTTCGCAAAAATGGTTCTAACTACTTTGATTAAAACACACATGTTTAACATTGTTCATCAGAAATAAAATATATATCTTGAATTTTCTGGGAATACCCTCTGAAGACCTCATCATACTGAATGTGAATTACATGTTTCTTCCACACCAGTCGTGTGTAAGACAGAAGTTGGAGAGGTAGAGTCAGACTGAAAAATTCACTGCCATAACAGAGATTTGAACCACGGATCTCCTGATTTTCGTCTAGTTGCTGTGACCATTGAGCTACCGTGGCAACATTCCGGCACGACAGTAAATTCTCCAACTGTTTCGAGTTTTTTTTCCGGTAAACCACAAGGAGATATCAAATTATTGTGAGATATCATACTTCAGTGGCGACTTAAAAACTCCTTTAGTACTTAAATTCTGGGCTTTTTAATTAACCAAGTATTATGTCATTTAATGTGAATTAATTGTTTTTTCACACCAGTTGTGTGTATGACAGAAGTTTGTCGAGCTAGAGTCAATTCACTGCATAGCCGGGATTTGATCACTAGATACCGGGCAATATGTTCGCACTCTATAAATTCATAGCTCAATGGTCAGAGCAATTGAACGGAAATCAGAAGATCCGTGGTTCAAATCCTGATTATGGCCATGTGTTAATGTTAGTCCTGATAAGCGTGTTCAGTAGAAAGAAGCTTTTTTGGAATAGTTTGTTAAAGCATAAGTAAATAAATTAATGTGAACATAGCACATCAAATTTTTGGGTTTACGGAGCTTAGAACGTTTTTCCGATTAACATTTCAATTTTAATTTTCTGGAGGAAATGCTATATTTCTTTTACCGCTATAGTTACAGAGAAAGTGATAAGATACTTTTGGACTATTTTTTGCAGTATAGGTATGAAAATAAATAATAATGGGTTGAGAAGGTCATCTGATGTTTTATGTAAGTTGTCTATTATAAAATAGCAATGGCAGGCTTGCTTAAATATCCATTGATACATAACATTTTTAAGGTTATAGTGTAGGTCAGCTAAGGGCTCGGGTTGCTGAAAGATGTATCACAATGTACTCTGAATTGCCAAGGAACCTAGTCCAAGTTAACTCTTAACGATGGTGCATGTCCAACCTCGGTAACGAGCAGTTTATTTTATTTGTAACCGCGTGGGCAGCACAAACGTACGACTGTGGGAAGAATCACTGCAGTTTCAGGTGGCCTCAAGTAAACAGCGTCGCAGCTTTTAATGGCACCATAACTCGCTTTCCAGTTAATCTCAGTAATTCCACGATCGGAGCCGTTTAGACCTTGGAGGCGTCCGTGCGGATTAAGTCATTGCTTTCGAGGCTTGATGCAACAAGTCACTTAGTCTCGTTCCTCTTCAGGTTTTGCTTTCTTCCAAAAAATATTATCAGAAGTACGTGTTTTGAGGTGTTTTACTTAAAAAATTGGTGTAACTTGAATTTAAAAAAAAAAAAAAAAATAGAAACGCTTCTTTTGAGGATCTTGATTAAAAAAAAAAAAAAAAAACTGATGTGTTCCATTTACACGACTTCCTCTACCTGTTCTGCAAACAAACGATTCTTACAAATTATTCTTTTATCTACATTATGCTAATCGAAATAAACATCAGCAGAAATGATCTTATAAGTGAGTGCCTTCTAAGTAGAAAGAAAATAAGGGAAACTAGGCTAAACAGTAGTGAAATCTTTTGAAAGCTGATCACTATGTGATTGATTCCATAGGCATGAGTAAAACAAAGAAGAAAGAAAAAAAGAATGACACATTTGTGTATGAGAGTAGTTTAAGTACGTTTAACTTGAAAGTAATAACAAGGGATCTCTCGGAATTGATTTAAAAAAGGAAAAGAAAAAAAAAAGACATTGTGTTTTAAGGCAAAACAAAGATTTACTACACAAAAAATGTATATCGCTTACTGTTTTCAGTTATGCAAAATTGTCGCCCTCTGTGGTGTAATGCTGACATCATATACCTATGGTCCCGGGTTCAAACCCGGCGGAGGACGATGGCTTTTTTCGGGAGTAAAAATTCTTAGCATGGCTTCCTTCGGAAGGGAAGTAAAGCCGTTGGTCCCGTGTCGTAGATTTATGGCACGTAAAAGAACCTCAACCTGATAGAGAGGCCTCTGAGCAAAATTTAGCGGACTTTCACGCCCAGTATAGAATGGGACGCTGAGAACCACAGCAGTTAAAGGGCGTCCATAAATAAAATGCCATTCACATTTTATGTAAAAGTCACCCAGAATGAAGAGCTCTTCATAGGTTATTCCCAGAAAATGATGTATATTATATTAGTCATGTAAATATCTTTACTAAACCCTATTTTAATTACAAATGTGAGACCATTTTTGATAAAATAAAAAAACGTCGAAAATGTTCTATGTAAAGAGTAGGTTGGAGTGGGGGAGGGGAATTTTCTTGAAAATCTTCGAATCACATCCTTAGAAGAAGCTAAACTGAAATCTCAAGTTTGAGGTTTATCTGACTTTTCGTTTACACGCGCGCGCACAGACCTTTTGCTAATTTTTTTTTTATTACAGGGACCCTATAACGTGCATTTCTAATGAAATCTCGGTATAGAATTTTTGTGGAATGCAACATATTGTCTAGCTATGTACTATGTACGATGTGGAGAAAGAAAGAAAAAAAAAGTTTGCTTTCCACAAAATACGAATATAGGCATATCAGAAATATGCAGGTACTTTTAGATTCTTAATTTCAAAAAAAGTTGATCTATTGCCACATTCACGTGACCCTCTACCCACAATCGTTTATTTTTATAAGTTCTACAAAATATACCTACGAAAGTTAATTTTTCTATTTCACGCTAATCGAGATAAAGCTTTGTAGAAATACTGCATATTTTGTTGTTACTACAAGAGTATAAAGAAACCGATAGTAAGATATTAAAAGCGAGCCCTTAAATGTTGGCTTCAAAAATGCATACACTTTTCATGACATTGCGAGAAACAATAGAATAGTGACAGCACTTAAAACAATTGTAAAAGTCAAACCAGTAATAACCATTGACTCGAAATCAGTTGATGCCACAGAAAAGGTCATCTAAATAAATTGTTCTTCTTAAGGGTTTAATTATGTTTGTGTGGTAGGTATGTGTTTGTCTGTTTCTTATCGGTTACCCATTATAATCTAAATTTGATTAAACATTTTATATGTTTTTTTTTAATTTTATGGGTAAACAAAATATATAAATAAATATAAGTAATAAATTTCAAAGGGTGGTTTGCGTGGGAGAATCTTTTTGAAATCTTTGTGTTGAATCTTTGGAAGAGATAGAACTTAAATACCAAGTTTGGTATTTATCCAACTTTTCGTTTTTGAGTTATGTTCTCAAACATACATACATGAACATTTTTTCTAAAAATTCCCCCTTTTTAATTCTAAGAGCTCAAAAACATTCACTTCTGCTGAATTTCGATATTAAAATTTGGAGCGTCCTCTTCTTTTTTTTATTTTTTTTACTTTCTCCATACGCACTATATACATAGTGTATAGAGAAAGAATTGCACTCCACCAAGAAATTCGATACCGATATTTCACCGGAAATATATGTTTTAGGGTCCCCAATATCCAAGAAAAGCATTTTCACAAAAAGGTCCGTGTGTGTGTGTGTGTGTGTGTGTGTGTGTGTGTGTGTGTCTGTCTGTGAACACGATAACTCAAAAACGAAAAGTCGGTAAAATACCAAACTTGGTATTTAAGTTTAGCATCTTCCAGGGATGCGACACGAAGATTTTGAGAAAACTCCCCCACCCCCAACTACCCTTTACATGGAACTTTTTTCCAAAATTTTGATTTTCTCAAAAATGGCTCTAACGATTTTGATTAAAATTTCGTATATTAAACATATTTACCTGACTAATAAAATGTATATCTTGAATTTTCTGGGAATAGCCTCTGAAGACTAGTTTATTCTGAATGAATTTTACTAAATTTTGAATAACTGCTAAACCGTAAGAGATGGACAAAAACTTACTACACAATAAGTGTAGAGCACATTAAAACACACAATTTATGTTATATACATTTTTTTCGTGGAGTTCGTCGTTTTTGTGACATTCCTTATTTTTGGTTTCTGCTATGAAAAACGTATACTTTTCTCAACGTATACTTTTCTCCTATCCATATAGATAAAGGAACTTCATTGACATAGCAACCAGCTTTTGACTATCACTTTAACCTACAGTTGTCCCTTATTTCGCTTCTACTTACAAGGAAGCGAGTAATTAGACTATTTCTGCTATTTTTTTTCTGATTAGCATAAGGTAAATAAAAGTATAAGCTTTTTAAGAATTATTTGTTGCAGGGATATGAAGAAAGTCTTGTGAATGGTACACATCAGTTTTTTTTTTTTAGTATTGTTTGGCCGCTTTTAGTACTAGTGGCACCGCAGGCGATGACACTGGTGATACATGGAATGGAGATGGAGTACCGGTGGAATGCGATGACGGGGAAACCGGGGAACCCGGAGAAAACCCGCCCCTGCGCCGCTTTGTCCATTACAAATCTCACATGCGGTCGCTTGGAATGTCCTCTTCTGCTAGAGAATGTAAAAGTATTCGAACGACTACATTCGTAGCTGCACATATGGAGGACTGTAATTTTGGAACTGTATAGTCTGTGGTTATTTTATTGCTGCCCTGCCAAACCAGCTTGCTCAGCACACGTGACGCTGGCAGCACTAGGCGATTCAGGTTTTAAGTACTTATAAAAAGCTTTGCTTCATAACACCAAAGTAGCCAAAATAAAGATTGAAATAATACGGAAGATAGGTTAATATAATTCACCAAACTCTTAAAATATTCGACAAGAATAATGCATACCTGATAGTTTTTGCCGTTTGCCCTTAAAATGTTGGGGAACGATTGCCTTTCTACGGCTTTACTCTAAAGGATACGATTTATGGGTAGATTCAAAGTGCTTCAGATTTGCATCACGGAGTTGACAAAACAAAAATTATATTGTCTGTCCGCCTTTAAGGTTACTTCACTCAGAATAAACTATTCAATTCTTCGTCAGTTGCCGCGAGTCGCCTTTTCTTCGCTAGGTAGTAAGACCTCTTCGATGTATCACGGAAGCAAGAGTCAGTGTACGTCACGAACTCGCTCGGACCTGAAAGCACTCTCACTGACCCACTACTAACTCATCACGCGATAACGCTCACCTTTAAATAATATAGCGCTGATGTCTGTGCAGAACCTTCTCAAACGTTCTGAAAACTTTGGAGGCGGATGGATTAGAAATCTCCAGAAGATTCTAGTTATATCTCGATAGCGCTGTGTTTAGTGGGCGCTAGCGCTGCTTATCTTCGTTTATCTCTTACTGGTCCGACGCCAGCTGATAAGTTACTGCGTCACAATATTTTAACTTAAAAAGTACATCTGTACGTAACGGACTAATTCGTATACAGTGCTATGATAGATCAGAGCTGATGTGTTTGTGTGTGTATCTCTTTTGTCAGAATGTAGTCCTTTTCAGTTTATATGAATTTCTATGAATTAGCAGAGTGGAATAATAACCGGGAGACAACGAGAAAGAAATGAATATGGACTGTGAAATTTGGCAACGCAGAACACAGAATTATGGTGGGGAGTCTAATTTAGGCGGGGCTTGGGTGTGCTGCAACAAAATTCATAGCTCGAGGATTTAAAATTTGATTGCATCACCTGACCTATAGTAGTCAGAAGTTCTGTAGCGGATGGCATAAATTGTAAAGTTCCGCGTGTAAATTTGTTATCATGTTCGTGTTATATGGCTGCATTTTTGTAAGTTTTTCTTCTAATTCATGTTTTGAATGGTAAAATATGGACTGGAAATGCCTGTATCGCTTAGGATGTGGTCCAATACGTGTTTATTTTGCCACCAAGAACATCAGCGTGTATATAACAGGAAGCAGTGGTACTCCAAGCCTTCAATAATTCTTATTCAACGCAATTCCCATTTATTTTATATCCACATTTTTTACAGTTACTTCACTGAGCATTTTATGCATACGAAATTTGATGTCAACTAAAAGTTATTACGCTATGCTGGACGAGGGAAAGTTTCACAGGTTTCAATTTCAGGAAGTAGGCAAGTATGATTATGTAAGAACTGAGGAACATGTTGGTGTTTAAAGACATAGCACAGATGAAAAGGACTTGGGAGAGCCGGAGGTGTTAGGAAAGGAGTTTGTGGGACACATCCTACTGATGGACCACCTGGGTGATGGATGAATCGCGGGTGGTCAGCCACTTCCTTTTAAGGATTCACCAAGTAGAGGACATCCTCGGGGTGTGCAGTAGCACATTATTTGGTAGAGCACCTCATCATTTTCATACACTTAGTGAGCAAGTCAACTAGAATACTATGTTCAAGTGATCGGGAGGCGTTGAGCTACTCTTCAGACCTGGCATGAGCCATTCAGTGAAAAAATGGTCTATAGACAAACTTTCAATCTCTCCATTCTGCATAAGACGTTCTCTAAACTTTTGTCTACTAGCGCAATCCTTTTTATTTTCTCTGTCACAAAGGTAAACGAAGTATTGTATCCAACCAAAAGTTCGATACCACAAATACACGTTTTAGGATACCTTGAACGCCCCCAAAAACTTATTTTTGAAAAAATAAGGAAAAATGGAAAAAAGGAAAATGTTTTAAATTGGTGATCATATCGGATGATGAATGAAATGATGCTCATATGAGCTCGGGGTCCATGGAGCTTAAAGTAACTCGACATTCGTCTAGTCATGATTAGGGAAAACACCGAAAAAGAAACACCTTATCCAGGTTTACCCTAAACGAGATTTGAACTCGCGAACTTCTTGAATGCGAGGCAGAAATGTTATCCCACGCTATTGAAGTGGGGTTAAAATCTATTAAACCGCAAAATAATGTTTATATTCAGCATCTTTCTACACTTTGTAGAAAATTTGCATGTTTTGATAGGTGCTCACTACGGTTTTGATTAAAATGCCATATACTGATATGATAAATAAAATGCATGACTTGAATTATCTGAAAATATTTTGTATAAATGGTGCACTTAATAAAGAAATAGCTTTATTCATGTAACTTATGTAACCCCTTTTCCAGATCTGCTGGAGTAGGAAGATTTACTCCTGATCTGGGAATATATACCGTGTTAGAAAATTCAAAACGAAAATTTACAGGAAAAACAATTGGATCTGTGGATAGTGGATGTGGAGTCAAAAATTCTTTATTCTGCTTTCCATGCATTCTGCTTGATGGGGATAAAAGATGAGGTAGGTTCAGTTAATTTGTGTGAAAAAACGAAGGTACACTAAAACCTTAATTGAAATACTGATGGGTAAGCTTATTTGTAAAAGTCGTGATCATGCATTACATTTAAAAAAAAAAAGTTAGTGTTGGTGGTGCATAATGAATAAAATAAATTATTTCGGGGAAGTAATTATTATGAGTGCATTCATCGCTATTGGGACCTATTGCAGCATATTTCCTGAAACTGAGCTAATGCATGACATCCTCGTAACATCCATCATAACCGCACACCACCTGAGATCCCATGTTCGTAAACCTCAAATTAACTTGGCATTGCTTTTCTGTTCTACAATTTTCTGTACGTTGCTTCTTCGCATCCTGTGTAATCCACTCCTGCATACCGCTTTGAGCCTGGAAAACCCACTAAAGAACCTAAAATCAGGATAGCCAGGAATTGAATCCGGACCTCCAAAAACGCTCGATATAAATATAACCTCTTTCCAGCTCAAACGGAACATTTGAAGAACGGTTCTACACACATCAACGTTTAGGTATTTAATTAGGTGGCACCCAAATGAATCACTTCAGTATAGGAATGTATGACAGAATGATTTAGAGGATGCAACTCTCCTTGGCTGATGGCCAGATCTCGTCGCCCACGAGATAGATCTCGTTAATGTCAAACTTAATACCAACATTCCGGTCGTTTATGCCAGTTTTAATAACACGTTGTGAAATGAAGTTATGTTAAAATATACGCCACATCAAGTTTAATGAAACCATTAGCAACAAGGCTGCGATTTTCCCATTCCTCACACTGTAATTACGGAGATTAAATAAAGTGCATCAGTCTCGAGTCTACGTACAAGTAGAAACAGATTGACGAAAACGTAATTATTGTTAAAACGCTGTACACACAGGGTAACAAGTTATTTCACTCATTGAAATACATTTGCATATATTCACATCATGCTTCCTTTTAAGTCTTTAAGAGAACGTGAATATACATGGAGCGCCTAATTTCTCAAGAAGCTTTCAAATTACTGCATGACTATTATTTATGAAAACTCTATTTCCGCGGTTTCATTCTTCTACCTTAACACATTTGACGAAAAGTTTTTTGACAATAACGTGGCTTCATCGACCCAATACATTTTAATTGCTATTCTAAAACGTATTAATTTAAAAACATATGATGTGTTCTACTCACATGGTTTTCTCTAGCTGTTTCAACAACTTTCCTTATAAATATTAATTTTATATACGTCATGATAATCAAGATAAACATTGCCAGAATTGGTCTTATTACTTGCTCCTTTGCAAATAGAAGGGAATACACTAGGCTAAAAGCGATAATCAGACCTTTTAAAAACCAGTTGCTAAGTGAAACAATTAAAATTGGATTTCCTCTGCTGCTAGGAATAAACAACCGAAAAACGAAAAGAGACAGGTCTCCCGTTTGAGAAAAGTTTAAGTACTTTAAAACTGAAACCAATAACTCGGAAGTGTTATGATATGACATAAGTTGTGTTTTTAATGAGATCTATATTTTTTGTGTAATACGTTCTTATCTATGTCTTACAGTTTACCAGTTATACAAAAGTCATACAGAATGAAGAGGTCTTCAGATGCTATTCCCAGAAAATGCAAGATATACATTTCGGTTAATATCTTAAGCATACGACATTTTATTAAAAAAATTGTTAGAGCCATTTTGGAGAAAATGAAAATTTTAAGGGTATTTGGAGGTGGGGGATTTTTTTTAATCTTTGTGTCACATAATTACAAGGTACTGAACTTAAAAAAAATAAATAAAAAGTTTGTTATTTAATCGACTTTTCGTTTGTGAGCTATGTTGCACACGGACATGTTTCTAAAACTGCTTTTTTTTTTTGTTTAAAGGGTCTCAAAATATGTATTTCCAATAAAATCTCGGTATCGAATTTTTGGTGGAAAATACCTTCTCTATCTACTATGTACATACATGTACATACGGGCTTGAGAAGATAAATAAAAGTATGTATAAGTGTTATTACACACATATAAGGTTCTCTACCCACTCTTCTATATATTATTCTTACGAAAGACATTGAAGTTAATCATAATAAAGGTTGCAGTATTGATTCCATTGCTCATTTTGTTATAAGTATCTAACAAAGGAAATACAAGAGACTGAAGAGGCTTGTTCCTTAGCTCAGAGTGCAGAGACCTGCCTGTGTGTGAGGGTTTCCGGGTTAGATTCCCAACTGGGAGGTGAAAGTTTCTCTATAGCCAAAAACAGTTATTTTCTTGGAGTTCTGAGTCTGGAAGTTTAAGTGAGAGCGTGAATGTGCGTGTGAGGTAATGAAGAGAAATAAAAACCCAATGACAAAAGTTGTACACAGTGCATGCCTTCCAAAGGTGAATGCCGCAGATATGATCCTGCAATTAAAGGAACAGTACAAAAAGAGGCTGAAGCGACAGTCAAATATTTAAAAATAGATATGCTAGCTCTGAAATTCCATACTCTTCGCATACCACGAGAAACTAAAAAATTGGATATCAGAAAAGTATGACATACTAAACAAAAACATATCTCAGAAATGGTTAATGAAACAATCAGGGAGATTGACGTAAATTGTACCTACGTTTTGTCTTGTGGCTTATCAATTATACTTCAGCCAGTCTTTAGAGATAGTGGAAAGGGGAAGGTAGATAATAGGTTGCTCGTGTCCAGGTCTGTTAATTGTGGCGACATGCAGAGTCGCCAGCGTGGCCATTTGAAGCCCCTATTTCCCCCTCCTAATGTCTCAAGATTGATACGGTGACCCAGCAGCGCCGTATTTCACGTTTGGAGATAACCCTTCGTTCAATAAAGAAGTTGCAAAATTCAACGGGGCAATTAAAAGCAGTGGCGGGTGAGCAAATAGCTAGAGCGACCTTCATTGCACACGAAAATGGCGAGGGAATCGCGCTCATCAGGAAGCAGACTGGCACTAAAGTCTGTGATGGTATACAAGAGACTGAAAACAGAGTTAGCTGTTTTCCATTTCAGTTGCAGAGCCTTTATTTTGGAGAGAATAAATTCACCTACCAGTATCCACCAATAGCTAGGTTCGTAATTGTGTTTGTGTTGTTCATATTAGATTTATTCATTAGATGCTAGATCCACTGTAGGGTAAAAAAAATCATTAAGGCATTGAAGTATGTCAAAATAGAGTTCCTTGTGGTTATACGGAGAAAACGCGAGTTTTAAGTTAGAGATTTTAGTGTCGTGCTGGCGCTTTGCCATGGTAGCTCAGAAGTTGGAGCAACTGGACGGAGACTAGGAGATCCGCGGCTCAAATTCCGGCTATGACATTGAATTTCTCAGTCTGACTCTAACCCTCCAAATCTGAAATTGTTTTTCGCCATCAACTGACGTGCAAGCTGTACCGAATTGTGAGGTATAGGATCTCGAAGAATCGAAAAGCCAAGAGGGGTAAACCTATGTGAATTTGTCGTTAGTAGAAATGGATCAGGTTTTCTTCGCTCAAAATCATATGTTCATTTTCTCTGGATATATATTATGGTTATTTAAAATTCATTGAGATACAAGGGAGCTTCTCGGGTTGTATGTTTGAACTTCTGTATAGGAAATGACAAGATTGCTTCTGAGAAAAGATGTTCGCATCAGGCCGTATAGGTAGCAACAGGTAGAAGCATCTGTTATATATTTTACGCTTCGTATATTTTACCTTAGATAAAGTTTTCACGCGAATGGCAAACGGGTCGCACTAAGCATAAGGGGCAACTTGTTGTTTTGCATAACACAATTCACCTAAGTGAATAATAGTATCCCCTGGCCTGTTTCAATTTGTTTGTGATTTATTTAAGGAAAAATCTTGTACATAAATGGTTTCCGCGGCCATATTTCAGCGTAGATAACGAGCTTGCATGACGCTTAGACTTATACGAAGATGGTGTTTTTATGACTTGCACACACTTGTAGCAAAAACTAACAAAACAACCTTGCTGTTGGGCGAACCTTTGTCGGTCGACAGCGTTACAACTTAGTGCAAAAGGTTCTTTCAGTTACTTCATCGCACCAAAGTTATATGCTTGTAATTCATTCAACACTGACCACAGCTTACAGCATCCTCGGGGGCCCTTCCAGTACTGGGTACGCTTACTTTGGTCTCTCGGTGACCAGTCCTTCCCACAAAGCCTTGTTTTCAAGCTTTCAGTGCTTAAATGTCACATTTTGGGCACAATTTTCGGGCTTTTAAAATTACTTGTACGAAATTTCAAGAGGTTCTTACTTTCTACCAGGTACAGGAAGTACTGTTTTCCACAAAAAACGTGATACCTATGGAAACCTGAACTAAATAAAATTATTTATTCCTTCTCTGCCTCCTAACTTTATTACATTTACAGATACATTATTCTGATCATCTCGTTTAAAACCAAATAAGCATGCTTATGGACTGTCTCCATGATCCTGGGTTCGATTCCGGTTGGGGCAGGAACTGTTCTATAATCAGAATTATTCCCTATGCCCCACAGAGACTGAAGTCACCCTTCATGGTGTAATGGTTATCATGCTAGCTTCATATATCCAAGGTCGCCGGTTCAAACCGGCGGAGAACGATGGATTTTTTCGGACTAAAAATCCTTAGTAAGCATGGCTTACTTCGGAAAGGAAGTACAGCCGTTGGTCCTGATCCGTATATTTATGGCAAGTAAAAGAACCTCAAGCCTGACAAAGAGGCCTCTGAGCGAAATTAAGCAGTTCTTTCACGCCCAGTATAGAATGGGACGCTGAGAACCACAACAGCTAAAGAGCTAGAGAGTTTCAAAGAGTCTGGAAGTAAGTATGCAAGAGTGAATGTGTTTGTTTGAGGAAAATAAAACGATTTAAACCCAACATAAAGAACCTATAAACAACGAGTTCTTTCTAATAAAAAGCCCGGATATGACCTTAGATGTTAAAGGGGGCTGTATAAATGATACAATAAAAATGCTTATGATAGGGTAATATTACAGACTGACATCCACTTTTAATTTTAGCGATAATAGTTCCATCCAGAAATCGATTTTAAGTTTTCATCAAAAACGCATTTTTGAGGCTCCCTAAAGAAAAAAGTTCATTTTATAAACAGGTCCATGCTAGTGTCTGTCTTGTGAACACATAAATCGAAAATACAAAAAAAAAACAAAAAAACAAAACAAAAAACAAAACAAAAAAAAAACACCTAACGTGGTATTTAGGTTCAGTATCTTCCAAAGATATGAGAATCCCAGCACTCCAATTTTTCTTTTAGTGCAGAAACGTTGAATTATTTTTATTCTTTAGCAAATGGTGTTATGATTTTAAATCTAAAACACCATATATTAAAGATAGATACATGGCAAATAAAATGTACGTTTTCAACATTATATTTTGAATATTCTTGGGAAAGGAAGAAATTTTGTGTAACTGTTAAACCACGAGATAAAAATAAAATTACTATCTAAAAATATAGGTACCTATTTTTACTTTCTTTACACGTACTATGTACATAGTGTATAGAGAAGGTATTGTAATACACCGAAAATTTTGATACTGAGATTTCACGTGATATACATGTTTTTGGGTTTCCCTGATTACAAAAAACAACAACAAAAACAACACATTTTTGAAAAAAGGTCCTGTCCGTGTGTATGTCTGTGGACATTTACGGAATTTTGTAAAACTGGTAAACCGTTAGAGATAGACAAAAACTTACCACACTAAAAATGTAGAGCACATTAAAACACACAATTTATGTAATATACATTTTTTTTCGTGGAGTTGATCGTTCTTGAGGTATTCCAAGTTTTTGGTTTCAGCTTTGAAAATTTTTATATTTTTCTCATTCAGGAATTTGTGAACTCATGTCATACAAACAAAAGAGCTTCAGTCACATAACAACCAGCTTTTGATTATCACTTAAACCTTGGTACTCCCTTATTTCGCTTCTACTTAAAAGAAAGCAAGTAACAAGATTATTTCTGCTAATTTTTTTCTCGATTAGCATGAAGTAAATAGAAGCATTAGCTTTTTAACACTAATTTGTTGCAGAGATGTAGAGAAAGTCATGTGAATGGAACACGTCAGATTTTTAAAAAACACATTTTACTTCTGTTATCAGGCATTTCCAAGATATTCGAAGTTTTCCAATACTTGAGCATTTCATTTTTACTTTCTAGCTCGTATGTATAATGTGTATAATGCACATAGTAGATAAAAAGGTGTTGTATTCCACCCAGAATTTTGATGCCGAGATTTCACTGGAAATACATATTTTAAGACCCTTGAATATAGAGAAAGCCTTTTTAGAAACGTGTCCATGTGTGTGTGTGTGTGTGTGTGTGTGTGTGTGTGTGTGTGTGTGTGTGTAGGCAGCATAGCACAAAAAAGAAAAGTTTATTAAATACCAGACTTGATATTTAAATTCAGTACCTTCCAAGGAGGCGACACGAAGATTTTCAAGAAAATCCCTCCATCTCTATCTACCCCTCACGTGGAACATTTTACGAAATTTTGGATTTTCTCCAAAATTGCTCTTTGCGAGTATATTCAAATGCCTTATGCTTAGGATATTTTCACGTCAAATGGAATGTATATCTTTTCTAGGAATAGCCTCTGAAGACCTCTTCCATTCTGGATGACTTTTGTACAAGTTGCAAACTGCAAGAGATAGCCAAAAACTTACTACACAAAAATAGAGTTCTCATTAAAACACACAATTTATGCTATATACATTGCTATTTTTGTAAAGTTAACCATTTTTGAGATGTTCCGAATTATTGATTTCAGTTTTAAAGTAGATACTTAAAGTATTCTCAATTGGCAGACGTCTTTCTTTTCATCTCTCGTTTGTTTACTCTTAATAAGCAGAGAGAACCAAATTCCAATTATTAATTGTGTACCATGTTTGATGTGCTCTTAATACATAGCTTTGAAACTTTGAAAGAAAGGAAACGAAAATAAAAATAATAACAAGTTCCTGTTTGGAAAAAGCATAAATATTTCAGAAAGAAAGGGAACAAAAATAAAATCAATAACAAGTTCCTGTTTGAGAAAAGCATCAATATTTCAGAATTTAGAACAAGAAATATTACGAAAATGGTTAACTATTAAAAAAAAAAAAAAATGGCGAGACAAATTGTGTGCTTTAAGAAGGTTTTTCATTTTTTCTTTAGTAAGATTTTATCTTTCATCTTGCGGTTTAGTTTATACAAGGTCATTCAGAATAAAGAAGACTGTATACTATTCTCAGGAATGTATTTTATTTGCAATGAAAATATCTTAAACATAAGTATTTCAATGAAAATTATAAAGACATTTTTTGGAAAATTAAAATTAAAAAGAAACAACAAAACTTTCCATGCAGAGAGTTATTTTGTATAGGCCAATTTTCTTGGAAACCTTAGAGTCACATCCTCGGAATGTGCTGAACTTAAATTCCAAGTTTGGTATTTAACCGACTTTTCATTTTTGAGTTATGCTGTTTGCACATATACCTTACGCGCGCAACATTTTTCTAAAAATGTTTTCAGGGGACCTCAAAAATACATTTCTGGTGAAATCTCAAAGTCGAATTTTTGTGTATCCACTAAATTGTACATATGGGCTAGAAAAAGTAAACTTTTTTTTTATTCAGGGGACCTCAAAAAATATATTTCTGGTTGAGTGGAATACTTTCTCTCTCTACTTACTATGTACATAGAGAAGATATTTTATTAGAGTAAGTATAAATTACCCTTTAACTTTGCAAGCTTTGGATATGTATTAAAACTACATCGTCTTCGCTTAAGCATTTAAACATTATTTACCTTTTTCGTCGTGGATATCGAATCACACTCTTCGCGTGGAGATTTTATTGAACCAGTATGTAGGTATTTACAGAAATAAGTGTGTAATTATTTTTTATGGGCCCACTATGTTAAAGACGCTGTGGCTGCAACTGATTCTATAGCATCCTTAGGGCACTTATATACCACTGCAACACTATGGGATAGTCAACTCACATCGTAAATCTGATGAGTACAGGCTCCAGCAAAACTCTGCAGCAACCTCCTTCCATTATGTATTATGCATTTGATTATTCATTCTCGGAATCCGTAGTTTAACTCTATTAATTTCTGAGATTCTCCAACTCCTCGCTTTCTCTGTGCAAAAATAAATAAAGATAAAACAACAAATAAAATAATGAATCCTAATATATCTTTAAATATTGTTTTTTCAAAAGATGGTTCGAAAACCTTATTATTTTTCTGTCTAATTCACATTAGTCGAGATAAATAAATGCATTGATTACATATTTCGTTGAAGGTGCAAAAGAAATAAGAGGAAACCGAATCGTAATAGATGTTTATGCCAACAATATGCTTGCATTAACATCTCTAATCCTTGTAGCGCATCGCGTGAAACAAAAGAAAACGTGACTGAACAGATGAAAAACATATGGTAAAAATTGAAAAACTCTAACCATAAATAGGAAGTTGTTAATACCACGAAACTAAATATGTGTCCTTTTTTTTTTTTTTTTTTTTTTTTTTTTTTTTTTTTTTTTTTTTTTTTTTTTTTTTTAATTTGCATGTTTGCAGTAGTAATCTCCTTTCTGTCTTATATTTTTTTTTTTAATAATTATTACAGGATGGTTATAAAGATTCATTGGTAGATAATACAAAGTGTGTTAATTAACATTATGTTGGCATCAGGTAACAATGAATACAAAAATCTAAATATCAATGCATTATCTTATGAAATTAATATAGAGTAATAATAAATTGTACAAATATATTTAATTTTAGCGATCTATAAAGTGTGTCTTATATTTCTGTGAATAAAAGCAAATAAAAGCTGTGTTAATGTTACAATTTTAGATTTACCGTAGATATTGATAGCTTTTAAGAACATTATAAAATTTTTATACGTGATTTCGTTATTTAGTACTTTTATATCACTAGTGATTTTGTACTTTTTCCTCTGAGGATCATAACGGCGCCATTCTGAAAGCATAGTAATCTTTTGTTTCATGTTTGTTATAGTAATCCTTTGTTTAGCTCTTACGAATCACAATCGTTACTGAGTTTTTTACTTTCTCTATACTCACTATGTACATAGTGTGTAGAGAATGTATTGCACTCCACCAAAAAAATTCGATACCGAGATTTCACCGGAAATATATGTTTTAGGGTCCCCTGTAACCAAAAAAAGCATTTTCACAAAAAGGTCCGTGTGTGTGTGTGTGTGTGTGTGTGTGTGTGTGTGTGTGTGTGTGTGTGAACACGAAACTCAAAAACGAAAAATACCAAACTTGGTATTTAAGCTAAGTATCTTCCAGGGATGCGACACGAAGATTTTGATTTTCTCAAAAATGACTCTAACGATTTTGATTAAAATTTCGTATATTAAAGAAATTTATCTGACAAATGAAATGTATATCTTGAATTTTCTGGGAATAGCCTCTGAAGACTACTTTATTCTGGATGAATTTTTCATAACTTTTAAACTGTAAGAGATGGACAAAAACTTAACTCACAAAAAATGCAGAGCACGTTAAAACACACAATTTATGTTATACACATTTTTTTCGTGGAGTTGATCTTTTTGGAGATATTCCTTTTTCTTGGTTTCAGCTTTGAAAATCTTACACCTTTCTCATACAGGAATTTGTCAACTTCTGTCCATACAAACAAAGGAACATCAGTCACATAGCAACCAGCTTTTGGCTTTCACTTTAACCTATGGTACTCCCTTATTTCGCTTCTATTTACAAGGAAGCAAGTAATAAAACTATTTCTGCTAATGTTTTCTATTAGCATAAAGCAAATAGAAGTATAAGCTTTTTAAGAATAATTTGTTGCAGGGATATAGAGAAAGTCATGTGAATGGTACACATCAGATTTTTTTAATAGAAAAGGTAATCCTTTTACATGCAATGCAAGGGCAGTTTGGAGGAAATTTATGTAGATTTTCGTGTTGCATTCTTGGAAAATATTGTACATACGAACCGGACGCTGTTGAAACAAATCGCTACTAATACTAATAAAATAAAAGAAATCTGATGTGTTCCATTCACATGACTTTCTCTACATCTCTGCAACAAATTATTGTTAAAAAGCTTATGCTTCTATTTACTTCATGCTAATCATGAAAACATTAGCAGAAATATTCTTATTATTTCTTTCCTTGTAAGTAGAAGCGAAATAAGGGAGTACCATAGGTTAAAGTGATAGTCAAAGCTGATTGCTATGTACAAGTTTTTCAAGGCTGAAACTCCACGAAAAAATTGTAACATAAATTGTGTGTTTTAATGTGCTCTACATTTTTTGTTTGGTAAGTTTTTGTCTATCTCTCACGGTTTACCAATTACACAAAATCCGTAAAATGCATCGAGAATAAAGTAGTCTTCAGAGGCTGTTCCCAGAAAATTCAAGATATACATATTATTTGTCAGGCATATATCTTTAATATACAACATTTAAATCAAAATCTTTAGAGCCATTTTTTAAGAAATAAAAAATTTCGAAAAGTTTTCCTTTTGAAGGGTAGTTGGGGGTGGGGGGATTTTCTTGAAAATCTCCGTGTCGCATCCTTGGCAGATACTGAACTTAAATACCAAGTATGGTATGTAACGTATTTTCGTTTTTGAGCTATGCCGTCCATAGACACACACATACACACAGACAGTCAGACAGACACACACTTTCATGTTTTGTGATAATGCTCAATATATTGTAAAATGTAAACAGAAGAATAACACCAATTTATAGTTAAAGTTTATTATTTTGGTACTAAAAATGAAACAATCTTATTTATGGGCGCTCTTTAATTGCTGTGGTTCTTAAGTGTTCCATTCTATAGATATTGGGCGTGAAAGACTGGTTTATTTTGCTAAGAAGCCTCTTATCAGGATTGATGTCCCTTCATGTGCCGTAAATTAACGATATGGGACCAAAGGTGTTATTTCCTTTCCGAAGAAAGCCATACTAAGGAGTTTACGTCTGAAAATATCCATTGCTTTCCGTCGGATTTGAACCCAAATCCTTAGGTGCCAGGGGCTAGCATGCTATCACCAAATCACATTTTGGTTGACATTTCATGAGATTTCCTGTCATACTCCATGGGTATGAATTCCATATTTTATTAACACTTTTCTTAGCATCTTTATTCTGAAAATGCTAGAAAGCAGTGATAGCAGGGCAAAAATAGATGACTCTTTTTGGCTTTGCGATAACTCTCAAGAAAGACATTCTGGAATGTCCGGATGGTAGGTTTGTTTTTGAGCTGATTTCACCGAGGAAGGAGAAAGTTGCAAGGAACGAGGAACTTCCTTCATTTCCGATCTCACCCTGAAACTTGAAGTCAATGGCGTGATTCGGAGGGAATTCGCACTTTGAGATGTGGAAATACTCTCTAAACCACGTGCGTCTGTGTCAACATCCCTGAACAAAAGACAAACGCTATTATTGTCCGTCAACTGACAAACACAAAGCTACCTTTGACAAAACAGCTTTCTCATCCATACTGACAAAAGCCTTTGGTACAATGAGTATCCAACATAAATACAAGCTACCTGCATATGTTTTCGTGGAAGAGTGCGCAGGTACGGGGCTCCTCGTAAAGTGGAAACCGTCAAGGCTACGAGCGGAGATCTGATCATTCTCAAGAATACTTAAGCAAGCCCTCGAAGTAGGGCCATAAGGCTTGGAAAAACGCGTCTGCTCCTGAGGCGTCATTAAGTCGCTAGATACTGCTCAGAAGCTGTGAATGTTGGCTCTTTGTGAGGCTATTGTCGGCGGTTCTGACATTGGTGTTGAGTTGGGTTTGCAATGTAGATGTCAACATTCACAAAGACTGTTCTTTCTCAGATCATCCAACATAGGGGGAAACATTTTTTTTTTTTTTTTTTTTTTTTAACGGAAGGGTCATTTTGTACTTTACGGCAGTATGCTATGCAGAGTTAAGAGCTGGAAGGTGTTCTATTTACAGTTGTTAGTAGTCGTTCAGCATGTTTAAGGCAATTTCTGAAGAGCCTTCCGTAATACGTTGAACGCTGAAATTCATTGTCAACTTGTATAGATTTACGGTGGAAATGTAATGACGGATGAAATAGTGAGACAATTTAATGATGGACTATCCAATGTTCGCGACAAAGCATAGAATGGGAGCCTTCTGTTCTCATGATTGGTTGAACAAGTGAATGAGGCAATCCGTGAAAACAGACGGCTCACAATAAGAATGCTTGAGGTATTTTCCCAAAATACGGTATTAAACTGTGCCTGTCTTCACTGGAGACAGCTTTCTTTGAAGAAGAAAGTCGATTCCCCGCTATGACAAAATCCTGAATAATGGTGGTGCTATGTCGAAAAAATAGGTTGTGAAAACAAATATTTTATGCCTTTTATTTATTTATTTATTTTTTTCTTTTCATAATTGATACTTTCTGGCCACGCCTCATAGTTCGGAATGCCAAACCTCATAATTGATACTTTCTGGCCACGCCTCATAGTTCGGAATGCCAAACCTCTGAACTGTCACATCAACATTGTAGAAGCAATTAATCTTTTCCCAACAAGAACACGCCACTATTGATAGTATAAGCCGGCCAAAACGAATGAAATCAGCACTGAGGGCACAAAATCGGTGAATTAAACGATGACGCAATTACAAACGTCAGAAAATACTGTGCAGTCTGAAATACTCTTCAGCGCGTCGCCTCGTATTCACATTATTATTGATGGAACGCAAAGAAAATATATTTGTTCACTAGCAAGCTGAGGGTGTTACTTATACTGTTATTACGTTTTGTGACGAAGAGAAGAAAAAAAGGTCGAAAATATATATTACTGAATGTGGCTATTGCTTCTACTGGCTTTAATAAGACAGCGAACGATATTTAAAATCAGGAAGGCATATCAGCTTGAAGAAAGTGTGGTGAGCAAAACTAAATCACCTCTCAAGGTTGCATAATATGGACAAGTACATTATGAGAAGAAAATTTCAGGATTATTATGAGGTTAAAAAGTCTTATGTTACATTCATATGACTTTTCATGTAAAATAGCTTGGGGTGGGGAGATTTTCTTGAAAATCTTTGTGTTGCATCCTCGGAAGATACTTATCAAGCTCGGTGTTTAACGGACTTTCCGATTTTCAGTTATGCTCTTCAGAGACACATAGGTACACATGCCCTATTTTTCTGAAAGTGTTTTTCTATTCAGTCAGGGGCTCTCAAATATGTATTTTCCATGAACTCTCGGTACTATCTCTACTATGTATGTGGTATAAAAAGTACAAATAAATCCCTACATTGCGAAAAGTATTAAAAATGTGCACGAAAGATTTATTTTACAGAAGTAGAACATAGTGAAATGTATTAGATTTCAATTTAAAAGGTGTAAAGATAAAATGAGTTTAAAAAGCGAATGTTCAGACGTTGTAGCTGAAAGATGATATCTTAGAACTCATAGAAGAACACGAACGAGGTGAAAATACACCAGTGGTATACATAATCCAACTTGGATTCACAATGATTTTACAGTTTCCAAGTGTCGGCGGAATGATAATATTTATTCCAGGAGTAATGTACGGGATGTGCAGAACATTTGACTACCCGAGAGAGAGAGAGAGAGAGAGAGAGAGAGAGAGAGAGAGAGAGAGAGAGAGAGAGAGGTCTTTTCAAATTTATTATTCTATTTTAATTTTATACACACACACACACGCGCGCGCGGGTGCGCACGAACGCACCACAATGGAGAAAGTGGCATACAAGTAGATATCGTCCGCGCTGGTGTATGTATGCATTTTCCTAATTAAACTTTACAGAGGGAAGTGGCGTACAAGTGGCGCTCTCCGATGCAGGACCACATTCGCCTTAGTCGCCTTATACATTGCGAATTTTTAGTCTCTCCACAGTATCGCAAGTCAATGGCCTTCAGTACAGAAAGCGGTGTGGCAAGCTGTTGTTTAGTGTTTGTAAAGGACACGGATGTCACATTGCACATCCAAAGCACCATCCCTATTTAACAAGGATTGTGAATAGTGGTCAATGTCTCTGCCAGTTTATTTCCATTGTGTTGAAAAGGTCTTCAAATGAATTACTTGCATTTTAGTGGAGTTTTTTTTTATATAAATTTTGTAAACATGCAGAAACTGTAAAAACAAAGTTACAGAGCAATTTCCAAATTCTATATTATCGTTCGGGATTCTGTTTTAATTTATAAATATCTACAGACTGGTTTTGTTCATGATGTTGCAAGAAGTGGTAGACCACGAGTATTTGTTTTGGCGTGCTGCAAAGATAACAGTGTATAAAGATAATTCAATAGCAATAAATGAATTGGAATTGACAATAAATAACACTAATTCAGTAACCAAAATAACCTTATTTAAAGTGTTTAACAATAAAATTAAACATGCAAACGTGCCTTTAGGGTGAAGACATTTTCAACATTTTTGTAAATGTCAATATTTTTGTTAATTGCTATTTGTATTTGTTCCCACTCTACTGTTTCTCCAAATTCATAAATATGTGGAGTTCGGGTTACCACATCATTCCCATATCTCATTCAGAGAGACTTAAAGATTGACCAGTATAAGTGAACTGGCAGCTTTTGAAGACATTGTTGACAATACTATTAAAGATTAACACGTTACTAGATTAGTAGGTATCTATAAATGTAGTGTCAAGATATTATTTAACTCAAGGAGAGCTCAAATTCGGGTAAAAGTGACGTCTCTCAGAAGCTAGCAGCTCCTTGAAAACCGTGTTTCTTCAACACATAGTGTATAATAAGAGGGCGGGGCAGGCCCAAGTCAGAAATAAAACCAGTTCATTCATGGGAAGGGAATTTATTTCACACCGCTCGTGTAATGTTGGTATTATACGAGTGTTACAGCATGTAATGAGTTTAGGGCCATATTTCACTGTGTCCTGGACCACCTGAGGTCACAAGGCACTGACTTCGTAACTCAAATATGAAACCCATGCCAGGAGTTTTTGCTCGTCTCTTGCGTTGCAGACAACACACCTACTGGGATTCCTCATATTCTGTCCTCTTGATTTATTTACATTGCTGGTTCACCATGATATGTTGATTACTATAATTATGATCACTGGTATTCGAGATAAATTGGGGTGGTATGATGACCAAGACAGTTCATCTGCACTACAGCTATCAAGAAGATATCCTAAGAAGATTAAAGGTGTCCAGTATACATGCTAATATTAAAACATTTTACAACCATTTCTGAGTTGACAAATGGCTAGCGTATTAGCATGAGTAATCAACTAACTTGAAAAAAAAAATCTGATATGTTCCTTTTACATACTCTTTCTGCATCTCTGTAACAAATTATTAATAAAAAGCTTATTCTTCTATCTACTTCACATTGATCGAGATAAATATTAGCAGAAGTCATCTGTTTTTGGTTAATTGTAACTAGAAGGGAGATAAGGGAATACACTAGGCTAAAGCGATAGTCATTGAAAGCTGGTTGATGTGCCTGAAATCCGTTTCTTTACATGACCAGGAATTGGCAGGATTCTGTATGAGAAAAGTTCAAGTGTTTTAAACTGAACAAGGAATATTTCGGAAATGGTCAACTCCACGTAAAAGAAATGTATATGACATATTGTGTGATATAACGAGATCTACATTTTTTGTGTAATAAGTTTTCGCCTATCTCTTACGGTTTACAAGTTATGCAAAAGTCATCCAGAATAAAGAGGTATCCGGAGGCTATTCCCAGAAAATTCAAGAAATACATTTTGTCATGTGAATGTGTTTAATATACGGCATTTTAATCAAAATGGTTGGAGCCAATTTTCAGAAGATCAAAATTTTCGAAAAATGTTCCATTTAAAGGGTTGTTGGAGTTAGAGGAATTTTCGTAAAAAAATCAATCTTAAAAACCAAGTTTGGTATTTAACCGACTTTTTGAGCTATCGTGTTCTCATACACACACCCCTTTTTCTAAAAATGTGTGGTTTTTATACAGTATACGCTAAACTGTGTATGTATTTCGTGTGAAATCTCGGTATTAAATTGTTGGGTAGAATACAATTCTTCTCTGCCTACTATATGCTTAACATAGTACGTGTAAAGAAATTATAAAGCCTCAAATGCTATATTCACATAACAACTTATTTTGCTGACTACTTTATATTAATCAAAATAAACGTTTAGCAAACAAACTATTCTCCTATCTAATTCATGCTAATAAAAATAAACATTAGCTGAAATGGTCTTATTACCCAACTCCTTGTAAGTAGATGGGAAATAAAGAAATATAGAATATATTTTGTTAAAACGATAGTCAAATTTTAAAAAAGCTGTTGAATTTAGCTTTTAGCTGTATAGCCAGGAGTTTAACAGAAAAGATATAAAACGAATGTCGACCTCCCGTATGAAAAAAGTATAGATATTTTAAAATTGAAACCAATAACAATAAAATGGAGAGCTCTGCACACAAAGCATATGATATAAATTGTATGCTTTACGAGATCCACTTTTTTTTTTTTGTAAGTTTTAGCCTATCTCTGACGGTTACCAGTTATGTAAAAGTAGGAGGACTTCATAGGCTATTCGCAACAAATTCAAGATATGCGTTTTGTTTGTCATGTAAATATCTTTAACAGACGGCATTCTAATCAAAATCGTTAGTCATTGTTGGGAAAATATAAAATTTCGCAAAATCTTCCATGTAATGAGTAGTTTGGAGTGGGAGAATTTTCCTGGTATTTAACGGGCTTTTATTTTTGAGTTATGCTGCCCACAGACACACAAATGCGCGGGACTTCTTCTAAATATGCTTTTTTATTTATAGATCCTCAAAACAAACACTTACGGTGAAATCTCTGCATGGAATTTTGGATGGAGTACAATATTATGTACGGACATACTAATGGGTAACAAGCGGTTCACTCTTGCTGGCTTTGAATTTCTACTCTTTGTGAAGTCGTGAGAAACAAATGAATGATGACAGGCCTTCATTAAACAAACAAACAAACAACTAAAAGGAGTATTTAGAAAACTGTTAATTCCATAAAAAAGTATATACATTGTATGTTTTATACACATGTCATACGGTAAGTTTTTTTTCGTTTCATATGGTTTATTTGTATTCAAATTATGCAAAATTCATTCGGAATGAAAAAATGCAAGAAACTCATTTTATTTTTCATGTAACTATTATAAACACATGGTAAGTTAATCAGAATTGTTGTAACGATTTTACAGAAAGTAAAAAGTAAACACTTTTTTTTTTTTTTTTTTTTCAATAAAGAGCAATTTTTAGGAGGAAATATTCTGTAAAATCTTTGTGTTGCATCCTTCAAATATACTGGACATAATACACAATTTGGTGTTCATTCTATTTTTATTTTCTCTACTTTGCACATAGTACATACCCAGACATTCGATAACGAATGTCTGGGTATTGAAAATAAAAACCTGATATGTTCCATACACATGACTTTCTCTACCTCTCTCTAACAAATTATTGTTAAAAAGTTTATTCTTCTATCTACTCCATGATAATCGAGATAAACACTAGCAGAAAGTGTCCTTATTACTTAGTTCCTTGTAAGTAGAAGGGAAAAAAACCTAATATTTTCCGTTTACATGATGTCCTAGCTGTTCGGTAAACACACCTTTTATTCAAAACATTAATCTGTTATCTTAATCATGTTAATCAAGTTAAACATAAGCAGAGTTATACTTATTACTAGCATCCTTGTAAATAGAAGGGGAATAATAAAATGCCCAGGCTAAAGCGATAGTGTCCTCCTTTAGTCTTTTGTAAGAACCGTGTGTTTGCAGAGCTGGTAGAGAAAGCCATATCAATAGAATAGAGTTTAGTCTCTGAGACCTGTTGTTCAAAGACAAACAAGCGCGCGCGAAATTTTCTTAGATGCTTTTTTCTCAGTGGATTTATTTCCGGCGAAATCTCAATATGAGGTTTTTTGGGTGGGATAAAAATCTCTTATACGTAAGTAGTAGAGAGTAAGCAAAAATGGCTATAATATGGTTTGCAACGAATGATAAAAATATATTATCTATTTCATGATAAATGTTTTACGAATTTGTGATACACGTTTTCGTACGTTTAAGCGTGTTTTACCGAAGGTATATAGGAATTGGTAGGCATATCTTATTTTACCAATGCTCTATAGAAGAATTTTTAGTGTCTACATTTGCATTAGATATATATTTTGGCCATATAAACAAATTAATAAACTTCAAATGTTTATTGAATTTCGAAATTAGTTTTGGTGTTTATGAATCTTAAAAAGTATACGGTCTTCGCGTAAAATTTTGACCTCTTACAATTCGTATGCTGTCACAAGTCGAGCAGCTGAACATTTATACCTTATTTTATTGGTAGAGCCTGTAGATTACCGTTCTTTTGTTATCTGTGAACGTCACTTCTTGATCAGTAATATTCGCAGCAGTGAATTGTCAATTTCAGCAGGGTACTTATACGCAAGTGGACCACTTTTATGGAGACATAAATTATGTGGAGTGTGGAATGCCATTCAGAATAATAGACTTTTTATGGTCAGGTGTGCATTTTCAAACCTAGGTTTATTAGGATCCATACGAAGAGAAGATTGTTCGCAGCATTTGTCGTAAATATCTTTTTATGGAATGTTTTATTTTCTCGTATTGATTTTCTTGGGAAGTTCGAGCTTTCATATTCATAAGTGGATGTGGAATTTAGTTCTGCAGAAGTTTAACACAAAACAGTTAAAAAGTGCTTTACAGAAGCTTAAGTTTTAAACTGAGGCAGCCTAAAGTTGACATTCTGGCACTAAAATGTTATTTTGGAGGAAATTTCCGTTTCGTTGGAAACTGAATTTTTAGAATTTATTCATATTTTACTTTTCCTGAAGGAGGCAGTTCATTGTTTTTTTATTCATAAACTTCCAGTAAACAAGTTATATCTTTTTTATGTAAAATCAGTCGAAAAGTTGTATTTCAATTATACTTTCTATTGGCTTTGTAAATTTTCAAAACATATTATAATATTTTAAATAATATTATCAAACAACAGCAATTTTGTAAAACAGAAGTTTTTAAACTAATACAATTTCAGTGGTATAAAAATCATGTTGACACTATAAACACCTTCAAAACACTACTGCCCGATGTGAAAAAGGGCTAAGGTGTAGTTCCATCGCCGAGGTTACTATGTATTACATTTTTATTTACATACTATGCTTATAGTAGGGAGAGATGGTATTGTATTCCACCCAAAGATTTAGATGATAATTCACCGGATATATGTTTTGAGGTGTCCTGAACATTTTCAGAAAAAAGATCCCCCCCCCCCCCGTTTATGTACACAGCTTTTCCCCCTTGCCCAAACTACACAGATAGAAAAGTTGTTGAAAATGTTGTTCTTGTCAAAAATAGCTGTAACGATTTGAAAAAGAACCGTATATTAAAGATATTTACAGGACAAATATATGTTGAATTTTCTGGGAGTAGGGACATAACGCTGACTTCTTCATTCAGGATGATTTTTGCATAACTGGCAAACCGTGAGAGATAGAGCAGAACTTACTACACAGAAATGATGATCTCATTAAGTCACATAATTTGTCATACTCTTCGTTGTTGTTCTTGTTGTCTTCTCTCTCTCTCTCTCTCTCTCTTTTTTTTTTTTTTTTTTTTTTTTTTTTTTTTTTTTTTTTTAGTGAAAGTTTACGAAATATTCCTTGTTTCTCGTTTCAATTCCAAATTACGTAACTATACTCAAACGGGAAGTGACCTTTCGTTTCATCTCTCCTTTTGTTTACTTCAGTTGTTTTCATAATGACCAGTTTTTAAAAATTTTACTATCGCTTTAGCCTATGTATCCCCTTATTCCCTTTCTACTTACAAGAAAGCAAGTAATAAGACAATTTCTGCTAATGTTGATCTCGATTAGCATGATGTAGATAAAAGAATAATCTTTTGTAAGAGTAGTTTGTGTACAGAACAGGTAAATAAAGTCCTATGAATGGAACGCATTAGGTTTTTATGTAAAGTTAAATTTGGAGAATAAGCAAAATACTTTGGCAATTTGTTCTCAGTTTATTTTCTACCAAATAAAATATCAGAAAAATGTTCGTAGGAGTGGTTAAGATGTTGCAAATGCAAAAGAATGAGTAGAAAATAAATGTTTTATGGTGGAAGATAATTCTAAATTGTGGTCAGGAAGATTCATTGAACATTAAACTTAAATTGGAGTTTTTCATAATACAAACTTGCACTTCAAGGTATAGTTTATCAGTAATTTTTAACGAATTAAGATGAATTTTTAAGATATGTAACACGGTTTGATATATAAAAAAAACCTGAATCACTTTATATATGTTTTAACTCATTGTCTTAAAATTATTTTTGTTAAAATTAGGTAAAATGCATTTTTATTTCTCTTAAAATCTTAAGTAATTAATAATTTCACAAACATACAAGATTTTTCAAAATCCATGCACAAATGTATTACTAGTTACCTCTATTATGAGCATACAAATTCTTAATGACCTAGTTCAAATATTAATTTTAAAAATTAATATTTTGAAAAATAATTAAAGGATTTCAAAAACTTTTAAAAAAAAAGAGTACCCCAAACTTATAGTAGATTTGAAAAATTAAAAATTAAATTTTGAAAAATAATCAGAGCTTTGAGAATTTGTCATGTAGCAATAGAATAAGATATGTCATTCTCTAAGCATTTCATCAGGTTTATTTTAATAGAATATAAGTCCCATTTATTATATACCAGAGGGTTCCCATAACACTGAAAATGACATTTTTTGAAAGCAGACGCGCGCGCGCGCGTGTATGTGTGAGAGACAGAGACAGACAGACAGACAGACAGCATACACAAAAATATAGCGTGATTGTCAATTTATCACCTTCGTCCAGCAATTTTCAAGGATACTGTGAGGATTTCCATATATTTTCTCGTCCAACTTGCCCTTTATGTATATACTTTCTTTTTGTCAAAAACTGCTATAATGATTTTGAGTAAAAATTCTATATTGAGAGAATGACAGGAATAAATGTAGACTGTCTACGTGGAGAGAACATTGTGATTTCTCATTTATGGTATTTCGGGTTCTATTCAGGGCTGCAGGAGACGAAATTCATTCTTTAAAAGAAATGTATTTTACTTCCTCTGCCAAGTGTGTATTACGTAAAGAACGTATTGCATTCCAACCAAAAATTCTGTTTAAAGATTTCAGCAAAATACAGGCTTTAAGGCCCCCCGACTCTCAGCCAATGTATGTTTAGAAAAAGGTTCACGAACGAATTTATTTCTGTAAAGGGAATAACCCAAAAACGAAAAGCCAGATAAATAACAGACGTAGACTAGCAGAGATAGTAGATTTCGAAATTTGCAATTTGCATATTAACGTTTTCCCAGCCGTAACAGCGTTATTTGATGAACTAATTTCTCTTTTCCTTAACACTAGTTTATTACCACAAATGACAATGTGGTAGTGAGTAGTATTGATATTACTTGTATGAAATACCGTATTAACCGAAAAAATATTAGGTAAACGTTTTTCCTAAATAAATACAACATGAATAGAAGGAAACCTTTTTATGCTGATAATATACTCATGTATGTTTTGAATGGGTAGTGAAAGTCGTATGAGTAAGTTTCTTTAGTTGGAAAGGTACTCGTAGTATCAGAGCTGAATAAGTTAGATGAACACATACGAGTCAGGAAGTTATTCCTTCATGACCTGGCTGGCGTTAATATGCTTTCAAGCAACAAAAGTTTAATTAACGTTTTATATTGAACCTCTGGGTAGCAGTCTAAAAACGTTCTTGGCCCATTATTAAATTTGGAAAAGATAGAGTTGCATCCTCCTAGCAAACCAGACAGGATATTTGTTTTTGCATGTTGTTCAGAACGGCAGGTAATCAGGTCAACATTAGCATATCACCGAGATGTTACTAATGGCGCGTTTATCAGTAGTTAGTTATACGCTAACGCCACATGGAGCCGGTCTATCAAGACCAGTGGTTCCAAACCTTTCCCAGTTAATACCTCCATTCCACTTGTAAAGTCAATCACCATGTCTTATATAGTTCATAGCTGAGATTAAAGTCGAATAAATGAGAAGGACTTTAAACTTTAAAGTATAAACTATAGCTTATTGAATGAAATCAATAATAATTGATCATAATAGTTGGCTATACTGTGCATCCTGGGACTAAAAGTACTTACAACATTGTAAGCGCCATTGGGGTATGTCATCTCAAAATAATTTGAGATCTCCTTTTGGTTTACGGGAAACTTGCGAGTCAGTTGAGAAATTTAATTTCGTATCGGCGTGTTGCCATGATAGCTCAGTGATAGAGCGACCGCCTAGAGACCTGGAGATCCGTGGTTCAAATCCTGGCTATGGTATTGAATTTTTCAGTCTGATTCTACCTAACCAAGGGTGTATAAATTTACATAATAATCGATTGGCAACGGAGGCGGGTTTCAGCAATGTGACCTAGACTAGGCTTATTGCGCTTTCCACACTTCCGGCATGCAGGAAGAGTTGTGGCTAGAGTGCATAGAGTGCCCAAACGACTTTTAGGGGTCACTAATATTTCGTCACTGATAGATTCGGAGAGAAGGTAACAGGGAAGAGACTGTTCTCATCAGCTAAGATTTTATTCAACGATGGCACTACCAGTGATGATGTATGGAAGTGAGGCCTGGATTCTAAAGGAAAAAAGATAAAAGCTTCCAGCAAAAATGAGTTTCCTGCGGGCTGTAAAGCGTTGTACGAGGAAGAACATATTAGAAACGAGAAAATTAGAGAGGAACTAAGAGTACAACTAACAAATAGAAGAAAACAGTAACAATTGGATAGAACATCTGCAAAGAATGACAGAGGATAGGATACCAAAGATGGCATCGATGTATAATCCTGAAGGAAGATCTGTAGGAAGACTTAGAAATCGCTGGGCTAAACAGATGTGAGATCGGAACAGGGAAAGACCTAATCCGTGAAAGATGATGAATACACAATTCAAAAGAACACAAAACATTAATATCCACTGTGCAGGACTATTACATTAATATTCGTAGCTTTTGTTCCTTCATTCAGTTGTCTGAGAACCTGTTTGTGGATTTCGCGTGCACTTACCCCTAAGCGTCATAGTCTTGAAATGTAGTCAACTTTTGGAATTTTATTTTCAGTGCACATGTTAGAAGAAATTGCATTTTAATGGCTTTTTTTATTTCAAAGAGTATTAAATATTGTTATAATTTAGTATTTTTTCCTCAAGAGAATTATAAGGAATTTATGTAGCATCTCATAAGTTGATTTCATTTTATTTTCTAACAGGAAGTTAATCGCGGAAGTATTGTTTCCATTCAAGTATTCGATACCGAGATTTCACTGGAAATTAACGACATGAGACGCCAACATAAAAACACTAATTTAAGAAAGAAATAAGAAAAACAGGGCCCCTGTATGTTGAGAAAGGGATGTCTGAACAATGCAACTCAAAACAAATATTCGGTTAAGTTCAACATCTTTCATGAAGATTTTTAAAATAACCCCTCTCTCCAAACTAGTCTTGACTTAAAAATGTTTCTAAAATGTAATGTTCCACAAAATGACAAACGGTTCTGATTAAAGTACCATGTATTAAATATCATTAGATATGTACATGAGAGCTTAAATGTATATTTTGACATTCCTGGGAATAGACTGTAAAGTCCTTTTCACTCTGAAATGAGAGTAACGATTTTGAATAAAGTACCATACTAGGTGGTCCAACATAGCTATAGTTCACATGTGCAGATAACCCTGCGTGGGTTAAATGGCGCTATATAAATGAAACAATTAAAAAAAAATTGATCTACCCTTTATTATATAAAAATATCTCGTGTTTTCTATTCACGTGACTTTCTCTACATTTCTGTAGCTTTCTGAATTACATTAGTAGAAATTGTCCTTATTACTTGGTCCCTTGTAAGTAGAAGGGCAAAAAATCTAATTGCTCCATTCACAGGATCTCCTCTAGCTGTAAGCTAAACAAACCTTTTATTCATAAGATTAATCTGTTATCTACTTCATGCTAATCAAGATATACATAAGCAGAATTAAGCTTATTACTAACTTCCGTGTAAGTAGAAGGGAAATAAGAAAATTTACAGGCTAAAGCGATAGCCTCCTCCTTTAAAAGCCGGTCGCTGTGTGAAACAATTGATATTCCAAGAAGAAAGATGTCCTCCCGTTTGAGAAAAGTTTGTACTTAAAAATGAAACCAATAATCCAGAATGTCTTGAAAGCGGATGACATTGAGTTTAATAAGATCTACATTTTTGGTATAGTAAGTTTCTGTGTATTTCTTATGGTTTGCCAGTTATACAAAAGTCATTCAGAATGAAGAGGTCTTCAGAGGCTATTCCCAGAAAATTCAAAATATAAATTTTATTTGCCATTAAATATCTTTAATATACGATATTTTAATCAAAATCGTCAGACCAATTTTTGAGAAAATTTAAATTTTCGAAATTTTTTCCAAGTAAAGGGTAGTTGGGGTGGGAGGATTTTCTTGAAAATCTTCGCGTCGCATCCTTGGAAGACATGGAACTTAAATGTAAAGTTTGGTATTTAACTGACTTCGTTTTTGAGCTATACTGCCCACAAAGACACACATACACACAGAAAGACAGGCTGACATACAGACATTTTTTCAAAAAGGCTTCCTTTTTTTTTTGATTCAGTGGGTCCCAAAACATGTATTTCCGGTGAATTTCGGTTACGAATTTTTGGGTGCAATACAATACCTTCTCTATACACTGTGTACATAATACGTGTGGAGAAAGTAATAAAACAAAAGTGGAAAGTAGTTAACAACGTTTTCGGTCTGTTGTATATCATCACGTTTGGTAACTGCGAGAGCGAGATTTTCTCTCTGTTTTCGCTGATATGCAAGAGGTGTGCAACGAAAGTCGCTCGCGCCTATATGCCACTGACCGTGTTTGCTTCCAATTGCCCCGTTGAATTCGGAAAATTCTTTATCGCATGAGACGTTATCTGCCGTGAAATATGGCGCTGTTGGACAACCTGGTATAGTAAATGTCATAAGATATTTTCATGACAGTTTAAATACATATTTTGAAATTATGGGAATAGGCTCTGAAATCCTCATTCTGAATGATTTTGCATAATTGTAAACTTTAGGAGATACACAAAATCTTATTATGCAACAAAATGTAGATTTCCTTGAAGTGCCCATTTTTTTTTTCTGAAGTTAACAATTTCCGCATTATTCCTTGTTACTAGTTGTACTTTTCAAATATGTTTATGCTTTTCTCAAATGGGAAGTCATTCGTTTTCTTTTCGTGCTTTAACAAAAAGTATGGAAATGTCATAGCGACATGCACTTTAAAAATAAGGTCTGTCGCTTTACCTACTGTATCTCCTTTCGCCATTTACCCTCCTGGTTAGGAGGATTTGCATCACCGCTGCCCCCCCCCCTCCGGGGCAACAAATCGGACCATTGTTGAGCAGACGAACTCTTGATCACGCAAAGTAGCCATGTTGGTGATCAGCCCTGGTGTGAGAGTGAGAAAGAAATTTATATGAAATGACAAAATGGATGGAAGAAATTTGATTGTGAAGCAAGCGGCGGAATGAATGGCGGGGGAATCGGAGAACTGAGACAACGCTTTGTTCTCCACAAACCCCACATGTGGTCCCCTGAGATCGAACTAGGGGCGCCTTCTTGAGAGGCGAGCAATCTAACCACGGCGCCACCACACTTACTGTGTCACATACCGAAATGTGTAAACGTGAATTGATAGTTTATCTGGATTAACTGGAAGTAGCTAAATAATCAGCTTTTATAATAATAGTTTGTAGAAGAGTGAATGTAACACATCAGATATTTTTTGTGGGGAAAACACAAATATATTGTTTCTGGTCAGCTGATGACTATTGTGCTTTGTAAACAATTGAATATCGAATCAGCCTCATGGCGATTGCCACGACTGAAGAGTGTTTCGCAACCTCACCGAAATTCTCAAAGAATACACCTACTTGAAGCCCAGATACAGGATTACCTATTGTCCTTGTGGCCAAAGCTTTCAAGAGCTGCTATTTGGAGCACGAGATAAGATCATAGATGGTTATGATTTGAGGTTGCAAAAGGCGAGAATGAGCCGCTATCTTTTGCTGGTATCTCGACCACCCACTGCATGTTGATAGGCAGGAATGGTAATGAATGTCAAGACGGTATCGAACCCCCGCCATACAGCTTATATATTTCTATCATCGTTGCCAGTGGCGATTATTGGCTAACAACACGTTCACTTAAGACTCTGAAACAAGATTCTTAATGTGCCTATATTACATTTTCTGATTCTTCGTTTTACGAGGGAATAATACTGTTGTAAAGCTCATTACGTACTTTCTCTAATTAATGCATACTACTTAGGTAGAGAAGGTATTGTATTCCACCTCAAAATTCATCACTACCGAAATTTCCTTAGAAATGCCGTTTTAGGCTATTTAAAAAAAGCGTTGTTAGAAAAATAAAAAAAAAAAAAAAAACCTATGTTCACATAACTTTAGCTGCTCCTTATACAAACAATTCTTTCAATAGCTCATTCCTTTATCTACATCATGCTAATCGAGATAAATACTAGCAAAATTGGTCTTATTACTTGTTTCCTTGTAAGTAAAAGGGAAATGCACTACGCTAAAGCAAAAGTAAAAATATTTAAAAGACGGTCACTAAGTGAAACAATTGAGGTTCGGCTCACTTTGCATGGTCCCGCTTAAAAAGTTAGGTAGTTTAAAACTGAAACCAATAACATGCAATATATCAAAAACGGTCTGCTTTACAAGAAAAACGTATATATGACATAAATTATATGTTTTAACGAGATCTACATTTTTTGTGCAGTAAGTTTTTGTCCATATCTTAGGCTTTACTCAAAGTTCATCCAATAAATACGGTTTCAGAGGCTGTTCCCAGAAAATTCAAAATATACATTTTATTTGTGATGTAAATGTCTTTAATATACGTATTTTAATCAAAATCGTAGTGTAAAGGGTAGTTTGCGGTGGGGGGATTTTCTTGATAATCTTCATGTCATATCCTTAAAATATACTAAGTTTGGTATTTTCGTTTTTGATCTATGCTGACCACACACACGCACGGGCTTTTGTCTAAAAATGTTTTTTCGAACTTAGGGGACCTCAAAACATATTTACGGTGAAATCTTGACATCGAATTTTTGGGTAGAATACATGCTACTGCGTACATTATACGTACCTATATATGCTAGAGAAAGTAAATAAACTTTGTCAGAAAAAACGTCCGTGTCTGTGTGTCTGTGAACACAGTAACTCAAAACGAAAAGTCTATTATATACCAAGTTGATATATAGGTTCAGCATATTTCATAGATGATACACGGAAGGTTTTCAAGAAGATCCTCACACTCCAAATTCCCCTTTAATTTCGAAAATTTGAATTTCTCAAAAATGACAAGACGATTTTAAGTAAAATGTCGTAAATTAAAGATATTTGTATGGCAAATTAAAGGCGTATCTTGGATTTTGTAGGAATAGCCTATGAAGTCCTCATAATTCTGAATGGCTTTTGCATACGTGGTAAACTGTAAGAGACAAAAGATTAGAGCATCTAGATCTCGTTAAAACACACAAGTTATATAATTTACATTTAAGATTTGACATCGCTTTAGCCCAGTGCACTCTCCTTTGCTTATTAGGAACTAAGTAGTAGGATCATTTATTTTAATTAGTATGAAGTAGATAGAAGAATAAGCTTTTTATGAATAATTTGTTACAGAGAAATAAAGAAAGTCATTTGAATGACACAATTCAGATTTTTTAACTTTGTTCTGAGCCTAAGGGAAATATCGCAAAAACTTGATGTATTACATTCACATAATATTTCTCTATTCCCAATTTAGTTGTAGGTGCAAGAGAGATACAGGAGATTGCACCGATAGTCAAATCTTTAAAAATTGAATCCGTTTGTTGGTTTTGAAATTCCATTCTTTGCACGAGAACAAGAAACAAACGAAGGAATGAACTTGGCATTTAAATAAAGTATGAAATAATTGAAAATTCAAATCAATTGAAACAAATATCTCTGAAACGCTTACTTCCACAGAAAATATACACATTTTATTATTTATGCAATGTCTAAACTATGTTGTTTTGATCAAAATCGCCAGAGTCGTTAAATAACAATAACGACGACGAAAATATGTGACGGATAGTTTGAGGTATTGAGGGATTTTCTAGAAAATCCTAGTGTTGTAACCATGGAAAAAATTAAATAGAGTTTTGTTTATTAAGGCTCTATAGGTATCTATAACTACAATGATTCTTAGTGTGCCATTCCATATTTGGCGTGAAAGATCAGACATTTGCTCAGAGGCCTCTAACACCTTTGAGGCTCGTTTAAGTGCCATAAATCTAAGCCCGGCATTACACTGTAAAATAGACGGGTTAAAGTTCTATGCCAAATACTTTAGTAAAAGATCGTAAAAGCTACATAACTATAACAAAACTTTCATCTGTGGCATCGCTATAACATTAGACTGAATAAAATGTTGGGTCGTAGCTTAGCAACAACATTATGTAACATGTAGTTGCGAATAAAGTTGTGCATGAAAACATGCAAAAGAATCGGGAACCAATTTCCACATTCAGTTATGATAAATTATCTAAAATGTCAGGCGCTCTGGATACACATTTCCTATAACAATCCTGAGAAACCTGTGAAACCAAAAGTGCTTGTTCCTAACATATGGTTTAAAGTACAGTTAAGTTTTATCTGGAATAAATGATACACTTATTTCAATGCAATCGCTGACGAAATGTGAGATAGAGCTAAGATTATAACATGAAGACTGAGCGGGATGTCTCAGGCGGTTTCATCTATGGCTCGCATTCGGGAGTCGTAGGTACGATCTCGATGATCCATGGGCTTTTTTGAGGGCTTCTCCGAGTCGCCAGGCGAATGCTGGGTAGGTTCGTTTCATCCTTCAAATTTTCCAGTCCACCATTTCTTGTTCCCGCCATTTCCTAATCACTCCTTCAGGGTTGAAGGACTAGGCGACGGTGTTCGGGGGGTTGCGGTTGGTTGGTGATTTGTGAATTGCAAAAGGTTTTCTGCATCGTCGCGGAACTCGCCTTCCGGTTCAGGGCTCCCTCCGGGAGCTCGTGAGTAGGACCTAACTGATATTATCGTCATTATCCGGAATTGGTCGCCCTTCGGGTCTTTCCGTTATCCCACCATCTTGGGGTCAGTTAAGTAGCAAAGGGCCATAAGGGCCTAATTTCAGTGCTCTGCCTCACAGTCCTGCGGGTCCCGTCCGTGACTAATCCACCCATCTCCATTTTGTCCGATAAATATTTCGCAAATTTTTCGGCTTGCTCTTGATATCCAATGCTCTGCACCCACCCTGGAAAGTGTTTATTGCCTGTGCTACGCTTTTGAAGGTCTTATGTTTTTTTTTATTTTGGTTTTCGTAATATGTACCTGCGTAGTGTGTTGCATAGGTATTAATTAGCTTCAGTTGGAAATTAACATTTTGATAGTATTTACAACCAGCCGTTTTATTTTTCGCCATGTTGCTTCAGCGCCCAATAATGTTTTATAAAAGCTAATCAACTATGATACATTTTATCATAGAAGTTTTACCACACAAAGCTTTTATAATGGAACGTCCATTAGCTTGTTACTTCCCTTCTGGAGGAAACTATGCTAAGAATGTATACGACCGAAAATGACAATTTCCCTTCGCTGGGTTTGAACGGATTCTTGGAAGATGCTGAGCTTCTGGATACAGAGATTTTAAAGAAAGCAATCCTTCCTCCACCTGTTCTATAAATAGGTGGTAGAGTACGTAAAAGCGAATTGTCCCGGCCATTACAGGATCGGGTGGTGTATATTTACATACGTCGGATGACATTATGCCCACTCTATTAAGTGCAAAAACTTATTCAGATAATAACCACACACAGAAGCTGCTGCAACTAGACATGTTTACAGAAACGAGGCACCAAACAATGCCGCGCTGACGCCGCACCGCTATTCACTGCATCCGAATTGCATGCATTGTTCGTGGTACAAAGCGCCCAGTCATTGTTTTGACGGCCCCAACTCCACGTGCTGCTGCTGACTGACCACGATGTTTTTATTTGTTTACCGAGCGGCAGGGAAATATTTCCTCCTTGTCATGTCCGCTTTATTAAAATGCTTATTAGCGTTCTTCTCTGCACCAGTGGCTGATAAAGACCGCAACGGTCCAGTCCCTTCCCTCGTAATTGGGGAATTTCTTACTACAGGAGAGAATTCTTCAGCTGAATTCGGAGGTGAGGATGAGTTCCAAGCGGACTTCGAAATTACGGGTTATGCATGATTCATAAGAGTCACGACTTAAACTATGTCGGTGTTAGCTGTTTCTTTCTCGACAATGGCATGTTCCAGTCTGACACTACCTTTCTAGATTCCTGTGTGTAGCACATGAGTTGGAAAGGTAGTGTCAGACTGGAAAATGCCATAGCCGGTATTTGAACCCCGGAACTGGTCTGTGACCAGTTGCTCTAACCACTAAGCTATCATAAAAACATACCGAGAGGAACTTAATTTCCCAACTGAATGTCGGCAATGTTCGTAACTAGTCGGCATGCGTGTAGGGACTGAGCAAACATATTGTTTATCTTAGTATTCTTACTTTCTATACGATATACATAATAGAGAGGGTGTTGCATTTCACCCAAAAATCCGATACTGAGACATCAACCGAAATACGTGTTTTAATGCCTCCTGGGTAAAGAAAAAAAAAGCAACTTAGAAAAAGATCCTCGCGCGCGCGTGTGTGTGAAAAACCTAATTTGAGGTAAGTACAAAACTTGGTAATTACCTTCCAAGGACGTGACACGAAGATATTCAAGAACATTCCTCCGCTTCAAACTACCCTTTACAAGGCACTTTTTTTTTCTTCTTTTCTGACAAAAATAGTTCATGTTAAATACATTCATACAACAAATAAAAGCTATAAAATTAATTAGAAAGTAGATAGCAAAATAAACTATCACAAATGTATGTCCATCCACTAACAAGCGACACAAATAAATAGGACCGAAAAGGCATTGCACGGATGAGAACGGAGTATGGAGGCTAAAAAGTCGAAGGATGGGTATCCCACAAAATCAATATCCTATCTATGGCGAAAGTGAACATCTGGAACACTTAATATTTTAATGCAAAGGAATTGAATTTTGGAGAAACGAACTAATTAATAAGAAATGGTTTAGCTTAGGGAGAAATAAAGCTGTAATTGAAATGTTGACTTCAGATTGTAAGAAGGTAGGACAATTCTGTAACAGTAAAAAACAAATGGATGACAATAAACACTGGCTGAACACCAGTATATAGCTTAGCATGAATAACTGGATAAGCAATAGAGAGTAGAGAAGGTCAAGTGAATATAAATCATCAGATTTTTTGCTAGGAGGTGTACATAGGACAAGCTAGTTCGACACCAGACGTGTTTGTTTTCTCTGACCCCCACATCTGACCGAACATTAGCGTGAGATACAGTTGAATGCACGATGCTGCGATAGAGATACTTGGATTTGTCCTGTAATTGCTTTTCCTTGTCCCGACAACACATGCGTTCTTTGCATAGGTTCACAAGGTTAACGTAATGTACTTGCTAACGCAGCATGTTAAAACACTTTGCTTCTGATATTGAGGCTGCTTTCTCACACGTTTTGGATTCCTGGCATTGCTGGAGCCGGCCATTCCCATTGTTCCATGCTAATGAGTAGTCAACCTCTGTAATAAAATTCAAGTGGGACGTGTCCAAACATTCTGGATGTATGCAAGTATGTAGCCTCCTTTGTTGTATTATTAGGATGCAATTTTCGTTTTTCTTTGCTAATCATTTAAAGGCTTTTCCATATAACTTTGTCCCTTAACGCTTAACTGTCCCTTGCACTAGTCGCCTGTGATTGCCTATTGTTGTGGAGTAGGTTGTGTCCAATACAAAACATTTCCTTATTTAACATAATGATTTATATATCAGAGGCGTATGCTAGTTCATTTTCTTTTTCCTTTTTTTTTTTCACTTAACAAATTATGTATGCATTTTTGTTCACGATTTAATGATAGTTATCCATAACAATGTAAATAATTTCAATGAAATTTAATACTTATAGCTGATGATAATGATGATGATAATAATAATAATAATAATAATAATAATAATTAGGGCGAAGAAGAATATAACAGTTGTAGGCTGTGTTTTTTAAGTAGACCTTTAAATTTTTTAAAGAAATTAAAAAAAAAAAAAAAAAAAAAAAAGTCAGCTCCATCTACTTCTGTAAAGGATTAAATTAAATTTTGTGCCTATTAGGTAAATTAAGAATTCTTATCTTCAGGAATAAAAATCACTACAGTGAGTTTCAAATGGGATGAGGTTTGTCCTTGAGCGCCACTAGGCCGGCAGCCAATCAGAGTGCTGCTGTGTTGACATATTGCATTCGCGCTTACCTGGTGAGTAACGCTCTGATTCCGTCTCTCATAAATACTACCTGCGCTAAGAAAAAATGTTCAAAAAATAATTCATGAGGAAGATCGGGAGTAAAAACCAAAGATTATTAGCTCAAATGGTTTTCATAATACACATGAATACACATTACGTAGCCAGGCAGATTTGCATGCTCAATGTGCGAGTGAGAGGGAAATATGAAAAGAATTGAGGTAGCGACCTGCCAACGCAGAGCACGATAACGAATCTCATTCGCTGCAGCTTAGAACTCTTCCCATTTGAAAAACATTATAGGATAGCTGTGCAACATAATATGGGTTTACTTCGGCTGTCCTCGAGACTCATCAGCTAGGCTTCACACGGCAAGAGAGAAGACATGAGAGGTTTGTTGTAGCGACTTCGCCCTTCTCATCTTTTCCCGCTTACATGCCTTTTATATCGCGTCGGTCAGTCATGCTACTCCCACCTGAGAAGACAGGCTACAATAGTCACGAACAGAATCAAGTTGTATTGCGAGAAACCCATTTTTACCGTAACAATAGGCTAGAATATAAACAGCCAACAACTGGCAATAAATTTAATAGAAGTCCATTCTTCAATCTATATATGTATTATACTGTGTTGTAGTCGGTCTCGCTTGGCCGTGCGCAGTTCACAGGGTATTTTTGTTGCATAGGTGCAGTGCCTTTCAATCTGTACATAGGCCAGTCGGAGAAAAGGAGAAGGAAATGGAGCGCGAAAGGATAGAACCCAGTGGTGCAACGTTATAAAAACTTTAAAACCCCAAACACTACGTTTAAATTTGCTTGCGTGGGTGTGTGCAAATGGTGCGAGAAAAGTTACAACTTTGATATTCTCGTTTAATTTGGTCTCTCTCTCTCTCATCTTTCGCCTTGAAATGATCCTGGGAGGCAACTTTTTTCTTCTCTTTACTTAACACAGTAAGTAAAGGAATTAATCCATTCCACCAAAATTCGTTGACGAGATTTCGGCGGAAGTACTGCTTTCAGGTTCTGAATCCAAATAAAACCCAGATTTTTAGAAACATGGTCCTTTTGTGGTTTTGGAAAGCCGAACTCAAAAACGAAAAATAGGTTAAATGCCAAACTACCCTGTACATGCGGGGGGGGGATATCGATATGGGCAAAACTGAAGTAGTTAATGGATCACTGCGCGTCATATAACCAGAATGTCTTCCATGACAAGTTATTGTTTGTTTGTTTGTTTTATTCATCAGGTTTTCCTTAGTCCTCATAAGTGGCAAACGGAGGCAGAACCTAAACTTAGGCTTAGCATGTTTCCTTTGCAAGTTACCTTTGCCAATTATTATTTCATTTCATGTATCACCAGTGGCACCACCTGTGGTGCCGATATGAAGCAAGAGCGGGAATTAAACATTATTTTTAATTTGAAGTCTTACATTCACATTTCTCTACCAATTCTGCAACAGACTGTTCTTACAAAAGCTTATTATTCTTCTATGTATGTTATGCTAATCGAGATAAACCTTAGCAGAAATTGTTTTATTATGTTTTCTTATGGGTGCAGGGGAATAGGGAAATACACTAGGCTAAAAGGATACTCGAATGTTTTAAGGTAACTCTGTGTTGGTATTAAAATTCCAGAATGAAAAAGAAGAAAACGAATTACTTATCATTTGAGAAACGTGTATGTATTGGAGGAAATCTAAGCCCCCCCCCCCCCCCCACCAAAAGGAATATTTCGGAAATGGTGTATATAAATGAATATAAATGTATTTTAAATAAATTGTATTTTTTAAGGAGATATATATTTTTGTTAAGTAAGCAGCTTTCGATCTTTTACGGCTCACAGTTATTCAAAATCCATCCTGAATGAAGAGGGCTTCTCAGGTTATTCCAAAAAATTCAACATATATTTTATTTGTGATGTAATTATTTTTAATATGTAGTATGTTAATCGAAATCGTTAACAATAGCAAATATATAGTTTTTTAACCGAAATTGTTAGCTATTTTTGAGAAATTCCAAAAATCTTCTATTTAAAGCGGTTTGAGATGGAGCGATTTTATTTTTCTTTCTTTTTCGTTCCTAACGAGTTCTTTTAAGGACTATAATTAATGAAATGTTTCCTCTTCTAATTTTCCAGCTAAGCTAGCCACCTTAACATGTTCATCAACACTCTTTCAGGCAAAGAGTGTACAAAATATAAAGCCCTACATACACATTACAGCAATTTTTTTAAACAAGTTTTAAAACTATTTCGGAAACACTACCATTAACCAGAAGAACAAAACACTTTCATTTTTTTTTTTCCTTTTTTAACCAGGTAGTTTTTTTTTTAAGCTGAAATTAATGTGAATTCTAATGGGTAGGAAAAACGTGAGAACGTAACATACTACACGTGTATGTATCTATACAACAAGCATAACTTTGTAGTGATTGGGTAGAAAAAAAAATGAAATAAGTAAAAACTTTGCTTCTTTAAGGAGCACAGTGATCTACATGTATAGCGTTCGCAACATTGCATTTGTGCTGCATCTTCCACTTAGTGTAAGATCAGATTTTGCCATGCTGGCCTATGGTGAAGAATTGTGACATTACTTCAACGACTATGTGGACATTCTTTCTTTCTTTTTCGTGGTATAGACATTCGTTTTCGCATACGTACTCATGAACTAAAGTGGAGAACATATACATTTACTGGATGGTAGTGTGCAAATTGATGGAACATTTAATTGTGGAATATATACGGGAGGAATTAGAAAACAAAAAGTGGTTCAATAAAGCGCAACATGGGTTTAGACCTGGATACTCGTGTGAAAGCCAGATAACGTCATTATTTCAAGATTTAGCAGAGGAGGTGGATGCAGGGGGAAGAACAGATGCAGTGGTGATAGATTTTTCCAAAGCTTTTGATGTTGTATCATATAATTTACTTATCCAGAAGCTAACTGCTACAGGAATTGATACACGCGTAGTTCTATGGGTTAAAACATTTTTGGAAGGAAGATCGCAAAGGGTAAAAGTAGGCAAGGAGCTATCTGAAAGGGGTATGGTAAGCTCGGGCGTACCCCAAGGCTCAGTACTGGGGCCGTTACTTTTTCTTATTTTTGTAAATGACATAACTGTTAATATAAAATGCCAGATAAGGTTGTTTGCAGACGATTGTATTATTTACAATAAAATTGGAAATGTTGAAGATGAGACTGCTCTTCAGGGTGATTTAAATGAAATTAGTGATTGGGCTGCTGCAAATAAAATGAAAATTAACGCTGGCAAAAGTAAGTCAATTGCATTTAATAGATCTAGGGAAAAAATTCTGCAAAACTATCACATGGGTGGGGAAAAAATTCCACAGGTGGACAGCTGCAAATACTTGGGAGTTTACTTGGCGAGTAACGCTGGATGGGACGAGCAGGTAAATTCGGTATCTAAGAAAGCGTGGAAAACACTGCATTTCTTAATGAGGATTTTAAAAAAGGGGAGTGCAAAGTCCAGGGAAATCGCGTACAAGTCCTTAGTGCGGCCGGTCATGGAATTTGGAGTAACTTGTTGGGACCCGTATAGAGTAAATCAAATTGATTCGTTAGAAAAGATCCAGAAAAGGGCTATAAAATTCATAAAAAGGGGTAAATATTTTGGGCCTCCAAACGCTGCACGCTGAGGAGATAAAATGGGAGCCGTTGAAAGTTAGGCGTGAGAAACAGAGGTGCGCTTTATTTAAAGCTTACGCTGGCTTAAACGCAAGGGAGGACGTTACTGAAAAACTGGAAAACCCAACTTACTATGCACGAAACGATCATCCGTTCAAAATTAAGGGTAGAAGATACAGAACTGACGTGGGAAAGTTCTCTTTTGTAAATAGAACCATAAAAGACTGGAATGAATTGCCTGGAGCAGCCTTTCGGGGTTGTCCCCTGTCTCTGAAGAAATTTAGGAAAAATCTTGATTTTAATGTTGGATAATTTTTGTAAATATTCCTTAAATGAAATGCTTGTGATTTCATATTATTGTAAATACAAATGTTAAATTGGTTGGTGCTTCTAATTATGAAATTAATTAATCTGAATTGAGAGAAAAATTAATGTTTTCATATTTGTGTAAATAACTATTATACCTAGCTTACAAAGTCATAAACTGGCAGCTGTGATTTATTGTTTATATATATTGTTTATATATATATATACCCACTTGCAGAGAAATAAATACATACATACATACATACATACATACATACATACATACATACATACATACATACATACATACATACATACATACATACATACATACATACATACATACATACATACATACATACATACATACATACATACATACATACATACATACATACATACATACATACATACATACATACATACATACATACATACATACATACATACATACATACATACATACATACATACATACATACATACATACATACATACATACATACATACATACATACATACATACATACATACATACATACATACATACATACATACATACATACATACATACATACATACATACATACATACATACATACATACATACATACATACATACATACATACATACATACATACATACATACATACATACATACATACATACATACATACATACATACATACATACATACATACATACATACATACATACATACATACATACATACATACATACATACATACATACATACATACATACATACATACATACATACATACATACATACATACATACATACATACATACATACATACATACATACATACATACATACATACATACATACATACATACATACATACATACATACATACATACATACATACATACATACATACATACATACATACATACATACATACATACATACATACATACATACATACATACATACATACATACATACATACATACATACATACATACATACATACATACATACATACATACATACATACATACATACATACATACATACATACATACATACATACATACATACATACATACATACATACATACATACATACATACATACATACATACATACATACATACATACATACATACATACATACATACATACATACATACATACATACATACATACATACATACATACATACATACATACATACATACATACATACATACATACATACATACATACATACATACATACATACATACATACATACATACATACATACATACATACATACATACATACATACATACATACATACATACATACATACATACATACATACATACATACATACATACATACATACATACATACATACATACATATTATGCGTTTTACCTAACCACCAACCAACATGTGGAACTGAACTTATGTACAGACTTACTATATAAACAATCCCACTAGCTCATATTTCCCACCGAAGCCATTTCAAGAGAGCATAAAAACAGGACTGTAACGTTAGGTTTCCAGGTGGTCCCATTTATTTTCTTTTCTATTGGTTCAATTCAAGAATAGGGTAGAGGAACCTAGTGCGCGTTATGGGGACCTTGGAGAGTTTAAGTGGACAGTTTTGTATTAGTTTATAAAGGCTGCCTGTGTAAACACATGCGACGTTTTGTAGAGTCACCATTATTGTGCACTGTAAATTTATGCCACGATTGCAAACCATCCAGCCGCTCGTATGCAAATTTATTGGAATTTACTGCGTCATTGGCGACACTACAACATTACCTACAAGAAGCATTCTATTAAATTCACTCAAGTGCTCCGCCTGCAAGGTATGTTTCCTCTCTGACATGTTTGAAAAGCTAGTATTGTAACGATGGCATGCACGCGTTTAGGGAAAGTTAACAGTCAACAGGCGAGAAGCGGAGAAAGCTATCTGTATTTATAACGTCTATTTCGCTCCTAAATGAGTATCAAATCTGGTGTAAGAATCTGCATATTCATTCATTTTATCGCGCTTGTGTGTATTTTTGGATTGGGCATTTTACATAGTTTTAATACTAAATTATACTAGACTATCATACTTGATTTTGTTAAATGATGCACATGTTATCAAAGAGCTTAAATTAAGAAATCTTATGTTTTCCGTTCACATAACTTTGTCTATCTATTCTGAGATAAAGGAATACATTAAGCTAAAGTGATATTCAAGTCTTTTAAAAGCTGTTGCTTTGCATTTGGCATTGAAATTTGGTTATTTTTTTCAACGCCAGCATTAAAATAAACGTTATAAAACGAAGGATGACTTCCCGTTGGAGAAAAGTTTAGGTAGTTTAAAACTGAAATCAATGACAAGGAATGTCTCGAAAACGGTAAATTCTAAGCTCTTATTTCCTTAAATCTCAAAGAGATGGACGTTTCAAAGCCATTATATAGCAGCACCCTTTTTAAGCCCTTGACTTTCGTTTCGGTTACAATAGATGTGTAGTGAATGCATTTCCAGAAACGTTTGTGTATTAACATGAAGTGGATAGGAAAATAAGCTCTTCCAAGAATAGTTGTGGATGAGAGATACAAATAAACGATTGCTTATAAAAAAAACATTATGTCATATACTTTCTCTTCCATGTACAAAAATGTACCTAGGTAGAGCAGGTATTGTATTCCACACATTCGATACAAGAAAAACATGTTTGTGGAACCCTGAATAATAAACTTAAAAAAAGTCCGCGTCCACGTGTATCTGAGAGTGTGTGTGTGTGTGTGTGTGTGTGTGTTTGTGTGTGTGTGTGTGTGGTGCAGAGTATCTCAAAAACAAAAAGAGCGAGTTAAACACCAAACTTTATATCTAAGTTCAATATCTTCCAAGGATGCGACACGATTTTCAGGAATATCCCATATCCCAAACTAAACTTTACGTAAAAGAGTTTTCCAAAATTTTGAAATTCCTAAAAATAGCTTTAATGAATTAGATTAAAATACTATTTATTTAAAACATTTTCATGACAAATTTTCATGTGTATCTTGAATTTTCTGGGAATAATCTCTGAAGATCCCTTCATTCTGGATGACTTTTACATAACTGGTAAATCGTAAGTGATAGGCAAAAATGTACTAAAAAAAAAAAAAATCTGATGTGTACCATTCACATGACTTTCTCTACATCTCTGCAACAAATTACTGTTAAAAAGCTTATGCTTGTATTTACTTCATTCTAGTCAAGAGAAAAAAGAAAAAAAAGTAGCAGAAATAGCTTTATTACTTGCTTCCTTGTAAGTAGAAGCGAAATAAGGGAGTACCATAGGCTAAAGTTATAGTCAAAAGCTGTTTGCTATGAGTCTAAGTTCCTTTGTTTGTATGGACAGGAGTTGACAAATTCCTGTGTGGGAAATGTATAAGTTTTTCAAAGCTGAAACTAAAAACAAGGAATATCTAAAAAACGATCAACTTCACGAAAAAAATGTATACAACCTAAACCGTGTGCTTTAGCGTGCTCTACATTTTTTGTGTGGTGAGTTTTTGTCCATCTCTTACGGTTTAGCAGTTATGCGAAATTCCGTAAAATTCATCTAGAATAAATTAGTCTTCAGAGGCTATTCCCCAAAAATTCAAAATATACATTTCATTTGTCAGGTAAATATATTTCATATACGATGTTTTAATCAAATTCGTTAGAGCCAATTTTGAGAAAATAAAAATTTTCGAAATTTTTCCATATAAAGGGTAGTTGGGGGTGGGGTGATTTTCTTGAAAATCTTCGCGTAGCATCCTTTTCATTTTTGAGCTATGATGTCTACACACAAACACACACACACACGGACATTTTTTCCAAAAATGCTTTTTCTGGATTCTGGACCCAAAAAATGTATTTCCGGTGAAATCTCGGTATCGAATTTTTGGGTGCATTATAAGACCTTCTCTGTACACTGTGTACTAGTACGTGTAGAGAAAGTAAAAATGTAGATCATATTAAAACACACAATATGGCATACATTTTTAATGTGGGGTTGACCATTTCTAATGTATTTCTTGTTATTGATTTAAATGTTCTAATACATTACAAATCGACACACCTTGTGCAACGGAAAGAGAACGGAACTACAATCTCATTACTTAACAACCGGCACTGAAAATGTTGACTATCTTTTAGGCTTAGTGTATTTCCTTTTTACTTTCTCTACCACGTATGTACGATGTAGTACATAGAAGATAGAGAAGGTACTGTTTTACACGCAAAAATTCAATACCGAAATTTCACTAGAAATACATGTTTTGAGACCGCCTGAATAGAAAAAAAAAAACATGTTTAGAAAAATATGTGTGTATCTGTGTCGGTGGGCAGAATAGCTCAAAAGACCGTTAAATACCAAACTTTATATTTAAGCCCAATGTCGTCCAAAGCTGCGACACGAAGCTTTTCAGGAAAATCCCCCCACCCCCAACCACAATTTATATGGAACATTTTTAGAACTCTGTGTGATTTTCAAAAAATGGCTCTAACGATTTGAATTAAATGCCATGATGTATAAGATATTTCCATAACAAACGAAAGCATATCTTGAACTTTTTGGAATAGCCTCTCAAGACCTTTTCATGCTGGATGACCTGTGCAACTGGGAAACCGAAAGAGACAGGCAAAAACTTGCTACACAAAATCATAGACACACAATTTATATCATATGCATAAACGTAGAGTTAACCGTTTTCAAGGCATTCCTTGTTATTCCTTGTATTTTAAAAACTTTTCTCAAGCGGGATACCAACTTTCGTTTCATCTCTTTTTGTTTTACTCCCGGGAATGCAAAATAAAACCAAATTGTAATTGTTTTACATAGCGATGAGCTTTTAAAGGATATGACTATTGCTTTAGTCTAGTAGGTATATTTCCCTATTTCCCTTCTACTTACAAGGAAACAGGTAACAATACCAATTCTGGCAATGTTTGTCTCGATTAGCATGATTTAGATAAAAAGAATTTGTCGAACAGCTAGAGAAAGTCATGTGAATGGAACACATCAGATTTTTCCTCTTGAACCTGTAAGAGAATATGTAAAAAAAAAAAAAAAAAAAAACTGGTAATCTACATCAATAGAAGAATAGAAAAATAAGCCTTTGGAAGAATATTTTGTTGCAGAATACGAAGAACATAAAAACTAAGATTTTTTTATATCATTATTGCTAACGGAATTTAGCTATAGCTTTCTCCTTAGCGGTTTGCTTTGTAGACAGAAAACATTTTTTCGTTCAACCAGAAGCAATAAATCTATACTGTCGAAACTCAGAACGCCTTATTTCCACCCATTAGTGCTACATGATTTTATCGGTTCCTCAATAACAGCGCTCTAATTTTAAGGGGCAGAGAGAAAAGTCCCAGTGTAAGTGCAGGCAATATAACACGTTTACGAGACCTTGCATGCTTCCTTTTATAAAAAGGTTCCTTTCAAACACAAAAGCGTGATATCGATCACTATCTTTCCAGGTATATGAAATTGCTTTCTCTGTGTCTTGCATGTGACCAAAATAACACAGAGGTTTAGGAGGCCATTGGGAATTGTCCTCAATGTCGGAGTAATAAATCGTTGCAATTTTTAACAGAAATAAGTATGGAAATATTAACATAATAACTCCAGAAAATATTCAGCTCTTTTAGAATATTCCATCAACCAAATTATATTACAGTTCGGTATTCTGATGGTTTTTTTTTCTCAATAATTTTAATTTTGTTTTATAATTGTTTTGAAAATAACACGATTTTTTTAATTTTTACTTTCTCTACTACTTATCTGTCGTGAGCAGATGAAGTGTTGTGTTAAACCAAAAAGTTCATCATAGAAATGTCATAGGAAGTGCTTTGATGTTCTTGAACAAAAAAGGTAATCTTAGAAAATTTGTGTATTCAGCACCTAACAAAGAAGCTACACGAAGATTTTCAAGGAAGTAGCGCCACCCCAAAACTATTTACATGCAATATTTTTCGTTATTTTTCATTTTATCAAAAATACCCTAATAATTTTTATTATAATATCAAATGTTTGAAATAAAATATATAACTGGATTTTCCGTTAAGGTCTTGTAAAGTTTTCTTTATTTCTTAATTCCGCGTATTTTTATATAACTAGAAAATAATAAAGAAGCAGACAAACATTTCTTTCCACGTGAATAATACACAATTTGTGGAGAATCAATTTTTTCATGTCGACATGCTTAAATGTTTGCAGTTTCTTTTTTCTCCCTACCCTGCTGCGAGGTTTTATTACAAAATAAACATTATTAATATATAATTAATATTGTTTATGCATGTAATAAACAAAATTCCAAGTGCATAATTAAAATTAAAATATATATATATATATATATATATATATATATATATATATATATATATATATATATATATATATATATATATATAGTGAGTAAGGTAACTTGGGTAGAATAATCATATTTATGTATGACAACATATAACAGATATGTTGTGAATTTATAATATAGCATATCAAAATTTTGCATAGAAAATAATCCAAACTAAGCAATAACTCTTAGTTATTCAACATGGGAAGAGAGCATTTAAATGTTTATTCATGCTATTCTCTCTCTCTCAGTTTCTTTTTTAATTGCTCCATTTCTATCCCACCTTTAATTGCAGTGGCCATCTCGCGGACTTTTACTTTTTGATGCCTTTCAGCACTGGGGCTAACTATGTACCTACAATTTTCATTGGATTTTATTTCCTTTTGTTTTTGTAGTAGATATTACACACATCCACACTGTCATTCATAATTGCAGATACTGGGGGAGGTTGGGGAATAATCTTGACCAAGGAAATATTGCCACCCCCAACCGGGAATCGAACCAGCGATCCTAGGCACAACAGGTAGGTACTCTATCAACTGAGTACGCGGCCAGTCCTCACTCTTTATTTATTTATTTTTTGTTGTTGAACTTACTGCATATCGGCAATGGTGTTTAACTGGTTTACGTGTCTTATTCTTTTTTTTTTCTCTTCTCTTTAATCCATTAGCAGTAACGATTCCAAATACACTCTGGAGAACAAATTAGAAATACATAGGATAGCTGAAAAGGAACGTGAAATAAGACCAGCCTCTGGCCCCTCTGTCACCAACTAATTTAGGTCATTACTTTTTATTTCATCGGTGCACTACTCGCATTGCTCTGTGTAAGAATCGCTATCGGATGGCAGCAGAATGTCTTGAAGGAAAAATTCCGGATCCTACAAATCCCCACTGGATGTTTCCCTAGGGAGAATATGTTGCACCGGACACGTAGCGTAGCCACTGTGAGAAAGAATGTGAGAAGGGATGTGTTCAGAGATGGCACTAAGTCCTAGTTGGTGATGAAGTTGGGCATTGGGTATTAATTGGGTATCGGTACATTCAATATTGATGCAGGACTAAAAATAAACTTGGATCCATATATTGTTGCGAGTCAACTAAAAATTTTAATACCGGTTGGTACGGCAATAATTATTGTAGCTCCTGTAAAATAAGCTCGTGTATCTACATCTATTCCTACTGCGAATATATGGTGTGTAAACAATCTTGCTAGCAGCCGCACCTTCGCAAACCGAGCAGGCTTAGGTGAGTAAATGACATAAAAGGAATCTGTATAACAGACAAATTGTATTGTATTTATAAAGATGACTGGCCGCTGAGGACAGGGTAGAGGGTACGCAATCTGGAATAAGCTAGATTGAATTTAGATTTTGTAGCAATTACAGGTGAGATACGGTCATCTGTTTTTTTCTCTTCTTTTTCTTTTGGAATGTTAGTTTTCTCTCTCTCTCTCTCTCTCTCTCTCTCTCTCTCTCACACACACACACACATACACACACACTCAAACATAAGAACTCATGGATTCACAATCATTCATTCTTCCAGACTCTAGGGAGTTTAGACAATGATCTTTGCTAGAGAAAAATTCCCAGCTCCCAGTCGTGAACCGAACTCGGGTCCCCTCGCCTAGGAGAGAATAAGCTCTTTCGATCGAAAGAATATAAGAAAGAGTTGCAACACACGTCTTCACATTTTGGAACTAGGTTTACTTTACATGCAATAGCTATCTAGTGTTTTCTGGTTTTATAGTGATCTTGCTATTTTAAGACACGTTGCAATACAATAAAAATCTGATGTGTTGTATTCACATCACTTTCTCTACCTATTATGCAATAATTTATTCTTCTAAAAGCTTATTCATTTATCTACTTCATTCTAATCGAGATAAACCGTCATAGAAAGTCTTATTACTGATTTCCTATACTAGGCTAAAACAATGGTAAAATATTTAAGAAGCTGGTTGCTAAATAATGACATGGTCAGGAGGAGGAGGGGGGGGGGTGAAATTTCCGATTTGAGAAAGTTTCAAGTTTTGGAAAATTTAAACTAACAACAAGAAATATCTAAAATATTTAACTCCACAAAAGATGTATTGGACATAAATGGAGTGTCTTAGCGAGACCTACTTTCTTCTTTTTTGTGCAGTAATATTTTTTCTATCTCTTACGGCTAATTAATTAGCAAAAGTAATCCAGAATGAACAGAACTTCAGAGGCTATGCCCAGGAAATTCAAGATATACATTTTATTTGTCATTTTAGTGCAATATACGTATTTTAATCAAAATCGTTAGAGCCATTTTCGATAAAATAAAAAAAAAAAAAAAAAAAAAAAAATCTAATATTTTTCCATGTAAAGGGTAGATTGAAGTGGGTAACCTAGTTTTCGTTTTTGAGTTATGCTGTACATAGACAAATAGACACACGCATATAGGTACACACACGAACTTTGTTGTATTTTTGTTTACGGGACCCTAAAATGTGTATTTCTGGTGAATTACGAATTCAAAATTTTGGGTGCAATACAATACCTTCTCTACCTATGTACTATGTACAAATTAAAAAAAAAGTATTTTTTATGAATCAGAGGTCCACAAAACGTGCATTTCCGATGAAAATTGCATATTGAATATGAGTGGAACGCAATACTTTCTCTAATAGCTTCTGTACCTATCTACGAAAAGAGCAAGTATTATATTTCTGAATCAGGAGTCCTCAAAACGTCCATTTACGACGAAATCTCTCTAATATTTAAGTGGAACGCAATACTCTCTCTCTCTCTCTCTCTCTCTCTCTCTCTCTCTCTCTCACACACAGCTTCTGTACCTGTGTACTAGTACTATGTAATTAGTGGATAAAGTATTTTTTTATTCATCAGGGGTCTTCAAAACAAGTATTTGCGGTGAAATGTTGAATAGAATATTTGGGTGGAATACAATAACTTTTCCACCTTCTATTTTCTTTCTTTTTAACGTGGTGGAGAACGTTAAAACTAACGAGTTTAGACAAGTTTGCATTGGAATCAGTACAAGAGGTCGTGACTGCAGTTACTTCCTCGTCAGCTTCCTGCTGTGAATGCTAAATTATCGTTTCTGCAGATTATAACATAATTCTCCTGGTTTATTCTGTGCACATTATTTAGAGAACTACTGCAACCAGCATGCCATTGCATGCACACTGAATGCTATGTGCAGTTGCTAACCATTCTTTTTCTTTTAAATGCAAATTTCAAAGCTCCTATATCATCAGCTCTACAATCAGAATACGCCTTTCCACTGGTGTGGCGAGTAACAGCCGGCGATTGTTGAATGGTAGAAACCGATTTAAAAGACGCTAACCTTCAAATTAATTCTCAGTTATTAAAAAAGAAAGAAGAAAAAAGTGATGCATTCCATTCATACGTCTTTCTCTGCCTGTTCTGAAAACAAACTGTTTTTAGTGAATATTATTTTATCTAGATCATTCTAATCGAGATAAACATTGCCACAAATAGCCTGCCGGAGTAGTGTGGTGGTAGCGTGTCTGCGTGTCAAGGGTCGTGAGTTCGAATCTCGCTTAAGGTGAGTTACCCGGCCGGATAAGGTTTTTCAAGATAAACATTTCATTTGTCATGCAAATATCTTAAACTTATGGTAATTTAATTAAAATCGTATGCACCTTTTTTATATGATAAAACAAAACGCAATTTTTTTTTTTCATGTAAAGGGTAGTTGGAGGTTTGCGATTGTCTTGAAAATAGTACCAAGATATTTCGTCTTTTCATTTTTCAGTTACGCTGCTCTCTGTCACTCTCTCTCACATACATACACACTTTCTCTCTTTATAATGTTAATACACATTTTAAATATTAATGTGAAAAATTGAATATGTATTCTAAATTTCTTATTAATAATTTCGTACAATTAGGACAAGAACTTACTACAGCAAATCCAATAAAATACACAATTTGTGTCAAATAGCCTTTGTCCTAGCGTTATTCATTCTCGAAATATTCCGTGTTGTATGTTTACACTTTCCAACGTATGTACGTCATCTGACGGGTAAGCTTGAAAGTTTGTGATTCCTCTTTCTTTATATTGTAAGAGCTATGACTCAACGTTTGCATGTTATTTTCCGTACGTTGTATGTAATTAAGCATTTATTTCGTAATTTAAAGCAATTCCAAAGTAAATATGACGTAATGTTTGTATAAATACGGAAGGATAATATTTGCGATTCTATCATCAGTAGAGAAAGTCGTGAGTGTTCGAGCAAATGAGAATTTTGGGGATTTCGTGCAAACTTAAGTGCATAGACAAGTTTTCCTCAAACTACAAGTACATAAAATGATTACGTAGATTCAGTGTTCGGATTTTTTCTTGTGAAAAATTCCGCATCGAAAGTTTATAACAACTCTTCGGTGATGCTTCTATTTGATCAGAAATAAAAAGTTGGGTTCCACTATTGCCGCTTTAAAACCCATAAAACTGTTTCCTTGGAGTTCTGGGGGAGCTAATAGACGATGTTGTTTTAAATATGCCTTAACAGACAAGCATACCTACAGGGAATTCAAAGCACTAAAAGGAGACACCATAAAAAGAACGATTGATGCCTTTTTAAAAGGGCTCTGTTCAAATAAAATGGACACAAATCTGTAATTGAAAAGCTTGATGACGCTGCTGCCACAAGAGGACAAGGGCGGTCACGTCTATTGACAAAGTTACGAGTTGACCCCTGCTGTAGAGGATCCACGGGTGTTCGTGGTTATGTCGTCTACTTGGAGCATAGGAATGTTTTGATGGTGAAACATGGACATGGACATTTGAATTCTGAATCGTATAGCAGAACAGTAATTCGATTTACGATTTATAAATGCTTCCCTACATTCTAGAAATGCAGTTCAAAAGAAACATACTACATACACATTTTGTGTAAACCAATGAGCATCTTATTTCTACATAAGCAGGCATGAATCTGAACAGCAGGTGAACTTTTATTACACAACTAGCCGAACAACAGTAACGCTCGTGTAATTGCAGTTCTCTATTCATCTGTCATCCTTCTTACCTTCTTCCACTGGTCAAATGGAGAGAGACGTAAGTTCAAAAAAAATCTTAAGTGTTCCATTCAAATGACTTTCTCTACATCTCTGCAACACATTATTGTTAAAAAGCTTATTCTTGCATTTACTTCATGCTGATCGAAAATCAGAAATGGTTCTATTACTTGCTTCCAAGTAAGTAGAAGGGAAATAAGAGAGTGCAATAGGCTAAAGCGACAGTAAAATCTTTTAAAAGCTGGTTGCATGTGATTGAAGTTCCTTTGTTTGTATGGCCAAGAGTTGACAAATTTCTGTATGGGAAAAATATGTGTTTTAAAACCAAGTTTTTGTTTATCTCTTACGGTTTACCAGTTATTCAAATTTCCGCAAAAATTTAGCAGAGACTATTCCCAGAAAATTCAGGATATACTTTTTATTTTTCAGTAAATATCGTAATATGATATTTTAATCAAAATCGTTAGAGGCAATTTTGAGAAAATCAAAATGTTAGAAAATGTTTCCATGTAGAGGGCAGTTGGCGTAGGGGGATTTCCTTGAAAATCTTTGTCGCATCCTTGGGAGATACCTACTGAACTTAAATACCCAGTTTGATTTAACGGACTTTTCGCTTTTGAGCTATGCTGTCCACACACACACACACACACACACACACACACACACACACACACACACACACACACACAATGACTGACTGACAGATAGACACACGGACATTTTTCTCAGTACCGAAATCTCTATACAATGTGTGCATAGTACGTATAGAGAAAGTAATATATCCATGAAGTAGCTTCTTACTAGAATGATCTTAAAAATCTGATATGCTACATTCACACAACTTTCTCTATTTACGCTGCAACAATTATTCTTACAAAAGCTTCTTCTATTTCACGCTTATCAAGATGAACATGAGCAGAAACGGCTTTATTATAGATATATTATTTCCTTGTGCAAGAGGAATAAGAAAGAACACTAAGCTAAATCGATACTCGAAACTTTTAAACATAGGTCGCAATGTGATAGTACAATTGAAATTCGATTCTCTTTGCTTGACCAGTATGAAAAAATATATAAATAAGAACTACACGTTTGAAAAAAAGAATAAATATTTGAAATTTTAAACATATAGCAAGCAATATCCTGGAAATGGCTAGGGTCACAATAAAAATATATCTAATATAAATTATGTTTGACGATATCGACTTGTTTTTGTGTAGTCAGCTTTTGTCTATTTCTTACGGTTTACTATTTATGCAAAAGTCATTCAGAATGAAGAGGACAAGAGGACATACCCATGAAATTCAAGATGTACATTTTATTTGTCTTGTAAGTGTATTTAATATATGGTTATGTTAATAAAAATTGTTATCCATTTTTGACAAAATCAAAATTTTGAAAATGTTGCGTGTAATGGATATGGGTTTGAGGATTCTCTTGAAAATCTTCGTGTTGCATCCTTGGAAGTTGCTGAAGATGCCGTTTGGCATTTAGCAGACTTTTCGTTTTCTGGGTTTGCTGTTCATGGACACACACACACACACACACACACACACACACACACACACACACACACGATCTTTTTGTAAACCCATTTGTATTATTATTATTATTATTATTATTATTTGTTTATTCAGGGGACCCCAAAACGTGTAATCGTAGAGAAATCTGGGTATCGAATTTTTGGGCAAAATGCATACTTTGTCTATCTGTATACTGTGTAGATATGAAGTTGGGAAAATAAAAATCTAACATGCAACATTCACAAGGTATTGAGATTTACATGATAAATAAAATGTATTTCTTCAATTTTCTGGGAATAGTCTCTGAAGACAGGTGTATTCTGGATGAATTTTGCGGAATTTTGCATTACTGGTAAACCGTAAGAGATAGGCAAAACTTACCTAACCAAAATTGTATATCTCGTTATAACACACAATTTATGTTTTATACCTACATTTTTTTCATGGAGTTGACCGTTTTTGAGATATTCTTGTTATTAGTTTCAGCTTTAAAATACTTATACTTTTCTCATACGGGAATTTGTGAATTCCTGTCCATACAAACAAAGGTACTTCAATCACATAACAAGCAGCTTTTAAAAGATTTGACTATCGATTTAGCAGGGTACTCCCTTATATCCCTTCTACTTGCAAGGAAGCAGGTAATGAGATCCTTTCTGCCAATTTTTTCTCGATTAGCATCAAGTAAATAGAAGAATAAGATTTTTAATAATAATTTATTGCAGAGATGTAGAGAAAGTCATGTGAAAGGAACACATAAGATTTTTTCTTTCTTAAATGCCGTGCAAGTCCTTTAGTTTGCACATTTGTGCTGCGTTTGAAGAGCAAGAACAAAGCAAAGAAGCCAATCCGGGTTAATGCCGGTCGAACAATTGAAGTTATGTATTTGGTTACATGTATTGTGATCCCCTCTGTGCTTTATTGGTACACACTGCTAAATGTTATATGTCGTAGTTTGTTCTGATCCGACACCGGACAGTTGGGAACCAATGTAGGGTTTATGTCAATAGCTCCCCCAGGTTTTATCCTCATTGGTACGCAGCGCGAATACATGGTTTATTATTATTATTATTTTGAAGATATGAGCAGTCGGTGCAGGATCTTGGCAGCATTAATTCTGTGTATTTAGATTTACATGTCTGTGACGGTAATCAGCTGTTGATAAATTGCCATGGTTACATTTCCACGTGAGAAACATGCGAACGGTGCAATGAACCAGAATAATATGCTAATGAAACCGCTGGCTCACAAAATGACGTGATTGCCTGTTTTGGATAGTTTTTACGGCTCAAGAAAATGAAAAAAAGAGGAAGGGTGTCTAAAAACTATTATTTTGATGCAATTTCCTGTTAATTTTCCTGTTAACCGCACAAGGTGGCGTCCTTCCCGTTATTACAACAGCTGCGCATTAAGGTTGCGTCGAGGATAATACATAATTACAACAAACACGAGGGGTTATAAGTGTGGGCAGGCGACGTTCTTGGCGTAACTCCAATGTTGTCACTTGCCATTGGACATTAATAAAATGCTAAATTTGTGTACAGTAACACATTTTAAGCGATCATCTCCTTAGCGCGGCTGCTTGCCAAGCGGGAGACCTGGGTTCGACTCACCGATGTGGGGAGACCTGGTCCGGGGTGCACTCAGCCTTAAGAGGTACCTGGGGGGGGGGCAATTGAGGAGCTACTCGATTGAGAAGTAGCGGCCCCAGATAGAGAAGGCCGCATTAACCGACCGGGAGGGACTCGAGGCTCTGATCACGTCTCACTCCACCCATTCATGACGCCTTCTGGCTGAGATGGGGGATGAAGCGGCCGGGCAGTAGGCCTTGGTCCCTTGCGGGCTGTTGTCATGGAGCTAAGTTAACATGTTTTGAGCAATTATTTTTGTTAATTGCATTACCTGTAGATTCTCATGACATTGTGATTAGGCACAGAACTTTTTAAGCAGCTGGTTTCAACTTCTTTACACTCAGAAGCTATGGGTCACTAGTGGACAGGTAAACACGGTCTGTCCGTAACCGCCACCAGACTGTACAAAGGATGTGTGGTAAATTGCAACCTGCGGAATTGAAATTGAGTTTAATTTAGGGACTAACTGTTTAACTGTTGTAGTTCTCAGCGTCCCATTCTATATTGGGATTCATTTTACTTAAAGGCCTCTACCAGCCTTGAGGTGCTTTTACATGCTGTAAATCTAGGGCACAGGATCAACGGTTTTGCTTCTCTTCTGAAGGAAGCCAAGCTAGGGGGGGGATCCATCACCGGGTTTGAACTCGCTACCTTGGGAAGCGCAGGCCAGCATGTTACCCTTAGACCACGGAGGAGGCCAAATAGCCTCACTGCGTTAAGTCCAATCCAGTAACAGTTCAATATTCTTTTGCTTTCGTCCTGGCTTTAATGCTTAGAAATTCCCTTGCCTGTTTATGGTTTGCGTAGAAGCTTTCCTGTACCATTTGACTAGCTTACTGATAGAGAGATGCCTTCAGTATCGTGGTCACTTTTCTGTACCCACTCATCTCTATTTAATTGAACGTAGAGCGGCCTTAGGTTGCTATTAGGGAGATATCAAGTATTCAGCGTTTCAGGCAGAGAGAAAATCTCTGTTACATTCACACGACTTCTCTACCAACATTATTTAATGTTCAATGTCTTTCAGAAAATCTTATTTTTCAATTATTTCATGTTAATCAAAACAAATGTTTGTAGAACTGGTTTCACTACACGTTTCCTTGTAGTTATAAGAGGGATACAAGAGGCTGAAGTGAGAATCAAATGTTTAAAAATATGATGTGTACCATTCATATGACTTTCTCCATATCCCTGCAACAAATAATTCTTAAAAAGCTTATACTTCTATGTACTTTATTCTAATCAGAAAAAAATAGCAGAAATAGTCTAATTACTCGCTTCCTTGTAAGTAGAAGCGAAGTAAAGGGTAATCGTAGGTTAAAGTGATAGTCAAAAGCTGGTTGCTATGTCAATGTAGTTCCTTTGTTTATATGGATAGGAGTTGACAAGTTCCTGAATGAGAAAAGTATGTTTTTCATAGCAGAAACCAAAAATAAGGAATGTCACAAAAACGACCAACTCCACGAAAAAAATGTATATAACATAAATTGTGTGTTTTAATGTGCTCTACATTTTTTGTGTAGTAAGTTTTTGTCCATCTCTTACGGTTTAGCAGTTATTCAAAATTTAGTAAAATTCATCCAGAATAAACTACTCTTCAGAGGCTATTCCCAGAAAATTCAAGATATACATTTTATTTGTCAGGTAAATATGTTTAATATACGAAATTTTAATCAAAATCGTTAGAGCCATTTTTGAGAAAATCAAAATTTTCGAAAAAAGTTCTATGTAAAGGGTAGCTGGGGGTGGGGGATTTTTCTCAAAATCTTCGTGTCGCATCTCTGGAAGATACTAAACTTAAGTACCAAGTTTGGTATTTTACCGACTTTTCGTTTTTGAGTTATCGTGTTCACAGACACACGGACACACACACGGACCTTTTTGTGAACATGCTTTTTTTTGGATATTGGGGACCCTAAAACATATATTTCCGGTGAAATCTCGGTGTCGAATTTTTGGGTGGAGTGCAATACTTTCTCTATACACTATGTACATAGTGCGTATGGAGAAAGTAAAAAGCAATATGCTGACTGTGAAAGTTCATAGTCTTTTCCTAACATTACAATAAACAAGTAAATAGTAACTACTTCAAAGAATGTATCATGTATTGGAAATTTCAAGTCAACGACAACGGATATCCTGGAAATAGTTAATGCTAGAAAATATTTAATTAACTGCGTGCTTTACGAGAACATTTTCCGTGATGTAAGGGGTAGGTATTGGAAATTTCTAGTCTACGAACAACGGATATCTTGAAAATGGTTAATGCCAGAAAACATAACAAACTACGTACTTTATGAGAACTACATTTTCCGTAAAAGTTTTTGCCGATGCTTTACCAGTTTATAAATTAACCAAAATTCATTAGATCTAGACCACTTAATTTGTAGAAAATGCAATATTAACACTTAAGTTATCATGGAACTATTATACACATAAGGTATTTTAATAAAAACCATTAGTCATTTTAGAAAATAAAAGCTAACGAACAGCTTTCCATGTCAAGCGCAGTTTTCGATGGAGTACTTTCTTTAACATTTTCGTTTCTCTTGCTTAGAAAATGACAAACTTCAGTTCCAGTTTTATATTTGTGCTATTTTTCGTTTTTGGGTGGTCGCGCGTGACACACACATATACATAAATGGACTTGTTCTAAAAATGGTTCTAATGAGGAAGTATTTTCTGGATCTCAAAATATGCACTTCCCACGATATAATGTTATGGAATATTTATTGTGAAATGCAAAATTTTCAATGCCTAGTTATATTAAATGAAGTAACGTAATATAGATTTGCTGTGACTGTTTTCATGGGAAGCTTTTGCACCCTGCTAGTAACTTAATATTGTAATTGGATGTTATAATACAAATTATTAACTTTTATTTTCTTCTTTTTCAGGTGAGTTGAGCAGCCCTTAACTACACTTAATTAACAAGTGTTAGAGATAGGTAAATATTATTCTTCTTCGCATTATTATTATTATTATTATTATTATTATTATTATTATATGTTTAATATTTTGAAGGACAAAATCTAGTATCCTTGTGGTGAACAAATGTGTATAAAGTGTTTTAAAGCAAGTTAAAGTATATCTTAGAAATACTACATCGAACAAATGACACATTCTTTTCACTGTGCCATTGAAAAAAGTGACTAAAGTTATTCCAAACGTCCAGAATTCTGTTTTCCTTTCTCCTTATAAATTAAACCTGCTTTAACTTGTAATATCGAACAATGAATGAATAAAATAGGTGAAATGATGCTCTAATGAATCTTGAATTCATAGACTTTAGAGTTACCGACGTCGTTTTCTTAGGGTAAGGGAAAACCCGGAAAAATCTTTATCCAGGTAACTCGACCTAATCGAGATTCGTACTTCTTGAATGTGAAGCAGACATGCTTCCACCGCAGTACAGAGGTGGGCTTCAGAATTCTTGTCGTATTATAAAGGAGAAGATTTTGTGTGTGTGTGTGTGTGTGTGTGTGTCAAGCATTCTTCTCGTTAGGTATAACTATAATATATTTTAAAAATTTTTAAACTGGTAATGGGCATTTTCATATTTTTGACAACCTATTTCAATAACACCTTTTCGTTGATAATGAGAATAGTTTGGCGTCTTTTTCCGAACCTGACAAATCTATAAGGACTGCAGCCCAAAAGTGTAAGTGGGGAGGCTTAAACTTATTTTTTTTAATTGACTCATCTTCAGGGAGTTGCGTATCGTTTTCGTAGCGCCAAGCTCTCTAAATTTTGTTACCAAAGCTACGTTTTATTATTATTTTGACACAATTTGCTTTAGAATCTACCTTAAAACTATCCCCACAATATTTTCAACTCTTTATATAAAATAAACACTGTTTAAATCCTTTGATCATAATATTATTCAGTGATATTATAGGTCATGGCCAAAGTCACAGATAACCGTACATATGTCTGGCTTTAAGCATATAGCTCCCAGTTTATTAAATTAGTATAATAGACAAAACATTAATAGAGAAAAATTGATAGGCCAAACATGGTACAGATCTGTACATTTGAAGTACCTGTAGTAATGAACGAAGGTTATCGGATATTTCAAAGTCTATTTGTTTTCAATACCTTGCATATAAGTCTGCCCCATTTGACCGATCTGGACCAACTTTGGTTATTTAAACTTTAAGGGCGAGAGTGAAATTGTATACTTATCTACGTCTTCCAAAAATCATCCCTATCCTATTTCCAACTCCTTACTTTCAGAATGTAACCGTGCCCTGCTAGGTTATGCAGTTACCACCGGAAAAAAAAGCTGGGTCTGCAGTAAATATGTCAAGAATTCGAATTATTAATTCAAAATTATCAGATTGTAAATTATCAAATGCAGTTATGCATACTTTTACGAGAGTAAAGTGTGTACGAGAAGAGGCCTTTTTATGACTTTAAGGAGGCGGGTTATGTTTCTCTAAGCTAATTCGTAGTGTTACAGATTTTCACATGAATATGAGGAAGCACTGTATTCTATTGAATTGTATTGTAACTTAAGCTTACAGAATGGATACACCGCGCCAATTGATATAGATCGCTATGAATATGCCAGAACTTTTCTGTACGATCATTTGTCCTTTAACTGGGCTGTAACAAACAAAATGAAGAGCGTGCGGATGTAAAATTGGATCGCTGCACTAGTGAGCTCAACTAATCAGCAGTAAATGCAAACTTTCAGTAATGAAAACGTTATAAAGAATATAACTGACTAGAAATCTGTATATCCTAGGAATTAGTGTTCCTTGCTTTAATACATGTTAACTGTGGCACCAGGAAAAATGTCAGCATATATAACAATGCAGGTCGCCAGGTCTCCAAGGATTTTTCTAAAATGAAATTCCCATTTATTTTACTTGTAACTATTTTACATTTATTTCACTGAATATTTTACATTTATTTCACTGAATATTTTACGTATTCTAATTGATATCACACATTTTTACGCTTTGCTGGACGAGGGAAAGTTTTACATTTAAATTTCTGGAATTTCACCCAGAAGAAATGGTGAAGGTATGTCAACGGCAGTAATGAATTAAACTTAGGAAAATTGTTAGATAGAATTGTTTGTTGTTGTGGACACGGTATTATAAACCTGCCATGGATTATTTGGCACAGCAAAGGCTGTATCCGAATATTTCATGATTCACTTGCAATTCAGTCTCACGCTAGAGGGGATTTTGACGAGTGATGCAGCCCATAACGTCTGGTGAGTTATGGATCCTGGTCCATCCCATTTCGAATAACAGTCTTACTTCCCAAGGGCATTACCATTAAACTGAATTTACGATCTGCAAAACGTACTTGCCAAATATGAGATTGCACCTGCATCACGTGGCACTGACCTCGCCGCCAGATGTTTTTGATTTCCAGTTTCGATAATAGAGATAATGGTTTCGGACGCAGTTAGCTTAGGCAAAAGTAGAGAAATCATTGAGATGAGGCACGGCCCTCTATGAAGTTATTCGACTGAAGGTATCACAATTTCGCGTATGTATTTGCATAGGAATCTTTGGAATTTAATGAATTCACAGAATACTCCGTCGTATGTGTTGAAGCCTGGTGTTACGGTTCCCAGCCATGAAATGCACATGTGTTCAGGTCTGTCTTTATTGGTTCGGATTTTCTGGTCCATATTAAATAGCACCGGTGCCCACTCAGCACCGCGAGGTGCTAAGATAGTTAGGTATGCAGGTCGTGAACGCCAAAAATTCTGACGAGAAGAAGCATGCTGATCACATTACCACCCATTTCAGCTGGATGATCCTCAACCTCTACCCAATATAGGGCATGAAGTTGTCAGTTGGATTGGAAAGCCAAGGCCCACAAGGACTGGTAATACATGGACATTTTTGCGTTTTCGATTTTTACTTTTTCTGCTTCTTATCTGTAGTAAGTATGTAAAGTATCTGCTGTGCTCCATTCAAAAAATTATAGCGAGATTTCAGAGAGAATAAGTAATGATTTAAGATGACTATGAAAAAATATTTGAGAAAATAGTCCTGTATATGTGCGTGTGTGTCAACAGTATAACTCGAAAATGAAAAGTCAGTTGAATATCAAACTTCATATTTAACTTCATATTTCTGATTTTAGCACTTGAATGCAGTTTCATCTTGTGCATCTAACCAAGTATTTTTTTCTAAACTGAAAACATTTCTGGCAACAATGTATCGTAAATAACGTAACACGATAAAGTGCATTATATAAGCTATATATGTTAATTAGCAATAGATAGAGGAAGTTATGTGAGAGTATCACATTAGTGTTACTGTTTTATTGCACAGTGTAACGAACATTCAAATTGTGGATTTTTTAAAGGTTGAGCCAAAATAAAAAGTTCAATAGAATTTACGGAATTTAAACACGTATCTCCCACTTTTCGTGCATTGCTCTAACTACTGAGCTACTATGACAACATACCAATACGATAATAAATTGCCCAACTGACTCGAATTTTTCCCGATAGGCCACTAATTCAGATATAACGTCTCAATATGGACTTCCAAATTAGTAAGTACTTATTTCCCGGGCACGTTTGTTGATCTACCATCAATATTCAAATATCCATTTCTGGACTACATCAGAACGACATTTAATATCTGAAGTTGCAGCCTTAGGTTTAGGAGTGTTAGGATGAGGGTAGAGCACCACACATAGGTTATTGTGGACCTTTGCAACTTATCTGATCAGATTCGGATGATAACGGGCACTATCATCGACGAGATCCCTAACGTTTCCAGATTGGACACATCCGATTTGCCCAGTTCCTGCTGACAAGCCTCAGGCCTCCGGAGGTTCCCGAAAGGACACTGGCCCGGAAGCACCCCCAAGGCTCAGCCGTAACCCAGCGAACCCTTCGTCTGGTCCTTCCAACCTGAAACAAATGACAAGTAATAGGTGCGAGCAACAGTCAGGGAAGTCGTGGTAGAAAGTGAACCTCCCCAGCATTCTCCTGCCGACCCGGGGAAACCACGAAGGATCAAATCCACATTCAAAAGGAGAATTTTTTTCACGATCTTCAATAATTTTTTTTGAGAGAAAATTGGTTAATATTATTACAATAAAGGAGATTATTAATACGATTACAGTTTAATTCTGTTAAATGTAATAATTATAGATTATGGTCAGCAATTTAACAATCCATGAGCAAGAGTAGACGCTTGCCGGTGACTGAATCTGGGGATCTCTCGATTGAGGGTCAAAGTCTTTACCGCTCTAGCCATTGCGCAGTGTTGCAGACTTTCTTCGGGTTGTCATTTGTACAATTAATATCTATCTATCTATCTATCTATCTATCTATCTATCTATCTATCTATCTATCTATCTATCTATCTATCTATCTATCTATCTATCTATCTATCTATCTATCTATCTATCTATCTATCTATCTATCTATCTATCTATCTATCTATCTATCTATCTATCTATCTATCTATCTATCTATCTATCTATCTATCTATCTATCTATCTATCTATCTATCTATCTATCTATCTATCTATCTATCTATCTATCTATCTATCTATCTATCTATCTATCTATCTATCTATCTATCTATCTATCTATCTATCTATCTATCTATCTATCTATCTATCTATCTATCTATCTATCTATCTATCTATCTATCTATCTATCTATCTATCTATCTATCTATCTATCTATCTATCTATCTATCTATCTATCTATCTATCTATCTATCTATCTATCTATCTATCTATCTATCTATCTATCTATCTATCTATCTATCTATCTATCTATCTATCTATCTATCTATCTATCTATCTATCTATCTATCTATCTATCTATCTATCTATCTATCTATCTATCTATCTATCTATCTATCTATCTATCTATCTATCTATCTATCTATCTATCTATCTATCTATCTATCTATCTATCTATCTATCTATCTATCTATCTATCTATCTATCTATCTATCTATCTATCTATCTATCTATCTATCTATCTATCTATCTATCTATCTATCTATCTATCTATCTATCTAAATATATATATATATATATATATATATATATATATATATTAATTGTTCAAATGACAACCCGAATAGCTGAAGTATGGACTCCTGAAAGCTGCAGATGAAAAAAATACAACAGAAACGTGGTTCCAATAAAAATATAATATAAATAATTATTATATAATAAAGCGAAGAAGGCTCGACGGACTGAAATCGAATATATACCTACCTTGTTATACATGATATATAATGAATGAATGAGGATTATTTTCAGCAGATGGTGCGTCCCGAGTTCGAATCTCAGTTAGGGCGAGTTACTCGGATAAGGGTTTGTTCTTATCCAAGTAATTCACCCTAACCGAAATTCGAACTCCGGACCCGCCATCTGCTAAAATTATGTTCATTTATCCATTAATTCATTTAAGTTCCATTAAACAATGTCGGCGTATTGGGACACAATAATGGTGTTTCTGGATCAAGGGAATTTCTAGTTGGCGAATTCGCCACTATACGCACATGGTGACAAGATCGGCCATAGATGGCACCGTAGGAGGGAATCACAGCTTACGTTCGTGAAAATGTCGGAATTTTACCGAGCGGGATGGCTTAGGCGGTATCGCTTTGGTTCTCATTCGGGAGGTCCTCAGTTGAAGTCCCGTGGACCGACGAGTCTAGTTTAGGATTTTCGTGGTTTCTCTCATCGTCAAGGTAAATACCGGATAGGATATTTAATACTACGATCCAAAGTTTCAGCTTCATTCTAAAACAGTATTAAACTGAAAAAATATGGTAATTGTGATTATACTATAATCTATCCACAGATAGTACCCCAGCGCTATCTGAGGCCGAGTGGTTAGATCACTCGTTTCTCATCAAGATGTTTATTCTTCAGATAAATTAGAAATTCAGTTGATGAACTCATTGGCAGAAGTAGATTCAATTACAATAGGCGACTGCGTGTGGGATTTTTGATGGACAAAGCGGCACAGGGGCTGATTTTCTCCGGTTTCTCCCGCCATCGCGTTCCACCGGTGCTCCATCTTCCTTCCAAGTATCATCAGTGTCATTACCTGCGGTGCCGTCGGTAGTAAAAGTGGGCGTTGAACACTACCAAAAAAAAACAAACAAAAAAACAAAAAACAAACAAACAGCATCATCTGATTGTCGCGGAGCAAAGTAGTATGGTGTATAATGAGGCTTGAGACCTTAAAGGCTGGCCGTATACCGTCTGAGTGCAAATAGCGAACAAGCAGCCAGACTTGATGGCACCCTGTCACCGTCCGCTTGGCGCGAAGTGGTTTGGGCACGGGGAAAAGACCTTGAAGGTTACTTCCATCACAGATCAAATGAATATCACGAAATGGCCAAACAGTTAAAGCGTTAAATAAATAGAATTACACAAAAAAATGGATGGAATAGCCCAGGGATCTTTTATTTCAAGGAACGGGGTCCTCTTACGTGAAAATGAACATTACATGGGGGACTAACGCTTTACTGCCCTTTGAAAGGAAGTCATGATATGTCCATTTTTTACGCCCGAAGAAATCCATTAGCCTCCATCGGTTACCTGGAAATAGTAACGTAGGACAAACAAGAAAGAGAGCCGGACAAGGTTTTGAGGATGTATCTATACGGTCCTAATATAGATGCTGTTGATGATGATCCTAATGTGTGTTTATCATTACACTTGATGCAGACATCCTTACTCACATATGAGCGCCGCGAGGCAGTAGGTCCCGAAAACAAAGTGTGTGCGAGGTTTGAATACCGCCGTTGTCCAGTCCAAGAACACAAAGGAATGCCGTCGGCCAAGTAACAAGATAAACAGAGAAACGTGATAAATTAGCGAATGTTTTGTTGTAGGATGTGGAGCAAAAACCTTGATACATGTCTCAATCAAGAGCCATTGTGTTACACGTCTTCCTGACGATCAGTGTTGGTACACCTGGCCATTAAATTCTCACCAGTCCCCTAATTTCGTTCGACATCAGCATCCAGAGAAGGAAAACTGGTGCTGCTGGCAGTCACTATATTTCTTTAGTCTCTCTAAGGACTTAAACAAGTTGTTACTAATGTGCACTGTGCCATATAAAGCGGAAATCTTATACCAAATTTTGCTCTAAGATATAAGAGGAACGACTAGTCAGATTTGAAACATTCCTTCAACAGCTGAAAATTCAAAGTATTGTGTCTAATTGACAGTCTACTAGCAGAAATATCCGGCGTTGTCCTGGGCTTTAAGTAAAACAGTCTTCCAAAAATGTGTTTGCATTAAATGCATTAAAGTCGTTATATGATGCTGGTATTCAGTTCTTTTTAACATGATCACCTCACCTACCCCACTCGTGCTAACCCCCCCCCCCCATTATGAACCCTAAAAGAATTAAGAGAACACCATTTTTCTTTTTAGTAGTGAGAGTGAACGTTCTTAAAATTTCCCCCGCCAAATATTTTCTACCTCCTTCCGTTGGGTCTGGTTTATGTTATACAGCACATAAAGGATGAAGAGAATGTTATTTGTATTTTTAATTCACAAAATGTTTACATAACAGGCCTGTTCGTGTTGGAAAGTTTCAAAACTGCTTACCGCTGAACACTTTTCCACTTGCTCTTTCGCTAGGAGCTCATTTGGAAGGGGGGGGGTTGTGGTGGACAAGGCGGTTACTTGGCGGGTTTTATCCGGGTTATCCGTTTTCCCCCAACATTCATTCCACCAATTGCTCCTTAATCTCGCCTGGCATCCGTTTCACCGTCATTTCATATCATCCACATTAGTATATTAATCACCCACCCTGGCTTCTCTCTGCTCCTTAACAGGCGCCTGACCGCAGGCTCTGGCTTCTGAGTCCTGTTGGGTTGTAAAGTCCTACATAGGATCAGGGGGAACAAAGAATGAAAGAATAACAGTGTATAGCACCCCACGACAATTTTACTCCTGTCCTAAAGAATGTGTCAAAGTGTTCTATTCGTACGTACTGAAAACATTCCAAAGTGCCTCCCACCAAACAGCTTTCAACCCGTTCTTCCAATAGAGTTTTTTCATTCATTTTTCGTTTTCACTCTATGAAGGAGATAACATTTACATTCATATTATTATTAAAAAAAAAAAAAAAAGTTACTGAGAAAATTACCCATTCTTCCTGAAGATCCTCAAAATTGTCTGCCGCCGAACACACGCCACCCCTCTCTTTCGTTGGAATTTTGTTGTTGTTGTGTGTGTGTGTGTGTGTGTGTTTTTTTTTTTTTTTTTTTTTTTTTTTTTTTTTTTTTTTTTGTGATTCCGTTTCCAACGTATTTTTACTCATCCTAAAAGTTATATGTATACCAAGTTTGGTGCCTATTAGGCGCAAAACCTTCTATGTACGTATGCCTATATACTATATAAAAACTGCAAAAATATAGTGATACTTAAAAATAAAATACAGTATTAGCATGTCATTTTATACACCAGGGTATCAATTATGAGTAGTCATGTCCACAGTCTTCATGAACTTCCTGAGTTGTTCAAGGTTGTTTGACGAACCTCATTTTTTCAAGAGATATCTTTAAAATGAAAGAGTTTTCATGTTTTACCAAAATAGTGTTCATTATCTGATGTTATATTTGCACGCCTTTCTGGTCCCGTATTCTATAAGCCAATCATACAAAATCATATTATTTTGTGTACTCCATGTTAATCGAGATGAAACTTGTAGAAATTGTATAATTATAAATTTCTTTATAGATATAAGTGAGATACAACAGATTGAAATGATAGTCAATGTTGAAAACGTGGGTCGCTAGATGTTAGCGTAGAAATCTTTTTTGTATAACTGAGAGTTGGCGTCACCAACTCGCTTGATTTTGAGTCGGGGCAAATATACGCAAGGGTAAACATGTGACAGCAGGGATTGTCTCTCTTCCTGGACTAGCGCGTTGTGTGTCAGTTTATAACATCAGGATCAGAAAGCAAGCGAGCATGCAAGCATCAACTCCCATGCTTAAGCCTGCTTAAGCGAAATCTTTTATTTATATAAACTGGCGGAATAAAGTGTTTACTCAATCTTATTATCTAAGTTTGCCGGGCTTGTAGGCCGTGGTCCAGTGGTTGGTATAACCGACGTTTCGCCGAAAGCTGCGTTCGGCATCTTAGGGTGAGAGTCTAGCTCCGGAGTCCAGGCAAGACTAGAACGCAGCTTTCGGCGAAACATCGTTTATGCCAACCACTGGACCACGGCCTACAAGCCCGGCAAACTTAGATAATAAGATTGATAACGCCGGCCGTGAAAGCCTAAGCCTCTACATAAAGTGTTTACTTTTTGGCAAAATTTCTGCATTCAAAAAGTTAAATTTGAAGCGTCATTGCGCAACGTATCCAGGTTCAACAGTCACCAAGGGGAAGAACGTTTGTTACGAACTGTGTTCGATCCTGATTAATTACCAACATGCCGTTATAGATTTAAAAATTTTTTGTTAAAATTAATTCTCATACTTTTGGCGATAAAATGCGATTGCAAGTTGTGGAGCTTGTTGTTTTACTATGTGAATACTATAATAATTATCATTTTGCCACAATCATTCATGTTACGACTACTAATTACCACCAAACCTATGAAAATATGTATATGTTCATATCCGAACTATAAATACTAATGCATTAGAAACAATAGGTATTCATCCAGCTAAATAGATGTATTAACTTATGAGAGGTGGATTACATATTTCAAATGCAAACTTTGCGAGCATTAATAGAATTATCTGTTCTTTCTTTCCGCTGGGTTGGTCACGCAGTTCACAGTAGGCGATTCGAAGGAGCATCGAGCAAATTTACCCTCTTTACTTTACTCAAACGGCAACCGCTGGTGGCCTCTGTCAGAGAGTAACAAATCGCTTGAAAATTCAAACGAATAAGTTGAAATTTATAATGCCACAAACACTTGTGCTTGTGGCATTGCAAATTGTGTTAATGTGATCTACATTTTCCTATGCGTTCTTAATTGTATCTTGCCGTTTGCTATTTATACAAATTATGCAGTATTCATTCATACATAATGAAAACAACTTCGAAGGCTATTCCCAGAAAATTAAGTCACATTCTATAAATGTCTTAAAAGGGTAATATTTTAATCAACATCGGTAATTTTTGGGAAAATAAAAATCTGATGTGATCCATTCACATGAGTTTGTCTACATTTTTGCAACAAACTATTGTTAAAAAGCTTATGCTACTATTTACTTCATGCTAATCAAGAAAAAATTATTATTACTGGCTTGTAAATAGAAGCGAAATAACGGGGTACCATAGGTTAAAGTGACAGTCAAAAGCCGGTTGCTATGTGAGTGAAGTGCCTTTGTTTGTAAGGACAGGAGTTGACAAATTTCCGTATGAGAGAAGTATAAGTATTTTAAAGCTGAAGCCAATAACAAGGAATATCTAAAAACAATGAACGCCACGAAAAAAATGTATATAACATAAATTGTGTGTTTTAACGAGCTCTACATTTTCTGTTAAGTTAGCTTTGTCTATCTCTTACGGTTTACCAGTGACGCAAAATTCACCCAGGATAAGGAGGTATTTAGAGGATATTCCCAGAAGATTCAAGGTATACATTTTATTTGCCATATAAATATCCATAATATACGATAGTTTAATCAAAAGCGATTTTTTTCCATGTAAAGGCTAGTTTGGGGTGGGGGAATTTTTCTCAAAATCTTCGCGTCGCATCTCTGAGAGATACTGAACTTACAAATACCAAGTTTGGTATTTTATCAACCTTTCGTTTTTAGTTTACGTGTCAAAGACCCACGGACCTTTTTCTGAAAATACTTTTATTGGATACAGGGGACCTTAAAACGTTTATTCCCGGTGAAATATGAGTATCGAATTTTTGGTTGGAATGCAATACCTTCTCTATACACTATGTACGTGTAGAGAAAGTAAACATTAGCGTAAACTTTTCCATGCAAAGGATAACTTGGTAAGGGGGGGTTTTCCTAAAAATCTTCAAGCCGCTTCTTTGGCAGATACTGAGTTGAAATACCAGGTTTGGTATGTATGCGACCACTCATCTTTCATTTCGTTGTTCTCTCTCTCTCTCTCTCTCTCTCTCTCTCTCTCTCTCTCGATTACACAAGCTGCACCACGAAGCATAGCCACAAACAGAACAAGCAAACAACCCTGGGTCAGATGAACTGAGAAGTCATTAAACCCGGTGAGTTATCTCTGTTTATAATTGCATCAGCGAGGAGACGTTGATGCAATAGAATGATGGTGCAAAGCTAAATGAAAAAGCACGTGGTCGTCTTAACAAGCCAGTAATTGTGACTGGTTATCTATCATACTTGCCGGTTTGCTCAACCTTTTTGTGACATTAAATGTTTTTAACCTTTAAAATGGAATCTATGTGGTTTATATTAAATACTACCACCACCACCACCACCACCACCACCACGACGACGACGACTACGACTACTACTACCACCACCACTCCTACTACTCCTACTCCTCCTCTTACTCCTCCTCCTACTGCTACTAATAATGTGTTCCATTCTCATCACTTTAACAACTTATTGTTAAAAAGCTTATTCTTCTATCTACATCATACCAATCAGGACAAACATAACAGGAATGGTCTTGTTACTTTGTTCCTTATAAGTAGGAGGAAAATAAGGGAATATAAAGCAATTGCCAAATCTTTTAAAAGTTGGTTACTGTGTGACTGAAATTCATTTTTTGCATGGCCAGGACTTGACAAACTCCCATATGTATTTAAAGTATTTTAAAACTGAAACCCAATAGCAAGGAATATCTCGGAAATGGTTAACTCAACGAGAAAAATGTATCAACACAAATGTTGTTATTTCATGGAGGTTTACATTTTTTGTGTAGTAAATCTTTATCTATCTTTTACGGTTTAACAGTTATGCAAAAGCCATCCAGGATGAAAAGGTCTTCAGAGGTTATTCTCAGAGAATTCAAGAAATCACTTTTGTCATATAAATATATTTAATATACGGTGTTTTAAGCAAAATCCTGAACCATTTTTGAGAAAATAAAAAATCTTTCGAAATTGTTCCATATAAAGAAATTAAATTAGGTGGGGAATTTTCATCAAGATATTTATAACGCATCCTTGGAAGATATTAAACTTAAATACCAAGTTTTGTATTTTACCGACTTTTTATTTTTGAGTTATCGTGTTCACAGATGCACGGACACATACACACACGCGTGCCTCCCCCCCCCCCCCGCTTTCTCTTTTTATTTTCCATACAGGGGACCTTAATCGGTGTATTTCCGATGAAATCTCGGAATAGATTTTTGAATGGAGTGTAATAGTACCTTCTCTACCTGTGTACTATGTACTGAGTAGAGAAAATAATAAATACATTGTATTCTAACGACACTGTGAATGGCTAAGGATCATATCAGCGCCGCCGTAGTGCCGGAATTTCGTCCCGCCGGAGTTCTTTTATATGCTAGTAAATCAGATGGCTGTCGCTTTTAATCACACTTAAATACCGAGTTAACCGTCTTTTCGTTTTTGAATTAGGCCGTCCAAAGACACACATGCGTTTTTTCCCCCCAGGTATTTCCGTGAAAACATGGTATCGAATTTTTGTTGTAATACAATGCCTTTTCTACCTACTATATACGCACATAATACTTGGCAGAGAAAGTAAAAATGTAGTGCATGATGAAAATAAAACGATTGTTCACTTTTAGAAGTCGTAAGATAATTATGACTCTTATGGTATAGTCTACAAAATTTTCAATACATAGTTAAGTGTTTTAGATTTCTATATTGATGGTTGAAAGTATGGCAGGACAAGACTGATGCTAACTAACATTTTCGTTTAGTCCTATACTTATTAGCATAGTAGACAATTTTGTTAAGATAGATTTGAGAGTGTTTATATGTTAGGGGTTGAAAAGTGATGGAAAATAAGGCTAGCGTAAGCTTTTAAAACTTATGCAGTAGCTTATTTTATCCACATGTTAAAGCCCAAGCATTTGTCAAAATCATATGAAAACTATATCTTCATAACAAAAGTCAACGATATCAAAGATAAATTTGTGATATAATAACGAAGTACAAGTCCTCCCCCAATATAATTTAAGCCTCGAAATTTACCCTAGGCTGAAAATGGTTAAATACTGTCATGTAAAATAACCTGATGCGTTCCATTCTCATGGCTTTCTAACAAACTATTCTTCGTCTGCATCATGTTAATCGTAAACATTAGCAGAAATAGTCTTATTACTTGCTTCCTTGTTAGTAGAAGGGAAATAAGAGAATCCAATAGGCTAAAGCGATAGTAAAAAAACCGGTATGTGAACAATTAAAGCTCAGTTCGCTTGCATTTCCAGAAAAACAGATGAAATCAAAGGTGCATTTCCAGAAAAACAGAGATGAAATCAAAGGTGACCCCGTCTGAGAGGATAGGCAACTAGTTCAAAAGAAACCAATAAGAAGGAATATCTCGGAAACAGTCAACTCTACAACAAAATGTATCTGACATAAAACGTGATCCACATTTTTTGTACCGTGAGTTTTTGTCTCTCTTATGGTTTACCAGCTTTGCAAAATTCAGCAAAATTCATTCAGAACGAACAGGTCTTCAGAAACTATTCCCAAAAAATTCAAATTATACATTTTATTTCTAATGTAAATAGCTTTAATATACTTATTTTAATCAAAATCGTTACAGCCATTTTTTCAGAAGGTCAGAATTTCAAAACATTTTCCATGGAAAGGGTAGCTTGGAGTGGGGAGATTCATACGAACTGCATGTTGGGACTTTTAGCTCTGTTTAACGGCATAAATCCGCGTTAATTAAACTATTAGTATTTGTTTAGAATGTTACACTATTTAAGAATAAATTCATTCTGAAATTTAGATTATTAGCATAGGATTACTTTACTCCGCGCATTGCTCCAGCTCACGATGCACTGGCCACGTGGGTCTGTTGTGGCGCGAGTGAATACGATTCAGAGGCAGTGACTAATGCAGTAAATAACGAATTTGTTTCTGTGATGCTGCTTCTAATCTCAAAGTGCTTATTTTGGTATCGCCATTCTACTCTTACAGTCATCTGTATTTGTATTGCATATCTGTTACAAAGACTCTGTGAATTTGTCATTGATAGAAAAAGTCGTATGATTCTTTCACAACATCACGTTTTTAAGATTTGAAAGATCTGCTAAGGTAGAGCCTATTTGGGCAGTTTCGCCTCATGGCCTAAGTACTAGACCCTTCTCACAGGATGCAAATGTCATTCGTGGTTATCAGCCCGCAAGATCTGAATGAACGCAGCAAATAAAAAACAACAGTGATTTATTGGTGAGCAGAAAGCGGAACTTTGGAATGATGATTAAGTGTTGAAGCAGGATATCTTAATTACGGGGCTATTAGCACTGGCCGCTGCTTAACCGCCACTAATTATAGTAATCCATCAACGGTTCCAAACCCATGCGGCTGCTATGTTGACTCTGTCGGGACATTAGGTCAGCAATTTCTACAGGTCCGCAAGGGAGTCTTTGGGGTTGCTATTACTGATTCTCTTGCCTCAAAGGACACCAAATATGCTGCAAAACACATTGTTTTGGATAGGCAATACGCGTACACGATTAAACAATACGTAACACTTTGATCTTGACAAAGGTTTCGCTATTCCGCCTATGTAGTGTGGGGATAGCATGTCTCCCTTACATTCAAGAGATTTCAAGTTCGAATCTCGGTTAGAGTTACATGAATGAGGTTTTTTCCATGCGTATTTCTCTTGTGCTGAGAAGAGAATCTCTGGCAACATTAATCTCTATGGAGCCTGAGCACATTTGAGCAACATTTTAACCCTCACATTCATTCATCGTCCAATGTGATCTATCAGGCTTAAGAGACGATAAAACGTCACATCGTAACATAATTTCAAACGAATAGCAGTAAATTTCGCAAGAGGTTTTGAAAAATAAAGATCTTCGGTATAAAACCTGACCGCTCTCGCGGGGTTCTGCCGCTGTGCATAACACGGCATGATACAGCCAGCCGTGCCAGCTATAGTGTTTTTTTTTACTTTCTCTAGCACGTATGCACAATGTACACAGTAGATAGAGAAGGTTTTGTATTCCATCCAAAAATTCCATACTGAGATTTCGCCGTAGCAATCAGAGACCCAAATAGTTTTAATTGCATTGAACATAAATTCAGAATGGCTCTAATCTTTATTTGATTACATCATTGGCAGTTGTTGATGAAAGGAGCAAAAGACAGATTGCCAATGCTTTCCGAATAATGAAAATGCTAGCTTTTGTGTATTTTTCATGGGATCGGGATGAGAGATGAAGCAAATTGATCTATTTTATTATGTGTATTAATTTAAAAAATAAGTCCTAATTAAAGCTCAATAAACACAAAATATACCGAGCATGCGAAAGCATTCTTAAAGCATGTTTTTGCTAAGTAGACAAACATAACGTGGAAAACACAAAGACGATCATGGAACTGCGAACTTCTTTATAACAGCAACCATTCTGCCAGGAGATGGTTCTGACAATCGTTCCACTAGGATTAAATTGTGTCCTTACCCCTCTCCTTAACACTGCTCACCTTGGCCACGCCCTTTGTTTATAGGTTATTGTATGCGTCGGACTTGAATACAAACCAGGGATATTGACAAATCCAGGACTGGTATAGAACATAAATGGTGAAAAGGTTCCGACAACATTAAATAAACACGCCAAAAGACTCTAACAGCATCGGCACATTTTTGTGCGAATTTTGTACTGATTAAGATAGAGTAGATAGAAAATCAAGATTTTATAAGAAGAGTTTATAAAAATAAACAGCTGCTATAGAAGTTAATGTGAATGTTTTTCATTATTTTTTCCTGTAGTAAACTTTTTGCATTTATATGAAATTCAGCCAGAGTTAGGATGATTTCGGGGCCATTTACAGAACATTCCTTACTCATTTTGTTCGTAATTACAGTAGTATCTTGTGTGTGTGTGTGTGTGTGAAAAATTCAAAACTCATAAACTTATGAATGCTTATACACGTAAAGCGCTTATAGTGAAACGAAATCCCTGAAAATCTTCGCCTTACCTCGTCGGAAAATGTTTGTTCTTAAATGTGCTGTTTAAACTACTTCCTGTATCTAAGTGATGGATAAAGGAAGATTTCAGCGTCCATCTGGTTCTTGACATGTTGGATACCCATCTTGATAGTCTGACAAAAACTGGAGCAAATGATCCAGACAAAAGCCGCACGTACAGCTGCCGTCACCTTAGAATCCCTAACTTTCTTATCTTGGATAGAATGGTTGTTCTGTCTTGTTAAATGACACTTGTTACATCGTTTTATGTAGAAATGATGCAACATTTCGTTATTTAAGCCTGGACTAGACATTCCACTGATGGTATCTCTTAGGTAGTGAATGCTACTTTTGACAGTCGTGCTCTTGCTGTGTGTTTTGTAGTGACGAATGTGACGTAGCGACTCAGTGTATCTAGTGAAGGGAGTAGCTAGCTGCACATGCTGGAAAATGTTATCAATCGGTTTGATACAAGTCTGGTCAACATATTCAAAACCAATGTGCGAAGACGATTATTAAATTGTTTGTCTTATTGTAAAATAGGAAACACCAAATGCCTTATGTCCAGGACAAAAACTATCAATACTAAATTTTAATAAATGTTGAATACTACAAGTACGAATACGTTTCTAACAAATGAGTGAGAAACTGTCAGAACTTCAGCCGCGCGCTCCTATAATACAGATAATGAAAATGTGTTGCATATGAAATCGGATCCCCAAACGCTTTGATCTTCCGTTTTCCATCTCAACTACGTTATTTAATGCAGTACATTAGAAATAAAAATAACGTATCTGTCTTAAAGTAAATGGTGAAAATGTTTCTTATTAGCACAGATTGGTAAATACTTCAGTTACCACTTCCATTCCGAATAAGCTGGGGTATCCCTGGAGAGCGGAGTATTATCTCTGTGATAAGTTACCTGATAAGATAATCATGGAGTAAAATGAAATAGGTATTACATTGTCATTCTTTTTTCTATGCACTGTCGTTTATTTTATAATTCTTGCAAAAGTCTATTTTTCTACAGTGTCGGAGGGGAAAAAGTGAAAATATTTGTATAAGCGTTTGAAGACGATTTGAAGATCCCGTATTTACAGTTATTTTTCTCGCTATTTTCTAAAATTATATTCATTAGAAAAATGTCACAATGTTTTTAGGATGGCTATTATTTTCGATCGCAGACGTTTGGTTGTTACGAAACAGGTGGACCCTCCTCTGCCCTTTGGCCTGCCCGATTATAGGTGGTGTGATGTATGTAAACACAGCAGAGACATAGTTCAGTGTGGTTCAAAACATTAGCGGCTAACCGAATTGCTAGTCAACCAGGTCGAATAATATTTCTAATTGTTTCAATACATACTATAAAAGGTATTAAAGCACCTGGGGTTCCTTGACAATAAACACTGAAATGTGTGCTTTATTTATGACAATGTTATTAATAAGCGGACAAAATGAGATACACTTCGTAGTATACGATTTGTTCTCTACTAAATATAATATTATTTGCACCTTTTTACCTCCCACCTATATATGTGTATACACACACACACACACACACACACACACACACACACACACCACACACACACATTTCATGATAACCAAGTGAGCGTTTGCCGAAATGGTTTCATTACACATTTCGTTATAGGTACAAGAAGGCTAAAGCGGGTCAGTATAGATATATGCTGGCTTTAAAATTCCATACTACATGTATGGCATCACGAGAAACAAAATATTACTTGGTACATCACCTTGGCACATTAAATTTTGGAAAATTCAAGCCGTTACATGAATTCCTAGGAAATGATTAACGTCAAACATTTGACTAGGCTTGTTTGAAATTTAACGTCTTTTAAACGGATAGGTTATATCGAACGATGAATGAAAACGAAATTGAATTAATTGAAATAATACTCAAATAGGCTCAGGGTCCCATAACGTTACGACACTCGTTAACTTAGGATATGGGAAAACCTTGGGGGGGGGGGGTTATCCAGATAACTCATCCTAATCGAGATTCAAAATCTGGTTCGAACTCGAATACGTGACGTTTTGAATGCAAGGCAGACACACTACCCTCGTACCTCAGTGGGGCGCTAAATTCTTGTGTAGTTTTATTTTAATAGTTATACAACGTTCATCCAGAATGAAGCCGCTTTACACATCGCGAATTTAGAGCTATTCACAACCATTTCAATATATACATTTTATTATAAATGGATTTTCATTCTAATAGACAGCTGTTAGTTGCAAGATTATTATAAACATACCCTACGGAGGTGCCGAATTTAAATATCATGTTTCGTAAGTATCCAATTTTCATCTTATTGTGTTGTTTACATATAAACGCGTGCGCACGGGCTAACAGCACGGGCCGTTGAGAGTTCATGAAAAGTTATGTTCTAAACGGATGAAGATTATGGTGTCAATCTGAGATTTGTCTTGTGATGTAGGGTGGTTGTTACACTGTAGATGTCGCCTTATGTAAAATAAGACAACACAGAACCGTGACGAGGAATTGAAAATTTTGTCGCACCAATATCCATATTTCATTCTCCACATTAGAAGAGCGTGCTCCTAAATACAGCTATTTGGGAGTCTATTTTCATCGCTGCAAACTTATGGATTAGGACCTAAGCTTCCGCTCTCTAGTTATAACAGCCACCAAATTATTGTTGGTAGACGTGGGTTTCCTCGGAAACAAGTTCGTAAGGTGTAATTCAGAATTTCTTTTGTAAACATATCACTGAGAAACACAGAAAACACACGATCTTGTAAATATACACGCTCCTTTCCTTACCAAATATACTTATTTTCTCTAGCACGCATGTACAATGTACATACTAGATAGAGAAGGTATTGTATTCCACCCAAAATTTCGATACCGAGATTTTACCGGAAATATATGTTTTGGGTCTCCCTGAATCCAAAAAGATATTTATAGAAAAAGGTCCGTATGCGTGTGTGTTGGACAACTAGGTAAGTACCAAAGTTGGTATTTAGGTTCAGTATTTACCAAGGATGTGAGACGAAGATTTTCAGGAAGAATCTCCCATCCCCATTACATGGGACTTTTTTCACACCTTTATTTTGTACTATTTTGATTAAAATACCACATTTTTAAGATATTTTCATAACAAACAAAATGTTTATCTTGAATTTTCTGGGAATATCATTTCAATTGTTTCACATAGCAAAGAGCTTTTAAAAGATTTAACTATCGCTTTAGGCCAGCGTATTCCTTTATTTCCCTTCTATTTATTTACAAGGAAGAAAATAATAAGACCAACTCTACTAATTTTTCTCTCAATTAGAGTTATGTAGAAAAAGGAATATATTTTGTAAGGAAAGTTTTTTGTGGACAGGGAAAGTGGTGTGAATGGAACGCATAATATTTTTTTTTTTTTTGTTGAATCTGCAACTTCTTGCTCGCCCTCTGAAGTGTACCAAACAGTAGTCATTCATGTGTGCTCTCTGCTCATGTTCTGAGAAACAAACGAAACAGCTGTGACCCTAGTGTCGAGGTTAAGCAGATTCGGCGCATTCATTCATTTATCAGCGTTCACTCCATCACAGCAAGTTAAAATGGCAAACTACGTTAAATCCGTTAAGTGGAATGAATTATGCATGTGGAACAACTACTGAATGAAGAAAAAGTGTCCGTTAACAGGTGGGCCGTCCAATCAATGAGCCGATGCCACAAAAACTTGAATGGTAACTTTCAAGTGAGAGGAGAAAATGCTGTGAATGGCCGCGTGAAGGATACGTGCCCAGCATTCTACCTGGCGAGCGAATCTATCGCCCACAACACACTGCACGCTCCAATGGAAACTCTTCCGAGATGACAGTAATAATTATTTGGGACATTCAAACATTTGTAAGAATATTAACGAGACAAATTACGCTCAATGGGTATGGTTATTACCATCAGTTATATTGTCAAACCTCGCGAATAATTATGTAATATTACCCTAAACCTGTTATATGAAATGTAATGTCTGTGATTTTATTTGGCACTGATCAGCTCAAGTATACTTTCTGATCAGTATACTTTCCAACTTTTACGAACTTTCGTAAAATTTACGGGAGTGGAGGTTTTTTATGACTTTATGAAAGCATGCCTTTTTTACATTATAATTTTAATTTAATTTACGAGGGGCGTCCAAAAAGCAAAGAACTATTTGGCATAACTAAATAAAAACGGATATCAACACAAAACTTTATAGTTACAGTACCTACTTACTGTATTTCTCAACGTTATTGCCATTGCTGTTAAGACATCTATTGTAACCTGGTAATAGTTTTACAATGCCGATGTTATACTCTTCTACCGCCAAAGGTCAAGTGCAATTCCGAATTTCCTGAATTCTTTCATCAACATTTGCTTTCCATTCTTCCATAACGAGTGATGAACTCCCATTTCGGACTTGATCATGCTCACTGATTCCTCCTTGATTAAAAATTATGCACGATTTCGTCACTGAAGATAGTTCATTGTGTTCATTGTATTTTCACTAGAGCGGGGATTTTTATACAATATCTAACTGATAAATGTGTAATAAAATGCACATGTATATGGTTATGAATTTATAGCAAATCATTTAAAATTACATTGAATATAGTTAATCCACTCATCGCTTTTTCCTTGTACCACGACACAATTTTTTTTTTTTTTTTATAGTGTTTAACGCTCGCTTATACTGCAATGGCTCCGCAGGCGATGACACTGATGATACATGAAGATGGAGGCCCAGGGGAATGTGACGGGGGGAAGCCGGAGAAACCCGCTCCTGTGCCGCTTTGTCCACAAATCTCCAATGCTGTCGCTTGTGATCGAACCCGGGCCGTTTTGGTGAGAGGCGAGCGGTCTTACCACTCGGCCACGGCGCGCCCCTACCACACTTACTGTTTATATTGCTCCATACTGTACCACACTTAATATTTTTAATTTATATTCACAAATTTCACTTTTACATTTTCACAATGAACACCCCAAATGTTCATTAAACACCTAAGTCTTCATAAATAGAATAGGAAAAGGTTTTAAAAATTATCTGATGTGTTGGGGTCATGACTTTCTCTGCTGCTGGACAGATTATTCCTACAAAAGATTATTCTTTTAGATAAAAGAATGCTGCTAATGGAGTTAAACATTAGAATAACAGTTCTTATTACTTGCTCCCTTCTAAGCAAACCGGAAATGAACTAGGCTATAGTCAAATCTTTTAAAAGCTGGTCACTATTTGAACAATTGAAGTTCGATTCGCTTTGCATTGCTAGCAGTAAAACAAAGGTGACTTCCCGTTTGAGAAAAGTTAAGTAGTTTAAACTTGAAACCAATAACATGGCATTTTCGGAAACAACAGCTAATCCCACAACAGAAAATTAGATGGCATAAATTATGTGTTTTAACGAGATTGTGTAGTAGCTTTGTGTCTACTTCTTACGGTTTATCATTTATGAAAAATTCAGCAAAACTCATCTAGAATGAAGAGGTCTTCAGAAGCTAGTCTCAGAAAATTTAAGATATACTTTTTACTTTCTCTATACGCACTATGTACATAGTGTATAGAGAAAGTATTGCACTCCACCAAAAATTCGATACCGAGATTTCACCGGAAATATATGTTTTAGGGTTCCCAATATCCAAAAAAAGAATTTTCACAAAAAGGTCCGTGTGTGTGTGTGTGTGTCCGTGTGTCTGTGAACACGATGACTCAAAAACGAAAAGTCGGTAAAATACCAGACTTGGTATTTAACTTTAGTATCTTCCAGGGATGCGACACGAAGATTTTTAGAAAAATCCTCCCACCCCAACTACCCTTTACCTGGAACTTTTTTCGAAAATTTTGATTTTCTCAAAAATGGCTCTAACGCTTTTGATTAAAATTTCGGATATTAAACATATTTACCTGACAAATGAAATGTATATCTTGAATTTTCTGAGAATAGCCTCTGAAGAGTAGTTTATTCTGGATGAATTTTACTAAATTTTGAATAACTGCTAAACCGTAAGAGATGGACAAAAACTTACTACACAAAAAATGTAGAGCACATTAAAACACACAATTTATGTTATATACATTTTTTTCGTGGAGTTCGTCGTTTTTGTGACATTCCTTATTTTTGGTTTCTGCTATGAAAAACGTATACTTTTCTCATACTGGAACTTCTCAACTCCTATCCATATAAACAAAGGAACTTCATTGACACCGCGACCAGCTTTTGACTATCACTTTAACCTACGGTTGTCCCTTATTTCGCTTCTACTTACAAGGATGCGAGTAATAAGATTATTTCTGCTAATTTTTTCTGATTAGCATAAAGTAAATAGAAGTATAAGCTTGCAGGGATATGGAGAAAGTCATGTGAATGGTACACATCAGATTTTTTATGGTGTAAATATATTTAATATGTGGTAGGAGAGAGTAATCGAAAACTTCAGAACCATTATTGAGGAAAAAAGAGAGTAGTCGAGTTTTTTGAAAATTTCGTATCGCAATTTTGGAAGATATAAACAAATATCAAACTAACATAAATAGTTTTATTACTTTCTTTATTGTAAGTAGAAGGGAAATAAGGGAATACATTAGGTTAAAACGACAGTGAATTTTTTTAAAAGCTGGTTGCCCTGTGGTTGAAATCCGTTTCTGCATTGTCAGGAGTTGACAAAGTCCCGTATTTGAAAAGTTTAAACATTTTAAAACTGAAACCAATAACAAGGAATATCCCAAAAATGGTCAACTCCGTGAAAAATATGTATATGACATAAATTGTGCTTTAACAAGACCTGTATTTTTTGTGTGGTAAGTTTTTGTCTATCCCTTACGGTTTATAAGTTGTGCAAAATGCAGCAAAGTTCACCCAGAATCTAGGTCTTCAGAGGCTATTCCCAGGAAATTCAACTATACATTATATTTGTGATGTAAATATGTTTAGTATAGGTACGTCATTTTATTCAAAATCGTTAGTGCCATTTTTGAGAGCAAGACAATTTTCAATAACTTTTCAATGAAAAGGGTATTTGTGGTGGCGAGGGGGGGGGGGTTCTTGAAAATCTACGTCGCATTATTGGAAGAACTAAACATAAATGCCAATTTGATATTTAACGGTATTTTCGTTTTTGAACTATGCCGTCCACAGACACACATACACACCTTTTTCTAAAAAAAAATTCGGGCTCAGAGGACATGAAAACGGTGAAATATCAACATCGAATTTTTTAGTGGAATGCAATAGCTTCTCTATCCACTATGTACATTTTACATACGGACAAGAGAAAGTAAAAAGAAGGCAGAGAGAAGATCAGAATGGAGAATTGTTGCTGCGAACCAATCCAAAAATTTAAGTTTGTAGAAGAAGAATGTGTCGGAATTGTTTTGCTCAAAACATGCGTTTCCGGGGAAATCCCAATATTCGGTTTGAGAAAGTAAAACAACTCCATCTACTTAGATAAATTTGTTCTGTCAATGTTTAGTGGCATGATTCAAATTTATTTTGGAAAACTTCCAAAAAAAGACATTCCTTCAACTTGACGGTAGCATCAAAAGCACATTATTTGCTCATCAACACATCTGCACAGCTGACGGAATCACTGTGCAGTTTAGATGATGAAGCTATTAATCCTAGTTGTAGCCGTCTCGAACCCGAGAAGGGTCTCATGTCGTCGTGGCACATGCTGCTCAGGTTCAAGGCCCTACATCCCTTGTAAAATTTGGCTAAGGTTTCGGCGGCGCCGGCTGATGGCAGAGGGCCAACGTTAACCAGATGTGATTGGCGGGTCACATACAATTACCAGTCAGCCGGTCGGTTCAACAGAGGTGTTGGATATCTTGCTACAGATGAACACAAAGTTAGTTTGTCTCGATGTTGTTGGCATGTCATTGAATTTCAGAAAATATTCAGAAATTTGTTTGTGTAATCACTGCTTGCGGTACAGAAATCAGTTGCTGTTTTGAGCCTGCTGCTAGAACTGAATTACTTACGGTCTTGGAGCCATACCTAAGACATATTTCTAATTGAAAGAAACAAAGTTGGCCTTCTTAAAACAAAACCACTTTTAAGCAACATTTTGAGTAATTGCGTTTCGCATATGAATCCCAAGAGATCGACATATAAATTAAATCTGACTGGTTGGAAGATTTCTAATGGATGGTGCCCTCTTTTAAACTTGAAAACAGGGACGTTTCCAAGTCTCATATCGTACTCATGCTTGCAACCGTACGATCTGGAACTGGGTGTAAAAATGTTTGAACTAGCGCATTTTTGGAATGTGTAACTGAACATTGTTATTTATTTTAGTCACTTAAGAAATGTTTCAATGTTTTTGGTTTTTAATTTTATTCATTTTAATCAGCTTTAACTGGTCATATCGTGATGGCTGTGTCGTTTAATCTGTAGCCTTCATGATCTTTTTCCGGCGCTCTTACCACATTCACTTGCACCAAGCAGACGGTGCAAGGGTGCTATCCAGTCTGGCTGTTTTCTCACATCTGTACTCGGGCGGCATACAGTCAGGCTTTTAGGTCTCATGCCTCATGGTGTATATGCTCCGCGACAAGCAGATGACGCTGGGATACCACTCGTGCAGCTTCTTTCATATCTGTGGATAGATGACAGTATAATCACTATTACCACCTATTTTTTCAGTTTTACTGTTGTTTTAGTCTGAAGATTTTTTGATAGTGTTTAACGCCCGCTTTTACTTCTGTGGCACCGCAGGTGATGACACTGATGATACATGGAATGAAGATGTAGCACCGGTGGAATTCGATGGCGAGGGAAATCGGAGAACCCGGAGAAAACCCGCCCCAGCGCCGGTTAGTCTGAATTTGGATGGATATTAGCATATCCAGTTCGGTATTTACCATGGCGACTATGGAAAACCACGGAAAAAAAACTCAAACCAGATTGGACAGCCCACGGGATTTCAACAAAGGATCTCCCGAATGTGGGGCATAGACATTAACGCTTGGGTCATCCTGCTCAGTTATTTCCTTCTTGCATCTACTCCAAAGTAGTTGTAATGTTACTTTTTAGTACTCTTTTTCGCGATGAGACGAAGTTTAAGAGGCTGGTATTCAAAACCTGGGCTTTAGAATTTAACAGCACAATTTAGCATTTCCCACCGCTATTAGACTATTAGAAACAACATAATTCTGCAAGTCTGTTTCTGTCTGAGGCTATACTTGATTCAAAGATACGACTACTTCTAAGAAAACGACCTAGTGTTTGACATGGTTGATTTAAGACGCCAGTGGTACCCATGCGGGAGGCTACCCGTTCAGCAACTTGCGTGGTTTCCGGTTCCGCCTACATTTTATAGAATAAATAAAGGGTTGTGTATGATGAATGTCTGCAAGGGTTCCAATTAGAGACACGAACAAGGCATCAATTTGGTGCACATGCTTACAGCAGTAATTGCTGTGGCGTCTCTCTTCCTCACATGTGGCTAACGTGTTCGTTAATCTGAAAACTGCAACATCGGTTCACTACCCTAGAAAGGCCCTAAATAAGTATAGCTGATATGTCCTGAAGAAGTCTGATGGGGGTCACTCGCCAGCAATAATTTACATTATTCTGATGTTGCCCACACGTGCTTTCGCCTAAAAACATAGATTTCTTTAAAATACTCACTTTATTTCAAATAACATTTTGTGATAGCCAGAAATTTATTATTATGGTTTGAAGGTTCAATACTTTATCATTTTAAGTGTTGTCACTTTTCAGTTTTTTGCTGGCGATAGCATTTAAAACAAGCTGTTACAACACTACTTGTCAGAGTCAGAATTCACATGTACTTAACCACATCTTTTGGAATTGGTTTTAGGAGAAGAGATAACCACCCAAGATCACTGAGCGAAGGTTATAGCCCAGTGCTATACGCCTGTTGACAGTTAATTTCAACAGTTGATTCAGCCCTCAATTCCCGGCCTTATTTCGCATTGTAGCTAGAACAGCGAGTAATTTGCTGTTCTTTAAGCCCGCAACCAAGCTGGAATAGCCTGATAAAAAGAATATAGAGTTTTAGAATCATCATACAGCCACAACTTTTTACTTTCGCTAGTCGTACTATCTACATAGTGTATAGAGAAGGTATTGCACTCCACCCAAAAGTTCAATACCGAGATTTCACCGGAAATATGTTTTAGGGTCACCTGTATACAAAAAAAGAATTTTCAGAAAAAGGTCCGTGTGTCCATGTGTCTGTGAACACGATAACACAAAAAGGAAAATTCGCTAAAATACCAAACTTGGTATTTAAGTTTAGTATCTTCCAGAGATGCGACACGAATTTTGAGAAAAATCCCTCCACCCCAAAAAACCCTTTACAAGGAACTTTTTTCAAGAATGGCTCTAACGATTTTCATTAAAATATCGTATATTCAAGATATTTACTTGTCATATAAAATGTATATCTTGAATTTTTTAGAAATAGCCTCTGAAGACTACTTTATTCTGGATGAATTTTACAGAATTTTGTATAACTGCTAACTGTAAGAGGTGGACAAAAACTTACTACACAAAAACTGTACATGACGTTAAAACACACAATTTACGTTATATAATTATTTTTTTCCGTGGAGATCGTTTTCGAGATATGCTTTAAAAAAACTTGATACTTTTCTCATACAGGAATTTGTCAACTCCTGTCCATATAAAGGAACTTCAGTCACGTAGCTACCAGCTTTTGACTATCACTTTAACATGTGGTTATTTCACTTCTACTTACAAGGAAGCAAATAATAAGACTGTTTCTGCTAGTATTTTCTCGATTAACATAAAGTAAATAGAAGCATAAGCTTTTTAACAATAATTTGTTGCAGAGATGTAGAGAAAGTCATGTGAATGGAGCACATCAAATTGTGTGTGTATATGTGTGTGTGTGTCTGAACTCGATAACTCAAAAACGAAAAGTCAGTAAAATACCAAACTTGGTATTTAAGTTTTGTATCTTCCAAGGCTGTGACACGAATCTTTTGAGAAAAATCCTCCCCACTCCAAACTACCCATTACATGGAAAAGAATTCGAAAATTTTGATTTTCTCAAAAATGATTCTATTTTGATTAAAATACCGTATATTAAAGATATTTGTATGACAAATAAAAAAAAAATATATATATATATATATATATATATATATATCTTGAACTTTCTGGTAATAGCCCCTAAAGACCTCTTTATTCTGGATGAATTTTGCATAACTGGTAAACCGTAAGAGATAGACAAAACTTACTATATAAATAATGTGGATATCGTTAAAACACATAATTTATGTCAAATGCGTTTTTTCGTGGAATTGACCATTTTTGATATTTCAAGTTACTTGTTTCATATTTAGAATACTTAAACTTATCTCACACTTTTCTCTTGGGCATTCATGGAAACGGATTTTAACCACATGGCATCATCATTTAAAAGATGGGTATCACTTTAGCCCAGAGGAATCCCTTATTTTCCTCCTACTTACAAGGAAGCAAGTAATTAAGACAATTTCTGCTAATGTTTATCTTTATTGTCATATAATGTATAGAAGAATATGCTTTTTAACAATAATGTGTTACAGTGATGTAGAGAAAGTCATGTGAATGGAACACATCAGATTTTTAAGCATCTGGACATCGATCGGTTTCTTCTATCGCTCTTGTATTTTCAACGAAATGCGCAACGAAACTATTTCTACAAAATTTCACTTCGATTAATATAAAATATATATAAAACTAAGATTTTCTTAAGAGTAGTTTATAGAATCTATAAAATAAAAGATAATGGGTAGTGAAAAAAAATCGGTGTTCCATTCACATAACTTTCTCTATTGTTCTGCAAACAACTATTACAAAATAATAATCTTTTATCTATAGGATACTCATCGAGATAAACATTAGCAGAAATGCTTCCTTGTAAGAGAATGGAAATAACGGAATAAATACACTAAGAACGTCAGTCAATTTTTTAAAAGCTGGTTGCTATGTGAAATAATTGAAAATCCTTTTCTTTGCATACTCAGGAGTAAATAAAAAACATAAAACGAAAGATGACTTCCCTTTTGAGAAAAGTCGTTTAACATTGAAACCAATAACAAGGAATATCTCGGAAACGATTAACTCTACAAAGAGTATGTGTGAAATGAATTGTATGTTTTAACGATATATATCTTTTGCACAGTAAGTTGCTATCTATCTATTACGAATTACCAGTTATATAAAAGTCATCGAGAATGAAGAAGTACTTGGAGGCTATTCCTAGAAAATTCAAGATACACATTTCATTTGGTGTATGGAAACATCGTAAACATATAATATTTGGATTAAAATGTTAGAGGCATTTGAGAAAGTCAACGTTTTCAAAAAATATCCCATGTAAAGGGTAGTTGAGCAGGGAATTATCTTGAAAATATTCCCGTCGCATTCTTGGAAAATGCGGAACTTAAATTTCCAGTTCAGTATTAACTGTCTTTTCGATTTCGAGTTATGCTGTTCACAGTTATGGGTGGGGGGGGGGGGGCAAACCCATATACACATACTTTTTTATAAAATGCTTCTGCTGGGTTCAAGGCACCATAACCAGAACACATATTTGCGGGAAATCTCAAGTATACCTACTCTACCTATCATGTACATAGTACGTGTAGAGAAAGTAAACATGTGAGTATAAGACATAAGATTTTTAAAATCACATATACGTTTCCTTTTTAAATTACTTCTGTTGTATTCCTAGTATTATTGGACTGTCTATTCTGTTTTTAAAAATATAAACGCTTTTCTTTTTCTTTTTTTCTTTTCTTTTTTCGCAGAAGACTCAACATCTGAAACCCCTACTTTTTATGTTATGCATTAGTTCCTGTTCATTTGTTACTTAAAAACTAGAGAAATAACACAGCAAAAAGCTCTCCGAAACCAGTTTTTAAATGCATGTGTATATCATGATGAAACTGTTTGCTTAATGCATCCAACATGCTAATGTACTTAAAACAGATCACGTAAATAAGAAATTGTATGTAAAGCAAAATAGGTGGATGGCGGCCCTTTGTCTTGCCAAGTCGTTTCATCTTAGTCTGATGTCAGGTTTATCTTACTGGCGGATGTCATCAGCAAGAACATTTGGAATATATCATGATAGATCTTCATTGTTTCAGTAGGAGTCAAGGAACGACCATTTATTGCAATGAAAAAATAATTTACATAATGAAACAAATTAACTGTGAAAGTCATCAGTACTGTCTAATGCTTAAATTTAAAATATTTTTATGGTGTTAGAACGTTGCGGCATTAACTGTAATTCGTAGCTCTACTCTGCATTGCTAGCAAAATATGAAGCCTTCTTGCTAGCTACTGCTAATGATATGACATCTGTAGCGTGTCTGCCTCACATTCAAGAGGTCCTGGGCCCGAATCTCGGTTAGAGTGAATTACTCGGGTAAGGTTTTTTTTCGGGGGTTTACCTTATCCTGAGAAGACGGTTGTAGAGTCACTACATTCCATGGATCCTGAGTTCATTTGAGCATCTTTTCACACATTTCATTCATCGTATAACAAGGTTAAAGGACTTAAACTAAATAAATATATTAAAAACACAATTTTAAGTAGTATAATGTATCAACAATGTGATGTGTTAAGAACACTCATTTGTGAAAATTGGTCAAAAAGTGCAGCAAATTAAAAAAAAAATCTGATGTGTTCCATTCACATGACTTTTTCTATATCTCTGCAACAAATTATTGTTAAAAAGTTTATGCTTTCAATTTCTTCATGCTAAGTGAGAAAAAATGAGCAGAAATAGTCTTATTACTTGTTTCCGTGTAAGTAGACGCGAAATAAGGGACTAACATAGGTTAAAGTGATAGCAAAAGATGGTTGCTATGTTTCTGAAGTCCCTTTGTATGGACAGGAGTTGATAAATTCCTGCATGAGAAAAATATAAGTTTTTTAAGGCTGAAACAAAAAACAAGGAATATCTAAAAAAACGATCAGCTCCACGAAAAATATATATATAACATAAACTGTGTTTAAATGTGTTCTACATTTTTTGCGGGGTAAATTTTTGTTTATCTCTTACGGTTTACCAGTTACACAAAATTCCGTAAAATTCATCCAGAATAAAGTAGTCTTCAGAGGCTATTCCCAGAAAATTCAAGATATACATATTATTTGTCAAGTATATATCTTTACTATATATTTTATTCAAAATCGTTAGAGCCATTTTTTAGAAAATCAAAATTTTCGAAAATCTTTCCATGTAAAGGATAGTTGGGGGTGGGGGGATTTTCTTGAAAATCTTCGTGTCGTATCCTTGTGGTATTTAAGGGTCTTTTCGTTTTTGAGCTATACTGCCCACATACACATAGTCAGACAGACAGACAGACACACACGGACATTTTTATAAAAATGCTTGTTTTGGATTCAGGTGGTCTCAAAACATGTATTTCCGGTGAAATCTTGGTATCAAATTTTTGGGTACAATGCAATACCTTCTCTATACACTATGTAAATAGTACGCATAGAGAAAGTAATACTGTTTTGACTAATTAAATAATGTAATGCTTGTACTTAAGTTTCCTTTTTTTTTTTATTGCCATGTGGCGCTTTAAACCGTATCACGTGACAATTTAATGTATGACTAAGTGGGCATGGTACTTATCACCTATTTTGGTGATTTTCTTCCTTTCACTTCGCTGCTTTCGAATATCGCGGACTTTTTGGAGCAAGTGATGTACACATTTTCAAAGATGAGTTATTATTAATCATGTGGCTAAGACACTGGGACAGGGCTTTGAAATTTGATTAAGGACTGCAGTTCCAAGGGCATTTCACAAGGGGGCAAAAAAAAAAACAGGAAGTTTGAAAGACCAAACAATAGTCAAATTAACACATTACTACAGAAAACCTATAAATGACAATAGTCCATTTATACATATAATGAAATCTGCAATTTGCTACCTATACCACTGTTCATCAACTGATGAGAAATCCCAACATAATAAATATTCAAAGGGTAAAATTCTTGATGTTTTTGTAATAGAGCAACTGCTAAAGGGGACACAGTACCTATCCATAATGACAATGAAAACCACACTCTCTCCACTAAATCTTACCAGTACATCAAAGACTATCTAATGATAAACCTTTAAAAAGGTGCACATCAGGCAAAACACAAAATGCAAATGAGCCACTTAATCATGTAATATGATCAAAATACCCCTCAAAAAACAAAACTCTTCCAAAAAGTAAATTAGAATTTGTGTAACATCAGCTGTATTAACATGGGTTGCAGAGCTAGTCAGGAATTAAAAAACAATTAATAGAAAAAAAAATTTGTGAGGCTGCATATAAAATTAGTGCGGAAAGGGATAAACGCCGCTTGTGCCAAAGTAAGCAGGTATGCAAACCAGCATTCAAGAGAAGCCGCCGGAAACTCCGCTTATCTAAATTAATTGCAGGAGGAGAAACATAAAAAAAAAAAAAACTGATGTGTTACACTCATATGACTCTCTAGCTGTTCTACAAACTTCATACATAAGATTATTCTTCTTTCTGCACCTTACTAATCGAGGTACTCATTAGCACAATGTTCTTATTATTTAGTTCAGTATAAGTAGGAAGAAAATAAGGGACTACACTAGGCTAAACCGATAGTCAAATGTTTTAAAAGCTGTCGTTAAGCGATTGTCATTACAAGTTGCTTCTTTTCTTGGCCAGGAATAGAACAAAAGAAAAACGGACACTCCCGTCTGAGAAAAGTATAAGTACTTCAAAACTGAAACTAATAACAAGGAATACCTCGAAAACGGTAAGCTCCACGAGAAAAATGTATATGACATAACTTGTGTATTTTAACAAGACCTAAATTTTTTGTATCGTGAATTTTTGTCTATCTCTTACGGTTTACTAGTTATGCCAAATTAATCAAAATTCATCAAGAATAAACAGGTCTTCAGAAGCTATTCCCATAAAATTCAAGATATACATTTTATTTGTTAGGTAAATATCTTTAATATATGATATTTTAATCAAAATCGTTACAGCCATTTTGAAGAAAATCAAAATGTTCGAAAAAAGTTCCATGTAAAGGGTAGTTTGGGGTGGGGAGATTTTTCTCAAAATATTCGTGTCGCATCCCTGGAAGATACTAAACTTAAATATCAAGTTTGGTATTTTAGCTACTTTTCGTTTTTGAGTTATCGTGTTCACGGACACACACACACACACACACACACACACACACACACACACACACACACACACACACACGGACCTTTTTCTCAAAATGCTTTTTACCTTTGGAAAATATTGCCGGTTGCTATGGTGTTAACTCATATTCAGCTGTCATTAGATTTCTGGGTTTTCTTTTGTAGTTTATAAATTACACCGTACGCAAGCACACACACTTCCAGAATCTGGTGAGGTAAGGAGAATCTTAGTTGAGGAATGATTCCCGTCCCTCAGCCAGGAATCCACCCGGGACCCAACGTACAGCAGCAGGTGCTCTAACTATTGAGCTACGGGACCAGCTCAAACATATTCGTTTGACAAAGATTATAGCGTTTAACAGATTCCACATGATTTGTGTAGTAAGATTTTAAGCAGGTATCTCTTATCTATTATGCAAAATTCATTCAGAATGACGAGGGCTTCAGGGGCTCATCCCAGACATCTTAGTATATCTACATTATACCATGAAAATATCTAAAACCTATAAGTCTTTTAATAAATCTCCTTAGACCATTTTTGAGAAAATAAGGAATCTGGAAAATTGTTCCATATAAAGGGTTGTTTAGCGTACGGGGATTTTCTTAAAATCTCCATGTCGCATTCTTGGGAGATACTGAATTCAATGACAATTTTGGTATTTTCTGACATTTCGGTTTTATTTTCTCTGCCACGTGCATAGCGTGTGAGTAAGGTAGGTTTTGCATTCTAACCAAAAAAATTATACCAAGATGTCTTTGAAAAAAAAAAAAAAAAACAACCTATTTTGAGGTCCCGCGAATAAAATGCTACTTTAAGAAAAAGTTCTGCGTGTCTGTATAATAGGTCTGTAAACCGTGTAACTCAAATCGGAAATTCCTTTAATACCAAACTTGATATTTAGGTTCAGCAACTTCCAAAGATGCGACACGAAGATTTTAAAGAAAATCCGCCACCCCAAAGAACCCTTTACACATTTTTGAAAAAAATTGATTTTCTCAAAAATGTGTCTATTTTGATAAATTATTTAAAAAAAACTTCATGGCGAATAAAATTGAATTTTTTGGGAATATCTTCTATCCTTCAAAACTTTTTCATAACTGGAGACCGCAAGAGATAAGGCAAGTTTTGATTCACAAAACTTGTACATCTCGTTAAAGAACACATTTGTCATTTTTGTTTTAGTTAATAATTTCCTAGGTATTCCTTGTTAATGTTTCAAATACTGTAATACTTATACTTTTCTCAAATGAGAATTCCTTTTAACTAGGTAAAGAGAACCCAATTTCAGTGTTATCACATACAGCCTAGCTTTTAAAAATTTGAGGTCTCCTTAGCCTGGTGTATTCCCTTATTTTTCTCTTACAAAATGTAATAATAAGACCATTTCTGCCAACGATTATCTCGATTAACATAAGTTTTAGTAAGAACAGTTTATTGCAGAGTAGGTCGAGATAGTCATGTGAAGGTAACACTTTTTTTTTAACTCCTGGCCATGCAAAGGGAACTATATTTCAAACCATCACATAGCGTTCTGCTTGTGAAAGATTTGACTATCACTTTGGCCTAGTGTCTTTTCTATTTCCCTTGTATCTCTAAGTAAGTAATAAGACCATTTCTGCGATCTCGATTAGCGTAACGTAGATGGAAGAATAAGCTTTTATAAGAACAATTTGTCTCAGAATAAGTGGAAAAATTAATCTTAATGAAACACATCAGAAGTTGAAGTTTTGCGTGAAGTTTTGTTTTTTGTTCACACACCAGAAACCTGGTATTGTGTTTTGGATGGAATGCAATACTTCCTCTACTTAATCGTACTATTGGTAAGTAGAAGAGAAGGTAAAAGGAACTACGATACACATAACTTCAAAGCATTTAAACAAGCACCATTTAAGTATATAAAAGTTATACAAAATGACTTGAACTCCAGTACTGAACGTAACTGAAATGTAAATACTAGGTGAATAATGAACAAGTTGGCCACACTGTATTGAATAGAATGAACGTAACGGTGGGAGCAGTATACATGTGTACACAATCCAAATACAAATATAGGACACGCCCCAACATCGTGGGAAAACATCCTTACATTCTTCAGATGCCAGAAGACATATGCTCTCTTTACTTGGGGTATCTACTGCATTACGCGTTGGCCAACTGTTTCTTTTCAGACAAGCAATTTGTAAGAAATAATAAGTGAGACGATGGTATTTGCCAGTTTCCATTGGAGTTTTAATAGGTGTATTTAACTAGGAGAACGTGTTCTAAAATATGACAGGAGAAAGAAAATTTATCTGGGTGCTACAGATTTATTGCTATCCCTACCATCTGTTAAAAGTAAACCGAGGTTGTATTGTATTTCACCTGAAATTTGGTAAGAAAATTTCACAGGAAATGCATGCTTTGAGATATCGTATCAAAAAGCGCATATGTAACATCATTCTTCAACAAGCTAATTCTTCTACTACATGTTAATTGAGATAAACATTTGCATAGTTTATCTTTCGCATATTTGCTTGTAGACACAATGGGTTTAGGGAAATACAGTAGTTTTAGGCTTGTCGCTATACTATGCCTTTAAAATTCCGTTCTCTTTCCTTCGCCTTGAAGGGGGGACTTCCCATATAAAAATTAAAATTATTTTAAAACTGAAACAAAAATGAGTATCTCAAATGATTAACCCACAAAATAAAAACAAAACTAACAATAGTATTTGATATCACTTATTGGCTTCAATAAGATCTGCAGATCGGCGGAGGGTGATGGATTTTTTTTTCGGACGTAAAGATCTTTAGCATGGTTTCCATCGGAAAAATGAAGCTGTGTCTCCTGTATTGTTTACCGCATACATTGAAAGAAAAGAGCCCTGGACTAAATGCGCCATATTTCACGTCTACAAGTCTGATTTGGTTGGCCCCGCGTCACCATGTGCACATAGTGGTGAACTAGAAAGCCTTGATGGAGAAATCACTGTAATGGTATTCCAATATACGTCGACATTTTATCTATCCGTTATGGTTTACCAGCTATGTAGGAATCATTCAGAATGAAGAGGCAATTTATACATTCTACTTGCCTTTAGATGTCTTAAACCTATTATATAAAAATCTTTTAAAAAAAGTTTCATCTAAAGGGTGGTCAGGTGGAGGATTTTCTTGAAAATAATCTCGGTATCGAAATTTTGGATCCAATGCAATATTATCTGTATCTACTATGTACATGGTTGAGACAATAAAAAGTGATTTTAGAGAAAGATCTATGTGTGTGATGTGTGATCAGTTGATTCAAAAAAGATAGTTGAGCAACTTTCAAGTATGCAACAGGAATTAAAAGCACACTTTACATAGAATATTTTTCGATAGGGTCTTCCTCAAAATTTAATATATATATATATATATATATATATATATATTTTTTTTTTTTATATATGCTCTGAAATGATATGTGAAATAGTGTGACAAATTAAACAGATATATATCTTGAATTTTCAGTAAGCAGCGTATGAAGTCCTCTTCATACTGATTGAATTTTGTAAAACAGCGTAATCACAAGAGTAAAAACTAGAAATACAGAGAAGAATAATAGAAAAGGAACATATATGAGGTACGCCCTTGGCCTCGGTGAATCTGTAGGTCATCACTTTCTGATTTTTCTTTGACAAACTATTGATCTGTGTCGGATGAGAGCAGAATGTCTTCGGAAACGTCAGATACCCACAGAGGTCTTCCTTGGGAGAAGTATATTGCACCGGACACGTAGCGTTGTTTCTGCCTGAGAATGGATGTATTCAAAGATGGAACCGAGTCCTCCACCTATTATAAAGGTCATAATGACACAGCTTCAGCAAACGGTTATTTCGATTAACACGAAGTAGGAAGATTTTGTAAGAATGATTTGTGGGTAGAAACATTATATTTTGTATGTATAAATTTGTCTGCCCACAAACATATATTTTAATTCCTCAATTAAAAAATATATTTGAAATATTAAAATGCAAAATTAAATAATAACTTGAATTTTCTGTAAATAACCTTTGAATATTGGCCTTAGTAAGTAAAACTGGAAACAAAATGTAGATAGAAACTTACAAAAAGTGTAGAACTCATTAAAATATACAAATTGTTCTTATACAGTTTTTCTTTGGTGTCAGGCGTGTTAGAAATATTTAATATTGTATTCTTCAAGCTTGAACGGTTGTGATTCTCTTTCCATGGCAAGGGAATAAAAAAAATGCATTGTTTATGTTACCAGGCATGTTTGTTTATTTTAAAATCATTCTTAGGTAAAATATCGTCAGTAACGCAACGCGCTAAATTCACTTTTATTATAATGGATATTTGCGAACTTGCAATTGGCAAAAACAGTCGTGTGGACGTATCAAGTTCACTCTTTGTTTTTCTTCCTTTCAAACTAAGTCCCTTATGTAAAAGCCTGTTTCATTTCAGCGAAATCGGTTGGCGACTATGCAGCCCCATGTTATTTTGATTGCATCATAAACTATGTGCTATAACGTGGCACTAATGGATACCGTTATTTAAATTAAACAAGTTCGTGTCTTTTGGATTAAGAGCTTTACATTGACGCAGTGGAAATTGTCAGCATTCTGAAGTAAACACCTGACACGACATTTGGTTACAAACTCTAACAGCAAAAATTTACGTATAATACGGCAAAAAACAATAGAGTGGTTGCCAAAGAAGTTCTCGAAACGTCCAATTTGTCCCTGTATGTGCTAGCAGAACAGACTAGTGTAAACAATTTTGCCGATGCGAGGTTGCATTCCAAGTTCAAGTCCCATCACGCATGTCGGTATATATTACATTACAGTGGTTTCTTGAACAGGGAATTTCTAGTTAGCAAGTTCGCCACTATGTGGACAAAGTGAGAGGATCAACTCATCGCCCGTAGTTGGCACTTAAGGACGAAATCATGACTTGTGGACGTGAAAAATTGTGAATTTAGCCTAATACCGTTTCCTTACGTACAAATAAACATTACACAGGACCAACCACAATAGTTTGAAGAATACGGCAGAACTCTTACATGGATGCGCAGTAGTGACGTCACGCGGCATCAAGCTTCACGGAATTCTTCAAGTGGAAGCGGGTGTATTATTGCAACGTTTAGTGCACTTAATAACGTTAATGTGAGTTTGCTAGTGTTAGATTCAAAGTTTTTACCATCAAGAATTCATGGCAAATAAAATGTATATCTTGAAATTTTTGGGAATAATCTCTGAAGTTCACATCACTGTGAATATCTTTTGCATAACTGCTAAGTTGTAAGAGGCAGACATGATATTAAACAAAGCAAATGTTCTCGTTAAAATTTATCAAATATTTATGGGTGTATGCGTGCGTTCGTGCTTGTGTATAGAATTAACTATTTGCAAGACATTCCTTGTTATTGGTTTGAATCTTCAAATACTTCTACTTTTGTCATATTGAATGTCATTTTTCCAACCTGGTGTTGTAAACAATAAAAATGTTCAAAGTCAACACGCGACGTACTTTTTAAACATTTATCTATCGCTTTGTCTGCTGTATTGTACAACAAAATGTCGAAATTTGGGTTGAAACTTTATCTGGATTAACAAGAAGTAGCTAAATATTAAGCTTTATTAGGAATAGCTTGTATAACAGCGAGAAGGGAAATGGATGCTCCGCTGATAGGCTTTGAGGCCTTTCTTTCTCCCTGCGTGGGTGATTTTGAAATTGGACACACAATTATATTTTCTGAGAATATTTAATGGAGGTAATAACTGATGAGTTTGGAATGATCTGCGATTGTTTAATCAACTGTTCCTAAATCTCAGCACGAGGTATAATAACTGCTTACAATATACTAACTTCCAACATTAAGAACTTCACGTTGCAGTAAAATTTGATTCGGTAGTAAAGTGAGAGTTATTGCCGTGACTCGCTGAATTGATATACGGTGAATTACTTACCGATTAGCCCTAAACGGATGATATGCCTAGCACGGCCCTACAATCGTAATAACACTTCCGTAAATGGTAAAAAATGTAGAAAGAGTAAATTGATGCGCAAATGCCCAAGGGATTAAAAATTGAAGCGCTAGAGTTTAGTACATTTTACCGATGAATGATATTTATTAATCGAAGTCCCACCTATTACTCAAATCCCACCATAGTTGCTACGTTCTTTGTTGTCAAATCATACCTTATATATTAGCATCTGAGACACATTCTCTTTGATGCTCAATTATTTTCTTTTTCTCAGAAATTATTTATTTACACTTTCCACATGTGCTCCTAAGATTTTCCATGACTTAAGTATTTAGATGAATGGCTTTATTTACTCAGTTTTCAGGAACTTAATTACCTTAGCTGCTCAGACTGCAAGGTAATTAATTACTTTCTCCTTTGCCTTTGCTAATGACTTCTACAAGGTAACAGAATTCTAACATTACTGCTACATGTCTTACAACTTACTTGTTACTTATGTATATTTGCATTACTTGTCGATTTTAATATATGAAATTACTATCGCTATTATTCCTCTATTTCCACATAATTCCGGTATCTTATGGCAGCATTAGATGTTAAATATATGCGCACGCATGTGTATGCGTGTGTTTATAATTGTGAAATAACCCAAAAACGAAATATCTAATAAGTATCAAGTTAGGTGCAGCATCTTCCAAATATGCGACATAAAGATTATCAAGAAAATCCTCAATCCAAATACCCTTTGGATAGAAGATTCTTCGAATGTTTAGCTTTCCTAAAAATGGTGCTACGATTTTGATTAAAGTGGCATTATATTTTAGATATATTCACGACAAATGAAATGCCCATTTCAAATATTGTTTGAAGTACTTTTCATTCGAAAAAATTATATATAATTTGTAAATCATGAGAAATAGACAAAGACGTACTGTATGGGAAATGTAGATTACTAAATTATTTAACACCTAATTGCAGAAATTAACTCTATTGGCATTGTGTTTGCAATTCCTGAACTGCAGTTATGTTATAGGGTTATAATTTTAAAGGTTTAGTGCATTCGAAGCAGAGCTTTCTGAAATTTCAAATATCTGTGCAAGAATTTCATTGATTCCAACTTTAGTCCGACGTCATAGAGCTTTTTCTCAGTAAGAACACAGCAATTTACTTTCGGTTTCTTATCAAGAGTATATCCCGTTTCTGGAAAATCTATTCACAATATTGAGAACATAATCTTCCTGTAACTCTATAAATTGCCGTAACACTTCTATTAGAGTTTGTTGCACATAGAAATAATACAAACACATTCTGTGTAGTGAAGTATTGTGACTAGGGATAGCATCTTGGGGACCGATAGTGGAGAGATCGACCTGCATTGGAGATTGCACGCACCGCATGTAAAAAAACTTGTAGTAACGCGTTGGGGAGCGTGACTGGAGAATACAGCACGTTTTACAAGTAATTAATGCCTTTGATGATAGTGCAGCTCTCTTGCTTCAAATGAATTGCTTGAAGATTTGTAATTCATTCAGAAGAACTTTGCAAATATATCAACGACAATAATACATATTTAGAAACATCGAACATTGAAATGCCTCGAGCCCTGAAAGCTGTCGATGAACTTGTGCAAGCAATTAATCAAAGACCCGTGACATTTGTAAAAAAGAAAGTGGAGACTGTTTGGAACAAAATGCCGGATTTTCAAAAGTGTGTGAAATGCGAAATGTGCTACGAGGTGTTACTACTTAATTATGGCCTACACAAAAGTCGGTGATGTGTCCTATTTCTATATTGCCCCAATCACATCTTGTGACACGGAGCGAAGTTTTTCACAATATAAAAACCTGTTTACCTGCCAGTCGGAATCGATTCACATTTGAGACGTTACGAATGTATGTTGTTGTGCATTGTAGTCTATGTATCTTGAGAACAAATGAAACGGATAATGATACCGATGACTTGAGGCACAACAGCTATTGGGTTTTTGTTCCCTTAAATCAGTGGTATTTATGTTTACCACCCACCGAAACTCAATCGTGTTCCACTGCTAGTGAAAACATCACAGTCTACCACGCAACCACTGCCCCATTTTCCCTTTATTAGTATCACTACATACACACTGCGTTGGGAACACATTTGTTGCTGCGATAACTTCGATTATGTTCCGCTATCGGTCACCAAGATGCTCTTACTAATTATGACTTTCTAACAATATGACGCACTTACAAACCTAACCTGAAATAAGTGGCGCCTTAACGTACCAACCTCTGTACAATAGAGGACTAAAAATGAAGGATCTCAATCTGTTTCGGCGCTCGGTTCATTTGGTATCTCTTTAGGCATGATCCCTTGCACTCGTGTTTTCTTTCCGCTCGCTTGAATCGCCCGGGGGGAGCGCTACCCGGTCACGCCGAGCTCCCATGTTCTGTTTTAACCACAAGAGCCACACTGACTGATAATGTATACAGCTTGGCATTCATAGCGTAAGTAGCCTACAATGTACCTATAATATGTCGCAGTTGTTATTCGCTTGTAGAAATTGTTCTAAAATCCTGACAACTGAATCACACACTCATCCATCTAAGGAACGCGTCACCCACCGTGGTGTAATGGTTACCATGCTAACTTCATATATCCAAGGTCACGGGTTGAAACCCGGCGGAGGATTTTCGGGCGTAAAAATTCTTAACATGGCTTCCTTCAGAAAGAAAGTAAAACCGTTGGTCCTCTGTCGTAGATGCAAAAGAACCTCAAGCCTGAAAAGAGGCCTCTGAGCAAAATTAAACAGTCTTTCATACCCGGTATAGAATGGGACCCTGAGAACCACAACAGATAAAAGAGCGTCCAATAAATAAAACTCCATTTCTATCGTGAAAATATCCTCTACACGAAATGTACAAGTGAAGTAAATCTTCACTAAATTTCAGCCTTCTTTTACACCCCCACTAAGGCTGGTATTTTTACTGCAGTGGCTTATATTACTTTACTAATTGGCTGGTCACATTAACGTTATGTGAGAACATTAATTACCCTCATATCTTCTTCTCCTACTGTCTCTTTTAATGTATAAACCAATAGGAAATGTTAAGAAATAATGTAATTTAAAAGTAAGCATTATCCTCGGTTATTAAATGCGTAAAATTAAGTACTTTATACTGAAATATTTTGTATAAAACTGTTTAAAGACGATGTTATAGTAATGTGGATAAAAGAAACAGAAATAATAGTTCACTTATAAATAAATACTTAGGTATGACGAGTTATTAAAGAAATATAAGAATTAAAGAAAGTTAAACTGTTATTAGAAAATACTAATATTTATTATAACAATTAAACGCTAATTCACATAAATTGAACAAAGTGTAAAATAATATAATTCATATAAATAAACATTATTCTTGACACATAAGAATAAATTGTATATACCTTATTGTATTTAATATATAGGTAGTTTAATTAGTGTTGGATACCAGTGATGTGATTTATAGTGTAGTATACAAAGTTAACTGCCATATGCCAGTGCAGCATTGCTGGCTTTCCAATAGAGCTCGTGAGACGACACAGAACATGAAATTGCGCAGTGGCAGCTCTTCACCTTGAGGACTGGCGGTGGGAGAAGTTGCGCCAACATGTATAAGGAACAGAACGGGGTGAAGAACGTTAGCGCTAGTTTTAGTGCGGCATTATTTAGTGTTTACGCAAATAAGCACTAGAGATTATTGTTAACTTGGAAGAAAACAGTACAGCCGGTGATGTTAGTTATGAGGAGGTGAAATGAGCGAGCTTGAGGAGCTGTGAAACATGTGGTGAGTACAGTATTATTAGTTATGCTCACTGCTGTCAATGCATTGTGTGATAAGCTGGATCGCAATCAAAAATAAACATATCGACATTCCTTCAAGTAAAACACTCCGTCTCACGCTCTAATTTTGTTAATGCCATATTACTTACGTAGAAAAATTAGCTTTGTAATAAACAAAGTGATTTCGCTATAACTATGGATATGTGCCACTAATAACTTTCATGTGAAATGCAATAATTATTTAACGCTGCACACTGTTGTGGTTGTGTTATTCGCGCCAAGCTGACATCTTTATTTCCCCTCTCAGTCATTGCAGAGAGGGAGGGAAGAAAATCAACTTCCCCTAAGCGCAAGACCTATAATATTTTTGTATTAGAATAGTTTATTTTAATTTAACTACGCCTTTATTCTGTTTTATATTCTTAATATTTATTTAATGTTTTTAATTTTAGTTTGTAGTATAATTAACTATCTGAAAAAATTAAATAATAGACATATGATTTATAATGCATGTTTTTGGAAACAAATTTAAAATTTGAATCTAAGTCTCAGTATAGTTAACTGGGGTAGCTTATTGGATTTTACTTTATTTTACTGTCTCATTTTAGTTTCTGATATCTCACTGGAGCAGATTTTCAGTCACGTTTACCCAACTCTCTGCGTTTTTGAGAATTTTGGAGTTTTCCGGATAATACGCTTGGCCTTACTGCTAGTTTCACACAGCTAGCTAATTTCTTCTGCATGTTATAATGCTTTAGTGTTTTGTACTTTGAATGCTATTTACAATTCAAATAAGGCTAGGATTCTATACCATGAGGCTCAACAGCCCCGTAACTGACGTGTGCAGATATCCTTTTGTGAGTTAAGAGTTGCAGAATGTAACAGGCCAATTTCAGATTACAAGGGTCAGTGAGGAATTGGAGTGAGCGATCTTAGTTTTGCCTCTCTTAATGAGGGCTACCCGCTCACCATCTCCGATGAGAAGCGGTTGTATAAATGAACAAAGCTTTGACATTGCTGAAAAAATAGCAGTTTCGCATTAGATTCATTTCGAAAGATATATATCAGTTCCATCCTAGGTATTGTGCATAAAACTCAACCCTTTAAATGTGTTGCCGTTTACCTTAGCAACACATTTATTTAGTATTACACATTTTTTTAACAAAACTGACTATCTAATATAGTATGTTAAGCATATAAGGACTATCTGCTGTTATCTATTTGTAGGAATTCGTTCTGGAAGAAGTGTTGGAAAAATTATAATTTAATATCAGATGATTGTAACAATCACTGCTTTTCCACCGTGAATGCTTATAATAGTATCACTAATGAGGCTTCTAGGGAGGAAAAGATTTTTTATTAGATAATTTAACTTTCGGCCAATTTAAAAATGATGTCGAAATTGAATTACATGGAGGTAGATGCGAAGAATGAACGTACAAAATTAATGTAAAGCAGGAAAGCTTTTAAGACGATAATAGCATTCAAAATACCACAGAAAAGAAACTGGACCGAACTAGATGTAACGCAAATTAGCAAGTCAAGTTCAGTGTGCCTAACAAGCTCAGCTGAGCAGAAACATTCTTCATGTTTTTGATAGTGAAATTATTGATATGATGCCAGGAACCAGCATGCTGCAAAGTTTGATTACAACAGAAGTCAATTATTTATTGAAAATCTGCCCCACAGTAGCTAGGTTCAAATTTTAACACATATATACCGGGGAAATAGTCATAATTGTCATAATCTCTTAGTTGCCTCCAGCCTTGCCTCGAGACGGAATGAAGTTTTTAGTGACAAACGTACATCTATGTTATAATAATATAAATATAGCTGATAAAATGTGCAAAAGCTGCTAATCAGTTTAACCATTTGAACAAGCGTTTTCCAGAAAATGCACTCTTAGATGAAAATCATACATGAGGCAATGGTAGCGTATTTTAGGAAGTGTGGGTCCAAACCATTCATAAATAACCATTAGATATGGGTACAAAATTGTAACAGGAACTATCAAAGGCAGCTGTCATTTGGATAAAAATCTATTAAGAGGGTTCTGCAATTCTTTCATCCTCTTATAAGGAAATGGGCGTAGTAACAAGTTTTATACGAAGATATGTACATAATCTTTTGAGGATAATCATAACACAGACATGGTCTTTTTATTATATATACATAAGGTGTTAGGGATGTAGATGAACATATTTTGATAAATGGTACCTTAATGTGCATCTACTTAGGTGTGTTAGTTGCTTTTCTCTCTAACAGTGTTCCCATAAACCAATCACATACTTTACTACCAGATGTGCTTTGCGTGGTCATAACTATGCTGTGAAATGGACAGTGCCTGTCAGTACATACCATCCGATTTGCTTTCACGGTTTCACACCTCTATACGTGGTCTGCTGACCCTAGGTAGTGTAGGGTTATTGGCCTTACAGAAAACATTCAAACTCAGTTCCGATACAACATTCGCTATAGCGAAGCCCGCCCACTCAATGTTACGGTTTCCGACCCCAGTCTGAGGGAAAATAAACACGTGAGTGCCGCGGCTACTTGAGGTACCTACTCTTTATAAGTAAAATTACAATTTGGAAAATGAAGCAAATATTGATGTAATGTTGTTCAAGGGTTGGGTCATAGTCATGGCAATTATTTTGTTGTTGTGAGAATACCAGTGAGTGTGGAGAATGTGAAATATACAGATACTAGAAGGGGGTATGATCAGTGTGGATAGTGATCAACTCCTCAAAATTAAACTGAACTTAATACCTATTAAGACAGATAACAACCATTTCGCGCTCATAATAGCAAAGCACAGGTTACCTGTTCGCTCTAAATGCCTCCAAAGAAGTTCCTTGTACACGCTGCCAACTACATGTAAGGTTCCGAGTACCATCAATAACACTATTTTCTTCCCATGTGGAAATCAGGTCATGTTGAATATACTCATGTGTTGCCAACCGCCTATCATGCATGTATTGGTTCTTTTAGCTTGCCTATGAGGTTTCGAGTCACATGGAGACGGACCAGGTTGGTGAGTGCTCCAAGACTTCCCACCTCCAGCGGTACAGTAGCCGTCCGATCTTGCTTATCCTACCTACCTCGCGAGTGCCCTGTATCACTAGGCATTATTCCCAACAGCTTTACGAATTTTGACACATTCTATGGCAGTTCTCTAACGGACAATGACTGTTTTGATGTACGGGCGCTATTCAAAGGAGTTACACCCATCTGGCACCAAGGTCGCCGGGTGACTGATTTCACATTAGTTACTCCACTCCTACAGGCTATTCCAGCAGCATTTGACGTTGTTAACACATGTTAGGACTGCCTCTCTTTCCCGCGACACATACCTATCATTTTTATTCTGATAACAGTTTCTCACAAAATAAAATAGATTATGCCCTAAGTCTCGTAAATATTAAAATCACAAAATTTGGATGTTGTTTTAACCTAAATTTTTCATTTCCACATAGCTTATCCACGATCCGTTTAAATATATATTAATATATAAAAGACAATGTATGTAAAGTTCTTTATGGGCTTTTGCACCGATTTCGAACAAACTTGACACAGCTTTGACACAAGGCAAAAAAGCTGTCAAACTTAGTATTCCAAAATCCGATCCGTTTCGCAAAATTAATTATTTCATTTCGTATAATGTCTACAAAACTTCGTAAGACCAACAATATTTCTGAGTGATTGTTGTGTATAACTGGAAAGTGCCAATACAAGAAACTAATTACTATTTAGGCTTTCATAATCTCACAAACTCCTAGCAAATTTACATATTATTCTTTAATCTAATATATGAAGTTGATCATGCAGTAATAAAATAGTCTAATAAATACAACAGCTATTATGGTTAAACAAAAGAAAAGACTATATAATAACATGGTTGAAATATTAACAACATTTTGAACTGCATTATATTAAACTGTAATAATAGCAAACACATCAAACCAGAGAAAATACTTATCATTATCACTATCCTTGTCTTCATATTATTACTTACTGTATATTGATATATAATAACACAAAAGGATTCAGTATAATCGTATTGGTTACAGACGTTCTGTGGGGCTCAAACATTACTAACATAGAGTAATAGATAATTCAATTTTTGTAACCAGCGGGTATCTTTTTCAATGGGAAGTTTGTGATTTTTATAAACAGAAGCACAAAAAACTGATAGCATATTAAAAAAACAAAACAAAAACACGATAAATTAGGCGTAGATAACAGTTATATATCAAATCAGACAAAAATAACATTTGTTCTTCCTCTTTTCTTTTATGAGTTCATTTTGTTGGTTTTTCTTTCGTGTTTTCTCTGTATTTTTCTGTATGTTGGCTACCGGGAATGAACAAAAATAGACTTAAACTGCTATTACTTCTTCCCAATTAAGATTTTCTCTGTAAATAGCGATGAATCCCTCAAATGTGACAACGGGTAAGTCACAGATACATCACAAGAAACTATCATTACAAACTGGTAATTGTGGTTGCTCAATCGTGTTTTTGCATATGCTCTTCTCAGTTACTTTTCTTTCTATGTAGTCTGAGTTTTAATTATTTGTTTGAGTGTGATGTTTAATAGTTTCTAAATACATCCGAAGAGACGCACGGCTGTAGACAAGGCTAAATGTGCTATGGATAAACCGTCAAAACACGGGCAAGGCCGGGTATTTCAGCTAGTAAATATCCATTCAAATGTCTTTCTCTACCTGTACAAACTTACAAAAGAATATTCTCTTATTAGATCTTACTAATCGAGATAAATATTAGCAGAAATGTTCTTACTTTCTTCCTTCTACGCAGAAAAAAGTAAGGGAATACACTGGACTAAAGCGACAGTCAATCTTTAAGAGCTGGTCTCTTAACGAACAATTGAAGTTCTGCTCGCTTTGCATGGCCACCAGTAAACCAAAAAGAGAGATTAAACGAAAGTCATCTTCCGTTTGATAAACATTGCGCAGTTTAAGATTGAAACCCTAACAAGGAATATATAAAAAACGGTCAACCCTATTTTAAAAAAAAGTGTATATGACCAATTGTGTGTTTCAACGAGATCTATATTTGTTGTACACTAAGTGTTTGTCTATCTCATACGGTTTGCCAGTTGTGCAAAATTCAACAAAATTCATCCAGAATAAAGAGGTCTTCTGAGACTATTCCCAGAAAATTCAATACATGTATTTTATTTGTGATGTAAATAGCTTTAATATTTGTGATATTTTAATCAAAATCATTAGAGTCATTTTGGAGAAAAACAAAAATGTAAGATTATTTGGGGTAGGGGATGCTCTAGAAAATCTCGTGTCGAATCCTTGGAAGATACAAAAGTTAAATACCAAATTTGGGTTTAACGGTCACCTGTTTCTAAAAATGCTTTTTTTATTCAGAGGACCCTAAAACTCGGTGTCGAGTTTTTGGGTGGAATACAATACCTTTTCTATACATTGTACGTGTAGAGAAAGTAAAAATAATGCAAACCCTATTACAATTTCTGAATGCTTAAATAAACAAATAAAACAGCAATAGGCAACTTAAAAAACACAATTTGGGTGAAAAATTATACCTATCTTGAGGCATATATTTTTAATCTAATATGCCATCATATTTACAAAGGTTAGGTTTCACATGATTACTACCGAAGATCCGTTCTCCCTTTTGGTTTACAGTTCAGATTTTTCTTAGGAATGCGGTTAGAGTCCGATCTGTAAATATCTTGATTCCATTGTTCTCTGAAATGACATATGTTTTCCTCTAACGATATTACCTTTCTGAATTGCAGCATTGGTAAACCTGTCCAATCTGGCACAGCCTTTTACAGATCTGAGAAACTTTGTTTTTGTAGCTTGCAATTTTCTAATATCCTTGCATGTTCAGTTCTCAGACCCATGTAATATAACAGGTATTGCTGTTACTATATAGAATGTTAACTGTCTCTTCTTGTTTTCCCTTTCATTGTATCATGTGCTCCGTTCATTGTATCATGTACAGGCAGCCGGACAATTGGCAAGATTGTAGAGGGCTCCTATTTAAACAGTTTGAGATAGGGAACCTATTGTCCCTTTTGCAAAATGTCTAAGTTATGGCATGTTTTCTGCATCGCACAACAATGACCATAAATTAAAAGCAGGTGGATGTGTGTGTGTGTGTGTGTGTGTGTGTGTGTGTGTCCGTGTCCGTGTCCTATTTTCAAACAGAATACCTCATCTCTATGCAGTAGTCGAAGGAATGCAGTAATAATGTAATAAATTATTGGACTCGCAACTTTGGCAAAATTACCAGTTCTTTGAGGATGTGCACGCCGCTGATACCTTGGTTTCAGATCATATGAGTTAGCGAGAGCGCTCCGCTCTAACATATTGGTGGGTGAGTCAGTATAGCGCTGGCCATTTTTTTTTTTTTTTTTTTTTTATTTTTTTAAAAAAATACATCCCCTGAGGCTTGTCAGGACTCCGGCGCTGTATTCCATTTTACCTCTTTTTTCTAGTTTGTAAATTTCCTTAGTTGACCTATTCGTTTTTTTCCTTTTTACATATGCATACACATACACATTTACAAACACAGAAACACCCATGCCCAAGGCGGGACTCGAACACACGATCCCGTGCTCCGCGAAGCACCAAAACGAGACACTTTAGCTAGCGCGGCTACGGGGACCGGCAATACCGTTGAATCCCACACCGCTCTATCAAGTTTGCATATTTAATTTTTTCTTTCTCGGCACATACTATGTACATAGTGTATAGCAAAGGTATTATAATGCACCCAAAATTCGATACCGGAAATACATGTTTTAGGACCCTCTGAATTTATAAAAAAAATTATTATTATAGAAAAATTTCCATGTATGTCTCTGTGTGTATGTATTAGTGAGTGTGCGCAGCATAGCTCAAAAACTAAAGGTCTGTTAAATACCAAACTTGGTATTTAAGTTCTGTATCTTCCAAGGATGCGACACGAAGATTTTTAAGAAAATCCCTGTCCAACTACCCTTTAGATGGAAAAATTTAAAAAAAAAAATTGATTTTCTCAAAAATGGTTCTAACGATTTTGAATAAATATTGTATATTAAAGAAGTTTACCTAACAAATATAATGTATATCTTCAGTTTTCTGGAAATAGCCTCTGGACATGTTCATTCTGGATGAATTTTGCGGAATTTTGCATAATTAGTGTACTGCAAGTGATAGACAAAAACTTACTACACAAAAAATTTAGAGCTTGTTAAAACAGACAATTTATGTTATGTACTTTTTTTCGTGGAGTTGACCGTTTTTGAGATATTCCTTATTATTCGTTTAATCTTAAAAATACTTATATTTTTCTCATACGGGAATTTGTCAACTCCTGTATATACAAACAAGGAACTTCAATCACGAAACAACCAGATTTTAAACGATTTTCCAATCACTTTAGCCCATATTACTCCTTTTTTTCGTTGCCCTCCGTGTTGTAATGGCTACTATGGTAACTTGATATACTACTAAGGTCGCGGCTTCAAACGCGGCGAAGGACGATGGATTTTTTTCGGGCGTACGCCATGGTTTCCTTCGGATGGGAAGTAGTAATCACGACTTGCGGACGTGAAACATAGCGAATTTATCTCTGGGGGCTTTTCTTTCAAGATACTGGTTTCTTTGCGTGTAAATAAACATGACATGGGACTAACGCTTATATTCCCTTTAGAAGGAATGCTAAAGAATTTCACCTCCGAAAAATTTCATTACCCTCCACCGGGTTTGAACCTGTAACCATGTGTTTTAGAGGCACGTGATAACCGCTTTACCATCCGGCAACCGTTGAGGCCTACACAGTAGCGCTGCCTTGTAACATTCTCAATCTTAAATCTACAGCACCAAATCTATAACCATCCAAATCATCCTTGGGGTAAAGGCCTAACCAAGGCAGGTCCACAGCTACAACCCTAGACTCACCACGAGCCTACCTAACGACGAGGACGCTTTACACCACGGAGGGCGACAAATCTAACCTCGTAGCAGGTATTTTGTAAAATCCATATGTGATGCTCGTGTAGAGTTACCAAGTTTACCTGCATCCAGTATACGGTTAGAAATACTCAGGCATGTTATCATAAGAAATATAGCGACAGCTCCAACTTTTATCAATAAATTTATCTAGGGAAAAGTTGTAGCTCGAGTTGTATTTAAAAAGACTATTTCGTGAATAAAATAACAATGATTAGCTTGTATGGACACGAAGAATAATATTCCTAAAATCCCATTTGTCTTGAGCATATTTGCACCGAAATCACTCCAACTTGATATCCATATCATAAATTATGGCCTCATTGCTTACAGAATTCGTTGAACTGGTTTCACTTCTCTCTCTCTCTCTCTCTCTCTCTCTCTCTCTCTCTCTCTCCTTTTTTAAGTATTCTGCTGCTTTGAGTTTTCAATTAATCTGACTATTTCACCGATAGATCTTTCCCCAAAACATTTTGTATCTTCCGCTATTATATACGGGAATATCACTGTACTCTGATATGATTATGAGACGAACATTAGTTTAGAGAGAAAACAAATCCACATGGGTGCGATAAATTTAGAAAAACCATTGCACGTGGGTATGATAAAAAACTATTAAAATGCAGAGATAATGACTTCCGATTGGTTAGAATTTTACACACCAATGTACTGGATTGACCACTTCCTACGATCACGTGTCATGAACGAAATTGTCACAGCACACATGAAGCAGACACAATGTTTTCTGAAGCGTTCCTGTAGCGTAACTCTTAAATTGGCTTACGTGATTAAAGAGTTATTCCAACAATGAGATTGCAGACATCATTCTCTTTGGTGTATGAGGAGGAGAATCCCTAAATTTGTTTCCAAATGTTTTATCGAAAATCGTAATTATTTATTGTCCACGAATGGGTAGTAGCAAATTTGATTTTGTTGTTGTTATTTTTAAGATTTCGGCCTTATTCCATCCCACACTATTGCAGCTCGAATCTAAATGCACATAGGTTCATTTAGTAGCATCAAAATGTCCATATTCAGAACTGCAGTCAACAGCTATTTGAATTAAGGAGTAGAGCAATTAAATGGCGGTATAGTAATATGCATTTCAACACACTCACCTCGTTGTATGGTTGACATCCTCATCCAAAGATTAAAAATAAAGTAGGAATTAAATTCCCTTCAAAAAATAAATAAAAAAGGTTGACTTCTACCGGAGCTTTGCTACTTGTATCCATCTGGATATTTTTTACTACTACTTCTCCAAATTTAGTTCTAGCAGGGTCATTAATTCCCTTCCTCTCAACGGAATAAACTTTAAAATTTTAGTTTAATTTTCTGAATCTGCTTTAATTATGGTATTGCAACATTTTATCATATGCAGAATCGGTATCTGTGCTTCTGCTCGAGGTTGAAACAACTGAATCTTCCACATCATGTTTACACAAGAGAGCACATCTTTCTTTCAGGTACTTCAGGTATTCACCGCCAGCAATAGAACACTCACCGAACCTGCCTGTTTCGTCATTTATCGGGAACATTGGTAAATTCAGACAAGCGATGTTCACTCATGCCGGTAAAGGCGAATTATCTATTCATTCTACAGCATAGTCATAGCGTCAAACGATTAGACTGCACACGGAGAGGAAAATCTGGAGGGGGGGATAACGGGTTAGAAACAGCGCAATGCATGCCAACCAATTCTCCGTAATAGGCCAAGCGTCCTAACGAAGGCTCTGTAGTTTATACCGTTAACGTAAAGTTTTGTTGCCACGGTTACAGGTTAAGTCTCCGAGTATTTCCATTCCAATCCAAATCTCAAATACTAATGCCTATGTTAGCCTTAATTTTTTTTTTTTTTATTGTTTCATTTATATATCCCCCTTTAACATCTAAGGTCATACCGGGGGCTCTGCATTAGAAAGAACTCGTTGTCTGTAGGTTCTTTACGTTTAAATCGTTTTATTTTCCTCAAACACACGCACATTCACTCTCATATATATGAGAAGTCAGCTCGCTGACCACTCGAATACGGAGGCAGACTTAATTTCTTTTGTTTTGTTTTGAACGGGTAAATTATATCAGACGGTGAATGTAATACAAAGTTAAAGGTATGCTCAAATGGGCTGGGGTCCCTTGGCGTTACCAAACATTCATCTTCTCAGGATAAGAGAAGTAAAATCTTTTCTAGGTAACTCAGTATCAGGTTTTGAACTGGAGAGCTCTTGAATATGAGGCAGACATGCTATCTCCACACCACAAAGGTGAGATATTCAGTGTTATCCTAAAGTTTTGTGCGATCGAACTGTTGTCACAGTTAAAAGTTAAGCTCCCCAGTAGAAATTTTCTAATACTGAATGAAGAGCACTTTTCAACTGGAATGCCATCTAAAAGCTAACACAATCCCAAACATCAAATTGATAACGTCAAGAAGTGTATCATCGTGGTAGGAGCAGAACAATCTGAGCTGCGATCTCTCCAGCGTTAATGACTTTTTCAGGGCCCTGGCTGAATCGGAAAATTGCTGCAGTAAGATCAGATAGAGGAAGTATTGTTGCAATGGATGCTGTCATGCCGAGTGAGAGGGGCGTGGTACCTCAGTTGATCAACTGGCCGCTCGGCTCCACTCGATATGCAAATCAGGCCTTCCTTATTCATGACGACAAAATCGATTAACTTCATAATTGAGATTTATTTCGTAAATGCTGACTATTGGGTGAAGAAATAGGCCATTAGAGCCGACACCTTGAGGCGTAGCAATGGAATTTAGCTGGGCTGTAGTTACTTTACTTCGGGCTTTATCGTAACACTTTCTTCTCTTTATTACATCTTGTGACTGTCCTACTCTTAATGACACGTCTGTCGTCCCTATCAATTCTTCTTGCTCTTCAAATGCTTTCTATTATATCTATAGCTGTCCACTTGTACCTCATTTCTGTAGTTTTTAATGGCCGTTTTATTATTACGCTTAGAAATCAACACCACCGTTTTCTCTTCTTATTTCTTTGATGGCTATATCTGTTCAATATGACAGGGTAGGATAATGTAATAGAATTTCTTGGTTTGCTACATCAAAATACCGTCCTGACATACACAGGGGGTTTGAAACTTTAGCCTGCAGTCACCAGGGAGTTTTCGACAAAGAAGCTTACTCATGAGTAAAAAATAGTTAATGTGTTACATAAACACTTTCTTTACCCACAGCTCTACAAAATATTTTTACAAAGCCGTTGCAAATGTTTCTAGAAGTTTTTATGTATAATTATCCATTTAACATGAAGTAGAGAGAGGAAGAATCTGTCATTAAAAATTACTAGAAGAGCGGGGGAGATAGTAATGTGAATGTAACATACATTTTTCTATTTTGTGTGATTGAATTATGAATAAATATGAAATTAATATTACAATTTTATATGCATTTATAGTTTTTGATATGTCATGAGAAAATTAAGTGTCTTTTTAAAATATAATTACCTTATAATGCACCTATAGTGCTTATGAATTAATTATATGATCAAAACATTAATGCTGTTATATGTCAACTGTAACTGTGCTTATATAGCCTCTTGAAACCTGAGCACTGAAGGCTCAATAATGCACCAAACAATGCAGTTGGAAAGCTTTAGAAAAAGAAGAAGAAATATCGCTGGATTTTTTTTTTATCGTGAGGAGGGGAGCACTCCCACGGCCGCCATTCCCAGTTCCGATCATCCGCGGAGATTATAGCGTCTATCCATGCATATAGCATCGGTAACTAAGATAATACAATGAGGGTGCTCGATTTATTCGAAGAACCTAGCAAAATCAAAATCAGATGACCATCGATTGATTAGGTTCCGCTTGAGCATCCTGATAAGTAAATTTAGCAATCGTGCTGGCATGCAGTATGCAAGCGTATCATCGGATGGTATGCGTCACTTAATACAACTTGATGCATATGAGATAAACTGATTAGTTAAGATTCGTACGGACTTTGTTAGCATACATGTAGCTGTTCGCAGGATTTGCGGGAATGGCAAACAGGTGAAAATGGGGCGGGGTTTACCGCAGTATTCTCGAATAATCTCCAGAACTCAGATGGCTACATCAGTAGGTTAAGATGCACATTTCAGCTCCGGTTATGGCGTTGAATGTTGATTCCATTCTAAGGTATACTATGGTCTACCACTGCCTACAGGATTTAAAAAATCCGATGTGTTCCATTCACGCCTCTCTGTATCTGTTCTGCAAACCAACCTATCTTACTAAAGTTTATTCCTTCTTCTACATAAAGCTAATCAAGATATACATTACTAGAAATGGTCTTAGTACTTATTCCTTATACGTTGAAGGGAACAAGGGAACACACAAGGCTAACGCGACAATCAAGTCGCTTAAAACTGTCGCTTTGCGATTGTCATTGAAATTTGTTTCTCCTACCATGTCCAGGAGTAAAACAAAGGAGGTATGTAACGGATGAAAAAAATGTATATTTTTGTGTCGTAAGTTCTTATATCTATAGTGGCGTCGTGGCTGACTGGTTAAACCGCTCGTCTCCCGCCTAGGCGGCCCGGGTTTGATCCCAAGCGCCCGCATGTGGGATTTGTTGTAGACGAAGTGGCGTCTGTGCGGGTTTTGTCCGAGGTTTGCGGTTTCCTCGCCACTCATTCCACCAATTGCTCCATCATCACCTTTCCTTCATCCATTTGATTTGCGTTTTATATCTTACACTTCCACACCACATGCCTGGCTTTGGACTGACCAGTCGTTCCAGGTTCTCCAATATGTGTTTCGTGCTCTTGGCACCCCGACAGGCTTCTGAACCTCTAGGCCATCCGCTTGTTAGTCCCAGGGGGGTGTCCTAAATACGGGGAGGGTAAGCTCACTACGAAAAAATTGTCTCTTACTCTTAAGGGTTGCAGTTATGCAAATGTCATTCAGAATGAATAGTAATTCAAGGCTATTCCCAAAAAATTCAGACATTTAAATCAAAATCGTTAGAGCCATTTTTGTTTAAAAAGAAATCGAAAAAATCTATAAATGTATCTTGCAGTTTGGAGAAGGAAGGTTTTTCTTCTTCTAAAATTTAAAAAAAAAAAAAAAAAAAAAAAAAAAAATGTACCTACTATGCACATTGTACACACGTGCTAAAATATACCTATGTTACCAGACTCGATGGAGGTATAAATAGGGACTGCAGATGACCAAACCGTAGACTCCGCTACAAGCAGTAGACGTCGCATTCATAATACTGGATCCCCTAACCAGCATACTTTTGTATTACTCCATACGACGCGTTCACATTATATGCAATCCTTTTGCACTAACTGCTCGGTATAAGTAAACTTACTGGTTTCTATTTAAAATAGTAATGGAATGTGGCATATTAGAATGAAATCATTAAACGCATTTATTTGATATTTCAAGTGCTATTACTTAAAGAAAATATGGTATTTATTTTCTACTCTTAAAGTGGGGGCTGCAGTCAAGCCCAATGAGAGTGAATATGCATTACTTGGGAATGCCCCTCGCCGTTATCTCAAGTGTGTTTCCTATTTCGGGAGCAGTATAGCTAACCAATGAGACATCAGCTGTTACATGATGCGCGCGCGCGCGCGCACACACACACACATCTACCTATATCGATGATAGGGCTTATGGTAATACTCTTGATTAAACCAGCGTGGGCCAACAGCCGCGTGACTCACTCACCTGCGATGGAGACTCGCCCTATAAGGAACTTTCGTGTTATAAACACCTCTCGCAATGAGAGATGTGATGTAAACCTAGCTACGGGTACGACCGAAGGAATACAATATGGGTTTTCCGGCTCTGTCAACAATGTTAGCCCAACAGGAGTCACCCAACCCACACCATGTTTCTAAGATTGAAGAAGCATATAAGTGTAAAGTTTGATCTTACCAAGAATTCGACATCACTTAACCAGCGATGCATAAAATGTATCGAAGTTAGCGGTAGCCATTTTGAGTATCTTCAATAGTTAAGACGTTACATGCACGGTAAGTAATTTCAGTTTTCTTTTTTGCTTCTTTCCTGTCTTATGCCCGTACCGACTATATCATCCATATTTCAGAGACCCTACAACTAAATAAAGCACGTTTGGACAAGGGGTTATTAATAAAAATGTTCACACAATTCCCCTATACGAAACACCTAGGCTGGTAGCATATATTTACATCCTGTATAAAACCGAGCGTACATTGTGCCTCTTCTGACACATTGAATAGTTAATTGAAAGGGTGATGTCAAAATTAGAATAGCTCTGTAGTGCAAAACGAGGAGCAAATCATGTCCAGCCATTAGTTCAATAGATACGCATCTTGATGGGCAATAAACGGCCGACCCTGAGTAGTTCAGTGAAAATAAATACTCCCAACGAATAAACAAGCAAAATAACAGAAGTCGGGCTTTTTATTGCATTCGTGACCATTTTGACCTCCCCACCCTATCCGGTCAGGTGAGTCATCGTTTACAATCACAAATGTAGCTGTTATTCTGCTGATAAATCTGATCTGTAAAATTCGTGGAACGATTTTCAGCAAAGGGCACAATAAATTTGGCAACATAGTTATTTATGTAACATTAAGGATAAAGGAGAAAAAAAAAACCACAAATACCAGGAGTTTCAAATCTGTTTTAACCCTGTTATTCCATTCTTGCATTTTAGAAAAAGGTATTCGTGTTACTGAGCTAAGAATCGAAAGGTAGGCTAAGGATGTTTAATTCCGTGGTGCCCTTAATGCCATTAGACATAGTTCAGTATCCTGCTTTGGTATTATTTTGAACGAGAATAGTACAATTAATAGTTAACCAGTTAGTTTTCAAGTATCCAACACTCAGCGGAAGAGTTCTGATTTTTATTTATGTATGCCCTAGCAGAGTTGCCAACCCCGGCGATAAGTCCTAGATCTGGAGTCTTCTTGAAGTTGTAGAGGTACAGAATTTAAAAGATACTGACCAATTTTCTGGCGAATTTAGTACTCTTTTAGAGAAAATTCTGATGAATTTACATTTTTGGGTTGAAAGATCTATTTATTGAAGATTTCGTTTTTTCGTAGTCGATTTACCCTTAATTATTCAGGACTGACACCCACCTAGGACTTACAAGCGAATTCCCAGGGTTCAGAAGCCTGTCGGGGAGCCAACGGCACGGAACCAAAGAATGGAGAACATGGAACGAGTGGTCGGCCAGGCATGGGCATGAAAAAGTGGATGATTTGAAATGCTAGCGAAATGGACGATAGGAAAAGTGATAATAGATCAATTGGTGGAATGATTGGCGGGATAAACCGGAAGATCCGGAGAAAAGCCGCCTAGACGTCGCTTCGTCTACCACAAATCCCACATGAGGGCGCTTGGGATCTAACCCGGGCTGCCTATGTGGGAGGCGAGTGGTCTAAGAATGAATATTTAAGAATGAAAAACATTTTCAGTGATATGTGATCTTTTGAAATATATTGCTGCAAAGATGCGAAGGGATCCAATCCGTTTAAATAATGGTCAATTTTCCAATCGCAATTATTCTGCTCCTTCCACATTCCAATGCGGCATTAGAATTGGACATTTCTAAAAACGCTAAAGAACTTTAAGTGGTCATCTGTACAATATATTGCATTGCAGAAATACTCTTAGACTTGCGTAAAAAAAAAAAAAAAAACGTGTTATTAGTCCTTGGGAAGAAATGTGCGTAAAATGGGTATACTATCAGCGAACTCATGGACCAATGCATTCATGTGCGCTGCGGGGTGGCGGATGAAGAAATGGTAGGATGAAACTTCTTGTGATTGCGCAAGTGAATTTCACTTTTAAATCAATTGATGTTTTGTTAATTACGTTCCTAATTTTGATAACAATTTTGATACAGTGACTTTATAGGGACTTGAAATCAAGAATTTGGTGACTTTAGTCTGCTTAAATGGTTACCAGCGCCTGCTTAAATAGTTTCATATTATTATTATTATTATTATTATTATTATTATTATTATTAACTCAGAGGAGGTAAATATCAAAACAATAATGTTTATAATGGTAAATTAGATACACATACTTTCAAGGATACAAATATAAATTTATTTTATTTGTTTGTTATTTATTTTAGTATATATATATATTTTAGTTTAGCATCCTTTAACCTGTTGGGTCATATCGGACGACGAATGAAATGGGTGAATTGATATCAAAGGAGTCCGAGACACATAGAGCTTAGAGTTACTCGACATTCGGCTTCTTAGGATAAGGCAAAACCTTGGGGGGGGGGGGGAGACCATAGGTATGCGGGTAACTCAACCTAGCCGAATTTCGAATTCAGGACCTCTGGATTGTGAGGTAGACATGCTAATATTCATACAACTTAAGTCAAAGTCAACTAGACTAGAGTGATCGATTTGTGTTATTAAATGACGTTTTCCCATTAATGACCATTACACCTCAAATTAGACATCCTTCCCCTATACATCCTTCTTCTAAGGATGCGGTACGAGACTTTTAGCATCTCACTTCCACACTAAATTAACTTTTACGTGAAAAGTGTTCGTTAAATTTTATGTTCTCAACATGGCCAACGATTTAGGCTAAAAAGCTGTAGTTATATAGGATATATTTACATGGCTGATAATACATCTTGAATTTTCTGGAATATTCCTATTCTGAATAAATGGTTTATTTTACTTTCTCTTACACATATGTACAATGTATATAGTAATTAGAGAAGGTATTATATTCCACCGAAAAATTCGACACCTTGATTTCACCGGAAATATGTGCTTTGAAACCTTCTGAATTAAAAAAAAAATATTTTTAGAAAAATGTCCGTGTGTGTGTTTGCAGCACAGCTCAAAAATGAAAAGTCGGTTAGATACTGAACTTCGTATTTAAGTTCAGTAACTTCCAAGGATGCGACATGGAGATTTTCAGCAAAATGACCCCCACCCCACCGCCAACTATTATATTTTCTCAAAAATGACACGGTTTTGATTGAAATACCATGTTTAAGATAGTTTCGTGACAAACGAAATGCATAGAGAAAGTTATGTGAATGGAAAACATCAGACTTTTTTTTAATTTGTTCTTGTGTTCTAGATGGGAGTTAAGACGAATTCTTGGCCGTAAGGCTCTGAACTGCCGACAAAAGCGAACAGTGCTGACGGAAACCAAAAACCTTTCCAAATGTGGGAGGAGGGGGGAAGAATGCGCATGCTGGCGTCATTGTATCATGTTATCTCGGTCATTACTTTAATTTATAGGTAGTCTAGTTTTTAACAGCACGTCATTAGTTGCAGAGGTTGAACACTGGTGTGTTCCGTCAGTACACCGATGTCACATCTAAATGGCTTGTCATTTGTTCCTTGTTTCACACTTCGGGCAACGTCTTCATTATGCTCAGTCAGGGCCCTTACATCCATGCCGCATACAAGTCTTTATAAAAGTGGCTTTGAAAATATTACCTTTTGGGGAAGCACACTCCAATTTTATACCTGAAATATTGTATATCTAAGTGATATTGTCCAGCATATCCAACTTTAGAACAAAATCTTGCATTCACATAACTTTCTCTTGTCATAGCTTCTACAAACTATGCTTGCAGAAGCTAATTACTTTCTCTATCATATTCAATCTACCTAGTAGGTAGAGAAGGTAAATGCATTCTACCCAAAATTACATACTGAGATTCCACAGGAATAAATGTTTTGAGGAACCTTGAAGTAAGTAGATTGTACTCTCATCGATTTGCATCAAATACTTTCTAACCTGTATTGTGGCTCTTGCACATTTCAACGCTGCAGCTAACTTATTTCTCACATTCACTTCCCTCTACAAGGTTGATTCATTAGTCATGCTGCATTTGGCTATCAATCTGTAATGTTTATAAAGTAGCTCATTAAAAGAAGTTATTTCTGAGTCCTGATTTGTTTCTCATTGAATATAGAATCGCTCATTAATTCATGTTCGTTTCTTGTGAATTGTCTCAAGCCATGTGATAAAGCTAAGTGGAAATCAGGGGCGTATTTTCTGCGCTCTTTCTGCGGTAGCCCAAGAATAATGCACACAAAATAAACAATGTTAGTTTTTTTTTTTGCTAGTGTTTAACGCCCGCTTTAACTACTTAAGGCACCGTAGGCGGTGACACTGATGATACATGAATGATGATGGAGAACCGGTGGAATGCGATGTCAGGGGAAACCGGAGAACGCTGAGAAAATCCACCCCAGCGCCGCTTTGTCCACCACAAAAACAATGTTAGTGACTATCTCCTTAAAAGCCCTTCTTGGAGTTTTTTTTTGCAGAACCATCTGCAGACGGATGTACATATAGGCTCCTTTCAGACTTCCAACTCTGCAACGGCTCGCAACGACACAGCACATAACTACCTATAACTGATCATTTCACACTGTACAAGTTACGGACAACTACGCTGCAGCCACAATTATACCAGTGTTAAAAGTATGAAATATGTCGATTTTCTCAAGCAAATTTCCAAACTATTCTCAAACAAGCACATTCTTTTAAACTACTTCACATTAATTTAGACAAATATTAGTATAATAGTTTTATTACATATTTACTGTGGTAGCTATGACATTCGTTTTCTTTGCCCAGGAGCAGGAAAAACGAATATTCTACTTGAGGAAAGAATGAGTATTTTAAAATTGAAACCTATCACAAAAAATATCTCGGAAAGGTTAACTACACAAAAATCTAATCAAAATAAATTGGTGTTTTAACGAGATTTAGACTTTTATGTAGTAAGGTCTCTTAAGATTTGCTAGTAATGCTAAAATCGTCCAGGATGAGAAGGTCTTCAGAAGCTATTCCCCAACATTTAAGATATACACCTTTTATCTGAAAATGTCATAAGAATTTGATATTTTAGTCAAAATCGTTAGAAAAATTTTGGAAAAAGGCAAACATTTGAAAACTTTTCCAAGTAAAGGGTAGTTTGGCAAAAGGGAGTTTTCTTGAACATTTTCCCGTCATATTCTTGTACATTGTTGAAATTAAGTTTGTATTTAACCCAATTTGGTTTTTGCACTGTAATGTTTACACACACACGCGCGCGCGAACATTATTCTAAAATCCTGTGTTTTATTCAGAGTAAACCAAAACGTGCATTTCCAGTTAAATCGCGGTATCGATGGAATGCAATACTTTATCTACTTACTATGTACATAGTACATAAAGTAAACATACAAATATATTTAAAATTGTTTTTAAAAGCTGTTATATACAGTGTAGATATGTTGTACAAGCCTGGACGACCATTACTGACACTTGTTCCATTAAATTTGGTGTTGGTGGCCTGGACGCGTTTCGACAATCTTCATTATCATTTTCTTGCAGGTTAACAGACGTCACTAACCTGCCAGAAAATTACAGTGAAGATTGTCGAAACACCTCCAGGCCATCGACACCAAATTTAGTGGAGCAAGTGTCAGTAGGTAATGGACGTTCAGGCTTGTACATACAAATATATATCACAAAAGTAATGAATTAGCAAAATTCTCTGTCAAAATGTCCAATGGAATATTTATATGCCAAGGCACAATGAAAAAATACATAGTATAGAAAATAAAACTATAAATTAACATATTTAATAGCACATTTGTATGAGGAAGGTAGAATCAGACTGAAAATTCAATGCAAAACCAGGTTTTGAACCAGAAATTTGGGATTCTTTTACATGACTTATTCTTTAACTTCACATTCTAAGACAATAAGTTTATATAATTTTACTTGAATATAGATAATGCATGCAAATTCTAACTAGGTAATTTCATAAGATCTGTACCGTTGTATTTTAAATAAATACATTTATTACTAATAAAGCAGAATTTATCTCTACCTTTCTCGTGACAAATTCCTGAATTGTGCCACTTTTCTCCAAGCTTTAGCTTTTTGAACTGTTCTGCAGGCCATGCTATTTGTAGCAGGATGAACTTCGCAAACTTCGGAAAAATAAGAATTTATTTATGCGCAGCTTTAAGTTCATTTGTATAGACAGGAGTTGACAAATTCCTGTAAGAGAAAAGTACTAGTTTTTCAAAAACAAGGAATATGTTAAAAACGAACAACTCCACGAAAAACTGTATATGACATAAATTGTGTGTTTTAATGTGATCTACATTTTTTGTTAGTTTTTGTCCATCTCTTACGGTTTACCAGTTATGCAAAATTCCGTAAAATTTATCCAGAATAAAGTAGTCTTCAGAGGTTATTCCCAGAAAATTCAAGATATACATTTTATTTGTCAGGCTAACATCTTTAATATTTGATATTTTAATCAAAATCGTTAGAGCCATTTTTGATAAAATCAAAATTTTCGAAAAAAACTTCCATTTAAATTGTAGTTTGGGGTGAAAATCTTCGTTTAACATCCTTGGAAGATACGAAACTTAAATACCAAGTTTGGTATTTAACGGTCTTTTCGTTTTTAGCTATGCTGTCCACACACACACACACACACACACACACACATACACACACATACGCGCGCGCGGACCTTTTCGTAAACATACTTTTTTTGGATTCAGGGACCCAAAACATGATTTCCGGTGAAATCTCGGTGTCGAATTTTTGGGTGGAATACAATACCTTCTCTATACACTATGCACATAGTACGTGTAGAGAAAGTAAAAAAATTGGGATAGTAATCTTGTACAAGCTGAAGCATATTTGTATTTTTTAGACAGTTTCAAAATATATTTCTAATTGAAGTTTTCTGAATTATTCGTGTATTCTGACATTCTCTACACTATTCTTTAAATTAAGATACTTAATACAACAAATTAATTGCAAGAAATATTATGGTTAAAAACATCATAGCGGAGTTTAGACAGATTTGGCTTCTGTATAGAATGATTTGGAAACTGGATATTATTCAAATAGTAATATGGAACCAAAGCAGACGATAAACTGAAGCGTAAATTGAAAGCATATGAACATCGAAATAGGCTTTCTGAGTATGGTAAAAGTTCAGTTCACCTCTTCTAGATACAAATAGATGTTCATTTTATAAGGCTAACTCGCTACTTGAGGTACTAGACAAATTATTTCACGCATAAGATTATTTTTATCATGTGAGGTTTAAAATGAGTTAACAGTAACGTTTCAACAGAAGTAATTGATTTTTTGCAGAAACCAGTCCATGAAATACTGCCCACCACATATGAAAACAAATTAAACCCAGTGATTCCTGTAGTCATTAATTTTGACATTATTGGCTGTTATCGTGCCAGCTATCTAAGAAAAAACTGTTTCTGCACATAAGAGGACAAAATGTTACTGTCGACCAACGCAAACATATGAAGTTTATCTAATTAGGTATTGAAAAGTATTTATTTATAAATATCTTAAGCGGCCCAAATACGTATAACTTCAGTAATGACGGCATCAAGACTTTCTGATCTCAAACCAGATGTCTAAAGTGTACATGTATCTAGGTTATGCTTTTTTACTTTCTCTAGCACATATGTACAATGCACATATAAGTAGAGAACCAAAATTCTACATTGAGATTTCACCAGAAATAGACGTTTTAGGGTCCCCTGAATCAAAAAAAAAAAAAAAAAAAAAAAAAATAGAAAAAAAGGTCCCTGTGTGTGGACAGTATAACTAAAAACGAAAAAGCGGTTAAATACCAAACTTGGTATTCAAGTTGAATATCTTCCGACGATGTGACACAAAGATTTGCACAAATATCCCCCCCCCCCACTCCAACAACCCTTTATATGGAACAATTTTCGAAAATTTTAGGTCAAAAATGGCTCTAACGATTTCGATTAAATACCTTATTTTTACTTTCTCTATACGTACTATGTACATAGGTATAGAGAAGGTATTGCACTCCACCCAAAAAGTCGATACCGAGATTTCACCGGAAATATATGTTTTATGGTCCCCTGTATCCAAAAAAATCATTTTCAGAAAAAGGTCCGTGTGTGTGTCCATGTGTCTGTGTACACGATAGCTCAAAAACGAAAAGTCTGTAAAATACCAAATCTGGTATTTAAGTATAGTATCTTCCAAAGATGCGACACGAAGATTTTGAGAAACATCCCCCCGCCCCAAATCACCCTTTACATGGAACTTTTTTCGAAGATTTTGATTTTCTAAAAAATGGCTCTAACGATTTTGATTACAATTTCGTATATTAAAGATATTTACCTGACATATAAAATGTATATCTTGAATTTTCTGGGAATAGCCTCTGAAGACTATTCTGGATGAATTTTACGGAATTTTGCAGAACTGCTAAACCGTAAGAGATGGACAAAAACTTACAAAAAAGTAGAGCACCTTAAAACACACAATTTATCTTATATCATTTTTTTTCGTGGAGTTGATCATTTTTGCGATACTCCTTATTTTTGTTTTCAGTTTTAAAAAGCATATTTTTCTCATACAGGAATTTAACAATTCCTGTCCATACAAACAAAGGAATTTCAGTCACATAGAAACCAACTTTTGACTATCACTTTAGCCAATAGTATTCGTTTATTTCGCTTCTACTTACAAGGAAGCAAGTAATAAAATTATTTCTGCTAATTTTTCTCGATTAGCATGAAGTAAATAAAAGTATAAGCTTTTTAACAATAATTTGTTGCAGAGATATAGAGAAATCATGTGAATGGAACACAACAGATTTTTATAACCAGCGAATATATCCTGAATAGTCTCTAAGACTTCTTCATTGTGGATGATTTTAGTATAACTGGTAAATCGTAAGGGGTAAAACAAACACAAAACACCTATATCTCGCTAAAACACACAATTTATATCATATACACATACTTTTTTACTTTTTTTGAGTTGACAGTTTTCGAGATATTCTTTGTTGTTGTTTTCAATTTTATATGACTTTTCTCAAAAAGTCATATTTCGTTTATCTTTTGGTTTACTCCTAAGCATGCAAAGAGAACTGAATTTTAATTGTTTCACATAGCGACCAGTTTTAAAAAGATTTGACTTTTGCTTAACTTAGTGTATTCCCTTAAATTTCCTTGTGGTTGCATGGAAACAACCAATAAGAGCAATTCTGCAAATTTTATAGTGTTTAATGCTCACTTTTACTACTATGGCTACGCATGCGATGACACTGATGATACATGTAATGAAGATGGAGCACCGGTGGAGTGTGATGACGGGGAAACCGGAGAACCCGGAGAACTCTCACGTGGGTCGCTTGGCATCGAACTCGGGCCGCCCAGTTGAGAGGCGAGTGGTCTAACCACTCGACCACAGCGCGGTCCTTCAAATGTCTATCTCAGTTATCATGATAGAGAATAGAAGTATACTCTTCTGTAATAGTAGTTTGTTTCTGGAGCAGATGAATGGAACACATCAGATTTCTTTTAAGTGTATTTATGTGTGTGCGTGTGGATATGTGCATATACTACAAGGCCCGTGGTAGCCTAGCTCTTCAAACCAGAGTACGCCACTGGTGGAAACTAGCGTTTGTTAATAAATGTGGAAAGCTTAAGAAAGAAAAATCACTATTGTGATTTAAGGAAACAGGCTCGTTTTTCTGCTCCCAAGTGCACCTAATGCTTCGCCGCCACACTGAACAGTAACTAACATAACCACTAGTACATTTAATGTATAGATGTCATTAAGTTTATAAATGAATATCTGTGCCAAATTACGGAGCCGACTACTGTGTGGCTTTCCATTTAATTTTACAGATGACGCTAGCAAGAAATTCCTCTAAAATACACTGACATGATGTAGATAGCGGTAACTGATTTCAGAGAAAAGTTAATTTTGTAGTATAATTTCTTCCATTCAAGGTAAATGTAGGCTTCGGATGGAGTAATAAATTATCATATTTTATATGAGCTAGTCCCTAACGAACAGTTTTTTGCCTTCGTGATGTGGCGATAGTTTTATCATTGTCATACGACCGGTTTGGCTTCTTACACAACTTTCTGACCACGCTCTTAACAGAGTATTATTGTTTGAAGTAGCTAAACTGAAAAGTGGATCTAATTATAGCTTAAGCTGAAGCAAACACCCTGAAAGCAAATTTATAGACATGTTATTAATAGTCTCTAGTGTTGGAGCAAATGGGAGAGTTTTTTAAATTATTCTTAATTGAACTTGGATTTTAACTTCATTTGTGCCCAGTAAGTTGAAGAAACAACCATTTCTTACTTAGCCTGTAAACTTTTTCTCCGAAGCTATGAGGATTGCTAAACAACGAGGGGGGGGGATCAAATGCGTACCGACATCAAATCTGGGCCCTTTCAGCTAATCTTGGCTAAAGTCTGGAATATTCTTCCTTTTTAATTTCGATCCTATGCATAGACATGAATTGTGAACCAAAAAAGTGTTTTACACTGGACACCTAGACACATGTTCCCTACAACTGGTGTAATTTAGTTCACGCTAGTCTAGCTAGACTTGCCAGCCTTTTAGAACGATAATAAGGGATACTCGATTTTGAAGGCCAAATGTGGCACTGTAAATATGGACTTGCAAAAATACCTTTGTTTATAACTCGTATGCATTTTAATTATTTATTTGTTTTTTACTCTGTGGCAAAATGTCAATAAAAGAGACAAGCTGAAATATACACATAGAACATTTTTCATACGGTTTTACTTTGGTTACCAATGATATACAATTAGTCAAGTCGTATGTATATCTAATGGAGTACGATATGAAATTTGCATTTTTCCATATATTTAAATAATTTGCTGCCATCCTTAATAAGGTCATATGACATTGACAAGTCAAATATAATACAGCGTGATTTAACTTCAGACTCTATTAAATTAAGACTTTACTAATTTCAATGCTTCATTTTTGTTGCTCAAAATAGAAACTGTTCTCTCCACTTTGATACTTTCAACATAAATATGACATTAGCCTATTCATATTGGGGATAATTAATTAAGTGTGATAGCTTATAAACGTTAGCGATTTTATTTAGATACTTCAAATTTCAGTTGATTCAAAAACATTAAATCTCAAAACAAAAAACAAAACAAAATCAAAAAAAGAAAATTGCCTTTACTTTCGGGTACCAAAAGTTTGTTTGGTTTTCCCAGAGGCAACTTACTAATTCTGCTGGAACCGTCATCAAACATATGTCGAATGAATTCTACAATACAACCGAATCTATTATAATTGTGTGTTTTCTCTGCTTGTAGGTAACTGTTTTTCATTATTATTCTTCCTCACAAAGAAAGTATTTTCTGCTTAGAAGAAGACTGTTCTGCATTATTTTACGTTGTAGGTGTGTTTAAAAATGCAGTCTGTAAGCATAACATGAAATACGGCTTTTTGATGTCCCGCATGATGGTAATATGGGACACGATTCTTTCTTCGCAAATACGGGAAAACCCGTATAATGTAGGATGTCTGGCAAGTCAACGCTAATCTAGCTCTGTAGTACAGTCAAATATATTAAAAATTCGCCTGGCGTTGTGATTTTGCTGAAAATGTGAACGTTTGACGAGGACTCCGGTCTTTCCACGATTTTCATTGGTGTCATTTTGGTGCAACATATCACGCCAGTAAGAAAATGCAAAAACGAATGGGCAATCTACCCCTCATCCCCGCTCGAAACTCCCTTAGAACAGGTTCACTTGTATAGTAGTGTAGTGTATTAATTTAGTCTACCACGTGCGCGCATTACCTTGGCAATAGTACTTAAGTATGTATCGCAGAGAAAAAAATAATCTCACTTTGTAACACCCGGTGAGAGGGGTGGAGTACTGTCCAACCAGAAAGTTTAGGGATCACCAGTTCGCAACTCAGAACTTCATTTGTCACAAGTTACCCTTCGGTAACGTGGCCTATTCAATACGCTTTTAAGAGCATAACAGACACGCGAAAGACATAGGCGGGGTCAGCGAAAAGACCCCGTATATAGTCTAAGGCACCGTCTATGGTTCTAATTCCATAGCGTGTCTAGTTTAAATACCGATTGGAGAAGGATTTGCAAATATTAAGGTTTCAGTATCGTCAATTTAAAGCAGGTAAGTAAACGTGTATATACATACCTATTTCAATATGTTAACATCATTCTAATACTGGAATACTTGAAAAATTGTACACAACATTGGCTTTAATTTATTATATTGAATTTAATTACTATAATTTGGAATACGTTATATCGAGTCTTCAGATGTATTTGGTCTTTAGCGGCTGTGGGTTTAAACACATGACGTCATTGCTGGTTCAGCGAGCCGCTTGTCTCAAAGGGGAGGAGCGGAATTGAACCTTGGACTTCGTAAACAGGTTGATATACTGGGCGATGAGAACTAGTTTTCGGCAGATCATTTTGTACGCTTTTTGGTTTTTATGTGTTTTCTTAATTTATTTTGTTCATGTACTGTTGTAAAGAGTGTGAACAAGTGTATTGTAATGGGGAAGTTGTGCCATTATGGCCCTCTACGTTGCCATAACCGTCCAATCATTTGACTTACCTATCAGCATAAATACTGCGCTTGTGAGTTTACTAATTCCAAGTCTAATACTGGATAAATTCGCTACCTAGTATTGACGTCATGCGCGAACAAACAGCAAAGGCCGAATAAATATGAAGACCTCGTATAAGAATTGATACCCAGAAAGACACTTCTGAAATGGTTATTTATATAACTGCTAGACAAACTGGATAGTTATATCAGACTTAAAAAATGCAATACGTTGAGAATCGAACCATTTATCTTGGCCATCTGTGACGATAGTCCACGGCGAAATGTTCGTACAAAGTGCCACAAGTCGAGAATCGCCTTGAAGGTTTCAGGTGCGATAAGTATTTCGCCATGGAAGCTCAGGAGTAAGAGTATGGGACACGTAGAGCTACCCAGAGCTCTAGGAAGGGTGTCGATTGAATATTTTCCTTCGTATAGTTTGCCATTGGGAAATGCATAGTTTCCTAAAACACCTCCCCCCATACTTATACAAAGTCAAAGTGGATACGACACTGATGCGCGGCAACCGAAAAGGAAAACTACCGAATAACTTCGGTGGGGGGGACAGATTATATATCCCTGTCTACCAGCTATCAGGATGGTGCCGAGGGCATTAAGGGATGTCTGGGATCGTTAAGGCACGAACTCTTGAACGGGGTTGGGTGTTCAAATCTGGCCATGACATTTTTTCTTCGTGGTTTTCCTGTCGCCATAAATGAACGGTAAATGTAGAGGAGGTTCCTGAAATTTAGGTCTGGAAAGTTTACTTTCCATATGACCTTTCCCGGTTATCACTTACGAGAATTTCGTGTATTACGCACCCACTGTCTTTGGTGTTGTATGTAGTGCGATCGAGCGATAAGCATTCTTTAGTTCTTCGTCGATACCAACCTGATCTGAATAGCTTTCCAATGGGAAAGGCTCAGCTGTTCGACCGCGTTTTCAAGATTGCCAAGAGTCCTCAACGTCAGCATCACGGGAATTATCACGCAGAGCCGAAGGTTTGAGTCTCAGCTGTGGGATTGAAATTTTCAGGTCTGATTTTACAACTTACTGCATACACGTGGATGTTAAATATACCAAAGAAAACGATGCTATCCCTTACAAACTAACTGTACACGAGTATGCCGTGGAATGAAATCCTTACATGTATACACAAAACGAAAAAATATATTATTTTCCTTGTAACGACAAATTTCTCCTGTGTCTTTTTATCGTTTATTTCTTTTCTCGGAGCGAACCTGAATTTAAATCCGTAAACTATTCCCAAGGGGTATTTTTTGATATATTTCTTATTGTGTTTTATTGAGTGCAGATCTATTTGTGGAGAGGAAAACTGTGTTATTACATAAAAGGGATTTCTTCCTTGTAGTTAGGAAAAGTTATGATTAAAGATTACGATAGGTTTCTAAACTTCATTCTCGTTGAAACAACACATAAATTGCATTACTGGTTTAGCAGTTATGTACAAGGTGGTAATTTTAAATGCCTCGACCGGAGTAGGCATTGGAGGAATGTTGTGCGCAAAGATTAATGCACACATTCATGCAGCCAGAAACTCATTGTATGCCAAGATTGATTATTGGTAACTAGCAACAAATTAACGACGATTTAAATTCCATGTGGATAATCTAAAGAGAAAACCTGTAACCGAAAAATTCCAAGTATGAATTCCTGCAGTTGCTAACTGAACCTACTTCAAAGTGAATCCAGAAGAAAATGTGTTGTTTTTCTTCTTCTTTTTTTTTTTCGTTACTTACCAAGTTTATCAGATGAGCTGGCGCGACGGTAACGCCTAAACTCGATCTCGCATTTCGGAGGACCCAGTTTCGATTTCCGGTGACCGCTCACTCTGGCCCATGGTTTTTTTCGGGTGAATACTGGCGTGAATTCTCTTGTCTCTCGAATTTCCTGCCCCTCCATGTCATTCCATTCATCCTTCGCTCCGTTTGGTCTCCTGCAGGGTTGGAAGTGTCGACGATGAAGTTTCGGTGCAACATGGCAGGGAAAAACGATGGTCTCTGTGGAACTTTCTCCGTACCTCGGTCTTCGGCTGATATTCATAACACATGCATCGCGCTCTTGGGGGGGCTTTGGACTCTGTAGGTGGTGAGGGAGTCACCTGTCTTGACTGCCGAAGCGTCTCAAACTGAAAACTATGAGAACCCTGTCATTGCTGTGGCGTCACTCCTAGTTCCGGCCAGTCTCCTCTGATCTCATCCCTCCCTAAGGGGCTTCATGGTACTTTCTTTACTCGTTCTACTACAAATATTTTAATGTCATTACACTGAAATTAGTCCAGCACCGGAGCTTAAAGTCTTCTCAGGATAAGGGAAACCCCAAAAATCTCATTCAGATAACTCGCCCTAACCAAGATTCGAACTCGGGACTGCTTGAATGTGAGGCAGACACCTAACCACCCCACTACAGAGGCAGCTCTTTATTTTCTTATTAATCGAGATAAATTCACATTTCGATTTTAATATTCCTTTTAGATCTATGGTCGAGTGGTCAGTATTCTGGCTTCTCAACCCAAAGGCCCTGGGTTCAATTCCCGGCTGGGGCGGTGAATTTTCTCTACACCCCATAGAGAGCATTATCAATGTGAGAGTGAATATGAGTGTGTGTATGTGTGAGTGTGTGTGTTTAATAGTATAATATGAAAAACCCAATGTTGGGAAATTTTACACTTCAGCGAGCAAAAACATCAGCAGTCGTTTCTAAAGCAAAGCCCCCAATATAACCATACAAGTTAAAGGGTCTACATAAATGAAACAATTAAAACTATTATAATAAAATAGGTTAAAGCGACAATCAGATTCTTAAAAATTGAGTTCCAATGTAATGTGTTTGAAATTCCATTGTATTATACTAATACATAGATTGAACGTCACCAATTGGTGTGCAATATTATGATAGGCCAGACTTATTTGGGTTTGTACCCTTCATCGCGATCATGGTCCAACTTCATTGGGCTGAAACAAAATACATAACTAATACTTGTTTCTTATAACCTTGCACCGCAGAGATGTATCATCCCGCGCTGCGTTACCTTCCTTTTTCCTGATGTATTTATTACATTACCCTGGCATATTTACACGTGTGAGTAGTGACAAGAACACCCTCATGTGATAGATACGTGCTTGCGTCATCCTGAGAGACAGGATTAAAACGAAGATTCTCTCATTATTTGTTGATAAATCTTTATACAGATTTTGGGTTCATTAACTCAGTTCCGTAACCAACAGTAAATGTGCGCTAATATTCAGCATTGGACGAAGCGAACTATAAAGTCAAATCCCTCGCGTAAATTATCTTATTCGCGTTCTGTTTATTGGACAGTTTATTTATAGTCCATAATATGACGTTTACAGTATATGGACTAAATATCTACGCTTTACTTAGGTCCATAGGAAGTGGTCTTGTTTGATTCAATCTTATTGTTGCTTATCATAGCACCAAGAAAATATTCAGCATGTGTGACAGAAAGAAGCAGTACTGCCTGGTCTTCAAGGATTCATATAAACTGGATTTCTCTTTTACTATATATATTTGTTGTACCTATATTTATTACACTGAAAATTTTGCACATTCAAAATTTCATGTCACTGAAAATTATCACGCTTTGCTAAACGAGAGAAAGTTTTAAGGTTTAAGTTTCAGAAAGTTGGCAAGTATTCGTATGCGAATTGTGCATCGTAAATGTGTCTCAACTGTGAAAGCTGTTTTTTATTGTAATGTTATTGACGTGTGCACGCCATCAGGACATTAGACTGAGAGAATATGTACGTTCATGATGGCAACGCGCCAGTAGTGCTACGACCGTCAAATATTCTAATGCCGTATTAGCCTCATCGCCAGATTTTTTTCTCCCAAAAGATGCAGTTAAAGGATCATGGATTTGATAACGTACTGGAGATCTATTGTGAATAATTAAGATTGGCCTGATAAGCTTCAAGTATGCAGATATTAAAACCAATATCTAATGTGTTGCTTTCTCCAACCATATTTATATCAAAGCATGTTCTTCTACCTAGTTCACATTAAACGTAATTTTCAGTAATGATTTATTGCATATTTTCTGATGGGTACAAAGGAAATTGGGGAATGCAATAGACTTAAGCGATTGCCAGCTGTTTTAAGAGCGGATCCTTTGTGTTTACTGTAAAGTTCTATTCTCTTTGCATATCAAGCGTGGTGAAAAAGTAATAAAATAACACAAAAATATAAGTTTTTGAAAATTCAAATCAACAATAAAGAATATCTTGGAAATTTTCACCCCTACAAAAGCATTTATTTGATAAAATGTTATGTTCCTACGAAGTCTACATTTAATGTATAGTTAAATTTCCTCTATCTCTTACGACTACTCAAAATGAAAATGACCTCAAAGGTTATTCCCAAAAATTTAAGATACGCATTCAAGTACACAATTTGTCAGATGCATTTTGTGGAGTTAACCATTCGCGAGACATTTCTTGTTATTGGTTTAAATATCCCATTATTTTTCTCAAATGGGAAGTCGTATATGTGTATGTGTGTGTTTGTGCGTGTGTGTGTGTGTGTGTGTGTGTCGGCGCTTTTAAAAGATCTGATTATCGCTTTGGCATGATGCATTTCCTTATTTCCATTGTACCCACGAGGAATTGGTAAAAATGCAATTTCTGCCCACATTTATCTCAATATAGAAGAAAGAAGTCGATAGAAGAAGAAAGCTTTTGTAGGAACAGTTTGTTGCAGAATAGGTAGACAAAGTTATGAGAATAGAGCAAAATCAGATGTTTCAGTTATGTTGCTCTCTCTCTCTCTCTCTCTCTCTCTCTCTCTCTCTCTCGCACACGGACCGTTTACTAAAAATGTGGTTTTTGTTTAGGGGATCTCAAAACATACATTTCCCGTGAAACCTCACATCGAATAGTTGGGTGGTGTATAATAATTCCACTACTTACTGTACAGAATAGAGAAATTAATAGTAGAACCAAGAACCATTGTTAAAGGAGTGACCAAGCTGATGGTCGACACATGTAAATAATGTAATTATTTTAATTGTTACAGAACAAATTTCTGGATTGAATTACCTAAATGTATACACAGGGCAGTTTTACTCAAATGTTGAGCAATTGCCGTATTTTATGTAAACCTGGTTTTATATACGCACTCTACGGTACTCTGCAAGACCAAGGGAACTGAACATATAAACTGATGACGAGCTCGTTAAACTGTTATTTTTAATTGATTATTATTGTTATTTTTATCAGTGTGATTTTAGTTCCACTCAAACATCATGATAATAATGTAAACTAACGAATTTAAAACATAAAGCTTATTACCATACTGTAGCAGAAGACGTACATTAAATACAGAGTTCAATTATAAGACGAGAATTTCATCAATTCCAGTAATTTCTGCACACTTGATTCTACACAAAAGGTTCACTTCACGCCTGCCATGGATGCTTGAAGTAACATTCCACGGATTTTGTGCCTATCTGAAATTCTGCTTTGCACGAAACATACGCATGCTAGAGTTTGCACAATGATGAGAACATATGTCAATAATTATTTGAATGCAAATCTTAAATTCGTTCAAATGATTCAAAATTTCGTATTGCTACAGTCTAGATATTATCAACATTTTGAATTAAAACATCACTGATGAATTTGACGAAGGTTTGAAGTTAAATTTATTACATAAATTCTATATGAATATGAAAGCTTTTGAAACAACCTGAGACAGCTTTTGGGTTGTCGGTAATGATCTTCATCTCGAGCAATGCTCTAGGCATGGGTTGATATTGAGCCATTCCGCCCCACAGCGCCACAGCTAGTGCAGTACAATCAGCTGATTCGCTACCACTATGCCGCGGCAGAATAGGATCACCAATCAACATTGTTACTGTTGGTCTGTCATTTTGAATGATAATAATAGCAATGATTATAATTTTTATTTATTTGTATACAGAGTTTTAATGTTTTTAGACAGCTCGGACTAAAAGTATAATTTTCAACACCACCAACACGAGTTAATATTCGTACTTTATCGCACTAGGGTAAAGTGCGTGTAAAGAAATATAGTACTTTATCGTTTAAGTGTTTATGCCACTCCACATATGCACAGATCTTTTGATATCCACGAGTCGTCGGCTGTTTCTCAGCACTGATGCTAAGAAGCAACAAATGAATATCGCAGCCGCGCTGCGCATCACAGATGCGAAGTAGGTAAACAGAATATAATAATTAATAATTTGTTTATAAATATTGACGACTGTCTGTTCGTAGGCTTGTAAAACTCAGCCTATGGCTTCGGTTCTCAAGATTCCTACTCACAATATAAAACACAGTTTTTAACACATATCATAAATAACTATTATATTTTTCTATGCCTAAAAAGTTTTCCCCACTCGTCTCTAGTCATTCATTCTATAGATTAGATTAGAAAGCATTCTGTAGGTTCGTTTAGGTCAGAAAGCCACTGAACATAGAACTTGTCAAGGCATATACATGTATACATATGTTTATATACTATATACTATGAAAAAAAAATGTATAAAGCTCTAGTGCTAAAAGCATAGGTTACAAAAACAACACAATATTTTTTTTTTTTTTTGCATGCACGCACATAAAAACAAAAAGTATCAAAATATAGCGTTAAAATGTATAAATAAATGAATAGATATAATTTCATTATATGTAAAACTAATGTTATGTCAGATGATAGTTTTCAAGTTATCGATATAATAGTTACTAGTAGTAATTATATAAACTAAAACATGATTATTGTATTATGTACTCCTCATAAATGTCAACAAATTACAATACATATTTACAAATATGTTATAGAATTTCCAATGCAAAGATTTACAATTATGTACTAGAGTGTAAAATATCAAAACATCAGGCTTTACAGACCTCGTGTCATTACTTTAAAAAAAAAAAAAAAAAAAAAAAAAATTTGACACATTCGTGCAAGTCAAAGTATAAATCAGTTTAATTTTAATATAAAACACACACACTAATATACACAAAATGCAATACATTGTAATATTTTTAAATACAATGACTATTAACGGTATTGTCAGACAGATTTGTCACTTAAATATTCATCTACAGAATAAAATGCTTTATTGCAAAGGTACTCCTTAAGAGAGGCCTTAAAAGCCCTGAAATTCCCAACATTTTCTTTGAGATTACTGGGGAGAGCATTAAATATCTTGATTGTTTCATAATATACACCTTTCTGAAAGCAACGAAGATTGGCATTGGGACGATGAATCAATCCCTTTTGTCTAGTATTAATGTTATGAATTTCCATGTTTGTTATAAAACTATGTCGATTAACTGCATAGAATTTTAAAATGGATAATATATAAACACAAGGTAAGGTGAGGATGCCCAATTTTTGAAATAGTTCTTTGCATGATTGTCTGCTATAAGCATTACAGATTATTCGTATAGCTTTCTTCTGCATCCGGAATATGCATTTACTATCTACTGAATTACCCCAGAATATTATTCCGTACTCGATGATGGAGTTAAAGTAGGCAAAATACACCAACTTAAGTGTATCGACTGAGTGAAATTTAACCAATGCACGGAGAGCATAACACATGTAGAACATATATCTCCCGGTCCTCCTGCTCTCATTTCAGTTCTTATTTCTCATATGCAGGAGTTTCGAGATCTTCCTTTTCCTCTTCTTCCAGATGGACTCCATTCCTATCCCTTTCTCTATCTTCATTTATTCTTCTGCCATGTCCGTACCAACTCGGTTGTTTATATCTCACATAGTCTAATATTGAGTTCTTAATATTCATTTTTTCTCTTATAATATTATTTCATATTTTTTTCCAATCTGGCCACCATAAAACATCAATTTCCATGTTTCAATTCTATATGTGACAAGTTATTTTCATTATTATATTATTTGTAATTATTTTTCGAAATTATATGGCTGTTCAGTAGGATACTGTTTAGTATTAATGTTATAATTTTAATTTTATTGATTCTGTTCTTAATTTCACGTTTTTCTGTTTGCTCCCCAATACTCAAATTCTTCATAACTTCTAATTCAACCTTTTTGTTTTTTCAAAATTAAATCTTTAGTTTCTGTTCCACGTTGCATATAAAATGTTGTTTTCTAACTGTATTTTCATACCCATTTACTATATTCTTCTAATAAATTTCTAAACATAAACTCTATGTCTTCATACTCTTGTACAATTATCTATCTAGTTATCCGCATGTGTCTGCTTATCCATCACCAATTGGTACTCTCATTCTTGGGATTTGTATTAGACTAAGCGGCGTCAGGGCGGGTTTTCTCTGGGTTCTCCGGTTTCCCCGCCACACATTCCACCACGTGCTACATAATTACCTTTCCTTTCATCCACATCACTGTCATTTCATATCATGTTCCTCATCCTCATATCCTGGCTACTCTCTCTGATCCAGAGTCCGTCTGTTCAAGAGGCTAGCTTGTAAGCGCTGGAGTGTGTATATAAGTTCTCCATATGGAAAGAAGAAGAGGTACTAATAATCATCATTTTTATTGGCATTTCTATTTTAGATTAACGGTTACTTATTTAATTATAGCATTAAAATATATGTGCATATGGCTAGTCGATGTGCTACGCTAGCTTTGAAATGAATGACGACTTATCATAAAGCTAAAACTCATTTTAAAAATCTTAAATTAAGTAAACTTATGTTATTGTAAGCACCAAAAAGTGCGTGTGTTTGAACACCAATGACAACGAACGATCTGTAAATGGTTAGTGCCACAATTAGCTTTAATTTGACATGAGAAGGGAGGACAAGGAATAAAAATTGTAAATTTTTGTAAGTTCTCTCGTTTAATACTAAAGTCCAATATAGCAAGGCATTAAATATTATTAATGATATGAATTATCTGATTTGTAAATAATTTTTTTCACGTCAAATTTGTGCCTGTAGAAGAGAAAACCGAGACATGGGTGTTGTTATTTTCAATCTCCTTTTAGTAAAAATTCCCATTTTGATCTACATCAGTATAACGCCCCTTGTAAGATGTAAACGAGATATGTATGTTGTTCACATACCTATATGTACACGTATTGAATGCTGAATCGTTAAGAACACGCGTTACTGTTAACATCCCAGAATGGGACGGCGAACAGTGGGCGATGAATGAAGGAGGTTCTGTCGTGTATTACAAAGTTGCCTGAAATTGTGCGACCTCTTGACACTGACAAATAGCGCCAGCAAACGCTCCTGAATACGCAATTAGCTCTCCGAGGCACTGACTTGCTTAGCCATCGCATTAAATATTTGTTTGTTTGTCAGAGTACTTAGCCCGTTGTAATGTGCTGCAAAACGTATTACATTTGGGAGCCATTAGCTAAAATATCGTCTAAGGCTTCTTCAAGTTTTATAGGACGGATAGCTTATGGATTAGCTCACATTAACTTCCCACATCTTTTACTTCTTTCATTTTACCTTCTCTACACGAACTATACACATCGTGTATAGAGAAGGTTTTGTATTCCTCCCAAAAATTGATACCGAGATTTCACCGAAAATACATGTTTTAGAGCCGAAAAAAACATTTTTGGAAAAAGGTCCGTGTGTATGGTGTGTGTCCGTGAACACGATAATTCAAAAACAAAAGGTCGGTAAAAATTGGTATTTAAATTTAGTATCTTCCAGAGATGCGACACGAAGCTTTGAGGAAAATCCCCCCATCCCAAACTACCCTTCACATGGAAAAACTTTCGAAAATTTTGATCTTCTCAAAGATGGTTCTAACGATTTTGATTCAAGTACCGTATATTAAAGATATTTATATGGCAAATAAAATATATATTTTAAATTTTCTGGGAATAGTCTGTATAAACCTCTTTATTCTGAATGAATTTTGCGTAACTGGTAAACTGTAAGAGACAGACTGTGATCTACATAAAAATGTAGATCACATTAAAACACAATTTATGTCATACAAGCTTTTTCGTGAAATAGACTATTTCCGAGATATTCCTTGTTATTGTTTTCAGATTTAAAAAACAAACTTTTCTCACACAGAAAGTTGTAAACTCCTGGCCCTGCATAGAAACGGATTTCAACCACATGACAACCGGCTTTTATGAGTTTTGATATTCGTTTTAACCTAGTGTATTCGCTTATCTTCCTTCTACTTACAAGAAAGCAAGCAATTAAGACAATTTCTGCTAATGGTTATCTCGATCATCATAAAGTGTTCAGCGCACGCTTTTACTACTTGTGGCACCGCAGGCGATGACTGATGATACATGGCATGATGATGGAGCACCGGTGGAATGCGATAGCGGGGGAAACCGGAGAACTCTACGCCGCTTTGTCCAGTACAAATCTCACTACTGTCGTTTGGGATCGAATCCGGGCCATCTAGCTGAGATGCGAGTGGTCTAATCACTCGGCCACGGTGTGTGTGTGTGTGTGTGTGTGTGTGTGTGTGTGTGAAGTTCAGCATCTTCCAAAACGTAACAGTTCCTCGAGCTAATTTTTATATAAAAGCAATATTAATGTCCCGGCTTTTTTTTTTTCCTACGGGCGGAAGTTTGGCAACTTAGCGCTTCATAAAGTATGTGATAAGTGATAACCACTGGCAACGAATATCAGAAATGATTAATACCGCAATTATTTTTAATTTTATGAGAAAGAAAAAACTGAAAGGATAGATAAAAAATGTATATTTTTGTAAGTTCTCTCGTTTAATATTAAACACCAATAAGGAAGAAAATGTTCGTAGTTTTGTTATATTCAAGAATAACCCTAACAGTTTAATTAAAACACCAGGTGTTTAAGATATTGTGAGATCAAATTCTGTATTAATTTTATGTAATACTTATAAGTGGTACCATAAGAGAAATACACCATAATAATATACATCACGAAAATAGTAGACCTCATAAAAACACAACTTATACCAAATAAATGAATAAATTGTTCTTGCATTAAATTTTTGAGATTGGTTTGAATTTTCAAATACATTTTTGAAATGCTTGGTCAACATTCTTGTTTCTCGCGATACCGCAAAACCTACTAGAATTTCACAGCCACTTTATATACAATATTTTGACTATCGCCCAGCCTTATTTGTGCCTCTTGTACTTGCAAGGAAATGTGTAATGCAACTGGTTCTGTAAACATTTATGTCAATTAAAATGAAACAAATTAATGTAAGGTGAGTGGAGAAGCCATATGAAATATAAAATATTTTTGCTGTATTTGTTTGCGCTGTTTTTTAAAATATGTAGTAAAATATATTTTTTATTTTCTGTATATAGTATATAGGTAGAGAAGGTATTGCATTTCCATCAAAAATTTGAATCAGAGATTTCACTGGAAATACACGTTTTAGGGCCGCATGCATATAAAAAAGCATTTAGGAAAAAGGTTCGTGTGTGTGTCCGTGAGTCTGTGAACACGATAATTCAAAAACGAAAAGTTATATTTAAAATTCAGCATCTTCAAAGGATGCGACACGAATGTGTTCAAGAAAATCTCCCCACTCCAAACTATACATGGAAAATTTTTCGAAAATGTGTATTTTCCCAAAAATGCCTTTAATGATTTTGATTAAAATACTGCATATTAAAGATGCTTGTATTGCAAATGAAACTTATATCTTGAATTTTCTTGGAATGACGTCTGAAGACCTCTTCATTCTGGATGACTTTTATATATTTGGTAACCCGTAAGATATAGACCAAAATTTACTGCACAAAAAGTGTAGATCCCGTTAAAAGCACACAATTTATGTTATGCATTTTTCTTAGAATAAACAGTTTCCAAGATATTCCTTGTTATTGGTTTCAACTTTAAAATACGGGAATTTCTCTACTCTTAGCCATGCAAATGTTAGTCATATAGCAACCAGCTTTTATAAGATTTGACTAATGCTTTAGTTAGTCTGTTTTCTTATTTCTCTTCTACTTAGAAGAAACTAAATAATAACATCATTTCTGGTAATGTTTTCCTTGAGTAATATAAAGTAGATAGAAGAAAAAGCTTTTAAGAATAATTAGGTATAGAATGTAGAGAAAGCCATGTGATGAAACACACCAGACTTTTGGGTAATGTTAAACACCAAGACATGAAACAATCTTGGATTTGAACCAACAGTTTCTTATGGATAATTTGTTATCGAATGGTTCAATTTTGTGTATTCCAATTTACGTTTTAACTTGTAAGTTTCGTTAAAATTAGTTGTGATACTAACAACATTTCATTTATTATATTATCCGTCGATTTATGGATACGTTTGGTAAGTAAGGAGTTGAAAATAAGGTTTTTATACTCATATACTGAAATGCGTTCCTTTACTGTTAAAAATATGTATCAAAATGAAAACCATTTCCATACAGATTTTCATTTCGATATACATGTTCACGCTTGTGCGCTGCCCTACTTATGGCTGTTTGCTACCTGCAAATATGCATAAAATTACAGAAGCATCATATGCGTACAATAACTTCCAAGACTATTTAATTATATATAATAATTATAAGAATATATAATTATAATCTAAACTCATAATATTACGTAAGCAACACAAAGTAGGTCATGGCATTGGCATCACGGAGACGAGGAAATCAATAACCCAGGGCATGCGCGCTAGCTCTACTTCCAACCAAAATATTTACTTTTGCGAGGATATTAATATTTACATACCTTTATCAGTAGATATGTATTGTCAGATGCTTAATCAATGAAGGCTTTAATTTCACCTGTGGAAAATATTTTCGCTTTTTTCCCACTTAACCATACCGATTTCTATTTTAACATGGAGTGGAACTTCTTATATTGGGATATATCAATTCCATGTTTCACGTTTGGAGTAATTTTCAATACTGAATAATTTGTCCACAAGGTTGGAGATTTCATTGTTTTTGACATTTCTTTTAAGTAAACTATGAGGACATTTTCCGAGAATGAAATTATACTTTTTGTTATTCTCCATGCCATGAATTTATCATAAATTTTCGTAGATCTTTATTATTTTAAATTGTTAACATTACTCGTCTCCTCTCTTATATCAGGAGGCGTGGAACTAAATGTCTTATCATTACCACTAGGGCACAATACCGTGAATTGAATTTCATTTGTTATGGACGTATGCGTCGGCGGAGTTCATCTTTCGTTTGTAGGATATCTAAATATTAAATATTTATAGTAATTCAGCATGCCGTAGAAAAAAATATGTATGCAACTCTCATATATTTGTTATTAGAATACTCGTGAGGTTTGGATTAATTGTTTTTTCACACAAGTCGTGTGTAGGACAGGAACTAGATAGGTGGAGTCAGACTGAAAAATTCAATGCAATAGACGGGATTTGAACCACGGATCTCCCGATCTCTAGCCGGTTTCTCTGCCACTAAGCTACCATGGCAACATGCCGGCGTGGTATTGAATTTTTCAGTATGACTCTACCTATCCAACTCCTATCATACACACGGCTTGTATGGAAAAACAATTATTCCAATACCATTTGACCCTAATAGTTGGCTATACTATGAATCCTAGGTCTAAAGTACTTGAAACATTGTAAGTCGACATTGGGGTTGTCATCTCAAAAGAATTTGAGATCACCTTGTGATTTACCGGGAAACATGCGAGTCAGTTGAGAAATTCAATGGCGTGCCGGCATGTTGCGATGGTAACTCAGTGGCAGAGCAACCGGCTAGAGATCGGGAGATCCATGGTTCAAATGCATTGTAATGCATTTTTCAGTCTAACTCTACCTATCGAACTCCTGTCTTACACACGGCTTGTGTGAAAAACAATTATTCCAATACCGTTTGACCCTAATAGTTGGCTATACTATGAATCCTGGGTCTAAAGTACTTGCAACATTGGGGTTGTCATCTCAGAATAATTTGAGATCACCGGGAAACATGCGATTCAGTTGAGAAATTCAATTGTATGCCGGCATGTTTCCATGGTAGCTCAGTGGCAGAACAACCGGCTAGAGATCGGGATATCCGTGGTTCAAATCCCGGCTATGGCATTGAATTTTTCAGTCTGACTCTATCTATCCAACTCGTGAGGTTTTTTGACTTCACTTCGCTCGAGTCTAAACCTACCTCTCACTCGTAGCCCAATGCCATTATAGGATCGTTGCATGATTAACTATTATGATATTCTTGAGTAGCCAATTATTTTCACTGAGACCTAAAATATGTCCCACTTTTGTTCGTATTGGCTAAGTGCTACAATATCAAGCTGTTCATGTTTGCCAGGTTCTATGGTGCCTAGCGCACAAATTTGTGTCACGATTAAACAAGAGGTGAAGCGTTAAATGGGTTGGATTCAGCGCGAGCAGCAGACCTTAGAGACAGTTTATGTACGGGACGGCGCGCCGCGGCGCTCTTGGAGAGTTAAAGTTAGAATGAGAGGTGATTTGGAGGTGTACCGGGCCAGAAGTTGGCGATTTGTGATCGAAAAAAAAATCTGATGTGCTACATTCACATAACTTTCTGTACCTACGAGAAGCTTTTCCTTCTATCGGCTTCAGGCTTACCAAGTTAAAATTAGCAGAATGGTTTCATTACGAAATTATTTTCTTGTACAAGGGGAATAAAGAAATATAAGCTAAACCTGTTGTCAAATTTAAAAGCCGGTTGTCGCCCTCTGTGTTGTAGTGGTTACAATGCTAGCCTCATAATACCCATGGTCGCGGGTTCAAACCCGGAGGAGGACGACGGATTTTTCTTGGGCGTAAAAATTCTTAGTGACTACTTTTTTTTTGGGGGGGGGCGTAAAAACCATTAGCATGGCTTCCTTCGGAAAGGAAGTAAAGTCCCGTGTCGTAGATTTACGGCACGCAAAAGAACCTCAAGCCTAATAAAGAGACTTCTGAGCAAAATTAAGCCCAGCATAGAGTGGGACCTGAGAATCGCAATTGTTAAAGCGCTTTCGTTTATAAAATTACATCCCAATTTTATTTAAAAGCCGGCTCCCCTTAGATGGTATTAAACTTTTGTTCTGTTTCCTTGATGAGGATGAAAAAAATATGAATAATGGCTTCCCATGTGAGAACTTTATAAGTGTTGGTAAATTTAAATTATAACAAACAATATATCGGAAATGGTTAGCTCCATAAAAAACTGCATTTGACATAAATGTGTCTTGACGATATCTACATGTTTTACATAGTAAGTTATGGTTGGTCTCTTACGATTTACAAATTTGCAACATTCATTTTCAATGAAGAGCACCTTAGAGGCTATTCTCAGAAAGTTCAGGATAAACACTTCATTGCCATGCAAAAATATTAAACATATGGTAACTTAATTAAAAAAAAAAAATGTAAGAGCCAATTTTTGAGAAAATAAAAATGTTCGAAAAATGTTCCATGTAGAGGATAATTTGGGGTAGGAGGACTTTTTGCAAACCTTCGTGTCGCACTCTTGTACGATGCTGAAAGAATTTCAAGCAGTGTTAATTTTGGATTCAATCAAGAGTCAAAGCAGAGCAATATTTACTTGTTCTAAGTCTGAAAATCAAACCATTGACATTAATTATCACTAACTACATTAATTATCACCAATCCTTTAAATGTTTTTACAAACATCTTAAAGCCACTATTTTAGATTTGAAGTAGCAGTTGCTATCACATTTCAACTTTTGAGCGCATCAAAATCTTCAGTGTGTTAGAATTTGTCAGGCACCATAACCATTTCTGTGTAAAAAGAGCCTATTATTCAGTACAGGTTATTTTCATAATCGTTATGTCATCTTCAAGTTTAGAATGTTCTTATGTATTAAGTGCTAATGTGTACTGAACTTTTAATTGAAATTATCTATATCGTATCAGCCAGATATCACTGTTTTGCAATGCATGGTTTATATGGTGGGGGATGAAAATCTAACATATTTCTGATTCATGAGATTTTTAGGTAAAACTTCCACAGGCGATCCGGATTTGAAAGTTGAAAATATTAACAAATACACATTTTGAAATCTCTTAGTTTGCCGAGATTTCCACTTCTTCTTGGGATCGCTGGGGTTTATCTTCCAGATCTCCCTCTTCGCCCTGTCGTCACTCCGCAGTTGCAGCCATCGACCGCATCTGCTCCATTACAGTATACAAATTCATCCCTAGGCTACGCTTGCGGCTTAGGGTCTTGCACTTTGGGCAATGCTTTGCAAATTAGGGTCCTAAAAGTTTATAACAGAAGTACCTATTCCGGATCACGTATGGAAGTAACGGATGTTTGGAGAAGGTTGTTGCAATTATGGTGTCTTCATTATCCCTCTGTGGAACCTCATGAACCAAACAAATAATATAGCTTGCCCATTATACGAGTATTTCTTTGCACAGTAAGGTTTTTTTGCTATTCTTCCAGCTACTATAATTTGCTAAGGCGTTCAAAACAAATTACATTTCAATTTTGTAATGCAGTTGCTGTCAACAGCGCTCATTGAAGTATGATTCAACTCCTGCTGCATGTCTTCCAGAGCCCCTTCTTGGCAGAGACTTATAAGACAAGTTTTTTTGTAGCTCCGGGCAATTTCAACAAGTAACAGAAAGTGGTAATCTTGAATGAAATGCGATGATGTAAGGAATGAAACTGCAAAAATCACAGTGTAAGAGGATTAGGGCTTTAGCCTCCCTCATCTTCTTTTAAGGCAGTTTCTTGTTTACGGAACACTGCTAAAGCTGATCAAAGTATTCCGTTGTTTTGTTTAGTACTGCGCATGAGCAGAAACATGTGGCAATTAGCGCTATCCGCCAAAATAGGAGATTGAGACACAGATACGCTAACCCTTAACCTAATCTACTCGTTTTCTTCCTCTCGGTGTTTTTAGCTCAGATGTTGGCAGCTCTTCCGTATCTTTAAACTTTAAATCTTAAAAATTATTTTCTTATTTTGAAATCATTCTTTATCCATAGGATTCATTTTATTTCTTCAACATTTTGTATATTTAATATTTCAATTTTTGTATGTTTTACTCTTAAGAGTATATGGATTTATATGCGCAGGAAATACCGTCGAGGTTATAATCACCCTGGGCTGTCATTTTAAGCATTCATATACGAACATGTAACATTACTCTCTCCAATGCAATATTGATGCGCTTTCCGACTATGGCAAATACGTTATTTATAGCGGTTTAAGGCCATACCCATTGATTTACTTTCTCTAACTCGTATATACAGTGTACATAGTATGTAGAAAAGGTATGGTGTTCCGCTCAAAATGTAATACCGAGGTTTTATCGGAAATGCATGTTTTGATGTCCCTGAATTCATAAACTTTTTTTAGAAAATTTTCGGATGAGTTCCATTCACATGACTTTCTTCATTTTTGCAACAAATGAGTGTTAAAAAACCTATTCTTTTATTTACTTCGTGCTAATCAATATAAACTTAGCAGACATGATCTTATTACTTGCTTCTTTGTAAATAGGTGAGGATAAAAGCATATACTAGGCTAAAACGATAGTTACAGCGTGGGGATTTTCTCCCGCTGGGAGACCTGGTCCGGGGTGCACTCAGCCTCTTGAAGTCCTCAGGGGGGGGCAATTTAGGAACTACTAGAGCAAAAAGTAGCGTTCCAGGTTGCTAGACCGCATTAACAGGCCGGGAGGGACTCGGATCACTAACCACGTCCCACTCCAGTGCTGCACCCTATCCATGACGCCTGTAAAAGGCAGAGATGGGGGAGGTTGCGCTCGGGTGGTGAGCCTCGACCCAACTTCAGGCTGTTGTGCCACGGTTTTAAGTATTTTAAAACGATAGTCAAAACCTTTAAAAACTGATTGACATGTGGTTGAAATCGTTTCTTTGTTTTTCGAGGCGTTGACAAATTCCCGCATTTGAAAAGTTTAAATGTATTAAAAATTGAAACCAATAACCAGGAATATCTGAAAATGGCAAATTCCATGAAAAAATGTATATAACATTAATTATGTTTTAAGAGATCTACAATTTGTGTGCAGTAAGTTTTTGTCTATCGCTTACGGTGTACAATTCTGCAAAATTCATCCAGAATAAAGTGGTCAAAGGCTATTCCCAGAAAATTCAAGATATACACTTTGACATGTAAATATATATAATAAGCGGTATTTAAATCAAAATCGTTAGAGCATTTTGTCAGAAAATAAAAATGTTCGAAATTTTTCCATGTGACGGGTAGTTTGGGTGGGGGAATTTTCTTGAAAATCTTCATCTCACATCCTTAGAAGATACTAAACTTATTTGGTACTTTACTGATTTCTCGTTTTTGAGTTATCGTCTTCACAGACACACGGACACACACGGGACATTTTTTCTAAAAATGTGTGTGTGTTTTTTGTACAGGAGACCTAAACGTGTATTTCCGGTGTGGGGTGAATTGTTAATAGTATACGTGATAACTTGCTACCTGAGTTGACTTACATTTGCTTCATGTGAATGATTGGTTATAGTATTTGTAGATTGTAATACTTAAATGTGTAACAAAATTAATTATAACTTACACTCTTAACATTGTAAGCACCACGATTCCGATGCAGAGTGATCCGGCATCTTTTTAGAAGCACTTTGTGTTAATTTGCTGCGCCTTTGTACTGTCTAGGTTAGGCCTATAACCATATGGGCTAGGTAATTTGCCACCTTACTTTCACCATAGACGTTATGTTTCAAAAAACAAAAATACACTAACAAAATCCACACACTAAGTTTTTCCAAAAAAATGAGCTGCATAAACTGCCTCACACATGCTTTCCAGGCACATGGTCATACCAACATTATATTTCAAGCATTTGAAAGAAAAATATCCGTATTCAAGGATATTCGCGAAAGAGAACGTAACGGAGGAAGAGAATTGAGTTGCGAAAAGTGGGAGATGTAGCTTGATATTTAAATGGACCTAATATTTTGGCATATTCTGTAAACTGTGGAGAAGAGAAAGGATCCATAAAACTATTAGCAAGCAGATAATATGCAAGTTATATGACTTATTTTGTTCATTGCGGTATAAATATATTTTGTATAGTTAAAACATCATTTGTTAATGTGTCATTCGATAAGCAATTTCCAGATTAGGAAATAAATTTTTAAATAATATTATAGTTAATAATACTAACCTGGTCGCGTGGCTCAGTCAGTAGAACATCAACCTGCTGTGCGAAGGGTCCCAGATCAATTCTCGACATAGGGTTGTGAATTTGTATTTAGCCAAGATTATTCCCGCTTCTTTCCAGAGTCTGGAAGTATAAATGAGAATGTTTCTGTGAGGTCTAATAAATACAATTGAATAAAAATAGAATCCCAATGACAACAGTACGAATAAATACTATTACTATAGACAAATACGACGAGACAACAACTCGTATGTTCCAAACGTATGACCGTGTAGGGTGTAAATGGAACAGCAATAAGTAAACAAATAAAAGAAGAAGAAGAAAAAGAAGAAGAAAAAAGGTGCAAAAACATTTTTCAATGATGGGATTAATTATTTGAATTAACGTTTATAATCGTCTACCACGAAGATAAAAATAGCATTTTTACTGTGGTTTTTATATCCTTATCGTTTACATCTAAACCCATTGTAAAGAACAGTGATATTATAATGTCCGTTCTTAGAACAACTGGCACCACAGGCGGTGGACATTGATGATATGAAATGCATCAATAATTGGAACAGGGTCTAAGTTTAGGATACCTCCCCGGCACATGTCAATTACTAGGAGAACCTTAAAATAAAAAAATAAATAATAATAATAATAATAATAATAATAATAATGCAATTAAAGAAAGTCAGAGAGGGCGTTCTAGCGTGATTTGAACAGCAAATATGTTTACGTGTAGAATGTTCTAACATTCAAACAAAATATCGAAATGTCTGGCCCCGTGGCTCAGTCGATAGAGCTGCTGCCTGTTATGTCCGAGGTTCTGTACCTGACTGGGGATGGGAATTTTTCTCTAGCCAAGGTAAGATTATTCTATATTCTCTCAGAATTATTCGACAATGTTGTCTTTAGAAAATATCGATAAGTGAACATTTAAGAGTTTGTATCATTTCTTCTTACTGTTTGGGGAGGGGGGGTATGTAAGTTAGTTATATGAAAAATATCATCGTTCTAATCATATAAAATAATTAAGGAAGAGGCGCACGTTTGTAAACCAATCAAGTCGTGTTACTCGTATTCTAAGCACCATATGACATGTAATTTGCTAAAAAGAAAGAAATCAGAGAGAAAGAAAGTAGGAAACATAGATATGTGGACAATGTGAATGCTACACTTCCTGCTATTCGAGATATACATTTGCAGAAAGTGGTTTGTTATATATTTCGTCGTAGGTACAGTGAAAATAATGAGAACACAATAAGCTTAAGCGATAGTCAAATCTTTTAAAAGCGGATCAATATGTGTTGAGTGATGACTGAAACTCCGTTCTCTTTCCAAAGACAAGAGGGCAACAAATAAATACACAAAAGCAACAAATAACGATCTCCCATTTGGACACAGACAACTCAAAAATTAAAACCGATTATAATGAATATCTCGGAAATAGTGAACTCACGAAATACATAAATAATAAAAATAAAATTATCTATGTGCATGAAAGAGATTTACATTTACATTTTTGCCGTTCACAAACACTCGGTGGATGGTTATAATCTTCTTTTACTTACTTACATATCTACAGGGTGGACCAAAAGTTTCTCACCCCCCCCCCCCAAACATTTCAGCCATTTGCTTTGCTTCTCAGTTTTAAATTCAATCGTCTTTTGGCGCCCAATATACCTCTCACAAGACAACAATGTGTGTTGTATTGATTCCAGTTACTGTTACTTCCATTGTTTACGCAGTGTGAGTGTTACCTTTAGATGTGCTAGACGTTACGTTCGATACATGTTTTTTCTTACTCTCCGAGGGAAGCTTAAAGGTGAGTTAAAGAATGGAATTTCAGGTGGTATTTATCTTCAAGGATCTGTGATCTGCATTCAATTAAGAAATGTTTACAGAACTGTTGGTTTGCACATCACAGTATGGGTTAAAATAAACCATAAATTTCTCACCCAGTGAGAAACTTTCGGACCCTTTAGAATTCTTTTGTCTTTATTATTGTTAATTAATTCATCAACGGGTATAGGGTCTTAAATAACTTTTTTTCAACAGATGTCGCCCACAGAAAGGGAATATTTGCGCACAACAATTTAAGTTCTTAGTGCACAAGGGGTGTCAATAAAAGAAATTACGTAAAGTCTGAAGGTTGACAGAAACAGTGAGAAAATGGGCTAGAAAAGAGGAGGGTGATGTTGAGGACGAAAAACGAAGTGGTAGACCATCTAAAGTTACTCCAAATACAAAAAGGAGGATTAGAGGGATCTGTAAGGTTAAAGTTGCGGGCATACGAAGCGTTGTCAAGAAATTGAATTTTTTTGACTGAATCCCAAGACAGTGGGAAGAAAATGGGGTCACAACAGTGAAGCGCTATATAAGGTCCACTGATTGCGGTAAAACTAACTGCATATAAGGAACCAATCAAGCGTTTACTCAGTGAAAAAAAAAAAAAAAATCAGTGATCGGGTGAACTTTTGTGAAAGATTAATCCGGGAAGGTTTTGTTGATGACACTCTGGAAGGATGTGTAAAAAGGTCACATATCCTTTTTACAGATGAAAGGCCCATTGAACTCAACCCCAAACCAAACAGACAAAATCGTAGGCTCTGTACGAATGATCTTTCTAGTATTTCACCAATCCTTGTTCCAAAAGTTTCCCTTATAATCATGGTCGCAGGTGACATATCACAGTAGGAAAACAGAGTTGCACATTGTCCCACAAAATCAGACTCTGAATTTTGCCAATATTCAAGAAGACTATAGATGACCTTCCCAGTTTCCCAAGGGTAATGGTGTTTTGGTGCAGGATGGAGCAACAGCTCATACTGCGAACACAACCATGAAGGTGATAAAGGAACACTTCAACAACGCTTGGACTGACTGGCCAGGAAATTCGCCTGAACTTGTGGGCCAAACTTCAAGATAGTGTTTTTGGACTACCCAGACCACGAAACAGGGATCAGTTAATCACCAGGGTTCAAGAGGAATGCGAAAGCATCGACCAGATCATCACCAAGGATTTGGTGGAAAGTTTCGCTCGACACATTATTGCATGCCACGCCAACAACAGCGGACATACAAAGTTCTAAATTTAGCGTGTGTTAGACAGATACATGATGTTTATCATGTTGAAAAAATAAATTGCCTAGTTATTATTTAAAGGATGTTACTTCTTAAAGTTGGGGGTGAGAAACTTTCGGTCCACCCTGTATAAACCTAGTAGAGAAAGTAAACAGAATGTATATTATGGACAATCACACTGACAGTTATTACACCAGTTGATTAAACCTACTAGACCCACCCTTTCTTTAAAAGCTGCCACTAATCCTTCCTCCCTTGGGGCTTATTGCAAATCGGTTCAACTGCTTAGTTTCCGATATTAGACAGGTGCACTCTAACGAACTAGAAGATGCCACTCTTGTTTTGCAGAGCTATTAACTTCACAAGCATAAAGACAGAATATATATGAGAGCCTATTTATCTTCAACTTCCTCTTCTGGTTCTGTGACCTCTAAGCCAAGAGCCCGGTCCCCCTATTCTTCCTCTTGTGTATAATTCGTAACGCATTTGTGCTTTCTGTCGTCACCCATTCTTTGTACATGGATTAACCAGTTATAGCGAGACTTGCAGGTGAACTGCTGCACTTGTTGATCACCGCAATGCTTCTAAAGGAATTATCAGACGATTATTTATTCTTCTAATCATTTTATTCTTCACAAATGAGATGTGATTTATGAAGCAAGGAATTTAAGGTGATGGAATTTATTAGTTTGAGTGCACCCTCTGTCCGCTAGCTAAGGTCTCCATGGAATGGATGAGGGAGAAGCACTCTACCTAAATCGTTTATAAACATCCTTGCTACCATTGTTAGGCTGCTGTTACGTTAGGGACACTAGGGTTAACATATATATATATATATATATATATCTCTTTTACAATATATTTATATCTTTTACTTTCTTTATACGTACTATGTGCATAGTGACAGCTGTAAAATACCAAATTTGGTATTTAAGTTTAGTATCTTGCAAGGATGCGACACGAAGATTTTCAAGAAAATCCCCCCACCTCCAGCTACCCTCTGTATGGACATTTTTTTCGTAAATTTTGATTTTCTCAAAAATGACTCTAACGATTTTGATTAACATATCGCGTATTAAAGGTATTTACCTGACAAATAATATGTTTATCTTGAATTTTCTGGGAATAGCTCTGAAGACTACTCGAGATGAATTTTACAGAATTTTGCACAACTGCTAAACCGTAAGAGATGGACAAACCACACATAAAATATAGAGCACGATAAAACACACAATTTATGTCAAATCCATTTTTTTCGTGGAGTTGATCCTTTTTGAGTTATTCCTTGTTTTTGATTTCACCTTTAAAAAACTTATACTTTTCTCATACAGAATTTGCCAACTCCTGTCCATACAAACGAACTTCAGTCACATAGCAACCAGCTTTTGGCTATCACTTTAACCTATGGTATTCCATTATTTCGCTTCTACTTACAAAGAGGCAAGTAATAGTACTATTTCTCCTGATTTTTTCTCGATTAGCACGAAGTAAATAGAAGCATAAGCTTTTTTTAACAATAATTTGTTGCAGAGATGTAGAGAAATTCATGTGAATGGAACAATTCAGATTTTTACTATACTCACCTATACATAATAATTTGAGTAAATATTTTTCGCGATCCGCATTTTAAAAACCCAGCAAGTTTTTTGTATTACAAAACGTCTATCTACATATACACATTTAAAGGCAACACCCATGCCCGAGGCGCCATGAGGGCCGGCCACCTTTAAACCCTATCTGTGTCTTTTTTTTTTTTTTTTTTTTTTTTTTCCCTTTCAGTTTTGCTTTGATTTATATGTAAATTTGATACATAATCTCAAGTATGTTATTTAAATGTTGTATCGTTTTATGATTACCTTATTTTTGCATCAAAAATACTTAATACTAACAGCTTCATAAAAGCCAAAATACATTTCTCTACAGCTAATAACCCCTAGTAACCTCTGCTCAAATAAAATATTTACATTTATTTTAACTCTACTAAAGTGTCAAATATTTAACTGTCATACTCTCTGTAAATGCGCATAGGAGTTTCAGAAAATGTGCATCGTTTTCGCCCATTAAAACTATATAGGTGTATTATCTGAGAAACTATTTAAGCCAGAGCTTTCAGCGTTTGCACAGTCATTTTTATTTGCTTCTATTAAGTATGCCAATTATAAAGTAATCTGTAATGGACCGAGATGGGGGACGCAGCGGCCGGGCGGTAGGCCAAGGTTCCCCGTGAGCTGTCGTGCCATGGAGTTATGTTATTAATTATAAAGTAAATAACCTAAAAAAAATTCTGATCCACTACATTCACGTAACTTTCTCTACCTAAGCAGCAACATACTATGTTTACAAAAGCTTATTCTTCTGTCCAATACATGCACTTCCCGAGTAAGAAAATTATAAGTGAAACCAATAACAAGGAATATCTCAGGAACGGCCAGCTCCCAAAAAAAAAAAAAAAAAAAAAAAAAAAAAAAGGATATGACAAATTATGTGTTTTAACGAGAGCTACATTTTTCGTGTAGTAAGAGTTTGCGGTTTACCAGTTATGCAAAATTCAGAAAAAAAAATCATTCAGAATAAAGAAGTCTTCAGAGGCTATTCCCAGAAAATTGAAGATATACATTTTATTTGTCATGTAAACATCTTTAATACACGTTATTTTAATCAAAATTGTTAGAGCCATTTTTGAGAAAATCTAAATGTTCGAAAAATTTTCCATGTAAAGATTATTTGGGGGTAGGAGGGATTTTCTTGAGAATCTTCCTGTAGCATCCTTGGGAGATACAAAACTGAACTTTTCGTTTTTTAGCTATGCTACCCAAAGACACACACACACACACAGAAAGTTTTTTTTTCAGGTGGTCTCAGAACATATGTTTCCAGTGAAATCTCAGTATCGAATCTTTGAATGGAATGCAAAACCTTCTGTATACACTATGCTTATAGTACGTGTAGGGAAAATAATTAGACGAGAGGGACTGCACGGGAAGGAAGTCCAAGAAAGAAAACAATGAGTCACTCTCCAGATCTAAATCCATTCTGCTAAAATGTGGAAATATTAACTATGTACTTTTACCAAAAGGTTTATCTTAATAACGGATCAAGTGGCACATGTTGCAACATGCCATAAATTTCCCTTTAGTAAAGAAATCATTACGTAAGGACAACTTGGCGATATATTCCAATTGAAGAGTTGAAACTTGACAGTCTGAAGGCGGAAATGTAATGAGCTGTGATCAGTGCTAATCAGAGTCTGGTAGAAAATCAAATGCGTTTGTTCATGGAAGCAGCATTTCCGTACATACTACAGGAAGACAAAAGTCATGCTGTGAGACCCAGCAGGTTGTGGACCTTTTGAGGAACTGACAGGAATTCTTGCCTAGATTATACTTATTCCAGCTGAGCATATTTGGAATTGCTCAGAGACAACGCCATTGTCAATCCGGCTTGTCAACTTGACGCAATTAGAGGAATTGTTGTAAAACAGCTGTGATCAATGACAAGGTAATGTACAACATGGCTCTGACACGATAAAGGTGGTCTGTTGAAGATTTACGATGTCCCAACCAAGCTGTCTTGTTTTGTGAATCTGGGCTGACTTTTAACACTCGTAAATACCAATACCGTGAAGCTAAAGCATTCTGTCCCACTGATAGAATATGAAATACTTGGTATAAAATTATTATATCGGTAATTTTTGGAACATTAAGTTGTATTCGTACCAAAATTAACAAACAATATTTAACAAAGCAGATGAACTTGTCCGAAACAAAATTATTTTTGAGTTTAGAGTGAACCGATTATGAAAGAAGAAAATACTGCTGCACGATCCATTATTATAGTTAATAATAAATAAGTTCAGGCTCTTTAAAGAGTAAACACGAGGGGTTTTTAAAAATATACACACCAAATGGGAAATTTCCGTAACTTTTTATTGCTTTTTTTACTGAAATAATTTTTCACATTTCTGTTATATTACCTGTAAACCACAAGAGGTAAAAATGCTTGCTAAGCCCTCCCTCCTAAATGTCGTTAAAATGTTCAATATTCTATAATTATTCATTGGGGCTATTTCAAGTTATAACCCTCCAGTGGAGTGACCTTCCCTTTCCCCATCTTGCTTTCCAGCGAAGACGCTGAGCGTGTCGCGCTCATTGCGAGGGTAAAACTAAGGTTGACATTTATAATTGTTTAAAAAAGATTATAATGGTTTGATTAAAATACCATATATTTTATATATTTAAGTGACAAAATGTGTATTTTGACTTTTCTGAAGTCCTCTTCGTTCAGATGGAATTTAAAATAATGTTGAATAACTTGTGCAGCATAAAATATACGTAGAAACTTTCTACAGAAAAGTGTAGGATCTTTAAAACAGAAAGCGAATACAAATAGCGTTTTGTGTGGCGTCAGCCATTTCTACCATATAAATTGATTTAATGTTTCAATTTGTTAAAAGTGCACCATTAACATTATTTGTCGTTTCGTGCAAATATTATGGAATTTTAAGGCCCGCATATAAGCTAGTAGCGTTTAAACATCGGACTCGATACGGTTTCCTCTATACCCCTTATGAGTGTGAATGTGTGTGTGTGTAATAATAATGCTAATGAAATATGTATGTGTATATACGAGGTACGTCCAGAAAGTAAGATACGTTTGGTAATAAAATTAAATTGTGTACAGATACAGAATAATTATTTATTGCACAAAATTCCACAACTCTTAAACTACTTTTCCACATAACTGCCGAAATTTTGCAGGCATTTGTCATAGCGTGACACACTTTTTTGAATACCTTTTTCATAGAAGTTTGCCGCCTGTGTGTTCAAAAAGTTGGAAACATTTTCTTTCATTTCTTCGTCATTGTTGAAATGTTGACCGCCAAGGAAAGACTTGAGATATAAGAACAGATGAAAGTCGCTAGGAGCGAGGTCAGGGCTGTACGGAGGATGGTCAAACACGTCCCAGCCAAATCCCTGTAGGTTTTTCGTCATATTTACAGTGTTGTTCGTGCATTGTCGTGAAGAAAAACAACACATTTTGACAGCAATCCTCGGCGCTTATTCTGTATTGCGCGGCGCAATTTCCTAAGGGTCTCGCAATAAACATCTGCTTTGATTGTTTGACCACGCGGTAAGAAATCAATGAGTAAGATACCTTTCCAGTCCCAGAACACTGTGCACATCATCTTTCGAGGTGTCAAGATTTGTTTCGGCTTAACCTTTGCTGGGGATGAAGTGTGCCTCCATTCCATTGATTGCCGCTTACTTTCAGGGGTGTCGTAAGAAACCCAAGTCTCATCGCCTGTCACTATCTGTGTCAGAAATTCTTCGCCGTCTTCATCATAACGGGTTAAAAACTGAAGTGCACTACCCATCCGTTTTGTTTTGTGTTGCTCAGTAAGAATCTTTGGTACCCAACGTGAGCAAAGTTTACGAAATTTCAGTTTTTCGGTAACAATTTCATGAATTAGTGATCGTGAGATTTGGGGAAATTCCATAGTGAGAGCACTAATTGTAAACTTGCTGTTTTCCTGGATCTTGTCATCAATCGCGTGAACCAGTTCTTCTGTAACCAAAGATGGACGCCCACTTCGTTCTTCATCGTTCACTTCACTATGTCTTTCATTAAACTGTCGGACCTATCTTCTCACCATTGAATCACTCATCGCATTTCGTCCGTAAACTTCACAAATTTGCCGATAAATTTCAATTGGTTTCACTTTCCTAGCATTCAGAAAACGAATCACAGATCTGATTTCACAAGCGGCGGGATTTTCAATCAACACCGACATTGTAAACAAGCACAACAAAGCGTACGTGGCTGACAGCGATCTCAAAATGGCACACTATCTTCTCCTTGATACAGAGAGTCTACCGCGCATGTGCGGAACTGCCATCGCAGCGCTGCAAAATTGAAACGGAACTTACTTTCTGGACGTACCTCGTATATATATACATATATGAAACATGCAGTGAAGCTATTCTCATAGAAGTTTAACTCGACTGACACGAATTAGATAAAAGAAAAATCTGATATACTCCATTCACATGACTTTCTCTACCTGCTCCGTAAAAATCTATTCTTATGAAAGCTTTTCTTCTATCTACTTAACTAATCGAGATAAACATTGGGAGAAATGGTCTTATTGCTTGCTTCCTTGTAAGCAGAGAATTAGACCGACTAAAGCGATAGTCAAGTCCTTTAAAAGCTGGCCGCTATGAAAAAAATTGAAATTCATGAAAAAATTTGAAATTCGGTTCTCTTTGCTTGCCCAGGAGTAAACCAAACGAGAGATGAAACGAAAGATGGTTTCTCGTTTGAGAAACGTTTAAGTAGTTTAAAATTGAAAGGAATATCTTCGGAAACGGTTGACTAAAATAAATAAAAATAAAAAAAACTATATATAATATCTCAAAAACAGTAAACTCTACAAAAACAAATGTATATGATGTAAATTGTGCGTTTTAATGAGATCTACATTTTTTGTGTATTAAAGTTGTATATTTCTTGCGGTTTACTAGTTATGCAAAATTCATTCAGAATGACGAGGTCTTCAAGGGCTATTCCCAATAAATTCAAGGTATGCATTTTATTTGATCTGTAAATGTCTTGAATATACGGCATTTTTTTTATCAAAATCGTAAAAGCTATCTTTTAGAAAATCGAAAAGTTCAAAAAATGTTCCAGGTTTGCGGTGGGAGGATTTTTCTCAATAGCTTCGTGAGGCATTCTTGGAAAATACTAAACTTAAATAAAAAGTTTGGTATTTAACTGAATTTGCGTGTTCAGTTATGCTTTATATTCATTCACACATTCTCTCTCTCTCTCTCTCTCTCTCTCTCTCTCTCTCTGACCGTTTTTACTTTCTCTATACGACTATTTACATAGTGCAAAGAGAAGTTATGTAATACACCCAAAAATTCGATATCGAGATTTTACCGGAAATACATGTTTTGGGTCCCCCTGAATAAAAAAAATAATTTTAGAAAAAGGTCCGTCGGTTTCTGTGGATAGCATAGCTCAAAAACTAAAATACCGTTAAATACCAAACTTGGTATCTTTCAAGCATGCGACACGAGGATTTTCAAGAAAACTACCCTTTACGCGGAACATTTTTCGGAAAAATTGATTTTCTAAACAATGGCTCTAAGGATTTTAATTAAAATGCCTTATGTTTAAGATATTTGTATGACAAACGAATTGCATATCTTGAATAGCCTCTGAAGACCACTTCATTCTGGATGACTTTTGTATAACTGGCAAACCGTAAGATATACAAAACCTTACTACATAAAAAATGTAGATCTCTCTGAAACACACAATTTATGTCATATAAGTTTATTTTTATAGAGCTTACTGTTTTTGAGATATTCCGAATTATTGGTTTCAATTTTAAGCCACTGAAACTTTTCTCAAACCGGAAGACATCTTTCTTCGTTTCTCGCTTATTTCTCCGGCAAGCAACGAGGTTGGAATTTCAGTTGTTTCGCATAGGGACCGCTTTTAAAGGACGAGACTATCGCTTTAGCCTGTGCATTTTCTTATTTCCCTTCTACTTACAAGGAAGCTAGTAGTAAGCTAATTTTGTTTATATTTATCTTGATTAGCATAATGTAGATAACAGATTAATGTTTTAAATACAATGTTTAATTACCGAATAGCTAGAGGACATATATGAATGGAACACATTGGATTTTTGCCCTTCTGCTTACAAGGAACCAAGTAATGACAATTTCTGCTAAAGTTTATCTCGATTACCATGAAGTTGATAGAAGAATAAGCTTTTTAACAATACTTTGTTACAGAGATGTAGAGAAAATCGTGAATGGAACACATCAGATTTTAATGCTTATTTTGGATTTATGGGTCTTCAAAACTCATATTTCTGGTGAAATCTTGGTATCGAATTTTGGTACATTACATATCTTCTCTACCTAAAATGCACATTGTAAATATATGCTGGAGAAAGTGGTAAAGTTTCCTAGGAAAAGTGAATAGCAGCTAGAGGAGCGTGTGCCGGTTGTGATAGAATCGCTTATTGAAGTGCCGACTGATATTCCTGCCAGAGACCATGAGCTAATGAATAGAAAGAAGACTTATGTAGTGATGGCATGCAAATTTTCTTCAGAACCAATGCCAGAGCCCAAAGTTCAGCACCGACTTTCTCAGACACTTCGGTTGTCTAAAGTAACCACCATACATAAATTTCGGAGGGAGAAAGCCATAAACTAAAGCCAGAACACGGTCCAATCAGCGAGGGAAACTTGTAGTTCATCGATCAGAAGTTATGTTAGCCGTTTGTCATCACGTGTTGTAAACGCTGCTGGACTGTTAGTAGAAGTTGTCAGCTGCTCCGTGAATCACTTCTTTTGTTTCTCTCAGCTGCCGTTGACCACCGATGTGAAACATTTCAAGCCTCTTCCCTACTCTTGCTGACATTTATGCTTCCAGTGTTAAAAAATACAGTTGTAATGGGAAAGCTCTTGAGGTAAATAACTGCTCTTAGTCTTAACTTCCGCCTACCCAGGGGAGTATGCCAAGATTTAATTGCTTGTATAAGTTTTAAACTCACACCAATGATGAAAAAAGAAAAGAAAGAAAGAAAACGGAAGAAAATTAGACGTATTTGAACAGCATGGCTCCAAAATAAAAAAATCGCAAATTTGGTATTCATACCTAGTAGCTACAAACGAGATTGATTTTGTTATAAATATTCTATTAACAACCATTTATAACGGGATAAAATATGTCAATTTTATTTTCTATGAAGAAGAAGAAGAAGAAGAAAAAAAGAATTAAATTCACTTTTATCTATAGACACTCTTTCACTGCTGCGGTTCTCAACTTCCCATTCTAAATTGAACGTGAAAGACAGCTTATTTTACGAGGTCTCTTTGGCTGGCTAGAGGCTATTTTACGTACCGTAAATCTACGACCAGGACCTATGGCTTTATTTCCCTTCCGAAGAAAGCCATACTAAGGATTGTCAACGACAGAAAAATCCATCTTCCTCCGCTGGATTTGAACCCACGACCTTGGGACCCAGAATCTAGCCTATTTACCTATAGCCCACGGGATCTACCGCCTACCAATGGTAGGTATTTGCATTCCGTCCAAAGAGCTGATATCGGAATTTTTCCAAAAGTGCATATTGCTTCATTGTCCAAATATAAATAAAAACTACGAAATAGCTCAGTACATGTTTTTCTATGTACATGTGAGTAGCATAACGGATAAAAAAAAGTCGGATTAAAACCTAACTGGTAGTAAACTTAACAAGGATACGATGCAAGTATTTTCAAGAAAAAAGCCGGTCATACCAAACAAAACTTTGCATGGACATGTTTTCTTTTAACGATCATTTTTTTGGAGTTCTGTTATCCTGAGAAGACGAATGTCGAGTAACTTTAAGCTCCATGGACTCCGAGATCATTTGAGTATCATTTCACCAATTTCATTCATCGTCCGTTATGGCCAACCAGGTTAAAGAACGTGAAACTACAAAACAAAAATAAAAGTAGTTGAGTAATTAAAGATGAATTAAAACAAGTTATTAGAATTTCGATGTAGACTGGTTGGAAAGAGGACATAGAGCTACATGACGTCACTTGTTCACTGTAACCCGTTGTGTGACAGGACTGTTTATGTATTTCCACGTGTCCCCATAGCAAATAACTGGATGATGTCAACTGGATATAATATGAGCTACCATTTTACCAAGCCTTCTCACAGTGTTGCCGTTTGCTTACTTACCTCAGCTAACAGTTCACCCTTTTTTACTTTCTCTATTCCTAAATACGACAGGGAAATGTAGCTTTCGACTTTCTAAGAATTGATGTAGAAGTTTCACCGCGAATGTTTCTGAAAGCATAGTAGGGGGGGGGGAAGCTGGAAGCTAAAATAATTTGGTATTTAAGTATTATAAGGAATACCTCGGAAACTGTTAACTCAATAATAATAATAATAATAATAATAAGATAATAGCAAGAATAATAGCCCACCTGGGTGGTAGCGTGTCTGCCTCACATTCAACAGTTGTTCGCGAATTCGAATCTCGCTTAGGACGAGATAGGGTTACCGGGATAGGGGTTTTTCGGGGTTTTCCCTTATCCTGAAAAGACGAAAGTCGAATAACTTTAAGCTCCATGGACCCAGATAATTTGAGCATCATTTCACCAGATCATTTATCGTCCGACATGATCAACCAGGTTAAAGGACGTTACGCTTAAATAAAAGACAAAATGAAATATTTAGTACATAAAATGGTATGATTGAACGAGATGTTTTTGTGTAGTAACTTTTTGTCTATCTCTAACCTGTTTACCGGTTATACAAGTCATCCAGACTGAAGAGGTCTTCAGAGGCTAATCCCAGAAAATTCAAGATATGCACATCATCGATATATTGGACATATGGTATTTTAATGAAGAGCGTTAGAGTCGTTTTTGGGAAAATCAAAATTTTGGAAAATGTTCTTTTCTCTATGCAATTATCCGCGTCATACATGGGCTGCGGTTCCATATGTAGTAAACGCGGGCGTTAAACACTATCAAAAAACAAACAGACAAAAACCATTCAACACAGCATACCTGGAAGATGAGAAGATATCTGAATGAAAGGGAGATGAAGGAAAGAATATCGTAGGATTCGTTTACTGATCAGGAAAAACTACGAAAAACCTAAGGTTAGAGTAGACTGTGTCGGGGTCCTGTATGTGAGCCTCACGCGTTATCGGGGAGCCATTTGGCTCGGTAATGCTGAAGCATTGTATTCCCTATTAAGGAAATATCACGTTTTGAATCTAACTGAATCCTAAGATTTCTTTTGGTAAAGGAAGTAAAACGGGCACGCGAAGACGTGGTAAACGCCAGTCACCCACTAACCCAAAGTCGATTTATCACATAAATTATCACTTTTCCCCTGGAAAAACTATTTCCATTTGAAAGGAAAGAATGCTATCGAGAAGGTAAAGCTGGCAGTGTCGTTTAAATGTAATAGACTGAACAACGTGCCAGTGTCTGTAGATTAATGGTTGTAATACGCCATCCAATAAACTGAGAATGGCAGTGAATGTTATATGAGACATCCTGTGATAAGAGGTGGGGTTACTTGACTCAAGATGAGTTGTTATCGCTTCCTGAGACTGGTTCAGGAATTTCTGTCGGTAAAACTCAAATCAGTATTTTAATTATCGGCCCCAGGGAGGTGCGGTTAGAATAGCTCATCCACTTTAGGAGCCAGCGTGTGAAAATTAAGTCGTGTAGGGTAGACACTAACACGTGTACACCAGCTAGGGTGCAAAAAATTGTTAGCCACACGAACCTGTTGTGGTATGTATAACGAGATTAAACTGACCAACAACAGTAAATATTCCAGGCTGGAGGAGAAGCGTTTTTATAGCCGTGGTCCTATTGAAGAACTACTTTACTGTCACACTTTAAATAAACCAAAAAATCTGTGCTCCATTCGCAAGACTTTCTCAAAGCCTCTGTTACTAATTATTGTTGATATCAACTTATCCTTCTATGTACTTCATGCTAATCGAGATAAACATTACAGAAACGGATGTATTAGTTCCTTATAAGTAGAAGGGAAATAAGGGAATATACTAGGCTCAACCGACAGTCAAATGTTTTAAAATGTGGTTGCTCTTGGATTGCCTTTTTTTTCTTTTTCTTTCTTTTGTGGTCAGGAGTTGACAAGTTCCCCGGTGCGAAAAGTATAGGTATTTTAAAACTGAAACCAATAACAAGAAATATCTCAAAATGGTCAACCCCACGAAAAAAACATATGACTAAATTGTGTGTTTTAACGAGGTCTACAGTTTTTGTCTATCTCTTACGGCTTACTAGTTATGTAAAAACTCATCCAGAAGAAAGAGGTCTTCAGAGGCTATTCCATGAAAATTCAAGATATACATAGTATTTGATATGTAAATATCTTTAATATACGGTATGTTAATCACAATCGTTGGAGACTTTTAGAGAAAATCAAAAGTTACGAAATTTGTTCCATGAAAAGTGTAGTTTGGGGGAGGGAAATTTTCCTCAAATTATTCGTGTCCCATCCTTGGAAGATGCGTAACTTAAAAATCAAGTATGGTATTTTACCGACTTTTCGTTTTTGAACTATCGTGTACACACACACACACACACACACACACACACACACATACACACACGGACATTTTACTAAAAATGCTTTTTTTGGATTCAGGGGGACCCAAAACGTGATTTCCGGTGAAATCTCGGTTTCGAGTTTTTTAGTGCATTACAATACCTTTAATACATAGTACAAATAGAGAAATGCTTTTTTTGAATTCAAGGTCTCTCAAAACATACATTTCCGATAAAATCTCGGTATCGAATCTTTGGATAAAATACAGTACCTTAACTATTTGTTATTTACATTATTTATTATTTACATTATATAACGTGATGGAGGAAGTAAAAAATAACATTTTGCGTTCATTTCTCTACCACATTCCTATCTGATGTAAAGAAGTACAACACAAACATTTGACATATTTATATAATGTAATTTAATTGTTATAACCAGAGTTTGATACTATAATTGCTTACCAGTTTACATGTACTATGTTTTACTGTTACCAAAGTTCAAATAGTTAAGTTTATGACCACAGTTGTAATATATTTATATTGAATTTTGTATACACATGGATCTTGATATGTAACAATATTGTGGTCGCTGATGACCTTTGTTGTTATAAAGTGACCTAAAATAAATAACTAAATTAAACAAAATTTGACATGAAGGTTTCCCAATGGAATGAATGTATGTATGTGTGTGTATGTATGTATGTATGTATATATATATATATATATATATATCTATTTTCGTCACTTTCTTATCCCACATTTGCTTACTTGCTCGTGTGGGGGTAGAGTGTCTGCCTCACATTCAAGTGGTCGCGAGTTCGAATCTTGCATAGGATGAGTTACCTGGAGTTAAGATTTTTTTCGGGATTTTCCCTTATCCTGAGAAGACGAACTCCGAGGTAAGTGTAAGCTCCATGGACATCGACTATCTGGACTTTATTTCACCGATTTCGACGGAAAAAAAAAAAAAAAAAAAAAAAAAAAAAAAAAAAAAAAAAAAAAAAAAAAAAAACCTGCTCTGGTATCCACTTCGTGATAAACTCGTTTCCAAAATTGGTTTCATTACCTTTTGTTTAGATAAGGTTAGTATAGCAGCTGGAAACATACTAACATTTGTAAAACGCGGTTTATTTTTGGTGACTCCAAATAGCTATTAAACGGAAGGAGCTATTTTTTGGTCAGAAACTTTGGAGGGGCTTCGAAGGGCAAAGGTTCCTCGTGGCCAGTCGGTTACATGTATAGACCCTTTTTTGGTTAGTCGCTGGTGCAGACACGTTCTAAACTCCCTCTTTCAGGGCCCTAAAGCACTCTGAATAATACGAGTATTATTCTTAACACTGTATACTTCAGGCATTGTAAGATAGTTTTAATGTTTTACTTTCTCTACACGTACTATGTGCGTAGTGTATAGATTGTAATGAACTCAAAATTTTGATACAGTGATTTCTCCGAAAATACATGTTTTGGGTCCCCCTGAATTAAAAAAAAAACTTTTTAGAAACGGGTCCGTGTGTGTGGACGGCATAGCTCAAAAACGAAAAGACCCTTAAATACCAAACTTAGTGTTTAAGTATCTTCCAAGGATGCGACATGAAGATTTTCAAGAAAATTCCGCCACCACAAACTACCCTTTACAGGGAACAATTTTTGAAAATTTTGATTTTCTCAAAAATGGCTGTAACGATTTTGTTTAAAATGCCTTGTGTTTAAGATATTTTTATGATAAAATATGTAGATTTTGAATTTTCTGGATGAAGACCTATTCATACTGGATGACTTTTATACAACTGGCAAATCGCAAAAGATATTTATAAACTAACTACACAAAACATGTAGATCCAATTAAAACACACAATTTATGTCACTTACATTTTTTTTTTTTTTTTTTTTTTTTTTTTGTAGAGTTTTGTTTTCGAGGCATTTCGGATTATTAATCTCAATTTTAGCTATTTATACGTTTCTCAAATGGGAAGACATCTTTCTTCTCGTTTCTCTATTCCTGGTAAGCTAAGAGATTGTAATTTCAATTGTTTCACATAGTGACAGCTTTTATAGGACGAGACTATCGCTTTAGCCCGTCCATTTTCTTATTTCCTTTCTACTTACAAGAAAGTAGAAGGAGGAAGTAAAAAATAACATTTTGCGTTCATTTCTCTACCACATTCCTATCTGATGTAAAGAAGTACAACACAAACATTTGACATATTTATATAATGTAATTTAATTGTTATAACCAGAGTTTGATACTATAATTGCTTACCAGTTTACATGTACTATGTTTTACTGTTACCAAAGTTCAAATAGTTAAGTTTATGACCACAGTTGTAATATATTTATATTGAATTTTGTATACACATGGATCTTGATATGTAACAATATTGTGGTCGCTGATGACCTTTGTTGTTATAAAGTGACCTAAAATAAATAACTAAATTAAACAAAATTTGACATGAAGGTTTCCCAATGGAATGAATGTATGTATGTGTGTGTGTATGTATTTATATATATATATATATATTTTCGTCACTTTCTTATCCCACATTTGCTTACTTGCTCGTGTGGGGGTAGAGTGTCTGCCTCACATTCAAGTGGTCGCGAGTTCGAATCTTGCATAGGATGAGTTACCTGGAGTTAAGATTTTTTTCGGGATTTTCCCTTATCCTGAGAAGACGAACTCCGAGGTAAGTGTAAGCTCCATGGACATCGACTATCTGGACTTTATTTCACCGATTTCGACGGAAAAAAAAAAAAAAAAAAAAAAAAAAAACCTGCTCTGGTATCCACTTCGTGATAAACTCGTTTCCAAAATTGGTTTCATTACCTTTTGTTTAGATAAGGTTAGTATAGCAGCTGGAAACATACTAACATTTGTAAAACGCGGTTTATTTTTGGTGACTCCAAATAGCTATTAAACGGAAGGAGCTATTTTTTGGTCAGAAACTTTGGAGGGGCTTCGAAGGGCAAAGGTTCCTCGTGGCCAGTCGGTTACATGTATAGACCCTTTTTTGGTTAGTCGCTGGTGCAGACACGTTCTAAACTCCCTCTTTCAGGGCCCTAAAGCACTCTGAATAATACGAGTATTATTCTTAACACTGTATACTTCAGGCATTGTAAGATAGTTTTAATGTTTTACTTTCTCTACACGTACTATGTGCGTAGTGTATAGATTGTAATGAACTCAAAATTTTGATACAGTGATTTCTCCGAAAATACATGTTTTGGGTCCCCCTGAATTAAAAAAAAAACTTTTTAGAAATGGGTCCGTGTGTGTGGACGGCATAGCTCAAAAACGAAAAGACCCTTAAATACCAAACTTAGTGTTTAAGTATCTTCCAAGGATGCGACATGAAGATTTTCAAGAAAATTCCGCCACCACAAACTACCCTTTACAGGGAACAATTTTTGAAAATTTTGATTTTCTCAAAAATGGCTGTAACGATTTTGTTTAAAATGCCTTGTGTTTAAGATATTTTTATGATAAAATATGTAGATTTTGAATTTTCTGGATGAAGACCTATTCATACTGGATGACTTTTATACAACTGGCAAATCGCAAAAGATATTTATAAACTAACTACACAAAACATGTAGATCCAATTAAAACACACAATTTATGTCACTTACATTTTTTTTTTTTTTTTTTTTTTTTTTTGTAGAGTTTTGTTTTCGAGGCATTTCGGATTATTAATCTCAATTTTAGCTATTTATACGTTTCTCAAATGGGAAGACATCTTTCTTCTCGTTTCTCTATTCCTGGTAAGCTAAGAGATTGTAATTTCAATTGTTTCACATAGTGACAGCTTTTATAGGACGAGACTATCGCTTTAGCCCGTCCATTTTCTTATTTCCTTTCTACTTACAAGAAAGCTAGTAATAAGACTAATTCTGCTTACGTTTATCTTATCATGATGTAGATAACAAATTAGTATTTTGAATAAAAGGTTTGATTACCGAAGGGTTAGAGGACATTATGTGAATGAAACATATGAGATTCTTTTCCCTTCTACTTACAAGGAATCAAGTAATAAGGACAAGTTCTAGTAATATTTGTTTCATGAAAAAGGTAGAAGAATAAGCTTTTTAAGAATAATTAGTTTTAATGATGCAGAGAAAGTCATTCAAATGGAACACATCAGATTTTTTCACTGATAGCAACAGTGTTGGATGATAACATATGCTCATAGGGTTTAAATACTGATTGTTTCTAGTGTGATTCGGCATAAAAACTATTTTCCTACATGTTAGAAATAAGCATTTAGTTGTAAAATACTTATTTTTTCTTTCTCTAGCATACATACTTCTAGTAGAAATCTAGGGATAGAAGATGATTTTTAGCTTCCCAGTAGAGTTGCTCTTGGATCTGCTCAAAACTACTTGACAGATTCAACAGGCAAATTTATTGGGAAGCCAGAAATCTTATGGCTGTTGCTCCAAATGTTACAAATCATTAGATTAAATAAACACATATAAACTATTGGTAAGGTCAAACTAATAGCAACTACTACCTCGTAAACAACCATTGTGTTTTGAGGTACATATATTTGGTCTAGTAAGTGTTAATCTAAGGATTTATCATATATACACAATTCCTTTAGAATGACAAGTCATAGAAAGTCAGGTTATGCACGAAATTTTGTCATGTAAATATCCTAAACATACGGACTTAATCATTTTCAAGTACATCAAACATTTCGATAAAATATTCCATATTAAGGGCGGTTTACGATGGAAGTTTTTGGTTTCAAATCTTGCGAGGCATCTTTGATACCGTGCTTAATTAGGTGTACAGATGTCTGTGGCCCGCATTCGTGAGGTCGAGGGTTCGCTTCCCATGGTAATCTTACCTAGGGTTTTTTCGAGGGTTTTTCCGGGCCGCCAGGCGAATGCTGGGTAGGTGTCTTTCAACTCCCGAATTTCCTGCCTCTATGTCGTTTCCATTACCACTTCATTCAAGCTTCATCCAGTTGGTTTCTTTCAGGGTTGGAAGTGTCAGCGAAGGTGCTTGGTGCGGCGTGTTAGGGAAAAGGATGCTCAAAGTGAGTATGTTGGTTGGGAGCCCCGGTTTGCCAGTCCGATTGTGGGGTGCTTCAATCTGGAAGCTGTTATGATCCTGTCATTTGAGCCGTCGCTTCTTATTCCGGCCGCCGGGTGTATCCTCTCACCTCATCCTGCCTGGGGTCGCCCCCTTTGGGGCGTAGGTACAATTATCTCAGGTTCGGAGCCGAATCCCTTCCTAATGTATCCTATCCTAGTTACGTCCGAGTATGGTGCTTATTTCACATATTGCTTCACTTCACTTAACTTGCATAAGTATATGGTAGAGAAGAAATTGCACACGTCATTAAAATCTGTATCCTGTGAAAACATCGATCTTAAGACTTTAAAATATTACCTATATCTCGTAGTCACTTGCCGGTGCCGAGTGGTTAGACCACTCGCCTCTCACTAAGGTGGCCCGGAGGGCCGCATGTGAGATTTGTGGTAAAGCAGCGCCTGGGCAGCTTTTGCCCGGTTTTTACCACCATTCATCCCACCTCCTACTTCGTAATCACGTTTCCTTTCTCACCTTTCTCATTCATGACATCGGGCTGATAATTCATCCCGGCTTCTTTCTACGAGTATGATCCAGAATCTATCTGCTCAACAGACATTTGACTGCAGGCGCTGGCTTGTAAGTTCCGGAGGTTGTAAGATCTCCATTCGAGGAAGGTAAATAGCAGAAGAAGAAGAGTTCACTTTAGTTGCAATTTCGCATTGACATATGATCCTAGGATTAGCAGAAAATAAAAATAACAATGTTTAGGCACTAAGATAAGGAATGAAATAACGAATATACCTATAGCGGGAAATCGAATTTCAATTTAAGTAGCGTTAATTTTAGCTGTAATCTCAATTGAAACCCTTTACAAAACCGTCCCTTGAAAGTATACAGTGAGAAAGCTGGTGCTAATGAACCATGCAGAAGTAGCAAATGACCATCTCTTTGTATGCCGTGATTAAGTTCGTCTCAAAGCAAACGGCACACAAAGGGCATCTCATAAAACGTTATGACAAGGGATAAATACCTTTGGTTGGCAGCTCTGTCATAGCGGTGCATTTCAAAGGACGGATGATGGATGGTGGCAGTGTTGCCAACTAATAATAGTGGAGGAGAGGTCATTAATTGCGTCCCGCCTACCTCAAGTGTGTTCAGTGTTTGAACGATGTTATCTCGCGGGGTCGAGTTCTGGGTTCTTGTCGACGTGAAACGTTTAGCAGCAGTTTTACATTACGATCATGACCTCTTGCCATATACGTGTCTTCAAATAAACTAATCAGATACATTAACTTAGCACCTAAAGCACAATATGCGACACTTTTTGGTTTGCGTGTTCTTGACCTTGCTTCCGCTGGAACTCCAGAAGATATATAATACTAGCTGTGGATGTAAATCGCTATGTAGTTCTCCTCAACTGATTCTGTATTCGTAGAACAGAACTTCATTCAGGGCTGGGTGCAGACATCAGGCGGTAGGTCAGAATGCACACGAAATGAAAGTGGCAGCCTTCGCGCCGTCTAAATTCTTATTATTTTCGTTGTTACTTGCCTATAATAAGCGCAGAAGTAAGGTATTCCAGCCAAATACTCGATATAGAGATTTCATCATAAAGGCTTCTCTGGCCTCTAAATGCCCCTTCAGGGTAGCTCATTACACGTTAATATCAATTTTACCTCTCGCCTCTCACCGACTGGCCCGAGTTGGATTTCGGGAGACCCCATATGAGATTTGTGGTGGACAATGCGGAGTATGAGGGTCTTTTCTTCGGGTTATACGGTTTCCCCTGTCATTCATTCCACCACTTTCCCCATTAACATCGTTATTTCATATAATTTTCATCTTCGCTCTCATATCGGGCATGGGGCTGATCACCCATCCTGACTATTCTCTCTGTCCCTTACTAACAGGCATGTCCCAGGCGCTGGCTTGTAATTTCAGGAGCATGTGAGTCCTCCAAATGAGGAGGCTAAATAACGAAACAAGGGGGAAAAAACTCAATTTACAAACGAAATCGAAAATAAGGTAAATATTTTCGTTGCATTTTTGCTTTCTCTATCACGTACATTCTAGGAACGAAGGTAGTGCATTTTTTCCAAAAATTCGATACGCAAGTTTCACCGAGAACTTGCTTCCGGACATCTCAATCCATAAAAGCAGTTTTACTTACACTTCTTCGTGCATAATTTATAGGTAGAGAAAGTATTGCTTTCCAGACAAATATTCGATATCGATACTTCAGTTTTAGGGTCTCTTGTATATAAAAATCATTTTTAGAAAAAGGCCCACGCGCGTGGGTGTGTGTGTGTGTGTGTGTGTGTGTGTGTGTGTGTGTGTGCGTGCCTGTGGACAGCATAGCTCAAAAACAAAAAAATCTGATGTGTTCCATTCACATGCCTTGCTCTACCTCTGTGTAACAAATTATTGTTAATAAGCTTATTCTTCTATTTACTTCATGCTAATCGAGAAAAAATTAGCAGAATTAGTCTTATTACTTCCTTCCTTGTAAGTAGAAGCGAAATATGAGAGTATCATAGGTTAAAGAGAAGTCAAAAGCTGGTTACTAGGTGACTGAAGTTCCTTTGTTTGTATGGACACGGGTTGACATTCTTGTATGAGAAAATTACAAGTTTTTAAAGGTGATACCAAAAACAAGGAATATCTCAAAAACGGTCAACTTCCAGAAAATTCAAGATATACATATTTGTCAGGTAAATATCTTTAACATACGATATTTTAATCCAAATCGTTAGAGCCATTTTTGAGAAAATAAAAATTTTCGAAAAAAAGTTTCATGCAAAAGGTAGTTGGGGGTGGGGGGATTTTCTTGAAAATCTTCGGGTCGCATCCTTGGAAGATACCAAACTTAAATACCAAGTTTGGTATTTAACGGTCTTTTCGTTTTTGAGCTATGCTGTTTACAGACACACACACACATACACACACTCACGCACACACACACGGCCCTTTTTCAAAAATGCTTTTTTTGGATTCAAGGGGACCCAAAACATGTATTTCCGGTGAAATCTCGGTATCGAATTTTAGGGCGCAATACAATATCTTCTCTATACACTATGTGCATAGTACGTGTAGAGAAAGTAAAAATGGTTAAATACCAAACTTGGTGTTTAAGTTCAGTATCTTCCAAGGAAAAAACTTATTACAAAATATGCAGATTTCATTAAAAACCATTTTATGCAATTTACAGTTTTTTTATTAGAGAAATAGCCATTTCCGAGATATACTTTGTATCCATCCGTTTCATATCTCTTTTATTTTACTCCTGACCGTAGAAAGAGAAGAATTTCAATTTCAATTGCACAAGACATCTTTTAAAAGTTACGCTGTCGCTTTATCCTAGCGTATTTCCTTATTTCCCTCCTACTGAGAAAGGACTGAGTAATAAACTCATTGTTGCAATGTTTATCTCGATTAGCGTGAAGTAGATAGAAGAATAAGCTTTTATGAGGATGAATTGCTACAGGATAGGCAGAGAATGTCTTTTGATTGGACGCATTAAATTTTTGGAATATGTTTTTCTTAACCAAGTGTTCTAACAAGCATGAATGTGAACACTCTGATCTACGAAGGCGCTTGTCAAATCAATCTGGAGCTGCAACTGCTAGCTTTAAACAAAATTTCTAGCGTCTTCATTTTTGCAAAGCGCTACAAGTAGCTTAATTTTTTACATATGCCCCAAGTGTAATTCTATTTTTATATGGTTTTTTACAGGTATGTCAGCACAGAATTACAGAATATTACGTTGTGAAAAATTCCTTTCTTCACATCTGGTAAGTCACAATAATCACTATTCCTCAAAGAAAGTTATATCAGATTTTTTTCTGATTTATATAACCTTGTATTCAAATAATTTGCAGTAAGCTTTAAAAGATCACCAACCTCCCTATTATCACAAGAACACATCCATAACGGCATTTTAAGGTGTTGGTTTTATCATCCTAAAATGTTATTTAGCTATCGTCAATACTTTTCGGTCGAAACGAGAAATTTATATAAAAAATGTTAATCAGAGAAAAAAAAACTGTCCAAAATAAAAAAGGATAAAAGAAACTCATATCTCCCCCCCCCCCCCCCCCCCGCCAAAAGACATGCATGGCTTGGGCTTACAAGCTGACGTATTTACTCTAGTATAGGAGGTTGTGATTTTTCTTTCTTTTCTTTTCTGTTAAATGGTGCAGATTCAGACTACAAAATGGTACATAAAAAAATCTTATGTACTCTATTCACATGATTTTCTCTAGTTGTTCCACAAACAACTTTTTTTAAAAAAATGTTATTTTTTTAATCTACATCATGCTATCAAGACAAACATCTAAAACTGGTCTTATTATTTGCTTCTTTGTAAGTTGAAGGGTAAAATGTTTTAAAAGCCGGGCGCAATGTGAAACAATTTAAATTCGGTTCGTTTTGCTTGCTAGAAGTAAACAACAGAGAGGCGAAAAGAAAGATGAGTTCCCGTCTGAGAAAAGTTTAAGTAGAGTAAAACTGAAACCAATAATTCCGAATATCTCGAAAAGTTTAAATGTGCCAATATACATGTATATATAATTAATAAGGTTAATCGTTTATGCAAAAGTTATATAAAAGTCATCAAGGGGTTTTCAGAGGATATTCCCAGAAAATGCAAGATACACATTTCCTTTGTCATGAAATAATCTTAAATAAAAATCATTAGAGCCATTGCTTAGAAAATCAACGTTTCCGATTTGTTGGAAAATCTTCGTGTCGCATCTTTGGAAGATACTGAGCTTTAAATACCAAGTTTGCAATTTGACCGTCTTTTCGTTTTTAAGCTATGCTGCCCACAGATACACGCACATACGGACATGTTTCTAGAAGTGCTTGTTTTGGCTTTAGGTGATCTCCGGTGAAATTTCGGATACACGCACATACGGACATGTTTCTAGAAGTGCTTGTTTTGGCTTTAGGTGATCTCCGGTGAAATTTCGGAATCGAATTTTGGATGTAATACAATATATCCACTATGTACATTGTGCATACGTAAAAATGGTTTTTCTCCATTTGAACAACTCCGATAAATAAATAATCATTACAAAAGAGGTTCAAACTGTTTAAGCTCGTACTTGACTACGAAGTTGCAGAGATTTACTCCTATGGTCAAATATCGGGCTTCCGAGATGTATCTTTACCACTTGCTCGATCAGGGCCTTCTTGATTCACGGCTGCTTGCCTGTCCCAGTGTGCGATTGGCGCAACGTATTGTAACATATTTCTCTCCTGACTTTTAAAGTGATTTCACTTGTCATGGATATGTCTATCACGAATTTTTTTCAGAAACCAAAGGTTGTTTATCATTTATTATTATTATTATTATTATTATTATTATTATTATTATTATTAATATTATTTATTCGTAGAAAAAACAAAATTTTGTTATCTTGGAAAGATATTTAACCCAAGAAGGCATTTAAACTGATATTTTTGGACGTTTCCTTTTATATCCATGTGCCTCAGAGGTTCTTTAGCACAAACAATATTCTGCCAACGTTTGCAGTCCACCGTCGCACAAACCTATAGCAACATGGAATCGTTTCCCTTGCTTATCACTTATAATCTCCCAAATTCTGGGGGGAAAGTCAAGATAAGCCTCCAGGAAATGTAATCTTGATGACAGATAACACTACATCCTATACAAAACATCACACTTTCTTTATAGTTATCAACATTGTGGTTTCCTTGAAGATTTGTACACAATGAATTCATCTACAACAGGGAAAACTTTTTTCTCTGGTTGTAGGATATTGGAACGGAGGAGAACAACTAGCTGACTGCGATAACAGATCTACGTATTATGGCCACGCAAGGGAGAGATAGGGATGTGGTGAAGAAGCTGGAGAAGGTCCCAGGTCTGAAGGCAGACAGCAGAAGTCCTTAATATTCCAGTTTGAAAATCATTACAGAATAATCTCAAGAGCATCAATCCTTGCAGGCCAGATAGATTACTTGGGAGCCACGGGGAAAAATCTTTCCATTGTGCAAGTAACTGCGCCATTTGCCTGACACCGCCGACACTGCATGACGTGAAAACACACCTGAAACATTAAAGAGAATGAGGGAAAGGAGAATCGAGGTAAAATACACCACCCCACCTTCGTGAGCAGGGGAAAACCGAAAAACCTCATAGTCAGAGTAGGCGGTCACCGGAATGGAGCCTTGATCTCCAAAATGGGAGCCTCACACGTTACCGCGGATTCATGTGCTCGGTTTCTTCTTTGTGTATATTTTTGATATCTGTGGTTGTCCACCTAGCGTTTTAGTCAGTTTTCCACACTTAAATTTATTTTTCCAATATCACCCAATGTGTTGAGGAAATCTTGCATGAGCCATCGTGCTTGGGGACCAGTGGACACTTTCTCTTTAATCTTAGCATCCCTGAGTGTGTTAGCATCTCAACAAAAGGTAAAGCTGAAACATTTCCATAACAAAGCATAAAATTGATGTTCTAAAGAAACAGTGTGTGATGAATAAAAACAAACCTCAACAGACTTCTTATTTTATTAAACTTAGTTGGCTTAGCCTCGCCTATGGATGACTTACACTCCCAGATCTTACTCATGGGTACCTAGGATAGGCAAATCGGATGATAGAAAAGTTGATGGGAAGCGATTGGTGGAATGAATGGTGGGGAAACCGGAGAACCCCGAGAAAACTCGCTTATTTGCCGCTTTGTCCACTACAAATTCCACATGCGGTCCTCTTGAGTGAGGCTAGCGTTCTAAACACTCGGACACGGTGCCGCATATCTTATTTCGCCGTACAAAAATTAGTCATAACCGCAAAGGGCAAAAAGTGTGTTGCACAGTGATAATCGGTAGGTGTTGGGGTTGAGCATATATAGACAATTATTCCTCCTTCAAAGTCACAGATGTTTAGACGAGGGTTAGCAAGATACCCATACTCCAGTACTAGTCACTCTTATCTTCAAGCACATGTTTAATTCACGTTTGGCATTTCTAATACTCCTAAATGCAAGTTGAATAGTGTAAAACGTATCACTTATATTGGTAAGAAATGCATTAAAAGAAACGAGCATTAAAAGGGAGAATTATAACCAAAACCTATAGCATTATCTGAGTTTTAGAAAGGTAAGGTCATGACTCTCATCTTCAAATCTAAGAATCACATTACGCCACTGCGCCGAAAGAGGTGTAGTCATCCTTCTCACTTCTTGAATGACCCGCGTTTCGCCCATACCTGGTACAGGCGTATAACAGTTTTCCTTGAGGTGTTTGTGGAAACATTTGCCTGAAATTAAATCGAGTTGTATTTATGGGCGGTCTTTAACTGTTGTGGTTCTCAGTGTCCCATTCTATAATGGGCGTAAGAGAGATCCTTAACCTTGCTCAGAGTCCGCTTTATCAGGCTGTAAATTTACGGCCAACGGCTTTACCTCCCTTCCGAAGGAATTCATTCTAAGGATGCATACGCCCGAAAAAAAAAAAAATCCATCGCCCTCCACCGGGTTTGAATCCGCGAACTTGGGAATCAGAGACCAGCATGTTACCCCCTAGACTATGGAGGACAGTTGTTGATTCGAATGGATACCCAAGGCCGAAGCCCCCATTTTCGACGCACCAGGGAAAGGCGGACGACTTCGTGGTTTTTTCCATTAGTACAATATCTAATTTCTTAACATGAAAATATATCGGGCTGGAAGTTGATACGCCACTTACGCGCGTCAATCCCGAAGAGAAGACTACCAAATAACCTTGTTCATGGCGACAGTTACCAACTTACCGTCTACTAGCTCTCCAGGTTAGTGCCGGAGGACATGAGGTGTCTCACAACGCCGTCAATGCCGAAGCCAAGACGTACCAAATATCCCATGGGTATCGGGACCACTGCCACATCGAGTCCTACCCAGTCCGAACAACTCTGGTAACGGTTACTCGGGGTAAGCAGCGCCCGCAGCAGAGCAGCTGAAGAGCTCGGAACCTCCTTCAGGAACTATGGAGGACGACAGCATTCGGCTCCATTAGTAGTGCAGGAGGAAAGAAACAATTTTTCGCTGCGCTGTTTCAACAACGTAGTCGAGAAAAGTTATGCCTATGTATTTCGGGCGAAACGCTGGTCAGACCACAAAGTCAAATAAGCTACCCCCACCCCCCAAACTCGAACCATTCACCTACATCCTCTTTGTTCTTGAGCATACCTGCCAATACTAGCTCTAAAATTTTGTTACCAGCTTTGTCCTAGTGGAAATGGCAGCACTGAATCATGCCGAAGAAAATACTATTTATGTTGCAACAAGTGCAGGTATTTCGAGTCTAAAATAATTATATCACCGAGACGAAGCCGTTCATTTCATACTTATGAAAATATGTGGAGACTAATTTAACTTCCTGTGCAATCTGTTGCTTTAGATATTAAGAAACAAAATATAACCTGATCATAATTTTCACTATACTAATTTTCCCACACTTCATTAAATTTTCAGATTAGAATTACATGTTAGAAATACCAAGTTTCAACAAAACAGTTCATTCCTATTCATTACAATAGGAATCTTTTCTATAGGGTCGTTAAACTGTGACCTGTCTCCTTCGCTTTTCTCTCATCATATACCGGGACTTCAGACAGCCAATTCCCGCAGTACATTGATACTGCATCTGTTATTGTGTCATCAAGTCCAGTCAGTCAGGTAGGTGTCTCACATGTTACAGTCAATATGGTTATTTCACTTTTCTGTGGTAGAGCGTTTGAGAGATCGAAAGGGCGTCCAGGAATACTCTTAATTGGAACGCTAGGGCCCCGCTGTGATGTGCCTGCGGAACTCAAATTAGATCTTAGGACCCTCTCGCCTGTTTCCAGGAGGTTTAGTGGGCGCAGTAATCCCACATTTGGCCACAATGCTGGAATTCTGCACCGCTTGTATACCATAACTGTAGAGCTACTCTAAGTGCACTGAAAGCAGGCTTAACGACTATGTCTAGGTTCGAGCCCGAAACTTAACAATGCGTGTATCGCACACCAATTTAATATAAAAAATTATACGCGTATGGCTGCCAGGCATACTAGACTCGGATAAAACCGAGTAAAACTGCAATCAAGGACAATGTTGGAGATCGGTTTTATTCATGCAACCCAAGTAAACGGAAACAAGGGATACGGTTCCGAAATAACATTAAACAAATTTTAATTTTATGAAACAAGTACTTTATTCAAGATTGTGCGACAGTATTTTAGCACGACGCATATATTATTAGTTTAATCATTAGTTTGTAATATTTAACATAAGAAATATATGCTCAGTAGAACGCAGTACCGCGGCGTGCAGAAATCTCCGTTGTATTCTTCAAGGCTTTGTTAAAAATAACAATTTTAGTGCATTAGGGACACAAGTAACGACACTTTAGAAGAAGAAAGGTATTTTCCCTTTAAAACTGGAAAAAGGGAATTTCTTATTGTAGAACAAGGTCACGTGGGTGTAAAATAAAGAAAAATCCCCGTAGTCACGTGACAACGCCACTCTACGCGCTCTTTTTCCAGCCAATGAAAAAGGAGGGCAATACTTGGACCTTTTAGTATATAAATGATGTGCGTACAAGAAATCGGACACACAAGGTTCAGAATTTAGGAATCGGACTCATAAAGTTGTTCACAATGTAGGAATCACATATAAGTTAAACAAGGTTAACAAGGCTAGTAATGTTGATAATAAAGCTAACGGGGCTCATAAAGTAAGACACACAATGTAGGAAAACACGTATAAGAAAGGTGACTAAGAAATCGCGTGGCGGACATTGTAGGAAAACGGTGTTTTATAACATAATCAGACGAGCAATTATTACCGTAAATAATTTGCGGACCGAGAAACTCAAGATTACGGTGACGAGCGTAAAGATCAACAATTCCGTAAAAGTGGAATTATCACTTAAACAAAACTAATTCATCAAGTTCGCGAGTGGTTATGTCGGGAGTCGCTCGTAGGGTTAGTGCCTCAAACGAACAACAATTCATCAATAAAGGAAATCTACAGTGAATTAAGTGAAGTTTCTCTTTCATTTGAGTCTACCAAAAGTGTTACACACCTTTGTCATTCTTTCCCCCCTGAGCAAGAGACAACTCCTGGTCTACTAGAACGAGCTTAGCCAGTGCAACAAAGGGAATCTGCAAGGTATGCACACTTTTAATGTAGAGAATTTCATGAGCATTAACCCTCGACCAACTCCAAGTAGACTCACCTGATAGCGTCATACTGTCATAACAACGTGGTGGCCACAAAAATATTACGACAATTTCTATGGCATAATTTCATAACACTAACTTCTATTCTGGCCCTTAGCATCATGAGGAAAGTGAGGAGCTGCAATAGGCAGCGATCCAGGCTACGATAACCTGCATTATGGCTGGGGGATGCGTGATGTTGGCCATATCATCTCACTTATGTTAATCGCCCACCTCTATCGTTTGAAAGTGGACATGAAGCTTAATAGCCCCAGACTCGTAAGGCTGTAGTGCCACGGAATTGCCTAAATTTATATTTTGAAAACCATTCATATTTGCAATATGAAAATGTGAATTAGTAAATAAAATCACAATAATTGATTCACCATAACGTAAGGCCTTCCAAAGAGATTTTTTCTTGTATTGAGGTGATTTAAAACAGATTAGGTTCTCTAATGCATAATGTAAACCTGGTGTACATTTCTCTTGATTGCTTTTGTGCCTGTTGCGTAGTAGTTAAATATCCGTCACATGATACTGATAAACGTGAATTGTGAGTAGTAAAAGTGTTAGGAGCCGTAAATTGAACAGTTTAATGGGATCGTTTCTTGCACTTGTTCACATTCCAAGCGCTGTGCTCTGCGTGTGTTTGCTTAATGGCTAGACATGTTACATTTGAAATTTAAATAAAGCGAGCAAGCATACGTATCACGACATTAGCTCTCCGATCTTGTTAGTGACAGGTGTGTTGTTCTCCTTGGTAACAATAAGAAAAATAGAACGCTTTTTTAATTGCTTCTTTAACGCCGAATTAACATTCTTCGCTTAAGACCTCAAGATATTTACATGTTTTATTTCTTGTGCTGCAGTTTAAAGGAAAAGCAAATCCGTGATTTCCTACAACAGCTGGGTTTGAAACTAAATGGGTATTTAATTCAAGGAGTGAACGATTCAAGCTAAACAACTAACTTAAAACATGAAGAAAATCGATGCCATAAAATTCAGAGTGCATACCTATAAATCCAATAGTTAAACTTCTTTGGTCTTCAATTTCCTAATCATATATAGGTTGGTTAAAAATGTTCAATATAAGGCTTTACGAGGGCGGTTCAATAAACACCCGCCTTAGGAATGAACGCTATTTTTTTCAGACACAGTTTATTTATTTCTCAAGCTATTCCTGCCCCTAGTAGGACTATACACATCTCCCAACGTTCCTGCCATTTTTAGCCTCTCCATAAAATAGGAATTATCAAGCTCTGCAAAATACGCCTCTGTCTCGACCATGAATTCATTTGATCTGTTTCTTTTGCCAAGCCCCATTTCTTTGTTTGAGAAAAAGAAGAAATCGCAGGCAGCCAAGTCGGGCTAATATGAGTGATGTTGCAGCGATTTATAACGCAATTCATGCACTTTGACGGCGACAACTCCGGGTGAACGTGCAGGTGTGTTGTGGCAAAACAGCACTTTTTTCTTCATCAAAATGAGCCGTGGCTCCCTCAGCTTCTTCTCGAATCGGGCCAATAACTCCCCAGAATTTATTTATTTATTTATTTATTTTTTTTTTTTATTTTAACAAATTCGCATTCCAGAAAATAGTCTCCATCACTTTTCTGTCCGATGGAACAGTTTTTACCACCTTTGGAAGAGATTCACGGTAAACAACGAATTATTTTGATTGGTTTCCAGAGAATAGTTATGAATCCAGGTCTCATCGATGGTGACAATTCTAGCAAAAAGCCCTTCAGTTTTCACTTAAATAGCTCTAGACACAGCTTCGAAGTTGAGAGTCGTATCAGCTTGTCTACTTGAGCAATCACGGCAGCTATCTGGACAACAACATTTTTATCTCCAGCTTATTATGCAAAATATTAATTTTTATTCCCTCGACACACCTATGACCTCTGCCACTTCGAGAACTTTCGTTCAAGGATCAGTGAGACTTTTTCAACGATAACCACAACTGCCGGGCGTCTTGGTCGTTCCTCACCAAAAACGGATTTTCGACCACATTTGAAATCGTTGCGAAAGATCCCCATAAACCATCCAATTTCGCTTTTATTTTTCCTCGCAAATTATCAAATCAAATTCAAAAGTAAAAAAGCGTATCACTGAGCGATATAGTTTTTTTTTTTTTTTTAAATCAATCAGTATCAAACTTTTTTTTTTTGGCAAGGAATAACAAATTCCATATCCACGCCCAATTTAGACCGGGTAGCTGAGAACCACAGTAGTTAAAGAGCGTCCATAAATAACACGCCATTTTTTCGGTCTCCATTAAAATATTCAAACCAACTAAGCCATCGTGGCAACGTTCGGCAAGGTATTCAACTCACATTTTATTTCTGGTAAATCACGAGGAGATATTAAATTCACTTTTTTTAATATGTTATCACCAACTTGCCTTAGTAATGCCATTTATTTTGAAACATGGGTACTTTATTGAGCTATCCTCGTAAAATAAGCAAACACGATACAGGAAGCCCTGGTTTATTAGTGAACAATTTTAAAAATAGCAGCATTGAAATATCAGTCGATGCACCTACCTTTGCAAGAGAACATATGCCCGATGAAACTAAGCTGGTTTCACCTTGTTCCTTATCATTAAACCTGTCCTAGCTTTCAGATAAAGAGGAAAAGATCAGGTACTTGTAAATGACTATTTATTACTTAGATAATTACGATGGTGCTCTTGAATGCGAAATTTACGCATTTTGCCCTTACCAGAGTATTTTATACTTATTATTCTAATAATAAACTCTGAACAACTTACTAATTAACAAGAAGTTGTTATTAATTTTACAAACATCAATTTTAATATTGCGAGTCAAAGGAGAGAGAGAAAAAAAAAAACTTGTCTCACTGCAATAGGAATTTATTTTTGTTTAACTTTATCTACAATCTTTTATCAGCATTCTAATAGTATTCTTGCCTATGTTGTCTCTGTTAGTTCCTTGTCTCCATCCTCAAGATCAGTGACATTAAATTGCCTCTAAAAGATAGTGTTAGCGGCATATCTATCTCAACTTATTTTTCCCAGTTATTTTCTTCCATTCATTGTCTGTTGCGATGAAATTGTGTGGGAAGAATAAACAAATAAGATATGAGTTCTTAGCGCAGTTTCATAAGGTAAGGAATCCCTTAATATTAGTTAACCCCTCTGCGGCATGTCCGTGACAGAACAGTGGCATGCGATTCGGTGCTTACCAAACTACTTTCGTTACCTCCGATAGCGTGAGCCGACCAAGCGGTTTGTTTCTGGGCAACTGCCTCATCTACTCTTGCTATTAGGCGTTTTGGTGATGTAACTTTATTGGGATTGAAATAGTTATTTATGCAACGATTCTATAGTAGTTATTAAGATACGAGTGAGACGTAAGTTTCGACGCGAGCGAAGTCAGCGTCGAAAAACATTACGAGCATTCTAATAACCATTATAAGAGAGTCGCATATATTATTTTTTCTACGACATGTAGATGTACAGTAAATATTTAATATTTAGATATCCTACATACGAAAGATGAACTCCGCCGACCGCTTTGCGTATTGTACGCATGTGCCGATAACAAATGAAATTCGATTCACGGTGATAGTTGATTTGCAAGATGGAGACTGGGGTATTTTGGACTAGTGATAGAGATATGGATTTAGTTCCACGCCTCCTGATATAACAGAGGAGGCAAGTAATGTTGTTAAAAATTTACTTCCACAGAAATAAAAACCGATCTAGAAAAGTTATATGAAAAAATCATGGCATGGAGAGTAACAAAAAAATGTAGCTTCATTCTCGGAAAATGTCCTTATAGTTTACTTTGAAGAAACTTCAAAAACAATGAAATCCCTAACCTTGTGGACAAATTATTCAGTATAGAAAACAACTGATTGTGAATCATGGAATTGATAGATCCCAATATAAGATGTTCTCCCTGTTAACGCAGTAATCGGTAGGGTACAGTGGGGAAAAAGCGAAAATATTTTCCACAGATGAAATTAAAATTTTCATTGGTGAAGCATATGACAATACATATCTACTGATAAACGTGTGTTAGTATAACTATTCTCGTAAAAATAAATATTTTGGTTGGAAGTAGAGCTAGCGCGCATCCCCTGCGTTATTGATTGTCTCTGTGATGCCGATGTCATTAACTACTTTGCTTTGTTTACGTAATATTATGAGTTTAGATTCGGGAAATAATTATGTATTCTTATAATTCTTATATATAATTACATATTCTTGGAGGTTATTGTACGCGTAAGATGTTTCTGTAATTTTATGCAGATTAGCACGCAGCGAAAAGCCATTAGGAGGGTAGCGCGCAAGCGTGAAAATCTATATGGAAACGAAAATCTGTATTGAAACGGTCTTCATTTCGATATCGATTTTTAACAGTAAATGAACATTTCAGTATATGAGTATAAAAACTATATTTTCGTATAACATAGGATTTGCGAACAACGTTTCGACGTCGCTTTGAAACATTCCATATATCTTGTGACTCAGGGTAAAATGTTGGCAGCCCAGTTTACGTTTGAGAAATGTTTTAGAAATAAAGGGAGAGATTTTTTTAATTTTTTTAAATCTTCCTATCACATCCTTGGAAGATTCTGAACGGGAACCAGAGAAAATAGTAGAGATGTCAGATAAACCAGATGGAGATGCATCAGCATAATGTCTAATAATAATAATAATAATAATAATAATAATAATAATAATAATAATAATAATAAAATTATACTCATTATAATGATTATTATAATAAATATCCATTATTCACTCAAATTATTCCTTAAAGTGCAAAATGTGTTAACTTGAAACTTTTTCTAAGGAGTCTTCAAATAATGATCAAAGTTATCACTAGACATTTTAAAGATGATAAAAATGAGAAGTTACATGTCTTTAAAAGTAATTTTATAAATAAAAATGTATATATAATTATAATAATAATAATAATAATAATAATAATAATAATAAGCAAAAATCACAAAAAAATAATACTTTGGCCTTTTACTTTCTCTGCAAGTACTATGAACATAGTGTATAGAGAAGGTATTGTATTGCACCCAAAAATTCGATTCCGGGATTTCACCGGAAATATATGTTTTGAGGACTTCTGAATAAAAAAAAAACATTTTTAGAAAATTGTTAGTGTGTGTGTGTGTGCGCCTGTAGGCAGCATAGCTCAAAACCGAAAAGTCCGTTAGGTACCAAACTTGGTATTTAAGCTCAGTATCATCCAGGAATGATCCACGAAGAATTTCAAGAAAATCTCCACTCCCAACTACCCTTATGTGGAAAAATTCTCGAAAATTCTGATTTTCTCAAAAATAGCTTTAACGATTTTGATTGAAACATCGTAAATTAAACATGTTTACATAACAAATGAAATGCATATCTTGAATTTTATAAGAATATCCTCTGAAAGCATCTTTATTCTGAATGAATTTTCCGTAATTTTGATAACTGGTAAACCGTAAGAGATTTACTGCAAAAAAACGTAGAGCTCGTTAAAACACGCAATTTATGTTATATACTTTTTGGTGGAGTTGGCTGTTTTTGAGATACTCCTTGTTATTGGTTTTAGTTTTAAAATACTTAATACTTTTCTCAAACAGAAACTTGTCAACTCCTGGCCACGCAAGGAAACGGATTTCAGTCCCATAGCAACCACATTATAAAACATTTGACTGTTGTTTTAGCGTAGCATATTCTCTAATTCCCTTTTACTTATAAGAAACTAAGTAATACACCGTTTCTGCTAATGCTTATCTCGATTAGCATGAAATAAAAAGAATTAGCTTATTAACAATAATTTGTCACATAGATGTAGAGAAGGTCATGTGAATGGAGTATATCAGATTTTTTACAGAGATGTAGGGAAAGTCATGTGAATGGAGTACATCAGTTTTTTTTTTCTTTTTTTTTTTTCTTTTTCTAAAGTCATTTATTTCTTCTTTCCAAAATGTAATTTTAATGCAAGACAGATCAGTTTGCATCGCAAAATTGAAATTACAATACACAATTTTGAAAACTATACCACAAGGGGACATTTCAAGAGTTCATTAAAACAGTTGAAAAATATTTTACTTTAGGTCAGGAGCTACTGAGTTAAAATTGATCTGAAAATTTGTTTTAGAATATATCATAAATGTATGGAAAAAAGAATCAAAGTAAGCTGAGGATAGCAAGAATTTCCAAATTTCTTAAGTTTGTCTATTTGGGTATCCAGTATGGTAGATTCAACTTCGTTTTTAAGTTATGTTGTTTATACACGATAAAGGAGGGACTGTTTTTACCCCCTTTTGGGTTCAATGTTCTTCAAAACACGCATTTCGAGTGGAATAGAATAATTACCATAACTATTTTACGGAAAGACAAAGCTTATAATGAATCGTATGCTCTATTTTTTAAAATAATTTTAGAAGAGGGGCCACCATTTAATTGCTCACCAAGTTTCGTACTACTTGATATCGTCGAAAAGCCTGACGCATGTAACGAAGATTTACCTGACATGGCGCAGACTGCTGTTTTCTTGTTTTGTTTTTGCTCCTCGCATGTAGAGGACAGTAACCAGTTGCACAATTTACTTTTTTGTGTGCAGCCGTTTATAGCTTCAGGTCCTGTATAATTGGTAGGTAGTGGATTATCACTACATGTGTCAGTGGAATTAAATTAGAGAGAGACGGCTGTTAATGTGGGGAAATTTCCATAAACATTAGTAATTAAAGAATGGTGTGTGAACGCGTCTGCCGTACAAAAAAAAAATGAACATCGCTTCGACATGTAACGTTTTTGCAATCAGAGATACCTGTATCCAAGTTGAATACAACAATCTCAATTTGCTGCCGGTTTTTGGCAAAATATCAAATTTCAGATGTTTATTGTTTATTACATTTTGAACATTAGAATTACAGAATATACGATTATTTTGTTAGACCTTGCCTCTAAAGGTTTTGACAGTAAGTTTAAATGGCATGCTGCACCTGCGTTACGCCCTCTTTTCAACCTTGATTTCCTAGTTCTACTGTATGGAATTTTTTAGAAAAATTTAAATTATGAACTATTTTGGTAAATACTTGCCTGTGTTGTTTTCAAGTATTTGTTGCTGTTTTGTAATGAATTAGAAAAAAAAAAGCACCTGTCAGAAATTAAAATGTTGGATGTGAACAAGTTTTGAAATATAGGTGTTTATGAGTGGAATCATACTTAAAAAGAAATTTAGGAAAAATGAAATCAGTTAATAAAATTAAAAGGGCATTGTTCGAGTATTATTTGAAAAATAATGTTAGCTGTAACTTACACGATCGTTGATTGGCACACCCCCCCTCCCGCGAAAAAAGAGCAATTTGGATAGAAGTCTGCATATTAATTAATTTTTCGTCAGAAAGGGTTTAGAACAAAAGCTAGTTAATACATGTGATCTTATTATGGATAGGTTTTGGTGCAATTTAAATAGGAAATTGTGATAAATATTATAAATCTATGGAAGACAATTTAATTAGACATCCTAACAATGACAAAAATTAAACATGTGCCATTTGAATTAATCAAGAATCACAAGGTTATGATGTAATTAAAAATAAGAAATAAAATAAATTAAAATAAAGGAATATGTCATAAATACATATTTATAGTTTTGAATAAATATTGATGTGAAGCTATAAGGAAATATCATCAAATACTCTAAAGTGTTATTAAATAGGAAAGAGAAAAATAAGTTATTACATGCGACTAAGTAAAGCTTTGTGGACGCTATAAGCCGTCCAGAAGAGGCCAAAGTTGTCAGAAAATAAACAGGGGAGGAAGAAGAAGAAACACCTGTGCTAGTGTACATCGTAATAGTGCAGAAAGTATTATGTAATAGAAATAGTTCTCCCTAAAAGGTATGTGGAGTGCGAACGCTTAAATAGAGAAAACGTGACAGGTTACTTTTCGGGACGCTGAATCGTCTCAGCTGGTTTTGATTCACCTCATGCTAATCATTACAGTAGCACAATAATACCTGATATAGTGGAGGAAATGAATTAGTGAGAAAGACAGGCTAGAAAATTCAGGATCTAATTATTAAGTTATCCAACCCCGGATTTGCTTAGTGACCGAGCAACACCACGAGGAAAAAAGAAAGAGAATAAAGAAAACAAACGAACAAACAGCAACAGTGTGATTAATCAGCCTCAGGGGTTTGAACCTACATCCATAAGTTTGCCAAATTTAACATGGGCGGTAGGGGGACTACAGTCTCCCCATAACACCTGAAACCATTGCAAATACGTAGTACTGATCAATTCAAATGGCGAGAAAGTCTCAATATATTTAAAGGAAGTCTCTCCCAGAATATTTAAAGGACAGGCTAATAGCAGCATTTCGTGAAATTTATGGTGTAACAACTCTGAACTTTGTTGTCGCTGAATGCAGTCATGAGACTGTTTGAAGTAAAAGTCCTGCTCTCACTTTTTTTTTTTTTTTTTTTTTTAATACAGTTCCGGAGTCTGGTCGGGACTCCGGCGCTGTATACCCTACTTTTATTTACCTAATTGTTTTACTTTGCTGTATGATTACTGAATTTCTGTTTTCTTCTTTTTACACACAAACATATAACTTCCATACCCAAGGTGGGACTCGAACCCACGATCCCCTGCGCTACGAAGCACCAAAGCGAGACGACTTGGCGAGCGCGGCCATGGGGACCGGCCACTTAAGACCGCCTCGTCAGTGTAGGGGTAGCGTGTTCGGATCTCGCTTAGGGTGAGTTATCCGGATATTTTTTTTTTTTTTTTTTTCTCCGGAGCTTTCTGTTAAATCGAGTACATTCATTGTCCGATATGACCAACCAGGTTAAAGGACATTAAACTACAAACAAAAAAATAAAAAATAAATTCCTTAAGCCAACTTATAACTCTCTTATAAGCCAACCAAGAACAATAGAAAGCCTCAAAGCCGGGCTCCTGAAGAGAATAATGGGAATATCCAAATTTCCACCGTCGAACTATAACCTGCATAATACGGTGGAATTTAAATTAAATAGATTCGTGACAGTTCAGTCCGAAGGCTAAGGGAGCGGTGATATCCCTTTCTGTCCCTTACATTGTAATTGCTAGTGTGGTGAGGTACGGTCATCACTGCTGCATTAGAAACCACCTCTCCTTAGCCTTCTAACTGAACTGTCGCGATATACTTTAAATTCTACTTAGCGCGGGAAACTTACCTAATGGAGAATCTGAGAATAAACCTACAGCTGCCAACTATAAAGTGCTACAATAAATAGCTAGTAGAGTTACTAGAAAGACGGATGAAATAAATGGGTGCAGAGTTCACTGAGACTAACTTACACAAACTTAGTAATAGGATCAGTTGGGCATTGATTCCACTTTAAAATATGTGTGACAAACAGTTTTCACGTCCCCAAGGTGAATCCGCATTAGTCAATATATCAAAATTTAACATTCAGCAGTTAACAATACGTTCATTCAACATACTAAATGTCTTCAACATGTTAACTTTTAACATTCCAACCACATCGGCTGACTTGTGACAGTAAAATCTCAAATTAAAAGCGAAATGTACTCTAGTAATGAGCATTTAGCTATTATGTTTGTGGTTGGCATTAATGAACAAGAATAATCGAAGAACAATTTGGATGACAACCCAATTAGTTAATCGGCACCGGAGCGACAACATTTTGAACTACCTAAAAATTGAAGACAGGCTTAGCTTCAACATTCCAATAGAGCCGGGTTTGAGGGTTTTTTGAATTTTTTATGGTTCCTACTGTATTCGGAGCGGAGTGAGGTCATCACCCCCCCCTTCCGTTCCCGATATTGTGGAACAATACATTTCACAATAGTTTGCCGTGATGGTCCATCCTTTTATTTTGTCCTTCTACTCTATACGAAGCCACAATATGACCTCACCAAAAATAACTGATTAATAGAAGTGTGTATGCTTTTGTCCATTCTATAATTTAATGTGGAGCAAACTAAATTAAGGATTATAAGCACAGAACATTACGATTGAGCAACGGAATTACTGAGCACCGAGCATATGAGAATAGGAATCGCAAGTATGATGTTGCCATGACTATAGTCCGGATACTTTCGAAACTGCCCGATCACATACGAAGAGCGAATTAAGCTTTCCATCGAAAGTGTCAAGCGCAACAATCTCAATTAACATGTCAAGCCAATCCTGTCACCGAAGTTCGCCAACATGTTGCACCTTACAAGTTTTCTTATACGTTAATTAATGTAGATAAAGCTGAAGAGATACGTGTATGTGTAGAGACTGTGTACTCAACAGTGTAGCGAGAAGTGCAGCGAGAGAATGTTTCAGAAGTGAACTTGTAGAGGACGTATAAGTTTTTTATTTCTTAATGCACATTGAGCGGAATTCACACTTATATATTCTCAATTTTCTATAACAAGGTTTGTCAGATTGTAAATAATGCAAATATATCTAGAACTACAACTATGTTAGCAAGCATGTATTGCGACAAATCTGTAGGTTGTAATTGGTCAAGAAATATTAACGATATCTTACACGTGTAATCACAGCACCTGTAACAGAGAATAAATAGAAATAAAACACGAAGGGAAAAATGGATGTAAAGCTCTAGCAGAGCGAAAATAGATGTCAAACGAAGGGTCAGCGACAATCTTTACGGAAATAATGCGTTCATAAAATTAAGTAGAATGCTAATACTAACACTCCTTCTGTCATTTCTTACATAAAATCAAGTATTAAAGACACAGACTTGGCACTGCCATCGTAAATGCTTCCTAGACAGGAACAAATACTGAAATACTACTTTGACATAAAATATGTAGATGAGTTTAAATCACATTATGCATATGCATAAAAGTGCAAGGAAGATATAAAATTCAGCCGCGGCTCTGGACATATTAATAAAACTTGTTTTTGCTTTTTCAATCGCTAATATATGGTAGGTCATGATAAACTTTTCTTGCATTGAATAAATGTCCTATTTGAATATGTCCTCTAAGTTTCCTTGCCTCTTCCTTCTCAACTGATCTCCTTAGCTGTAATTTTGAAAACTTTCTGGATGAATATGACTTGGGAAAGTTGTTTTTTAATTAAATTAATAAACTGAATATACACAATGTAAAACAGGAAAATTAAATGAAAATAGATCTCTATGTATATGTTCGAATTTACAGGTATAGAACAATAGCCATAAACAATAGATATACGAAATCAGAGGACGAGCAAAACAGAGACGCTCTATATCGGACAGTTCAAGTTCTTCAAGCAGAGAGAAACGAAAACTGTTAGAAATGAGACTTGTTTTAGAGTCGTTTAACCGTTTTATCGGACGACGAATGAATGAAATCCATGAAATAATGTCCAAATGATTCCATGGTTCATAGAAATTAAAATTACCGACATTCATTTTTCCACTTCTCTACAATAAGAGAAAGCCTGGAAAGTTCCTCACTCAGAAACTCTCATTGAGATTCCAACTCCGGACATCTTGAATGTGGGGCAGGCACGTTACTGCTACTTTACAGAGGTGAACAACACTAAATACTTAGATTTAAAAAAAAAAAAAAGATAAAATTGTGCATTTAAACGAGATCCATATTCTTTTGTAGTAAAATTTTGTGTATCGCGTACGGTTTAGCAGTTATGCAAAAAAGCATCCAGAATGAAGAAGTCTTCAGAGGCTATTCCCAGAAAATTTAAGATTTACATTTCGTTTATGATGAAAATATCTTAAACAAAATCGTGAGAGCCATTTTTGAGAAAATCAAAATTTTAGAAAAATCTTCCATGTAAAGGGTAGTTTAGGATGGAGGGAATTTTCTTGAAAACTTTGTGCCATATCCTTGGAAAAGGCTGAACTTAAATATGAAGTTTGGTGTATTTAACTGTCTTTTCATTTTTGAGTTATGCTGTCCACACACACACACACTCACGACCTCTTTTTTAAAATGCTAATTTTGGGTTTAGAGGGCCTCAAAACGTGTATTTCCAGTGACATGCTCTAAAGAAAGTAAAAGTATGTCGCTTTACATAATGTATCCTACAATGAAATATGAAATGAATATAACATTAATTTATAATCCCTTTTACGTTTTATGTGAACATGATGTTGACTTCAATCCCCAAGGATGCGGGCTGTGCTTCCGCGGTCTGCCGTCCAACAGCGACACTCCAACCGTGTACGTAAGTCAAGTACACATTCATACTCGTAAGTTAACCGAACCTCCTCTCTCGCCATTGTTATGGTGCTAAAAATAAATGTTTCAGTAATGAAAGTTTAGGGCGATTGACAAAAATCACATAAAATTGTAGAGAAAGGCATGTGAATGCAACATATTATATTTTATGTATTGTATAAATTCAGCATAATTTAGGACGGCTCCCCTAAGTTACGACAAATAGGCTATGTTGTGTCAAAAGAAAAATCAGCGTTCCATTCACATGCCTTTCTGTATCTGTTCAGCATAAAAACTATTCTTACAAAAGATGATTCTCTTATCTACATCACGCTAATCGAAATAAGCATTAGCAGAGATTGTTTTATAACATGCTTCCTTGTAAGTAGAAGCGAAATAAGGGAGTACACTAGGCTAAAGCGATAGTCAAATGTTTTAAAAGTTGGTTGCTCTGCGATTGAAATTCAGTTCTCTTTGCATGGCCTGGAGTGAATCAAAGAATACATGAAATGAACGACCACTTCATATATGTATATTGAAAGTGAAACTAATAAATAACCAGGAATATCTCGGAAATGGTTAACGCATAGAAAAATGTACCATAATATAAATGCATTTTTTAACGAGATCTACATTTTTTGTGAAAAAATATTTTGTCTAGCTCTTAGGGTTTATCAGTTATATAAGTCATCGGCAATAAAGAGGTCTTCAGAGGATATTCCCCGTAAATGCAAGATGTACATTTTATTTTTCATATAAGTAACTTTAATGTATGTATTTTAATAAAAATCGCTAGAGGCATTTGTGAAAAATTCATCATTTTCGAAAATGTTTCCATGATAGCGGTGAAAATTTAGACAACGATACTTATAACTCATTTATTTTGCTAATGAGTCGTTAAAATTAACACGAAAACAAACTGCTTCAGATAATCTCACCCCCTCAACTAGAAACTGGAATGACGATCCTGATATCAAATAGATGTTATAGCCGCTGTCCCGAATGAATTAGTGTGGGTGATGCACAACGAAAACAAGTCACTTGCCCCTCAATGATGTGATGATCCACTTGAACCAAAATGGCGAACCAGAGGAAAGGTCATGGTAGCCATCAAATGAAATTGAGACGCGGCGGCAGCATCATCACGTGGTGCTGTTGTAATAATTAGATTGCCTGAAAATCAGAGCCGGACTAAATGGACCGTCTCGCCAAGCAGTTGACCTCTTTTCATTGTCAACACCTGCAACATTCGGCACAAAGAAAACCGGCGTGCATAGGTCGTGGGTTCAGGTCGGACCAGTATAAATCTGTTCAATGTCAGGATGCGCAGACTTCTAGGAAATGTTTAATTATACATGTGACTAAGCTGAAGAACAATTTTAAAATTATCACCGCTATTTGAAGCAGCAACAGCAGGTTCGTTCGATCGTCTTATTAAGGACATAGCGAAAGGCTGAAAGGTTGTTCTGTAGTATTAAAAATCTGGTGTTGCATGCACATGACTTTCTCTATCTGTTCTGCAAACAAACTATTCTTACAAAATATTTCTCTTCTATCTACATAATTCTGAACGAGATAAACACCGAAGCTTCATTAAAATATTTTTTAATTCGAGCTATTCCATCCTCTTCTTTATTATTCTTAACCCTTTTAAAAACTAATCTTTACGAAATATTTTATTTTATAAAGAGCAGAACCTGAAATAACTTAATTAGAATTCCCCTGTTAATAAAAACTGCTCGTGCACCTTTCCATTGATGATTATCTTCAGTTGTTGAAGGACTTTCATGATACCTTATAAGCAGAGGGAAATGAATTGAAGTTCGGTTTGCTTTGTATTTTCAGAAAAACAAAAGAGAGAAGAAACAAAGGGTTACCCCGTTTGAGAAGATGCGTAGTTTACAATTGAAACCATTAAAAGGAATATCTCGGAAACGGTCAACTCTACACCAAAAATGTATATGATATACATTGTATATTTTAACGAGACCTACATCCTACAGTTTAACAATCATGCAAAATTCAACAAAATTCATCCAGAATGAACAGGTCTTCAGAAGCTATTCCCAGAAATTCAAGATATATACATTTTAATTGCGGTGTAAATATATTAAATATGCGGTATTTTTATCAAAATCGTTAGAGCCATTTTTTGAGAAAAACAACATTTTCAAAACAAAAATCCATGTAAAGGGTAGTTTAGGGTAGGGGGAAGGTGTTCTTGAATATCTTTGTAAATATCAAGTTTGGTATTTAACGGTCTTTTAGTGTTTGAGCTATACTCCACGGACACACAGAAACCTTTTTCTAATGGTTTTTTTTTTTCTTTTTTTTTTTTCGGTTTCAGGGGACATGGAATCATATAGTTCAAGTGAAATCTCGATATCGAATATAATACCCTCTCTGTCCACTATATACATTGCACATACGGGCAAAAGAAAGTAAGAGTTCTAATTTTTGTACAAACATTGCCGGAACAAAAGAAGCGTACATACCAAGTTTCATTCAAATTTAATTTTAGACAAATGAATTTATTCAGTTTAATTAGCAAAAATCAATATCGATCTTCTTGTACAGAAATTGGGCTAAATGCACTTTCTACTTTCTCTACACGTAATATGTACATAGAGTATAGAGAAGGAATTGCACTCCAACAAAAAATTCGATACCGAGATTTCATCGGAAATATATGTTTTAAGGTCCCCTGTATCAAAAAAAAAAGTATTTTCAGAAAAAGGTCCATGTGTGTGTCTGTGAACACGATAGCTCAAATAAAGAAAGGCGGTAAAATACCAAACTTGGTATTTAAGTTTAGTATCTTCCAGGGATGCGACACGAAGATTTTGAGAAAAATCCCCCACTCCCAAATTACCCTTTAAATGGAACGTTTTTCAAATTTTTTTATTTTCTTAAAAATGGCTGTAACGATTTTGATTAAAATATGCTATATTAAAGATATTTACCTAACAATATATATAGCATTTTCTGGGAATAGCCTCTGAAGACTACTTTATTCAGGATGAATTTTACGAAATTTTGCATTACTGCTAAACCGTAAGAGATGGACAAAACCCTACCACACAAAAAATGTAGAGCACATTAAAACACACAATTTATATTATATAATTTTTTTTTTTTTCCTGGAGTTGGTCGTTTTTGAGATATTCCTTGTTTTTAGTTTTAGCTTTGAAAAACTTGTGCTTTTCTCATACAGAAATTTGTCAACTCGTGTCCATACAAGCAAAATATCGCCCTCCGTGATGTAATGGTTACTTCATAAACCCAAGGTCGCGGGTTCAAACCCGGCGGAGGGCGATGGATTTTTTCGGGTGTAAAAATCCTTAGCATGGCTTCCTTCGGAAGGGGAGTAAAGTCGCTGGTCCTGTGTCGTAGATTTACGGCACGTAAAAAAACCTCAAGCCTGATAGAGAGGCCTCTGAGCAAAATTAAGCGGTCTATCACACCCAGTTTAGAATGGGACGCTGAGAACCACAGCAGTTAAAGAGCGTCCATAAATAACACGCCATTTACTTTTTTTACAAACATAGGAACTTCAGTCACATAGCAACCAGCTTTTTACTATCACTTTAACCTATAATACTCCCTTATTTCGCTTTATTTACAAGGCAGCAGGTAATTATATTATTTCTGCCAATGTTTCTCAATTAGCATGAAGTAAATAGAAGCATTAGCTTTTTAATAATTTGTTGCAGAGATGTAGAGAAAGTCATATGAATGGTACACATCATATCTTTTTTAAATTACATACCTTAACATCTTTATAAAAACCTATTTTAATTTTACCTAAATTCGATATTATTTTTTAAAAATGTTAAACGTTACAAATTAAAAAAAATGTAAAAATCGTCATTAATTAATTTTTAAAACTAATCTATGACCAACATCAGACATATTATTATACACACTGTAGTACTTTGGGAAAAAATTTTCATAGCCCTAAATGTATTTTTATGGCAGAAGATATGTTCTGAATAGGTATGGGAAAATAACAACAGATTTGAACCTGATAAAAAGGGCTTTAAAGTCTGAAATGGTCATTTAGCCATCACAACGCTCTAAAATGGCTTCCAGAATATTTGGATTACATCCGCTCTAGGAGAATCAAATATTGCAAATATGCACTTTAAAGTATGATGCATTTGCTGCACGAGATACACGAAAATCGATTTTTTTACTTTCCAAGCTCGCTATAAAAGCACGTTGTGTCCCCTAAATGTCAACATTTACCTCTCTCCTTCCCACCATTCCTCTACACACCGTTCTTATAAGCAGATTGATAAAAGCTATACTAATTGTTAATTACATTTTTTTTTCACACAAGTTGGATAGGTAGATTCGGACTGAAAAATTCAGTGCCCTAGCCGGGATTTGAATCACGGATCTCCTGGTCTCTAACCGGTTGCTCTAACCACGGAGCTAACATAACACCTGGCCAGCACCGCATTAAATTCCCCAACGCATGTTTCCGGGTAAACCACAAGATGATCTCAAATTATTTTGAGATTACATTCCTAATGGTCGAAGTACCTACTTTTTAAGCCCCAGGCTTCATAGTTTAACCGTCTATTAGGTAAATTAATGTTACTGAATTGTTTTTTCACACAACCTCGTGTAGGACGCAATGCGGGCTGAATAAGTTAATGTCATAGCCGGGAATTGAAACACGGATTTCCCGGTTTCTAGTCCGTTGCTCTAACGGGTGAGCAACCAATAATTTGAGATCTACTTGTGATTTACCAGGAAACATGCGAGTCATCTGGGAAATTTAGTGCTATGCTGGCATGTTGTCATTGTGCTTCAGATCCCGGCTATGACATTGGATTTTTCAGTCCGACTCTACCTACAACTACATACATATATTATTTACTATGTTGGTGTCACGGGATTCAAGCACAAGTTCTTAGTATAATTTGTATTAATTTGTTTTTCCTGTGTGAGCTAAGGCCACCAGTCGTTTTTTCCACATCACCAGACGTACAGATTATACGGATAAAATATCGTAAAGCAGAAAAATAAATTCTGATGTGTTACATTCACTTGACTTTCTCTACCTGTTCTGCAACAAACTAATATTTACATAAAAAAATCTATTCTTCTATTTTACAAATATCTATATAAACAGTTGCAGAAATACTTTTATACTTTGTGGATGCGAAGGAATAATGGAATATACTAGGCTAAAGCAATAGTTAAATCCTTTAACAGCTGGTTACGGTATGATACAATTGAAACACGGTTCTCTTTGCATAGACAGAAGTTAAAAGAGATATGAAAACATCTGGAAAATGGTTAACTCTAAAAACAAATAAATGTATAGAATATAAATTATGTATTTTAACGAGAACTGCATTTGTAGTGCGGTAAGTTTTGCTTGTCCTTACGGTTTACCAGTTACACAAAAATCATCCAGAATTAAGAGGTTTTGAGAAGGGACCGCCATAAAATTCAAAAATTACCTACATTTACTTTTCATAGAAATATCTTAAACATTATTTATTTATATATTCAGGGTACTTCATTAGATATATTTCCCGTGATATTTCGACATCGTATATTTTGATGGAGTTACAAACCTTCTCTAACTACTTTGACAATACTAGATGTAGAGAAAGTGAAAATAAAAATGCAGAAATGGTTTTGTTACATAATTTCGATGTACAAATGAAGGATATAGGAGAATAAATCGATATTATGGTGAAACGTTTAAGTGGGTCGCTCTATGCTGACTTGGGTATTCCGTTCTCTTGGCATGCAATCTCAAGAAAAATCTGATGTGTCCCATTCACATGACTTTCTCTACAACTCTGCAACAAATTATTGTTAAAATGCTTATGCTTCTATTTACTTCATGCTAATCGAGAAAAAAATTAGCATAAATAGTCTTATTACTTGCTTCCTTGTAAGTAAAAGCGAAATAAGGCAGTACCATAGGTTAATGTGATAGTCAAAAGCTGGTTGCTATGTGTCAGAAGTTCCTTTGTTTGTATGGATAGGAGTTGACAAATTCGTGTGTGAGAAAAGTATAAGTTTTTCATAGCTGAAACCAGAAACAAGGGATATCTCAAAAATGATCAACCCCACGAAAAAATGTATACATTGTGTGTTTTAAAGTGCTCTACATTTTTGTGTGGTAAGTTTTTCTCCATCTCTTACGGTTTAGCATTTATGCAAAATTCCGTAACATTCATCCTTAATAAAGTAGTCTTCAGAAGCTATTCCCTGAAAATTCAAGATATACATTCTATTTCTCAGGTAAATATCTTTAATATATATTTTAATCAAAATCGTTAAAGCCATTTTTGATAAAATAAAAACTTTCGAAAAAAGTTCCATGTAAAGGGTAGTTTGGGGTGGGGGATTTTTCTCAAAATCTTCGTGTCGCATCCCTGGAAGATACGAAACTTAGTATCTTTGGTATTTTACCGACATTTCGTTTTTGAGTTATCGTGTTCACAGACACATATGGACACGCACACACACACACATACACACGGACCTTTTTGTGAAAATGCTTTTTTTGGATACAGGGGACCTTAAAACATATTTCCGATGAAATCTGGTATCGAATTTTTGGGTGGAGTGCAATACCTTCTCTATACACTATGTACATAGTACGTGTAGAGAAAGTAAAAAACTAGATTAGTGATAGCATTTGAAAAAATAAAAAGGCATTGGATAGATCAAACCAATAACAATGGGAAACAGCTTTTGTCACAAAAAAAGTATTGGGAGATGTGTTAAAGAGATCTGATTTTTTTCGCGTAGTTCGTTTTATGGTTTACCAGTTAAGGAGCCTTTCTCCGAAAATTCAAGTCATGTAAATATCTTGAGCATATCTGTGTAATTAAACCATTAGAATCATTCATATAAAATAGAAACCTACGAAACAGTTTCCAGTAGTTAGCTGAGAGGATTTTCTTAAAAATCTTGTGTCGCATCGTTGGAAGAAACTAATACCAAGTTTGGTGTCTATCCGATTCCTAGTTTTTACTTTCTCTATACGCACTATGTACATAGTGTATAGAGAAGGTATTGCACTCCACCCAAAAATTTGATACCGATATTTCACCGGAAATATATGTTTTAGGGTACCCTTTATCTAAAAAAGCATCCCTTTATCTAAAAAAGCATTGTCGGAAAAAGGTCCCTGTGTGTGTGAACACGATAACTCAAAAACGAAAAATCGGTAAAGTACCAAACTTAATATTAACTTTAATATCTTCCAGGGATGCGATACGAAGATTTTGAGAAAAATACCCCACCCCCAACTACCCTTTACATGGAACTTTTTTCGAAAATTTGGATTTTCTAAAAAATGGCTTTAACAATTTTGATTAAAATGTCGTATATTAAAGCTATTTGCCTGACAAATAATGTGTATATCTTGAATTTTCTAGGAATAGCCTCTGAGGAGTACTTTATTCTGGATGAATTTTACGGAATTCTGAATAACTGCTTAACCGTAAGAGATGGACAAAAACTTACTACACAAAAAATGTAGAGCAGGTTAAAACACACAATTTATGTTAAATATATTTTTGTCATGGAGTTCATCGTTTTTGAGACGTTCCTTGGTTTTGGTTTCTGCGTAGAAAAACGTCTACTTTTCTCATGCAGGAATTTGTCAACTGCTGTCTCATACAAACATGGGAACTTTAGTGACATAGCAACCAGTTTTTGACTATCACTTTAACCTATGGTACTCTCTTGTTTCGCTTCCACTTACAAGGAAGCAAGTAATAAGATTATTTCTGCTATTTTTTTTTCTTTCTTATTAGCATGAAGTAAATACAACTATAAGCTTTTTAAGAATAATTTGTTGCAGAGATGTAGAGAAAGTCATTTGAATGGTACACATCAGATTTGTTCTGATTAGCATGAAGTAGAAGCTTTTTAAGAATAATTTGTTGCAGAGATGTTGAGAAAGTCATATGAATGGTATACATAAGATTTTTATGTTATACAGATGCTGTTCAAACACACACACCCGCGCGCGCGAATGTCTAAAATGCTTTTATCAGCAGGGACCCTCAAAGGAGTATTTGCGTTGAAATCTCAAAATCGAATTTGTGGCGGAATTTAATACTTATAGGTTAGAGAAAATAAACAAAATTATATTGGAGAGTGCTGGTTTTTGTTTGTTTATTTATTTACAGACTAATTTCTATGGTACTTAGCGTCCCGTTCTATGTTCGGCGCTTAATTATTCTGAGGCCTCTATCAGGCTTGAGGTTCTTGCCTTAAATATTCTTTAGTATTTTGACGGCGCTGTATCCGTAATCACCGAGCGTGTGTGAACGATTTGCGGTGTAAGTCTTAGTTGATTATTGGCATTCATTGTTACAAGTGAATTAGTGGACTGTGCCGGCGGTGAGTTCTTTTGACGTCGAAGCGGGCATTATTACACATAAATGAGATTGTGGCACCTGCGGTGGTTTGCACGTGAGACTGCTTCTGGAAGTTTCGTGCCACGTGATTGACAAGTTAAAAAAAGGGACCGAGTCACTAGGATAGTTAGGCTTTCAACTGAGAGTGCTCAGCGAGCAGCAGTTGAGTCAATTTCGAGTGTGCAGTAGTAGCCGCACCCGCCGAGCGTCGTAAGAGAATTGTTGCGAAAGCTACTAGAAAATATATCCATTTGTGAAGAGACTTTTATTGTAATCAGTTTGTTGAAGTAGAGTTAGCATGGAGCAATCCGTATGGTCCGGTACTGGATTTAATGTCTTAAAACAACTTACGCAACGAAGTAAGTAGGCATGAAAAGACCAAACCAATAGCCCTTTATACACGTTTCAAGTATTCGATGATTTACGGAACACAATTGATATTCATTAGATACTCGGCGCTATTTCGATATTTCAAAACAAGGTGAGCAAGTACAGAAGTAGATATATTTCATCATACCCAATTAGCGCATTTTGTATCTTATCCAACCAGGAGCTACCTTTCCGAGCACATAATGGGGGTACAGAGTCTCTAAGCAAAGGAAATTATGTAAGAGATGTTTGAACTATGTAGCACAATTTGATATTCATCTAAAGAACTGTTCAAAACCATCTTCAGTATTTCGAGGTCATCACCTATTCAAAATTATTTAATTCTGATAATTAGGAGTTTCCATGTTGATACTATTAAAATGAAATAGACGAAATAGCCTTTGTCTGTATTCTACTGGATAAAGCTTTCTCGTTTCAAATGTATGTTGCAACTGTCTAGTAGTCTTCGTTACGTCGATAAACTTGGAAGTGCACAAGAAAACATTATGTGATGTGCGGATAAATTAGCAGCAGCTGCCACATGGGAACTTTGATAAAACAATGTGGAGTACATAGGAAATTCGTAGACTTACTTGGCCACCAGGAGGATAGAGTGACTTATACACAAACTCAGAAACACACTGCCCTAAACTCCATGGCTACCGGCTTCGGTATACTACCCTTTTTATTAGACTATTTCAACTTGACTGCGCGCTTAAGAGCACCGAGTTACAGGGGTAGGTATGCATGCAGTATGCAATACTTTGACCCTTCCTGTCATCATGGCTGATTGCAAGCGCAAGTATTATGTTGACCTCTGTCCTTTGCGTATTGGCTATCACCGAGGTTTCTGGTTTGAGTATCCATGGCTACCCTGATTCAGATGAGTATAGTTGGAACTGCCTGGTCTATATGAAAAATGTTCCGAGATTTTAGTTTGTTTTATTAAATGGTTGTAACGATTTTGATTAAAATACCGAATGTTTAAGATATTTACATGACAAGTACAATGTGTACCGTTATATTTCTGGATGTGGCCAGTGAGATCCTCTTTATTCGTGGAGGCGAGGGCAAAGCTTTGTAAACGGATAAACTTTAAGAGGTGAGCAAAAGCTCTTTACAACGAATTTTATGTTCCATGTGTTACCATAAATACCTGTTTTGAGGCTACGGTGAAGCTATGAAAACAAGAATCAAAGGAACCAAAGGGACCCTTTTGCAACGACTAGCTTAGCTCATGGGTTTATTCCACTTGTGAAAGTAAAGCAGGCTTTTGAAAGTTACCCACTCCCTTCCCTAGGGATGTTTGGCATCACCATTTCCCCACCAAGTCAATAACAGTCTAAAACTATTGTTCTGTAAAGTGATTGTCTAATTGCGCTGTGTTCTTTTATTTTACCAAAGTTACCTCCGCTGCAGCTTATTTCCACCAACTGTTTCTTCAGTTCAAGTTATCGGAATGATAAATCCGCAAAATGTTACAGTGTGTACGAGAGTTCGCTAGTGTGAATTCAAAGTATCAACAATAAGTTTATGGAATGCCTTCATGGTCGAATGGTCAGCGAGCTGACATTTCACCCGGGTCCCGGGTTCGATCCCCTGCTGGGATGGGGAATTCTTCTTTAACCAGAATCATTCCCTATCACCTACAGAGTCTGAAAGTATGTATGTGAGAATGAATGTGTTTGTTTGAGGAAAATACTATTTTATATGAATAAAAGCCAACGATAAAAAACCTACAGTCAATGAATTGTTTCTAAAGCAAAGTCCCCCGATATCACCTTAGATGTTAAAAGGGGCAAAGGGACTATGTAAATGAAGCAATTACACAGTAATAAGGCTATGTTTTTAAATGCCTTCAAAATGGGTGAGTTGCAATGAATCCTCAAAATGATAGTGTGTTGCGAGTTGCAAGAATCTTTCTCCTGGAGGGCAGAGAACGATACAGAGGCGCGCTAATTACCGATGGTCATAAAATGAAATAAATGGTGCAAAGTGTGACATCAGATGTTTTAAAAGCTCGTAGTAAAGAAATATTTCAGAGACACACAGACATTTTTTGACAGTTTTAACACTGCTAATAAGGAGTGTTTTGGTGAAGAGAATACTCGCGATTAAGCGCATACCTTACATTCGCAGTCCAACGACTTAAGAAAGGTTAGCATCTTTGGCCAACATCTTAATTCACAAGGATTTATAGCACAGTCTAATAGGGAGGCAGCCATTCACAACGAAATTATCGATTATCGAGAAGAAGAGTGGCATCTTAATGTATAGGAAATAAGTTCATGTATTATGTTGTGTGAGAAGAGCTTCATCTATCGAGCGGTCACTGATCGAACCCAGGGCCTCTCTAATGCGGGCCACAGACGTTTACCACCAGCCATTCCGCTAGGTAAGGCCAACATACAGGACCCCTTTTTAAAACTTTCGAATATCGTGTTTCCTGTATCCTCATTGTGCATACAGGATATGTGTAAGGAAACCAATTCTGCAAATCCATCTCGATTCATTTACATCAGATAGAAGAAAATAAAGCTTATAAGTTTTGTGTATATGTTGTGGAACTCATATGTATAAAAGTCTGATATGTACAATTTACATGATTTTCTCAACAGCTCTGTAACAAATTGTTATTAAAAAGCTTATTATTCTACCTACCTCCTTATACGAGGGCCGTTCAGAAAGTAGCCTCCGATCGGCCACAGTGCGGGTAGTGGGGGGAGTAGCGACGCCATCTGTGCATTCACGCACTCAGCAGGTCAGTCGGCATCAAGCCGTGGTCGAGTGAAAGTCGTACCTGCGCTAGTTTAGTGTTTGTGGCCGTTTGAAATGTGTACTGCAATAGGAAACCCCGCCAAATGTGAAGTGCGTGCTGTTATAAGGTTTTTTACAGCCAAAGGATATTCTGCAGCAGCTATTCATCGTGAGCTTTGTGTCGTGTACGGACCAAGAGTTATGAGTGAAGGAGTGGTCCGTGAATGGGTACGTTTATTTAAAAGTGGACGAGAAAACGTTCATGATGAAGAGAGGAGTGGTAGACCATCATTGGTCACGGACGAACTCGTTCAGACAGTTGATGCAAAAGTTCGTGAAAACCGACGTTTCACAATGTCGGAGTTGTCTACTGATTTTCCACAGATTTCTAAGACTCTCTTGTACGAGATAGTGACAGCAAGATTGGGTTACCGTAAGTTCTGTGCACGATGGGTGCCCAAAATTCTTACCGACCACCACAAAACTGAAAGAATGGCCTCTGCATTAGACTTTGTCACGTTATGAGGCCGAAGGTGAACCATTGTTAAACAGAATCGTGACCGGGCACGAAACCTGGATTAAGTACGTGAACCCTGAGGCAAAAGAACAATCAAAGATGTGGGCACATTCAAATTCGCCTACCAAACCAATAAAAGCCCGGCAAGATTTTTCTGCCCGAAAATTGATGGCAGCGGTGTTTTGGGATGCAAAAGGGGTGTTGTTGGTTGAATTCATGGAACGTGGGACGACCATTAATCAAGACGTGTACTGTGAAACACTAAAACAATTACGACGGGCTATACAGAACAAACGCCGTGGTATGCTGACTTCCGGTATTGTTTTTTTGCACGATAACGCCCGTCCTCACTCTGCTCGCAGAACAACAGCCCTTCTTGAGTCCTTCAAGTGGGACGTTGTCAACCATCCACCTTACAGCCCAGATCTGGCGCCAAGCGATTATCACCTCTTCATGCATATGAAGAAATGGCTCGGGTCCCAGCGGTTTGATGACGACGAAGAGCTCAAAGATGCGGTCACAGGCTGGCTCCAGGCACAAGCGGGTGATTTTTATGCAGAAGGAATTTCAAAGCTTGTGAACAGATACGATAAGTGCCTCAATCGTTATGGAAACTATGTAGAAAAATAGTGCAAAGATGTAGTTGTAAGATGTATATATTAAAATATTTTTATTTAACTTGGTGAATTTCTTGCAATCAACCGGAGGCTACTTTCTGAACGGCCCTCGTAAGAAAAGGAGAAATAAGGAAATACACTAGACTAAAGCGAGTAAAACATTTTAAAGGCCGGTTGCTACGTGATTGAAATTCGTTGTCTTTGCACGGCCAGTTGACAAATTCCCATATCAGAAAAGTATAAGTATTTAAAATTGAAGCCAATAACAAAGAATTTCTTAGAAACAGTTAACTTCACAAACATTGATATACATTGTGCGTTTTGTGCTCTACATGTTTTGGGTATTAAATTTTTGTCTATCGCTTACGGTTTACCAGTTATGCAGAATGGAAAGAATTTCAGAAGCTGTTCCTAGAAAATTCATAAATATATTTTATTATTATTATTTTTATTTATTTATTAATTAAGTGTATTCAATATATGGTATTTTAATCAAAATCGGCAGAACCATTTTTGAGAAAATCAGCATTTTCGAAAATTTTTCCATGTAAAGGGTAGTTTGAGGTGGGAGAATTCTCTTAAAAATCTTCGTGGCATTCTTGGACGATGCTCTATTTAAATATAAGCTTTGGTATTTAACCGAATTTTCGTTTGTCGGTTATCGTGTTCACAGGCACGCACGCGCACACACACACACATACATTTCTTTTCTTTATTTTAATACAGGAGGTCTCAAAACACATTTCCTTGAGATCTCGCTGTGTAATTTTTGCGTGGAATGCAATATCTTCTCTATCCACTATGTACATTGTATATACGTGCTTAAGAAAGGAAAACGGTGGTCTAGAGAAAGCCATATGAGTTTAACATCAGCACCTCATACTTTTCATAAAAATCCTTTCTGGCATATATCAGTGCTCATATTGTGCCCATAGGGGTAACGATTATGCAGATAGACGTTAGCTATTCGCACAAGATGGGACATTAGGATGCTATTTTGTTGCAGATGCATTCATGGAAATGCTTGCGTCCATCCACAGAACTTCTCTTTCAGCATTTTTCAATATAACTCTCATAAAGTATATCAGAGAGGAACTAACTGGGTGTAAAGTATTGGAAATAATTCGAAATCAAAAGCTGGCTGTGAGAATGCATCAGTTTAATTTTCATCATCTCGCGTGTTGAACAGTAGCCAATGGAATATAAAGTGCTGTTTATGCTTGATAGGGTGTTGTCAAACAATTCCCGCATTCATCCATACTGATGAGCAAATGGTCTGTTTGTTCTCTTGTTCAGGCCGGGCGTTCCTGATCCAATGCAAGTAAACACTTTTGATATCAGTAATGTATTTATTACTCTCGATTTCTCTTGTGTTACTCTGGTGTTGCGCGCAACGTGAGGAAAATAAATTAGTATACCACAGCCATGTAGAATTGAGTTATCGATGCACATTCATTTTATTATTCCTACGATGCTCATAGACGAAGCACAATTAAATTGGTGGAATAATCACTTGATTAATGAAATATTTATGCAGCTGGTTAATCATATCCATCCTTTTATTCAATGAGAGCAAGTAGAAGTTGAAGCAAGCTTTGGATTTGTGCTACGATAGGTACACAATAACACGATGTCTGTATTTCCTCGTATAATAACTAGACATTTCTAATATTAATAAAGCAGGATGCACTCACTGTTTTTGAATAGGTTTATATTAATTACGTCATCTAGCATGTTCATATATGAATAGTAGGAAGAGAAGCTATTTTATTTCGCCAATGTATTAATGAAAGTCACTTGCTTTCCGAGCCCAACCTAATAACAATTTATTTATATACTCATTCTTAGAAGGCTTTGACCCATTTTAGCATGTAGAGTTGGCCTTGTGTTGCCATGACTACTTGTTAACATCTGTCATCTATGAGGTGTGTATTACATTCCCCCAGTACGCCCTACAAGTGCTGTCTACTGGAACTCCATTCAGCACCCTCTCCCAAACTTATTAGAAAATATGCCTCTGCAAATAAGAAGAAACATGTGGTTTATGATTAATGCTCTAGCACATTTTAGTCTCGTTGTTCGAGATGAACTGGCATGGCAGATGGACAAGTAGAGGGGGACTAGTTCCGTCGCCTGCACGTTCCCCCGGTCTCAATACTTTGGGTTTTTGAGACAACTTAAAACATTGGTTTATGCAGCAGACATCCTCGATGACGAAGGTCTTAATCTACGTGTCATATAAGCCTGCAAAATCATACGACACCGACTGGAAATATTTGACATTCCATGCCACGACGAGTGCATGCGTTTCTAGACGTAAAGGAGGACATTTGGATCATTTTCTCTAAGTGAAGTTTGTGTAGAACACCTCCTAAGAAGCTGGCAACGTCACAAATAGTTTAAAATGTAACTTAAAATTTTTTTGATTAATTTCATTTTGAACCTCAATACATCGAGAACGAAGAGTTTTGGGACATGTGTTTACACGGACATTTTTTCTTGTCTTGATATAAGGAACCTGTCCCCAAACTTTGTAAAAGTATGTTTGAATCATCCTGTGTGTGGATTCACGTGTCTGTCAGTTGTTTGTTGGGGAACACCATAACTTTAAAAAAATCTCATATGTTACTTTCACATGGCTTTCTTAAACTCGTACCATCCACTATTACACCCATTCTTAAACTATCCCTACAAAAACATGTTCTTCCGACTAATGAGCCGGTCCCCGCGGCCACACTCGCTGAAGTGCCTCGCTTTGGTACTTCTTGGCGAAGGGGATCCTGGGTTCGAGTCCGACCTTGGGCATGGGTGTTTGTGTGTTTGTAAATGTATGTTTTTCAATGTGTATGTGTCAGTAAAAAGAAAAAGGTAAATAGATTAACAAAGAAAACGTAGGAAACCGAAGAAAAAATAAGAGAAAAGTCGATACCGCGCCGGAGTCCTGACTAGGCTTCGGAACTGTAAACAGAAATTATTTTACTCCATATTTTGTTGTAGGTACAAAGGAAATAAGGAAATATTCGAGGTTAAAGCGTGAGTCAAATCTTTTAAGAACAGGTATATGACGAAATTGAAATCCCGCCTTTTTGCATCACCAGTATTAAAAATAAACAAAAAGAGAATGACATGTCCATTGAGAGAAGTGAAAGTACTGAACATTTAAATCAATAACAAGGGAGATCTCGAAAAAGTTTTGAAGGTAAATTGTGTATTTTAACCAGAACTACATTATTGTGCAGTAAATATTTGTCCATCTCTTACGGTTTAAGATTATACAAAAGTCATACAGAATGAAGAGGGTTTCAGATCAAAATTTTCGAAAATTTTCCCATGTAAAGGGTAGTTTGGGTGAAGAGGATTTTCTAGAAAATCTTCGTCACATCCTTAAAAGACACTGTACTTGAATGCCAAGTTTGGTATTTAACCGATTTTCGTTTTTGAGTATGTTATCACAGACCCACACAGGAATTTTTTTCTAAAACTTTATTATTATTATTATTATTATTATTATTATTATTATTATCATCATCATCATCATCATCATCATCATTATCTTTATTATTATTTATGTCAGGTAACCTCAAAGGGTTCTTTGGCGTGAGGAGATTTTCGTGAAAAAATGTTTTGGTATTTATTCAGGTGCCTCTAAACATATATTTCGGGCGGAATCTCGATATTAAAATCAACTGGAAGAAATGCAATACTTGCTCTAACAAGTGTACATAGTATAGAAAATAAACATGTCGGATAAATGCCAAACTTCGGGTTTTAGTTCAGTGTCTTCTAAGGAATGCGACACTATCTTTTTCAAGAAAATATCGCTACTCCAAATATAGAAACACTTTTGTTTGATTTTCTAAGGATAGCTATAATACTTCAAATCACTTTATCCGGATATTTGTATGACAAATACAACCTCGGTTTAAACCCTGAGATCTTCATTCCGAACGAAATTTGTATAATTTTTGTATAGCTAATCAACAATAAAAATAAACAAAGTTGTATACAAAAGCAGATTCACACCGACTATAGTGTTTTGTGGACTGAAACATTACGAGATATTTATAGCTGTATACTTTTTTGCCAGTATCTGTTATATGCTTCTCGGAAAGTATACCCAGAATATGCATGTAATTCAGGAATAAAAGGAAAAGCTTTTAAATGTTCTAGAATATATTTGTTTACAATTAAGCAATACATTTGTATACCAATAAAGGCTGTTTCAAAGAAGAAGAGTTGTAATGCTTTTAGCTTTATAACAATCAGTGTTATGTTAAATTAAAACTCTAAATTCAAATTAATTTCAATATCAAGACATGGCTGTTTAGATCTCTTCAATTCGTATTGAAAATATATTTAAAAAAAAAAAAAACAGTAAACCAAATATGGTAAAATTAGAATCGAGTTGCCTTATTTCGCTATTGCACATATTTTTTCTCGGCAATATTACATAACATCCTATCAGTATTACTTTAACGACAATTTCGAATTTACTATTGTCGCGAATGGGGTCTCCAGTCACTGAAACGGAGTATCGCATTGTGTATTTGCAGCTAACGTGGCGCCTGGGAAGGAGAGATGAGGAGAGAGACCCGAGGGTGACCAGATCCGTGCAAGCATACACGGGACCTCTAACGATTCCAGATCAAATGAATACGACGCCACCATGTCCGCATCTACAAGTCCTGTACCTCTGGGGCATCGCCTGCCCCCCCCCCCCCGAAAGCTACCGAATGCGGGTCAAGATACAGTGGTCCCGCCGAACGCTGTGGTCTGTGGAAGATGAACCATTTAAAGTTCGCCTGCATACTCGGGGAAAAGCGAAGACGGAAAAGAAAGAAAGAAAAAAAAAAAAACATGGTTTAGAATGGGCGACCAGCAATCGAACCCGGGACCTCCCGAATGCGGGCCACAAACTTTCGCTTGAGCCATCCCTCTCGCTTCGCATTTATGTGCTTCTGTAGCTTTCTAAGTCCTTGTAAGCAAAATCGTGGGCCTGAGTTTTGAAAATCTGGAAGCCGGAATTTTTTTGCTCCAGGCATCTTTGCAGAGACGGCGAATGTTGAGAAATAATTAAGCCAAGCAGAAGGTAACCGTTATGTACGATGTATATTTTCCCACCTGACTCGAGGAATCTGTCACTCTATTGGAGGAGAAAGCGGCACAGACAGCCTATGGCTGTGTGTTAACATGTTTAATGGCTTGGAAAGTGGGCGGCCTGAAGATATTCCTTACCTACGTAACACGTTTAACTACTTTTATTATCGGCGATGTGTGCGGATTTGTGAAGTTGAAAGCTATTGTGTCCTCTGGCTGTTGCATGTTAAGCTTGCACTATAGGTTGCGAACTATTGGTATGCCGAGGCGACTTGAAATATTGTACACCTGCTTAACGGGTCTCTCAGGTTATTTACTAAGGTCGCTTAAGAGTTTTTGCCACTTTTTCATGCATAAAATTACCATTAAAAAAATACGATTTCAGGAGGCTATTTCCTTTAATCTAAATAAATGTTTACCTTGCTAAGTTTGAAATTATCATTTAAATATCGTGCCTTAATTGTTTTTGTTATAACCTTTTCGAAATTAAGAATATGTATAAAACTGTCCAAATAGCGACCTGTTTTAATAGGCATTCTAGTTCGCTGCACGACATGTACGGATAACTTTTTAGACTCGAATGACGATTTAATGAATTTAAATGACCACATTTCCCTCTCTTTATGAACTGATTTTTTTTTTTATTTGTTGTGATTTAATTTATCTTTTTATTACACTCATATTTGGCCTTCAGGCTTAACCTAATTGGAAATCAGGGGAGAGAGAATACTTACATAGAACAGAAACACACAACACTAAACACCCTTGCCCAGAGCGAAATTCGAACTCGAGAACTCTTGGATGTGAGGAAGACAGATATCTCCACACTACCGAGGCAGGGAATAGCCAGGTTATTCATTCCAGAATCTTCTGATTGCGGGCCACAAGATATTAATACCTGAACTATCCTATATGAAATTTTTGTACAATATTTTGGAAGATTTGTGTAGTTAGCCGAGATATAGGCAGTATACCAGCACCAGGAGGTATTTTTGTGAACGAAAAAGTCTGATGTATTACATTCGCATCATTTTCTCTAGTGTTTCTAAAGTATTCTTAGAAAACCTAAGCGCATATTCCGGCATACATTTGGGCGTTTTAACAATGGACTTGTGGAAAGTATTTTTTGCGTAATGGGAGGATAGTTATTTTTCTGTTTTAGTTCGGAGTGTTCTAAATCCAAAGATAGCAAAGTTCTTTGTAATAAAGGTGGCTTTCATGCGTCCAAATCTTGAAATTCTGATTGTTGCATTTTTAGTTCCTCACACAACGCACTTACTGCTATGAACAATAAATTCAAATTACCGACCCGGTTGTCTCAGGCGTAATGTCTGTGGCCCGCATTCGGGAGGTCCTCTGTTCAGATCCTATGACTGACCAAAGTGACTGAGGTTTTATGGTGGTTTCCGTCAGTCACCAAGGTAAATGCCGGATTGAGTATCTAGTACCACGACTCAAAATTTCATCTTCGGTCTAAAACAACAGTAAAACTGAAAAATATAGATTGTAATAATGATGGTGCGTCCATCTGTCCACAGATAGTTAAAGCAGTTAGGCGGAGGTATCTCAGCCCCATCTGATTGTCGCGGAGCATGGCTGGCTGCATACCGTCTGAGTAAAGATGGTGAAAAAGCAGCCAAACTGGATGGCACCCTAGCACTGTCTGCTTTGCGCGAAGCGAAAGTGGTATAGGCACGAGTAAAACACTATGAAGGCTACTGTCCACCATACATATCATACGAGTATAATGAAAAGAACCATCGTAATATGACCCAAAAGTGAAGTTAAATAGATTTAAATATCATTTAAAGATGAACGTTCAATTTAAATACTTTGGCAGTAAAAATTACAAATATAATATGAGAAACATATGTGTTTATCCTGGGTACGAGACCATATGGCAGGGTAGGGATCGAAAGAATGATGAATTGACCAAATATGCCGCTACTGCTAGTTAAAATGCTAGCTACAAATTATGTATTAGGCCAAGAACATTCTTATGGACTCCATTAGAACTTACTGGATTGAGCAATAGGTGTCCAGCTCTATATGAACCACCACGAGAGAATCTTCCTTCTGGGTATCACCTACCCGAATTCATAATCCACTCTTAATAATACCAACATCTAATTACTACTCAACTAACTCGTCTTAAAAGAAACCACTCCTCCTATCATCACCATCACATAATAATAGCTATGTAGCAGTTTCCAAGTTATTCTTCATTACAGATGTGCTCCAAAATGGCATCTCTAGTAAACTCGTCAATGCAAGATTGCTTTAAAAGTACTTCAGCAACCATATCGACAAAATAAGAGACCTCCTTAAGCTGATACCAATGTCTAACTTTGGCGGGAGGTATACTTGCCTTTTTTTGGGGGGGGGCCTCTTTGGAGCTAAATAGTGTATAAATATGATTGGGTGGAAATTTCCTAGCAGGCATTTTTTTCCAATGAACTTGAAAGCCGGGGTAGTTCCAAGTCACATATTATACACACTTGTCACAGGGGAGGTTCCGACACCTCCAGCTGCATTGGTGGGGGCGCCTTGAATTCCTATGGTACTTCTGACCTTACTGGAAGTGCACTGAGACCCTTCCGAAAGGTTCGGATTGAGTTGGACTCGGCGAGGTAGTGATTCCCGATAGACATGGGAGATTGGGCACGTCTGGGCGGTTTGTGAGACGCCTTAATGTCCTTCGGCGACTAACCTGTAGAGTTTAGTGGACAGGAGCTAAATAGTAAATGTCGGCCTCACAGAGGTTTCAGTAGTCTTGACATACGTAATTTAACCACTTCCGTCCTTGCGAAAGCAAGCTGGTTGGTATGCAATATAGATCAGTCCTAATGGGAAAGAAACGAGGAAAAAAAAAAGCGGACTTGTTCCCTCTTGTGTCATGAGGCACACCTGAGTAACTTTTTGGTTATGTTGTAACACTAATGCAATGCACATCATACGTTCAGAGGGTTACTTTTGAAACTGGTATTCAACATTCTCGAGCAATCGAATTAGCTCAAGGTTGGAGAATTGTTGTTTTAGAACTGTATTATTCTTTTGTTTCATTTCTTCCCATCCCCTTCACATATTCAACACAGATGGTCTTAGAATTGCCTGCTGATTTGTTCTATAGATTACATGCATTAGTCATTGACCTTAAGCTGTTATGTGGAGTTCGGGGTTGTGGAAGCTGTATCCTACCGGCATTTATGTGTATCATAAGAGGAACGAAAGTCATGTTGATCGGAATAAGGATATGTATCGCTGTTGCTTGTAAATTTCAGTGTCGCCAACAAAGTCATCTCTCTTGGTTCATTATTTATTTTATTTTTTAACTAGTGAATTAAACTTGAGGTAAAAAGAGCGTATCATGCAGTTTAACATATAGAATGTCTTGCAACAGCACCAGCAATATTTGATTTGTCACATCCAGCTGTAAAACTCCGCATCTTCATTTGCAGCTATTGGAACATTCTCCCTGCAAAATAATGTATTTCCAGCTCGTGACCGGTCCGGCGCCGCTTGTGAACGGAGCCCACACACGTTCGTAAATCTTTCGGCAGCTTTCTGATTGTATGCACGGTCTGACATAGGAGTGGACGCTGGCAGTAATACTTACAAGGTTTGTCTGTACTTAGTATGTCACGATGGGGCTTCTTAGGCAAATTTGCATCACTTTTGTTGAAACATGGCTGTATATCCGTGCTAAACTTCTTTCTTAGATCTGTAAGATCTTCAGTGGTAAGGCAGAAAGTATGTGTAACAGGATTGGTTCTGAAGGCGAGAACCAATCCTGTTACACATCATTTCTGCCTTACCACTGAAGATCTTTGACATTTACATGCCAAAATTAATGTATACCTGCTATATTATGCGAACATCCTGTGAACTGTTCTTCATTCTGTTAACTTTGTATATTTGCTAAAAGGCTATTGACAAAAAAGGTTCTCTCTTAGAACACCGAGGGGATGGCTCAAATGGTAACGTTTGAGGCCCGCTTGCGGTAGGTCCCGAGTTCGATCCCAGGCAACCTCCCACTCTGATCCACAGATTTTATTTTATGTTTTCCCCCACGATTTTCTGGATATCGCAATAAACAACTGCGAGTCGGCATGTCTAACAGAATGACAGAAAAATTGAAGAGTTCGAGTTATTAATAACATATCTTGGAAATCACAGATGATACAAAGAACAAAAGTTATATGAAAAATTGTGTATTTTAAAGAAATCTGTGTTTTTGTTTAGAACGTTATTGTATATCGGTTGACGTTTACTGTTATACAAGAGGGCTTCACAGGCTGTTCCCAAAAAAATCAAAATATTAATTTTATTTGCCGTGTTAATATATTTATGTGGCATTTAAAAAAATCGTTTAGACCATTTTTTCGAAAAATTCTTGATGTAATTTAGGGTGGGACGTTAGTGGAAAATCTTAATTTCGCATCCTTGGAATACTGAATTTAAATACCAAATTTGATGTTTAACCGACTTTAGTTTTCGAATTATATGCTCTTTACAGACACGGAAATACATATTTTGAGTCAAAAAGGCCCGAGTGTGTGTGTGTGTGTGTGTATGTGGAGACAGGATAACTCAAAAATGTAAAGTGCATTAACTACCCTTTATATGGAATATTTTCGAAAATTTGATTTTCTCAAAAATGGCTCTAATGAGTTTTATTAAAATTGAATTTTCAGGGAATAGACTCAGAGACCGCTTCATTCTAGATGGCTTGTATAACTGGTAAACCGTAAGAGATAGAAACAGAAATGTATGTCATATACTCATACACATTATTATCATTATTATTATTATTATTGTTATTGTTAAACGTTTCCCTTGTTATTGGTTTAACTTTTAAACTATTCAAGCTTTTCTCAACGGGAAGTCATCTTTTGATTCATATCTCTTTTGTTTTACTCCTGGCTGTGCAAAGAGAACAGGATTTCAATTTTTTCACATAGCGACCTGCTTTTAAAACATTTGACTCTCGTTTTATTTTAGTGAATTCCCAATTTTCTTTCTCCTTACAACGAAATAAATAATCCTTCTTTTTTGTTTTTGTTTTGTTTTGCAGAATAGAGAAAGTCCTGTGAATGGAACCCTTCAGATTTTATTTTTTTTGACACTACAGAGTAAATCAAGCACATGACGGCTTTGAAAGGAAAACATTTGGATAATTTATTGCCAGGGGATATCCCTTCTTAGCATTACATTCCTCCAGCAACGAGATGTCAATATATTTTACATTGAGGCCTTTCACTTGGTATACCATGGACTCTATTTGCTTATTCAAGAATGCTGTGAGGATATGTTTCAAACGTTGCACATGAGTTAGTACCAGAGAAAATATCTAATACCTATCTCCGTAGATTGAAATGAAAACTGTACAGCCATGGACATCCAAAACTAAATTAGTTTTAGTTATGAGCGCTCTTTAACTATTGCGGTTCAAAGCGTCCCATTTTTTGAGTATATTGGGCGTTAATTTTGCTCACAAACCTCTTTATCAGACGGAAGTTCCTTAACGTGTGTAAATCTCCCACAAGGGCCCAACGCTTTATTTCCCTTCAAAAGGACGCCATGCTACGGATTTTTACGCTCGGGGAAAGAAAATGCATCACTTTCCGCCATATTTGAACCCACGACTTTGGGAACCAGAAGCTCCACTAGACCACGGAGGATATGTGGAAATCCTATTAGGGGCTTTGAGCGGTATCTCCCAGCTCGGTACAACTATTTTTGCGATCGGCCGGGCGTAACAATAGCACATACCAAACACTGTCATTGTGTGATTCTCTGCTGTTTTGGTAGTTACTTTTGTGGAGACCTTAACTCGTGATTTCTGGTCATTTCTGCGACGAAAACCTTCGGACCAGGGTTACGGGACGTATATAAGAGACCGACGAGTACCGGCCGGTCAAGCTGTGAAGAGAGAACACAATGAATAAGTGGATAGGACAGTTCAAAGTGAGGTTGAGTTGTGATTTATTACTCAGGGGTTCGGTTGGGCGAAGCAGTTGTGTTGTGTATCGGGTTAGTTTCTAGCAGAAATAAAGTATGTCTAGTAGTAATTGATGTTTTGATTTGTTACACTATTAACTGTATCCTCTATGTCCTTCATTTGGTTAACTCTCGCAAAGAGCTTGTATCTTTTAACTAAGCTTTTGCTTAGATGTTATTTTATCAAAATGACATAGGTTTTTTTTCTAAAGCCCAGTCATAAACACGTCTACATTTTAGAAATTATTTTGCTTTTTTCTGTATAATGCGTTGCGGTTTTCTTACTGAAATATTATTTTCAGTATTCGGCATGTTCCTCGTCTATCCACCTAACAGTGCCAGTTTTGCCACATATTTAGCAATATTTACCTCCGGTTCTGGCCCTATAAACGGTACATTGCATCTTTCTTGGCAGATATACCAACATTTTCAAAGCCATCAAATCCAAGATATCGTGGGACCCTTATTAAGTTGGTGTGATTATTTTCTTTCAGTTCGCTTAATGTGTCTCAGTAAGTAGATTGCGTGATTTGCTTGCAAATCCTTCAGAACTGCGTGTCACCGAATGCAAATGTTCTTATTAGTAAACTCCGTTTGCAGATTCCTCCATTTAATTCAAACTAGAGCATTTTGGTACTGACCACTGAGGGAAAAGCAATAACCCCCTATCGTCTTCCTTATCCATTACTTAATGCATCCATAAGCCGTATCAAGTACGGTGATTGTCAAATGTCGTTTCCCCAGTAAAAGTCGGAACGTTTTATCAGGGAAAATTTGGATATCGATCTTCCTCTTGGCCAGCATCTATTAGATTCTCAAGAAAAGGCTATAAATACGCAAAACTTGCAATAGAGGAGTTACTATGCAGTTGGAGAAAGAAGCAGACAGTTGCAACCTGGGTTGCTAATTGTAATTCCAAATAATGCTAAATAAGTAAGTTAAATTAGTGTGCATTGTGTCATACAAACGTCATTAGTAATGGTCGTGAGGTCGGATCTTGCTTAGGGTGAGTTACCCGATGTTTTTTTTTTCTCGGGGTTTTCCCGTATTCTGAGAAGACAAAAGTTGAAGAACCTTAAGCTCCATGGACCTCGAACTCATTTGATCATTTCACTGATTTTACCCATCGTTCAGTATGACTGCAAAATTGTTTCGAAAGCAGCGAAATATTACAATAAGTGTTATATTAGGAAAGAATAAAAGGCCCATGTAAATGTAAACATCATAACTCTAAAAAGAAATTATGGAATACATGCTAAGCAAAGTTCAGTAAGGATACTACACGAAAATTTCAAGATAATATACCCCTCCACAAACTATTGCATAAAACTTGTTTTCGTTGTTTTATTTTCTCTATCAATTTTGATTACAATGCCATTTTTTTTATAGTGTTTAACGCCCGTTTTTACTACTTGTGACACCGCAGGCGATGGCATTGATGATACATGGATGAAGATGGAGCAATGGGACGGGGGAGGAGAAACCGTAGAACCCGGAGAAAACACTCTCCTGCGTCGCTTTGTCCACCACAAATATCACAAGCGGTCGCTTGTAATCGAACTCGAGGCGTGTAGGTGAGAGGTGAGTGGTCTAACCATTCGGCCACGGCGCGGCCAGCCATGTAGTTAGAGGGCAAAACATGCCTATTTTGAATTTACTGCGGATACTTTGACAAGCCTAGGGAAGTAAGGCATAATATTTATTTGCACGTAAAAGAATTACATACCTTGAAAAAGAAGGTCCTTGGTAAAATGTTACCATTTTCATGTCCGCAAGTCGTAATGGGCGACAAATTGATCTTTCCTCACCATGTGCGCATAGTGGTGAAATCCAACAGGAAATTCCGCCAGATTTAATAAAGAAAGAAAGAAAGGCGGGATGAAAACCGATGTGTGCCAAAATATCCCGACATGGCGTTATGGAATTTGAAAGTAACTTCCATATTTGTCAGAAGTTCGAGAATCCAAATGTACCCAATTTGCTTAAACTGATAACAGAAACATTACTAGATAAACTTTCAGTGAACAGCAGAGAAATGTTATAATATGAACAGTAGGATACAACCTCCATGTCCAATCTAAAATAGATCGTTTTCAAAATACTTACTCTTTGGATTCAAGCCATTCAAAATCTGCCATATTTGCAAGAATGTTCCTAAAGATATCGCGAAGCGTAATTGAAAATTGTCTACATAAGCATGAAAAAGAAACTCTCCATTTTTCAAAAACATGTAGCCCGTGACCAACTGGAAGAATAGGGCTTTTCTAGTATAAAAGGACTATCTAGTAGGGGTATGGACGATATACAGCGCCCCTAAAATAACAATTTTAAAGTATTTTAAGCTTCACCATTTAAACTTTTGGACTCGACATCATTAAAAACCGGAACATATGCAATAAAGTCCCAAAAGTAGCTCCTGATGTTTACATTCAACGATACGGGATTGAAATTTGCTGACATGAATGTAAAAGAGAAATCCCATAACACCCGCTTCAGTTTTCAAAACAACTTGTCAAAATCGGTATAGTGGTGTTTAATACATTACACTCACACACACACACAACACACACACATTTTCTCTGTAACAGTATAGATTTGAAAATGCATACCAATTACAAAGAATATCTCGGAAGTTGTAAATGCCACAAAACAATTTAAGTGCGTTTTTTAATAAGATCTACTTTTTCTTTGTAGTATTTTTTTTTTTGTCTATATCTAATGGTTTGATTAGCAGTATGCATAATTATATAAAATTCATTAGATTGAGCAGGACTTCACATGCTATTCGCAGAAAATGCTTTTTTTTATTTATTTATTTATTGTTTCATTTATATAGCCCCTTTAACATCTAAGGTCATATCGGGAGCTTTGGATTAGAAACAACTGGTCTGTAGGTTCTTTACGTTGGGTTCAAATCGTTTTATTTTCCTCAAACACATACACACATTCACTCTCACATACATACTTCCAGACCCTGTGGGGGATAGAGAATAATTCTGGCTAAAGAGAAATTCCCCGCCCCAGCCAGGAATCAAACCCGAGACCTCCGGGTAAGAAGTCAGATCGCTGACCACTCAACCACGAAGTCAGTCTTAAGAAAATGCTTGATATACATGTTGTTACTCATATCTTAACTTGTATCGTAAACAAAGGAAGTGACACATTTTTAGGGAAAAATAACAAAATGTATAATCCAAGCAACAGTCTAGATGTGAGTAATTTCTTTCGGTCTCGACTTGGAAGATACTGAACCTAAATATGAAGTTTGATATTTATCTGATATTTCGTTTTTCTGTTAAGTAGTTACACTCACAACAGAAGCAAAAATGAAACTTCTCAGGCAGCTAATTGCTGCATAATATGTTAATGGCAGTAAAGTTAATGCAGATGTCTGCATTTCTGCATCCGGCTACCAAGTGGCTCCGAATGCAAGTTCATAAAAACGATGAAGCTGGAACTAGACGCATTTTGGAAAATACTCATATTTATGACAGCCTCATAAAATGTCAAACCAATGACATGAGTTTATTTTGCAAACAGGCTGAGACCATAATGGGGCCATCTGACCTGGTACTGTAGAAGTAATGGTCCATGGATGTCAGTCAGCACATGCTTCTTGAGTGGTTTTATATGTTCTCATACAGATATTATCCACACATGTCTAGAACGGGGTTGGGTAATCTTTAAATATAAAATTTATGTACAGAGGTAACATTTTGGAGTGCGAAAAACTACTAGCTCAAAGTCTAACGTCGCACTCAATGTTGCTGACGTGTCATGCAGTCGCATTCAACTTGTTTCTTGCTCACAACTTCATAGGTAGTAATTTTTATATTGTTTGTTTAGTATACTTGGTATTACTAGTATCTACATATAAATTCGCGGAGCGAGATGGTTCCGTCAACGTTTATTGCTGCTAATACTATTAAATGATACTGAAATAGTCTTTCTTATAATATTTGTTGACACTAATAATACATAAATGGTTTCTTACTTTCTCTAGCCGTATGTACATACTATGTACATAGTAGCTAGAGTAGTATTGTATTCCAACCAAAACTTCAATGTCGAGATTTCAGCGGAAATATGCTTTGAGATCCCCTGAGCCGAAAAAAGTTTTTTTAGAAAATGGCCCTGTGTTTGTGTGTCTGTGCATAACATAACTCATAAAACAAAAATACAGTTAAAAACCTAACTTGGCATTTATAATATCTTCCAAGGATGGGACGTGAAAATTCTCCTACCACATACTACTCTTTACATGGAAAATGTTTTTAAATGATTGTTTTTCTCAAAAATGGCTCTAACGATTTTGATTAAATCACAATTATATCACAAATGAAATATATGTTTTAAATTTTTTGTAAATAGCCTCTGAAGATCTATTTATTCAGAATGAGTTTAGCAGAATTTTGCACCTGACGGGACCATGCAAAATGAAGTGAACCTCAGTTGTTTTACATAGCGACCAGCTTATAAAAGATTTGTATATAGCTTTATTCTAATGTATCCCTTACGTCTCTTCTACTTAGGAAGCAAGTAATAAGACAAATTCTGCTAATATTTTTCTGATTTAACATGAATTAGATAAGAATGAAAGAATGGTTTCTATATGGAAGAGCTAGAAAGAGTTATGTGAATGGAACACATCAGAATTATTCGTCTTCTTTTTTTCCATAGAAAAAAAAAATATATAGAAGAAGGTATGCGTGTGGGGATTGGGTGGAGTGCAATACCTTCTCTATACACTATGTAAATAGTGCGTATAGAGAAAGTAAAAATAAATAAATAAAAAAAAATAGAAGAAGGTATGCGTGTGGGGAATGGGTTGGCATGTCCGTGTGATCTTATACGAAAATTCAAAAACGAAAAGTCGATTAAATACCAAACTTGATATTTAATTTCACCATCTTCCAAGTGTATGATGCGAAGATTTTCAAAAAAATTCGAAAATGTCGATTTTCTCAAAAACGGCTCAAACTGTTTTTGTTCAACTGCCGCATATTAAATAGACATATACATGTATAATTTGAATTTTCTGGGAATAACTTCTGAAGTCTTCTTCATTCTGAGTGACTTTTGCATACTGCATACCGTAAAAGATGGGCAAAAAGTTACTGCACAACATATGTAGAGTTTGCTGAAACCACAATTTAGGTCTTATACAACTTGTTTGTGGAGTTAACCATTTTCAAGACATTCCTTGTTATTGGTTTAAATTTTAAAATACTGAAGTTGTTCTCATATGGGAATTTGTCATTCACATTGGAACCACCTTTTAAAAGATTTGACTGCCTATTTAGCATAGTTTACTCACTATTTCTCGTCTATTCATAAGAAAATTTAATAAGACCATTTCTGCTGAGGTTTATCTCGATTAGCATGAAGTAGATAGAGGAATTAGCTTTTCAAAACAATTTGTTTGAGAGACTTAGAGAAAGTAATGTGAATGTAACAGAAGATTTTTATCTTCTCTACACGTACTATGTACATAGTGTAACTTTTTTTTTTAGAATATGCCTACACAAGCAAATTTATGTTTACAAGATAGCGCTTAACCTAGTGTTAAATCCACTATTATTTTCGAACACTTCCTTTCATTTTCTCATGATACACTGTAAATTTAGAAGGCTCTGCTGAAGTATTTAGCACTGGATATAATTAATAAAAGATTGTTTTTTTGTAAAGCGCGAAATAGCTGCCTTATGTTTGTTACCTCTTAAATGTTGGTCTGTCGTTATAACGTTACCACATGGCTGACAATACAGGATTTTACCATCAGAACTGAAAAATCCTTAAAATCCGCAGCATATTGTTGCACACGATAGCTTGCACTACTTTTCACTCTGGGCATGTTTAATCCACTGTGAAACTGTCGATATGTAACTTCTCAACACAACTAGAAGGTTGTCTAAACTTTGCGGATTCACAAATGACAAATGAATGTCTGATTGACTATACGGTTTAGCAAGTATTAAGTGTATATATTAGCCGGGCTGTGAAACGATAACAGGTGTTTATTTATTTCAAGCATATGGCAGTGTAGTAATTCCCAGTCTTATCTTGCGAGCTCATGTAACTAAGGAAAGCAGATGATTATATTTTCTTCACACTGAAGGTATACTATAGGTGACATATCAGTTCTTCCAATAATTAACAAATTACGTCATCTGGGTAGTGACTTGTTAAAAATAATTCTGCTGCTTTTGTTATTATATGAAATTATGTGGAAATTATTTTAAAAAAATTCCTTTATGCGATTTTTGTGTAATTTATGTGAATATACGAAGAATATTTCTTTTCATAAAAAATCAGAAAATATGTATTTTTATGTGCAATAAAACTTAAAATGTTTGGTCTAGTGAACATATCCAGAAAATTAAACTCAGTTTCAAGTTCATATTAGGATGCAAACAAAATATGTATTTACCTAAAAATCCGAGCTCCAGTTATGACGCTACGTCACGAAGAAAGGGAAGTGACTGCGAAAAGTTGAACAAGATCACATTTGAGATGTAATTGTGGGAACTTCGAGAAATGACAGTTAAAACTGGATATATTCACAATATGTTACAGTGTAATTTCGATATCATATTTTGGGTGGAATGCACTACTTTCCGTGTCTACTGCAGATAAGTACATACAAGAGAGAGTCAAATTGAAACGCTCCAATGCAGTTTTCTGATCAAGACCTAATGTCATTTACATTGATACAGACGATTAAGTCACAGGTACGTAGAGCTCTTTCCTCTGGGTAATCACGACTGTGCCGTATCCGTTTCGATAATTATTGTATGCGTTATGCAAAGTGTCTCATGAGCTACAATTTGCAAGTGCACATAAAATTTTGTGATAATTTGTGGTTAATCTCTGGGACACACAGAGGCGGTGCCAAACCTCCACCTCCACGTCTTGGCGGCGGCAGTGATCTCACAACATCCATCTATATTGACTAGGTCACCACTCGCCGCCACATTTGCATATCATGCCTTGCGCAACTGGAGGTCAGCTAGAAACTCCACCTCTCGTCCCTTCTGATCACTTTGTACAGCGATGATCGCGCCGATCGTTACAAGCGAACATTAGATCGTAATATACGAACCTCGGGCTACGGAAAGTTGAGTAACAAGTGAGATCAGAACTATTAGTCTTTGTTGTAAAACCCCCTAAAGCGGTACTACTCTTCCTGCAGCGGAAATCGCTGATGTTGATGCATTCAGTTAGTAAAAAAATCGGATGTGCTCCATTCACATCATTTTCTCTATCTGTTCTCTAACGAATTATTCTTACAAAAGACTTCTTTTATCTGCATCATACTAACCAAGAAATCCATTACCGGGAGTGTTCTTTTTACTTAGCGCCTTGAAAGTAAAAGGGAAATACTAAATGACTACAATAGGCTAAAGCGACAGTCAAATCTTATAAAAGCTATCGGTATGCGATGTTTGCTGGGGATATGAAACAGACGACGATTTCTATTAAGTATTTTAAAATTGAAACCAATAACAGGGAATATTTCTGAAATGGTTATATAAAAATGGAATCTATGAGAATAAAAGTATACTAAAAGTATTATTAATTGAACCAATGTTTTGTTTTGTTCTTAAAAGTTTGAATTTTGGGCAAAAATTCTTTTTAGAAGGAAGGGCCTTTGTTTTATTTTACTCAATTCATTCCTAGCCAAACAATCCACTCTAGAAACAACATTTGTATATGACATAAATTATGTGCTTTAACGAGGTGTAGAAAGTTTTTCTCTATTTCTTAAAAGCCAATCAGAATGAAGGTTCAATGGCTATTCCTAAGAAATTCAAGATATATATTTTATTTGTCATAAATATATTTAATATATGGCATTTTAATCAAAACCGTTAGAGCCATTTTTAAGAAAATAGAACATTTCGATACATGTTCCATGTAGAGGGTAGTTTGGAGTGGTGGGATTTTCAGAAAATCTTCGTATCTATTCTTTGTAAGGTACTGAAATAAAATCCAGTTTTGGTATTTATCATCTTTTCACTTTTGATTCATGATAAAAAAAACACATAATTTCGAGGGTTTCAAAACATGTATTTCCGATGAAAGTTCTATACCAAAATGTTAGGCAGAATACAATATATATCTGCTATGTACATTGTACATACTTGGTTGGGAAAGTAAAAATCTGATGTACAGTTTTCACATGACTTTCTTATATACCAGTATCGTTACTGAGCGAGATAGTGCCGCAATATCGTGTGCGACTAGCGTCTAGGAGGCCCCGCGTTCGACCCCCGGTAACCGTCCTTCCTGACTAAGGGTTTTTCTGGGTTTCTGTGGGTCGGTAGGCGAATGCTGAGCAGGTTCTCTTCAGCCACGTTTTTTTTTTTTCCTTTTGTCCCTTAATTCCTTCACTCCCATCTGTTTCAGGGTTGTAAGAGAAGGCGACAGTGTTCGGGGGGGGGGGGGAGATTGAATGGTGAATGTGCGCTTTGTAAAAAAATTACTTCCCTATCATCGGTCGGGACCTATATCCGAGTAGGTCTTACCAGGGTGGAACCGCCGGGGGTTGGTGGGACGGCAACGGAAACGTCAAGGATTCTCTCCATGTTTAAGGCTGTCCCAGATGTGGTCCCTCTTCAGGTCTATCCTTCCATCCCAGGGTGCACGGTAGGGCTAGGAGTCTTCCGGTTATATGCCCCGCTTACGGGGGCCCATCTTTATTTGCTTCACGTTAAACGATATAAGCATCTGCACCTGTATTACATATTTCATTATACAAGGAATTAGGGATATACAGTAGGCTTAAGATATAGTCCACTGTATTTTTTACTTGACCAGCGGAAAAAACGGAAGGCCGTCTTCCCATTTGAGAAAACTATTTAAAAGAAATATCTAGCAAATGGTTAACTACACAGAAAAGTATATTTTACATTAATTATATGTTTTGACGAGATCTATATTTTTTACGTAATAAGGATTTGTCTCTTTCTTGAGGTTTAGCAGTCATATTAAGTCATCCAGAATGAAGAGGACTTCGAGGCTATTCTCAGGAAATTCAACATATAAATTTCATTTTAAACCATGTTAGACATATTGTATTTTAATCAAATCGGTAGAGGGCTTATAGTTATGCTATTCATGCCTCGCGACGCAAAATGGTGTTAGATTCACTCAAGCTGTTTTAACTAGGTATATGTGGATAAAAGGCAGCCAAAGTCGCATTACCATGTATATTTAAACTAAATGTGAAACTTTGGGTCATGATATTTAATAATCGATTAATAACCGTGGTCGGCCTTCGGTACTTCCCGAATGCGGGCCACAGACGTTACTGCCCGGGCCATCCCGCTCGGTTATCATATCTGGATTAGTGATCACTCTGAAAGTTTTGAAAATGAACACGATAATATTTTAAAAATAAAAATAATTATTTTTATAAACATATTCAAAGATGATAATTATCTCAATAACAAAATAAATGATAATAAAATTAAAACTAATCTTACCTAATAAGAAATAGTTTGTGATACTGCACGTAATCCTCCCTTAATGCATAATTAGAAATAGAAGACCATCCAGCCAACATCACTGTATATACCTTTAGACTTGATCATTGTATCTTTTTGAAGTATTCTCCATTGCATTGTACGAGTGTACATAATCTCATCCTTTCAAACCATGTTTGCCTTTTCTAGCACGTATGTACATGTGCATAGTAGGTAGAGAAGTTATTGCATTCCATCCAAAAATTCGATACCGAGATATCACCGATAGGGTCTACTGTGTCAAAAAAACTGTAAAAAATGTGTTTTTGAAAAGAAAAAAACTGTGTGTGTGTGTGTGTCCGTGTGACTGTGAACACGATAACTCGAAGACAAAAAATCGGTAAAATACCAAACTTTGAGTTTAAGTTATGTGCCTTCCAGGGATGTGACACGAATATTTTGAGGAAAATTTTCTCAAAAATTGCTCTAACGATTTTAATTAAAATGCCGTGTATTAAAGATGTTTACATGGCAGATAAAATATATATCTTGAATTATCCGGAAATATCCTCTGCAGACCTTAAAGATTTCTGGATGATTTTTTTTCATAACTAAATCGTAAGAGATAGACAAAAACGTACTACACAAAAATTAGATATTGCTAAAACATACTACAATTTATGTCATGCATTCTTTTCATAGGGTTGACCATTTCCGAGATATTCCTTGTTATTGGTTTTCAATTTGAATATATGTAAGTTTTTTGACATAAGGGAATTTGTCAACTCCTGGCCATGCAAAGAAGCGAATTTCACATAGCAACCAGCTTTTAGCCTAAAGTATTCCCTTATTTCCCTTCTACTTACAAGGAAACAAGTAATAAGACCGTTTCTGGTAATGTTCATATCGATTAGCGTAAATAGATAGAAGAATACGATTTTTAATAATAATTTGTTACAGAGATTTAGAGAAAGTTCTATATGTGAATGGAACACGTCATATTTTGCAGATGCCTAACCCCATTCTTCTTTGGAGAGGGTGCAAATACATTCTACACAATCATTCATTGCAGTTTCAGGGGCTTCAAACCGTTGACCTAGACATGTTTCTTTTATTTTAGGGAATAGAAAAAAAGTCATGTGGAGCCAGATTTAGACTGTAGGGAGGGAGGAGCAAGTATTTGAGTCCTGACACCTGCAGAAATTGAGTTGTTTCTCGTGCATTGTGGGCAGAGACATTGTCATGCTGCAACAATATTCCATGCAGACCAGTCTTAGGACACTTTGTTCTCTGTTCATTGACTACTTGTGTTGTTTCATCTGGCAGTGACAGTCTTTTTTACTCTTAGGCGGAATTTCCACAATATGACCGCTAGCTGAGAAGAAAGAAAACAATTTAATTGCCAACCTTTCTTGCTCGCCTTGCTTTTGTTAGGCGATCCTCCTTTGGAAAGAACCAGACTGATGGCTGTCACCTGGTTTCCGGATCATAATGGTATATCAATCTTTGGATCATCCGCCATCAAATGTTTCTATCCTTTACTGGCGCCATTGCACACGTGCCCGTTTCTGCTCATTTGTGAAGTGGAGGCAAATGAAAATAATTGATACGTACAACGTCAGGCAGTCAGATAGTGAAGTAATATATGTTAGTGGATAAATTTAATGTAGGTGTCTGCATTTCAACGACCCAATACGCTATCATAAATACGATGAAGCTTGAACTGGGTACATTTTGCCAAAATATTCTTTTGCAATATCTAAGGCAGCTTCATAAAATGCCAACCCTGACCTGGAACTGTGGAGGTAATCGTCCACGTATGTCGGTCAGCACTTATTCTTGAGTGGTTTTATATGTTTTATGTGTTCTCAACATATTAGCCACACACGTCTAGGTATGGGTTGGGTAATCTGTAAATATAAATTTATGTAAAGAGGTAACATTTTGGTGAGCGATAAATTGCTAGTTCAAAGTATAACGTCGCACTCATTGTTGTTGATGTACAAAGTAAGTCACATGAATAAAGCAATCCAACGTGTCTATTTTCATCCTCGCAACTTCATAAGTAGCTATTTTTATATTGTTTGCCTTGTATGTTTGGTGTTACTAGTGTCTATAAATTTACTGAGCGAGAAAGATCCGCGGTAACTCGTCAGGCTCATTATGACTCGGTCCCCGGACTTCGGCTGGTTGCCAGGATCAGAACCGCCCCTAGTGGAGGCGTTGAAGCCTGAGTGGGGCGGGTTTCCCATTCTGCCTGTCCGATTGTTGGGTGCATCAATCTGGAAACTAGAGGCCCTGTCATTACTGTGCTGTGGCTCCTGGTTTTGGCGCCCAGTGTCTCATCTCATCCCTCCTTCCAGAGACGCCGTCTTGTAGGCATAGGTAGAATAACCGCATTGTTTCGGTGCTTAGCAATCTCGATCCGTATCCTAATCTTAAGGAATGTCCAGAAATTGTCGTTTAAGATCTGTAGATTGTTTCTATTTTCGTATAAGATTCGTATAACTAAGAGGCTAAGTAATCTTATTTTAATTATGGCGCGATATTGCGCAATAGATTTTTCGTTTAATTGTGGTAACATAAAAATAGAACGAAGACCCAAAATTAGCAGAAACAGGAATGTGAGCTGTGGTGTGTAGTAATTAAATAACTGGTTTTGGAATAAAGCAGCGCTGTTAGCGAGAATGTATGTAGATTAATGAAAACAGGTGCAAAGGGAGTGGCGCACCGTTTAAATTGGGGAAACATTAGCGAGTTTTCACATCTTGCAACCTGCTGTATTTTATTTGATATCGTTATAAACCTCAGCAGCTGTGACTTCATCCATTTGATTACTTGCTTTGTAACTCACTTTAATTCTCTCAATACTTGCTTTAAAATTACCGCAGGATTTATGAGGTCGTTAAATAGAAATCTTAAATCTTGCAACATTATCTAGATGTAGTAACAGAGTAGTGATCCCCGAAATTCTGGGCGTGTTTATAAAGACAAAGCTGTATATTCATCAGCAATCACCGTGTGTCTCGAAAATACCTCACATGTAATCTCGTTGCTTCAATCCAAGACTATTATGATGCGTCTTAATACCGTTGTACTTTCCCTAGTATGTACTAGTAGAGGATATTGCATTCCACCCAAAATTTCAATACTGAGATTTCACTGGATATCTACAAAACTCGGTGGGATACATACCAGACTTAGCATTACCTTCCCCATCCGAACTACGCTTAAATGGAAGATTTTTCGAAATTTCGCTATCACATAAACTGCGCTAATGATTTTGATGAAAGTACCTATATTAAAGAACATAACAAATAAGGTGTATATCTTGAATTTTCTAGGGGTGGCCTTTGAAGTCCTCTTCATTCTGGATGACTTTTGCATAACTGGTGAACTGTAAGAGATAGACAAAATACTTTCAACACAAAAATGTAAATCTCTTTAAACCACGCAATTTATAAATTATTTCAGAGATATTCCCTTTGTTGGTTTCATTTTAAAACTTTTTTTTTTCAAATGGGAAGCCCCAATCCGTTTCATCCATCATTTTTACTTTCTCTATCACGAACCTGGTAATACTAGAAGATATTGCATTCCACCCAAAATCAATACGGAGATTTCACTGGACATCTGCATAACTCAAAAACATAACTTGGAGAATGCATACCACATTTCGCATTTCAATTTAGTATCTTCTAAAGATGCGACACCAAGATGTTTAAAAGCATTCTCCAACTTCGAACTACCTTTTATGTGAAAGATTTTCGATTTTCTCATAACGATACTGAGCGATTTTGGTTAAAATGGCATATATCAAAGATATTTGCATCACAAATAAAATGTATATACAGAATAGCTTCTGAAGTTTTGCATGACTGACAAACCGTAAGAGACACATGAAGTCTTACTACATAGAAAGTGATGATCTCGTTAAAACACCTAATTTATTCAATACACTGTTTTTGAATTGACCATTCCTGAGATATTGGTTTTACTTTTAAATTATCTATACATTAATTATTTTCTCAAATAGGAAGTCGTTATTAGTTTTCTGTCTCTTGGTCAAGCTTAGGGAACGGAATTTCAAAGCCATCACATTGCGATTAACTCTTGAAAGATTCCCTTACTTCTGCGTATCTACGGGGAAGTATGTAATAAAAGTATTTCTGCAACTGTTTATATCGATATGCATGAAATAGATAGGACCATAGCATTCGTAAGAATAGTTTGTAGCAGAATAAGTAGAGAATCGTGAGTGTAAATACAATATTTTTACAAATAGGATTACATTGTATAATATATTTTATTGGTAAAAAATACATGCAGAAGGCCTTTCCTTCTCCTTTCATAGGTATTTAAAATAATCTAATGTAAATAGTAACTGCAATTAAATCGCTAATATTTAAGAAATGTATATTTCGGCAGGTTAAAATTAATTTATCTGTCAAGTTAAAATAGTGTATATATTAAGTATTTAGAATTTAGTCTTTTCATATTTAAATACTAAATGTTTTACATTAACTAGGTAGAAATCTAATAGCGGTTTTAGGAACTGACGCTCAATTTATAAGCAAATTTTATCTTCTGACTTATTTAAGGCATATTATATTTAAAATAAGTATTTACAACTTCCAAAATACCGAAGGGTATTTGGAAAATGAAAGAAATTATGCAGCGAGCACTTGATGCTGTGCAAAACGGTGATCTCGGTTTGAATGCTGTCACAAAATAGTATTGCGCCAAAGTAATTCTTAAACACTATCTAAATGGAAAGAATTGGTTTGCTATGGGAGATAAAAAAGTAATTGGGAACGTTAGTGATTGGCCTTTCGAAGTGGAGCCAGCGATGTGGCAACATGTGATGCAATTAAATATATACATTTTGGCGTCATGCCTTAATGTCTAATGAATAATAACGGTTAAAGTTGCCGAAAGGAACAATACCTATGCTGCTGGTTGATCCCGTAGCTTAGTCGTTAGAATGCCTGCCTGCTGTTGGATTCCCGGTTGGAAGTTTGAAAGGTTTCTGTGGTCAAGATCATTCCTGTTCTCCACAGAATCAGGAATTATAAATGAGAGTGTGGGTGACTTAATGTATAAAACTCAAAGATATAAAACTTGCATGAATTACTACCATATCCGAGAGACAGTATGCTCCAAAGGTAAAATATCGCCAATATGTCGTTGTATTTAAATGGAATGATAATATATATACTGCATAGATACACTGTGAGAAAAAATGTGTCCGACAAGAAGTAGTACACTTTTATGAAGAGGCCTAAGGAGCTCTGGCTGAGACAACCATAGGCCACATCCATGGCTCGTGTCAATGGTTTCATGAGACAAAGAGATAGAGATGGCAAATCCTTTAGCAGTCTCGTGAACATGGTCGGTGGGAACAAAGTGGAAGTATTTACAAATTTTAAGATAGAGGAAACTGGGCTATCCACCGTACAGAAATGGACAAGAAACTTTAATTGTTGAACTAGCCGTATTATAACTTGGTGCATTGAGACAGCTCCGGCACCACGTGACAATAAATAAATCCGTAAACAATGTGTTTTGTTATGCTAGAGCAACGGTTCCCTAGGGTGCCGTGTGATTGACTAAGGGGTGCCGCGAGATATTGAGATAAACAAAAAAAAAAATACCTTCTACTGAAGCCTTAAGTCTTGTAAGGTCTTGAAATAAAACAAGTCAAATCAGTTGCAGCATGGGTTTTGCAGCATGGCGGGTGTGTTTTGAGGTTGTGGAGTGACAGGAGGAGGCAAATATTGCTCCTCGACGGTTGCCTTGATGGTGCAACGGCCCTTGTGCACCGCTGGTGTGTTTTTATCAAAATGTTTCTTTTGAGGTTTTAATGTTGAATCCAAGCAACTCTTGAAGGATTATAAGGAGCTTAGCCGTAGCAGCTGTTGGTGGTGCTCCTTCGTTACCGGGGATGCCCGCAAGCCATGCGGGGAAGCCGCTATCGCCTGAAGCGGCGGTTTGTGGGATCGTAATCCACAAGAGACCTAACGAGGGCGCTCCGATGGAATGGTAACCCTTCGTTGAATTTTGTTGCCCGACGCCTAATCTCGTCCTCCAGGTATTGTAGACCAGAGGCTTCGTGCAGGAGTCTCGTTGGAAAGCCTCGAGGCACAGAATAGATAGCCCGAAGACACCTATTCTGTACCCGCTGAAGCAACAGCAGACTGGAGTCTGCCGCCATGCCCCAGATCTCACAGGCGTAGATTAACAAGGGGATTATGAGAGCCCTCAAAAGGCGCAACTTAAGGGGTACCGTCATCGAGGACCTCAGCGTCGGGTACAGTGAGGCCGCAGCCCCATTGCCCCGGCACCACAGCCCCTGATGTGCTCCCTAAAAGTGACGCCCCTGTCAAGCTTCACCCCCAAGTAGGTGATGGTGTTGGTCCATTGTATCCTTCGTCTGAGGTACGTGAATGTGGGGAAGTTTGCGGGAAAGCGGCGCTTGGTGAAGAGAATAGCGTGGCTTTTCTCCGGATTTATGGACAATCGCCAACGCTCGCACCACTCTTGGATGAGGCAGAGGTGTCTCTGAATAGGGTTGAAGGCTCTGCGTGGGTGTTTGTTTGTACAGTATAACAGCACGTCATCAGCATACTGAGCTATGTTGACTTGCTGAACTGTTGGTTGGTCGGCCATGTAGACGCTAAAGAGCGTGGGGTCAAAGCATCCTAGTGTTTCACAGAAAAGTGTAATGTATTTTTCACATATATTAGAAGGGGAGAAGAAAACAGCTGTGCGAATGGTAAAGAGAATGGCCATATGTGATACTGTTCTTGAAGCCTCATTTAAAGTAGTAGAACTGATAGCAAAAAAAAAAAAAAAAAAAAAAAAAAAAAATCATTGGCCCTGCATGTCAAGTTATAGTTTCAACAATACTTGGCGAAGGAGCAGCTAATCAGATTTCGAAAGTTCCTCTGTCAAACAACACAATCAGCCGCAGGATATCTTAAATGTCATGCAATATCAACGAACTAGTCACGGAGAAAATAAAAACGTATAGAACATTTGCTTTGCAAGTAGATGATAGTCTCGATATTGGTGTCAAACCGCAACTCCTTGGTTTTATCAGATATATTGATGAAAAAGATATTAGTGAACAGTTTCTGTTCTGTAGACCGCTGAGGACTACAACCACAGGCCATGATATTTTCGTTTCTATTAATTCCTATCTCAATGACCATGATCTTTCATGGAAAGACTGTTGTGGTATATGTACAGATGGTACACCATCTATGTCTGGGAAAATTAAAGGTTTTACTGCCAGAGCTCTCAATGAAAATCATCCATTATTATAACTCACTGCATAGAGAGGCATTAGTCGTGAAAGCGTGTAATAAAGATTTTGCTGAAGTGTTTAACCAAGTTGTGAAAATGGTGAACTATATGAAGTCTCGACCTTTAAAGTGCAGAATTTTTGAACAGTTATGTCGCGCAACGGATGCAGCTCATACCTCTTTGTTACTTCACACAGAAGTAAGGTGGTTGTCACGGGGTCGTGTATTGAACCGGTTTCTCGAACTTAAAGAACAGCTAAAAACTTTTTTTAAGGATGAAAATCAAGACACATTTCATGAGCTCTAACTAAGTGATTCTTGGTGTTTTGAACTGTCGTGTCTGGCAGATATTTTTCATAAGCTGAATGAACTGAATGTTTCGATGCAGGGTCGACATGAAACAATAATCTCCTCAACCAATAAAATGAAAGGTTTTAAAAGAAAACTTAGTTCTTGGAAGTCTGCAGTTCAAAAAGGAGATTTGTCGAACTTTCCATCTCTTCTTAATGTGGCAGGAGATAAGGATCTGGGTAAGCTGAAAGACTCCATTTGTGATCATTTATCAAGATTGCAAGATGCAATAGATGCATACTTTCCAACTATTTCCACTACGAATCTCGACTGGGTTGTCTCACCATTTGATTTCGTAGATAGTGCAGAGGAAATAGATTTCACTGCTTGCGAACGAGATGAATTTATTGATCTTTGCGCTGATTCCACACTCAAAGGTAAGTTCACCAAGAGTGAGGCGTCGGTGGCTAGTTTTTGGCTTCAACGGAGAGAGGAGTACCCTAACCTAAAGAAGAACGCAATTAACGCACCTTTGCCCTTTTCAACATCCTATCTATGCGAGCAAGCCTTCTCTGCTATGGTGACAATAACATGCAAAGCAAGAAATAGACTGAATAACCTTGAGGATGATTTGCGTGTTTCACTGTCAACTGTAAGACCCGACATCACATATCTGTGCTCTAAGCATCCATCACAAGTTTCACATTAATCATTAATCGAACAAAATTTATTGATGTATTTTTACTCAGTGATTGTAGTAAAGTTTACTGTATTATGTTATGGTGTACGTTATTATTATATAATATTTCAATAAATTAACATATTAAGCTTAATTTTCTTTTAATTCAAGGAAGGGTGCCCCTAGTGTTTAATGTTATTCCCAAGGGTGCCGTGAACTTCAAAAGGTTGGGAAACGCTGTGCTAGAGGTTAAAACGGTGATATCGAAGGGGTATAGGCAGTTTCGATGGGGATTCGCTGTCACACTCGTAACTACAGTGACGTATCATTAGGTTGACTCAATAGAAAAGTTGAATAAGGTGATATTAAGAAGGGCAAATAAGTTGATCCATCTCAAGCGGATATCGTGGTGTCACAACTGCTGTTTGCTGCGTCTGCTGTTGGACCATACTGATGCAGATCATCCAGCCTGTTCGTAGTAAACTGTCTGGTATAGTATTTGCTGTTAATTCAGATAGCAGATAAATGAACAAAGGATTGTTTGTGAAATATCTGGAACATTTTATTGATGCTATAATATCTTCGAAGAAGTATGTGGTTCTTCTTCTCCTTGATGATGATACAACCCATACAAAAAATCCAGAATTCTCTAACTAGCCCTGGAGAATGGATCGATATCGCTTTCTCTTCCTGGGCACACCACGCAATTCATAGCAAGTTTTAGATGTATATTTCTACAAACCTATGAGCAGTACTACGTAGATAAAGTGGAGAAATGCTTTATAGCTCTTCCAGGACATATAGCCACCTAGATAGGTTTCAACAATTTTCGGAAAGGCATATCGGAGAGAAGCAACTATAGGATAGGCAGTTAATATATTTGCTCGTTCAGGAGTCTTAAAGGATCATCACTTTTCTACCTTTTAATACATCCCCACAGACTGGAAGACTAGCGTATAAGCAGACAAATTGTGGCAGCATGGGAGATCAACTTCTAATCTCTGCCATTGCTGTAATGAGGTGCAAACACTGCACCATAAACTAATGGACTGCGCCATCATAAGCTCTATTTGGGACTGGGTATATGGCAGAATCTGTGTCATCTGCGGTGGGGCACAAGAAAAACGTGAATTGTATTTAACCTTGGAATTGCAACAGGCAACTGTCAGATACCCTGACCTGGATCATATTTGCCACATAATATTGGATTCTGCTGGCTGGAGACGCAGCACAACTACCGGACTTCCAGAAATTTATCCGGAAATGGAAAAACGGACCCCTCTATCGTTGGATCTTCGGCATTTACAGAAACTCTAGGTGCCGAACTGTGACAGAGTCAGCAACTACCACCCCCCCCCCCCAAAAAAAAGGTGAAACATCCACCTTAGCTGCTCTGAATTACAGCTACAATTACCATAATAATTCATGTAACACATTCTTATATATTAGGATGTATAATATGAAATAGTAATAAAAAAAATACTGTTCACTCCGATACACACAATGCACTCGTAATAAGAAAGATTAGAGGAGACCACCAACGCCACTACCAACACGAGTGACGGAAGGGGCGTCAGATTCGACTTTCTCCTTAGGAATCTTGGCAACAATTGCAAAGGATACCGGGGAAAATGTTGTTGAACCCAGCCATTAGGCTGTTCTTTAAAAAAAAACATATCTCTTATTCTAAAACCTGCCACGTCACTAAAGGTCATAATAAGAAAAGTGGCTCAAAAAGTTTTAATACTGACAAGTTCTTCGTAAAAAGAATCAATTAAGTAAGTAAACCTCCTGCTATACTAAAAAATCTGATGTGTTCCATTCACATGACTTTCTCTATATTACTGCAATAAATTATTGTTAAAAAGCCTATGCTTCTACTTACTTCATGATAATCGAGAAACAATTAGTAGAAATAGTCTTATTACTTCCTTGTAAGTAGAAGCGAAATAAGGGAGTACCATAGATTAAAGTGATAGTCAAAAGCTGGTTGCTATGTGACTGAAGTTCCTTTGTTTGTATGGACAGGGATTGTTAAATTCCTGTATGTGAAAAGTATGCTTTTGAAAGCTGAAACCAAAAACAAGGTATATCTCAAAAACAATCAACTCCACGAAAAAAATGTATATAACATAAATTGTGTTTTTTAAACTGCTCTGCATTTGCTGTGTGGTAAGTTTTTGTCCGTCTCTTACGGTTTAGCAGTTATGCAAAATTCAGTAAAATTGATCCAGAATAAAGTAGTCTTCCGAGGCTATTCCCAGAAAATTCAAAATATACATTTTATTTGTCAGGTAAATATCTTTAATATACGAAATTTTAATCAAAATCGTTAGAGCCATTTTTGAGAATTTTCGAAAAAAGTTCCATGTAAATGGTAGTTTGGGGTGGGGGGATTTTTCTCAAAATCTTCGTGTCGCATCCCTGGAAGATACTAAACTTAAATACCAAGTTTGGTATTTTACCGACTTTTCGTTTTTGAGTTATCGTGTTCAGAGACACACGGACCTTTTTTTGAAAATACCTTTTTTTTTTTTTTTTTTTTTTTTGATACAGGGGACCCTAAAACATATCTCGGTATGGAATTTTTTGGTGGAGTGCAATACCTTCTCTATACTCATGTGCATAGTACGTATAGAGAAAGTAATAAAAAATATGACTGTAGTGAGTCAAATGAAACAAATGAAATGCACCAATGCCAATGATTGATTTTGCGATTTAATGCCAAGTCGTGTAGGAAGTGGGTACGTGAAAATTGCGCTAGGGGCTAGGAAGGATACTAAAATTTACTTTTGTTTTAATTGTACATAGACTGTAACACTGTTTTATGGAAAAGAGGTTAAACTGCGATAGGTTTGTTCAAAATAATACGACCTGACAATTATTTTGTAAGGCGACTTTAAGTTTGTTTGTTTGTTTGTTTTTTGTTTTTTTGTTTTGTTTTTTTTTTTTGCAAGTGAAATTTTGGGTAAAGCTATACGATGGTTGCAGCACACATACAGACACGCGCGCGTGCGGGCGCACACACACACACACATAAAATGCTCTTAAGAAGTAGTTTTAAGTGACTTACTGGCATAGTGTTGAAAACATTAAGTTGTTCAGATGTGAAAGTCGCCAGATTGCCGAAGTTTTGACTACTTCTTGGGATCATTGGGGTTTTAGCTTCACAGATCTCTTTGCTACGCCTTCGGTTGCAACTACTACATTCCTCTACTTATTTAAAATATCCCTCGGATACACTTTGCGGCTTAGAACCCTCCATATTGGGATACGCTTTGCGGCTTAGCATACCAGTAAGAAACTTCAAAGTGGTTCTAACGACGAAATAACAAAAGTACCCACGTATTGAAGTAATGGCAAGTGGTGGAAACATCGTATACTAATAATACATTTTGTAACACGTAAGCGTAAAATAGCATTGTAAATTCTTCACGCATTGTCTATTATCAATTCCTATAAGCTTTTTAGATAACAGATTTCCTATAACAATTTTTTTTTTTTTTAACTTTTGTTTTTATTTTCACATATAATGGGCTTCAGGTGTGGCATATGGTCATCAGAGGAGATAGATTGACTGAAAAGGAACATAAACAGAACATATAACACGAAACATCCACGCTCAAAGCGAGATTCGGACCCAGATTTCTTCGCGGCAGAACTTCGACGCCAAACGCGGCAACTACCAACCCGATAGGGGCCGGCCTGTAGCGAGTTCCGCTTCACCATCTATTTCTGTGGACTGTAATTAAATTTGCAAAATCTTCTAAATGAGTCATGTTTTTTACGTTTTAATGCTTATTGGAACAAGTAACTAACAAAGCAACTTTTTCTCAGGCGATAGAATTGCCACAGCCATTTTATTCAATTATTTCCAAAGTCTATTTAAACACATATGACCACATAAATAATCGCTGTTGTATATGTCCGTGAAAATGGTAACCCCTTTCTAATGTGTATTTTATTTTAATTTCGTACTGCTGTGTGAAAAACATTGCATGGTACTCAAGTGGAAAGTCTTCATTCGATTCTCGTGTGCATATGAAACTTGACTACGCCTCGCTTCATAAAAAACCCTCACTCGACAAAAAACAAACAAACGAGAGGAGTTATTTATCACACTTGCATCATAAATAACTTTTGCGTATTAACATTAATTTGCACTAAATCATACTATTAGTTTCTTACACTGTGCTGCCCTCCCATATTCAACAAATTCTTCTCAGTCTTTTTAATCTCGAATAGAGGCACGATTAATCATAACATGTCGGATGCACAACTGATAGTCCATTCATGGAAACTAACTGGTCCATTGATGAAAACCGGTATTGAATGAACCATTGCGGAATATTAATTTAATTTTTTTTTTTTTCTGGTGGTATTTCAGATATAGAGTCTACACACTGAAATGTGGATTATTTGAAGAATTCTTAAATTCAGTTTCACAATATTTGATTTATTGTATTTCGAGAAGAAAGAAAAAAAAAACAGGTAAATCATGGCAACCATTTAATTTTGAGATAGCTGACTGCCTCCTTAGTGTGGGGGGATAGCGCGCGCGCGCGTGCGTGTGTGTGTGTCTGTCTGCGGACAGTATAGCTCAAAAACGAAAAGACTGTTAAATACCAAATTTGCTATTTCAATATAGTGCCTTCCAAAGATGCAACACGAAGATTTTCAAGAAAATCCCCCCCATCCCAAACCATCCTTTAGATGGAACATTTTTCGAAAGTTTTGCTTTTCTCAAAAATGACTCAGACGATTTTGATTAAAACGCCGTGTATTAAGGATATTTACATTTCAAATAAAATGTAGGTATATCTTAATTTTTCTGGGAGTAGTCTCTGAAGAACCCTTCATTCTAGATGAATTTTGCATATCGATTAACTATAAGAGATAGACAAAAAGTTATCTACTACAAAAAATATTTGTTTCAATTTTAAATGACCTATTAAAACTTTTCTGAAACAGTAAGTTATCTTTCGTTTCAATTCTCTTTTGTTTTACGACTGACCGTTGCAAATCGAATCAAGTTTCAATTGTTTCACAGAGCGACAGCTTTTAAAGGATTTGATTATCCTTTTAGCCAAGAGTTTATTTATTTATTTATTTATCCCTGCCTTTAACTGCATGGTTCTATTGCGGCATTTCGCTATGGAAAATATTGCCTATTGGCGGTGTTATGGTGTTAACTTGTGTACTGTTTGTTGTCATTGAGTTTGTATTTTCTTTAATTTTGTTCACTGTCACGCGCGCTCACACATTCACACATATTTTGTTTTGCACATAGGCAAACACAGATTGCGCAATACAGTATTTTAAAATCAGAACATGATAACCCTCAGCCAAAGGTGGCATGACTTTAAAGTTTGGGATTAGGAGGTTTGCGGTTGGATACTGACCCTCGCAGTTGCCAAGTCTTCCACTTACTGGTCCCTTAACTGAGGCGCGAATCTCGGCTTGCGAGCACAGTCTTCAGTGTTTATAGGAAAGAGAAATTGTACTACGTTGGCTCTCACCCCTAGTAGAGTTGTCTTTTGTTTGCTAATGGTTATTGGCCAGTGGAAGGAGGGAGTGGTTCCGTTTGGAGGTCATCGTGGTTTGGAGAAAACTATACATCTCTACATTAGGTATCTAGGCGATAGAAGAAAACGTATTCTTAATGACCTCTAAGGCCTGGTGATTAGCATGCTAGCCTTCTGGAGGTTCCGCGTTCGACTTCTTGCTGGAAATGGGAAATTTATTTTAGTCAGAATTATTCTCTTATATATGCGTGTATGTATGTGTGTGTGTGTGAGTGAATTTAAGGCAATCTTATGATAAACTCAGTCAACGAGCAGTTGTTCCAACAGTAAAGCCGCCGATAGTATATAAGGTGTGAAATAAGGCGTGTAAATGGGGGAAAAGTATTGTATGATATTTCAATGGTTAAAACTGCAGATCACGAAAATCAAACTCAATTTTTCTCTCCGCCTACTAATGTATCTCTCTGCTGTTTTGAGCCCAGACCGATGGATTTTAGCTGTGCTTAAAAGTGACAGCCCCATTTCAGCAGATTTACTGGCATGTCAAAGAACTGTGGGATGAAATTTTGCCACACCGGCGGCGCTGATATTATCTTGGTAAATGACAATGTCGTTAACAAACAATTTTGTTTCTCTGCAGTTTTCTTTTGGAGAAATTTCAGTATTTTAAATACAGCCAACGTTTTTTTTTTTGGAGATATATTTAAATATATGTTTAAAACTCAGTATAATGCAGATATTCTAACGTTAACGTATTGTATGGGAAAAATTATTCTGATTTATTACCCTCCCCTATTTAGGACTGACAACCCCCTAGGACTTACAAACGAATGCCCAGGGGTCAGAAGCCTGACAGGGAGCCAATGGCACGAAACACAGAATGGAACAAGTGGTCGGCCCATAGCCAGACATGAGCGTGAGGAAGTGGATTTTATGAAATGTAAGCGAAATTGATAATAGGAAAGGTGATGATGGAGCATTTGGTGGAATGAGTGGCGGGGCAAACCGGAGGACCTGGAGAAAATCCGCCCAGGCGCCGCTTGATCCACCACAAATCCCACATGCTTGGGATCGAACCGGGCCACCTAGATGGGAGGCGAGCGTTCTAACCACTAGGCCTCGGCGCCACCTACTCTGATATATACGAAACAAAATGTTCATGCATATGAAATGAGTGAAGTTTTTATTAACATATTTAATTAGCATACATGAATTATACAAACAAATTTCCCCGTTAAATGAATACAACTAAGTTTTCCTTTAGCGGAAAGTTACATATACCACCATTAAATCATTTCAATGCACGCGTCCCATGGACCTTGACATTCGCTATACGGACAGTATTAAGAAATGAAAAAGTAAGCGCGACGTGGTATCCTCGGCATTTTAGCCATGGCGACCCAACATAAAGAACCAATGTAAGGTTTTACGTTCCACCTGTTCATAAGTGAGGTGTGTGTGTGTGTGTGTGTGTGTGTGTGTGTGTGTGTGTGTGGGCTGGTGACACATCGTGCATGAACCCTCCTCTAATTTCAGTTTATGTCCCAGACCTTCACCTCTCCTTGTACGAATCTAGGACCCCACCACAGCCTGCTCGCTGTAACTGTGGTACTGGAGTGTCCCACAAAACTCTGCGGTGAACTTATGAATAGGTGTCACATCATTGTTAGAAAAGTATGGCATTCCAGCCAGTGTATTTCTGATCTATATAATAATATTAAAAATATTGCATGAGTTTCTCTATCCAATAGGTTTTTGCATATAAACTGTTCTTACGAAAACTTATTAATTTCTCTAGCACGTATGAACAATATACATAGATAAACAAGATAATTGTTTTTCACCAGAAAATTCGATACCAGATTTCACCGGGAATACATTTTTTGCGACCCTCTGAATAAATAAACAAAAAAAAACTTTTAGAAAAATATCCCTATGTGTGCAAAATAGCTTTAAAGCGAACAGTCATTAAATACCAAAATTAGTATTTCAGTTCAGTATCTTCCAAGGCTGCAGCACGTAGATTTTCAGGAAAATTCCCCACCCCAACTACTCTTTACATAGAAAGTTTTTCGAAAACTTCATTTTTCTCAAAAGCAGCTCTAACGATTTTTATTAAAATGCAGTGTTTCAGATATTTTCATGACATTTGTGTAACTCGTAAACCGCAAGATATATAAAAATAAGTTCTAAACAAAAACACACACAATCTATAATATATACATTTTAGTTTTACGTTTTTGAGATATTAAATGTAATTGTTTTCAGTTTTACGCTGCTTATTCTTTTCCTAAACGGAAATTCATCTTTCTTTTCGTCTCTCTTTTGTTTACTCTCAGTAAGTAAAGAGATCCGAATTTCAATTGTTTCATATAGTGACCGGCTTTTAAAAGATTTGATTATCGCTTTAGCCTACTGATTTCCCTTATTTACCTACTATTTTAAGGAAGCAGGTAATAAGACCATTTCTGCTAAAGTTTATCTTGAATAGCATGATGTAGATAAATGAATAATCTTTTGCAAGGAACATTTGTTGTAACACTAGAGAAAGTCATGCGAATGGAGCATAGCAGATTTTTTCTATACCTATAACTCATGTTAATCGTGCAAAACGTCTTCATTACACAGTTCGGTGAGCTACAACAGGTATATAGCAAACCGAATTGTTAGTCAGATTTTTAAAAGCTAGTCGCTGTATACTGGCATTAAAATGTCAATGTCATTCGATGACATCTAATAAACTGAATATGGGACAGAACTTAAACTGCAAAAGGAAAGGAACCTCTGAAACAAACCATAGAACTCCAGAAAAGCAAATGGCCAGCTACATAAGAACTACTAATAAATAAATATCTGAGACTATTTAATAAGTTTGTCAAAACAATAGACTTGATTTTAAAAATTGTAATTTTAATTGCTTGTATAGAGCATACCTAATTAACGAAGGGAAATTGTATTGGTAATTTTAAGAGGTGTGATTAAAAAATAGTGTGAGCATGTAGCCTTGCATTGCGAATAAAGCATATTCAATAAAATATTAATTTGAAAAAAGAACTTCAAAATGTGTTTTGTATAATTGAAATTAATACTAATATGTCGAAAAGTTATTAGAAATACATTGTGTCCTAGAGCAGTTTGAAGTTTCTTGAAAATCTTCGTAAATAATTGATGTTATTTATGGACGTTCTTTAATTACTGTGGTTCTCAGCGTCCCATTCAAAATTGAGCGTGAAAGACAGTTTAATTTTGCTCAGAGACCTCTCGATTAGGCTTGAGGTTATTTTAAGTACCGTAAATCTACGACACGGGACCAACGGCTTTACTTCCCTTCCGAAGGAAGCCATGTTAGACCCGAAAAAACCCATTGTGCTCCGCCGGGTATATGAAGTTAGCATGGTAACCACTACACTATTGAGGCCGACGAAAATCTTCGTGAAAGATGCTGAGCTTAAATATCAAGTTTGTTATTTAACCGACTTTTCATTTTTTAGTTATCGCGTTCACAGACAGAGACACATTGGCCAATTTTGTCAAAATGCTTTGTCTTTTATACAGGGGACTCTATAACGTGTATTTTCAGTGAAATCTCAGTATAAAATTGTTGGGTGGAATGCAATAGCTTCTCTGCGAATGTACTGTGTACTAAGTAGAGAAAGTAAAAACACAATCGCCCAAAACATATTTTATTGCAGCTAAATTGTTCTTGTTAGCATTGCAACTGTGAACAACGTGCTGAAGGTCCCTGTTGATCGTCAGTGACTGTCCCTTTCTTCACCGCAAGCTGACGTTAGCACCCCATCAAACACTTGTCACCCATACCGGCGTGGGGTTAAAAGCTACTTGCGTTTAGAGAGACATTTTTCATCTCTTACTCCAGAACAGACACAAAGAAAACCACAAAACTCATCTCGTAAATTGTGGGAGGTTAATAACGTGATTTACTCATATTGCTTCCAAATGTGCATCTGGAAGTTGATTATTTCTTGCTCTACTAGAGTACTAGAGAAGGTATCGTATTCCACCCAAAAATTCTATGTCGAGATTTTACTGGAAAGTATATATATAGGTGTATATATGTATGTATATGTGTGTGTATAACAGCACAAATCAAAACGAAATACACACCAAACTTGATATGTAAGTTCTCTATCTTTCAACGATGCAACGGAATATTTTCAAGAAAATCCCCAGCCCCAACTACCCATCCTTTATACGAACAAATTTTGGAACATTTTAATTTTCTGAAAAATGGCACTAGCGATTGTATTATAATACCTCATATGTAAGATTTTTCATGACAAACAAAATTTACATCTTGAATTTTTACATCTTCTTTTGAATATCCTCTGAAGTGCTCTTCATTCTGGACGACTTTTGCAAACTATTAAACCGTAAGAGATCACAAAAAATATTAACACAAAAAAATGAAGATCTGTCAAAGCACACAATTTATGCGAAATATTTTTTGAGTCAATAATTTCAGAGATATTTCTTGTTATTGGTTTCCTCGTAACTTTCTCAGCTGGGGAGTCGTTATTCGTTTTTTCTTTCTGTTGGTTAAGAAAGAGAACGGAAAGTCATCACAAAATGACCAGCTCTTTAAAAGCTTGACTACCGTTTAAGCCTATTGTATTCTCTAATTCCGTTGTATCAGCAAAGACATATAAAATAAAAGTATTTCTGCAGATTAAGCTAAAAAGTATTATAATTAGCGAAGATTCCATAATTTTTAACTTGTACGCAGTGAGATGACCATTATTTACACTTTTCCGCTGGACATTCTGGTGGCTAAAACTGGATGCGTTTCGGAAAGGTAACTTTCTATCTTCAAACAATACTGGCTAGCCGTCTGACAATTGGCAGTGAAAATGTTTGCAGATATTTATCTCGGTTAATAGAATTATATGGAAGTATACGCTTTTTAAAGATAAGTTTGCTGATGAATGGGTACGATAAGTTTCCGGTAAAGCAGAAATGAACATCCACAAGATCCTAATAATTAGGAACTAAAACTTATGTTTACGTTCATTTAAAGCTTGTTTAATATCATTTTTGTCTTCTGTGTACTCATAAGTTGTATTTTTTATTATCACTTATGTAATACAACAATGTAACACTTTTTTGTAAGATACTATCAGAAACAGCCGTTCTCCCTAAAATGAACCCATGTAAGCATCACTTAGAGCACACACACACACACACACACACACACACATATATATATATATATATATATATATATATATATATAAACTGAAGATAGACTTAAGTTTCTACTTAGCACTTAATGGAATAAACATGAAAAGAGTATTTATCATATAATGTTGCACCAGTAAAATACTACAAATAAACTGTTGTCCTTAAAAGGATTTTTATTCCTATTTTTCTCAAAATATGGTTTCCTCTCATAGGCTCCTATTATATAGAACTCAACTACAGATTAAGATTAAACATCATAGCAGCTTCATTGTAAGTAATAAGCATTTTATGCAAATTGTCCAGAAAAAGATCTGACCTTTGTCACAAAATATTAATATGTATACTGACATTTCAAATTAAAACAGCTATTGCGTATCTTTGGAGCTTCCTGTCTTACTTTGTTTAACGGTGCAAGTTTTTAAGAATCATGCTATATCGTTATGATTCAATTATGATTCCATGAATATTGTAAATAATACAAATAAAACAAATGCGAATTTAACACAACAAAATTTACAAAATTAGAACATACGGTCAAATAACACAGGAAAATTGGTTTAAACTGGAAAGTAAATAGGCTTAAAATAGGAAAATATGTGTTTTAGCCCTTAATAAACTACTTTATTTAGACCTAAATATTCATGGAATATGCAAGTGCAAAAGGTGAGGCAAGTCTATGTTAATACAAATCACATAACTTTCTCTTCCCGGTCTGCAAACAAACTATTCTTACAAAAGAGATTCTTTTATCTACTAACCGAGATGAGCAGTAGCAGTAATGGCCTTACTACTTGATACCTTGTGAGCAAAAGGAAGTAATGGCTAAAGCGATAGTCATAGCTGGTCGCTATGTGAGCAATTAAGGTTCGGTTCACTTTGCAAGGCCCAGTAAACAAAAGCGAGATGTAAGGAAAGGTAACCCCGGTTGAGAAAAGTAACGTAGTTTAAACTTGAAACAATAACAAGGAATATCGGAAACGCTCAACTCTACAACAAAAATGCTTAGGGCATAAATTGTGTATTTTAATGAGAACTATAGTCTTTGTGTAAGGTTTTTTTTTCTGTTCCTTATTGTGTACTAGTTATGCAAAATTCAGCAAAATTCATTCAGAACGAACAGGTCTTCAGAAGCTATTCCCGAAGAATTCAAGATATACATTTTAGTTGTGATATAAATGTCTATGATATACCGTATTTTAATCAAAATCTTTAGAACCATTTTTAAGAAAAACAAAATTTTCGAGAATTATCCATGTAAGGGCTAGTTTGGGGGGGAGGATTTTCTCGAAAATCTTCGTGTCCCATGCTTGGAAGTTTGGTATTTAACGGTCTTTTGGTTTTTGATCTGTGATGCGCACACAGACACGTAACGGACCTTCTTCTAAATATGTTTTTTTAGGAACTCAAAACATATATTTCCGGTGAAACCTTGGTATCTAATTTTTCGATGGAATACAATACATTCTTTATTTATTTATTTGTTTATTTGCACTAAGCACCCATACAAGGAATATGGCTATAGATCAGCCCAGGCTCTTGTCTTACCATATTCTTAACCAAGTTGTCCTTATAATCTAGCACATTTATGTTAATCATAAAGATGATGATAATAATAATAATAATAATAATAATAATAATAATAATTAAAAGTGTACAACAGTCATGCCCAACATTTCTTAAAGCGACCTATAAACTTATGTTTCATCTACTTCTTGTTTTGCTGACCACATCCATTTCTTTTTTACTTTAGCCAAATACTGGCCTACCTTTTTGCTTTGCTTACTAAAATGCTTGGTTAAGCCTATCTTTCTATCCATTTTCAGCCATTTATGCACTGTTTCCTCCAAAGTTCTGACCCTTTATAGTCATTATCACATTCTTTATATACTGTACAGGGTATGTGTAGAGAAAGTAAAAAGAAAGGCATTTGCTCAAAAACCGCTGTCTACTTATATCTTAATGGTTAAGATATTTAGTAGTTAATAGAACACGAATGCAACATGTTCAACATTGGCGGAATTGGGCTTTTAAATCTCAACCTTAATAAAACGTTTGGATTGTGGTACTCCAGCCATGAGTCGCAAAGCAGATCCGCACTATCGCCAAGACCAGAAGGAAAGTGGATGTTGAAGACCACCTACTGGTGGTAAGTGTGGAGAACAGGTTTGAGTGCGCGGCTTGAGCTGCACGTGTTTTGTGTGTACGACTTGAATTTAGTACTCGAGATATTAGAGAGATTCAACGTAACTAGTCTGAATAATGCTTACTGCGTTCTCACGTACAGATATAGCAAATGTAGAAATAGATGGCTCAAAAACAAGCCGTATCTGCATATCACAGGCAATGTAGTTGGTCATGTTGTGACGGTAGAATACCGCTTACCTGTGATAGGTCGATGACCTGTTGTATCCTACCCCCCTCCCCCAAAATCTGATAAGTTGTTGGCACAGGACTTCCTCTGCTCACCCTTTTACAAACGACGTATTCTTCTATCTACTTATTACTTTCTCTAAATGTACTATGCACTTGGTATACGAGAAGGTATTGTATCCAAAAATTCGATACCGACTTTTCACCGGAAATACATGTTTTGGGCCCCACCCTGAATAAAAAAAAACATTTTAGGAAAAATGCCCATGTGTGTCAGTCTGTGTGTGTGGTGTGTGTGCGCGCGCGTGCGCACGTGCGTCTGTCTGTGGGCAGCATAGCTCATAAACGAAAAGTCCGTTAAATACTAAACTTGATATTTAAGTTGAGTATCTCCCAAGTATGCGACACGAAAATTTTCAAGAACCCCACCCCCAACTACCCATTACCTGGACATTTTGATCTTCTCAAAAATTGCTCTAACGATTTTGATTAAAGCCTCTTATATTTAAGATATTTACAGGACAACAAAATGTATATCTCGAAATTTCTGGGAATAGTCTCTTAAAGACCTCTTTATAATGGATGAAGTTTCTCGAATTTTTCATAAGTAGTAAACTGTAAGAGATATACAAAAACTTACTACACAAAAAATGTAGAGCTCCTTAAAACACACAATTTATATCATACATTTTTGCCTGGAGTTGACAATTTTCCAGACATTCCTTATTATTCGTATCGGTTTTAAAATGCTTCAAACTTTTCTCATACAGGAACTTGTCAACTCCTGGCCACGCAAAGAAGCGGATTTCAATCCCATAACAGCCACATTTTAAAACATTTGACTGTCTTTAGCCAAGTGTATTCCCTTATTTCTGTTCTGCTTATAAGGAACTAAGTAATAAGACCCTTTCTGCTAACGTGTATTTCGATTAGTATGAAGTAAATAGAAGAATAAGCTTATTAACATTTACCGTAAATACGAGTATCATACAGTTTATGGTATTGAGAAAGCATTTACAATATTAATAGGATTATTTATTTATAAAGATAAATGAAAGCTTAAAAAACCCAAGTTAACAAGATTATGTTTCCTTTTGTCGTGAATTATAAAACTATGTGAATAATTAAAGCAAGACAAGAACATAAAATAAATCCGTTCTTTTGAACTTCTAGAGAAGAGGGAGGGGGGGGGGGCCATATGCTCAACAAACAGCTAAAGCGTGTTTCTTTAGATCTTAAATGTTGTCTTGTAGTGCAGACTCGTGGCTAATGATCTAAATTCAAATAAGATTTTTAAAAGCGTATAGTAAAATAGAAATAATGCGATATTTTAAAGTTCAAAAAGCATTTCAACGTGCAGAAAATAAACATCTTTCAAACTTCTCTAAGAAATTTGGAAAATTGTATACGGGTTGTATATAGTCATTTAAGGTAGAGATAATATTTAGCAATTTTTGCTTTTTTCTCAAAAACCACTTAAAAATAGGAAAATTGCACAAAGATTTTCCCTCTGACCATTACAAAGAATCATCGTCTTCAAGGATGATCATTGGTCACCTTCCAGGCTGTATATAAGAAGCTTTTTAAAAAGCTAATCCCTATGTAATGGCTTTGAAATTCCATGCTCTTTGCATAATAAGAACGGAATACAACTTAACAGTTGAAAAAAATATAAATATTGAAACTAATAAAGAAGGGCAAATCGGCAATGTTTAACGCCACACAAATAATAAATAAATAGGTTTTTGTTAATGAGATTGCCTTTTTAGTAAGGGTTTGTCTAATCTCTTATGGTTTACCGTTATACAAAAGTAATTTGGAATGAAGAGGGTTTAACATCTTATTCCTACAAGATAATATTTGTTTTATTTGACACATAAGTATCCTAAATGCACGACGGATTACCGCTGCCCACTTTTAAATATGTCCTCTGAGGACACATTGAACGAAGTCAGAAACAGAATCTGTTCTAGACAGTCTTTAAGAGTCGTTGGGGGAGGGTCCGATGTGTTCCATTCACATGACTTTTTCTACAATGCTTGTAAAGCTTATTATTCTTCGTGGTAATCGAGATTAACAAGGACATAAAACTTCGTGTCGTATCCTTGGAAGATTGCTAAACTTAAACGCCAAGTTTGGTATTTAATCGGCTTTTCTTTTTTGAGTCATGCGCGTCTTTACCTATTTACGCGCGAGCACGGATCTTTTTCTGATATTTTGTATTCAAGTGTCTTCAAAACTTGTATTTCCTGTGAAATTTCGGTAATGAATTTTTGGGTGGAATACAATACCTTCTCTATCTATGTATATTGTGCATATGTGCTAAGAAAGTAAACATACGGGGAGACAACTGAAATAAATAGTCATCATAGACTTCAAAAGTCACCCGTGTAATTTTACAAATGGAAACAATGTAAGCCAATTTAACATTGTTCAATCTATATTTATTAAGAACGGAGTTGATGGTTTATTTACATTAAGGATTTTAGAACTGTATTAACCTGTGCGGCTAGGGAAAACCGAAAATAATTCATAAAGTACCCATTCAGTTTGGTCGGACGAAAAATTTTAAACTTCCTTCCTTCTTTTCGGATGTGTGGCACAAGCTATTCAGCTCCGTAACCTTGTGTTGAGTAATGCTTTATGAAGATTAATAATTTAATTTTAAGGTAATTAATAACGTATATTAATTAGGTGTAATTAAACGCGTGACAACGACTACAAGCCGAGCCGACAAGAATTTACTATACATCCCCCAGCAGAAAAAGGCGGAAGCTGCGGCAAGATGAAGAGATGGGCGTCCTGCTGTAACAGATCTGTGCGATCTTTCTATGTCACTGAGCTGGAGTTTATCGGAAACCCCAGCACGTAAGCGATTAACATACATTAAATCCAAAGCTGCCGATGCGGAACTAATAGCCAGAGCGCAGTAAAATCTCAGTTGTCTACACTTGCAGCCTCAATTGTGGCTATATATTACTGATATAATAATGTAGGGGGTACGAAGACAACTCCAGAGTACCTACGTCCTTATGCAGAGCACTTCTTCTCGACGAAAATCCATCCTGGAGGATAGGATAGAATACGGTCGGAGGGGGCTCTGCACCGAACATGAGCTTATAGTACCTACACTCTCGAGGGGGCGCCCCTGAGAGGGAGGGATTATGTCCGGATTCATTGGAACTACGAGCGACGGCACAGCAATGATGGGTCCTTACAGTTCCCAATAATCCGACAGGGCAGCACAAAGGGGCCAATGCCCCCTCCAGGAGGGTCCTCATCCTAACAACTAGGCGAAGTCGGGGGATGGAGATAGTTGAGCATCCCTTTTCCCTCTCACGCCGCACCGAGCACCATCGCTGGCGCTTCCAACCCTGAAAGAAGCCAAGGGGATGAAGGATGAATGAAATGACAATGCAAATGAAATGGTGGAACAGGAAACTTGACGGATGAAAGAAACCTACCCAGAATTCGTCTGGCAACCCGGGAAATACGAGCAAAAATAAATGGCGCAAATAGGCCTGCCACAGGAAGGGAACCCAAGAACTTCCGAATGCAGCCCATACAAAGTAGTCTGAACCATCCCGCTCTGTCTTTAGTGGTCATCATGTAATTGAATTTAACTTGGCAGTAAACGCATTTATACCATCACTTAACATTTTAGGTATGAAAAATCTGACGTGTTCCATTCACATGACCTTTTCTACCTAGTCTGTAGCAAACTTTTTTACAAAAGCTAATTCTTCTATTTCATGCTAATCGAGATAAACATTAGCAGAATTACTTTGTTCCTTATACCTAACTATAGAAATAAGGAAGTGAACTAGGCTAAACTGATAATTGAATCTTTTAAAAGCTGGTTCCTATGGGGCTGAAATTCGATTCTCTTTGTATGGGCAGGAATAAAACAAAATAAACAGGCATGAGAAAAATCGGCTTAGAGAAGTTTAGTATTAAAAAAATGGTTTAGTACATAAATTGTGTGTTTTAACGAGATCTACATTTTTGGTGTCTCTCTCTCTCTTACGGTGTACCAGTTATGCAAAAGTTATTTAGAATGAAGAGAACTTCAGAAGCTATTCTCAAAAAATTCAAGATATACATTTTATTTGCTATATATATATATATATATATATTTTTTTTTTAAAATCGAAAATTTCGAAAAATATTCCATGCAGGGTAGTTAGTAGGGAGGAACCTTCCTGAAAAGCTTGTGTTCTTGCAAGATACCAGGAAAATACAAATACCAAGTTATATATTTAACTGACTTTTCATTTTTGAGTTATGTTGTTCACAGACACACACACACACACACACACACACACACACACACACACACACACACACACACACACCCGTACACGCATGGCCTTTTTCATAATTTTTTTTTGATTCATGGTCCCCAAAATGTGTATCTTATGAAATTTTGGTATCGATTTCTTTGCGGAATACAATAATTTATCTTCCTACTACGCATATAAGTACCTAGCACTTGGTATAGGTGAATAATTTGAGAAAGTAAAAAGTGACGCTTAGACCACCTAAAACAATTCGAAAATAATAAACAGAATAGTTTTAATTATGCAATAAAGTATTCTTACATTCAAGTATGAATGTTACAACCCCAATATTCAGGTGAGTCTCAGAAGCTTTGTTTTTGTATGCTACATGTGTCAACATTAAATCCATTACGTTAGTCTTTATGGCGTGCATTGTCCCTAGCGTGTCTGATGCGATGCCTACTGAATTGTACGGTAACACCGTATTTGTCAGTACACTCCGCACTATTTTTCATTGTGTATTGTGGTCCAATACACATTAGTAGATAGTACCTACTTACTTCTGCGAGTTACATTTCACTTTGTTTCATAAGGCCAGATTTCATACAGCCCTCCTGTTATGTACTGCATAGATCCAACTCAAAAGTTATACTACTTTATAATTTTCTGCACATTGTTTTTCCGCATTCTGTGTATAAGTAAGTCAATGTATGAGTGTATATACCTTATAGGCTTCCATCCTTGCACTGATTTCGACAAAATTTGGCACTGTTTAGGACAAGAGTAAAACTCCGGCTGGGGTGTTAGCAAAACAAATCCCTAACAGATGAGAGGTGAGGAAGGTTCGTCGGGAAACAATTTTGAGGATTCGCAGCATGAATGAAGTTTCCCCCCCCCCCCTTCAAAATGCGTTTGCTAAATAGGTAACTAAACAAATGCATGCTTATCTGCTGATTTTTAAAGGCAGTAATGTAAAAGCGGCCCATATTGAGATATGCTGTTGATAAGTATCCGATTTTAGGCATGTCCAAGGGTTTTCGGCACGAATGGGCGAATTGGCACACATATCATTTAGAATCAGAGTAAAAATACTATGGGGGTGCTACCGGGGGAAAAAAATAAGAAGAAAAAAAATAGTAAAGAAGTGCGGAGCCCTCTAATCTTAAGAATGATATTAAAACCAGATGCAATACAATTCATATGACTTTCTCTTTCCTCTATTGCTTATTAGTACTTATACAAACTATTCTTACAAAGCTTAATTTTCTATGTGTTTAATTTTAACCTTTGCAGAAATAGCTAATATAGGTACACATTTGGTTATAGATACAACATTCCTTCCGAATGAACAGGACTTCACTGGAGGTTCCCAGAAAATTGAAGATATACATTTTATTTTACAAAATATTTAATTTATATTATATAAGTTGAATTGATGTGCGTAAATACGTTTAATATATGGTATTTTAATAAAACTCGTTATAGCCATTTTTGATAAAATCGAAAATTGTGGGTATATCGTCCGATAATTTAGGGGGGGCTCTTATGAAAATCTTTGTGTAACATCTTTAGAAGATGCTGAAGTTTTGTAATTTACCGACTTTTCGTTTTTGAGATATGCCGTTCACACACACACAACACATACACACGCACACACTCCTTGGTGTAATGGTTACCATACTTCATATACCCAAGGTCGAGGGCTCAAACCCGGCGGAGGACGATGAATTTTTTCGGGCGTAAAAATTCTTAGCATGGCTTCCTTCGGAAGGGAAGTAAAGCCGCTGATCCCGTGTCATAGATTTACGGCACGTAAAAGAGCCTCAAGCCTGATAGAGAGGCCTCTGAGAAAAATTAAGCGGTCTTTCACGCCCAATTTAGAATGGGGCGCTGAGAACCACAGCAGTTAAAGAACGTCCATAAATAACACGCCATTTATATTTACACACACACACACACACACACACACACACAGAGAGAGAGAGAAGAGGGAGAATCGTACGGACTTTTTCCTGCAAATGCCTTTTTTTAGGTTTTAGGGACTCTCAATATGCGCATTTCTGATGAAATATTGGTATCAAATGTTGGCTGAAATACAACACTTCCCCCACTTACTGTACGTAGTAGAGTAAGTAAAAAAAATTACCATCCGCCTATTGGATAGGGTGTAAATAATGTTTGGCAAGAGTAGAAATAATTTTGAGGACATTAAACAGAATTGGTCTCTTTTCTCAATAATTAATTGATAGATGTTGCTCTCTTCATTTTTTAAGATTGGTATTACGAAAAATCCATCCCAAAGGGTAGGTAATGAAGTTGTAAAGTGTTAGATGGGAGACATTTAAGAGGACATGGGAGACATTTCAATATGAATAGTGAAGGTCTCCATGGAATCGAATAATATCAGTAGGTATTGTAAATATTCTAATATTTCACCAAGGCTACCAAAGCCTGGAGCAATGCCGGTATTTGTGTTAGTCTATAATACAAAGGACATTCTGTTGATAAACCTTCGTCCGATTGGTGATTGATTTATTAGCGCACTCTTCCTCGTTTCCAAACGGTGTTGAAGGAGGTATGTCAAGTTCATAACGTTCAGGAAACGTTGCCTCAGAGGATCATGCGATGCTGTCAACATACAGATACTCAGGCATACTGCGTATTTTAACACCTCCATTTTCTCTTTTGATTATTCACAACTAAGAACAGGAAATATTGAACTCCAGCCAGAAATTCATTACAACAGACATCTGGAACACGTTTTGAAATCCCGATAAATCATTTTAAAAACTTTTTGAATACGCTTCTCGCGCATGTGCTTGCGCGCGCGCACGCGTGTGTGTGTGTGTGTGTGTGTGTGTGTGTGTGTGTGTGTGTGTACCAACATCATGACTGAGAAACGAAAAGTAGGTTAAATACCTAACTTATGTTTTTAAGTTCACCGTGTTCTAAGCATACATCTTCCAACACGAAGGCATTCAAGAGAATTCCCCCAAATACTGTTTATTCTGAAAATGGTTCTTTATTTCTGATTTTCTCAACAATGGATAAAGATTTTGATTAATATACCACATATTTACGTTATTTGCATGAGATATAAAATGTATTTCATGAATTTTCTTGAAATAACCCTTGAGTTCTCTTCACTTTGTGTAATTTTATTAGTAAATCGTGATGGACAGCCAATATCTTATCTGATGACGAGTATTCAATCCGAAGGTTGCTCAATGGCTGTAACGAAATTCTTCGCCTGGACCTCGGCGTTCAGTCAAGGATGATACCACGGTGGTGCTGCCATTCTCCTGCCGCATTATGCAGATGATAAAGGACACATACTGAGTCCTCCCAACAGGCGAGAAAGTCCCAACACTGATACCCGGAATGAACCAAGGACCCCCACACCAAAGGTAGGAGCGTTACCACGACGCTAAAGGGAAGGATGGTGTTTCACCGACTCATTGATATGAAAATATCTTAAAATATGAATGTTTTAATCAACATCGATGGAGCCATTTTTGAGAATCATTTTCGAAAAAAGTCCCATATAAAGGAAAATTAGGGTTGGTGGAATTTTCCGGAAAATCTTCGTATAGAATCCTTGGACGATGCTAAACTTAAATAACAAATGTTTTGTATTTAACGGAATTTTCATTTTTGAGTTATGCTGTTCACCACACACATAATCACACGCAAACATTTTTCTATAAATGCTTTTATTTATTCAGGGGTCCCAAAACATACATTTCCAGTGAAATTTCGGTATGAATTTTTGGGTGAAATATGATTGCACATACGTGGTCAAGAAAGTAAAAAATATATTTCTTGTTAGATCACTCAGTTTATATAGAATACAATATTTGTTGCGTTATTTTTATCCGAGATATTGTTTATTGTGTGTTTTAATTTTAAAGTAAATATTCTTTTTTGTAAGTGATAAATCGCTGTTCGTTTTTTTCTTGTGGACAATCAAAATCAGAGAATTCCAGTTATCACATAGATACCGAATTTCACCGGAAATATATGTTTTGAGGTCTCCCGAATAAAAATGTACTTTAGTAAATGGTATGCGCACGTGCGTGTGTGTCGAAAAATCTACCTTTTGACCATTTTGGGCATTTCGCTCATGAGTTGCGTTAGTAATATAAAAGCTGCATAGTTTTCATTTAATATAGCAAGCTGAAACATCTCTGATCCCACATTCGGGTTCAAACTGCCCCAGACCGATGGTTTTTAAGTGTTACCCCTCGTAACAGGTTTTCCATTCTGTGGTTTCGTGTCGTTGGCTCCCCGGCAGGCTTGGAAGTCCTAGGAATACGGGGAGGGTAAGCCGATTACGAAACGATTAACAAATACATAAATAAGCTGTAGCATCTAATAGAATGAAATGGGAATGAAACTTGTGTGAATATGACTATTTCATATACTCATACCACAAGTTAGACGTTTTGTGAATTTTGTCTAATCTATAACCATCGAGAAATTGATTCAGTTGTCATTTTATTATAGAGTATGACTTTCTGATACTACAGTGGGGATAATTTTATTCCCTTTTATAATTACTTACCATAAATTGGTAATGAATTCGGTTACAATATAGAGTAAATACGCTAAAACTGTCCTACATAAGGTTTGTTGGCATTATCGCGTATATATCATTATAAAGAGAACCGAAAGTCCTATCGATTCAGACCATCTACAACTGCAATATATTCGCATTTCATGGCAATACGTTTTTGGTCTTATTCAGTTAAATCATCGGCAATATATACACTACCATTAATACCTTTTTAAGGAGATCTATCAGAAAAACGCCATTTTATTAGCTTTTGTTAAGTTTGGCGAAAATGTCTTCCGAAATTTGTCATAGGTACGTAAATATTAAAGGATTTTAACTTTCGTTCCAGCTAATTTTCAAGTTACTGAGTTTCAAAAACGAATTTTACTACCTAATACCAAATGTTCTGCGAGATGACAATCAAAATGAATATTTAATAACAAAGCTGTTTATCTGATCATAACGCTCAAAACTGTCGCATAAGTTTTTATTCGTCGTTTTATTTAGAAAGACATTAATCTGGAATCCTATCATTGTATATTTCTATTTTACACCTCCTTTTTGCTTTAAAACTCAGTATTCAAAACTAAATTGAACTGTGTTTAAATTCCGTTCTTCATTCTACACCACAGAGGGTTACACGGGTGAAAGCATGGCATGAATGATAAATACAGGACATTTGGAAAATAAACGTTCCTCAAGTTTAGTGTATATCCTCGATATTTGCTAGTTATGAAACGTCAAACAAGTCTGGGAGAGAAATCCAGTAAGCCAAGCTGGTCTCCGGGATCTCAATCACAAGTTCCTGCTTAACTATCTCAGCTAAGTACGAATTGTTTGGATTATCAGAATGTGCATGGACATTTTCATAAATATTGGATGAGAACTCCATTTGTGGAGCATTTTTAACGAGTAAAATGTTGAGAAAAAAATCACTTGAAAAATCAAAATTTAAAAGAGAAACTATTTTATATAAATTCCACAATATCAAAAGTGGTAATATGTTTCTAAGTTCTTTCTCCTGAATATTTTGGCCGCATAGACCTAGAGTTCAATTGTTAAGAAGACCTCCCGCCTTCTTCCTGCTGTGTCCAAACCTGTGTGTTAGACAAACGAATAGATAGATCGTAGATGCCTAGACACAATCTTTGAGAACTTGGATTCCCATGCATCTGATAAGGGTGGATGTTTAAGTTGCGCTAATGAGATATAAGAGTCAGGTGCTGATAATCCTGAGGGACACCGGATGTTCATGTTGCGGCCACCAGGTCACAGCCGTAATGCACTCACGATAACCATCAAAACATAAACATCTGAAACGGCGTACTAACTTGTGTGCCGTACAAGGGCTGACCAAAGCTTAATATTCCCCATAAAGTGGAAAATAATAATCCATATCTACCACCGTATGTGTAACTTTATTTCAACATTTTATTTTAGAATACCACAATTAAAGCATAAGATTAGCTTTTATACAGATGCCCTCTTGCAAAAGAAATGTTAATCGAAGATGTATATGGTAACATTATTTATTACCTTTATTGTAAATCAATGTTCAGTGCATGGTTGGCATAGGCAAGAATATTTGTATATAACGATAAATAAGAAAGTGGTTGAATTAAAATAAAATGTTTTTTATGCATTTGACATAATTTTAAAATAATGTATAGACTTTCGCGAATTGTTTAGCATTTTTTTAATTTTATGGAATAATGTATTTTGAAAAATAAATAATTAGCTACGCCCTTCAGCCGTAAACACCGCATGTATGTTAGTGGCTTGCCGTGCATTATTATACCTGCGTGAGTTGACACGAGTGCCGTCTGCAACTTTTTTGACAAAAGCTGCGGTTGTTACACCTGTGTGAATGGACTCGTGTTCTGTCAGCAAGTTCTTTAACATTAAAGCCGCGTATTGTTACACCTGCGTGAGTTTGTGACACCTGCTGTGGTTTGCACGTGCGTGCGACAGGTATAAAAGGAGAGAACGAGCAATGTAGAATGATTTGCCCCCGCCCGAGTACACTCGGGCGACTAGTTCCTGCTCCTGGCTCCTGGTAGAAAGTTCAGTTTCAACAGAGAATGCATAGCGTGCAACAGTTGAGTTGGAAAATTTGTAGCTTATAGTAGTACCGCTGCCATTGAACTTCGAAAGGAAAACTGTACGGCAGAATTGTTGCGGAAGTATCGAGTAAAGGTTTTTATCTGTGAACAGATTTTCATTTATAATCCATGGAAGAAATTTAAGAGTTATATGTTGGAGTAATAAGAAGGAGGTTTTATTACAATGTAATTTGTTTTTATTTTGCATAGAAAATGCGCATTTATTTCAATTGCAAAAACAAAACTTTTATTAACATTTGCGTATTCATATCATGCTGCTGGAATTTGTGAAAAAATGTTTAGAATTTAAATGAAAAGAAGTTAACAGTTAAATACCAGATACAACTAAACTATCAGTACTGAAGGTACCAAGTTCAATAAAATACGTTTTGCATTTCATACATTCAGAAAAGATATTGTAAGCCATTGGAATATTTGTTTGCACTGCAAATCATACATTAACCTCATTATTTCAACTGCCACAGTATAGATTTATTATTTGTTCATGTTATTTATATTTTAAGTACAATTTAAGTTTATTGCAGAACTTAACCTATACCTAGAGTACAAACTCATTAGCTCACAACATATTGGTATACTAGAATTAACCTAAAGTCGTGTTCGAAGCCCGCTTATAATAATAATAATAATAATAATAATAATAATAATAATAATAGGCACAACTTCAGTTTATTAGCACACTGGTGACCATCATCATTTTTACTGTTTTACTCTATATATTCGTATAGGCATTTATCTAACCTATTACTCATCTATGATTGCCTCACCGTCCACTTATCCGTGTAACATTCTTATTCATTTCTCTCTAACTTGCCCCAAATAATTCCCTACAAATTTTACTTTCTCTATCAGTCACTTAGTAGTAGAAAAACTACTGTATTCCACAGTAATTCAAAAGTTTGCACCGATATTTCACCAAAAATACGTGTATTGAAGGTCACGGAATTAATTAAAAAATGGGAAAAGTTGCATGAGAGAGAGAGAGAGAGAGAGAGAGAGAGAGAGAGAGAGAGAGACTGAGGCTGTGTTTGTGAACAGCAAAACTCAAAAACGAAATGTCGCATTAATGTCAAACTTAATATTTGTGTTTAGTATACTCCAAAGCTATGGCCCGAAGAAAATCCCCCACCCCCAGCTAACCTTTACCTGAACACTTTTTGAAAATTTAGATCTTCTTAAAAAATAGCTAACGATTTTTTATTTAAATTGCGTATATTGAAGATATTTATAAGATATCTTGTATAACTGATACAAATTACGCAATAAACGAAAAAGTATTACGCTTAAAAATTAAATATCTTTAAAACCCGTAATTTATTTTAAATAACGTTTTTGTGACATAAGCCATTTCCGAGATATTCGTTCTTAATAGTTCAATTTGCTCCAACTTTGTCATTTCTGTAAAGATTTTTAGTTGTTTCTCGGGATTGCATGGAAAGAGTCTGGCATTTTAAGGGCAGCATATAGCATTGACTTTCTAAACTGTGGCAATCGTTATTCCCTCTGTAACCATAATGAAATGTGCAATGAAGATATTTCCAGAAAGTTTTATATCATTTAAAATGGGCTAGGTTTATGAAAAAATAATCCCTCCGAAGAATTGTTTGCTTGCCCTCTAAGAAACCATAGGAGGCAGAGAATTAATGTGAATGTAACACATGAGATGTTTGTATTGTGCGGAAACTATTATAAGAGTAGTCTGTAGAATAAAGATAAAAGTAAACTATATTGGTTAGTGTAATCATCGTCAGCATCATTTTTATTTTCTCTAGTACGTGTGTACAATGTACATACATAGATAGATAAAGAAGGTATTGTATTCCACCCAAAAGTCGATACCGAGATTCTTCGGAAGTACATGTGTTCAGGTTCACTGAATCCATAAAAAGCATTTTTAGAAAAGGGTCCGTGTGTCTGTGGGCACCATAGCTTTTAAACTAAAAGACGCTTAAATACCAAAGTTGGTATTTAAGTTTATTTCCAAGGATGCTACTCGACTCGAAGATTTAAAAAAAAAAAAAAAAAAAAAAATCCTCACCCCATACTATCCTTTGCGTGGAAAGACGTATGAATTTCTTTTTTCCGAAAAATGACTAACGATTCCACCATATATCAAATATATTTACATGACAAATTAAATGTATATCTTGAATGTCCTAAGAATAGTCTCCGAAGTCCTCTTCATTCTCGATAACTTTTATAACTAGCAAAACGTAAGAGATACACAAAAAGTTTCCTGCAATTCCTAAGTGGACCATAGGGCATCGTTGCGATGTTTCTATGATTGAATTCGCCGCTATGCGCCATGGTGACAAGAGATCAGCTCATCAAATATGGCACTATAGAACGACTTGCGGACGCGAAATGGCGGACTTTTGCCCAGGAACCTTCTTCTTTCAAGGTATGGGGTTCTTTTACGTGCAAATAAACATTACACAGGGCCACCAGAATCCCTACTAAGGATTTTTGCGTTCGAAAAAGCCATCTTCCCCGCCTGGTTCGAATCTGTTGTCTTTGGTTTTAGAGGCTAACATGGTAACCACTATAACTCGGAGGGCAACTATAGAAAAACAATGTAGATCTCGTTAAAATACAGAATTTATATCAGATACATTTTTATGGTGCTAACCTTTTCCGAGATATTCCTGGTTTCAATTTTAAAATACTATATTTTTTTTCAAACAGGAAGTTGTCCGTGTTTCTTTTGTTTTATTTCTGACCATGCAAAGAGAATCTAATTTTAATGTTAATCGAATAATGACAGCTTTAAAAGATTCTACTATCACTTCTGCCTAATTCCCTCCTACTTATAAGAAACTAAGTTTTAAGACCATTTATACCAATGTTTATCTCAATGAGCATGAAGTACACAAAAGAAAAATATTTTAAGATGTTTGTTTACAAACAGGTAGAAAATGGTATGTGAATGGAAAACATCACCATTTCTTCCCCTCTAAAACAGGGCTCTTTAAGAATATTAAATGCAAACAGCAGTCATAAAGGCATCTAGGCCCTGAAGAGCTTGTAGGAAGCGATGATTTGTAATAATTTCTCTAGAGCAGACAGGCATGTATAAGATAAAGTAAGTACTGAAATGTACGTAAGTTGCCTAACGAGTCATGTGCGGCTTCGAACTCCGTCCGGCACGTTACAAACGCAAGTTAGCATAACATGCAAGCGTTGGCATGTCGTACACATTACCGTAAATATAAAGTTGCTCGACGCTGGTTTGTGTTTAATTATACTTGGAAATGCGATACTTTTGCTACACTTAACAACTATAAAAAAAGTGGAAAGACATTTAATGCGGCCAGCATAAATATCAGGTCGCTGCTCCTGTTTAAGTTAGTTAGGAAATGCTCTTAAAGAAATTGAGAAATACCTGCGTGAAAAAATGAGTAGCAGATAAATATAAACTGCGTAAATGTCTGACGATATTACACCTTAGTATACTGAATGATTTAGAGTGTCTTTATCATTAATGACACAGTATTTTTAAAAATCGGATGTGTTCCATTAACATGACTTTCTCTACGTTCTGCAAACAAACTATCCTTACAAAACATAATTCTTTTATCTACATCGTACTAATCGAGATAAGCATTACCAAAATTGTCTTATTACTCGCTTCTTCCTAAACTCTGTACACTAATACAAAGCGATGGTCAAATGTTTTAAAGGCTGGTCGCTATATGAATAATTGAGGTTCGGGTCGCGTAAAACATGTAATATCTCAGACTCAGTCAACTCTAAAAAGGAGAAGAAAAGTATGTGAGAAGGTAAGTTTTCTGTTTTAAGGAGAGCTGCATGTTTATGTAGTAACTCTTTGTCTATATCTTACAGTTTACCAGTTACGCGAAATAAGGAAGTCTTCAGACTCTATTCTCGGAAAATTCAAGTCATACATTTTATTTGTGTTGTAAACATCTTTTATATGCGGTATTTTAATCAAAGCCGTTAGAGCCAATTTTGGGAGAAACATTTTCAAAAGTTTTTCTCTAAAGGGTAGTGTGGGGTGGCGGGATTTTCTTGAAAATATTCGTGTCGCATCCTTGGAAGATACTGAGCTGAACATACCAAGTTTAGTATTTAACGGTTTTTGAGCTATGCTATCTACATACACACCTTTTTCTAAAGTGATATTATTATTATTATTATTATTATTATTACTATTATTGTTGTTGGTGGTAGTAGTTGCAGTAGTAGTAGTAGTAGTAGTAGTAGTAGTAGTAGTAGTAGTAGTAGTAGTAGTAGTAGTAGTAGTAGTAGTAGTAGTAGTAGTATTCAGTAGTTTTCAAAATATATATTTCCAGTGAAATCTCGGTTTCAAATTTGCGAGTGAAATGTAATACTTTCTCTTCCTATTATGTACATTGTACATGCATTCTAGAGAAAGTAAACAATCTGATGTATTGCATTCATATGCATTTCTCTATCATTATATATCGCCTGTTAGTTAATGTTCTTACAGTAAAGTTATGTTTCCGTTAACTTAATTTTAATTTAGGTAAACCATTCCTATTATGTACATTGTACTTGCGTTCTAGAGAAGTAAACAATCTGATGTATTGCATTCTCATGCATTTGTCTATCATTATATGAGGGCTGTAAATGAAGTAGTGACAACATTGATAGAACACAATATTTATTGAACTCACAAATACAATTGTATTATATTCCTTCAATGTAGTCAGTCACCCGCAAAGTCCCTGACTTTTTGCCAAATGTAGGGCAGCCTTTGGGGACCGTTGGCAAGGCGATCTCTGTTGATGACTGCGACGGAGCGCCCTACTTCGCGGACTACAGATGCCACGTCAGGAAATCGGCGGCCTCGGAGGGGTTCCTTCAACTTCGGAAACAGGTCGAAGTCACAAGGACTTATGTCTGGTGAGTACGGAGGATGTTCCAAAACCTCCCAATGCCACCGTTACAATAAGAGCAGGACATTGTTTGCGACATGACAACGTGTGTTTTCATGCAACACTATGGGGTGATCATCTCGCAATAAACGTGGACTTTTGCGCCGCATAGCCGGACGAAGATGTCGCTCCAGAAATCGGCAATTGTAGTCACTGTTGACGGTTTGTCCCTCAGGCACAGCCTGCGTAAGAATAACCCCCTCGTAGTCGTATGCCATAATCAGCATCAGCTTCACCCGACTGGGTTCATGTCGAACTTTCTGTGGACGTGGTGAACCTGGGTGACGCCATTCATTCGACTGACACTTCAATTCCGGCTCATAGGCTCGTGCCCACGTCTCATCAATGGCGACAATACGCTGCAGAAATGCGTCTCCTTCGTTGCCGTATCTGTCCAGGTGGATGCCGGCTAGTGCATACCGGTGCCATTTCTGTACCTCAGTGAGTCGATGAGGAACCCAACGGGACGCAATTCTCCTCAAGTGAAGGAAGACATTTCGTCAGGATATGATGACTGAGACCAACCTCTACGGATAACTCCTGGACAGTCCATCGATGATCCATGGCAACGAGACCACTCACGGTGTCATCTGATATTGGGGAATGGACGGCCGACCTGTAGGGTGCAAATCCGCAGTCTCAGTCCGACCTGCACAAAACGCCCTGACCCATCGTGCAACCGTAATGTACGGCAATGCATTCCCGCCACAGGCTTCACGTAATCCTGGATAACATGCTGATACATTTTTTTCCATGGGCATTCTCGATTTTAATCCACGAACGCTGATCGCCGTTGGTAAACATGCTATAGAGCGGTGCACTTGACAATGTTCACTTCAACGCTACACAGCAACACACTCTCAACTGGCAACCCGACCAATGCACACCACACATCGACACTAGTCACCTGATCGCTCCCATATGCTATTGGCTCTGCTGTGAATGTTGGGACCATGTTGCCACTACTTTTTACAGCCCTCGTATATCGCCCGTTAATGTTCTTACAGTTATTTTTCGTTAACTTAATTTTAGTTTAGGTAAACCATTGCAGACAGGCTACATAACACAATAGTAATAGTGAAATGTCAAAGAACTGGACAAATTAATATTCTTGAACTGTTTCCATGCAATCGCGAGAAATACATGAAAACTGAAAGGACTTAAAAAAAATCTGATGTGTTCCATTCACATGACTTTCTCTATATCTCAGTAAATTATTATTGTTATTAAGCTTATCTTTTATTTATTTCATGCTAATCGAGAAAAATTAACAGAAATATTCTTATTTCTTGCTTTATTGTAAGTAGAAGCGAAATAAGGGACAAGCATAGGTTAAAGTGAAAGCCAAAAGCTAGTTGCTATGTGACTGATGTTTCTTTGTTTGTATGGACAGGAGTTGACAAATTCCTGTATGAGAAAAGTATGTTTTTCAAAGCTGAAACCAAGAAAAAGGAATATCTCAAAAACGATCAACTCCAGGAAAAAAATGTATATAACATAAATTGTGTAGTTTAACGTGCTCTACATTTTTTGTGTGTTAAGTTTTTGTCCGTCTCTTACGGTTTAGTAGTTATGCAAAATTCATCCAGAATAAAGTAGTCTTCAGAGGCTATTCCCAGAAAATTCAAAATATACATTTTATTTGTTAGGTAAATATCTTTAATATTGAATATTTTAATCAAAATCGTTAGAAGCATTTTTAAGGAAATCAAAATTTTCGAAAAAAGTTCTATGTAAAGGGTAGTTTGGGGTGGGGGGATTTTTCTCAAAATCTTCGTGTCGCATCCCTGGAAGATACTAATCTTAAATACCAAGTTTGGTATTTTACCGACTTTTCGTTTCTGAGTTATCGTGTTCACGGACACACACATACACACACGGACCTTTTTCTGAAAATACTTTTTTTGGATACAGGGGATCCTAAAACATATATTTCCGGTGAAATCTCGGTATCGATTTTTTTGGTGGAGTGCAATACATTCTCTATACACTATGTACATAGTGCGTATAGAGAAAGTAATAATGACATAGAATTAAAGTCCGCCTCTTTAGTTTGGGGGTTGTGGATCAGCCTCACATCCAAGAGATCGCGAGCTCGAATCTCGGTGAGTTAACCGGTAAGGCTTTTTCCGGGGTTTTCCCTTATCCTGAGAGGAGGAATACTGTGTAACTTTAAGCTGCATGGACCTCGGGATCTTTTCACCGATTTCATCGTCCGATATGACCTCCAGTTTAAAGAACTTTAACCCCCCTTCCAAATATTAAACAAATTGAACCATTAATAATGAATATTTCGGAAATGCTTAACGTAGAAAAAATTAATTGGAATAAATTGTTTATTTTAAAAACATAACACTCTTTTTCAGTGTGATATCGTGTATCGCGGAACACCAGTTTACAATATTATGCAAATTCATCCTGAATGACGAGGACTTCTGAGGCTATTCATTGGAATTTAAATCAGACATTTTATCTATTATAATGTAAATATTTTATTATTTGTCATTTTATCAAAATGGGAGCACCATTTTTAAGAAAAGCGAAAATTTGGAAAAAAACTCCTTGAGTCGGAATATTATTTTTAAAAATCTTCATGTAACTTTGGAAAATACTGAACTTATGCAATAAGCTTGCTATTAACAGAGTTTTTGTTTTTGAGTTATGCTGTTCAGGCATACACGCCTGAACTTTCTAAAAATGTTTTTATTCATTCCCGGAGTCTCAAATGGTGTTATTTCAAGGGAAATGTCGGTACAGAAAAAACACTAAACTAATATGAGCCAGTAATTATTAATTCGCGAATAGTTCAGAAACTTTTAAAGAAGCCTAATATTATTTCACTCTGTCATACCATTTACCTCTGTCAAGTTATAACTAGGAACGTGTCGTCCCAGTTCGCCAAAAGTGTACTAAATAAAGTACTAAAGCGTACAGTTCCTGTGTTTATTAGTAAATATGAAAATCCATTGAAAGTTCAATGCACAAATATGTTGCATTTTCACAAATTTCATGAGTAGCAACCAACCAAATATTCGTCCATGCTGGGATAAAATGCCGCCCTGATTATAACTGACCAGAGCACTGTCAGCTTGGCTGGCATGACAAATACAGGACTTGAGAATAAAAAGCTTGCGGTTTTTGTTCCTCGGCCACTTCAATCGGCCTTAAGTTTCCCACTCGCGCGGTGCTAAGCTTACGCAACGTGCTGTGTTTAAAGTTACTTTGTTTTGTGGCAGCATCGTCTTCTGCGTTACAGTGGAATTTATATTACCTAATGAATTCTAATAGTTCACTTGGAAGACTAAGGGAGGGGTGATTTCTATAGGAACGGCGCCTAAGCACACATCTCCAGAGAGGAGCAATCCCTCTTTATCTTTTATATAGTACTTGGTTGGAGTTGTGTAATGAGGTGCGGTCACCGACGTTGCAATAGAAACCATCCCTCTGTTAGCCTTCAAAATGAACTGTCAGGATCCTAAAGTAGTTTAAATACCGCCCCTTCTTTCACAAAAGTAACCGTCACTAGAAGTACGGCAATATATTTTTTGTGTGTATATGTTATTTTAAATATGTTCTGAACTTACTTCCAGCATTTCAATCCAGAATGTTACGAAAAATTATATTCTACTGATTGAAAATGCAAAATCAAATACATGAGCGTATGTATTCAGTTTAACACACTATATTCGCACTCTTTTTAAAATTACTTTTAACGCCCGCTTTTACTGCATAGGTACCACAGGTGATGACACTGATGATACATGGAATGAAAATGGAGAACAGTGAAATGCGATAGCGAAGGAAACAGGAGGAGAACCCGGAGAAAACCGTCCCGGCGTCGCTTTGTCCACCACAAATCCCACCACATGCGGTCGTCTGGTAGCGAATCTGGGTCGCCTAGGTGGGCACTCTTCTTGAACGATCGCCAACAAAATTGCTTCCAAAATTAGCCTAAGTGGGTGGGGGGGGGTACTCAATCGCGTCTGCACTCACAGCAACAAAGTTGTTAAATCTAAAGCCTTACAATTGTGTAGTTACATTGTTTAAAGCAGAGTGCACCGATAATACCTTGTGAATGAAGGTTTAATCGACCCACAACTTCTGTTCTTTTCCGACGAGGTAAATATGGCCGTGGGAACATTCAGTAACAATCGATACTGGAAATGTGTTTTCACGATACAGAGCTATTTACATGAGGGGGTGGGGGAGCGTTTCCAGTATCCTTTGTAAGGTAAGATTTTATACACATTCTAAGAAGAGGAATGTAAGTACGGGAAAAGCCGGCTCCTACCTGCCCAGCCGCCGCCAGCGAAGAATCGTACGAGTGGCAAACCAATATATTAAAACCCTGTCTAACAGTAAATGCAAAGTACAAGGTTATTCTAACAACCAAAAGTTGGTCTAGAATCGAAGCAGTCTATCATTAGCTGCTGGCGTGACGTCATCAAAGGAGCTGGGAGTAGACCGCAACAGCATAACAGAAGCACCACTTTAAAATGTAAAAATCTTTTATTGCTAAATACATTGTAAATTAATTAGCATAACAAGTAAAAGTACTGCGCAGGTATCTGAGAATTTATGTTTTATACTGATTGCCTAGAAATATATTTATGACGTGAGAAAAATGTATTTTATGTTAACATCTACTTATAAATGTTTACTTTCTCTAGCACGCATGTACAATGTACATAAAAGGTGCAAAAGGTAAGATATTCGACCTATTAGATACCAAGATATCACCGTAAATACATGTTTTGAGGACCTCTGATAAAACAGTTTTAGAAAAAGGTCAATGTGTGGATAGCATAAGACAAAAACGAAGAGTCGATTAAATACTAAATATAATTTTTAAGTTTAGTCGCTTTCAAGAATGCGACACGAATATTTTCAGGGAAATTTCCTCTACCCTAAACTACCTTTTACATAAAACATTTTCGATTTTCTAAAATATGACACTTAACGATTTTGATTAAAATGTCGTATATTAAAGATATTTACATGGTAAATAAAATGCATATCCTAAATTTCTTGGCAATGATCCCAAACTCCTCTTCATTCTGAATGATTTTGCGTAACTACTAAACCGTATGAGATAAACAAAAAGTTATTACACAAAAATGCAGATCTCATTAAAACATACAATTTATGTAATATACACATTTTTGTTGAGTTAGCTATTTCAGAAATACTGCCTGTTATTGGTTTCAATTTTAAAATACTTAAAGTCCTCGTCCGTTACACACCTCGTTTGTTTTTCTCCATGGCCATGACAGTCGCATAGCGACAGCTTTGAAAATAGTTTACTATCGCTTTAACCTAATGTATTCGTGTTCTCTTATTTGCCTTCTACTTATAAGGAATTAAGTAATAAGACAATTTCTCCTAATGTTTATATTTATTAGCATGATGTAGATAAAACAATAATCTTTTGTAAGAATAGTTTGCAGAATAGATATGATAATTCATATGAATGCAACACAACAGACTTTTAGCCATAAAACGTGCAACAAATAAGAAAATAAAAATAATACACAGGTTTTTGAGATGTAATATGTAGGTATACTGATTGCCTAGAAACATATATCTATTTATCCAAGGCGAGAAACATGCCTGTCCCACTCTTCTTCCCCACTTTAAAGTTAGTGATCATAGTGAGTGCGGCTGGAAACTAGCCCTCCCTTTGCCAAGTCTACCACTTACTGGTCCCTCAACTGAGGCGCGATTCTCGACTTGCAAGCAGTCTCTCCAGGAAACAGATTTTACTACCTTGCCTCTCGCCCCCTAGTATAGAATCGTCTTTCGTTTGCTAGTGGCTATTGCCCAGATGTAGGTAGCGAGCCATTAGTTTTGGAGAACATTGCATTTAATGCTAACTCTACTAATATAATTTTATCAACAAGAACTTAAATAAATAAATAAAGGTTTTATTGACTGTCCTTGGCAGTGCCACCGGTTGCCGGAATTTTGTCCTACAGGACAAAATGACAGTAAATCTAAATCTGTCGCTTTTAAACACCACTAAATACCATCGATTTTGGCTGGGTTTGTACCCACGACTTTGGGTTAGTAGACTACTTAACCAGCTGAGCCACCCAAACAAACATAAGGACTTTAAGGAAATACAATTAAAATGTTCTCTTAAATAATGCGACTGGCAGTACGACGCGCACTCCCACGTTACTGCTATAGAAGTGCCTCCATGCAGTTGCCGCGGACCGGCCCAATGTTTCTTCCCTAAAAGAAAATATATGAATGTTACCCTACCTTGCATTATAACTTTATATTCAAAAAACGTTTCCGGAATTTATAAATAATACTGAAATAATTTGGTGTGTCTTTATTTACACATTTCCTTCAAAATAGTTCCATTCAGTGTGATACACTTTTACCAACATGTGTAAACCGTCTGGAAGCGCATTCCTGGTAATCTTTCCTGAAACCTTTTTTGCTGCTTCGCCACAAGCATCTTGAAGCATTTTTAATGTCTCCAAAGAAGATTTAGTACAAAAAAAAATCACACTTGGACCTTCTTTAATGTCTCAGGAGAGTTGTGTACCAAAGAACTAAATTTCACATTTGCGCGTTCTTTTTTGTATTCGGTATTCTGAATGCGACAAACAACATAAGAACAACAAAAGCTAGATGCCAGCTAATAACAGCAATGCCTATGGAGATAACACTTTAACGCGAGTGACATCGCAAATGTAATAACCTGAAACAAAAACTAGTCACATTACATTATTCGTTTAGGCGAAAAAAAAATTACATTCTGGAACGTTTTTGGACTTGGGATGTACGTCATTGGATGTATTACTTCTTTGTGTTTATAAAAGCAGTTGTTGACATCCAATAAATTTCTGCAGCCGAACTATTTGAAAACATATGCCGGATATGGTCTTCTGATGCGTTGAACATAGGGAATATGTAGTCTTGAACGTTATTTATAAACACCCCCAACAGATAATAACATGGATTTGGGTAAGCGAGCAAACGGTAGACAACGAATGGGGACACCGCAAGCACTGCGATTTGTGCATAACTATTGTGCACAATACCTCCAAGAGAATGAAATAAGGTGAAGGAACTATAACAGGCTACAGGCCAGAGGCAGGCTAGCAGAGACACGTGTAAGTCCCTAACGTTTTCATTTTTTCAAGCCCGATGCCCGGTCCCACCACTGCGGGACTTTGTTTTCTGTTTGTTTGTTTTTTTTTTCTTTTTTTTTTTTGTGCTGAGTGTTATACCCAGTTCTTCTATTTATGTTCAACTTTTTATGTATAAATGTTAAGCAATTATTCTACAACTATTAACCAAATATAAATTCAAAATAAAACACTTATTTAACATATAAACTAAATAAAAATGCAACTCCTACAGTACTCTTTTTATTTGATTTAATATTTTCATAATTCTTAAAACTACTACTGCAATGCCAGAGAGGGGACCCGTCGATAGGAGCCACCTTAGTGACCACTGACCATTTATCCGCCCCAACTGTCTGCACTGCCATATATATAACGAACCTAGAGCTACACATGAAAGATGAGAGGGAAACGAATTGAAGGGTAAATTATGGAAAGAAAATCGTGATAGATAAGAAACCACTCCAGCATTCGCCTGTGCCTTGGTGGAAACAATGTAAAATGCAAGAGTAGGAGAGAGCGATCGCCGAGGATCGAAATCGAGACCTACAGAATGTGAGTCGTAAACGTTACCGCGGCACCATCGTGCTAGGTACCATGTGAAGATCATACTTTCTTGTCATTGCCATTGATGACGTGTTTTTGTCATCAGAAACACACTGTAATCCAATTTTCTTGGAGCTCTTTCCACACCAGACTCTATTCCTAAATGTATAACAAATTATTGTGAATTTGTTAGGACCAGAGACAGCAAGGAATTTCTGTATAAATTAAAGCTGACAGTCCATATGCACTCCCCTAAGCGTCTTCAAGGTAAGTGCAGCCAAAATGAAATTCAGAACCGGTTGTCGAGTATTGTTAACGTTGTTATAGTAATAACCCTCTTTTGAAAAGAGCGACTTCCTTAAAAAGCACCAAGCGATGTTTCTAGAAAGCCAACTCAAGAGAGAAAGAGAAAAAAAAGTTATTTGACGAATTGAAGTTGCAGCGCAGGTTTTGTTATACAGACTACTTACTACCTAATTCACTCAACTAAAGCATTGAGCCATGCAGTAATGAATGCCATGCCAAATTCTTTCAGATTCACGGTGCAAAGTTGCAACTGCCAAAACATATTAACGATCATTACAAGTGCCAAGGCCGTGTGCAATGTTAGCTGTCACACTTATCGAAATACTGAAACACTTTATGCTTTCACTCCCGTTAAAAACCACCTTGTTCGTAAATAACGAACAAGGCTGACAAAATGCTGGTAATTTCCATTCAGCCCCCAATTTTTGTTACAAACCTGACCTTCCTTCTTCTAATTTCTGTTTTCCCACCTGCGCAAACGTCTTGTCACGTACAATTAAAGCGGCAACACTTAAACGGGAGAGTTCTATAAAGCTAAATGGGGAGGTATTTTGGAAAATGCTAAGTTAATAACAAGTTAAAAAAAAATGAATCTGAAAACTGATGCGTTGCACTCATATAGCTTTCTCTACTTCGCCTTGTATAAAATGTTCCACAAATTATTGCTTTAATGACATTCTTCTTTGACTTTATGTTAAGGAGATAAACATTTGCAGAAATACTGCATATAAATGTATTTGTGCATTCAAACCAAATACTAGGAGTATTGCCGAAATTGTTAAAGACTCAAATATATGTTTATATGACGTAAATCGTGCGCCATAAGATCTATTTTTTTTTTCATTTATATAGCCCCCTTTAACATCTAAGGTCATATCGGGGGCTTTGCATTAGAAACAACTCGTCTGTAGGTTGGGTACGTTGGGTTTAAATCGTTTGATTTTCCTCAAACACACACACACACACACACATTCACTCTCACATGCATACTTCCAGACTCTGTGGGGGATAGGGAATAATTCTGGTTAAAGAAAAACTCCCCTCCCCAGCCGGAAATCGAACCCAGGACCTCCGTGTGAGAAGCCAGCTCGCTGACCCTTCAACGTCGGAGGCAGTCCTAAATGTTTTGTGCAATAATATTTTGTCTACAGTTTACCTGTTATGCAAAGACAATAATCAATTAAAAGCACTTCAGACGCTATTCCCAGAAAATTCAAAATATTCATTTCGTTTGCCTTGAAAATATTTTAAACATATGGCATTTTAATCAAAACCTAGAAAACCATATTTTTGAAGACTATCGAAATGGATCATTTTGGGGCATGGGTTTTTTAAGAAAAGCTTAGTGTCGTATACCTGGAAGGTGCTAAACTTAAATAGCAAAATTGATTTTTAACCGATTCAGAGCCTATTTACATGAGGTAGGACATCTTTAGCATCTTTTGTAAAGCGAGACTGGTACACATTCTAAGAAGCTGAAAGTACGTAGAGGAAAGCCAACTATGTGTCCAGCCGCCGCCAGCGAAACAACATACGAGCGGCAAACCAATAATTCTAAAGCTCAAAATTGAAACGTGAACACAGCCGGGCGATTTGGTCCCACTCTAGTGCTATAGAAAACCCTTCATGCAATTGTCGCGGACTGCCCCAACGTTTCTTCCTTAGTAATGCTAACGACGCGAAACGATTTGATTATGTTACATATCTTTCATTATAAAACATTCAGAATCTTAGCTTGTTGACACCCCGTGACATTCTGCAACCGAAATGTTGGAGTCACGCCAGTTACTGTCTTTTAATTCGTCGGGCTTATGGGGATCTGTTGCCTAAACTTTATCTTTAATCATTCCCCACAGATAACCACATTAACCCACCTCGATAGTTTGGTGGATCTGCCTCAGATTCAAAAAGGTCGCGAGTTTGAAGCTCGTTTAGGTGAGTTATCCGGATAAGTTTTTTCGGAGTTTTCTCTTATCCTGAAAATACCAATGTCAAGTAACTTTAAGCTCAATGGACCCCTAGATCATTTGAACACCATTTACAAATTTCATTCATTGTCCGGTACTACCAACCAGGATAAAGGACGTTAAGCTTAAAAAAAAAAAAAAACATATGGATTGAGATCTGGAGAGCGAGCTAAAACTTGTAATGTGAAACAGCATTTTTGTTGTTATTTTTATTTCTTTCCTTACCTCTCTTAAATTTTTCTGGATTAGAATTTTCCGTGGTTTTATTGTTGTGTGTCATGTTGGTGCACCAATATGTCGTGGTTTTATTGTTGCCACCTTAGGATGCTAATATGTCGCAGTTTTATTTCTGGTATCACGTTGTTGCGACAATATGACGCTATCAGGTGAGTCTACTTGGAGTTGGTCGAGGGTTAATGCTCCTGAAATTATCTACATTAAGAGTGTACATACCTTGCAGATTCCTTTCGTTGCTCCGGCTAAGCTCGTTCTTGTAGACCATGAGTTGTCTCTTGCTCAGGGGGTAAAGAATGACAAAGGTGTGTAACACTTTTGGTAGCCTCAAATAAAAGAGAAATTTCGCTTAATTTCACTGATGATTTCTTTTATTGATAATCTGTGGTTGGATTGAGGCACTAACCCTGCGAGTGACTCCCGACATAACCGATCGCGAACTTGATTACATCATTTTGTTTAAGTGCAAGTTCCACTTTTACTGAGTTATTATATTTTTACTTTCTCTACACGTACTATGTACATAGTGTACTGAGAAGGTATTGTATTGCACCCAAAATTTGATACCGAGATTTCACCGAAAATACATGTTTTAAGACACCCTGAATACAAAAAAAAAAGCATTTATAGAAAAATGTCCCTGTCTGCTGTCTGTGTGTGTATGTGTGTGAATATGTGTTTGTGTCTGTGGGCAGCATAGCTCAAAAACGATAAGACCGCTAAACACCAAACTTGGTATTTAAGTTCAGCATCTCCCAAGGATGCGACACGAAGGTTTCAAGAAAATCCCCCCACCCCAAACTACCCTTCACATGGAAAAATTTTCGAAAGTTTTGATTTTCTAAAAAATGGCTCGAACGATTTTGATTAAAATGTCGTATATTAAAGAAAATAAAATGAAATATATATATTGTATATTAAAGATATATACCTGACAAATAATAAGTTTATCTTGAATTTTCTGGGAATAGCCTCTGAAGACTACTTTATTCGGGATAAATTTTACGGAATTGTGTATAACTGGTAAACCGTAAGAGATGGACAAAAAAAAACCTTACCACACAAAAATTGTAGAGCACATTAAAACAATTATGTTATATACATTTTTTTCATGGAGTTGATCGTTGTTGTTGTTGTTGTTTTTTTTTTTTTTTTTTTTTTTTTTTATATATATATTTTTATTATTATAGATATTCCTTGTTTTTTGTTTCAACCTTGAAAAACATACTTTTCTCATACAGGAATTTGTCTACTCCTGTCCATACAAACAAAGGAACTTCAGCCACATAGCAACCAGCTTTTGACTATCGCTTTAATCTATGATGCTCTCTTATTTCGCTTCTACTTACAAGGAAGCAAGTAATAAGCGTATTTGTGCTAATTTTTTCTCGATTAGCATGAAGTAAATAGAAGCATAAGCTTTTTAGCTTTTTAATAATAATATGTTACAGAGATGTAGAGAAAGTCATGTGAATGGAACACATCAGATGTTTACACTCGTCACCGTAATCTGGAGTTTCACGGTCCGTATAACATTTACGGTAATAATTGCTCTCTAATTAACTTATAATATACCGATTTCCTACACTGGATGCCGCGCGATTTCTTAGACAGTGTCTCGTCACATTTCTTGTACTCTGGCTTTGCATGTGAGCCCGATTTCTTATACGCGGTTTCCTACCTTGTGAGTCCGATTTCTTATACGCGGTTTCCTACCTTGTGAGCCCGATTTCTTATACGCGGTTTCCTACCTTGTGAGCCCGATTTCTTATACGCGGTTTCCTACCTTGTGAGCCCGATTTCTTATACGCGGTTTCCTACCTTATGAGCCCGATTTCTTATACCTATGCGGTTTCCTACCTTGTGAGCCCGATTTCTTATACGCGGTTTCCTACCTTGTGAGCCCGATTTCTTATACCTACGCGGTTTCCTACCTTGTGAGCCCGATTTCTTATACGCGGTTTCCTACCTTGTGAGCCCGATTTCTTATACGCGGTTTCCTACCTTGTGAGCCCGATTTCTTATACGCGGTTTCCTACCTTGTGAGCCCGATTTCTTATACGCGGTTTCCTACCTTGTGAGCCCGATTTCTTATACCTATGCGGTTTCCTACCTTGTGAGCCCGATTTCTTATACCTACACGGTTTCCTACCTTGTGAGCCCGATTTCTTATACGCGGTTTCCTACCTTGTGAGCCCGATTTCTTATACCTATGTGGTTTCCTACCTTGTGAGCCCGATTTCTTATACCTACGCGGTTTCCTACCTTGTGAGCCCGATTTCTTATACCTATGCGGTTTCCTACCTTGTGAGCCCGATTTCTTATACCTATGCGGTTTCCTACCTTGTGAGCCCGATTTCTTATACCTACGCGGTTTCCTACCTTGTGAGCCCGATTTCTTATACCTACGCGGTTTCCTACCTTGTGAGCCCGATTTCTTATACCTACGCGGTTTCCCACCTTGTGAGCCCGAATATGATAGGTAATCATAACCAAAAATATAACTTAAACCTCTTCAACAATAAAAAATCAATATTCATTAAAAATATTAGTCTCAAAAAAATATTAATTCTGAATTAAATATCATCTCCCATAGTTAAAATACCTATATATTTAGTGCATTTATGATTACCTAAAGCTCATGTTGAAGCCCCGATTTCTTATACGCGGTTTCCTACCTTGTGAGCCCTATTTCTTATACGCGGTTTCCTACCTTGTAAGCCCGATTTCTTGTACCTACGCGGCTTCCTACCTTGTGAGCCCGATTTCTTATACGCGGTTTCCTACCTTGTGAGCCCGATTTCTTATACGCGGTTTCCTACCTTGTGAGCCCGATTTTTTATACGCGGTTTCCTACCTTGTGAGCCCGATTTTTTATACGCGGTTTCCTACATTGTGAGCCCGATTTCTTATACGCGGTTTCCTACATTGTGAGCCCGATTTCTTATACGCGGTTTCCTACATTGTGAGCCCGATTTCTTATACGCGGTTTCCTACCTTGTGAGCCCGATTTCTTATACGCGATTTCCTACACTGTGAGCCCGATTTCTTATACGCGGTTTCCTACCTTGTGAGCCCGATTTCTTATACCTACGCGGTTTCCTACCTTGTGAGCCCGATTTCTTATACGCGGTTTCCTACCTTGTGAGCCCGATTTCTTATACCTACGCGGTTTCCTACCTTGTGAGCCCGATTTCTTATACGCGGTTTCCTACCTTGTGAGCCCGATTTCTTATACCTACGCGGTTTCCTACCTTGTGAGCGCGATTTCTTATACCTACGCGATTTCCTACCTTGTGAGCCCGATTTCTTATACCTACGCGGTTTCCTACCTTGTGAGCCCGATTTCTTATACGCGGTTTCCTACCTTGTGACCCCGATTTCTTATGCGCGCTTTCCTACCTTGTGAGCCCGATGTCTTATACCTACGCGGTTTCCTACCTTGTGAGCCCGATTTCTTGTACGCACATCATTTATATACTAAAAGGTCCAAGTCTTGCCCTCCTTTTTGATTGGCTGGAAAAAGGCGCGTAAAGTAGCGTGGCCATGGGACTGTCGGGGATTTTTCTTTATTTTCTACCCATGTGACCTTTCTCGACAGTGAGAAATCCCCTCTTTCCAAAATATACGGGGCTGAAGTTTTCTTCCTCCCAAAGGTTGTTACTTGTGTCCCTAATGCTCTAAAATTCTAGTTACTTTTAACAAAGCACGTAGTCTTGAAGAATACAATGCGAGCTTGTACACGCTAAGATTCTGCGTTCTACTGAGCAGATATTTCTTATATTAAATATGTACAAACTAATAATATATGCGTCGTGCTAATATACTGTCGCAAATTGTTGATAGGCTTTGTTTCCTTTTGCTCTCCGCTCCGGTTTTTATAACAAATTATAAATTTGTTAGAACCGAAGACACCAATGAATTTCTGTATAAATTAAAGCTGACAATCTTTTGGACTCCTATAAGCTTCCAGGTAGGTAAACCAAATGGTTTGAAAGCTCGTTTGAAAATAATGTCTGCCTTAAAAAACACCATGTGATGTTTCTAGAAAGTCAGCTCTTCTTTTTCACTTGCTTACGCTCCTCATATGAAGAACCTAACCCTTCAAAACGTACAAGTGAACGCCTGGGGTCAGATGTCTGTTGAGCAGATGGGCCACTGATATGAACATGAGAAAGTAGAAAATATGAACTGGATGATAGGAAACGTGTAGATGAAGCAATCGGTTAAATGATTGGCGGGGGAAACCGGAGGACCCGGATAAAACCCGTAAAGATGCCACTTCGTCCACCACAAATCCCTCCTGCGGTTCCCTGGCATTGAATCCGTGCCGCCTAGGTGGGAAGGCTAGCGGTCTAACCACTCTCCCACGGAGAAAGCCAACTCAAACGAGAAGGAAAAAGAAAGAAGAAAAAAAAAAGGTTAAAGTTGCCGTGCAAGTTTTGTTATGCAAGCTACTACCTGAATCACTCAACATTGGGCCATAATGAATTGCATGCAAAACTCTTTCAGAATTGCTGCTGTAAAGTTGCAACTGCCAGAATATATTCCACAATCAGACAATGGCAAGGTCAAGTGTAATGTCAAACTTATCAAAAAATGACATGCCTTCATTCCCATTTAAAACATCTTGTTAGTAAATAACGCAACAAGGCTGAGGAAAATGCTGATCTAAATTTTCCATTTAGTTTCCCAGCTTTTGTAGGATGTAAAATGTCCATTCAACTCCCCGCTTTTAGTAAAAATCTAACCTTCCTTCTAATTTCTGTTTTTCCCTGCTGTATAAAAGTTTTGTCACATAAATTTAAAACACTTAAACGGAAAAGTTCCATAAAGCTGAAAGGGAATGACTATTTCAGAAAATGTTCTAACTATAAAGGGTTAATAGCGATGCAAAAATAATACTGCTACTGCTATTGCTACTGCTACCGCTGCTGCTCGTGCTACTCCTGCCGTTGCCGCTTCCGCTATCACTACCGCTACTACTGCTACTACTACTACTACTACTACTACTACTACTACTACTACTACTACTACTACTACTACTACTACTACTACTACTACTACTAATAATAATAATAATAATAATAATAATAATAATAATAATGATATTAATGGTGGTGGTGGTAGAAGAAGAATTGATGTGTTGCACTCGCATGGCTTTCTCTACTACTTCCTGTATTAATTAGTGTATAAATGATTCTTTCAAAGGCATATTATTTTATGCAATTTATATTAATATAGATAAACAGTTGCAGAACTGTGTTATGGCATATATCCAATTAGTATAACCCTTCAAAAATAAATAACATAAAAGCGGAAGCTTTAAGGAGATCTACTCATTTTGTAATACGATTTTGTATATCTCTTATAGTTTACCAGTTATGCAATAGTCATTCAGAATGATGAGGACGTATGAGGATATTCCCAGAAACTTTCAAGATATACATTTCCGTTACGAAAATAATTTAAGTATACAGAGCAAGTTAGAATCTTGAAAAAATATTCGCGTCTTATCCTTGGAATGTCGAGGCTAAATAACAACTTTATATGCGCGCGCGCGTGTGTGTTTATGTATTTAGAAAAAGTACCGTGCGTGTACTTAGTGTGCGTGTGTGCGTGTGTGTGTGTGTGTGTGTGTGTGCAGGCGACTACAAAAACATATTTCCGATGAAATCTCGGCATTGAATTTTTGGTTTGAATCCATGTTTCTCCTATTTACTATACATAGTAAGAGTACTATACTAATAATTTTACTCTCCGCATTATTATATACCCATTTCTTTTAATAACAATGCATTTGTCTATTCCTGTACACATTCTGCATTTTTTCAGAATGTTCGAAAATTATAATGGATTTAACCCCTAAAAATCGGTTGTCTCCTTAGCGCGGCTGCTTACCAAGTGGGAAATTCGAGTCCGACGTGGGAGACCTGGTCGAGGAGCACTCAGCCTCGTGAGGTCCCTGGGGGCCCAATTGAAGCGCTACTTGAGGAAAAGCAACGTCTCCAGGTTGCGCAGACCGCATTAACCTGCCGGGAGGAACTTGGCGCTAAACACGTCCCACCTTCCAGAGCTGCTACCGATGACGCCTGTAATGGGCAGAAATGCGACGCAGCGGTCGGGCGATAAGCCTTGGCCCGATTTCGGGCTGCTGTGCTACGAAGTGAGTGAGTGAATCCCCTAGAATTATTACAGAATCTTCTGCCATAATTATTCAAGAAAACGGGCGAAAATGGTGGCTACGAAAAACTCGCACTCTCCCTCTAGCAATACTGTATCTACGTCTTTCTGCCGTAATCGCCGCAGGTGTGTGTGTGTGTGTGTGTGTTTATTACCGTAAATTGTTACACATGCGTGAATGGACAGGTGCAACGTCAGCGGATTCTTTAACATTGATTCCCCAATTGTCGCACCTGTGAGAGTTTATGACACCTGCGGTGGTTTACACATACCGCTGTTTCTGGGAGTTTCTTGCCACGTCATCGACAGGTACGAAAAATAAGAGAAGGAACCCCGCGGAGAGTTCAGTTTTCAACTGGAGTGCATAGCTGCAGAAGCCAGTCAGTTTCGATGGGAAACTCGTAGCGTGCAGTAGTACCCGTCGAAGGGAGCGTCGAAAGGAAACTGTACGGTAGAGTTGTTGCGAAAGCATCGAGTAAAGATATTTATTTGTGAACAGACTTTCATTTTTAATCCGTTGAAAGAAACAAAAAAAAAAGGTTGTTTGTTGGAGTAACATAGAGTAGTTGTGTAAATATAAAAACAAGGATATTGCATATGTATATTCAGTCATAAATAGATTTCCATAGTATTTTTGCTGGACAAGGTTTTAAACAGAACATTCCATTTATCTGTAGAATTAGAATAAAGGTTGCTCAAGAGATTTTGATGCTAACTGTAAATTTCACCACGTATATACTCAGCATTTATATAACTTGCCATAAATTAAAGAAATGAGTATCACGTGCATAGCGTACCGTTATATGCAGGATCTAAATAGTTGTCTAATGTCTTGCACGTCATCTGCTTACTTAGCTGTTACATCGTGACTATGAATATACATTGGTACACAAATTTGATGTCCTAAATTTAATTTTATGTGTGGAATAACAACTACATGTTCGCTATTGCATGGCGTCAACATTTGTTTCTTCTTGGCATCCCTAATGAATATGTAAATTCATCGAATATCTTCTATGGACTTCGGCGTGTTGCCATTATGACACCCACGTGTGACGCCGTAGTAAACTAAACGAGGTGGCGCCGAGGTAACGTGTGCGACTCGCATTTGGGAGGTCTCGAGTTCGATTTGATCCGGATTCCCTATGTCGGCAGGCGAATGCTGTTGTGGTTCAGTTTCTTTCCTGTCCATTATTTTTGTACTCATCTCTTTTTGCAATTTGTTTGAGGGTTGTAGGACCAGGCTACGGTGTTTGGGAGGGGGTTACGGCTTGGAGGGGAATATGTGCGTTGTAGAAGTTTTTCTCTGACGTCGTTTAGGGACTAGTCCGTAAGCCCTCTGGGTGCGCTATGACGGTCGCTCCTTCAGGGGACCCCGAATAGCTCAAGGGTCTCTGGGTGGCCGGGGCGGCGTCAGATGCTTTCGAGGTTCAAGCTTGCGCCGTCATCATCCAGATCTGGTTGCCCTTTGAAGCTCACCCCTTATCCATCTCTCCCAGAGAATACCGTTAGAGCACAAAAATCATGGGAAAAGGTAGTTGTTTGTCAACGACGCTGTCAATTGCTTGGATCATAACTGCGGTGTGCGGGAATTTCAGCCCGCAAGAGTTCTTTTACATACCAGTAAATCTATTGACATGGACTGTCGCATTTAATCACATTTAAAAACTGTCGGTCGAGGCCGGGTTTGAACCCGCGACCTTCGGACCAGAAGGTTAGTAACTAACCAACTGAGCCACCTAGATCGACAGAAGCATGGAGCTCCTATGCGGTGCTCTTTCCTGGCTGCGTTTGTCTTTACTTACCTTTACCCATCGGGCGAATTGGTTTCGCAGTTAGGTGTGAAGCTCGCGTTCTGAAGGTCTCGGGATCGATTCCAGGCGACTCACAATCTGACTTTGGGGTTTACTTTGTTTTCCCTAGTCGGTAGAATGCAATTGTTTAACTTCTATTACGGTTGATGTTCTCTCATTTCTCTTTCATTTCGTTTTCTTTTCAACTTTCAGGTTTTTTTTAATAATAGCAATTAGTTTGCTCCAAGAACTACTTTGTCGAAAATTATGACCAATGACATTTTTTCTTTCTTCTTACTCTCACCCATTTAGTTAGTTTTCTTCACAAGCTATGACATAAGATTTACAATGCTTCTGGCTTCAAGTAAGTTGCTAGTTATCTATAGTTCCAAAATCACAACGCTAAAAACTTTAATAATGGCGGAAACTTCAAAGAACATTTCATTAACCGATATTTGGTTCAGGGAGATAAAATTACATAATTACTGTAGGAGTGCAATAAACATAGAAAATAATGTTTTAGCAGTGAAATTTAACTTGGTCTATCAAGCGGGCACGGTGTTTATACTTTTTTCATTTTGCAGATCCCGATCAGTCACACATTCATTCTGATGCATGCTCCCCCCCCCCCCCCCCCGCGTGTTGACAAGCAGCTCCCCATTGTGTGTCCTGCCTGATATATCTCCGTCCCGCTATGCCCATACTCGGTACGGCCGGCGCCCTGTACCGAAACAAATTAACCCAGTCGGCATCTTAATTTATTCACGGATGTCATGCATAAGTTCCCTTCTTTATACCTGGCCAGAGTGGTACAGAAATGAAATAAAGTACAATAAATGCCAAACACTCCAATTGACCTGCTGATCTCACGCAACAGTGAAGACATTTCTCAGCTTGAGTTCAGATGTGTTGCTGTATTCAAACTACCACGTTTTAAGGAAACACATAAAATATTAGGAAATATTTCCCGGCAGCTACCAAAGTAGATACGTGTTGTTATCAAGAGATCAGAAAACTCCTCTTGTTCTTGTGCCATATCTTTCAGCTCACTGACCAGCTACATGTGTTGACGATGAATTTTTACGACCTCCTCAAGGTCCATCCAAAAATCAACGGCTTTGGTCTATGAAGTAGCTGAAAGACTATTTAGCTCAGCCCAAACATCGTGAAAGTAGGAGCCCGATTACTCCACAACAATTTTTCAGACAGCTTAATGTGCCGCAGGATAATGGCATGCTAAATGGATAGAGAAAACCAGACTGTTCGATAGTCTGGTTTCTTTCTCTGTCATAATAACATAAGATCGCAATATTGCGACATTAGTTGACGGCCACTGGAAAATCTTCCCTTTTCGAGGGTCCTTAATTGTATTAGATCATCTTACCAAAACTGGAGGTTAAAACTGAATAGCTTGAAAGTTTCCATCAAATACGTTGACTTCACCTCTATAGATACTGAAGTTCTAATAATCGTTCTCGTGGTCTAGGGGTAACATGCTAGCCTCTGCTTCCCTGAGTCGCGGGTTCAAACTTAGCGGAGGGCGATGAGTGTTTCGGGCGTAAAATTCTTAAAATTGGCTTCCTTCGGGAGAAAAGTAAAGCCAGTGGTCCCGTGTCAAAAATATACGGCACGTAAAAAAAAACTCAAGCCTGATCCGCTGAGCAAAATTAAGCGAACCATCACGCTCAATCTATAATGGGACGCTGAGAATCACAGCAGCTTATACGCAACTATTGCTCCATATTTGGTGAGATCATTTCATTTGCATCTTTAATCTGCTCTTTATACAAAAGTCTCTCTAAATTCGCCTTTGGGGTTAGTCATCTCAAAATAATTTGAGATCACCTTGTGGTATACCGGGAAACATGAAAGTCAGCTGGGGAATTTAAAGCTGTGCTGGCATGTTGCCATGGTAGCTCAGTGGTTAGAGTAACTGGGTAGAATAACCGGGAGATCCGTGCCCAAATCCCGGCTATGGCATTGAACTTTTCAGTCTGACTCTACTTATCCAGTAAATATATAACTTATATATTTAGTTTTCGGGGCTAAATATTATAGACATTAACTTAGTGGCATGAAAACGAAATCCTGCTTCAGAGGGTGACCGCCAGGGATCGACCCGGTACTTCCCGATTGCGGGTCATAGCTCTTGCTGCCTAAACCATCGCGCTCGGTGGAAATGACTGGAGATTCTTGTGTGCTTTTCCATCACATTTCTTGTATTTAATTTATTTTTTATCCACGTTCAGTTCTTTCTGGGTACAAAATACGATATAACCTATAGTGTAAAGGTTACTATGGAATGTTTCTGTTCTGCTGTGCGAGGCCTCTCATCAGTGGGCGGTACTGTCCAAAAATAAGAGGTGGAAAGTACTGTGTTGTTTGTTATTACTCGCCCAAAAAGACGTGAGAATGACTCACCCTAATGATTTGTGTAATATGTGCTCGCCCAAGTGATTGATTCTCTTTTATTTCTCTCTGTGTTTGTATTTCACGTGAAATATCAGATTTCCGAACCCAAATAAGGAAATACCTGCATTCACAAAGCCACGTTCTAATAGCTGCAGAGTCAAAAGTTGAATTATGTTTTAAGGAAATCTGATGTGTTCCATTCATATGACTTTCTGTACCTATTTTGTAACAAATTATTCTTATAAAAGCTTATTCTTGTATCTACTTCAGGCTAATTGAGATAAACACCAGAACTGGTATTATTATTTAGTTCCCTATACGTACCAGGGAAATAAAGAAATATACAGACTGAAGTGATTGTCAAATCTTTTAAAAACTGGTCGCTATGTGAAACAAATTCGCTTCTCTTAGATTGGTCATGAGTAAAACAAAAGGGATATGAAAGGAAAGACGTGTTCTCGGGTATAGTGGTATACATTACACATTTTATTAGTCATGCTAATATCTTTGGCCTACGTTATTTTGAGAAAATAAAAACTAACGAACGTTTTACATATAAATGGTAGTTTCGAATGGGGGAATCTTCGTTTCACATATTTCGAAGATCCTGAATTTAAACACAAAGTTTCTGTTTATGCAACTTTCCGTTTTTTGAGATTTGCTGTTCAGACCACGTGTAATACAGCAGATGTGATCCCATTCATGCTATACCATCTCAAGCATGTCTTGTGGATATTTTCGATTACTGCGGTAATGCGCCTTCTCAATCCCGCAAATGTTGCTGGAAGTGAAGGGACGAATCCCCAAAGGTAGAAATCGCATTGCGTAAGGTCTGGGGAACGTGGAGGCCATGCAAAACAAGCTCTGTCATTCGGCCCCTTTCAGCCAACAGAGCGGTCAGGTACAGTGTTGTTCAACCAATTGCGCACTTCCATGTACCAGTGGGGCGGCGCACCATCTTGCTGCCAAATAAAGTTCTCTGGTTCATCTTCCAATTGTGGAAAGAGCCATTGCTGAAGCACATCCAGGTAAGACGCATCAGTTACAGTTGCCTCGCCGTAAAAGAATGGCTCAAAAACTTTACGCTGGGATATTGCACAGAAAACGTTCAATTTAGGGGAGTCATGTTGCAGCTGTACAAACTCCTTGGTGTTTTTGTGACCTCCAGACCCGAACATTATGAGCATTTACATAGTCACTTAGGTAGAATGTTGACTCATCACACAAGACGATAAGATCTAAATATTCGTCATTGTCATGCAGCAACATTGCAGTTGTAAAATTGTTACGTAAAACGTAGTCTGTAGGCTTTAGAGCTTGTAGTAACTGCAAACAATAAGAATGCAGTTGTAAGCGTTTTCTTAAAATTTTCATACAGACGTAGGTGCAATTCCTAAATCATGAGTAAGTAGCCTTTCGAATATATTTCTTGGTACTACGCGAGAAAGATTCTCACCCGTTCAACACGTTCTGCACTCAATCTTGGTCGTCCTGTACTCTTCCCTTTACACACACTGCCTATGGTTTTAAACTGAGCATACGTTCTACGGATATTATCGTCATTTGGAGGATCGCAATTGAACTCTCTTCGGAAAGCAGATTTAGTCTAATGACACTCTAAAACACAGACTATCTTTTGCTCCATAGTCGTCATTTCGACACTAGCGCTTTGTAACATCATTACTGTAACAGCAGACAGTCGAAACAAATGAAAGCAAGTAACGAATGCTCTAACGATTTGGATGAAAATACTGTATATATTTAAGATATGCACATTACAAATAAATTGTATATTTTATTTTTCTGAGAATAGCCTCTGAAGAGGTCTTCATTCTGGCTGAATTTTGCAACTAGCAAACCTTAAGTGATAGACAAAAAACTTATTACACAAAAAATGTAATCCTGATAAAGTGCACAATTTATGTCACATACATTGACGATTGGAGTTGACCATTTAAGAGATATTCCTTGTTGTTGGCTTCAATTTTAGAATACGTTTCTCACGCTGTAATTTCTCAACTTCTGACTATACAAGGAAACGAAATTAAATCACACAGCAACCAACATTTAAAAGATTTGACTATTGCTGTTGCCTGTGTATTCCCTTACAAGGAAGCAAGTAATAAGACCATTTCAGCTAATGTTTATCTCGATTAGCATGAAGTAGATAGAAGAATAACTTTTTAATTTGTTACAGAGATGAAAGAAAATCAGTTCTTTTAATGACCTATGCTGTTAAGCTTCATGAAAACGCGAATGTCGGATGAAATGTTGGTGTACAGTTAGATATTGATTAGAGTGCATTACTTTCTTTAGTAAGCCTAAAGTGAGAAACATAGAATAGGAGAATCTCTGTTTATATGGACTATCCTTGGTAGAGAAAGGCGTGTAGATGTATCACATAGCATTTTAAAATATATTTTACAAGCGTCCAAGAAAGAAAAAAATGCCTGATATAGAAAAGAGATACGAAGATTCTGCAGTCTGATAAGGAAATCATTATTATTAGTTTTTAGTGCGGCGCTTGCCAACTAGGAGGACACGGGGTCCATAAATTATCGCATAAGATGTAAAGAATGGAGGGAGTAACAGATAAACTATCGAGCTAGCATTTTTTGCAACCTGCAGTGGGCGGAATTATCGGCTAACACCCAACAAACAAACACCGTGTCTCAGGTCATGCCAAGTGTCTTCTAATATTGCTTGCAAGGTGCGTCCTGGGTGGCTGCAAATTATATAGTGTTATTAATTCTTCTTCCCTTGTAGGATTTATACGTACCCCAGCTGTGTTATGCTCACATGGAAAACAACACTATTTGTCATTTCTACCAATATCACTGCAGTGCATGCATGTTCATCTCTTCATTATCTCCTTTATTCCATCTGAGAGTTCCCTACAAGACTATTCGCAAACACAACAGATAATTTGTTTCTGATGTAACATTTACATGACTTTCTCTAACCTTTATCGTTTTTAGTGACTATGCAATTTTAGAAAGGATTATTACGTTCTCTACACTACTGTGCATATAATAGGTAGAGAAGGTATTATTGTATTCCACCCAAATATTTTATGTTGAGATTTCATCGGAAATGTGTTTCAAAGTCCCCTGATTAAGAAAATCATTTTTAGGCAAAGTGTAAGTATGTCTATGGTCAGCTTAATTCAAAAACGAAAAGATCTCCAAGGAAGCACATGAACATTTTCAACAAGATTTCCCCACCCCAAACTAACACAGAAAAATGAATATTTACCTGACAACTAAAATTTATATCATGATTACTAATAAACGGTAAGAGATAGTAAAAATCTAACTACACAAAAATGTGGATCTCGTTAAAACACACAATGTATGTCTTCTACTTTTTGGGCAGAGTTAACCGTATTCGAGATATTCCTTGTTATTGGTTCCAAATTTAAACCACTTAAAATTTTCTCAAAGGGAAGTCATCTCTTTTTTGTTTTACTCCAGGCCTTAGAAAGAGAACCAAACTGCAATTATTCACATAGCGACAAGCTTTTAAAAAAATTGAATGTATCTTTAGCCTAGTGCATTCCTTTATTTCCCTTTTGCTTAGAAGAAAGTAAAAGACAATTTCTGATAATGTTTATCTCGAAGTAGATAAAAGAATACTCCTTTGTGAGAATAGGTTGTTTGAAGAATACGGAGAAAGTCATGTGAGAGGAACACGTCAAATTTTTCTCTATACACTTAGTTTTAATCTATATGTATTTTGAAATCCACCGAACTAAAATGAGTAGAGAGTGCGAGAGAGAGAGAGAGAGAGTGAGAGGGAGAGAGAGAGCATAGTTCTATGCGACAAATAGTCTGATTAATAGAAACAGCATTTAAGTTTAGTCGCAAACACACACAACCCTGCACCCCAAAGTATTTTTTCTTTCTTTTTTTACTTTCTCTATACTCACTATGTACATAGTGTATAGAGAATGTATTGCATTCCACCGGAAATATATGTTTTAGGGTCCCCTGTATCCAAAAAAATCTGATGTGTACCATTCACATGACTTTCTCTATATCCTTGCAACAAATTATTCTTAAAAGGCTTATACTTCTATTAACTTCATGCTAATCAGTAAAACATTAGCAGAAATAGATATATTACTTGCTTCCTTGTAAGTAGAGGTGAAAGAAGGGAGTACCACTGGTTAAAGTGATAATCAAAAGCTGGTTACTATGTCACTGAAGTTCCTTTGTTTGTATGAACAGCAGTTGACAAATTCCTGTATGAGAAATGTATGTTTTCCATAGCAGAAACCAAAAATAAGGAATGTCACAAAAACGACGAACTCCACGAAAAAAAAAAGTATATGACATAAAGTGTGTGTTTTAACGTGCTCTATATTTTCTGTGTAGTAAGTTTTTGTCCATCTCTTACGGTTTAGCAGTTATTCAAAATTTAGTAAAATTCATCCAGAATAAACTAATCTTCAGAGGCTATTCCCAGAAAATTCAAGATATACATTTTATTTGTCAGGTAAATATCTTTAATATACGAAATTTTAATCAAAATCGTTAGAGCCATTTTTGAGAAAATCAAAATTTTCGAAAAAAAGTTCCATGTAAAGGGTAGTTGGACGTGGGGGGATTTTTCTCAAAATCTTCGTGTCGCATCCCTGGAAGATACTTAACTTAAATACCAAGTTTGGTATTTTACCTACTTTTCGTTTTTGAGTTATCGTGTTCACAGACACATGGACACACACACACACACACACACACACGGACCTTTTTTCGAAAATGCTTTTTTTAGATAAAGGGGACCCTAAAACATATATTTCCGGTGAAATCTCGGTATTAAATTTTTTAGTGGAGTGCAATACATTCTCTATACACTATGTACATAGTGCCTATAGAGAAAGTAAAAAACAGTTAAACGCTCAGATAAGATCATTGTAGTTACAGGATGCTATAGAAATGAGCAAGAAACAGAAAAAATCTGATGTGTACCATTCACATGATGTTCTCCATATCCCCGCAACAAATGATTCTTAAAAAGCTTATACTTCTATTTACTTTATGCTAATCAGAAAAAATTAGCAGAAATAGTCTTAATACTCGCTTCCTTGTAAGTAGAAGCGAAATAAGGGACAACCGTAGGTTAAAGTGGGAGTCAAAAGCTGGTTGCTATGTCAATGAAGTTGCTTTGTTTATATAGATAGGAGTTGACAAGTTCCTGTATGAGAAAAGTATACGTTTTTCATAGCAGAAACCAAAAATAAGGAATGTCACAAAAACGACGAACCCCACGAAAAAAATGTATATAACATAAATTGTGTGTTTTAATGTGATCTACATTTTTTTGTGTAGTAAGTTTTTGTCCATCTCTTACGGTTTAGCAGTCATTCAAAATTCCGTAAAATTCATCCAGAATAAACTACTCTTCAGAGGCTATTCCCAGAAAATTCAAGATATACATTTCATTTCTAAGGTAAATATGTTTAATATCCGAAATTTTAATCCAAATCGTTAGAGCCATTTTTCAGAAAATTAAAATTTTCGAAACAAGTTCCTTGTAAAGGGTAGTTGGGGGTGGGGGATTTTTCTCAAAATCTTCGTGTCGCATCCCTGGAAGATACTAAACTTAAATACCAACTTTGGTATTTTACCGACTTTTCGTTTTTGAGTTATCGTGTTCACAGACACACGGACACACACACACACACACACACACGGACCTTTTTGTGAAAATGCTTTTTTTTGGATATTGGGGATCCTAAAATATATATTTCCGGTGAAATCTCGGTATCGAATTTTTGGTGGAGTGCAATACTTTCTCTATACACTATGTACAAAGTGCGTATGGAGAAAGTAAAAAGTATTTTCAAAAAAAGGTCCGTGTGTGTGTGTTCGTGTGTCTGTGAACACGATAACTCAAAAACGAAAAGTCGGTAAAATACCAAACTTGGTATTTAAGTTTAGTATCTTCCAGGGATGCGACACGAAGATTTTGAGAAAAATCCCCCCACCCCAAACTACCCTTTACATGGAACTTTTTTCGAAAATTTTGTTTTCTAAAAAATGGCTCTAACGATTTTGATTAAAATTTCGTATATTAAAGATATTTACACGACAAACAACATGTATATCTTGAATTTTCTGGGAATAGCCTCTAAAGACTACTTTATCTTGGATGAATTTTTTATAACTACTAAACCGTAAGAGATGGACTAAAACGTAACCCACAAAAAATGTAGAGCACGTTAAAACACACAATTTATGTTATATACATTTTTTTCGTGGAGTTGATCGTTTTTGAGATATTCCCTTTTTCTTGGTTTCAGCTTTCAGCTTTGAAAAACTTATACTTTTCTCATATAAGAATTTCCGTGGTCGAGTGGTCAGCGAGCTGACTTCTCACCCGGAGGTCCCGGTTTCGATTCCCAGCTGGGGCGGGGAATTTTTCTTTAACCGGAATTGTTCCCTATTCCCCACAGAGTCTGGAAGTATGAATGTGCGTGTGTTTAGTAATATAAAGTTTAACCTAATGTTCTGAAGCTACAGTTTCACAAGTGAAAGCCTCCGATATGACCATTGATGTTAAAGGGGGCTATAGAAATGAAGCAATAAAAAAAAAAAAAAATATTGTCAACTCCTGTCCATACAAACAAAGGAACATCAGTCACATAGCAACCAACTTTTGACTTTCACTTTAACCTATGGTACTCCCTTATTTCGCTTCTACTTACAATGAAGCAAGAAATAAGACTATTTCTGCTAATTTTTCTCGATTAGCATGAAATAAATAAAAGATAAGGTTATTAACAATAATAATTTACAGAGATATAGAGAAAGTCATGTGAATGGAACACATCAGATTTTTTCTTTTGTTTTTAACTCTTAACGATTTTGATTAAAATGAAACATGTTTATAGTACTTGTCTGGTAAAAAAACATCCATAGGGTTAACGTTTAATTTCACGTCATTAACCTTTGAAGTCCTCTTCATTCTGGATGAATTCTCTTGAACTGTTTAAAGGTAAGGTGGTGGGGAAGGAAACTTACAGACACCATGTAGATCAGGTTAAACCACGCGTTTATGAAATTAAAATTTTGGTGACATCTATTTTCGAGAAATTTGTTGTTAATTGTGTGTATTTTCCAATACCTTACTTTTACCCACTGCCTTCTAGGCCTATAAGTTCAGCCTCCTGTATCACCTCTGTATTTACAACGAAATGTGTAATGAAAAATTTTCTGCAAATGTTTATCTCGATTAACGTGAAGCAGTTGTAGAATTTTCTAAGACCACCTCTTGAGTGGTGTTTGACGATCATTCCTACGACATACGGCTCCATAGGCGGTGGAGACTAGATGAAACATGAAATACTTGAGAAAAAAAATGAGAACGGTTTTTAAAGGAGATATAAATAAAAATATTTTTGGGCAGAAAATTTGTAGAGAACGGTTTTTAAAGGAGATGCAAATGAAACTATTCGTGGACAGAAAAATTGTAGTGCAGCGTGCTTTATACCAGATGACCCAACTGCCCCGTATTTGACTAGTGAAGAGACTCCTTTGTGCTTATAAGCGGAGCGGATCGCACTCGTTGAGTGGGATAAAACAAAGGTCATGTCAATTCCCCACTGACCAGTTTTAATTTCAATTAGCCACGTTGAGTTCTGCAACTCTTTTAAACGCTCAAAGAAATATCTGCACACGCCAAATACGGGCAGTTGAGTTGGAAGATGTCATGTGACCATTCAACTTGGAAAAAAAAAAAAATCTATATTGGTTGTAACGGAGTTTTCGAACGCGGATGACATTGACAAAAGTTTGACTTAAATTGTAAAGCTCAATGAAATTTGATACCGAGAATTCACCGAAAATGCATGTTTTGGGGATCTCTAAAAGCATTTTTAAAAAAAGTCAGTCTGTGTCTGTGGAAAGATAACTCAAAAACGAAAAGTCCGTTAGATGCCAAACTTGGTATTTAAGTTAAGTATCTTCCAAGAATGCGAAACTAAGATTTTCAGAAAAAATAGTATATTGGTACCATGTTCTCTTGTGTTGCAATGCCAGAAGTCCTTTTCTAAGGCGTTTCTACTTGGTGAATTCTAAACATGTTAATTTTATTAATATGTTAAGTTTTTTTTTTTTTTTTTTTTTTTTTTTTTTTTTTTTTTTTGAGAAATTTAAAACTAGGAACAGATTTTCGTGTAAAGGGCTGCTTGGTGTGGAAGAATTTCTGGGAAATCTACAAATAATGGGCATCACGCAAAGTGTTTTATTTAATATTTCGTTTTTTAATATTGCTGTGGAAATTCAAACATACATAGTCAAAATTAAAAGAAAAGAAAGAAACAAAAGAACAGTGTTTGTTCTCTACTTGTGCTGCAAACAAACTATTACTACGAAAGTTAATCTGAGATAAACATTAGCAGAATTTGTCTGAATAGTTACTTCTTTATATGTAGAAAGGAAATAAGGGAATACACTAGGCTACAGCAATAGTTAAATCGTTTAAAATCTGTTGCTTTGTGATGAAATTGAAATTCGGTTCTCTTTTCATGGCCAGGAGTAAAACAAAAGAGATTTAAAACGAATGAATGTAATTTTTGAAATAGTTATTATATATATATATATATATATATATATATATATATATATATATATATATATGATAATTGCCGTGCTTTGACGTGTTTTACAATTTTTGTATAGTAGGATTCAGTCGTTCTCTCACCCTGATGCAAAAGTCCTCCAGAGGGCTTCAGAGGCTATTTCCAGCAAATTTAAGATATACATTTTAATCAAAGACGTTAGAGCCATTTTGAGAAAATATTCTATGTAAAGGGTAGTTTAGGGAAGGGTATTTTCTTGAAAATCTTGTGTCGGATCCTTGAAAGATGAGGAAGTTAAATACCAAGTTTGGTATCTAACTGACCTTTCGTGTTTGAATTATACTGTACACACACACACACAACTTCTGTTTTTTTTTATTCAAGGTTCCTCAAAATCTGTAATCTCCACATCGTATTTTTGGGTGGAATACAATATCTTCTGCTATATGTACAGAGTAGTGTAGAGAAAGTAACATATAAGTGTTTTCGCCGTCTTCTCTCGGTCGTGTTAAAGTCTCGGTACATTGGCGAGCACACTTACGAGTAAATTGTTGTTTGACAAATTACTCGGAAAAAAGAAGAAGAAAAAAAAAGACCTGCGTCTGTGTTGGCGGCAACACTGCAGGCATGCCAACATAACATAGGTACATGTTAAACCAGGAGCAGAACTGGGTATAGAATTATTAGCTTGCATTTGATTTGCTGCAGTCTTATATCAGCTGAGATGACTCATGTACCGCTTTCATTTGTTCACTTTATTTGAGCTTGCGGCAAAGCAGGTTTTGCAATTTATAATGTTTATTTTGACAATAGTTTTTATGCATTATGCATTAAGAACAACACTCACTAAAGTAATAGACGCAATAAGAAGTAAAAGTTAATGAGTGATCCCAGTTTATGAGCTGATTTTTTGTGAGAAGTGTAATTATATAGGTATAGCATTAGTCGCGGCATATGAACTCATCTCCACTCTTGCTTGCAATGGAAGAACATGCACTATGAAAATACACATCAACATTGTTGTTGATATGAATAAAAGTCTTAAGTGTAAGCTCAAACACAACTTTCTCTAAGTCTCCAATTAGAATTACGATTAGTACTGCTCACGGACGGTTCCCAATCACTGGGGCAGAGCACCACATGCTTGGGGCCCTTTGTGACTTGTGTTACCCGTCAGAGAGGCATGAGGCGAGAGACCCGAAGGACGACCAAATTCAGATGACGATAGGCACAAGGGGACGGGGTCCCTAACGGTTCCAGATTGAAGCCTCCGCGCTTCAATCCCCGATCCTTCGGAGGTTCCCCGAGGGAACCATAGTTCGATAGCACTGGAGGGCGGGCCCCGACACAGAGCAATACCGCGACGACTCCGGAATAAACCTCTACAATGCTCAAGTCACCATTCGGCCGCACAGTTAGTTGCCTGGTCCGTCAATCTTGAAACAGATGACAAGGAAGTAATGGGAACTAGAAATGATGGGCAGAAAGTAAATAAATAAATATCTGCAATATCATGTCCCGGTATATAATTGTTTATCGGGGCATGTATTCCAAATTCTTACAAATATTTCCTATTTCATAATAAACAAATGTTTCATTATTTTACAGATAATTTAAAACCATAAACTAATATTAAACTATAATTTTCCAAATTATATACTACTAATCATTTAAATAAGTGTTTTAAAATAATCTTTTATGTAATACATTTCTATTAATTTACTTTACCACCACATTTTTACATTCATTTAAGGGTATAACTTCAGTTTACACTTATTTTAATTTTAATCATCATTTATAATTTCACTTGTAAAGTTAAACGCATATAAATATATAGTATACTATCTTATCTTCCTTTTATCTTTATTTCTTCCTTTATACTTCTAAATGCTTTATATTTACCATTTTATTTACTATTATATTATTTATATGTATTATTAATTGATTTTCTTGTATTGTAATTATTATTATAATTTTATATTTAATTATTGATATTACTTTATATTCATATTCCTAACATTAATCTATATTCATTTTAAAAATAATACATACCTTTTGTTTTATTTACTCATTTAAATTTAAAAATAATTAACTTCACAAGTTATTTAATTTTTATTACCAATGGGATGTAATAATCCTTCCCAGCATTCGACTGGCGACACGGGGAAACATCCGAAAAAGCCCCATTCAGGAAATCCGGCCAATGGAATCTTACCCGCAGCCTCCCGGATGTCAGTCACACAGGTTTACCGCTGCGCCACCTCGCTCGACCACTCCAAATAGTTATTACTTATTTATTGTAATATTTATAATACATAAAGCAATTTATGCCATATGCTTTTTATGGTATAGTAACCATATAAATATTTCTTGTTATTGGTTTCAATTTGAAACTACTTTTACTTTTCTCCAACGGAAATTCATCTTAGTTACAGCTCTCGTTTGTTTTGCTCCTGACCGTTACAAAGAGAACCGAATTTCAATTACTTCATATAATGACAGCTTTTAAAGTATTTGATTATGGCTTTAGCCTAGTATATTTCTTTATTCCCTTACTTACAAGCAACTAACTAGTAATGCCATTTCTGCTCATTTTTATCTTGGTTAGCATAAGTAGAGAGAAGCATAAGCTTGTGTAAGAATAGTTTGTTACCGAATGCGTAGAAAAAGTCATGTGAATGTAACACAGAATTTGTTTTTTCCATAAAAACTGCAGTTCAATCTGCGACTTCAATGTAATAATGACCACTTGTTCGTTTTGGCTTCCGGACCTGACTGTATGTATGGTGGAAAACAAATCATCACTTCTATATCACAATAGGGGTCCAAGTCATTTTGTAACTAATGAGCCAACGCAGAAACAATTCTGATGCGTTGATTCCCATACCTTTCTCTGTTCATTGAGCTAAAAAAAAATTGTAAAGGTTAATCGAGATAAATTCTATTTGTTTGAGGATACAGCAGGATGTGACTCAGAGCATGTCAATGTAATGGTTTTGAAATGTCATATCCTTGTTTGACCACGTAAAAAAATGTAATTTTCATGTAGGTTAAAAAGAAATAAAGAGTACAGTAGGGTAAAGCGATAGTTTTAAAATGTTTTAAAAACTGGCCACTAAATGATAGCAATGTATTCGGGGGAAAAAAAAAATTGTCTGTTTCAATCACATCGTGCAGTAAGATTTTTTTCTATCTCTTATGATTTATCAGTTATGTACAAGCCATTCAGGACAAAGGAGGTTTCAGAGGCTATTCTCAGAAAATTCAATATAGTGTGAATATTTTTTAATAAATGGCATTTTAATCAAAATCATTAACAGCCAGTTTTGAGATAACCAAAATCCCGACAAATTTTGCATGTAGATTCATTTTATGAAAATCTGCCTGTCGTATCCTTGGAAGATGCTGAATTTGAATACCAATCTTGGTGTGACTTTTTATTTTTGTGTTATACTATTCACAGTTATCCTACGCACACGCACACAAACATACTACCGAACTTTTTCTAAAAATGTGTTGATTTTTGTATGGTTCCTCAATACATGTATTTCCTGCGAAAGCTCGGTATTGAATTGGGGTGGAATACCTTCTCTATCTACGTACATTGCACATGGTAGGAAAAATAAAAATTAAAAAAAAAAAAATGGTGCACAGAGAAATCATGTAAATGTAAAACTTATACGCTGCTAAGAACTCAGTCTACGGGATGATGTGAATCTCGTATGTAGTATTACGTTTTGACTTACCAAATTAAGCTGTTGGATCATTAACTACACTTAAGATTTTGAGAAACACAAATATCTGCTGACAAAATACAGGACCCACCAAATAAGTGAACCGGTGTTCGGATGAAATAATTTTTAGCAGTAAATGATCATTTATGTGACAAGATTTTTACATAAAGGCCAAACACTTATCTTCTTGTTAAAACATTGTAAATTGCTCGCTTTTGTTACATGACAGATAAGCCACCCGAAGCATGTATAGCAGACATTCCAATCCATTACATGCGTAGGCTACAAATAAAACAGCTTGTAAACATGACAACCGGTTCCAACTGAAGTAGATATTTATTCGGCAGAAAATTTAAAATATCACCTGTAGGTATGGTTTCTCTTTCTGAACATATGAGCTTTTGTCAAATATTCACGTAATGAATGCCTCGGTGCTTGCTTTGCCATCATGAGATAATATGTAAAAGCTACAAAGCTCAGCCAACTCTGAAGATAAAGAACTGTAATAATGAAACGTTTTCAAACAGGCAATGCTGAAAGTGTTGGTTAAGATAAATAGGTCCGCAGTTCCATTATCCTTTTTTAAAATTATTTTGGTGATCCTGGAAAGTAAATAAGTTTTATTGCGGAAGCTATTACTATACTTTTAACGAAGTGATTTTTAATTTATTTATTTATTCCATTTATATATAACTTGTACGGTCGCCCTCCGTGGTGTAGTGATTACCGTGCTATCCTCTAAAAACCAAGATTGCAGGTTCATAGCATGGCTTTCTTCGAAAGGAAAGTAAAGCCGTGTAATGTTTATTTGTACGTAAAAGAAACCTATACCTTGAAAGAGTTCCATTAAGATGACTCTCTAATCTACATGTAGCAAATAATTTTTAATAAGCTTATTCTTCTATTTCATGCTACTCGAGATGAACATTAGCAGAAACGGTCTTATTACTTGCTTCCTTATAAGTAGAAGGGAAATAAGGAAATACACCAGGCTAAACCGACAGTCAAATATTTTAAAATAAGGTTGCTCTAGGATTGAAATCCGTTTTCTTTGCGCGGCCAGGTGTTGACAAGTTTCCGAGAAATGTTTTCTTGAAAACGGTCAACTCCATAAAAAAGTGTATATGACATAAATTGTGTGTTTTAACGAAATCTACATTTTTTGTGTAGTGAAATTTTGTCTATCTCTTATGGTTTACCAATTATGCAAAATTGAGCAAAATTCATCCAGAATGAACAAGTCTTCAGGAGCTATTCACAGAAAATTCAAGATATACATTTTATGTATGATGTAAATAGTTTTAATATGCGGAATTTTAATCAAAGAGTTTGATACCAAGTTTAGTATTTAACCGACTTTTCATTTTTGAGCTATGCTGTCCAAAGACACACAACACATGGAGGTACACCACCAAAAGAGATAGTATCAACATTTGTAGAGACTGCCTTTAGGGCAAGTTTGGAGGAGGAGGAGAATAATAATAAAAAATAATAATAGTAATAAACATTCTCTATAAAGGGATGGTGCACCTGTTCTGAAATTTTAGCATTAGTAAGTGTATAATCTTAAGAAGGCACTGGACTTCGGTAGCAAGTTTAACATTTATGTAAAGTTTTCGTTTTTCATGTATGCTCTAGCCACATTTTTAGAGCATCTGAAAATGTCTATATCTGTACCATGCTAATCGAGATAAACAATGGAAGGAATGGTTTTATTATTTACTTCCTTGTAAATGGAAGGGAAATAAGGAGGCTAAAGCGATTGTCAAATTCTTTAAAAGCTGGTCGCTATGTGATACAATTGAAATTTCCTTCTCTCTGCATGGCCAGGAGTAAAACAAAAGAGATATGAGACGTTTGAGAGTATTTTAAAATTGGAAAAAATGAGTGACATAAGTTGTGTGTTTTAACAAGTCTGCATTGTTTGTGTAGTAAGTTTTTGTTCATCTCTTGTGGTTTATTTTAATACTATGATAAATATGATAAACGCGCACTAACGTGCATAATGGTTAATTTTTTGTTGTCTTTGCTATAATCGCATAGAGATCTGTGTTCTTTTTACACCTGGTGATGTGGTATCTCTCAGTGCTTTCCACTCAACGAGCACACGCATTTTTCACTGGGGTCGTGGGAAGCTGTATTCTTGCATATCTTGATTCATAGCCTGTATTGCCAGTTTACTATTGCGTGTCTTAGCTTCTGGTTCGTGCTGGTCCAGTTCCGGTATGTCATAGTGTCTGTGCCAAAGAAGTCTGTTGAGATTTCTTCTCTCTTCTTTATCCTCTTTCTTAGGTGAATCTCCGCATTTCTTGTAAATGGTAGCAGCAGTTGTATTTGTAGGCCCTCTTACGGTTAACCTTGTTGCAATAGTCGTTCAGATTGAAGAGGACTTCAGAGGCTATTCCTTAGAAATTCACAACCTATGTTTTATTTGTCATGCTAATGTCAACACCGTTGGAACACTTTTTAGAAAATCAAAATTTTGAAACATCTTCCGCGTAAAGGTTAGGTTGGCATGGGGAATTTTTTGAAAATTATTCATGTCGCATTTTGTAAAATACCAAGTTTGCTATTTTGCAGTTATTGAGTTCTACTTTTCACACATACGCCCGCGCGCATAGGGACCTTTTTCGGTGTGCCTCAAAACATGCATTTCCGGTGAATTTTAGTTTCAATAATCTGGAAAGTGCTTTTTTTTTACTTTCTCGACTATGTATGTCTGTGCATTGTACATAGTAGGTAAAGAAAGTATTGTATACCACCCAAAATTCGATACGGATGTTTCACCGGAAATACATGTTTTGAAATCCCCTGAATAAAAATAATGTTTATTTTCTCTACCTTTACCGTGTATACGTATACAATTATTGCACATAAAAATTCAATACCGAGATTTCACAAAAAAAAAAATAATTTTTAAAAAAAAGGTCTGTGTGTGTCTGTGCATGTGTATGTTCAGCATAGCTCAAAAACGAAATGACCGTTAAATACCAAACTAGTTATTTAAGTTTAGTATCTTCAGGAAAAATCCTCCCATCCGAAATTACCCTTTAAATGGAAATAATTTTAAAACCCTTTTTTTTTTAAATGTCTCTAACCACTTTGATTAAAATACCATATATTAAAGATATTTACATGACAAATAAAATGTGTATCTTGAATATTCTGGGAATAGCCTCTGCAGACCTTTTCAATCTTGATGAATTTTCTATTACTAGTAAACCGTAAATAGACAAAAACTTAAATATTGATCTTAATACGGTACTCAATTATGTCATATCATTGTTCTTGTGTAGTTAACCATTTCCGAGATATTCCTTGTTATTGGTTTCAGTTTTAAAATACTTCAACAGTTTTTCTGAAACGGAATTTAGTCATTTCTGTTTCTTTTATTTTCCTTTATTTCCCCTCTACTTACAAGGAAGCAAGTAATACACCATTTCTGCTGATGTTTATCTCGAACAGCATGAAGTAGATAGAAGCAAATGTTGTTTGCGGGATAGGTAGAGAAAGTGTTGTTCTAAGATGTCTTGTAATAGAATTGCGGCACTGATCGTTGCTATGCGAGCTTGAGCAATAGGAAGACTCGATGCATAAAATGACGAGAGCATAAAAAGAACAGGCGAGGCGCTTCATTGCTACACTCCCATTATGCTACAGTATAAGCGAATAATTCGTTATGAATGAAGAGAGGTGAAGGTGGTGATCGGAAAGTGCAGTCGGTCGACAAGCTTGTTAGAGGATGAAGCCGTGAAAACGTTTTGACCCCTGACCCGGACACGTGTACCACACAATGACGGCCGCCATTAAATCAAAACGGTCCGCCAACACAAACCACAAGATAAAATTAAATTCTCTTTTCACTCCACAACCGCCAGGGAAGTTTATGCGTCGACAGGAAAATATATTTCTCCTGAGGTCGGCCGACATCAAGTTCTGAAGCAGCGCATCCTACAACATGGGCCTTATACAGCATTACTACAGTAAATCCTGTGTTCTCATGGTGCCGTTTAACTGATAAACTTCTGTAACGGTCTGTATAATAGACGGTAGAAAAACTACAAAGCTTTTATTTGTCAAAATGTTAAATGTTTTTTCATCTTAATGCATCTTCTCAGACAGGAGTAAACCTCACAAATATTATTACCGCAGGGTTTCATTAATATCTGCCTCACAAAATTGAAATAGAAATATCATAACTGGAGTCTGGATGTTAGGCCGAATGCCTTTCTTGCTGGGTGATGATACGAGGGCAATCCAGACGAGTTTGCAAAATTAAATAATAGCGAAAGATATCAGCACAAAACTTAGTTTACAAAGTTACTGTACCTTACTCAATTCCTCAATGTAATCTCCTTTCTCTCTAGGCATTTATTGTCACATGGTACCAGTTTTTCAATGTGATGTTATACTTTTCTACCGCCAAAGACTTTTTTTTTTTTTGAATGCACAAAATGTTAGGTCAATCGATTGTTATAGGCAGATAACACAAGTGTATGGTGATAATGCAGGAATGAGTCTTCAGTAGTCTTCAGTATGCACGACAAAGACCGGAGTGGAAGTTCATCAATCGTTATGAAGGAGTTGCAAGTAAATGCCGATAAAAGAATTAAAAAACTGATGTTTCACTTTGGACGCGACATTTGAGTGAAAAAAATTCCGGACCTCAAAATGGCAGTACATCTTGACTCAGATTTTTGGCGGTAGAAGAGTATAACATCTTCACTGAAAAACCGGCACCACGTGACAAATACCTTGATAGCAATGGCGATTCGTTGAGAAATAGAATAAGATACTGTAACTTCCTAAATGACATTTTGTGTTGATATATTTTGTTATTATTTAGTTATGCCAAATCTTTTGTTACTTTCTGGATTGCACTCGTAAATCCAAAGTTAGTAGATATAATCATGTTTTGATGAATTTGGATGTGACAGCATCAATTTTTATGTTGCATATTTAACATCTAGCTGCTTATTTGAATTATGAATGCCTATTTTTGCCTTTTAAAAACCAACTTCATTTGCACCCTCTATACCCTGTACAATGCTGCATTTTCTGAGGTTTCACCGGACATGTTTGAGGACCCTTGAATTAAAAAAAAATAGAAAAAGGTCTGTGTGCGTGTCTCTGAATAGCATAGCTCAAAAATGAAAAGACGGTAGAATGCTAAACTTGGTGCATTAGTGTTTTCCAAAGATGCGACAAGAAGATTTTTAACAAAATCTCCCCACCGCAAACTACCATTTACATAGAATAGCTTGATTTTCTCAAAAATAGCTCTAATGATTTTTGATTAAAATACTAGATACATTTTAAATCTATTTACACCATAAATGAAATTACATTTTGAATTTTCTGGGAGTAGTCTCTTAATCCTTCTTCATTCTGGATGACTTTGGCATATGTGATAAACCTAAGAAATATACAAAAGGTTACATTACAAAAAATGTAGATCTCGCTAAAATATACAATTATGTCCAATATAGTTTAAGTGTACAGTTTCCGAGATATTGCTTTTTATTGCTTTAAATTTTCCAACACTTACACTTTTCTGTAATGGGAAATCGTCAGTCGTGTTCTTTCCTTCTTTTTCCTTTACTTCTGACCATGCAAACATCGAAATTTCAGAGTGATCACTTAGCGACTTGCGTTTAAAATATTTGATTTTCAGTTTAGGCTAGTGTATCTTATTATTTATTTGCAAATAGCTCGACAACCCCAGGGTTTGAGTCTGTTCAGCTCTAGGGTACACACAACTCAATGTAGTGATGATAAGTAAAGAAATATATAATAATTTGTGAAACTTATGGAAATAAACTTATTATTATAATTATTATTTATCTTTTACCTGCAAGGAAAAGTAATAAAGTTATTCCTATTCATGTTTATTTCATTTAGCATGGAGTGGATAGAAGAAATAGACCTTAAGTATAAGAGGGGAAAGCAAAATAACAGCTAGGAAATGAAGTTCATGAGATATGCAGCAGATACACCAAGTGGAATCACAAATGCAATAATGAGATGTTGAAGGAACTACACATAGAGCCAGTCATCAAATACATATAAAAAATCAGAATAGCTCGATGAATAATTTTCAAGATATGAATTATGGAGAAAGTAATGTAAATGATTATTATACTACACTACTTGATACCACGTACAGTTATGGCGGTTTTATGCCCAAAAACAAGGCACATACAGTGTAATTACATAACCTAAGATTACAATTATGTTGCTTTTAACATAAATCTGTGGCAGTCAATTTCACTCCACACCCACTTTCAGATTAATAATCGTATCTTGGGTGTCCTTTATATATCCGAATTAGGATATTTCTAATTGGAAGATTCTTCTGAATGACATTAAACAAAGAAGTTATATAAATCTTTATTTTAATGATCCACAAAGTTTATATTTGAATAAGCCTGCAGGTATGAAATAAGTGACTGCATATAGACTGGCAGAAGGAAATTAATTATTTACGTCAGAAACTGTCACACTGATTAATTAAAGTGATCGTAGTCTTTTATGTTATGACATCTTAAAACTGCAACGTTTAATTACGTCGAAAAGTAGTTGCAATAATCCGTGAAGCAAATAGAACAAGTTTCACTCATACATCTCATGCTAATTATTTTCATTTAAGCTTAAAAACTTCGAAGCTTATCCTTAATGAAGATTTTCTTTGCTGGGATCACTGAAGCTGTTAAAGCTGTACAAGTACAAATGAAGAAACATGTTATGTGGAAGATGCGATAACTGAGTCTATTTGTATTTCTAATTTTCCACAGAGATTTAACATGGTTCTTATTCAGATGTTGTATCAGATGGAGTGTCAGTTATTTAAACAAGAAGTGGCATCAGGTAGGTGTTGTAGTTAAGAACGGGTTCAGCGAGCATGGTAGCTTCAACACTGGATTCTCTGACCTAAATCGGGTTCATTAATTTTGTGTTCATACGAGGGAGGAGTATTTACTTTACCATATATCTACAGTAATTATAGGAAATATATGCCAACATTTTTCCAGAAATGCATATTTTCAGATCCTTTGAATCCAGCATAAATGAACAACTAAAAGTCAGATAAATAACCAAACCTGGTGTGTAGGTTCTGCTTCTTCAAGAATGCAGTAAGAAGAATGTTCGAGAAAATACCTTTACCCCAAACTACGCTTATTTGGAAAATGTTTGTTAAGTAACAATTAATGCGCACTGATTCACAGTGAGAAGCGTACTGTACTGAACAAGTCTGTATTACCGTTCCATCCGGTGACTTTCGCATAGAACACGCATATAATATTCGTGAGAATGCGTTTTGTTTACATCTGACTCCCGCATATACCGGTGCATTGTAAAATGTAAGATGATTTCGCTAGGTTGACCACATAGCAAACCCCTACTCCTCCATTTTGAGCAATAACACACACTCCCTCTCTCTATGTTTGCTCGTTCACTCCGCCTTTCACCCTTCCACACCTTCCCTACTGCGAAATGTCCGAGATGAGCTAGCCTCAGACGGTCACAGAACCTTTACACCTCGGTTTGCACACGTGAGATTATATGCATTAGAGAGGGCCTGCTCTAATATGACGCATTTAATGTTGACGCATTTAGCGCAATAGAAAGGCTTCTGGTAGTGTCTTTATCTTCTATAATATTCTGCACTTTATTTTTCCCACATGCAGCATATAACTCAGCAGGCGGAAGTTGTTCATGCTTTTTGTTAGTAGCTTATCGCCCTTTTACCTGGTTGGTCATATCGGAAATTGGTGAAATGCTGCTCAAATGATCCCGGGGCCCATGGAGCTTAAACTTCTCAGGATAAAGGAAAACCTCGAAAAACAAGAAGAAACATCCGGGTAACTCACCCCAAGATTCGAACTGGCGACCTGTTGAATATTAGGCAGACACGCTACCCCCACACTACCCAGTCGGGCACTGCTTATCTTTCTTAATTCTGATAGCTGTAAAGCACTGTAGAACGCAAAGACTAATATGGCACTTTGGTGTCAGTATTTAACTTGACAATTAAACCATATTTTTCATAATTGATAATAACAATACATTGAAATAGTATCAGATTGAGGGACCTCCAGTAATTGGAGCACAGCATCGCGGGTAAGCCATAGTGAATTCTTTGTACTTCCAACGTGACCCTTGGGAGGAAGGTATGAGAGGAGATCCAAAGGACGACCAGATTCGGACGACAATGTGCACTAGGAAGTACACGGTTTCCAACGATTCCAACATGACAAGAATCCTAACGTTGGCTGGCCCTGCTTAAGGTGACAGATAATCTGTGAAATATGGAAAATCCACAGTATGTAATATCTTATCAAAATCTATACCAGTTAGTACACGCAATAATGTGATGTTCATACCATGTAGCAAAATTCTAGCTTATACCTATAGTTAATTAAATAGTACTTTTTATGATCTAAATTTATTGTTCTAATAAAAATGAGCAAGTGTGATGCATTTTAAAAACTATTCATATAAAAATTCCAGTTTTACAGCAAACGAATTTACAAATATATGTTATACTATATTTTTATATTAGCCCTAATTAGTGTAGAAAAAGTTCGTTTGCTCCAAAACTATTGATTTTTCAAATTTTAATAATTTATATATTAAGATTTAAGCCTTATTTCATAAACGTATATGACTAGTTTCGTTAATGTGCTTTTGAGAGCATTTGAAGTTAATTAGTGAAGTTAGTTTACATCGTATGGAACATTTTTAGTATGGAAAAGTGTTGGTAAAAAGTTTGCGAGAAAATAAGGTTTAAAGTTGGGAGTGCTTATTAATATCTAAGCATGCGCCTCCCATTTATAGCTTCAATTATTTGGTACCTAGCTAAAATGCATCAAGTGGAAAAAATTAAATAGTTTCTTAACGTTTAGAATTCATATCATTTTATTAAGAAAAAAAAAAAAAGAAGAATCTTTTAAATTTTCCCAGGGACTAGATGAGAAATTCCCAGGACAGAAGGGGAGAGGACAGCAGTCCCGCCAAGCGTCAGGCTGAAATCTATCCACAGTGCAAACTCTTAACATCCTGCCCATACACAACCGTACGCGTCGGCTACAGGAATGACACAGATGAAAGGAAAATAAGCGGGGAAATTTGTGTAAGAAGAGCAACTATCCTGGTGTACAAATACCGATCTGGGGAACCCATTAAAAAAAGAAATTCTAGAGTGGCAGGCTCGAAGGAAATCGAATTCGAGACCTTGCGCCCTTCACACGTTACCGTAAGGTCATTTCGCACGGCCATTGAATTTATGTGTCATTGTACCCCGCAAATTAAAAAAAGAAAAGAAGGAAAAAGTGTGCAAGGTTCAAACTACTTGGTTAGTCATTGTAAGAAAAACTACTTCCCAAATATGTAAGTAATAGATAGTTTTCAATATCGCAAGACAAGTTTAAAATTAAATTGAAGAGCTAAATGCAAGAACAAAACTTTATTCCTATTATGCATTTAGATTTTCAATAAGCATTCAACGAAATGTCTTGCATTTGATTTTTGTAGGTATTTCTCATAATTTAATAAATAGTATTAAACTATATAATCATTCGATAATTAGTATATTGAGTTTGGAATACTCTCTCTTATTATTAAAGATTTTCGTTATAGCAAATTATGTCGTCCTGAATATACCCGGGTTCGATCCCACCTGTGAAGATGCGGATTTTAAGTCCCAGGTATTAGACCCGTGGCCATTCAGCATCACTATGAAGTGAAGAGCTGCGATAGGCAGCAATTTCGATAGTCAACATTCCGGCTGGCGGAACCGTGATGCTGGCCAGATCACCTCCCTTATCGGTTGGATGATCGTCCACCTGTACCGTGAGTACGCGGGCGTGAAGCCGGCATTCGTGTTAGCAGCCCCAGGCTCAACAGGGATAACGGCATGAGTTTTTTTTATTATTATTATTATTATTAATAATAATAATAATAATAATAATAGTAGTAGTAGTTGTTGTAGTAGTAATAGTAGTAGTACGTATTATTATCATTCATCATTATGACAAATTGTGACACTGCATGTAGTAAATACTTCAAGTAAACCAAATTATTACATGTACAAGTCCGTAAAAATCGCTGCAGAGTAACTACCACGACATTTTGATTAATTCAATTAATGCAAATGATTCATTATTTCTGTGTCAAGAGAACTTCTTTACATATGTCAACGACTACTTGAGAAACGAGTAACTTGTATAAACTCTCGAAGCACTAAACAACTGATCGATTATCGAGTGTCATGCAGATACCGACAAAAGTAAAAAGCACTGACCAGTAAGTACGACCATGCGTACCGTGGAGGAAGTATTTTTATAAACAATTTCGGGAGGGGTTGAAACATTATACTAAAGTCGATATTCATTTCCAGCTCGAATAATAATGAACGAGACCGCACCATTGATCAACTACTTGATTCATATGATCGATTACGCGATCTTTTAAAAGCCGGTTCTTCAGCCTGCCAGTTAGTATAACACGCTTTCAATTGGCAAATAGGCTTCTATATGTGTTTGAAGCTGCTACAAAATATTCTTTCTAATATATCTCAAAGATGTTGATGTAGAATTATTTCCATAATTGTGATTGTGTTTAACTGTTGAAAACAAACTCAGGCGCATAGACGAAATCACTTCACGATATCTACATAAAACAGGTTGATACTTGTAAACCCTGCGGTTGTACGCGTATCCCTGCATGTAAATCCTAACCAAACGTAAACAGGTACTTAAGTGAGGAGAAATAAGAAAAATATCTGATGGGTTACGTTCCATGACTTTCTCTATCCTTTAATTTATCAGATGGACTTCAACTATTCTTTAGAAGAGCTTATTTTTCTACATATTCCGTTTTAAACGAGACAAAGCGAATAGCGATATTCAAATGTTCAAGAACTGGACCATACATGTTGACTTTAAAATACTGTTTCAATCGCGAGAAACAACTTCAAGTTGACAGCACTTTAAAAAGAATGACAAGTTAATGATCAATTCGAGTCATTATATTATTAACAGTTTATATTTCATTGATAAAGTATTGTTGTTATTATTGTTCGTCCATCTCTTCCTGCGCAATCTAGCTTTTAGGCCAGAAGTCGGATTGATTGCCCCAGACCCGTCTATTACGTACCAAAAGGTATTATTATGTCTTTTTTTTTTTTTTTTTTTTTTGTTTTTTTTTTTTTTTGTTTGTTTGCGATATGGCGAGGGAAGTGCGGAGTTTCAAAGGTAACATATTATATCCCACCCCTATTTTATACATTAGCGTATTGTTTCAGCTTCCTGTATCTTTCTGTGCCTACAACAAATTGTACAACAAAACTATTTATGTTTAAAATGAAATAGGAAGAAAAATATACTTTTGTAAGAAAATTGAGTGTAGAATCTCATGTGGCCGAAATACGTGGCACCGTTTTTGTTTGCCATTTTCTAACGCAGTCCTGTGGTGATTTTCTTAGAGATTTTCTGCTACAAAAATTCTGAGAAGTACTAAGGTGTGGAAATATCGCATCACAGTAAGGGATAAATCACATGTTTGCAACGCTATGTTAATCGAGTTGGCGATCTCGGAACGGAAAACCCTGTTATTTGAAATGCTAGATTGCCGGCCTGTAATCTGCAGGTGCGCTATTGCGAGTAAACAGCTTCCAGTCCTCATCGCCGTAAATTGGACAGTATCGGGCCGTAAGAGTTTTGGGCTTGTTAAGGTTCCAGATGGTCCGTGTGGGTGGGCAGACGAAGAGGTCTCCCAGAGAACGTTCATCCTAACTCAGCATAAACAGATCCAGTCTGCAAGACACATCAAGGACTGGGTAATGTAATTACTTAACGGATTAGCGAAGGCAGTTCTACAACTACTGCTGCTGGGACAAGAAACAAGTTCACCAGTGTGCATTGTCACTCATCTGGGACAGGCGAAAATAATAATCATTATCACACGACCCAACAAATGCAAATTAGACCATCTTTGGTAAGGTAGAATCAAACTGGCAAATTAAATGTCATAGCCGAATTTGAACCATGAAACTTTGGCTTTCCGTGACGTTACTCTAACTAGCTTAGCTGCCAGTGCAACATGTCTGTCGACATTAATATCTCCAACTTATTAGCATTTTTTCCCAGAAAACCATAAGACATTCCTAAATTTAATTTGAGATAATATGCCCTAATGGCGTCCGAGCCAGATGGCTCAAGCGTTTCGTTTGCGACTGGCATTCGGGTGACCATGGGTTCGATTCCCGCGGGCGACCTCTCTGGCCTATGTTTTTTCTGGGGTTTTCCCGGATCACCAGGAGAACGCTGGGGAAGTTTCTTCATTCTCCCGAACTTCTTGTCCCTTTAACCGGTTTCTTTCAGGGTTATAAGTGTCGGTGAGTCTGGTGGCGCCTCTCCGCGGTGGTGAATGCGCTTGGAAATTTAGCTCTCGGCGGCGGGATGACGCTGTAGTTGTGAGCAGGATTTAGGGACTTAAGCAGGCATAGGCCACGGGCTCCTAGCGCTCCCCATTGAATTGAACCGCTTGGACTAAGTTAGGGAGATACCATGGTGGCTCTTTCTCCGGTGGTCAGTTTTGGCCTCCCGTCGGATAATCTCATGTCGTCCTATCCTCCTGGGGACTGACAGACAATAATCCAATGGTGAAATCAATATGGAATCTCCTCCGGAATGTACCAACCAACCCTAATATCGACTTACATTATCGTAAGTAATTTTAAGTTTCGGATTTCAAAGTTAACGTTTATTAGCCTGATTTTACCGTTCCAACTCATGGAATACTTTTTTTATCACAGTAAGTTGGAATGCCGTTGGTCCCGTGTCGTAGATTTACGGCACGTAAAAGAGCCTCAAGCCTGCTAGAGCAAAGTTAAGCGGTCTTTCACGCCCAATTTAGAATGGGACGCTGAGAACCATAGCACTTAAAGAGCGTCCATAAATAACACGTCATTTATTTTATTTTTATTGAAAACTTCAATACCACGGTCTATACTCGAACCAGGTATCGACTCTCATGTTTGATGTTCTTACCGTCTCAGCTCCAATAGAAGCTTTTTTATACTTCTTATTAATAATGATAAATGCTTCCGACATTTTGTTGTAGCTACATAACGCATTCAGGGACCTAGTACGATAGTAAAATGGTTAATGCTGAATGTAATATTTTGAGTGTTCCTTGCATGGCCTCATGAAAAGCAAAAGAATGGACGTAAAATTTCAGACTGAAATATAGGACATTCCTATTAATGCTTAATGTTCATTTATGTCTAGGATTGCACTGTAGTGTGGGAGCAGCGTCTCTGCCTCATATTCAAGAAGCCCCTAGTTCGAATCTCGGTTAGAGTGAGCCATTGGAAACGCTATATCAGATGTTCCCAATATTAAAGATAGGCACTATTTATCAAAGCCTAATATTATAATAGGTATTTCTATAAATAAAGCTATACTGAAAGCATGAGCAGACATAAATTTGGTCATCTCCGATTAAGGATCCAGGTTGACATAATTCGGCCCTGGAATTTCCATCAATTAAATAAAGAAATTGATTAGAAGGTAGAGCAATACAATTATAACTACTCTAGAAAAAATTAAATCAATAAGAGGTGAATAGTATTTTGCTAAAAATACCTGTAATATTTTGAATTCCTTCATCGTCCGATGATAACCAGGTAAAAGGAGGTTAAACTATAATAAAAAACAAAACAAACAAAAAATTAAGAGACCTTTATAGGTTACTCACAGAAAGTTTAAAATGAGTTTTATTCGTCGTGTAAATCTGTCAGACATATGGTATTTTAATAAAACCCGTTTTATTAGTTTTTAGAAGATCAAACATAACGGAAAAGGTTTCATGTAATTGGTAATTTTGTGTGAGGATCTTCTTGAAACCCTTCGTGTCTCAACTCGGAAGCTACTGAATCTATCGTGCATGTATCCGAAATTTTGTTTTCTACTTGTGTTACACATATGTGCGCGCTATTTTATGCATTGAGCGATCAGTGATAGTAATTAAGATGTATGTTTATGAAACGAGCGAAGAGAGTGTGTCTTAAGTTTAAAATATTTATAAATTATGTTTTAACCGGCCGGAAGGGACTCGGGGCGTTAACCACGTCCCAATGGGGACGCAGCGGTCGGGCGGTAAGCCTTGGTCCGACTTTGGGCTGTTGTACCACGAGGTTTAGTTTATAAATTATGTTTAATATTCTACGCTTATCCGAGTCAATAAGTGCAATGTATCTTCTGAAAATGAGGTTATGCATTTAGATTTTCTCCAATCCACCAACTGTGCACAGACTTTTTCATGCATGTTTCTGGATTTTTTGTGGCAATATGTTATTAGTCACATCGTGTGCCTTTGCAGAACTTTTCAGCGTTGTAGCATCTCACGGTCTGTTCTCTACTCTCACTACTTTTTCTTCGATTGAACATACGAAAATAACGATAGTTGTGCTTCAACAGTTTGTGCCTGGTAGTGTTACAAGATATGCGGAGATGCGAAAGCATTGCTTGTTACATCTGGATCTTCTGATTGATGAAAACCTGCATTTTAATGAGGTCAATAATAGTTCAGGTACCAGAAGTATATAATTGCTAATTTACGCATGGTTGAACATAAAATATGTATATTGCTTGGGGGGATCTTAAAACACCCTATACCTAGTTTTGCATGGATTGCGACACTTCCGCTATTTACCTACTTTACCTTGCTAGTTAATAATTATCTACATATTTTAATCCACATATTGGTGTATACCTATGTAAACCAATTACAGTGAGAAACAGTATAGTATAGACTGCATAGTAAGCATAAAGAAGATACTCATGTTTGGATACTGCTGGCGCCGTTGCTCAAAGTTTGGAAGTTTGAATAAGATTGTGAATGTGTGTTTGATGTAACGTAAAAAGGCCAATAGAAATAAAACATGCCATGACAACTATATACAAGTTACCAATGGTAACTTGTATATAGGCAATATGCTCCAAAGGATAAAGACTCCTCTATGGTCTAGGGGCAACATATTAACCTCTGGTTTCCAAGGTCACGGGTTCCAGCTCAGCGCAGGTCGATGCATATTTTTCGGGCGTAAAACTCTTTACCATGGCTTCCTTAGGAAGGAGAGTAAAGTCGTTGGTCCTGTGTCGCAGAGTTACGGTAAAGCCTGATAAAGAGCAAAATTAAGCGGTCTTTCACGGCCAACAGAGAATGGCCGCTAAGAACCGTAGCATTTAATGGGCGTCCATAAATAAAACTGCATTTTAATTTTTCCAAAGGTTAAAGGCCACCATTAACTGCAGTGGTTAGAGGCGGGATGTAAACGGAAATGTATCTACTGTTAAACATTTGATTGTTTTAAAGTTTTATTACGAAGCCGGTTTTCAAAACTCACATAACACGTAAATTGCATAGATGGAAAGGGAGATAGTTCATAGGGAGAAAGATTGAGAAAGAGGAATGCATTATAGAGGGAAAGAGGTAGGAAGAAGGCAAAGAGAAATAACACAAGCAGAACTGCTATAGGGTATCTAGTTGCATGAGTGAGTTGAGGCCTGGTATCAGGAAATCTGGGCGAGGACAGAGCGACGACAGAGGTAGGCGTGAACTGACATGGTGTAGAACTAAAAGGAGGCCGAAGTGTCGAATTCCTTGCTAAGTGAAGGGAATATCTTAATTAGTAGCATTAGGTGAGTGAGGTATGGGGCCTTTGTGTCGCCGCCTCCTCCCCACCCACAGTTTCCAAGGATTACTGCCCAAGATAAATGGGCCGTGTGAATGGATCCGGTCCGGGACAGCTTAACATCGCTACAACAGGATTAAGTGTGGGAAACATCCAGGATTTATATATATTTCTCTCTTTTCAGGTTGGTAACACTGAGACTGCTAGTTATAGTCATGGATTCACGACAGATCGGTGCCTCGGCGCCAATCCCATCTTACTGTAAGTGAATTTCTAATCCAAGCTAGATTTGATATATCTTTTAGTTATACTTCTAAACACGCAGTTTAATCTTTAAGCGAATTCCATTTTATCCTAAAGATAAGCGTTCTTTATTTATAGTATTTAAATAGAACAGAAAATATTTGTCTCAGTTTTAAAAAATAAATAACATAGCTAAATTAACGGAGAGAAATGTTTCGTTTTTAATGTGCGGAAGAAATAAACGATAAAGCAGTTAATGTGCTGAGAAGTCTTTTACTTTATTATTTTTATAAGTTATTGAAATTACATCAATCTGACGGAGGAAACGGAGTCAAGGTCAACCTTTTTACTGACGTTTTTAGGAGCTCCTTCGGTTTAAAGCATATGTTGATGTCTTTTCCAAGTGTGTAAAAAATTGCTCTATTAAGGCATATAAAATAAGGTTAACAGCATACAAGGTTGAAAAAAACGAAGGAAGTTGATATTAGTGACATATAAAAAATCTGGAAAAGCTCCAAACGCTTAGATAAGCTATATATACTTAGTGCAGAAGCGGAGGAGAATTTCAGCACTGTCACCAAAGTTAAGCCTACTGGATCTATTTAAGCTCCGGGATTCCAAATTGAGAACCATCGGCTCTTCCTTCGATGTCTCTCCTCCGTCCTCATCTAGCGGAAAATTCTATACCAGTGAAGTAATAGTTCGCTCCTCAAAATGTATATTGTTGCACATTCCTTTAAATACGATCATGATGAAAAAGACTAAAATAGTGCATAATAGATTAACTACTATTCATGAAACACAGGTTTGTGTACAGATATAATGCTTTATCTACTGTATACTTTACATAGTACTGTTGAATAACACAGGTTACGTTATTATAAATAAACATATAAATATAATTTCCGCGTTTATGTGCCAATGCTTATTAGAACATAAAATGCAGTCGTGAAACATTTCATTCTGGAAACTATATTGGTCCCGTCTGCCTTTGGTTTGTCTTCGCTGCTCAAAACCGGCTGTTAAAGGATGTGTTCCTTGTGTTTATAAGTAAACGTGCAGGTAACTTCAACCTTTACGTACTCCAAATGCGCACTCTATTGATGGGGCACAGGCTGCTCGTTCCTTCTAGTCGCACGCCCTTCAGGAAGATACAGTGAGCTAGCCTACTCTTGATAAACAGGTCAGCAAATAGTTTATATTACAATAACAAACCGCTCTACTTCCTTATAATTAGGTTTCGAGAATGCACGGTAAAGGTGAGTAAGGGACTTGCATCTAATCTTTCATTTAAAAATATCATTCATCAAGAAATGGAGCGCGATTGTACCAGTATGTGAATTACAATAGTTTTAATCACCATTGTATACATAGGTGAAGCAGGACATGATGTCAGTTTCGGAATCGGTTAGTAAATTGTTTGTTTTGTTGGTTTTTTAATTATATCGACCAGCACTAAGCGCTATACAGGTTCAGGAGAACACATTAGAAATACATAAAGTAATAAAAGAAAATGAACATGATTTGAGGGTCAGCCTTTGGCCCCCTCTGTCACAAACGAACTTAGGTCATCACTTTTTGATTGTTCGGGGGATTTTGGACTCACTAATGTATGACAACCATGAGAAACGACTCTTGATTCAATAGATCCCCACAGAACGTCTTCTTAGGGAATAGGTTAGGATTAATAAACGGGCCCCATGGCACTAGGGCCGAGCATCTGACATAGGTCTAAAGCCGTTTGCCTCTTACTTAACCCCAGGAAGCGAGGGATGAGGGGAGAGACACGAAGGGCGACCAGATCCGAATGACAACGGCTGCAGGCAGGTACGGCTTCAGTTGGAGCACCTCCTAGCTGCCCGAACGAATCACTAGAAGGAGCTCCAAACCCACAGGCGGTCCGAACAACAACGCCAGAATAAGCCTTTTACAATGCGCAAGCCATCAATCATCCAGCCGCAACATCCCGAACACCGTCATCTCGTCCTTCAACCTTAAATCAACAGGAAGTGGTGGACCGGATAATTCGAGGGATGTAATGAACCCAACTAGTAGCATTTGCCTGATGACCCAGGAAAACCCCGGAAAAATACCAATCGGTCAGGCAGGCTGGCCACGGGGATCGGACACGCGACCTCCTAAATACGATCACAGACGAAACTGCCTGAGCAATCTAGCTCATTTTACCTATGAAGAAATATATTGTATCGGATACGTAGCGAAGTGTTTGGGGAAAAGCAAGGTGCCTTGAATGGATGTGCTTAGCAATGTTACTGAGTCCTAGTTCGCGACGAAGTTGGCAAAATGTCCCGTGGCAGTTTCCTTTCTGTACGTATGAGGTTGAAGTGAGACTGTCAGACCAGAATAAAGGTCAAAGAAGGCGCAGCTGAATCATCTGCGGCTAATTGCAAGCGGCTGCAGCCATCCTCAGGCAAACTCTGAAAGTTCAGGTCATTGCTGTTAATTGTTTTACAGTGTTTTATGTACGAGCGTAAGCACGGTGGCGAAATAAGGTCCATTGTTATAACGCGCTTTGCGAATAATTAACGAGAAACAATACAGCAAAGCGAATTTATGATCTATTGTAATAAAAAGTTATGTTGCGCACCTTGTCATACGCCTTTCAAGTCCACTCCAACCACACAATTTGAAAAATGGAAGGCACCTTTAGTTTTCTCTGTAGGTGTTTAAATTACTTCCTTGATCAAGTTGAGTTGACTGACTTCTTCGTAACCTACACAGATATAAGTAAGGAAGCTAAAAACCTGTGCAACCAATTCAGTACCACCTACCTATATAGCAGCGGAGGTGTTGCATTCCACCTTACATTTAGATTTTACCGAAATACAGTATTTGATGTGATCGAGTCCGAATTAAAATATGCAGCATTTTAACTACTCAACTGCTTGCTGCAATACTAGTAAGTAGAGAAAGTGTTGTATTCCATCCAAGAATTAGGCGCTAAGATTTCACCAGAAAGACAAGATTTGACACTCCCTGAAAAAAATAAAACAGAAAAAGGTCCGTGTGATGTATAAAGTATAACTTAAAAATATGATATGCATTCACGTGCTTTTCTCTATCCATTTTTATCATCATCTGCAGATAATTTCATTGCAAGGGGATTAAGGAATGCTGTAAATTTAATGTATAGGTTGAATTTTCTAGAAATAATCTATGAAGTTCTCTTCAATCTGAAAGGCTTTAGCATAACTGATTAACCATAGCAGTAAAATCTTAGTATAAAAAAATGTAGATTTTGACAAAGCACTCAGTTTATCTAAAAAAGTAAGGCAAAGAGAATGGAATTAGCGTTTTTTTATTTTGTTTTTGCTTTTTTATGTAATATACTGCTTTAGCTTATTGTATGCTCCCCTACAATGAAGTAGCTAACTGTGTAATGAAAGGTCGTCTACACAAAAGAACAAACTTAGCCTTAGAGAGCAGAAGAGGTTTCACAGCACTAAACTGGCCGGCGGTGAAGCGCGAGGCTATAGTGTAAGTTGAACTCTTGCACCTGTTTGTTAGCTGACGCAATACAGTGCGTATTAAATGAAATGCCTTTATTTGGGTACCGATATTTTGTTCCCCATGAAGTGTTTGAGACAACACTTTTTATCTCTAGCGACAATTAAAAGGCAAAGTATACAAAGCAAATCCATAGATTTTAGAGGAAATGAAAAATATCGTTCATGAAAAAATTACTGTCATTCTCAGAAGGAACTGCAGTGCGTAATGGTTACTTTTCTAAGCAAGAGCCAGAAATGCTTGAACAACGAAGGGAGCAGCTTTCAACATCTCCTGGCTTGATATATTTAAGAGCTTTATGTTTAAGGGTTTACTTTTTGTTTCGTTGTTAAAAAATAACTTAAGCAATCAACCCGAATAGTTTCTACGGTCGTGTTGTCATCACCCCTTCAGCGCGCATATGAACCAGCACCCCAATTAAGAGCTTTTTTTTTTTTGGTGGTGTTTAACGCCCGCTTTTACTGCTCTGGCACCGCAGGCGATGACACTGATGATTCATGAAGATGGAGCCCCGGTGGAATGAGATGGCGGGGGAAACCGGAGAACCCGGAGAAAACCCGCCCCTGCGCCGCTTTGCCACCACAAATCTCACATGCGGTCGCTTGGGATCAAATGGTGAGAGGCGAATGGTCTGACCACTCGGCCACGGCGCGGCCTATAATTAAGAGCCGCGAAACCTATTCTGCTCTATGCTATCACTCACAAGGGGCTATTTTCACATTGTTATCGCAGAATGAGCTCAAACTTTTTGTAGTGAAAGTAGATCGAACATAGAAATAACTCGTCTGGACTTTCTCTCTCAAAGAGTGAGAATTTGTAAAGTTTTAAATTCAGACGGCTGACTTTAGGCCTGTCTTCCGCCAACGATCAACTGTCTGGTACTGTGCCAGGCGCTGATAATAAAGTACTTTGTCCAGATGGTGGCTACAAATATAACATAACTTACAACCAAGAATTTATGTCGGGAAGACATAATCGGCTGCAATTATGTTTCGTTCTTTTCACAGTGATGTGTGCCTCCAGGGAAGAGAAGGGAGAAAACCTGATGAGGGAAACATTTCACATTTTTAAAAGTTCTCTCGTTTAGTAGTTTTAAACGCCGATATATTGTAAGAAAAATAGAATTTATTAGAGAATCGTTCTAATTTGTAAATAAGTTTTTCGGCCCAAACTAGAGTTTATGGGAGAAAAAGCAGAGACATGGATATTTTTATTTTCGATCTACTTTCACTATAAAAAATCCCAGCTCGATCTGTAACACTAATGTGGCAATGACCCCTATACGTATGCGCCTCCCTGGGCCTGTATATCAGAGAATAGCCTAGCTCAAAATTGTGAAGTTGTGTGAATACCACAAGCTGGTATCTGGCTCTTCTAAGGATGCAGTACGAACATGTTCAAGAAAATTCCCCCTCCGACGTGTTAAATTAGTACTTTGGAGAAGGCAAACATTCTACATTAGGCTTCACATAGCGTTATTTTCACTATACCTGTATCATACAAACATCAGACTAAACTATAAAGCGTGAGCTAGGCTACCGCAGAACTAGGTCATTCAACCCGATATCTGATACGATTCAGTCGATTTATTCGTTTCCAGTTAGTGTGGAATATGCAACAATAAACTTCTCGGCAATCATTTTTCACTTAAAACAGCAGGGATGCAGATGGTGGTGGTAAGAAAGTTAAATTTAACACCTATAAATGTAATGAAAAATTAACTTTTTAATCACCTTGGGTTTAGAGTTAATCCGGTAGTAAAAGTTTATGAATGAATAAGTTCAGCTATAATGTCAAAAACATCTCCTATTGAAACTACTACATGACCACGATATGAATGCACTTAGAGGAGGGCGCCAATGTTTTGTTGACATTGTCAAGACTAGGGATCCGCGGGGAGCGAGGGAAAAAGCGACAGTGGGAATATAGTTGGGCAATGATCGCATTACAAACCTGTTGATGTCTTCATATTAGTTTTCTTGAAAGCAGTACATCAACTATGTTATTTGTACCTGACTGTATTTCCGATGGTGCACCCACTTGACCGAAACTGTTTAATTCCACACATTCTTGTCGTGGTCGAACTACTTCGGTATTTAGAGGAGGATAGAGCTCATAGCATGGATGTAGGAGGCTGTGAAGTCACGCAGCACCCAGCTTCATGAAATGTCATATGCTCAAGCGGAAGCAGGTGTATTATTGCAACATTTAGTATCTTGACAATGCCAATGTGAGCTTGCTATTTATTAAGTTCAAAGTATTTTGCATCAAGCATACCATTTGTGCTATTGGAGGATGCAGTAACCACGACAAAAATGATAAAGCAGTTAAGAATTGTATTTCAGAGATTTCCGAAAATAGAATTACGAAATCAGTGGTTATAATTTGTTTGCGGGAAAGTTAAACCCATTTATGTTGCAAATTTAAAGTTCGAATTGTTTAAATTGCCAGCTAATAGAAATCTAAGAGCTACTTCTGTGTCTCATCCTCAATTTGCCATTGCTTAAAGCTTCTTAAATGCCCTATAGAAAGACAAATCAGATTGCAAAAAGGAAACACGAAGAAGTTGTGCGATATTCTTGGAAATGGGACTAAACAATTTAAAGTAGTACGAAACAATTTTTACGTTCTCTAGCACGTATGACAGTAGCTAGAGAAGGTATTGTATTCCACATAAAAATTCAATGTCGATGTATAACCAGAATACGTTTTGAGGTCCCTGAGTTCGAAATAAGCTTTTCTAAAAAAATATCCATGTGTGTTTGTAGAGAGCATAGATCAAAAACGAAAAGACCGTGATAATACCAAACTTGGTATTTATGTTCACCAAAAACTACCGTCTACATGGAAAAATTATTGAAAATGTGTTTTTCTCAAAAATGACTAACTATTTTGATTAATACTCTTTATATTAAAGATATTTACAATACATATATTGGATTGGTTGATGAGAGGTGAATTGGATTGGTTGATGAGGGCGAATTGGATTGGTTGAAGAGGGGTGAATTGTATATTTGTGTATTTTGAATTTTCGGAGAACAACCTTTGAAAATCTTTTTATTCTGAATGAGTTTGGTTGAAATTTGCATAGCGGTTAAATGGTAAGAAATAGTAAAAAATGACTAACTATTTTGATTAATACTCTTTATATTAAAGATATTTACAATACATATATTGGATTGGTTGATGAGGGATGAATTGGATTGGTTGATGAGGGGTGAATTGTATATTTGTGTATTTTGAGTTTTCGGAGAACAACCTTTGAAAATCTTTTTATTCTGAATGAGTTTGGTTGAAATTTGCATAGCGGTTAAATGGTAAGAAATAGTCAAAAAGTTACTACACAAAAACGTTAGATCCCGTTAAAAAACAAAATTTATGCCATGCACGTTTTTGTCTTAGAGTTGGCCGTTTTCGAAGTTTTCTTGTTATTGGTTTCAATTTTAAACTACCTCACTTTTCTCAAACAGAACCATGCAAAGCGAACCTAACCTCAGTTATAGCGAACAGATTTTAAAAAAAAAATTGACTATCGTTTTAGCCTAATGTATTACCTTATTTCCCTTCTACTTACAAGGAAGCAAGAAATAAAACCAGTTATACTAATGTTTATTTCTATTAGCACGGCATAGATAAAAGAATAATCTTTTGTAAGAATAGTTTGTACATGGTACAGCTAGAGAAAGTTATGAGAATGGAACACATTAGTTTTTTTTTTCTTTTTTTCTTTTTTTTTTCATGTTTTTTTTTTTTTTCCCCTCCATGTCAGCAAAGAAACTGTTGAAAGGAAAACTTAGCAGCCGGATTTTAGACGAGATATCAAAAGCAATGCCTTTATGACAAGAGTTGCGGATGACAAGCACCACTTGTTTCGTTAAATACCCATCTTCTGAGACCCATCGAACTTGTTCTTTCTTTGATGTTCTTTATCTATACATATTGTTTTAGTTGCCTTAGGTTGGAGAGTTGGATAAAATGTTTATTATAATGTAATTGTGAGTTCACAATTTTAATGGATATCTGCAAGGCAAAAGCAAATAGCTTCTGGGTGCCAAGATACGTCACGGGTAAGCGAGAGAGGAGCGGGAATATGCACATGATACCATATACTACTTACCGTGGTCAACTATTACATAATAGAAGTGAACTACTTAGTATTAGGGAGAATAATATAACTAGCTGAATTAGCTAAGGTTACGTCAGTTAAACCTTCCACTGTCAGAAGTAAAATAAAGTTAAAAAGCTCATGAAGATGCAGAAGCATACATTATTTTTTAACCATATGTCATTGCAAGACTACTGAGCATTTTAATTGCTGTTAGAACAGCAATAATGCTGGTTATATGACAATTCATCTTCGATACGTGATGAGCGTTTCAGGAATTTTGTTGCTGAAGACCTTGTTGGCCCCAAAACTGTCTGTGTTAGAGTGACTTTTACCAAGGTCAATGCGATTTCCATTATGTCCCCGAGTATACTTTTTTTGGCATCTCACCAAGCAGCCCATTTGTATATTAAATTATCTTGCGGGATATCACATCATAAATGTGATCATTTCCTTGGGTGTGAATTCGAATGTCTGCCTCTGGTGCAGCATTCGTTACGGTCCAGTTGGAGCAGCTTTGTTACGTAACTTCTAATGCATACATGGAGTAGCGGACAAATTTACTGAAACATTAGTGTTATTCGCCTTCATACTTTCTCTACTAACTCTTCTACAAGCTGTTCTCTCGAAAGTTTGTCTATCTAATTCTTTCTTTTTATCTCTATTTTCTCCATCATATACATAGTAGGTAGAGAAGCCATTGCATTCCACTTAAACACTCCATATTATAATTTCACATAAGTTTAGAAAACGGGTCAATAAAAAAGAATTAGAAAAAGGACCGTGTGCGTGTGTGTTTGTAAACAGTATGACACAAAAGCGTTGAATAATTTCTCAAAAATAGACCAGACGATTTTGACTAAAATGATATTTAAGATATTTGCATGATAAATAAATTGCACATATTGAAATATTTGTGAATAGTCGGTGAAGTCTCTTCATTCGAAAGGAATTTTGCATAATCTTGAATAAGTGGTATACTTTACGAGATGGACGAAAACGTACCCCAAAAATGTAGATCTCTTTAAAACAACCTTTATATCAGTAACTTTTCTTTTTTCATTGCGTACCTAATCCATTACCGAAATATTCGTTATTAACTTGTAGGAATCTTTTATGTTTAGTTATTCATTTAAAGTCCTCTTGATTTTCGGTTGTTGCTTGCATTTTAATGCCCTCATATAGCGTTCAATTTTTAAACATTTGGCTATTGCTATTTCCTTTGTGTTTGTAATGAAATTGGCACTGTAGATCTAATTCTACATTACATTTTTCTACAAAGGTTTATCTGAATTAACATGAAGCAAGTAAGCATAAGTTTTCGCAAGAATAATTTGTATTGCCACCAATAAACGATAGAGAGTAGAGAAAGTAATTGAAAATAGCACAGCAAGGGCTTTTTTTTTTTTTTTTTTTTTTTAATTTAGTACCCTTTAACCCTGTAGCTCATAGTGGACGATGATGAATGAAAATGGGTGAAATGTCGCTCAAATAAATACGGGACAATTACAGATTAAATTCACACAACATTCCCGTTTCAAGATAAGGAGAAATCCCAGAAAATACCTTATCCGAGTACCTCACCTTCCGATATTCGAACTCGACACCTCTTAAATGTGAGGCAGATACGCTAACCCTGCACTGCGGATATCGGCTTATTTACTTCGTGTTAATCGAGATAAATTTTCAATATACATTTGCATATCATGTTGTAGGTCCTAAGAAGAATATAGTAGACCATAGCGATAGTTAGAGCTTATGAGATGGTTTGAAATTCCATACTAATTGCATGACCAGAAGAAAAACAGAATAGCGCTTTAACACTGACATAAGTATAAGTATTTGAACATTTTAAACAATTACAAAGAATATTCCGGAGTTGGTCAAGAGCACAAAGAGTCCAACTTAGTTTTAAGGTCTACATTTTTTTTTTTTTTGCGGTAATTTGTCTTATGGTTTATCAGTATCACAAAAGAAATTCAGAAGGGGACCTTATAGGCCATTCGCAGAATATTCAAGATACACATTTTATTTTTTATTCTAATGTTTTCAATCACCTCATTTTAAGCAAAATCGTTAGACTATTTTTGAAAAAAAAAATAATAATGCAAACATTTACATGTAAAGCCTAGCTTGGAGTGGATGGATTTTCTTCAAAATCTTCGTATCGTAATTTGGAAGATCTTCCTTTCTTTGTTTCTTTCTTTCACTTTTAGCCTCTCCTTGCATGTAGGACTTACGACTTAAACCCCCAGACTTAACAAGCCAGCGCCTGGGGTTAGTCGCTGTGGTGGAGCAGAGGCTCTGTATCAGAGAGAAGCTAGGATGGGTGATCAGCCCGATGCCTGATATGAAAGTGATGATGATATGAAATAACGGTGAAATGGATGACACGAAAGATGATTATTGAGAAATTGGTGAAATGAATGGCTGGGGAATCCGGAGAAAACCCGCCCAGGGGCCGCTTCAGCCACCACAAACCTCATATGCGACTCCCGGCTGCCTAGGAGAGAATCGAACGGTCAAATACCAAATTAGATACCTATTTACCGCCTTTCCTTTTTACTTTCTCTAGCCCCATATGTACAACGTACATAGGGATAGAGAAGTATTGTATTCCACCCAAAAATTTTACCGAGATTTCACCGGAAATACATGTTTTAGGACCCCCTGTATCCAAAAAAAGCATTTTCAGAAAAAGGTCCGTGTGTCTGTGAACACGATAATTCAAAAACGAAAAGTAGCTAAAATACCAAACTTAGTATTTAAGTTTAGTATCTTCCAGGGATGCGACACGAAGATTTTGAGAAAAATCCCCCCACCCCAAACTACCCTTTACATGGAACTTTTTTCGAAAATTTTGATTTTCTTAAAAATGGCTCTAACGATTTTGATTGAAATATCACATATTAAAGATATTTACCTAACAAATAAAATGTATATCTTGAATTTTCTGGGAATAGCTTCTGAAGACCTGTTTATTCTTGATGAATTTTGCTTAATTTGGCATAACTAGTAAACCGTAAGAGATAGACAAAAACTTACTATACAAAACATTTAGGTCTTGTTAAAATACACAAGTTATGCCATATACATTTTTCTCGTGGAGCTTACCGTTTTCGAGGTATTCATTGTTATTAGTTTCAGTTGTGAAGTACTTAATACTTCTCTCGGACGGAAGTGTCCGTTTTTCTTTTGTTCTGCTCCTGGCCAAGAAAAGAAGCGATTTGTAATGACAATCGCATAACGACAGCTTTTAAAACATTTGACTATTGGTTTAGCTTAGTGTATTCCCTTATTTTCTTCCTACTTATACGGAACTAAATAATAAGAACATTGTGCTGAGTACCACGATTAGCAAGGTGCAGAAAGAAGAATCTTATGTATGAAGTTTGTAGAACAGCTAGAGAAAGTCATGTGAGTGTAACACATAAGAGTTATGCCGTAACAGACTAGAACACGCATTTTTTTTTTTACTAAAAATGGGTGTAGTTTTTTTATCTATCGACCTGAAAATGTGTCTGTTGAAATTTGGCTTTGTAAAACCCCAAACAAGTATGTGCATTTTTTTTTTTTTTTTTTTTTTTTTGGTAGTGTTTAACGCCCGCTTTAACTACTAATGGCACCGCAGGCGGCAAGTATGTGCAGCAGTTACATCCAGACCAACCGAGCGAGGAGACATCAGAGTAACGTGTACAACTTGCATTCGGGAGGTCGCGGGTTTAATCCCCGTCGACCATGCACGCTGGGTAGTTTCGTATTTCCCCCTTGTCACTTAGATAAACGCTGGGTTGCTTGTTCTCCACGGCTTCCCTTTTATCACCTCCCTTTCGTGCCATTTTCTTATCATTTACAGGCGTGCTTTTAATCTCGTAGCGTGTAGCAGTGTTGGCAGTTGGCGCTCGCATGCCTGGTACATGGCGGCTGCACGGCGGAACCTCGCGGCGCATCTGCATGAACTTTCAGGCACCAAGTAAGGGACTTTCGCCTATCTGTGTGGCCTATCTGCTGCCGACACTTGTGGTGCCTTCAGTTTATCCCTTGTTCCTTGGGATGTTAGCGCTCAATAGATCTCTATAGCTCGCAATAATGAATGGCGTGTTATTTATGGGCGCACTTTTATTGCCTTATTACATTCGAATCAACTCCTCACGTTATTCATACAAGCTACTTCTTGCGCCACTGGGTGTTTAATGATAATCATTATCACAAATTCGCTTGCATAGAAAATCTCGGGTACTACGCTGCGTTATTTGCATTTGAAAAAAACGTTGGTAAGCGCCAGTGCATACTTAATGGGAGTGAATTTTTGTGGCCATAATGCGTTTCAAGTCGATTTTTACTTTCTCTTCGCACATACTAGGTACACAGAAAGGTATTGCATTTCACTAAAAAATTCGATACTGAGAGTTCATTGCAAATACAAGTTTTAGGATACCCTGTATCCAAAAAGAATCATTTTTAGAAAAACATCCGCGCGTGTGTGTATATGTAAACAGCATAACTAAAAAACGAAATGTTAGTAAAATATCAAACTTGGTATTTAAGTTCGATATCTTGCAAGTATGCGACACGATGATTCTCAGGTAAACCCCCCATCCAAACTACCCTTTACATAGAACATTTTTCGAATTTTCGATTTCTCAAAAATTGTTCTGATTTTGATAAAATACCGTATTTTAAAGATATTTACATGACAAATAAATATAGCATTTCCGAGATAATCGGTGATGTAGGTTTCAGTTTTAACTTTTCTCAAACAGAAGGTCCTCACCAGTTTCATATTTCTTGTTTTACTGCTGGTCAGGGAAGGAGTGGCGTACTTCAATATCATTCGCATAGTGGCAGCTTTTATCTAATGTATGTGACTGCCTGCCGCTTTAGCCTAGTATTTTACCTTGTTTTCTTTATACTTAAAAGGAACTAAATAATAGACATTTTCTGATAATTGTTTACTATAATTAGCATGATATATTCTTTTGTAAAAATAGTTTGTTTGCAGAATAGATAGAAAAAGTCATGTGATTGGAACGCAGAACTTAATGAAAATGTTAAGGAATACAGACATTTTCTTACGTCGTATAAAACTTTTACATTTCTTTTATCATAGTTATTTAAAATATATTTTCGTACAATTTTTGTGTGGTTCAAGGTTCTAATACAAAAAATTGCAACAAATTTTGTTAAACTATGAGAAGAATGGGACATTTACATTATACGATATATTTACATAATAGTATATACATAAATTATATATAAAATAATTTATAATGCTCAAAGTATTTACACAATTTTAATGAAATTTGGGAACTAAATGGTAATTAACTGAACATCTATGTACTGATAGTACAACTTTCGGAAACATCCTTACAAAAATGTGGAACTTTAAAATTCACTACCAGTGCCTCTTATTGAAATCTTTAAAATGTGCAGAAAAAGAAATGAGAGAGTGAGAAATAATGGGTTTATCAAGCGACTGGCGGCGCCGGTTCTGATTCGTAGCAGCTATCCTGTTGAAGGACCACTCTGCGACATTTGTAGTAGTTCAGTGCGAAGTTGTTTGTCGTTGTGGAATTACGTTGTGTGAAGCTGTGTGTAATATCATGGTGCATACTATAGAACAGATGTGTTTATTGTGTTAAGTTGTGCTTGAACTGTGGACTAGTAGCTTTAATTTGAACACAAGTACCCGATTTTATCGTTTCTAATGGTTGTTAGAACAATTTAAACAGAATTGGCCCATGTTTATAATAAACAGACCACAATTCTGACCGGGGAAATATTGGGCGAGATAGGCTGTTGTGGAAAGAAATCCAGCTGTCTGTCTCATTATAACCCGCTTTTGATGACAGAATATTTGGCACACTCTCCAGTTTTAAATCCATGTGATTGTCATCCGTGGAGTGCTTCAAGATAAAATGTGTGAACAAATCGCCATATATTCGACGAATTAGAAGACAGTATCCAATATTTCGACTGCTTAGGTGTTCAGTAATGTGTTTAACAGATGTCAGACTTGTATACTCGCAGACTTGTATCATTTCAAACAGCTTTTGTAACAAAAGGTAAGCGTAGTATAGGTATTATGTTTCAGACTCTTAGTCATAGGGATTCATATTCTTTGTTCAGGCATTTGAGACGCTCCAAAGGGTAAATGTAATAATCATTAAGGCACTATAAAAACGTTGTATAATCGTTAACATTTTGGTTCAAGAGGAGCCATAAAAATAAGATCAAACTTCAGATTCACCTTGCAAAGCACATATGGTAAATGGGAGTCATCGTAAATCTTAAGAAATTTTACTTTTGAGTTTATTCCCAATATGATGGGCTATTTGGGTACCAAATTCTTCTACTGGATCTCATAAACGTCACCGATTATTCCGATTTCCGACTGATGACTCCAGGAGAGCAACGTGGATCTAAAATTGCAGTCATGGTAGATGGCGAGAAGCTTCCTTGCTTATGATCAGGAGGTAACTATAATTTTTTTTTCTACAAAACAATACTCTTTATGTTTTTATTGTTTATTATGGTAAGAATTTCAATTATCAATGGTGGATTAATTTTTATGTTATAGAAGTGTAACTGCAAAGAAACGATACATGTAAATGTTACCGTTATAGTGTGTACTGAGTTAAAACAACCCGCATGTTTTCAAAGTTGCATTTTGAATTGACTACTTCATACATTAGAGACATTAATTTATCATATATGATTTACTACCTAGTCATTTTTACTTTCTCTACGCATGCTATGTATATAGTATACAGAGAAGGTACCTATTGTATTCAACCCAAAAATTCAATATGGCGATTTCACCGGAATTTATGTTTTGAGGTCCTCTGAGTAAAAAAAGCCTATTAAGAAAAATATCCGCAGGTGTGTGTCTGTGGACAGCATAACTAAAAAAACTAAAAGACCGTTAAGTACCAACTGGTATTTAAGTATAGAATTCTCACAGAATGCGGCACGAAGATTTTCAAGAAAATCCCCTCCTAAACTTCCCTTAACGTGGAAATATTTTTAAAACGTTTTTTTTTTCCTCAAAAATTACTGTAACGATTGCGATTATAGGTATTTACCTCATAAATAAAATATATATCTTGAATTTTCTGGGAATGGCTTCTGAAGACCTGTTCGTTCTGGATGAATTTTGCTGAATGTTAATAATTACTGAACCGTTAGAAATAGATAGAAAGCTACTAAACAAAAACTGTAGATCTCGTTGAAACACACATTTATGTCAAATGCATTTTTGTTTTAAAGTTAACTGTTTCCAAGATATTCCTTGTAATTTTTTCAAGTTTAAACTGCACAACTCTTCTCATACGGAGTAACCTATCGTTTCATCTCGTGAACCGAACTTCAATTGTTCACATAGTGCCAGTTTTTAAAAAATATGGCTATCGCTTATGCCATATTTCCCTTCTGCTTACAAGGAATCAAATAATTTCTGCTAATGCTTCTCTGATTAGCTTGATGTTGGTAAAAGAATCTCTTTTGTAATGGTAAATTATTTGCATAACGGGTAGAGAAAGTAATGTGCATGGAACATCAGAATGTTTTGTACCATTTTTCACTAGGACACTCTTAAGCTTAGTCAGTGTCGTCAGGTTATTTTAGACAGAATTTAACATCTTCTGGTCAAATCGTTGCTATACAGTATTTAAATTCATTTTTTATTTGTGAAATAGTCCACATAATTATCATAAATAGATGATCTCACTCGGCTCCCTTTCCATAATTTATCGGTTAGTTCGTACGTCTTATGATATTACTTGTGATAATATTCTGCAGCACTTTAACCCTGGCTTATGACCCAATAGTTAATTACCACGTTTCCATGGTGATTTGAGTACACTTGCCGCATTGACTACTGCACAAAAACGCAGATTCAAATCGTATTGCATATTTGATACGGTTCTCGGAAATAGGTCGGATCGAAATACGCTTTCTGGAAACACCTCCATATTCGAATTGTTTTGAATACGGCAAATAAACTCTTCTTTGCTATACTCATTTTCACGTGGTATGTTTATACAGTTTATTATTGCTCTATGGTAGATTATAACAGAATGTAGGACTACATAGGTACTTGTATGGTTTCTATAGTTTGCAATGTATTCTCAAATATAATTAATTCAATGCCTGCTTATAATATACAGATATAAATATATGTTTATTTTTATATATATATATATATGTGTGTGTGTGTGTGTGTGTGTGTGTGTGTGTGTGTGTGTTTAAAACGTTTGCCAACTCAATTCCAAGTTGCCCAGCACAAATGGACGAAAAAAATTATTTTCGGGGCTTGGGTGTTCAAAACGATCTCAGTTGTATTGAATTTAGCATGTTGAGATAGAAGCGTATACTTGTTAATGGAATTTTCACGCAAACATAAGCCTTATACTGGAAAACGCATATACATTAAAATAGCATATTGTAATTCATGTACTTTATTCCTATAAAATCTCTGTGTTGTTAACAAATGCTCTTTTATATTGTGGTATTAGAAAAAAAAATAATTATATTGTTTCTCTCTCTCTCTCTCTCTCTGTCTCCTTTCATTTTATGCGATTGAAATTTTAAGATGCTGAACGTATCTTAAACAAAAGTATTAAATATATATATATATATATATATATATATATATATATATATATAAAATAACATCTTATTTCCTCATTAGGCAAAACTAAAAATTAAATCCTCCTTCAGAACTGAAAATACTGAATTCATCACCAAACTAAGCAATGAAAATAAAGAGGCCAGCAGCCTCAACAATAAAATCCGTATACCGGAATTACCATAAGGTGTAACTGTTGCAACATTCCGAAAAATAACACATCATTGTCTAGTACACTATCTACACTGGATGAAAACACTTAACTCACCGAACTGCATGCTGTCTCAAGAAGATGCCATCCAAAACTGGAAACATCTTAGTACATGCTTTGCTCTTCAGCAATTTTGGGACAAATCAAATAGAATTTATTGGGAATCCAGGAGACAATGCCAATTGTTCAACAGTCTGAACATTAGATTAAATAAATAAATAACATTTATGAATAGAGCATGAAAATTGTGCACATGTAAGAAGTGTATTAATTTAGAGAAATTGGCTCAGAAAAGTCTAATATTAAATACAGAGACGAGAATTTTTAATATGCGGCTATTTTGCGTTTAGCGCAGGTAGTTTTGTGCCTGTAATATATCAACCAGCATGTTTGCTGTAAATGCTAAGGAAACTGAGCATCATTTCACCAATTCCATTCATCGTTCGATATGACCAACCAGGTTAAAGGACGTTAAGCTAAAAAAATTAAAAAGCTACGGAACCATTTTGAACCAACAATGCGGACGATTGAACCTGGTATTTAGAGAACCCTAGAAAGCAGTTGCTCGTGTCCAGGTCGGTTACGTGTATCGGCTTTTTGTGGTAACCGCTGTGCAGCCACATTAATCCAAAGAATTTAAGTGCCGCGGGATAAACGGGCTGATTATCGCGTCATTCAAGAGTCATCGGACATGTAAGTGAGACAAATGAAGCCAACGGATGTAAAATGAAAATTGGAACCCAATGAAGGCCACGCGAAACCGGCGCCGTCATTTCGGCAGTTGACAAGAAGGTGGCGGCAAACAAGAGAGGTTGCCGCCGCAAGGAGGACACTGTAGTATCTGTTCAAGTGCCAGACTGAATAAACTGTTTAGAATAAGTACTGCATCTGTTGCAGTTGCGTCTTCGACAGAACCAGATATGATTACCCTGACCACGTGTGCTTAGCTTTTTCACCAACTAGAAGGTGTGGGAACGATAACCCAATCAAATGCTGACCTAAGTCAGTGCTGTTTAACCTTGGCATTAGAGGACAGCCACCACATTTATTCCTCGAACTGGTTACTGCAGCCTGGCCCCTCCTGCTTTTCATATCTTCTGCATTTAAATTCTTGTTTTCGTTCATCACACTGTTTCCTGCGCTATTTTGTTTGGTGTTTGAAGAATCAGATGGCTGAGTGGTTAGACCGCTCACCTCCCATTTAGGCGGCCCGGTTTCGATCCCAAGTGCCTGCATATGGGATTTGTGGTGGGCGAAGCAACGATTGGGCGGGTCTTCTGCGGAACCTCCGGTTTCCCCCGCATCTCATTCCACCAATTGCTCTATATCCCCTTTCCTGTCCATTTCCCTTGAATTTCGTATTATCCACTTCCTATCGCTCACGCCTGGCTACAGGCCGTCCACTCGTTCCAGGTTCTCCATTCTGTGGTGTCGTGACGTTGGCTCCCCGACAGGCTTCTGACCCCCAAGGCATCCTCTTGTAAGTCATAGGGGGTGTCAATCCCACATAAGGGGAGGGTAGGCCGACTACGGATTTGAAGAATTAAAGAAAACATATATAAGGGAATATTTCTATTGATGTATTAAAATAAATCATAAAACGGCATAATGGGTGTTGAAAGTCTTGTCGAAATAAATTTTCGTAATCCCTAAATCATCTTTGAATTTTGTAGAATGCTAAATGTACGTTTCTTAGCACAAATACATCGATCGCAATCATAATTATGTGAATAAAAGCACTTTTCAAGCAGAAAGGCTCAAAAATCGGGCTTAAGTAATAACTTTCGAGATAAAACTAAATTTTTTCGATATCAAAATATACCTACACTTTAAGATAAACCCTTTATACTTCATTTTAAAGGTTTGCTTTATTAAAAGTTCACGTTAGTTAAGGAATAAAAGAAAATGCGATATCACGTTATTGCCAGGCACATGATGGAACATAGTTCTTGATAGACCTTGGAGACTACTTTATTCTGGATGAATTTCACGGAATTTTACATAATAGCTAAACCGTAAGACTTGGACAAAAACTTGCTACACAAAAAATGTAGAGCACGTTAAAACACACAATTTATGCATTTTTTTCGTTGGGTTGATCGTTTTTGAGATATTTCTTGTTTTTGGTTTCAGCTTTGAAAAACATACTTTTCTCATATAGGAATTTGTCAAACGCTGTCCATACAAACAAAGGAACTTCCATCACATAGCAACCAGCTTTTGACTATCACTTTAAGCTATGCTACTCCCTTATTTCGCTTCCACTTACGAGGAAGCAAGTAATAGAAATATTTCTGCTAATTTTTTTCTCGATTAGCATGAAGTAAATGGAAGCATAAGCGTTTTAAAATTAATTTACTGCAGAGATGTAGAGAAAGTTATGTGAATAGAACACATCAGATTTTTCCTTCCTTTTTATTGTTCCATTTATACCCCACCTTTAACTACACGGTCATATCGGCGGCATTTACCTTTTGGAACATATTATCTATCGGGAATGGTGTTAACTGGTGTACTGTAATCATTAGGATGTTTTTCTTTGAATATTTTATTCATTAGATCACCACACATTCACACTCTCGATCATACTTCCAGAAGGATAGGCAATAATCTTGTAAAAAAAAACAAAAAACAAAAAATCCCACCCACAGCCGGTAATCGAACAAACAAACAAGAGTCCCTTTAAACGTATTGAATATACGTAACACAGAATCTGTATTTTGTATTTCTTACCACAGTGTACAATAAGATCTTCTCCACTTTTTTTTATGCAAATGGCATAATGTACTTTAAGGTCCATCCTCCCATAAAGACTTCGTGTAGAGAAATGTTCTATAAATAAATTGCTTCTCTTAAATATTTATATTTATTGCTGATATTAGTGCTTGCGTATTATTTCTGAACAAGGTAGGTACGTAGTGAAACTATTAACAAGGATATGAAGTTCGTGTGAAACTTAAGTAGAGGTGAATACGAAGGCTGTTCAATAAAGAATGATCATTTTTGAAACATCTTTTCTCCTCACAATGTTGATTATTTTTCTCCCTTGGATGCGGTGCACCTGTCCCAGCGTGCAAAGATTCGCTGGAAAGCATTCTTGACAGGTCCTTAGGAAGCGCCTTCATTTTTTTTTTTTTTTTTTTTTTTTGACGATTGAAAATGCCTCCTAAAATGTGTTTTAGGGTTCCCAGTATCCAAAAATGCATCTTTATAGAAAAGAAAAAAAAAGGTCGCGTGTGTGTGTCCGTGTGAACAAGATAACGCATGTGTGAAACGTTAGTAAAATGCTAACCTTGATGTTTAAGTTTAGTATACACCAAGGATACGACACGAAGGTTTTCAGCAAAATTCCCCCTTCCCAAATTACCCTTTACATGGAAAAATTGTCCAAAAATTTTGATTTGATCAAAAATGGCTCTAATAATTTTGATTAAAATTACATATATTAAAGATATTTACATGACAATTAAAATTTATTCCTTAAATTTTCTGGGAATAGCCTCTGAAGAGCTCTTCATTTGCGAAGAATGCTGCTAAATTTTGCATAACTGGTTAACCGTAAAACAGTGTAGATCTCATTAAAACACACACTTTGTATCATGTGCATTTTTTTTTTTTCGTGAATTTGAATTTTTTTTAGATATTTCTTGTTTTTTTTTGTTTCAGTTTTAAAATACTTAAACTTTTCATGCAGGAATTTGTCAACTCTTAGCCATTGAAAGAAACGGATTTCAACCACATGACAACCAGCTTTTAAAAGATTTGACTCACGCTTCAGCCTAGTGTATTCCCTTACTTCCCTTCTACTTATAAGGAAGCAAGTAATAAGACCATTTCTGCTAATGTTTATCTCATTACATATCTACAGATATGTAGAGAAAGTCATGTAAATGGAACAGATATGTTTATAAATAATTCCCCACCAAATAAAACTTAGACGAGCCGCCACTACACATAGGCTAATCATCACACTATGGATGACGTTTGCTCAGACAATGAACACTCGCTACTAAACAGAAGGTTCTTTGAACTAAGGTCCAATAATAAACAGATAGCACGTGTCAAGCTTAAGAATCTGACCTATAGAGTGAGCATAGTGTAAAGAGAGACCTGCACAAACAGGCGTTCTTTACCAGGAATCCTTGGACGCCTTAACACTTTACCAAAACCTGTTTCAAACGAATGAATTAAATCCAAATTTATGCATCATCGGAGCGTGACAGCTTTATCGTCGGTACGCTATGCGCCTAGTCTTGATCAGTGCCGCGCTTAACTCAATCCTGATATACAGCGCCTCCCGTGAACTGGCACATAAACTCTCTCCAGGCACATTCCTCTACGTGCGATTCCAAACTTTGTACAACTTCCTTCCAAAAATGGTTGTAAGTAACCTTACATTGTGGAGGAAGTTTTGTTTTAAAACCAAAACTTGCATTCCGAGTTTTCATAGGAAATGTTTTGAGGACCGCTAATACACACACCACCCACCGAAAGCATATTACATTCCCAAAAATCTCTCCCCACTGATGTTTATTTTTGTATAGGTTATACAAATGGTTCTTAGAAAGCGACTTTTTACTTTCTCTAGCTCGTAAATACTGTACAGGAAAGCTATTGCATTCCACCCAAAAATTCGATGTCGAGATTTCACCGGAAATATATGTTTTAAGGTCCCCTGAGTTGGAAAAAATATGTTTCAGAAAAAGGACCGTGCGCGCGTGTGTACGTCTGTGTGTGTGTGTGTGTGTGTGTGTGTGTGTGTGTGTGTGTGGACAGCATAGCTCAAAAACGAAAAGTCCGTTAGATACCAAACTTGGTATTTAAGTTTAGTGCCTCCTAAGGATGCGACAGTAAGACTTTTAAGAAAATTCCCCCACCCTCAAATACTCTTTACATGGAACATTTTTTGGAAATTTTGGTTTTCTCAAAAATGGCTAAGGATTTTGATTAAAATATCGCGTAAATAATAGATATTTACATCACAAATAATATTTATATCTTGAAATTTCTGGGAATAGCTTCTGAATACCTCTTTATTGTGGGTGAATTTTGCATAGCATGTAAACCGTAAGAGGTAGACAAAAACTTTTTTTCTCTCTCTCTCTCTCTCTCTCTCTCTCTCTCTCTTATTTTAGAACTGGCCGTTTCTGAGATATTACTTGTTATTGGTTTCGGCTTTAAAATACGTACTAATACTTTACTCAAACGGGACCATACGAAGCAAACCTAACCTCAATTGTTTCATATAAAGGATTTGACCATCGCTTTAGGCTAATGTATTCCCTATTTCCCTTCTATTTAAAAGCAAGTAATAAGATCAATTGTTATAATATTTATGTCGATTAGCAAGACGTAGATAAAAGAATAATATTTTTGTTAAGAAGAGTTTGTATTTCAAACAGCTAGAGAAAGCTATGTGAATGGAACACGTAAGATTTTTTGTATTTCCTTCATGCTAATCGAGATAAAATTCTTTGTAGGAACAAGGGGGATAAAAATCGAATCGATAGTAAAGTTTTAAAGTCGGGTTTGCTAAATGTTGGTCTTAAAATGTCACATTCTTTCTATGACTACCTGAGTAAGGACAGAACAGCGTCTGTTTTAAAGAGACATACAATTTATGTGCAATAAGTTTTTGTCTCTCTCAACATTTACCACCTATAGAGAATTCTTTCCAAATAAAAGAGTACCTCACACACTATTTTCGAAAAATTAAAGATATAGTTTTTGTCATGTAAATATGTTATATGTAAATATATAAGCAATTATAATCATATATAAGCAAGCATAATCAAAATTGTTAGAGCTATTTTTGAGAAAATCAAAATTGATATAAAATTGTAAAGGGTAATTTGGAGTGAGGTATTTTCCTGAATATTCCCACTGTATCTTTGAAATATACCTACTGAACCTAAGCACTTTTTTTTTTTTTCTATTTTTTTCTTTTACATTTCGTTTTTGAGTTATGCTGAACATATTTACAAAGGACCTTTTTGGATTTAAGGGGCCAGAAAGCATGAATGGAATGCAAGTACTACGTAAGCTTGTGTTTGAGTATGTGAACAGCATACCGAACTCTTAAACAAATACCAAACTTGCTATTCAGCGCCTTCCAAGGATGCGGCAGGATTTTCTAGAGAATGTCTCTGCCACACTCTGTTATTTAGGTTAAGAGGTTTTATTTTTTAATCTCTCAAAAATGCCCGTAACAAGTTTTGATTAAAATAGTCAAGCAAATATAAATTTTGAATTTACTTTGAAAATGGATGAGGTGCCCCTGTAAACCTAGACATACTGAAACAGCAAGGTTATGGAACACATGTTGTAGAGCATTTTTAGTAGGTTATAAAACCACAGAATAAGCAAATCAATTAAACTACACACTGCGTCATTCAAAGTATTTATTTATACATATTTCACTGTAACTAAGGAATTGTTGTAATTAATGCATTTCCTGCATACCATCCATATCTTGCAGAAATAGAATAGTTCAATGACTATACCACTGGAGCGCCATTTCATTCCTCCTTTAGGCATTTGAAACAGCCGTTAATCCTCTTTGCTGCTGTGAAACTGCATTTATATTTTAAAATATGGAGGCGGTTGTCCAGGATTTGTTAATAGTGAAACCAAACAACGCTTAATGTAAATGTTGCGATACGTCGATACAAATCTTGCATTTAAACGTCATTTCGTAATTAGCAGAGTTTATTGGAAGTAATAGGGAAATTTAAACATATACTCATAATTTTCATATCTTTCTTCCTAACAGTCCTAAACTACTTCCGGTCTACATGAAATTCTCTCGCCATCTCGTCACAGATCGATCCAGTAATATTTTTCCTTATAGTCCTTAGTTCAGCAGCGCAAGGAGGATGCTGCTCCTCGGCACAGGCCTGACATACTGGAATCAAATTTCCTGATGTTGATGAATACCAGGTGGCGCCCCATATTTGACATGTGCAGATATCCCTTGGTGCGTTAAAAGTGTCGCAGAATTCAACGGGCCTGTTTCAAGTTAAATCCCGACAGTGGAGAACTGGCGGGATGGACTTTCGTTTTACCCCTCGCATTGAGCGCGACCCGCTCACTGTCTCCGCTGATAAGGAAGACAGGGAAAGCGAAGGTTACTCACCAGTTCTCCACTGGCGGGTTTTAACTTGTAGGAAATTAACATACGTCAAATACGGGGCTATTGGGCCACCTGGTATACTGCAGAACAGTGTCATTCTTGGTTGTGTGTGTGAATCCGGAGAAGGTTCCACACTGCAGCCGCCATGGGCTTATTGTGCTCAGACCCCAGAAGGATAGTATGATATGAGAGTATTATCGACCGGACCCGAAACCGGAAAGGGTCCCTAATATAATCCAAACAGTTTTTCTTCTCAACGCGGGGATCCCACGCCTCAGACCTGACTGAACCCTCCTACAGACGACTCCAAGCCAAGGAAGGGCGCTATCACCGCAGTCCTCGCCAACACTTACAACCCTGAAAGAGACCGATTGGATGAAATAGAGATGAAATGTAGGACTGAAGTTTGAGGAATGAAGAAACCTCCCTAGCATTCGCCTAGTGTTCCGGTAAACTCCCTCGAACAAAATCGTGAGTGACAGAAGTCGGCCGCGGGAATCAAATCCAAAATCTTCCAAATGCCAGTCCCAGACGAAACGCCTGAGCCATGTCTTGCTCTCAGTTCTTGTAGATGTCTTCATTTCGTTGAAGGTTCCATTTAGTGTAGCTTGCTGTTCGGTGCATAAATTTCATTTTACTGGTTGTAACTATTTTCATCGCACTTTTTAAGCCTCGCTGCCATGGCAAGATGCAGGTCTTGCCAAGGTCTTGTACAGTCGAGTGCGAATATTTTTTGATAGTGTTCAACGCCCCCTTTTACTACATGCGGTACCGCAGTTAAGGGCACTGATAGTGCATGGAATGAAGATGGAGCATCGGTGAAATGCAATGGCAGGGGAAACAGGGGAACCAAGAGAAAACCCGCCCTAGCCGCTTTGCCCACGCATCTCTCATGCGGTCGCTTGAGATGGAAGTCACCCTCCGTGGTGTAATGGTTACCATGCTACCCCAGGTTGTGGGCTCAAACCCGGCGGAGGACGTTGGATTTTTTCGGACGTGTAGAATGGGACGCTGAGCACCACAGCAGTTAAAGAGCGTCTACAAATAACACGCCATTTTTTTATGGAGCCCGGACCACCTAGGTGAGAGGCGAGTGGTGTAACCACTGGGCTACGGCGTGACCTGAGTGGGAATGTTTTTGGAGTATTTTCATTATATTGTTGATTTATTCAATTTAAATTTTAAAACAAGCCAGTCACAAATTTTACTGTTTACTTTTTTTTTTTTTTTTTTTTTTTTTTTTTTTTTTCTCTCTCTCCAGAATACCATTAGTTTTATTTCGCTGTGGAGATTTCCATGTGATATTTATGAGTTTTTAATGTTAAATTATTGATTCATCGGTATACATAATTTTGTGAAGTGGCTACAAGACTAATTATGTAAAAAAACCAGGGCGTCCAGATATAAATATCAATTTATAGTTATCTGAATATGCCTTATGTTTCTAAATTCTTAGTGAACATTTGATATAACCAACTATTCATCTCACGTAAAAGGCTGCCCAAAAAGATATATATATATATATATATATATATATATATATATATATATATATATAAGTCCTGATTCTTCTCTACTTAACGTATAGCGCAGTCAAGCAAATTTGTCAATAAGCATCTCCCATATGTCCAGTAGAGTAGGAAGATTAAATTAATTTAATCGTCCTTCAGGATTTAAAAATTCACCCTGGGTAAGCCAGCCATCAAATTCATACATCAGTCTGCGCAAAACTGTAAACCCTTCTAGTAGTTATAAGGAAAAACGATCAGCATTGTCTGCTTCACTGTTTTAAATTAATAAACCCGAAAGTAAAGCCTATTTCTCTTACAGGTAATCTCTAGCATGCAAGGAACTCGTCTGGGAGCCATGCAACCGCCTGTGTCCACAAGGTTTCGTAATCTCAAGCATTAACGCAATATTAGTTAATAAATTTATTTTTGTTGGCAGCACATTGGTGACTTGTTTATTTGCAAAAGTGATAAAAAAGTTGTAAACTATCAGGTAGGCCTTCAGAACACCACACTGTGTGCTAGAGATTAGTGCTAAGGAAGAAAAATGGTCAGCGGCAAATGTCCGGCGTTTTTATGACCAAAGTTTCACGTCACCAAGCGTGGGTTTTCTGGCTTAGTGCGTGCTCCGGTGTTTTAAGCCATCATGGTGTTGTTTTTGTTCAGCAAATAATCTTCAAAATTATGCATTTTGGGATTTAGAGTATTTACTCATGTTAAAAGAGGTTTATTATTCAAGAATAATATGAAAATACCATTTATTAAATAATAGCCTCATATAAATAATGTAGTGTAACTGAAGAATTGATAGTAATTGCTTTCTCCTCCCCTCCAATAGATTACGAAGACAAAAATAGCGCGCGCGTGCACATGTTTTTTACGCAAGAGTGATCAAGCCGATCGTTATATAATATAATAATAAGCCTGGATGCAGAGAAGTTGTAAGATATATTATTTACTTTTCTTACTGAAAATAAAAAAGTCGAAATATTACGTTTTTGAAAACTTTTCGTAATAAAAGTGTATCATCATAATGTTCCTTACAAATTAGGTTATGCACATGGTTTCTGCAGGGTTAAAAATTAAGAAAGTATTATGACGTAATACTAATACATACATATTATTAGAGGGTGGTAGTGGGGGTGGTGGTCCTAGTGGTAGTAGTAGTACTTAGATTAGTCAAAAACAAATATCATTAACATAAAATCTGATATGATAGATTTTTTTCTTAAACTCAAGAAGTGTAAAAATCGGAATTTTTATCTGAGTGTTTCAAAAATGAATGATGGCTTGAATTTTTATTAGAATAGTGAGTTTATACAATAAAAACTCAGTATTTGTAAACCATTCAAAACAAAATTTTGAAACACGGTAAAAATGTTTTGGGGAGTAATAACTGCCATTCATTTCAACAAAATATCTTAAATACTTCCAAATTATTATAAACATTTTGTTTTAGACTGTAAAAGCTGTACCTTTAGCAGCCATGCTGTTGAAGTAAACTGTGAGTTTGTATTCTAGAGGTGTAAAGTAATTTACTTTACATAAATATAAGACTTGTAGAGAGACACTGTATTAAAATAAAGGACACGGATGGCAGTCAACGTAATATCATTAATATATCACTACCACATGCTGTAATTGCATTTAAACTAAGAATACAATATACGGGTAAATACAAGACAGATTTCATTCTGTTATATTTTCCGAACAAAACATTTCAAAACAAGAAAGGCAAACTTAGTGGGCTTGTAGTCACGCTTCGGGCATAAGTATTTGTTCCAAATGGGTTTCAAATAATATTTTCAGTTATTTATGCAACACCGTAATAGCGAGATACTGCTACTTGAGCCTCGGGTTCTTTCGCACCAAGTCGTTATTCTTCGTTCCGTAATGAATACTCCCTCTCATCTAAACTCAGCAGAATTAAAATTCACATTGCGACCTCTCCAGTTGGTCCCTTATCATTAAACACATTTATCTCTTTCACACATATGCTAAACTTTCAAGGGACAAAAAAGCAACATTCAAATATGCAAAGAACCCCCCCCCCCTTTTTTTTTTTTTTGTTGTTGTTATATAGCTGTATTAACTCTAAATGTTCTCGGATTTCTAGCCAGGTAGGTAAGTCAGATACACGAATCTGGACTTTCAATTTATCAGTTTACCCTGAAGACGGAAATGGTACACATCTTCGAAACGTTGGGAGTGAATCCATGCGCTTAACTAGCTGTCTAGAAGCCCGAGAACAGAGTTAATACGTTGCCAGGAAAGCTTCAGCTCTTAATTTCTCATTTTGTTACTTTTCTTTTTAATTTTGAATCACACGTAAATACATTTATCACAAATAAACTTAAGGTAAATGCATCTGTGAAATATGGAAAATTTACAGTATAGCTTGCTGAAAATTATACGGTTATTACATACAATAATAGTACAGTTCTAATCTGCACGGTTATTTAAATGAAATGTTTTACTGTGTAAATCATTCCTAATAAATATTCTCCACACGATACATTTCTAAAAATATTCACATTAAGATTCAAGTTTAGCAATATGATAAATAAGTTTAAAAATATATCTACTATATCAGATTTTTATATTAATTATTGTAGAAAAATTATAAATTTTTGTAGTCTTCAAAACTCTTAAATTTTAAAAATGTAAAAATTTGTATCTCAAAATTGTAGCGTTACTTTAAAAAGGTGCATGTTGCTTTTTTTACGTTACTTTTAAGATGCAGTACAAAACTTATGAAGCAATTTGTATAAATATTTGCACCCCCATGTAGCTTTTTGAGTATAAAAAAAGTGTTGAAAACAAGTTTGCAAAAAAACATGATTTAAAGTTAGACGTTATTAATAAGCATGTGTATATTACTATGAAAAAAATTATAATTTTTGGTCCTTTACTAAAGTGACTGACTTCCTTTCTACGAACGTCAAGCTTCGTATTTGCCAAACGGATATTATTCTGCTTTAAGGCAGTCAGTTTCGCATACTTCTATTTTTCATCTGTCATTACACATGTAGTGCCAACATGGGAATCGAATCCGGTTACCTCAGTAATGGTCCGAAAGCTGTATGTGCTACAAGTTATTTCAGCTCATAACCTGCAGCTTTTTATCACAAGAGACACAACAATGGACGTACATCGCAAGTGTAGTAAATTCAACATTACATTACTGCGGCAACCATGCCTATTAAATCAAAATAGTTTATGGTTCAAGTAAACTTTTGCAATGGCGCACCATTACTTATCGTACATGTGTTGGTAGCCATGCACAGCAGTCAACTTTTCATTCAACACATTTTACATTGTTGTGCATCCACAAATCGTTTACTTTACCTACATATGCTATATATATTATTATATATGCACTATATATATATATATATATATATATATAGGTGGAACACAATACCTTCTCTTTAAACTATATATAGTAGATATAGTATAGGTAGTGAAGGTATTGTGTTCCATCCAAAAATTCGATGTCGGGATTTGATCAGAAATATATTTTGAGGTCTCCTGAATTAAAAAAAAAATAGAAGAAGGTCTGTGTGTGTGCGCGCGTGTGTGTGTGTCCCCGTGAGCAGCACAGCTCAAAAACGAAAATACCTTAAATACCCAATTTGGTTTTAAGTTTAATATCCTCCAAGGATACAACACGAAGATTTCAAGAAAATACCGCCATCCCAAACTACCCTTTACATGGAAAATGTTTTAAAATCTTACTTTTCTAAGAATGGTTCTAATGATGGTACCGTATATTAAACCTATTTACAGGACAAATAACATGTATATTGCATTTTCTAGGAATAGCCTCTGAAGACCTTTGTAATCTCAATAAATTTTACATGAACTCGTTTACCGTAAGAGATAGACAAAGACTTACTGCACAAAAAATGTAGATCTCGTTAAAACACACAACTTATGACATTTGCAATTTTATGTGGAGTTAACCATTTTCGAGATATTCTTTGTTATAGGTTTCATTTTTAATTTCCTTAAAATTTTCTTAAACGGTGAATTATCTTTCGTTTCATCTCTCTTTTTGTCTTACTTCTGCCCGTGCAAAGCGAACCTAATTTCAATTGTTTCACATAGCAACCGGCTTTTTAGAAGATTTGACTAGCGCTTTAGTCTAGTGTATTGTCTGATTTCCCTTCTACTTAGAAGACACTAACACAACCATTTCTACTAACTTTATCTCGATTACCAAGATAGATTAAGGAATAATATTTTGTAACAATGTACAGACGTAACCAAATTATTAGAATAAAAACATTTTCAAGTCTTATTTTACTCTTATTCTAAAATAACCCCATCTAAAACCTCTTATCCTATATTCCTTTTAAGTAGGTTTATAGCTGATACATTTTGATTATCAATGTAGTATATTTTAAAATTCATAATTGGCAACAGTGCAAGATGAAGGTCTGTTAAAAGCGTGACATATTACTCAGTTGTTTTTCATTATGCTTATTTGCTGCATTAGGCCGTCATACATTTGGCTTCAAAATAATAAGTGGTGTTACATATTGTTGGTATTGTATAGGTACTGGCAAACATTATATTTGATTTTACTGCAATTGCTTAATACAGTGAATGGGAATGCTAGGATTGCTTTTTAAGGTTATAAGGAGAAAATCAGGCCTTTTACCTAGAAAGACTGCCATGTTAAGAATTCTGCTTGCTGAAAAGTGTTACACAGAACAAGGAATAGCATGTAGGTTGAAAATATCCCAGCGGTCCATAAGTAGAATAAAGCAAGATGAAGATTTTGGTAAAACTAAATCATAACAAGGAACAGAAAATTGTGGGCAAAAGAAGAAATTATCACCAAGGTGTGTACGGAAACTGAAACATTTGTCAGAAACAAATTGCAAGGAATTATGCAAGAGATTAGAGGAATATGAACCACTTGTAACAGCAAGAACTGTGAGAAGATACCTGTTTAATGATGGACTAAAGGCAAGAAAGCAAAAATAACACCTGCTATGGCTGCAGAGACTTCAGTGGACACAAGAACATCAAAACTGGAAATCGGATGAGTGGAAAAAGGTAAATTAAGCAGTATAAATTAATGTAAAATGTTCTAAGATTATACTAAAATATTATACCATCATTTATTGGCTAAAGTCAATAATATCAGACATTTCTTTCGGAAACTATTGTCTACTGTAGGATATGAGAGAGAATTTTAGCACAGTGAAACATCCCTATAGCTTCCTTATACCCTTTAATTTTATTTAGGGTTTGCTTTAGTGTTTTCTATTGGAGAAGAAACTAGCCAAAAAGTCAGAAGAAGAGAAGGAGAAGCCTTCAAACCAGACTGTGTAAAACAAACAGTAAAACATCCTACATCAGTAATGGTCTGGAGTGTGATTTCTTGGCATGGATGTGGACGGCTATGCATTGTAGAAGGAAATATGAGACATTATCAGTACATTAATGTACTGAAAACCCGGTTGCTACAACTGAAAGAAAGGTTTGGAGAAAATGCAAATTGGGTCTCCATACCACAAAGCAAAAAAAAGGCCATCATATTTTTGAAAGAAAATAATGTAAAGCTGCTAGATTGGCTAGGAAATGGCTCTGACATGAATCCTATAGAGAATTTATAGTCAATAGTTAAAAAAAAATATATATATATATAACAACATAGACTGTCTTGATTGAAAAGCTGATTCAAATCTGGTTTTATGATGAAATAGAAGATCAGTGTAAAACATGGCCTACCCAAGCGAATCAAGTCTCTAATCAAAGCTAAAGGTATGCACACTAGAAACTAAACTCAAACAAACAATTTGTAGCACCTTATCTGCATTATCTAATCAGTATGTAAAATAAAAAAGCTCTAAAATATTTTTACTCTAATAATTTGGCCATGTCTATAACAAAGTTAGAGAATAGAAGACATCAGTTTTTTAGCAACAGCTGAGGTGGTATTGAAATTCAGATCATCCAAATATGCGGCAGCAAGATTTCCATCCCCTCCCCCTCTATATGCTCTTTAGATAGCAAATATTTTGGTTCGTTTTATTTTACTAAAAACTGCTATCATGATTTAATTATATGTTTAGCATACAGCATGTAAAACAGAATTGTTGCTGAGCTTTCTGTGAATACCCTGTAAGGAATATTTACTTAGGATTCAGTTTTCAGGTTATCTACCATGACGTCCATCAAGTAGAGAAAGATTTGGTCGCAGCCAAAAATTCGAACTAGGTGTTTCACAAAAATGCAGGTTTCGAGAATCCCAGAGTCCAAATTAAAGCATTTTATAAAAAGATTTGCACGAGCGTGCCTCTGTGAATGTGTGTGTGTGTGTGTGTGTGTGTGTGAGAGAGAGAGAGAGAGAGGGAGAGAGAGAGAGAACAGGTTAATTCAAAAACGAAATATCAAACTTTGTAATTAAATTTCAGATCTTCCAAATATAAAATAATACGATTTTTAAGGACATTTCCACACCCAAAATGTGTGTAATTTTTTATTTTCTCAAAAACACCTCTAACGATATTGATTAAATCCCACATGAATGAAATATTTACATGGTAAATAAAATATAGATATATGTTGAATTTCCGTGAATAGCATATACTGTGAAGTTATCTTAATCCGGAAGGAATATTTTACAATTTGAATAACTGATAGGTATACCTTAAGAGATGGGAAGGGAAAAAACACCGTAGATTTCTTTTGTTGCATTCGTCGTTAAAGGCTTAAATACTTCAATGCTTTTGTCATTTTTATGTTTCTGTAAAGCCTATCTGAAGTAGGTATACAAAAATAGCTTTCGAAGAATCATTTGTGTAAGTTATAGGTATAACAAAATCTGATGTGTTCCATTCACATAACTTTCTCTACAGTTTCTGCAATAAATTATTGTTAAAAAGCTTATGCCTCTTTTTACTTAATGCTAATCGAGAAAAAAATTAGCAGAAATATCTTATTTGCTCCTATGTAAGCAGAAGGGAAATAAGGGAATACCATAGGCTAAAGTGATAGTCAACACTGGTTGCTATGTGACTGAAGTTTCTTTGTTTGTATGGACAGGAGTTGACAAATTCCCCTATAAGAAAAGTGTATTTTAAAACTGGCACTATTAACAACGAATATATAAAACTATTAACCCCACAAAACATAAATTGTGTGTTTCTATTATGTAAGTTTTTATCTATCTCTTACGGCTTACCATTTATGCAAATTTATTCATCCAGAATAAACATGTCTTCAGAGACTATTCCCAGAAAATTCAAGATATACATTTTATTTATTGGGTAAATATCTTTAATATACGATGTTTTAATCAAAATTGTTAGAGCTATTCTTGAGAAAATAAAAATTTTCAAAAATGTTTCCATGTAAAGGGTAGTTGGGATAGGGAATTTTCTTCAAAATCTTCGTGTCGCATCCTTGAAAGATACTGATCGTAAATACCAAGTTTAGTATTTAACGGACTTTTCGTTTTGAGCTATACTGCCCACACACACGCGCGCGCACACACACACACACACACACACACACACACACACTTTGGTTCAGAGGGTCTCAAAACCTATATTCCTGGTGAAATCTTGGGTGTAATACAATACCTTCTCTATACACTATGTGCACAGTACGTGTACAGAAGATAATATACGACAGCACATGGAGAAAGTCTTATGGATGTAGCAGATCAGATCTTTTAAATATTTTTCTTTTCTTTAATTTAACGTATAACAACAGTTAAGAACTAAAGTGAATGCATGATTTGAAGTTGCACACACAGGTTTTACTTGTGGCAGCGTGTGGTTGTTGTTTTCAGTCGGAACGAATAACGCGCCTATTGTGAATGTCCACCCTCAGAAGAAGATAATTTATGACCTTGACAGAAGACAACAGTTTGAATTTCTGCCATCATGTGCACAACTCGCTAGGATATCAGATTTCAGTCTATGGGCAAAATAAATATAAAAACAAAAAAAAAAAAAAAACAAAAAAAAAAAACGTATTTTCCTGTGTTCTGCTAGAGACCAGAACGAATTGTACACGCATCGACTTCTTCAGCCAGCGTGTTCTCAGTATACCCCGCTGTAAGATAACCTCGCGTGAAAGTGAAATTCCCATGGAGGTTTGCTATCGAACGGTGTTACAAGGCTGATTTGTGGTTTAACAGTGGATATAACAAGCTTAATTCTTTAAAATATATATGTTGTTAACGCCACTAAACAACCAATTTCGCACTACAAGCGTTACGAGTAGCGAAGCCTGAGGAATATTGTTCTTTGTCCTGAACTTGCCAGTACAGTAACTTTCAACTTGAGTATTTTGTAACACACAATAAATTCGGATAGGGTGACTAATCTATAAGTATACCAATAATATTTTTTCTTCCTTCTTTCACTGTTTACTTTCCTCGTAAGTGGACTTACAGCCCTCCCCCTCAGAACTTACAAATCTACGCCCGCAGTCAGATGCCTGTTGAGTAACAGAAGCTCTGGATCTGAGAGAGTAGCCAGAATGGGTGATCAGTCCGATATCTGGTAAGAAAGTGAGGAAAAGGGAAAGATGAATCATGGAGTATTTAGTGGCATGAATGGCGAGGGAAACTTGATATTCTGAATAAACGCACCCGCTTCGTCCACCACAAATCCCAAATGTGGTCCCCTGGGATCAAACCCTGGTCGCCTTGGTGAGAGTCTAGTGGTATAACCATTCGGTTACGGTGCCGCCCATATTAATATCATAAGGAGGGAAAATGCGCGCCTGCATGTGCAGGATAAGTGCGAAAACCTCTAATGATTTCAGCAGCAGTAGTAGTAATAATAACATCCGTCCTTACTGCACACGGCATTATAGGCGTTGGGCACTAATGAATAAATGGTGAACTGGAAACTAAATACAATCGTAAGTTTAGGAGGATACCTCCCCATATTTCCAGTTATGAGGACCGAGGAAAACCTGGCTGATGGATCTGTGGGATATGAATCAGTTCACGAGTCCGTGGTTTAATGATCTCGGCTACCTCGCTTTTAGAATCAGACGGAGGGTCTCCATGCCATTGGTGCTCAGCACCATTGTAACTTACCACCCTTTGTAAAGATGAAACAATGATGGAAACCTACTCACATTCGTGGTAGGAACAGCTGCAACCGACCTGGGAATGCCAAGAAAAGACCTAAGGTCAAAATGCCTGACCCGATGTGAATCCAATTTGGGACGAGTTGTTAATCGAACGAGTTTTTGTAATCATTAATCATGCGAGCTCGTGTAACGTTGAATCTGACATCCATTTGCCATAAAGCACGCCTGACAACAACGCTGTGGCACGAACTCTCGAACAACCAAATACTCGAACCAGTAAATCTGCACGCCAAATTGAAATTGAACTTTATCTATGGACACTCTTTAACTACTGTTGTTCTTAGCGTCCAATTCTCTGTTGAGCGTGAAAGATGGACATTTTGCTCAAAGGCCTCGTTATCAAACATGAGGTTCTTTTTCGTGTAGTAAATCTACGACACGGGACCACCATCTTTACTGCCCTTCCGAAAGAAGCAGTGCTAGGATTTTTACGCCCGAAAAAATTAATCGCCTTCCGCCGGGTTTGAACCTGCAACTTTGGGAACTAAAAGTAAATATGGTACCCCTAGACCATAGAGGACGAAACTCATTTCCCAAGAGAGAGCAAATGAACTAGAAGCTCGAGTATACTTCAGTATATTCGTCCCTGCTTTTCGAACGAGTTGGACTGAATGAAATGAGCTAATACAAATATAGTGAGTGCATTATGTTGTGCAAGACCTCGTTAATGTCTGGGAACAAGGATATGCCGACTCAATCCTCTCCTTTTACAAGGCGCCACTGTCTTGCGTAAAATAGGAAGTGGCATAAGCGATCATATGTAGTGTTCTTCCAAAGCCCTTGTCTTGTAATAGCATACTTGTTTTGCAGAGCTGCAGTTCGGCTGGGATAAGTGATAGCGACTGTCTGTCTGTGTGCGTTTGGTTTAGTGCTGAAATATTGTGGAACTTTGGGAAACAGGGGAGCCTGCTGAGATTCCTGTTTTTCAAACAAAAAAACACAAACTAGAATCTTTGAGTAGTAGCAATGTGACCAGGGGAAAAATTACAACTAATCTAAACGAACATCCTCCAAAATTAGTTTGATCACACAACTAAAGTGGTGGAGCCCCAATTACAGAAACAACAAAGATTTTTGTTTAATTGACAGACAGGTTAATTGTAAATCTAAATTTCTTGTACAGGACGCTGCAAAAACTGCAGATCAACATGCAGTCAACACAAATATTATCCTGGCTATTCAACTTTTAGGGAAAAATCAATCAGTTTTGTTCTGATTTACTTTGAAGAGATGTGGTTTGGCACACAATGACGAGAAGAAGATAGTGGGATGATGGTACCTTTGGATGAGCTCTCAAAGTCCTCCCACTAGAGGCAAATATTTAGAATAAGTTTGTGTTGATAAACAGTAATTCCTCAAGCGCACACAGTTCTACGTCTTCCACCTATCACTGAATTTTCAATTTCTTTAAACGCAGTTGCTCATATATAAAATATATTCAAGAAACCACCGGAGTGGCAAAATCTTTATGTGGGAAGGTATGCGAAACTCCTCAGAAGATGGAAATAAAATCGACAGTCTAAAGTGTGGAGAGAAAAAAGAACTGGAAAGTTTAACCGGTACAGTGAAGTCTTATTAATTTAGATAATGTCTAATCATTGTAGTCATCTATTATTTACTTCACGGCGAAATAAACAATAACATAATGTATATTCCGAAATAAAATTGAGTTTTATTATGGATGCTCTTTAGCTGCGGTTCTCAGCGTTTTATATTGGGGGTGAAAAACTCAGAAAGTTTCTTTATCAGGTTTGAGGTTCGTTTGCGCGCCGAGAAATCCTCAACACGGGACCACCGGTTTTACTTCCTGCCTGAAGGAAGCTATGCTAAAGATTTTTACACCCGAAAAAATCCCTCCGCCATTCCCTCCAAATCCCAAACAATGTGCGGCACACGTTCACTGCATTTTTCGGCTGTCATTTGCTGAAAAACTGCTTGCCCAATATCACACCTCGGGTAATTTAAAAGTTTTGCACCTCTTATAATGCTTTCGGAAACATCAGTAAAATTGGTCGTGAAACGGAATATATAAAGAATAATTATTTTCTCATCTCTTTTTAGAGATTTCCTTGTTTTTGTTTCACTATTTCGATATTACACGCATCCACCATTATTTGCTAACTAGAAGCAGTCATTACAACCAAACTGTTAAACGTGTCTGCATTGTTACTAAAGGAATAATTATTTAAGTTGAAGAAATGTTGATCCTTAATCATTCACACTATGTTATTTAGAAAACAGCAGTTAACATAATATTTGTGTACTTCTCTCGGCAATTTCAGAGGAACTATTTTGCGATGGAGAAAAGCATAAAACGTTCAGTAATCTATCAGAGCCTTGCAAACTTTTGCATTTGTTTACATTACCGGTGAAGTAAGAATGAGTAGAGAACAGAAGGGGTTCTGAACGATACCAATTATAACAACGCTCATTGGATGATTTTTATATCATTGGCCAGTTACTAAGAGTACTGATACTGGCTAGGTAGAGTCAAAGTTGGTTATCTGAAACTGGAAGGAAAAACACTATTGCGATCTAGGGGAATGGACCACTGTTTATGCACGTCAGCGTACTTAATAAAGTAAAATAATTTGTATAAGAATGAGTAACGAAATCTTGTGCATATAACCACTACATTTTTCTTCATCACTTAACTAGGCACTTCGTAGAGGCTAATTCAAACCATGTTGAACGGAAAGAGATATCTCGCCAACGTTGAAGCTATTGAACGTTACTGTACCACCTCTGACCCAAATAATCGAGAAGCGTTATTGAGAGAACACATCGGATATAGAATCTGTTTTTGTTTGCCGACCCACATGAAATTGAGCCATTCTTTTAACCGTATAATTATCTGGCTAGCCGTGACTGTATTCTTGGAACCGATCACCTTCCAATCCATGTACGGTTCCCTCGCGGCGCGCTGTGGTGTACTGGTAAAACACTGCATGCGGCACGCTGAGAAACGTAATGCCATCTTAGTCTCCCTTAGATGTTACTTTATTCGATATTCAGTTGCTATCATATATAATACTACCCAGCAACACCACTACCCGTACAAAACAAAATCTAGATAACATAATTAGAAACATCTTGACGTGTCACATGACTTTCTCCATCATTTAGCCATTACTCCACTAAAATTTTACACATAGAGGTTCCACCGGAAGTATACGTTTTAAGGCCCCCAAATAAAACCTTTTAAAGAAGTATGAAATCTCGAATAAATACCAACTTTCCTGAGGGGAAAAAAAAAAAAAAAATCAACCCAACTACCATTTTCGTGCAAAATGTTTGAGTTTTTATTTCCTCAAAAATTAGTATCACTTATTAATATTTGTTTCGTAATCGGCTAACCCTCGCCGAAATTGTAGGAATGACACCCCCCTACGACTTACAAGCCAATGCCTGGATCAAAAGCCCATCGGGGAGCCAACGGCACGAAACCACAGAATGGAGAACCTGTTGCGAGGGGTCTACCCCTAGCCAGGCATGAACATGAGGAAGTGGAAGATATGAAATGCAAGCGAAATTGATGATTGGTGCAATTGATAGAATGAGTGGTGGGGGAAACCGGAGGATCCGGAGAAAACCCGCCCAGACGCCGCTTCGTCCATCACAAATCACATATGCGGGCGCTTGGGATCGAACCGGGCCACCTAAATGGGAGCCGAGCGGTCTAACCACTCACTTAGGGCCCCCAAATAAAACATTTTAAATAAGTACGAAATGCAGAATAAATTCCAACTTTCCTGAAGGCTATTAAAAAAAATGTGAGCTTTTTTTAATAGCTTTTTTAATCAACCCAACTACAAAATGTTTGATTTTTTTTTTTTTTTTATTTTCTCAAAAAATTAGCAGCAGTTTTTATTAATATACTTTCCATATGAGTAATGAAATGTTTATCTTCAGTTTTTTTTAGAATTGCCGTAGTCCTTCATCTGGAATGAACTTTATGTACCTACTTATTTCTTTTAGGTGTTAAACTATATGAAGATGACTACAAACAATTTTAATTTTCAGCATTTTCCTGTTGCACCATTTTCAAATTTCTTTTTTCTGGTTTTAGGATTCATATAATTAAATGAAATGGAGTTTTATTTATGGACGCTCTTTAACTACTGTGGTTCTCAGCGCCAAATTTTGCTCAGAGACCTCTCTATCTGCCGTAAATCTACGACACGGGACCAACGGCTTTACTTCCCTTCCGAAGAAAGCCACGCTGAGGAGTTTTACTCCCGAAAAAATTCATCGTCCTCCGGTTGAACCCGCGACCTTGGGTATATGAAGTTAGCATGGTAACCATTACACCACGGAGGGCGAGAAGATTCATATAGCAACATGCTTCATGCATATGTTTTCAAACAGTCTGATGTGTTCTATTACATGATTTTCTCTTGCCTGTTCTGCAAATAAACTATTTTTACAAAAGATTATTCATTTATCTACACAGCTAATCGAGATAAATACCAGCACACATGGGCTTATTACTTGAATCTTAATAAGTAGAAGGGAAATAGGGGAATACACTAGAATAAAACAATAGTCAGTTCTTTAAAAACTATCGCTATATGAAACCATTGAAATGTGGTTTGCTTTGCGTGGTTAGGAGTAAAACAAAAGAGGTATGAAACGAAAGATTTGAAAAAAAAAATGTTTAAGAAGCTTGAAACACAAACCAATAAAAATTTGTCCTTTGGTAACGATTAACTTTACAAAAAATCCAAATGGGTATAAATTGTGTGTTTTAAGAGATTATATTTTTGTGTAGAAAGTTTTTGTTTAGCTCTTACGGTTTACCAGTTATACAAAAGTCATCAAAATGAAGGGGTCTTCAGAGACTATTCCTAAAAAAATCAATATATATCGTTTATCGTGAAAATATCTTAAATATCTGATATTTTAATCAAAATCGTTAAAACCGTTTTTGAAAAAATCAAAATTTCGGAAAAATATTCCATATAAAGGGTAGTTGGGGTAGAGAAATTTTCCTGAGAATCTTTGTGTCGCATCTTTGGAATTTACAGAACATAAATAACAAGTTAAGTATTTAATGGACTTTTCGTTTTTGAGCTATGCTGCCGTAGATTTTTTCCCCTATTCAGAGGTCTCAAAACATATATTTCCGGTAAAATCTCGGTATGGAATTTTTTAGTAAATACAAACCTTCTTTATTACTATATACATACATGCTAGAGAAATTAAAAATCCTCCCGCATTTATAAACTAATATTACTCCATGTAAATAATTTATTTTACTTACGGAAGCCAAGGCTTGTTTGGCATTTTCTATTAATAATTTCGTTTTTACTTCTGTCATCAAATGTTATTTCGTTAGCTGAGTTTTGTATGTCTTCATTTTCATGTAATAACTTTCCGTGTAATGTATGTTTTATTATTACTTTTTCCCTACAAGTGAAATTGCTGTTTTTTATGTATTGATCTTTAAACGATAATTATTTCTTAGTGTGTTTTCCAATTTGTTAATACACATTTCTAAATCTCTTGTATTTTCTATTAAAATTGCAATGTCATCTGAATGTCGGAGCATGCTAATTTTAAATGCTTTTATTTTTTATAGATATTTATTTTTCCAGTAACTTCACTTAATGCTTTATGTATGTGTACATTGAAGAGTATCGGTGATAATGCACATCTTGTAATTTTATGTCAGTTTACTGAAAACATGTAATTTTGTTTTGTTATAGCGAAATTTGTCTTACTTGACACTTTAGACAGGACGTCACGCAGATGGTGTAACCGTATAAGATGACCATATTGCTATTTTATGTGTACTCTAATGTTTGGGCGATTTGTTTCATTGATATATGCAAAAGCTGGTTTTCTTTGTTCTGATAAAGTGATGGTTGGCGCGGTTTTGCGAGCACCCATTCAATTTTAGCAACTTAGTTTAAGTTGTGTTAAGGAGTAAATTTGGATGCTCTGAACTTGATATTGAAAAAGTATAAGAAATTGCCATTAGTCTGCATTTCATTATGTAGCGCTTGGTTTGTTGCATAAGTATGTATATTTAGAAATTCCCTCCGCTACGTAAGAAAAGTGCGAGACAGCAGCAATATCTCATCACTTGTGAGAATGAATGAACTTGCAAAATTTCGTGTCAGAATCATAGTACTATAATAATGAAGCTGTCAGCTTCATTTTGCACGCGGCTCTACAGATCCTGGCAAACAGGTTCCGATGATATGCCCAAATAAAGTACCGCAATTTGGCTAACAAAACCGTATGCGATATAAATAACCGTTTCTACTTCATAAAGCCTCAAGTCGATGCAGTACGAGCCAAAATAGCGGTCACTATAGGAAGATACGTCGTTCTCAAATGACCTCCAAAGGCTATTTGTTAATTATTATTTATTTAAGGTCGTAGAACTTAGTAATTTTTTTTTTTTTTTTTTTTTTTTTTTTTTTGCGACCACAACATTACAATAACAAAATACAAATGTTATATAAGAGCAATAATGGAACAACAACTATTTCTAAAACATACATAGAATATTACGTAGGTAAATTAACAATATCATTACAAATCACTAAGGAATAAAAAGTTATGTGTTACAGTTTAAACTGATTTATACAAAGAAATATCTTTAAAATAACGGAGTAGTACTATGAAAGAACTTGGTTTATTCACAGCTGCGGTAATTCCTGATATTTTATTTCTGCCTAAATGTGCTGTATATGGTATATATTCTGTAAGGATATGGTTTACTGTAAGGGGTGCTGCAGTCTGGAAGCTCTTCTTTGGATACTAAATAGGAGTACGTTAACTTGGTGTGTCCAATTCTTAATCTTGTCACTAAATTGATCTGCTCTCTGTAGCTTATATATGACTGGAATATATTTGTGGTTTTCATTGTAGTGTGTGGTCCAACTATTTTTATTTATGAATGTCATTAAATCTCAGTGAGAAGTTTTCAGTTTCTATTGTGTATTATGTATTCAGGCAAGGCAGAACAAATACAAAAATGGGATGACTTAACTATCATGCTAATTGAGACAAACCTCAGCAGAAATGGTCTCATTGCTTACTTCCTTGTAAGTAGAAGAGATTAAAGAAATGCACTAGGCTAAAGCGATATCAAATCTCGCAACAGTTGCTCGCGAATTTATAAAAGTTGAAGCTCTCGTTATATCGCTTATGATAAATAAAAATGCACGAAAGGATCTTATTAATGATTATAATGTTTTAACACAGAAATTATCAACCTAAGACAAGGCTCCCAATGTCACCAACACTTTTTACTTTCTCGACTTAATACATAGTACATAGATAGAGAAGGTATTGCATTCCACCCAAAAATTTGATACCGAAGTTTTACTGGAAATACAAGTGTTAAGGTCCCCTGTACAAAGCACGCTTTTAGAAAAATGTCCATGTATGTGTATGTCTGCGACGTAACTCAAAAACGAAAGTGGGTTAAACACCAACTTTTATAATTAAGTTTGCAATTTACCTTCCAAGGATGCCGCACGAAGATTTTCAAATAGAGGCACCCCCCCCCCCCCCGATCTTAAACTACTCTTAACAGGCTTTTTTTTTTTTTTTCAAACATGACTAACGATGCTGGTTAAATACTTGATAAATTGGTAAACTTAAGAGATACATAAAACTTACTAAACTAAAAACTACAGTTTATGCCTTTTTATGCAGTTAATCATTTCGGAAGTGGTTTCAATTTTAAAATAATTACTGTTCTCAAACGGGAATTGGTATTCATTTTGTTTTTGTTTTACTCTTGGCCATACAGAGAGAGCCAAATCACATAGCAACCAGCTTTTAAAAGATTTGACTGTTGCTTTAGCTTAGTACATTCTCTTATATCCCTTTTGCTTAAAAGGAACTAAGTAATATGCCATTTCTAATAATGCCTTTATCGATGCATGAAGTACACACATGAAAGTTGAGCTTTTGTAAGAATATTTTGTTTTTTTTATTTTTGTTTAGATAGTGTCTAACGCCCGCTTTTACTACTATAACACCGCAGGAGGCGACACTGATTGTATATGGAATGAAGATGGAGCACCGGTGGAATGGGATGGCGGGGAGAACTGGAGTTCCCCTGCGCCGATTTGTTCAGCGCAAATGCCATATGCGGCCACATTGGTGAGAGGCGAGTGGTTTACATAGTCGTAGCCATATATAGAGGAACTTATGTGAAAATAGCACATTAAACGTTTTTCAAATTATTCCTCGATTCTGTAGTAATGCACTTCTCATTCATCGCAATATATAAATTGAGAAAGTAAAAACGGAACCAGAATCAACCAATCTGCACCTATCACTCCCGCGCTCTGTCGGCCGAACGTAATCTGACAGCTTTGTACAAGATGCCTTGTACTACCTTAATTTTGTTTCCTATCGCGTAGAGGCAGCTCTCATTTTCTGGTACGTGTTTCCTCATATTTGCCTTGTTTAGAAGGTAAGCATTTGGGCAGTGCAAAGAACGCAGGTGGAGGACCATGTAGATATCTCACCCCTGCGCCGTGCCGGTACCTCCCCAATTAGAGGGCTATCCCAACAAGTTATGGTACTGTCCAGACAGCAACAACTCCATTATTTATTCCTTCCTGTGACAATGGATGGAGAATCCTTTCCCATAATTGGTCTTAGTGGTTCATTTTTTATGAAATGTGTGTTTTAACATCATTTGTTCTAGCTGTCACCGATCAGGATCACCAAATAAATATTTAAAACAAAGGAACCTCAGGTTGTGACGTGACATACCACCCTCCGTGTCTTCCTCAGGTACACTCGCTGCCTCTGCCACGCGGTAAACAAGCCAACATCGGAAATACATGTATTCAAAATGCTTCCCTCAAATGTATAATCAAACATAGGAAGCGATACATTCGCATAACATTCTCTATCCACTCTTCTACAGACTTTATTTTTACCTTCTGTACAATATACATAGAAGGTAGAGAAGGTATTGTATCCCACCCAAAAAATTCGATACGGAGATTTCACCAGGAATATATGTTTTCAGACCCCCTGAATGTGTGTGTATGAGTGTGTGGACAGCGTAACTCAAAGACGAAAAGTCCGTTAATACCAAAATTGGTAGTGAAGTTTGGTATCACCCAAGAATACGATACGAAGATTATCAAGTAAACCTCCACCCCAAATTATACTTTATATGGACTTTTGATTTTCTCAAAAATGACCCTAACGATTTCAAATAAAACACCGCATGTTAAAGATACGTATATGACAAAATGCATATCTGGAATTTTCTCGGAATAGCCTCTGAAGTTTATTTTCATTCTGAATTACTTTTGCATAACTGTTAAATTGTGAGAGATAGACAAAATGTTCCTCCACAAAAAATGTACCTAGAGCTTGTTAAAACTCACAAAATTATGTCAAAATCTTTAAAAAAAAAATCTCGATTTTTGAGTTAACTATTTCCGCAATATTCCTTGTTGTTGATTTTATTTTAAACTACTTTTCTCAGTCATATATAGTTTCATCTCTCTTTTGTTTTACTCCTGGTCGTGCAAAGAGAACCTAATTTCATAATGTTTCGGATTTTAAAAGATTTTGACTGTCGTTTTAGCCTAGTGGAACTAATGCAACTACTATGTAGATAAATAATCTTTTATAGCAATAGTTTGTAGAGAAAGTCATGTGAATTGAAAACATCAGCTATTTTTGTTAGTGTTCATAGTTTAGAACCATTTATAAGAGTAGGCATAGCCATGTCTTTATAGAATTTCAAATATTCTATAAGCTCCGATTCCTTTATATTAAAACCTCTCTTATATTCTAAGTTCCTGTGTATACGAAACATTTCTAATAGCAAGTTGTTGTCGTCTGATTTGATTACTATCCGGCTTATTCCTGAGAGACGTAAGAGCTTTATTTGTTTTTTTTTGTTTTTTTTAACTTAACATCCTTTAACCGGTCAAATCGGACGATGAATGAATAAAATTGGTGAAATGATGCACAAATGAGCTCGGAGTCCATGGTGCTTAAAGCTGGTAATTCACCCTTAGCGAGATTCGAACTCGCAACCTGTTGAATGTGAGGCAGACACACTTAAGAGTTTTAATGTCTTATATGCCCATCGCACAACAAAACTGCGGGGGACCAGGTTTCAAATCGAAGTACTTTCTCCTGGGTAGATTGTCAACCGAGGTTTAAGAGCTCTACCTCCCCTGAGCAAATCGGTTCTATGGCACTGTAAACTCCCAGAAATACCTTATCCCTCAGTAAAACCAGACCACCACGTGGAGGTAGATGATGGGAAGTATATTACACATGTGGTATTTTGTAAAAAAAATCCGATGTATTCCATTCACATGACTTTCTCTATCTGTTCTGCAAACAAACCATTCTTACAAAAGATTATTCTTTTCTCTAAATCATGCTAATCAAGATAAACATTAACAGAAATGATATTATTACTTATTTCTTTGTAAGCAGAAAGGATATAAGGGAATATACTAGGCTAAAGCGATAGTCAAATCTTTTAAAAGCTATCGCTATACGATTGTCATTAAACTTCGATTCTCTTTCCACGGCTACAGAAGAGATGAAACGGATGAGAGCTTACCGTTCCACATACGTTTAAATATTTTAAAATTAAATCCAATAACAGGAAATATCTCGGAAATGATAAGCTCTACCAAAAAAGAAAGAAAGAAAAAGGATTTGTTTTAATGAGATCTTAATTTTTTGTGTAGTAAATTTAAGTTTTTGTCTATCTCTTCCGGTGTGCCAGTTCTTCAAAAGTCATTTAAAATCAAGAGGACTTCAGGGACTATTCTCAGGAAATTCAAGATATACCTTTTTATTTTTAATCAAAACCGTTAGATGCAGTTTACGAAAGTAAAAAATTTCGAAAAATCTTCCGTGTAAAGGTTAGTATGGTTGGACGGATTTTCCTGAAAATCTTCCTGTCGTATCCTTGGCAGATGGTAATCTTAAATACCAAGTTTTGTATTTAATCAACATTTCGTTTTTGAGTTATGCTGCCCACTGACACATTCGGACCTTTTTCTATGCGTTTTATTCAGGGGTCCTCAAAATATCCGGATTGTACATACATGCTAGAGAAAGCATTCCTGAAAGATGCTAAATTAAAGGGATAAAGTTTGGTATTCATCCATTTCGATTTTGAGTTATGATCACAAACGGGAACCTCAAAACGTGTTTTTTCGACGAAATTTCGATATGGAATTTTTGGATGGAAAACACCACTTACTCTAGATACTTGATACAGGAAGTAAATGTTGCAAAGGTATAGTTTTTCGGCCCATACGTGGCTGTTGAGGAAAAACAGCTATCAAAGTAAAAATTGCTTGTTCACAAGCGTAGATATAGTGACAGATATAGGAAGGAGGAGACAGTGTGTATTTAATCACATTTGGGAATCGCCTGCTTGGCGTGTAACATTTACTCAAGAGTTAGCACGTTGACCATGACCACTTTGAGGTGTTCAAATGTTTGTTGACGCAAGTAAAATATTGACACCGTATAAACCACTGTCTTTGCCGTAAAGTGGGAAGAATTATAGTTCCCAGGTCATCCAGTTAGCACTGCGCTTGTTTGCTATAGGTGGCGCCTTGGCAGTCCTTTCCCTTGGGAAAATCTTCAAGAATCTTGAGACAACACCCTCCACTTCCCATATGGTTATTGTATTCGTTGTAAACAGTAGATATTTGCACAAAATGGCAAAACTATTGTTACAGAAGCAACAAGAAGTTATAGACTTCTTAAACTATGAGTTAATAGTCATCAAAAGAGTGGCGGGGCAGATAGAATACTGGTGCTTTCTGTACACGCTAAGCTTCCACGCCAATAAAAGTGCATTATTCTGGCTTGTTCATACAGATTACGTTTGTGCTTTGCTGAAAATGATGCAGCATTATTAAAAATCAGATGTGTTATATTAACTGTTCTCCAAACAAACTTGTTAGAAAATATTTTTCTTTCTACTCCATACTAATCGAGTAAGCATTAGCAGAATGGCCGCATTAATTAGTTCCTTGTATGTAGAAGGGGACTAATGGAATACACTATGCAAAGCGGAAGTCAAACGTTTTAAAAGCTCTCGCTATGCGATAGTCATTGAAATTCGTTTCCTTGCATGACCAGGAGTAAAACAAAAGAAACACGGGCGAATTCCTGTTTGAGAAAAGCAGAAGTATTTTAAAATTTAAACCAATAACAAGGAATATCTCGGAAATGGTTAGCTCCGCAACAAAAAATGTAAAGGACATATATTGTGTATTTTAACGAGATCTATATGTTTTTGTTTAGAAGTTCTTATCCATCTCTTAGGGTTTACCGGCTATGTAAAAGTAACTCAGAATGAATGAGGCTTCAGAGGCTGTTTCCAGGAAATTCAAGATATACATTTTATGTCATGTAAATTGCTTTAATATATGGTATCTTAATCAAAATCTTAGAGCTATGAATGAGAAAATCAAATATTTCGAAATTGTTTAAACGTAAAGGATAATTTGGAGTGGGGAATTTTCTTGAAAATGCTCGTGTCGCAATACTAAACTTAAATTCCAAGTGAAGTAGTTAACGGGCTTTTTGTATTTGAGCTATGCTTTACACACAGGTGTATTAGTGTACTTTCTTTTTTTGTACCACAAGAGCGCATAGAAAATACTAGGGTAAGTTTATTGTTAAAAAGGATGTGGAATTAGCAAGTCCTGGTACAAGAATTAAATAGTTTATGCAAGGGCCGAAAAGGAAGAAATGAATGGGAGCTTACTTCTGTGGTGTGATTACCAGTGTCTGCTGCATATGATGCTAAACTTATTGTCTGCACCACGAACGAAGGTTGCGCCGTACCATAGTCTCTTCCTAAGCTCCAGAGAGTGTATTTATGTAATCTCGCTTGCTGCTCAATAGTAAATTAATAATTTCGAGCTAGAAATCGACTCCATTGTGCACACAATACGGGACTCTATTCTGAAAGATAACTCAGCGACAAAGAATAAGATAAGACGTTTTAAATGGTGCATTGAAATTGAACAGCAAAATATTCTGCCGCTACGAGCTGGCAACCGCTCCGCTTTCCCCTCCTTCGAACCGTCTGCGCGGCAACATATTTTACCGCTTTGTTTTGGTCGGCAGGTTTCGTTCTACCTGGTTTAGTTTTTCCTCGATTAGAACTGCGGATATCTTAAAACGTAGCTCCATGGCACGACTGTCCACAAGGGACCTTGGCTGCTGCATCTCCCATTTCGGCCCGAAGACGACATGAATGGGGTGCAGTGCTGGAGGGTAAGACGTGATCAGCGCCTCGAATCCCTCTAGGCCGGTTCATGCGGTCTACTCAATCTGGAGCCGCTATTTCTGAATCAAGTAGCTCCTAATTGACCCCCAGGGACCTCACGAGGCTGAGTGCATCCCGGATCAGGTCTCAGCGGGGAACAATTCGGCACGCCGGTTCCGGGAATCGAACTCGGTCTCCCGCTTGACAAACATCCGTGCTATCTTCGCAGGATATCTAAGCTTTCTTTTACCTTATACGTATTTAGTCTATACATTTATCTATCTATAAATTGGGAATTACGAGGCGAGTGACAACAGGGAATTTTTGTATAATTTCAAGCTGACAGTCCATATTTAACTCTGTTCGAGCAAAACTTAATACGATAAACACACCCTGTTCTGTTCACAGCTTCACATCAATTATCGCACATGCCAAACATCGTTTGACTGAACTGCAAATCTGTGAGTAGGCTCCACAAGCTCAACACGATTCCTCGTAGGAATCAGAATCGGCGGACGCCAGTCGCGTCATTCAAGATAAATCTGCATGTATGTAAGATGCCTTCTACATGATCATCAGTACCTTGGGCTACATAACCTTTGTAAGAAGCGCAACATATACCTTACCTGTTAGTGGAAACATAACCAACAAAACTATAGAGCAATACTTTTTTGGAGATAGAGTGGTAAGTAAAAACTTAATGTGCCAGTAAGAAATTGTTAAATCACTCCGCTTAAGGGACTAAGTGTGCAATTACTTTATCCTGTGATTGAGGAGCGGTAGCTCGCACATGATTACAGGCTGATGCAATCGCTGCGGAACTGTTGATTCTCGATCATGTCTTTAATGACTCAGCTGTAAAGGTGTTGTTTTGACTTGAGAATTGGCTGTAACAAGCATTGTTTTTTCTTCTTTTATCCACATATCGTACGTGCACGCTGCTGCTCCTTTGTTCTGCAGGGAATCTTGTGAGCGCTAACTAAATTTACTGGCGTCTAAACCAGAAAGAAATCAATTAATAACCGCGAGTCAGCCAGCTGCTGTAATACGAGGGAGGAGATGTGAAGGCGCTCTTGATGGTTTCAGTTCACTTCTGTTTTTTCTGACTTTATACACCATAATCATTAAAACGATGGAATCTTCTATTGGAACGAGTGGTGCTACAGCCTTTACATAAACTACTTGACAAATTTTACGGTTTCCCGTAAAATGTACGGGAGCTTTTCCTTTTACGGCAAAGGAGGCGTTTTAAGGCTTTGATTTATTCCGGCACTGCAAGCCAACCGAATTTCAATTGCATCACATACTGAGTAGATTTTAAAAGATTTGACTATCACTTTAGCCTAGTCTGGGTTAATTACCTCATTCCCCTCCTACTCAGAAAGAACAATTTCTCCTAATGTTTATCCAGACTACCACGAGGGCGATAAAGGAATAGTATTTTGTAACAATAGGCTGTAGAGACAGTCATGTTAATGGAAACCATCAGACTTTTTACTCTCTAATTTTTACTTTCTCTACACGTACTATATACATAGTGTATAGAGAAGGTATTGTATTGCACCCAAAAATTCGATATCGAGATTTCACCGGAAACACATGTTTTGGGTCCTCCTGAATAAAAAAAAAATATTTTTGGAAAAAGGTCCTTGGTATTTAAGTATTTAAGTTTGGTATCTTCCAAGGATGCGACACGAAGATTTTCAAAAAAATCCCCCCACCCCCAACTACCCTTTACATGGAACTTTTTTTCGAACATTTTGATTTTTTCAAACATGGCTGTAACGATTTTGACTAAACTTTATTCTGGATGAATTTTAGGAAATTTTGCATAACTGCTAAACCGTAAGAAATGGACAAATACTTACCACACAAAAAATCTAGAGCACATTAAAACACACAATTTATGTTACATAAAAATTTTTCGAGGAGTTGATCGTTTTTGAGATATTCCTTGTTTTTGGTTTCAGCTTTGAAAAACTTGTACTTTTCTCGTGCAGGAATTTATCTACTCGTGCCCATACAAAAAAATCTGATGTGTACCATTCACATGACTTTCTCCATATCCCTGCAACGAATTATTCTTAAAAAGTTTATACTTTTATTTACTTTCTGCTAATCAGAAAAAAAAAATAGCAGAAATAGTCTAATTACTCGCTTCCTTGTAAGTAGAAGCGAAATAAGGGACAACTGTAGGTTAAAGTGATAGTCAAAAGCTGGTTGCTATGTCAATGAAGTTCCTTTATCTATATGGATAGGAGTTTACAAGTTCCTGTATGAGAAAAGTATACGTTTTTCATAGCAGAAACCAAAAATAAGGAATGTCACAAAAACGGCGAACTCCACGAAAAAATGTATATAACATAAATTGTGTGTTTTAATGTGCTCTACATTTTTTGTGTAGTAAGTTTTTGTCCATCTCTTACGGTTTAGCAGTCATTCAAAATTTAGTAAAATTCACTCAGAATAAACTACTCTTCAGAGGCTATTCCCAGAAAATTCAAGATATACATTTCATTTGTCAGGTAAATATCTTTAATATACGAAATTTTAATCAAAATCGTTAGAGCCATTTTTGAGAAAATCAAAATTTTCGAAAAAAGTTCCATATAAAGGGTAGTTGGGGGGTGGGGGATTTTTCTCAAAATCTTCGTGTCGCATCCCTGGAAGATACTAAACTTAAATACCAAGCTTGGTATTTTACCGACTTTTCGTTTTTGAGTTATCGTGTTCACAGACATACGGACACACACACACACACACACACACACACACACACACACACACACACACACACACACACACACACACACAGACACAGACCTTTTTGTGAAAATGATTTTTTTGGATATTGGGGACCCTAAAACATATATTTCCGGTGAAATCTCGGTATCGAATTTTTTGGTGGAGTGCAATACTTTCTCTATACACTATGTACATGGTGCGTATGGAGAAAGTAAAAAGGAACTTCAGTCACCTAGTAACCAGATTTTTACTTCACTTTAACCTATGGTATATTCTCTTATTTCGCTTGTACTTACAAGGAAGCAAGTAATGAGACCATTTATGCTCATTTTTTCTCGATTAGTATGAAGTAAATAGAAGCATAACCTTTTTAACAATAATTTGTTACACAGCAGTAGAGAAAGTCATGTTAATGGAACACATTAGACTTTTTACTCTGTAATTTTTTTCCAATATACTCAAAATATGTGTTTTGTAAAATCTCGATATCGAAATTTTGGGTACGCTACAAAACTTTCTCTACTTACTATTGGAAAATGGCAGAAAAAGAAAAATCGAAAATCACCAGAAACATTTCAATATGGTTTTATTACATGGAGTATATATTAAGAATAGCTGATTTATTTAAAATATTTGTAGTACCCCTGAGGTAGTTCTAAGCTTCATATTTGAAATTTGCCCATAAATATTAATCAGCAGATACTAAGTTGTAATTGATAGCCTTCGGGAGATATGTGGTTCTTGAAGGACAAAGTTTTCTCCTGATTCTTTTTCTGGTGAAAATAAAAAACAGCGAGGCAGACACTAATGGAATTCGCATGGCCAACGAAAGCCAAATACAGTATTAAATAAATTATCCTTAATACAAATTATAACATTGAAAAGTCATAAACATTTTAAGGGTAGCCGCTGCGAGTTTTTGCCACGCTGATGTGCGACAGAGCAAGCTACCGGCTCATTAAAGCAAGAAAAGAAATAAGGAAGAAAGGGTGTGCTAATGATACGGATCCTGAGGCGCGGACCAGGTTTAGTGCTCCACAAATTAACCATAGCCCTGACTAACAGGCTATTGCAAAATAGTGCGCACCGTAATGAGATACAAATTTATGCCATTATAATGAGTAAACTACTGGAGCGAATGAATGATGAGAAAATTGGATCACTTGCAATTTTATAGTTTAATGTGAACGAGAGGTTTCCATTAAGAATCACTTACCAGGCAGCGCGTGTGGTCCTAAGGGCTCTGTTCATCATTCAGAAGCACTTCAAGGTTGACTGACGTGATGGTTGTCATTGTTTGGGAATTAGGATTTTTGAGTAGGGTTTAAAGCCTAAACATACTTATGCTTTAACGGCTTAACCCTTTGTTGCCTGATGGTACTTAGTCTGTCTCGCTTGTTTAAGGCGGTACTCTAGAAATAGTATTTGCACTCTAGGTTTAATTTTTACTTACGCTACACGCACAATGTATATAGTGTATAGAGAAGATATTGCATTCCACCCAAAAATTCCATTCCGAGTTTTCACCGGAAATAGACGTTTTAGGATCCCCTGTATAAAAAAAAAAAAAAAAAAAAAAAAAAAAAGCTATTTGAAAAAAAACATCCGCGTGTATGTCCGTGAGTCAGTGTATCTGTGATTGTCAACACGATAACTCAAAAACGAAAAGTCGGTAAAATACTAAACGTGGTATATAATTTTAATGCCTTCCAAAAATGCGACACGACGATTTTGAGGAAAACCTCCTCACCTCAAACTACCCTTTACATAGAAAAATATTCGAACATTTTGATTTTCTCAAAAATGACTAATGATCTTGAATTTTCTGGGAATAACCTCTGAAGACTTCTTTATTTTGGATGAATTTTGCTGAATTTCTCATAACTAGTAAAGCGTAAGAGATAGACAAAAACTTACTACACAACAAAATGTAGATCTCGTTGAAACACACAATTTATCTGATACACTTTTTTTTTTTTCGCGTGGATTTGATCATTTTTTAGATATTCCTTGTTATTGGTCTCAATTTTAAAAAACGGTTATACTTATTTATTTTTACTTTCTCTATCATGTATGTACAATGTACCTAGTACGTAGAGAAGGTAACTCGATAACGAGATTCCACCGGAAATACATTTTTTTCAGATGCCCTAAATCCCAAAAAGAAAGGGGAGAGGAAAGCATTGTTAAAAATGTGTGGTGTGTGTGTATAAGTATGTAAATGTTTAACGCCCGCTTTTACTACTTATGACACCGCAGGTGATGACACTGGTGATACATGGAATGAAGATGGCGCATCGGTTGAATGCGAAGGCGGGGAAAATAGGAACGCGGAAAAAACCCGCCTATGCGCCGCTTTGTCCACCACAAATCCCACATGCGACCGCCTGAGAGCGAATCCGGACCCCCTAGGTGAGAGGCAAGTGGTCTAATCACTCGGCCACGGCATGGCGTTAGTGTGTGTGTGTGTGTGTGTGTGTGTGTGTGTGTAGGCACCATAACTCAAAAACGAAATGTCGGTTACATAGTAAACTTAATATTTAAGTTCAGCATCTATTAAGGAGGCGACACGAAGATTTTCAGATAAATACCCACACCTCAATCTATCGCGTACAAGGAACGTTTTTCGAATTTTTTTATTTTACAAAAAATGACTAATTATATTGATGAAAATGACATTAAAGATGTTTACATGGCAAACAAAGAGTATGTTCTAATTTCTTGGGAATATCCCCCGAAGTCCTCTTCATTCTAAATGACTGGTAAACCGGAAGGGATAGACAAAAATGTACCTACTGTACAAAAATTATAGACTTCGTTAAAACACGCAATTTATGTCCTATACAGTTTTTGTAGAGCTAACTATTTTGGATATATTCCCTATTAGTTGTTCACTTTTAAAATACTCAAACTTTTCTCAAACTGGAAGTCGTCATCGTATCTAGTTTTGATCATGGAAAGAGAACCGAATCTCAATTGCAGTCGCTTAGCGACAGATTTTGAAAGATTTGACTGTCGCTTTAACCTAGTGTATTTCCATATTTCTCTCCTACTTATAAGGAACAAAGTAATAAAACCTCGTTTGGTAATATTTTTCTTGATTAATATGGTGTAGATAAAAAAATATTTTATAAGAATAATTTGTTTGCAGAACAGATAGAGAAAGCCATATGAATGGAACACATCAGGTTTTTCCAGGTGCGTTTCCTGTAAAGAGTGTTTTGGGTTTTCCTCGCCATTGCCTTTGCGGTACAAGCGTCTTGTCTACACTTCCTTAATTCGACCCATGTGGCAATATAGCTGTGCGATATGGGGTTCTGCCGCTCCGTCGCAGACCATCAAACTCCAGCGCACACAGAACCGTTTTCTCCGCCTCATGACTGGCGCTCCATGGTACGTGCGCAACTCAACTCTGCACGCTGACATAGGCCTGCCGGAGGTAATGTGTGTCCTCCGCATCAGCTACAAGAGGCTCCATCGATCCTGTTTGCGCCACAGCAATCCTCTTCTCCGCCATATTTATCTTCCTCCTGAACCTCAACGGCGAAGACTGAAGCGCCGCTGGCACTCCGATCTGCGACTGAACATTTAGCTCTTTTATTATTTTCTGTGCTGCTTTCTTTGTATCTTTGTACTATTTCTTTGGGCCCATCGCTGGATGGTATCCCAACCACATATTACATGCTGTTCTGTGTATCTAATTAGCTCAACTGCATTGTACCTAATTGTACAAAAGAGTTTTCTTACAATAAAAAAAAAAGAAAAAAAAGAAAAAAAAAAGTGTTTTGGGTTTTCTAAATGTGTTTCAAGAAAACTGCCCGAATAGGTAGCTGGAAAGCCCAATTCATTACTAATGGAAATCCTTTTATAAGTGAAGATTAGTAAGTCTTAAAAAAGAAACAGAGGGAGGGGAGAGAGAGAGAGAGAGAGAGAGAGAGAGAGAGAGAGAGATGAAATATGAATATTATACCAAAGTTTTAAAAAATATGAATGCTTTTGTCGTGATCATTGAATTCTACACACTGCAGAACGTAATAATAGTTGCAATGATAGCAAGTATGGTTTAGAACAGCCTGTTCCAGCTTGGCTGCGTGTCAAAGGAGCAGCGATTTACGGTTTACGGGTACGGTTCACCTGCAATATGCAATGCAGCGGGGAATTGCAAGTTATCGTCACGGGTGAATCAACTGTTCTAATGAACTTAAAGGAAATGCAAGCATTGTACTATGACTTTCACCCAGTGAGTATTGTCTATCACGCTCCCTCTCCAGCCGTGCTCCGAGGGATGTGGGGGAGCACGTACGAGCACTCTGACTCAATTGAGTTGAAACAGCCTGTTTTAGAGTATTTTGCCTGTCTCTAGTTATCACATCTCCAGGTTGTACAAAACCTTACTTAACGGAAGTCTTAATGCGTATTCGCCATGCTTCATTATGATGCATGGCAATGCTCGTTAGACAGCTGACTTTATGAGGCAATGCTGATGAGAAATTCCCCACCACTATCACAACCTGATTTGACACCTTCAGATTTACTGTTCCCCGGAGCACGATTCATTATAGTAACATATATTCAAGATACTTACATTACTAATAAATGGTGTATCTTAAACTTTCTACGGATGTCTTTGAAATCCTCTTCATTCCGATTGAAATTGGTTGCATTCAAAAGATTTTTCTCCTCTCTTCGGCAAACTTTCTGACATAAACTGTTCTGCCTTCTACTTCTTGTTAATCGAAATAAACTGCATTACTCATTTCATTGTAGGTATAAGAACTGAGGAAAAAATCGAATTGCTCTATGATGGATTATAAATGCCATGGTTTTTTAATAACCATGTAGTGGGAGAAAAAGGCAGAAATATATTATGAATAGTATGGTTTTTCTAGGTCCGCATTTCGCAGATATGGCTATTTGATAAATATTAACGGTTTTCATTTTATTTTTTATTTTATTTTGTTATTGGTCCATTTACTCCGCTGGTGATTTCGTCGGAGTTTTACCTTTAGAAATAAAGGCCCCCACCCCAGCATTTCTTTCTTATTTAGTATCATGCACACATCCATACTGTCATTTTCTTTTCCAGACTTTCGGAGAATAATCTTGACTACCTTCAATTCCAGGCTACCCCGGCCTGGAATCGAACCTTGGACCTTTCGTACATTTTATTTGTCATGCAGATAAGTTATATATTTTATATTTTTAGTCAAAATCGCCAAGGAAACATTTTCGGAGTAAAGAGTACTTTACTGTTATAGGATTTTTTTTTTTTTAATCTTCAGGCTGTTTCTTTGGAAATTGCTAAAATAGTAATCATAATTTTCGTTTATGAGTTACACTGTTCATGTATAGACAGATATATGAGCGCACGCGTCTGTCTTCCGAAAATTATCCCCCCTCCTTTAAGAGAGACCCAGAACGGAATTTCTTGTGAAATTTCAGTATCAAATTATTGAAAATGAAATGGAAATGAAGTTTTATTTATGGGCGCTCTTTGACTGCTGTAGTTCTCAGCGTCCCATTCTATACTGGGCGTGAAATACCGCTTAATTTTTCTTTGCCGCTCTTTTATCAGGCTTGACGTTCTTTTACATGCCGGAAATCCATGACACGGGACCAACGATTTTACTTCCCTTCCCAGGAAGCCATGCTAAGGATTTTTATGTCCTCCTCCGGGTTTATACCCGCGACGTTGTACGTCGTATATGAATGGTAATTATTACACCACGAATGGCAATAAACTATTGGATGGAATGCAATACTGGCGGAAAGAAATAAAAATATAGTTTTAAAGATTTGGCTATATTTCATCCATTTGTAATTCAACTTCTGCAAATTATTTTAAGAATGATTAGGAGAAAGTAGTCTTATATGGGGAGGTGCTTAATTTAGGGTACCTAAGGATTTCAAATACACAAGGCTGACAACTGCTGGAAACCTAATGAATCAAGAGCGGTTTGTCGCCAAAGCGTTCTGCGAGCACGTCACCACATTGTTGTGTCGGATCACATCACAGTGAGATAAAGAAAGAACTTTGCTCCTTGAAATTATTTGCTGCTGTTGACATCTCTGTATACAATGCAGTAATGTAATTATTCTGTTAAACACACTTATTCTCATGTTGTAGTTGTAAGGTCAAACTATCTTCTAATATTTTGTGCCTTGCCTAAGTTCAATGGAAAAAAAAAAAAAAAAAAAAAAAAAAAAAAAAAAAGCGGGAAGAATTAGTACACTAAAATGGGGAGTTCCCTATTATGGATAGCACAGGCAGCTTGATTTGGGTACCCCATATTAGGATTTACTTTAAACTTTGTAAATCTCCATGCTAGAAGTATCAAGGAGACTCCAATATCAGCACGTTTTTGTTCCCTTCTGCTAAACCGATGTATAAATCCGCATTCTCTTCTTTAACAATAATAATATACGATATAAATATATATATTTTAAATAAACCTTGCCAGAGAGAACAATATCTCCATAATCTGCCTCCCTGCTCACAGCACCTTCAAACTTCAACCCCTTGATGTGGCTTTCAATGGCCCCATGAAAGCTATTGAAGAACGTGGCTGAAAAATCATACTGGTCAAACGGTTACGGTTTACCAAGTAGGGAAACTTTTGGAAAGGCCTATCTACGTGCAGCAAGTGCAGGATTCCACAAAACGGGGATATATTTATTCAACCACAATATTTTCAGGCCCCAGGATTTTGCAACCCATGAAAATGAAACTGAACAAGCGCTTCAGGAAAGTGAGCATCAGGAAACTTGTGAATCTATAAATAATCACTAGTGCCCGATTCACCAGTTTCACAGGAGAGATTGGTCCTAGCAGCGGACATCAACCCAATCCCATCAATGAAGCAGGGGGCAAGCTTATCAGGATAAGCCAGTTCATCTAGAGCTGGGACATCTTGTGTGTAATTACGCCATACAGAGCTCAGCTCACTGAACAGAAGTCAAAGAAGGCCGACAAGGCTCTGCCAAAAGCCAAACGAACCTTAGCGTTACAAACCAAAGCAACAAAGACAACCAGAAAAGGAAGGATGCGCCGACTTCATCTTCTGGACACGAGGACGACGACGTGCCTCTGGAATCGGAAGAGAAGTGGGGAAATAAGAGTGACGACGATGATGCAGAGTTCCTCTATTGAGCAGACCTGTTCTCGGAGGACCGAGAGGGAGAAACTTAGATCAAGTTGACACTTACTGTGCAGGTGGTAATTTCATCAAATTCTTCCGTGAAAAGTGTGTGAGCAAATGAAATAAATAAAACAATGAACTGTCTAGTTATTAGGGTCACAGGATACCACGCCGGTATTTTATTATTGAACTTTCATTTGGTCTTCAACCAATCATATTTAGTACAAAGTACAGACATTAAGTAGTGTAAACTGTTGTACTTGTAATGTGCTAAATTAACACTAAAAGAGCCATCTCATATTAGGAAAACCTATCACCCCATATTAGGAACACCTGTCACCCAATATTAAGCACATCCCATATAAGGAATCCAATTTTGCTATTTTAGAAAATTACACTCTGCAAGGTAAATAAATAGTTGGAGTACACAATCATATTATTCATGGACACAAATCTCTGTTACTTTTGAAATTATTATGAAAAGAAGAAATGTATCCAACCGAACTGTGATGAGTGAGCGTGCTAGATCATTCACCTCACTGCGGAGACACATTTGAGATACCTATTACTATGTACACTGTACATACGTGATAGAGAAAGTAATAACAAATACGAGGTCAGCCACATACTTTTGGATGGAATTGCAACAGATATGTATTTGTTTTATGAAAATGGGGACACGATAATGTTTGCAAATAAAATAAATGTCCTCAACCTACATCTGTATCGCTCCCGCCGTATTTGTTCAAGTAGTAGATGCTGATGCTCAGTGGAAGTCAATTGTCCTTCACATGGCCCCAGAGGGAATCAGCATCGGAGGTCAGTTCCTGAGATCTGGGTGGCCATATTGCCCTTGTAAATTATGCATTCATTCAAGAAATGAACATTATGTAGGACGTAACATCGTTGTGTTACAAATAATCTCTTGCAATTTGTTCCACAAATTTAAAAAAAGCTGAAATTATTCAAACTCACTTGTTCTGTATTTTTCACTTTGTGTTGCTTTAATTTTGCATTCTATGCGATTTATGTTAGCTATTTCATGAAATAACATAAAACGATTGTAATGAGTGTTAATGCTATTCTATTTGGTATGGGATTGCAAATGACTAGGTTTGTTAATTTTCACATGACTTTATCTATTGTCGTTTATTCTTAACTTCTATAAACCATCAACTTTGTAGAAATTATTTCATTAGGCACTTTGTTATGGTATTAGTGAATGCAGGTACTAAATCGATACTTAGATGTTAAAAACTGTTCACGGTATACTAAACTTAAAATGCTTTTCTTCCCATGCAATCGTAAGAAACAACTGAATTGCAACAGCACTTAAAAGGTGTTGAAATATTTAAACCAATAATAATAATAATAATAAAGCAATTGCTGATGCCAAAGAAAGACATTTCAAATAAATTGTGGCTTTTAAAATTGTTTAACCCTTTTATTAGTATTTTGTGCTGTATCTTATGATATACTAGTTTAATAATAATAATAATAATAATAATAAAGCAATTGCTAATGCCAAAGAAAGATACTTTAAATAAATCGTGTCTTTTAAAGAGATGTAACCCTTTTAGCAGTATTTTTTGCTATTTCTTATGATTTACTAGTTTAGAATACTATCAAAATTCGTTTCGAAAGAAGAAGAGTGCATAGGATGTTCCCTGAAAATTCCAGATACACATTTTATTAGTCGTCTTAAATATATCGTATTTTAAGCAAAAACCTATAGCTATTTTTGAGAAAATGCATGTTTAAATGTTTCCATATAAGGAATATTTGGGGTAGGCCGTTGTTCTTCGACAATTTCGTATCACATCCTTCGAAGATCGTGAACTTAAATACCAAGTGTGATGTTATCCGACATTTCGTTTTTGTGTTATGCTCTTAGCACATACACTCTCTCACTCTCTCATGTTTTATTCATGGCCCTCAGATCTTGTATTTCGCGTGAAATCTCGGCACAGTACAGCCCCGGTATTTCGAGCTACCGTGTACTTCAAGCTTGTTTTAAGATGATAAAAATTAACATGAAACTAGAGTAAAAGCCGGTTTTATGCATTGTCCACATATACGTTTTGCGTACATACTTCCGAATGTATCGATGACTTGAGTCAATAGCTTAAGAATTGCTACATTTGGAACTTTCTTTCAATTTTTCAAATACAATACAGATAAAAGTGCCCCACTTAGGGTTTTCGTTCATAATGACAGAAATAACCTTGGCCTCAGACTGCTAAATGCATTTCTAATACAGATTAACAGATACCGTTAGGTTTGGAGGAGTGTGCTTGCTGTTTCTTTGTTGACCCTTCACTAATTTGGGACCTCGTGTCAATCAATTGTTTAGTGCATACCATCCTTTCAGAAAAAAAAAATACTGTATTGTCGCTACTAAGCGACAATGGTCATTAGAATACGCTTAAATATACACATTTTACAGCATTAACAGACCGATCGTTGTTCTGTACATACTGTATCTAGTGCAGTGTAGTGAAACCACCATAAAACACAGGTATGTACTACATTGGTTTTTATTCCTTTAACATTGTCGTGCTCATTAAACATTTACTCATGATTTAGTGATATTTCGTGTAAGAGTATTTTGCTTTTGTTTTTTTAATTCGAGATAGCCTCAGACACAATTAGCTCGAATTACTGGTGTTCTACTGCATAGACATATTTTGCAATATTTCGTCTCCCTACAAGTAGTAAAGACGGTAATAAACAGTCATAGGAATTCTTAAGCTATTACTCAAGTCATCGATACTACTCGTAAAAACCAATACAAAGAATATAAATAACATATAAATAACAGCAGCCAAGGGTCATGTTTACGACAGGTGCTTTCTGCAAATACTAATAGGCTTAAGAGGAATGTGGGTGGTTCGTTACCTTTGTCGACCCTGTCTAAATTTCAGTAACAGTTCGACTTTATTCCTTATTCCATTCTCTCCAATTACTTCTAGCTTTAATACTTAGAAATTCCTATACCTGCTTATAAGTAGACTTCGGACATGCTTTAGTTAAGTTACTTCTGGTATATTGGTAAATTACCTACAAGCGAGTGGAGAGGCGAGAAACTGTGCGCTAGTGAGTTTTGATAGTAGGTAAAGGTAGGCCCAGAAGTAAAAGTACACTTCCAGTAAAAACATAAGTTTTTATTACCAAGTAAAAATAAAATGAATAAAATAATAAATCAATTCTGTGGCAGAAAAACCATCAGGATTTACATTCGTAGACAGCTATTTCAAAGGATTACAATATATCTTCTAGCGTCAATTATTTTTCAAACAAACCGTGTGTAGGACAGAATTTGGATAGGTAGAGATATCGGGATATCGTGGTTCAAATCCCGGCAATGGCATTGATTTTTCAGTCTCACTCTTATCTATCCATATGTTTTGAATTTATCAAAAGCAAAACGTGTTCTATTGGACTTTGTATCATCAGAACAGGCTTGCTTAAGAGCGAATGGCCGGCAGTGCTTCGGGACGGAGAGGTCCCACTGTGTGCATACCTATTACTTCCTCTAGCGCATATGTGCAATGTACATCAATGGATAAAGAAAGTATTGTATTCCATCCAAAATTTCTATACCGAAATTTCACCGGAGAAACCCTGAATAAAAAAATTAGAATCAAGTTCGTGTGTGTGTCTGCCTGTAGACAGCATGCATACCTCAAAAACGAAAAGTCGGCTAAATACCAAACTTCGTATTTAAGTTCAGTTTCTTCCAAAGATGAGACACCAAGATTTTCAAGAAAATCCCCACCCTCAACTTCCCTTTACATGGAACACTTTTCCAAATGTTTAATTTTCTCAAAAATGATTCTAATGATTTTTGTTAAAATTTTTATGACAAACGAAACATATATCTTGAATTTTCTGGGAAAAGTCTCTGAAGACTTCTTTATTCTGAATAACTTTGAATAATTTTTGTATAACTGTAAACCATAAGAGAAGGACAAAAACGTACTACACAAAAAAGATTATCTCATTAAAACACACAATGTGTCATATACACTATTTTTGTAGAGTTAACGGTTTTTTGGGATATTCCGAGTTATTTGTTTCAATTTTAAAGTACTTGTACTTTTCTCAAACGGGAAGATATCTATCTTCTCGTTTCTCGTTTGTTTACTCCTGGCAAGCAAAGAGAATGGATTTCAATTGTTTCACAGGGCGGCCACCTTTAAAGGACTTGACTATCGCTTTAGCCTAGTGTATTCCCTTATTTCTCTTCTACTTACAAAGAAGCAAGTAAGACGAATTCTGAAAAATGTTATCTTGATTAGCATGACGTATATAAAATACTCTTTAATAAGGAAAGTTTTTATGGAAAGGCTAGAGAAAATCATGTGAGTGGAACACATAGCATTTTTGTTTCAACCGGAGTGCAACCAATTATGGTCATTTAAAGACAATAAATGTATCTGTAAGATGTTGATTCTTTTCGTTATCTTTCGCCTGAGGTTTTCCTTAATATCCTATTCTCACCAGCATCAACCTTTGGACAATCAAGGTCACCATTAGCAGAACTTGTTTGGTTACATATTTTGTTATAGGCACAAAAAAAAAAATAAGGGAATAAACTAGGTTAAAGCGATAGTCAAATATTTTAAAATCTGGTTGCAATGTGATTGAATTAAAATTTCGTTCTCTTGCACGGGCAAGAATAAAACAAGAGAAATACGAATGAGGATTTTCCATATCCCATTTGAGAAAACTTTGGTATTGGAAAATGTACCCCAATAACCAAGAATATTACGAAGATGGTTAACTCCACACACACACACACACACACACACACACACACACACACACACACACACACACACACACACACACAACACCTTACGTAAATTGTGTGATTTAACGAGATCTACGTTTATTTTGTAGTAAGATTTTGTATGTCTTATGGTTTACCAGCAATACAAAAGTCATCCAGAATGAAGAGGACAACAGAGGTTATTCCCAGAAACGTCAAGGTTTGCATATAATTTGTCATAGAAAAATCTTAAATACATGCAATTTTAATAAAATTGTTAGAATTATTTTTGATAAAATCAACTTTTTGGAAAAAAATTCCACGTAAAGAGTAGTTTCAACTGGGCATTTTTTTTTTATTATCATTTTAAATAATGGACACTCTTTAACTACAGTGGTTCTCAGCGTCCCATTCCATATTGGGCGTGAAATACCGCTTTGTTGAAGACCTTCGTGTCTCATCCTTGTAACATGCTACTTAAGCTTAGTTATCAAGTTTGCTATTTTCGTTTTTTACTTCAGTAGGTCTCAGATATAAGAACACACATACATTTTCTAAAATGCTTTATTTATATATAGATATAAAAATGCTAATACGTATATGTATTATCTATCTATTGCTCCGTACTAAATAGAAAAAGTAAATAGTTTTTATGATACGAATGGTAAAAATGGTAGTTTATGTTGTGAGTAGGAAGCTACGAACAATATAAAACAATTTCAACACCTCTGTCATACACTATTTTAGAGAATTTTGAATATTTATAGGTATATTATAATTATAAATAGATTGTTTTACTATTTCACGGAGTTTATGCTGCGAAGTTCAGTTGTTGCCTTGCTTAGCATCAGTGCTGACAACATGATGACACTTGTACAGAACGAAAACATTCTATACAGCGGAGGCAGTAGCAGTTGTAATTTTGCTCTCTCCGCTGCTTGCACATAATTTTGTCTCGTTCAGCAGATTCCATGTTCATGACATTAAAATCATCCGCCATTTTATTGATCGATATGAGCTTTCGGATTCATAGCCTACTTGAATGAGGCTGTGGACGCATAAACCAAAGTTGGAATGCTATAATTTTATAACAGTGAGTGACAGAATTTTATATTTTTAGCATTACTCACATCTGGTAAAAGACTGTTAAAAAATATGTTTTTAATTTTTCTCAGTTTTTTATTAATTCCGTAGATGTATTATCTTAACTGAGTCATGGAAATGAAAGAGAAAGTTAGGAAGATATATGTAAACATTAGGGATGAACCCTGAATTTCCTTTCGTATAGGTTATAGTTTGAACATTGTTGTTCCAGCTCAGAACTAATGGCAGTTAAAGCGTCGTAATGCGATAAATAACTGCGGGAAAGTAAAATTTCGCCAGAGGGTCTTAAACCTAAATTGGTCAGATCAAGGTCGTCTATTAAGCTCCAGTAAATATTAGTTGTTGAAATTCTGTTTCCACAGTGTTTTGGAAGATTTAATTTTCTGATATCTAGAACGTTGAAGTGCCGCAATAAGCAATATATCTTTGTTATCTTGCTATCCCGTCGGAGCAGGTTATGCACAGCTGGTGCAAGGTCTGATATCACCATGTGCCTGAAGGCCATGCAAGGTCGAGTCCAGAGCAAAAGAACAGGTCTACATTGATGCATATTCACGCGAAGTTTACTCAATTAAGGTGCAAGGCATTCCGTTTTATCTGGGAGACATGTAGCTGACCATGTCAAGAACATTCTATATATCTATGTATGACTAGGAATGACGACATCGTAAAATTACTTCTGCTGCTGAAATAACATTTGCATATATATTGCTTAATGACATAACGAGAATGCAGTTCTATTTATTGAAACCTGAATAAGCTTGACAAACATCATTTATCACAATCTGTGTCCGAGAGAAACTTCCATATATCCTGGATGGAAAGGTTTGATTTAAAATCTGGTGGGCTTACATTCACATTTCCTCTTCTGAAAATTACTCTCAGAAAAAGAATAAATTGCTTAGAAAAGTGCATGATTTGATGTCCGCCTTGAATTCAAAAAAGTACCAAAAGCGTTTTAGAAACGAGTCTGTGTGTATGTCTGTCTGTGAACAGTATCACTCAAATACTACAAACCAAAGATGCAACACTACATTTTCATGAAAATGGCCGTATCCTAAACTATCCTTTACATGGAACACTTTTGATTTTCTCAAAAATGTCCTTAATTTTCTGGTTATAGTGTGTGCAGTCCACTTTATTCGGAAGAAACTTTGTATAAATGGTCAACAAGTAAATGTTTAGCGAGAGACAAACATTTACTGTACATAAAATGCAGGTTTTATAAAAACAATGTCTTTCAAATAGGTTTCTATGCCATGAACCATTCTGAAATATTAATTTGTTAATCATGGTTCGAATGTTTGAATACGTAGCTTCTTCTTTCACTTGTTTTCCGTAATTACATGGAAAGAATATTTAATTATCACTATTCCATCAACCTATAAGAAATTAGTCGTGTAGTTGTTTCTTTTTTCTTTCTTCTTCTTCTTCTTCTTTTTTTTTTTTTTTTTTTTTTTTTTATCCAAAGGTTCTTGGCCATGCAAACAGAGATTGGAAGTCGTCCTCCGTGGTGTAATGGTTACCATGCTAGTTTCATATACCCAAGGTCGCGGGTTCAAGCTCGGCGGAGGACGATGGCTTTTTTTCAGGTGTAAAAATCCTTAGCATGGCTTCCTTCGGAAGGGAAGTAAAGCCGTGGGTTCCGTTTCGTAGATTTACGGCACGTAAAAGAACCTCGAGCCTGATAGAGAGGCATCTGAGCAAAATTAGGCGGTCTTTCATGTCCAATATAGAATGGGACGCTGAGAACCACAGCAGTTAAAGAGCGTCCATAAATAACACGCCATTTACATTTATTTTTTAGAGATTGGAATTTCAAAACCATTGCATGGTGTGTCCCTCTTAAAATATTTGAGTATCCCTTTATCCTAGTATGTGCCCTAATTGCTCTTGTATTTAGAAGGAAGTGTGAAAGAAAACTGATGTATACCTCTTAGTATGAAATGCATAGAAAAATACGTTTTTGTAAGAATAGTTTATTGAAGAAAAGATAGAGGAACTTCGTGAAGTCTTAGTATTGAATTTTTTAGTGAAATGCAACATTCCTCTATTTACCTAAGGTAGGTAATAGAAAAATTGAAACGAAATCAACATTAAGGCAGAAAATTCAACTCCTAGTTTATATCCAAAAGTCAGATTGCGTGTCAGGACGAAGTCTTTACAACATATAAAGATGGTAGTGTGTGATCGTGCACATAATAAAACAGTAAATCTTGTGATAATCTGTGGCAGGTCCGCAAGTCAATTGCCTACAATAAAACTGCCGAGGATATGGCGCCTACTTGACCGAGGTGAAGGTGACTGAATTCGAGTGGTTCGCCTGTGGTGGAGCATCAAGAGTACTCTGTCACTCATCGTCAAGCACCATCCCCGCCTTAGATGTGGTCAAGGGTTTAGCTTACTGAGAGCGTCAGCTCTCCGAATTCTAAGGGATGTTTTAGAGATCGAGCTCAGATCCGAAATGTGCTAACAACATCAATTGTGATCATGAAAAATGTGGCATGAGTCATTTCCATGCCAATGTCTGCCTCTGGTCAGTATGCATACTTTAATATTCAGAGAGTCACTGCATAGAAAAGAAACATTAGTAAAGAGGTAGTGTATACAGCTGGGTGAAACACCTTTTTACTTTCTCTAATACTTGGGTAGAGAAGGAATTGCATTCCACCCAAATACTTGACATCGAGAAGATTTCACTGGAAATATACATTCTAGGATCCCCCGTTAAAAAACGTTCCAGTGTGTGCATGTGTCTGTGAACACGATAACTCAAAAACGAAAAGTCGGTTAAATACCAAACTTTGTATTTAAGTTCAGCATCTTCCAAAGATATAACACGAATATTTTCAAGAAAATCCTCCCATCCCAAACTACCCTTTTCATGGGAAAATTTAGAAAGATTTTATTTTCTCTAAAATGACTCTTAACGATCTTGATTAAAATACCGTAAATTAAAGATATCTCTATGACAAATAAAATTAATTTTGTAGGAATAGTCTCTTCATTAATAATTTTCGCATAACTGGTAAACCGTAAGAGATAGGCAAAAAGTTACTACACTGAAAATGTAGATATCGTTAAAGCATAAAAGTTTCAAATATGTATAGATTTTTGTGGAATTAACCATTTCTGAAACAATTCTTGTTATTAGTTTCAAGTTTAAAATAAACATATCTCATATGGGGTCTTGGCCGTGTAAAGAAAAAAAATGTCAATACATAGGAAACGGCTTTTAAAAGATTTGACTAGTGTATTCCCTATTTCCCTTCTACTTACAAGGAACTAAGTAATAGGACCATTTCTACTAATATTTATCTCGACTAGCATGACGAGGCATAAGAATAAGCTTTTAAGAATAATTTATTACAGAGATGTGGAGAAATTCATGAGAATGGAACACATCAATTTTTTTTCTGTTCTTACTTTATTGTCTTTTCCGATACAGTTTTCTGCCGTTTACTGCGTACGCACTATAGGCTTATTGAGCTTTATGGCCAAACATCTGGCTAATTTTATGTTACTAAGTTATGTTAATTTCGAATAAACTAATTAATTTCACCTAGCTCTCCTTTTTATTTATGAAATTATTGCACTATGACCTAGAAAATGTTTATAGTCGTAGAAATAGAAATGGAGTTTTATTTATGGACGCTCTTTAACTACTGTGGTTCTCAGCGTCCCATTCTATACTGGGCGTGAAAGACCGCTTGATTTTGCTCAGAGGCCTCTTATCATGTTTGAGGTTCTTTTACGTGCCGTAAATTTATGGCACGGGACCAACGGCTTCCCTTCCGAAGGAGGCCATGCTAAGGATTTTTACACCCGAAAAAAATCCATTGTCCCCCACCGGGTTTGAACACGCGACCTTGAGTATATGAAGTTAGCATGGTAACCATTGTTTATGGTTCTACCCATAAGCTGTAATTTCGTTCACCCCTAATGATAGATGCAAAAATCGCCTGCTACTCACGCAAAAACTTACTTCGAAACATCGCTTTCCTCAACCTCTCCCCCACAGTCTTCGAAGTTCTGTATAAATGTATGCTTAAAATGATTAATTATCTAAGTGTCATTTTCAAAATGTTTATAAAACTGTGTTTTATTGTAATTCCCCATGAAAATATAAATTAGGTATATTTTTACTCCTTTTATTCTCAAACATATAAAACATTACTGCATTGAATACATTAAGTAAACGTATTTTATTTGTGTTGTGTAAAATAAAATAAAAAAAAAACAACGTAAAAATGTTAAACATTTGATTGTTCAAAGGTATTAGAATAAAAATCTATTAACATGCCAGGAATACTAGCAATTAAAATGACTTACAGACAACACGAATTGAAAGATTTTCATAATTTTAACAGTTTTAAGGTAATTATTATACTACTCCATTTAGCAGTCAGCTTTTCATACACATTCTTATGCTGTTGATCCTAGAGGTAAGGAATCATTTTCTTCGGCCAATTTGAAGTTGCAGTCCAACCTTGAATGTACGGGTGTTTGCTTTTATCTCCTTTGTAAGTACTGTGTGTAAAACATTCCAATCAGTCCAAGGATCACTGTCATTGAAAGTTGTTTGATTTGAACAACACTAAGCCTGGCAGCAGTAACTTTCAGCCATTGTGCTGTAGATATCTGCACTTTAACATTTAATAGACATGTCTAAGCTGCTTAAAGTGTAAGAAGTTTTCGTTCTCCATGTTGTTCACTTCTTACACCTTCAATCATAAACTGTCTGCTGAGTACAGCACCGTCAAACACGTTTCCTCTTTTCGATAAGTGCAAAACCGCGATCACAGAATGAATATCCATTTAGGAGTGAGTGATCACTGCAACTAAAGAAACTAAATGGAGAGGCTCTTGGTACTTAAACGTTTTTCTATGATCACCTAACGCAACGAAAAGAAAAACAACACATTATTTAAGCCATAGTGCACAGAACTTAAATTATCATTCCTATAAAAATGGTATTTTCAAACAAATAGCCCTTAGATTATTATTTTTACTTTCTCTAGCCCCTTATGCACAATGTACATAGGAACAGAGAGGGTATTGTTTCCACCCAAAATTTTGATGTCGAGATTTCACCGGAAACATATGTTTTGGGATCCCCTGAGTCCGAAAAAAGCATGTCCGTGTGTGTGTGTGTGTGTGTGTGTGTATTCAGCATAGCTCAAAAACAAAAAGATTGTTAAATACCAACCTTAGTATTTAAGTTCAGTATCTTCCAAGGATGCAACACAAAGATTTTCAAGAAAATCCCCCAACCACAAACTACCCATTACATGGAAAACTTTTCGAAAATTTTATTTTCTAAAAAATGGCTCTTAACGATTTTGATTAAAATGCATAATATTAAAGACATTTACAACACAAATAAAAAGTATACCTTAAATTTTCTGGGAATAGCCTCGAAAGACGTCATTATTTTGGATGCATTTTGCCAAATTTTGCTTAACTGCTAAACCATAAGAGACAAAAACCTATTACAAAAAAACAAAAAAAAAAACAAAAAAAAATTCTGAAGTGTTCCTTTCACATGACTTTTTCTATATCTCTACAACAAATTATTGTTAAAAAGCTAATGCATCTATTTACTTCATACTAATTGAGAAAAAATCAGCAGAAATATTCGTATTACTTGCATCGTTGTAAGTAGAAGCGAAATAAGGGAGTACTGTTGGTTAAAGTGATAAGTCAAAAATTAGTTGCTATGTGACTGAAGTTCCTTTGTTTGTATGGACAGGAATTGTTAAGTTCCTGTATGAAAAAAAAATGAAATGGCGTTTTATTTATGGAGGCTCTTTAACTGCTGTGGTTCTCAGCGTCCCATTCTATACTGGGCGAGAAAGCTCGCTTAATTTTGCTCAGAGGCCTATCAATCTTGAGGTTCTTTTACGTGCCGTAAATCTACGACACGGGACCCACGGCTTTACTTCCCTTCCGAAGGAAGCCATGGTGAGGATTTTTACGCCCGAAAAAATCCATCGTCCTCCGCCGGGTTTGAAACCGCGACCTTGGATATATGAAGTTAGCATGGTACCCATTACACCACGGAGGGCGACTTCCTGTACGAGAAGAGTAGGTTTTCTAAATCTGAAACCAAAACAAGGAGTATTTAAACAACGATCAACTCCACGAAAAAAAAATATATAAGATAAATTGTGTGTTTTAACGTGCTCCACATTTTTCTTTCGTGCAGTGTTTTTTTTTTTTTTTTTTTTTTTTTTTTTTCCATCTCTTACGGTTTAGCAGGTATTCAAAATTCCGTAAAATTCATCCAGAATAAAGTCATCTTCAGAGGCTATTCCCAGAAAATTCAAGATATACATTTTATTTGTCAGGTAAATAGCTTTAATATAGGATATTTTAATCAAAATTGTTAATCATTTTTGAGAAAACCAAATTTTTCGAAAATAGTTCCATGTAAAGCGTAGTTGGGGGTGGGGCGATTTTTTCAAAATCTTCGTTTCGCATCCCTGGAAAATACTAAACTTAAATACCAAGTTTGGTATTTTACTGACTTTTCGTTTTTGAGTTATCGTGTTCACAGGCACACTGACACACGCACGCATCTTTTTCCGAAAATGCTTTTTTTTTTTTAGATAAAGGGGACCCTAAAACATATATTTCCGGTGAAATCTCGGTATCGAATTTTTCGGTGGAGTGCAATACTTTCTCTATACACTATGTATATAGTACGTATAGAGAAAGTAAAAATGTGGATCTCGTCAAAACACACAATTTATGTCTTACGTTTGTGTTTAGGAGTAACCTTTTCCGAGATATTCCTTGGTATTGGTTTCAATTGTAAAGTATTCATATTTTTCTTATACAGGAAGTGTCCGTTTTTCAAGTAATGTTATACTCGTAACATATATTGTATAGTTTAAGGACTGTTAACTTACTCATAATATGAAATTTAAAAGCGTTACACGATAATATGGCACTTTCCCCTATAACTGTTAAATTAAAATAAAGTGAGTAATTTATTTAAACATATGATGTGTTTCATTCACATGACTTTCTTTACATCTCTGTAAGAAATTATTGTTGTAAAGGTTATTCTTCTATCTACTTAATGCTAATCAAGATAAACATTAGCAGAATGTGTCTTATTATTTGCTTTCTTTTAAGTAGAAGGTATATAAGGGAACACATTGGGCTAAAACGATTGTCAAATCTTTTAAAAGCTGGTAGCCATGTAGACGAAATCCGTTTCTTTGCATTGCCGTACCTATGTAAAAAGTTTAAGAATTGTAAAACTGAAACCAATAACAAGGAATATCTCAAGAATGGTCAACTCCACGTTAAATATGTATATGATGTAAAAATTGTGTGTTTCAACGAGATCTACATATTTTGTGTTGCAAGTTTTACGTTTTACTAGTTAGGCATATTCCAGTAACATTTATCCTTCAGATATAGGTACGTTTTATTTGTCCTATAAATATTTAATATAAAGTATTTTATCAAAACCATTAGACCCATTTTTCAGAAAATCAAAATTTTCGAAATTTTTTCCATGTGAATGGTTTTTTGGAAAATTTCTTCAAAATCTTCGTGTGGCATCCTTGGACTATATATATATATACGTACGTACATACATACATACATACATACATACATACATACATACATACATACATACACACACACACACACCAAGTTTGGTATTTTAACGACTTTTTGTTTTTGAGTTATCGTGTTCAGAGATACACGGGCACACATTCGGACCTTTTTCTAAAAATTACCTTTTTGGATCCAGATGACCTTAAAACGTGTATTTCCGGTGAAATCTTGGTATCAAATTTTTGGGTGGAATGCAATATCTTCTGTATACACTATGTACATAGAACGTTTACAGAAAGTAAAAAATGGAGAAAATTCCTTATAAAGGACTGCTTTGAAGGGTAGTGGGACTTAACATGGAAAAGTGCCCGCAGTAAATAAGTTAGTAATGTAGCATACACAGTAATATCAGCAGTTATGATGAATAATTAAATTTCTAATCATAAGTGAGCTCAAATGCTCAATTAGCTTCATATAATGGAATAATTAAATCTCTCAATTATTCTTATGCATTTTAGATGGTCGGTGCAATGGGAAGTTCATAATCTTCACAGAAGGAAATATTACAGCTGCAGAAATTCCTACTCGCTCGTAATGAACATATCTTTTACGTTCATGTTATGCGGCATCCTTTGAAACCACTTATAGGAGTACGGCAGTAAATGCTCCTTGCGCTATAAAAATAGTTTTTGCTAAGAGTCTTGATCTTCACCGCTGTTCGTTGAGAGGAGAAACAATAACATTACTGAAAGAAGCATAGGCAACTCACCAGGTCATTTTAATAAATAAGTTACACGCCATAATCATAGGCAGCGTAAAGCTGCTTTTAAATTATTATAAAGTTAGTTACACAGCGTGTGGGCTTAACAGTAACGTCAGTTGCACAAAATTATTATTATTTAATAGGTGTCGGGTTTTTGTAAAGAATTCCTTACAAAAAATCTTATGTGTCACATGACTTTTTCTGTCTATTGTACAACAAGCTATTCTTACAAAAGCTTGTTCTCCTGTCTACTTCATATTAAGCAAAACAAACATTAATAGAATGGTTTTATTTCTGACTTCTTTATAAGTAGAAGGGAAATAAGGGAATACACTAGGTTAAAGCGATAGTTAAATATTTTAAAAGCTATCCCTATGCGATTGTAATTCAGTTTTCTTTGCATAGCCAGCAGTAACACAAAAGAAAAACGAATGACGACTTTCGGAAACCAACAACAACTAATACTTCGAAAAAGTTAACTTCATAAAAAAATGACGAATATGTCATGTTTTACGTGATCTACATTTCTTGTGCAGCAAAACTTCGTTGATCTCCTACGATTTACCAGTTATACAAAAGCCATTTAAACTGATTAGGATTTCAGACACTATTCCCAACAAATTCAAGATATACACTTAATTTGCCATAAATATATCTTAATGATATGATGTTTTAATCAAAATCGTTAGAGCCATTTCAGAGAAAATCAAGATTTTCGAAAAATTTTCTATGTAAAGGGTAAATTTGGAATGGGGGATTTTCTTGAAAATCTTCATGTCACATCCTTGCAGGATACCGAAGATACTGGGGACTCTAAAAGGTGTATTTCCAGTGAAATCTTGGTATTGAATTTTTGTGTAGAATGCAATACTTTTTCTAACTACAATATACGTACTAAAAGATGTAATAATTAATGAGATTTCACGAGATATATATATTAAGAGTTCCAATTATAGTTGAATAAAATTGAGTGCCGCTCTTGTCTTACTGTCTGTGGGCAGCAAATCTCAAAAATTGAAACTCGAATAAATATCAAACTTGATATTTAATCATATCATCTTAGTCAAGCCTTTAACATGAACATTTTTTGTTATCTTCTAGAGTCAAAAAAGGAGCTATTTTTGTTAAAATACCTCATGTTTAAGACATTTGCATGACAAATAAAACATATATATGTATATAATACAATATTCTGCAAATATCTTGTGAAGACTTCTTAACTCGAAAAGGCCAAAGATACAGATTCTAGGTTACTATACAAATAGTGTAATATTGATAAACTCAAAATTTATGTCAAATAATAATTGTGTCATTAAATCATTCCTAAAGCATTGTTTCATACTGCACTGAATTTTTCCATACTTAAATTTATAATTGCACTGAATTTTTCCATACTTAAAGGATATAATTGTTTGAAGTGTCAAGTCAGCGTTTTGTTTCTTTTTATATACAATTTTAAAATGTTTTACTCTCTCTACTTTAGTAAGCAGAGAAGGTATTGCATTTCAGTAAAAAGGCTTTACCTATATGGAATCGGAAGTACAATTTTTAATACCGCCGAATCGAGAAAGAAGCATTAAAAATGTCCTTTTGTGTGCGTGTCTATATGTCTGTGAACAGCGTAACTAAAAACCACAAATCAGTTGAGTACCAAATTTTATATTTAAGTTCAGTATCTTATATGAATGCGATACGAAAATTGCAATTTAAAAGAAAATCTCAACCCAAACTACTCCTTGTATTGGCATTTTTTGAAAATTTCGAAATAACTTATTAATCCATCAAGTCGCATACACTTTTTCATGGAGTTAACCATTTCCAGGATATTCCTTGTTTTTTGTTTAAATGTTCCAATCACTTTACTTTTCTCAAATGAGAAGCTTCATTTGTTTTTCTTTTCTTTTTTATTCATTCTGTCATCCAAATAGAACGGAATTTCAAACCATCACATGGTAACCAGCTCTTAAAAAATTTCACAATCGCTTTACTCTAGTATATTCCCTTATTCTTCTTAAACCTATAATAAACACTTTCTTGCTAATGTAAACTTTTGTGAGAATTGTTTGTTGCAGAATAGATAGAGAAAGCCATGTGAATGTAACACCAGATTTTAAAGATTGGACTATCGCTTCAGCGTCTCTGTATCCCTCTTGTATCTACAACGAAATGCGTAATGAAACTATTTCTGGAAACGTTTATCTCAATGCCAAACTTAGGGGCAGTGACTTTTCAGCAGGTTGACATCCGGTCCTTTACTTTCTCTACACGTACCATGTACAGTGTACAACATTCCACCCAAAATTTCGATACCGAGATTTTACCGGAAATCATGTTTTGGGTCCCTCTGAATTAAAAAAAAAAAAAAAAAAACTTTTTTGGAAAAGACTGTTCAATACCAAACTTGGTATTTAGGTTTGGTGTCTTTATGGATGCGACACGAAGATTTTCAAGAAAATCCCCCCACATCCAACTACCTGGAAAACATTTCGAAAATTTTGATTTTCTCAAAAATGGCTCTAAGGATATTGATAAAAATCTCTTGTATGTAAGATATTTAAATGACATATAAAATGCATATTTTGAATGTTCTGGAAATAGCCTCTAAAGACCTCTTTATTCTGGATTATTTTTATTGTATTTTGCATAACTGGTAAACCGTAAGAGGTAGACAAAAATTTACTACAAAAAAAAAAAAAAAAAAAAAAAATGTAGATCACGATAAAACACAAATTTGTCATATGCTTTTTTTCGTGGAGTTGATAGATTTTGAGATATTCCTTGTTATTGGTTTCAGCTTTAAAAAACTTATACTTTTCTCATACAGGAATTTGTCAACTGCTGTTCATACAAACAAAGGAACTTCAGTCGCATAGGAACCAGTTTTGACCATCACTTTAACCTATAGTACTCGCTTATTTTGCTTCAACTTACAAGGAAGCAAGTAATAAGACTATTTATGCTAATTTTTTCTGGATTAGCATGAAGTAAATAGAAGCATAAGGTTGTTAACAATATATGTTGCAGAGATATAGAGAAAGTCATGTGAATGGATCAATCAGATTTTTATGATAAAAGTGATCATAATATATCCAAATAATTGGCGCCAGACATTTGCTAATCACAGATCTGTTGGATTTCGGATCTTGTATGAGAAGATCGGGATTGGAAAGATCGGAGTTGCTGATTGCAGGCAATACATTTAAGCTAAAAGTACAATCATGCAGTTTGCTGTACGGAATCTGACAAGCTGCACCTCGCCCACTTAAAGGTTTTTGCATGTACTAAGCAGATTGGTATCTGTGCAACCGAGGGTCGGGCTTTACGATCGAGTTGGCCAGAGAAACTCCAGCGGCGCGGTCTCTGTTGAGGCAACCTAATGGATTTTATACAGAACTCCCGCCCGAGGGCTTCTGTTCAGGAATTTATGATCACAAGATGATACACGCCTGGCACGTTAACTTTGCCAACAATATTTTATTTTTGGGAGTAAGGAGGAAGTAGGTATATATTTCACCCAAAAATCCGATATCGAGATTTCACCGAATATTAGATTTAGAACCGCTCAACAAGTATTTTACTTTGTGGTAGGATTAGGAAACGGACGTAGGGAACTCGGCACCGAACCTAGGTAGCTATTGTACCTACGACCCACGAGGAGGTGCCCCGGAAGGAAGGAAGGAAGGTGAGAGGACACCGGGCGACCGGAACCTAGGCGACGGCACAGCAATGACAGGATCCCTACAGTTTCTAGATTGAATCTTCCCGACAAGCGGACAGGCAGATCGCTGACCCGGCCTCATGTAGGGTCCAACGCCCCATCCGAGGGCGGTGGTGATCCCGGCAACCAGCCGAAGTCGAAGGACGGAGTTCGTCACAACTAGCATCCTTTTTCCCTGCCACGCCGCACAGAACACATTCGCCGATACTCCCTCTTGATATATACCAATGGGATGACGGATGAATGAAAGAAACTTACCAGCTTTCGTAGGTTTGCCAACTTCTGAACTCTAAATTCCGGGAGAAGTTTAGATAAAACGTACAGCTATAAAAATTGATAAAAGAAACCACTCCTGTGAACTTTTCCAGGCATCGTTAAACGTGCAATAATACTACGACCACTGTCAAAGTCATCGACTCAAAGACCTCAAACTGCTAATAATTACCTACTGATTTTGTGATTTCTATTTGTAAACATAGCACATAATGACTTGATATTGACACAACAAGTGGTTTCCCTTCTCCCTCCCGACTTCAACACTGCTGGCGCACAAATAAAACACTACTATTTCCTTCTATGCACTGCCAATCCTTGCAGATAACAAATAAAATACTCGTATTTTATAAAAGCATGGTATATAAATAATATATAATTAATGATAATCATGATAATGATGATGATAATAATAATAATAATAATAATAATAATAATAATAAAGGAATAAGTAGATATCACATAATTTCGGGAGATTTAATTTCAATTCCGGAAGTGGGAGATTCCATGCAATTCTCCCAGCCATTCTGGGAGAGTTGGCAACTCTAGGTATTCGCCTAAGACCCATGGTCAGGTAGGCTGGCCACGAAAATCGAACCCGAACATCCCAAATGCGGACTACAGACGTAACCGCCTGAGCCATCCTGCTCGGTTGCCTGTAGTAGGTATAAGGAAGAAAACCACGAGAAAAAGGCGAGGAAGAGAAATGTGCTGCATAAAATTTATTGTTCTGCACTCTCGACAGTTTGGTTGTCAGATAGCTCACGCTCGAGCAATAAGAACCTACAAAACTGATGTGTTCCATTCACATGACTTTCTCCATCTCTGTAACAAATTAGTGTTAAAAAGATTATTCTTCTATCCACTTCAAGATAATCGAGATAAACATTAACAGAATGACTCTTAAAACTAACTTCTTTGTAAGTAGAAGGGAAATAAGAAAATGTACAGGCTAAAGCGATAGTCTCGTCCTTTAAAAGACGATCGCTAAGTGAAACAATTAAAAATGCAATCTCTTTACGTGTCAGGTGTAAACAAACTAGAACGAAGATGTCTTCCTATTGGAGAAAACTTACCAATAATCCGGAATATCTCGGAAACGATTAAGTGTGTTATAATGAGGTGTACGTTTTTTGCGTATCTCTTAAGGTTTGCCAGTTATGTAAGTCATCCAGAATTAAGAGGTCTTCAGAAGCTATTGCCAGAAAATTCAAGATATACATTTCGTATGTCAAAATATATCTTAAAAATAAGATATTTTAATCACAATCGTTGAGAAAATCAACATTTCCATGTAAAAGGTAGTTGGGGGTGGGGGGATTTTCTTGAAAACCTTCATTCACATCCTTGGAAGATATTTAACTTAAATGCCAAGCTTGGTATTTAACCAACTTTTTGTTTCTGGGCTATGATGCCCACAGACACACATACACACTCAGACTTTTTCTATTTTTTTTTTAAATCAGGGGGTCTCAAAACAAGTATTTCCGGTGTAGTCTCGGTATCGAATTTTTGGATGCAATACAATATCTTCTCTATATTCTGTGTACATGGTACGTGTAGAGAAAGTGAAAAATGAATAATTATACCTATGGTAGCACTTAGAACATACATACATATATACATACATACATACATACATACATACATATATACACACACACACACACATACATACATACACTCACGTAGTAAACAAAACGGATATGTAAGTAGACCTCAGACCCTTCTCGCCTTCTTCTCGTGGTCCATTCACATGACTTTCTCTATATCTCTGCAACAAATTATTGTTAAAAAGCTTACGCTTCTATTTACTTCATGTTAATCGAGAAAAAATACAGAAATAGTCTCATTACTTGCTCCCTTGTAAGTAGAAGCGAAATAAGGGAGTACCATAGGTTAAAGTGATAGTCAAAAGCTGGTTGCTATGTGACTGAAGTTCCTGTATGAGAAAAATATAAGTTTTTTTAAAGCTGAAAGCAATAACAAGGAATATCTAATAAACTATCAATTCCACGATAAAAAAATGTATATGACAAATTGTGTGTTTTATCATGGTCTACATTTTTGTGTAGTAAGTTTTTGTTTATTTCTTGCGGTTTACCAGTTATGCAAAATTCAATAAAAAAATCATTCAGAATAAAGAGGTCTTTAGAGGCTATTGCCTGAAAATTCAAGATATTCATTTTATTTGACATGTAAATATCTTAAATATAAAGAGATGATAGAAAAATGTGTATGACATAAATTGTGTATTTTAACGAGATCTGCATTTTTTCTGTGGTAAGTTTTTGTTTATCGCTTACAGTTTACTGGTTATTTAAAATTCAGCAAAATTCATCCAGAATAAACAGGTCTTCAGAAGCTATTCCCAGAAAATTCAAGATGTATATTTTATTTGTGATGGAAATGACTTTAATGTGTTGTATTTTAATCAAATTGGGGTGGGGGGATTTTCTTAACCGTCTTTTTACGTTTTTGAGCTTTAATGTCCACACACACACACACACACACACACACACGCGCGCGCGCGCGCGGACCTTTTTCTGGAAATGCTTTTTTTGGATTTAGACGGTCCTAAAGCACGTATTTCCGGTGAGTTTTTAGTATCGAATTTTTTGGTGGAATACAATTCCTTCTCTATCCACTATGTACATGTACTTACGGGGCTAGAAAAAGTAAAAATAATTTGAATCCAACGCATCAGATTTTTAGATAAAAGTCCGTGTATTCGATTATGAAAAACATAACTCAAAAACGAAACGTAGGTTTAATGCAGACATTGTATTTATGTTTAGCATCTTCCTAGAGTGCAACATGTAGATTTAAAAAAAAAAACAAAAAAACATGATTTCCGCTGTGAACTACTCTTTAGAAAGAAGAAATTAAGTTATTTGTTATATTTTCAAAAACGGTTCTAACAATTTTGGTTGAACTGCTACTTGTTTAATACATTTAAATAAGAAATAACACGCACACATGAAATAAAATTAGGAATAGGAAGTTAACAATACAGGGGTAAGTTTAAGAGTGCTTCCCCGGTATTTGCCAGTAATGAAAACTGAGAGAACCTAGACAGGTAGGACGGTGCCCTTTTGTTATTTAAATCGCAACATTCCCGTTCAGAATCCGTGCCTTAACAGCTTAATCATTTCACTCCCTACAATTGTGACACATCTGATTTTGAAGACTATTTCCCAAAATATTACAACATTCGATATTTTCTTTCTCTACAAAGTAGGTAGAGAAGAATATTGCATTCCACCCAAAAATTCGATAACGAGAGTCCATCGGAAATAACATGTTTTAAGGACATCGGAATCATAAAGATCACATGACTTTCTCTAAGTCTGTTATAAATTATTCTTAGGAAGTTTATTCTTCTATCTACTTCTAGCCACTTATTTTTTTTTTATTTCATTTATATGGCCCCCTTTAACATCAAAGGTCATATCGGAGGCTTTGCACTTGAAACAACTCGTTGTCAGTAGGTTTAAATCATTTTTGTTTTCTTAAAGCACACACACATTCACTCTCACATACACACTTCCAGACTCTGTGGGGGATAGGGAATAATTCTGGCTAAAGAAAAATTCCCCGCCCCAGCCGGGAATCGAACCCGGGACCTCCGGGTGTAGCCACTTATAATTTGGTTCCTTACAAGTAACAGAAGGTACTAAGGCGATAGTCAAATATTGTCAAAGCTGGTTGCCTTGTGACAGATTTCCTTATCTTTGTATGGCCAGAACAAGTTCCCGTATGAGAAAAGTTTAAGTGTTTTAAAATTGAAACTAATAACAAAGAATATCTCGGAAAAGGTTAACTACATAAAAACTGTGTTTATTGCAAAAGTTGTGTTTTAACGAGCTCTAAAGTTTTTGTGGTGTTAATATTTGTCTATCGTTTACAGTTTACCAGTTATGCAAAAGTAATTCAAGCTGTAGAGGATTTCAGATGCTATTCCCCGAAAATTCTAGAAATACATATTATTTGCCATATAAGTATATTTGATATAAGGTACTTTAATCAAAACTGTTAGTCATTTTTGAGAAATTCTAAATTTTCAAATATTTTTCTTTGTGAAGGGTAGTTTGGGATGCGGGATTTTCTTGAAAATCGTTGTCTCATTCTTGGACGATGCTGAATGAAAATATTAAGTTAGGTATTAAATATTAAGTTATGTATTTAATGGAATTACCCCTTTTTTTTTTCTTTCTTCCTTTTTGAGTTCATAAACATGCGGACACACCGATACACCAATACAGAGTCTCTTTTTTTTTCCTTTATTAAGGGAACCCTAAAACACAAATTTCTAGTGAAATTTCGGTATCGCATTTTTGGGTGGAACGGAATACCTTTTTTGTGTACTATGTACTAATTAGAGAAAGTAAAGAGAAGTTTTTAGGAAAGAAGTCCTTGTGCATGGTTGGGTGTGTGTTTATCTGCGAACAGTATAGACAACTCATAAACGAAAAGTCCTTTAAATATCAAACTTAATACTGAAGTTCTGTATCTTCCAGGAATACGATACCGAAGTTTTCAGAATCGTTAAAGCAGAGAATTTATGTCAAATACTTTTCTTTCTTTTTTTGTGGAGTTAACCATTTTCGAGGTATTCATAGTCATTGGTTTTAATTTTCAATACTTATGTTTTCCTCAAATTAGGAAGTCGTCATTTATTTTTATTTTATTTTACTCCAGGGCATGCAAACAGAATGGAATTTCATCACCTAGCTCTTCAAAGATTTGACTATCGCTTCAGCCTAGTGCATTCCCGTATTCCTTTTGTACCTAATAGGAAATACGTAGTAAAACTATTTCAACTAATGTTTATCTGGATTAGGGTAATGTACACAGATACAAGAAGTTTTTGTAAGAATAGTTTGTTGCAGAATAGGTAGATAAAGTCATGCGAGATATAACACATCAGATCTTTATCGTTTCAATCATGTCTTACATCCGCTACAAAATAAAAGCTGCGCATACTTTTACAGCGTTGTTAGTGGTTTATCAACACAAAACCTGTTATTGTTTCCGTCATTTCCTTCTGACAAGGTTGGCGTCCATTCGCCGTATAATTATTACGTTTGGTAATCGGTGATAATGGAGGCGATAAACTGAGTCTCAATGGGAGGCTGGCACCAGGTTGACGGGGCCGCCCGCCCTGTTATGGAATTGCTGTGGGTTGCACTTCATGCTCGCAACATAAGTCACGTGTGCTACGGTGTACGTGATGTGAACCATGCAGATTATCCCCAACTGCAGTGATATCATTTGCTGCGATTTCAATCTAGGCCAATGCCCTTAGTGGCTGAGAAAATTAGGGTAGCTGGAGTAATGGAAGGCAGAGAATAATCAAATAGGTAATTACTTTTTATAGGATTACGATAAAACTTAATAATTTGAACCAGTAATGTCAGAGAGCAGCGAAATCGAGGCGGAAACCACTTTTGTTGCCACTCTATTAGATATTTTACCTTATTTACACGTACTATGTAATAGTAGAGAAGGTATTGTAATGCACTCAAAATTTTTATACCGAGATTTTACCGGCAATATATGTTTTTGGTTCCCCCTGGATCCAAAAAAAAAGCATTTTCAGGAAAAGGTCTGCGCGCGCGCGTGTCCGTGGACAGCATAGCTCAAAAACGAAAAGACCGTTAAATACTAAACTGATTATTTAAGTTTGGTATCTTCCAAAGATGCGACGAAGATTTTCAAGGACCCCCCCCCCCAACCCCAACTACCCTTTATATGGATAAAATTTTCAATTTCTCTAAAACGGCTCTAACAATTTTGATTAAAATCTCTTATAGTTAAGTTATTTACATGACAAAGAAAATGTATATCTTGAATTTTCTGGCAATAGCCTCTGAAGACCCCCCCCTCTCTCTCTCTCTGTTTTTTTTTTTTTTTTTTCGTAACTTAATGCAGCATTAGGAGAAGGGACATTAGATATTCCACAAGCACACAAGCCTAAACACCCACGTCCATGCGGGATTCGAACCTGCTACCCTTTTGCGGCAGAACGTCAAAGCCAACCGCCCCAACGACCACGGCTACCAGGACCAACAGTGTTTTTGTAAGGCTGAACTTGCTAGGTGGTACTAAAAAGAAACAGGCTTTTAGTTGGAGTATGAAAATGGCAGAGATTTTAGTTTAGGAACCTTTAACGAAAGAAGCCATTATAAGCAATTTTAAACGGAAAAGAACAAATTATCGTCCCGTTTTAATTGAACCCATGACTCATGATATCGTGTGTAAACTTGCCGCATTCTCTGCAAAGTAAAATCGGTTTTGTCCAGTGGTATTTAACGAGAAAGTGTTACAAACGTTTATATTTTATGGCATGTGCGTTTGCTCCTTCGAAACACCGCCTTATCCATCATGCGTACGCAATACATCACTCGCCAACGGCTTAAAGTGTGAAATTGAGATTTTATCTCTTTTATAGGAGTTTAAAGAAGAACTGCTGGCACATTACAAATCTGGCAAAAAACTATTTATAAATAAGATAGTTCCCTACAAATTTCCCGTTGTTAGCGAACTACTCCAAATTCGGAGTTGAAATGTATATGAATTGGAAGTACGTTTGTGGATACATTCAAATATTTTTTGAAATCATAGCAAAATTATACTGAGAGCCTCCTAAAAATATATCTACTTTTTAAAAATTATTTTCTAACACAAGTAGGTACAGGTAGATATTGTATTCCACCAAAAAATTCGACATCGGGATTTAACTGAAAATTCGTGTTATTTATAAACATGGCTAACAAAAGGGATCGTTTAGTCTTGCCTTGTCATCGATATGTGGAAATACCACTAATTCCATAGTTCCACAAAATCTGTCAAATACGTATTGCAAATTTTACCTGATGAAATTGCATTTAAACACGTGACACATCGTGCCACCTCACTCTTTCGGATTTACTGTTTGCACACACAACCATCATTCCACTCAGAGACGGAATACTGCTGTGCGCAATACGCCTGGTTCCAGTTAGTAATACAACTTATGTCAAATAAAGCAAGATAATATTTATTTCATTTAAACGCTTCTAATATTGGTGTTGTTTGTTCAGTTTCTTGCAAGTTTATAAGCGATATTGTGTTTATTTCTTCAATTTGATAAGAAATACGGAATATTTTTTGTTTCAAGCCTTTATGGTAAGTATAATAATGATAAAATCATTGCTCAAAAAAATTAAAGAAAAATTTATTTAAACTAAAGCCTAAAATAAACAAGTGAGGCAAAGTAAATTTTGACAGTCAGATGTTGTGTTTTGAAGTATTGTTTAAAACTACAATGAAGTCCTTCTAAAATGTTGTTAGTTTTCTCTGAATAAATCGGTGAAGTTGAAAAATTTGTGGAAATCAAAGTGAGTGCTCTTTGATTTGTTGTGTTTCAAAACAGGTTTTAGTAGAAATATGTAGTCCAAATTGTTATTTTGTGCTCTCTGAGGCTAACCCAGAGGAATGAGACATCTGTCGCACGAGCAGATGCGTGGATTGAAGATGGCCATTTCATTAGCTTTGTCTCCAGGATTCTTCATGTCAGTCCTTCTGTCATCCATAGGGATTGAAGACGTTAGAGACAGACGGATTCAAGAGGCGACCCAGACAAGGAAGTAAGAAGACAACGCGGTGTAGGATGGATATCTTGTCTTATCAGCTTTGCGCAGACGCAAATCTACAGCCAGAGATCTGCAAATGACGTACGAACAACTGGTGTGGTGATTTCTGATCAGACAATAAGAAATAGCTCAGAGATGCAGGGTGGAGATCTAAATCCCCGTTAAAGCCCCTCGTTTGACATGTCAGCACAAGGCAGCCCGGCTGAGATTTGCTCAGAATCATGTCAACTTTTATAGCAGCTCCGCCAATGGAAGGCTGTTCTCTTCACAGACGAGTCAAGGTATAAATTGACGGGTTGTGATGGTCGTACAGTATATGGAGTCTTCGTGGTGAATGTCTTGCTCCAGCTACTATTTTTGAACATAACAGTTTAAGGCGGTTCGGTTATGGTTATGTTGGGTCTCGGACAGAGCTTGTAGTTGTCCCACAACGCATGCCTGCTGATGTTTACATAAACAACATCCCTCTGCATGTGGAATGGACTCTTAATTTCTTCTGCAGCACGATAAACCCCATACAGCATGGAGCACCAAGGATCTCTTACAAGATTGCCAAATTCGGGTAATGGACTGACCTGCACACAGTCCTGACCTCAATTCAATTGATTATCCGTGGGATAAGCTGGAAAAACTTGTTCGCAAGCACCCTACTGTGCCTGAGAGAACTACTCTCACTGAAGAATAGGAGAAAATCCCCACAAATTGCTATTAGGAGGCTGGTGTAAAGCATGTCATGTAGGTGTTATGCAGTAACTCATGGAGGACACAATAGGTACTGAGTGTTGAAATAACCATGGAAACATTGATTAGTAAATAATGTAATCTTATACATATTTCCACTTTGTTTTGTGCATCAATCATTAATTTGATCGTAATTCCAATCATGTGAAGTAAAAGTTTATTGCAATGCATATCATAGTTTTTCGCAGTTCTTCAATCTATAATTACAATCTATCAAACATTGAATTACATTTAACAGGTCGCGAGTTCGAATTTCGTTTAGGGTGGATTACCGTAATGAGGTTTTTTCGGGATTTTCCCTTATTCTGAAAAGGCGAATGTCGAGTAACTTTAAGCTCCGTGGACTTCGAGATTATTTGAACATCATTTCACTAATTTCGTTCATCCGATTCGACGAACCAGGTTAAAGGACATAAAATATTTCCATTTCGTTTATAGCGAAGATATATATATCGTCGCTACAAATTATTATAATATAATTGTTCAATTCATTTTGTGAACTTGTTAATTTTTATGATACTATTAATCTTGTAATTTTCTCTCTCTCTCTCTCTCTCTCTCTCTCTCTCTCTCTCTCTCTCTCTCTCTCTATTTCTGTCTTGACACACACAGACATTAATTTTTTTTTATTAAGAGTGTCTCAAAACTGATGCTTGGTATTATATTGGTATCGAAATTTTGGTGGAATGCAATACTTTCTTTGCTTACTGAAGATAAACAACAAAGAAAGTAAAACGACATACAGATATTGATAATAATTAAAAGTATTGATAGATAAAATTAAATGTTGTACGCGTCAAATAAACCATACATTTTCTGAATCAATAAGAAAAACGGACATTATTTCCATCAAAAATAGAAAACGTTAGATTATATTACTTTTCACTTCCCAGTAAGCAGTAAATTGGAATGAAGAAACGCTGTTTAAATGAATTAACCAAGCGAGACTTTTGTATTAGTTCCTATGAGTATAGCAATTCGCGTTTGTGCTAAACATCAAACGTTTTAATCTAAGTTGTAAGTGCCAGATACAACCTCTGCTTATGAAGTCGTTTGCAAAACTAGAATCTAGATTTCTTTGTAGGTCATGGACTAGTTCCGGCCATAGTCATTCACTCGTATTAATTCGTTCATTCACACCAGACTGTACCGCTGGTCCATTCACACGCATATGTCTATGATTTTCAACTTGGCAATAACGTGCATTTATCGGTTGTTAGATTGCACATTTGGATTTCACACCATCTAGAGCTCATCGCTCTGAAATTGTCCGTGTTGAATGGCGAGAACTGTACGTATAAATTAGCTGTGTTACAAACCGTTATTTTCATGTTGCCGTTTGACGTAATTACAGGAACGTTTAACATATTGACGTTTTTGGAATGATCTTTCACTATGAATGAGAGTTTAAACCCATTAATTTAATAGTTTTTATACAGGGTTACTACAAAAGAAATAGACAACTTCAACTGCCTGTAAAACAAAAACTATTAGCGATAGCAACCTAATTATTTTGGAGGTAAGTTGAGAAACTCTCAAAGTTTCGTTTGTTACTATTGGTAATGCTGTAGAGTTTTGTTTGTTGTTGCAGATCTGAAATGGCGGAAAATCCTGTGGAAAAGGCATATTGCGTGTTGGAATTTGCTAGAATGCAATCAGCAACTGTTGTCCAACGACATTTTAGAACACGTTACCACAAAAATGAAATGATGCGCTCACAAAAACCAGCATCGTCTTCATCATGTCGCAACATGTCGATGCAAAAGTCACGCCGTATGACCTTATCTTCTTCACTCAGAAACTGCAACATCTGTAATCTGTAAGGCATCATGTGCAGTCGCTTCCGCAAGATTTTCCATACAGTTTGCTGTGGAATTTGTAATTGCATGCTTGCCCTAGATGTCGATTTCTGTGGGCTTCTTATGTAGGCAGAACGAACACGTTCAGCGTTTTCTTCCGAAACTCTTGGTCTTCCCGAGCTCTTCCCTTTGCACAAACATCCCGTTGTCTCGAATTTTCTATACCAGTCGTAGATTGACTGTCTAGTCGGTGGCGTTTTGTGGTAACCTGTTCTAAAATATCGTTGGACAACAGTTGCTGATTGCGTTCTAGCAAATTCCAACACGCAATATGCCTTTTCCACAGGATTTTCCGCCATTTCAGCTTCTGCAACAACAAACAAAACACTACAGCGTTACCAATAGTAACAAACGAAACTTTGAGAGTTTGTCAACATGCCTTCAAAATAATTAGGTTGCTATCTCTAATAGTTTTTGTTTTACAGGCAGTTGAAGTTGTCTATTTCTTTTGTAGTAACCCTGTATAACCATTGAGTAATAATAATTTGGATTTTTGCACGAGTGAATCGCTTATATGCTAATTTTTAAGAAAGGCGTAACCGACAAACACACACACACACACACACACACACACACACACACACCACAATATTTTAAGCAATTATAGTACATAAGTTTTTTTTATAGTGTTTAAAGGCTGTTTTTACTATTTGTAGCACCGTAAGCGATGACACTGATGATTCATGGAATGAAGATGGAGCACCGGTGGAATGCAATGGCAGGGGAAGCCGGAGAACCCGGAGAGAACCCTTTCCTTCACCGCTTTGTCCACCACAAATCTCATATGCGGTTGCTTGGGATCTAGATGAGAGGCGAGTGGTCTAACCACTCGGCCACGGCGCGGCCCTTAGCACTTAAGTGTCCACCGTTACACCAACATAAATCAGATAGTAAAAATATATTGATAAAATTGAACTATTTGCGCTGAGAAACTTTCTCTTGGAAAAATGATCCCTTTCTCAGAAACTAAAGATAGCCGAATCAAATTTTAGGACGATAAAAATAACCTTTAAGTCCCGTCGCGATCTACTTTGGTGTTAAACTTAAGCATATCTGTGAACTTAGAAGTCATGAAGAAAAATTTTCAGAGTGATGTCGTAAATAGTTTCGGAGAGAATGGGTCAATTGAATAAAAGTCAGTAAACTCTTTTACTTGCATTATTTTAAGTCAATACTAATTGATAACAAATTGAATAAACCATCAGTAATTACTTACAGTTCAGGCTTTACTGACTATTGATAAGTTATTACTTTTACTTTTTTAGTAATTCCTAGTTTTTCCATAAAGTACTTAAAATTTGTTTGAATAATATTCATTGATTACTTGTTAAGTTAAGTATTTGCTGAAATATTTTTAAGTCTGCTGTAAGTTGACTTGCAAAATTAGCTGCAAATAACTGACAGTATTTTTACCCATACACCAGGTAAAGAGCTACAATAAGAGAAGGGTTTTTATTGCCAGTGATTCAAAGAAGCTTCAGCGTAAACTTTTTAATAAACTATTTTCTAGATGGTATGGATGAAACAAGGGGTGGAGTTTTAAGTTCACATCATAAAATTAGCATTTTTTGCGCTATTTAGTTGACCCAGTTGCAGGATATTTTTGTATTCATCATTTCACGGTGTGCAAGAAAATACACTGTGGCAAACAGAATTGAAGCAAAGGCGGGTGACTGGATAAAGTTTCCAACCTCAAATTTGAAATTCAAGAAGTGAAAGAAAAATGGTCTTCTCGCCGTAGATTTCCTCAGTTATTGGTTCACTTTACTGTACACACGAAGATATTGTTACAACATATGCTTTAGGCTCCTCCATGGCAAGGCATACTATCCAGCTATTTATTTGTTTATTCAGTTTACACTGAACATCTTCCATGGTATTACTTATCAGTAAACTAAACTGTTACTCAATTAAAAATCAGTAATTACCTTTACTGATCAGTCTTAACTTTCCGTGTCAAGTAATTCCGTATAAGAGTTTACTGATTTTTATTTAACTGAGTGATTGTTTCATTTCATTTAATATATACATTTTATTTAACTTTGGTGCGGTATTTTTTAAATTGCTCTTAAGGGGACAATCAAATAAAATTCTAAATTGTATATGTTTACTTTCTCTAGCACGTATGTAGTATAATGTACATAGTAGCTAGAGAAGGTATTGCATTCCAGCCAAAAAGTCGATGTCGAGATTTCTTCTCTTCTGGCTCTACAGCCCTTGGTGAGCTTTGGCCTCCTGCACAATCCTCCTCCACATATCTCTATCTTCTGCTTTACTTTTCCACCCTCTGATTCCAATTTTTCTTAGGTCTTCCATCACATCATCTAACCATCTTGTTTTTGGTCTTCCTTTTTTTCTTCTAGCGTACAGTCTTCCTTTCAATATTCTTTTTGGCATTCTATCTTCTGTCATTCTCTCTATGTGTCCTAGCCATCTTATTCTTTGTGCCTTTATAAATTTCACAATATTTTGCTGCTTAATTAGTTCTTCTATCTCATAATTATATCTTATTCTCCATTGGTCTTTATCCTTTACAGGTCCAAAGATTCGTCTAAGTATTTTCCGTTCAAATCTTCGTAGTATTTCTTCATCTACATTGTTTAGGGTCCAGGTTTCTGCAGAATACGTTACTATTGGTCTTATTAGTGTTTTATGGATATTGTATTTTGTCCCTGTACTAATAAGCCTATTTTTTAATAGATTTAAATTTGCATAATAGGCTGCATTTCCACCTTGAATTCTTTCTTTTATGCACTCGTTTAAATTGTTATCATTATTTACAAGCGCTCCTAAATATCTAAATTTGGATACCCCTTCAAATGTTTTGTCTCCAACTACTAGATTTTCAATTATTCTTTTGCTTTTGTCTGCTGTCATTTTCAGGTATTTAGTTTTTTTTTCATTTACTTCTAATCCTATTTTTTTTGACCTTCTTTCTAATTCTTCATAAACTTCAACTAACATTTTCCTATCTCTTGCCACAATCAATATGTCATCTGCATATGCACATATCTGACTAGACTTAAAAAATATTGTTCCTTTAGTATTTATTTTTTCTACTGCTCTGTGCAGGGCTAGGTTGAATAGAGTCGTCGATAGTCCATCACCTTGTCTTACTCCTGTGTTATAATCAAAATCCGGACTTAATTTATTCATTACTTTCACTTTGGCTTTTGTATTTTCCATTGTCATTTTTATTAGTCTTATTATTTTCGGTTGCACTTTAAAACATTGTAAGGTGTTATAGAGAACTTCTCTGTCAATTGAGTCAAATGCAAACTTAAAGTCAATAAACAGAAAGCATAAATCTATGCCATGCTCATAGAAGATGTCGAGATTTCACTGGAAATATATGTTTTGAGGTCTCCTGAATCAAAAAGAAATTTTAGAAATATGTACGCGCGCGCGCGCGAGTGTGTGTGTACGTATTTGTCTGTGAGCAGCATAGCTCAAAAACGAATAGTCCGCCAAATACCAAACTTGGTATTTAAGGATGCGACACGAAGATTTTCAAGGAAATTCCCCCACTCCCAGTTACACTTTGCATGGAACATTTTTCAAAATTTTTATTTTCTCAAAATGGCAGTAATGATTTTGATTAAAATGTCATATACTTAAGTTATTTGCATGACAAACGAAATGTATATCTAGAATTTCTACGAATAGCCTCTGAAGATCTCTCCATTCTGAATGACTTTTGTATAACTCGTAAACCGTGAGATATAGACAAAAACTTGCAACAAAAATGTAGATCTCGCTAAAAACAATTTGTTTCATATACTTTTTTTTTACTTTCTCCATACGCACTATGTACATAGTGTATAGAGAACGTATTGCACTCCACCAAAAATTCGATACCGAGATTTCACCGGAAATATATGTTTTAGGGTCCCCAATATCCAAAAAAAGCATTTTCACAAAAAGGCCCGTGTGTGTGCGTGTGTGTGTGTCCGTGTGTCTGTGAACACGATAACTCAAAAACGAAAAGTCGGTAAAATACCAAACTTGGTATTTAAGTTTAGTATCTTCCAGGGTTGCGACACGAAGGTTTTGAGAAAAATCCCCCCACCCCCAACTACCCTTTACATGGAACTTTTTTCGAAAATTTTGATTTTCTAAAAAATGGCTCTAACGACTTTGATTAAAATTTCGTATAATAAACATATTTACCTGACCAATAAAATGTATATCTTGAATTTTCTGGGAATAGCCTCTGAAGAGTAGTTTATTCTGAGTGAATTTTACTAAATTTTGAATAACTGCTAAACCGTAAGAGATGGACAAAAACTTAATACACAAAAAGTGTAGAGCACATTAAAACACACAATTTATGTTATATACATTTGTTTCGTGGAGTTCGTCGTTTTTGTGACATTCCTTATTTTTGGTTTCTGCTATGAAAAACATATACTTTTCTCATACAGGAACTTGTCAACTCCTATCCATATAGACAAAGGAACTTCATTGACATAGCAACCAGCTTTTGACTATCACTTTAACCTACGGTTGTCCTTTATTTCTCTTCTACTTACAAGGTAGCGAGTAATTAGACTATTTCTGCTATTTTTTTCTGATTAGCAGAAAGTAAATAGAAGTATAAGCTTTTTAAGCATTATTTGTTGCAGGGATATGGAGAAAGTCATGTGAATGGTACACATCAGATTTTTCTATAAAGTTAGCCGTTTCCGAGATTTTCCTTGTTATTGGTTTTAATTTTAAACTACCTAAATCTTCTGAAGCAGGAAGTCCCTTTCGTTTCATCTCTCTTGTTTTGTTCCCGGGAATGCAAAAGAGAACGATAGCTTTTAAAAGATTTGACTATCGTTTAAGGCTAGTGTATTCCCTTATTTCTCTTCTACTTAAAGGGAGTAAATATAAAACCATTTCTGCTAATTTTTATCTCGCTTAGCATGACGCAAGGAAAGTTTGTTGGTGTAACAGCTAGAGAAAATAATATGAGTGGAACACGTCAGATTTTTAAAGAAAGAAAAATATACGTAGGTATAGAAAAAAAACTAGGTATATGAATATAACAAATAATGAAATAAAGAAATGGCTAAATATTTATTTCATGTAAGATTGTAAAAATGTGTAATATACGCTGAAATATGTAAACATATGTAACAAAATCAGTATAGGAATGTCGATGCTTCAATTCGCAGAAATTTTCTGCTTGCCTGAGTCCACATAAAATCGAAGAGAACGTATAACAACACAAGAATCCGGGCTTTAGTCGTAATAATCTAGTTAAAATTGCTCCACATGGACCTTTTTATGTGAAAAGAAATGTAATTTTGAGAAACGAAGAAAATAAAATTTAATGGTATGCGCTCACAATTAGAAATGCTGTGCCTTCTCATGTTTAATCGGGCACTCAAAACATTTATAAACGGCACAAGCTACAAAATTATACCAGCTGTAAATGCAGAAAGAAACAAGAAAACATTTTGTAATAAACATTAATAAATCGCAAATTTGGACAAAAACCTGGGATTTAGAGTGAACTATTATATTTTGTTATACCGTGGACCTGAACATTTTGGTGTACACGCCATTAATATCCACCTATACAGAATACTGAGCAGCATTAACTTCGGGTTTATAGTTCAGAAATTGTCAAACTTGGAGGTAAAAATTTACAAAATTTATCTCCTGGTAACCCGCTCCACAGAAGCGGGGATATTGTACATCTTTCTTTGTAACTCCCTGGGAGGCATAGCTTTCAAATTGAAAATTGAGGCAGCACAAATAAACTTTAAAGAAATATTCGGTTTTGGTTGTCATGTAACTAAGCCGTAACTAAAGGCGGCGTCTTTATAATTTCTGGTTTCTACCTGCACAGAAATTGGATACCTCCATTTAAACTCCAAAACCAGCCACAATGAAATGCCGTCTTGAGGTAATAGGTAACTATTTAGGCCTCCAAGTTGGTTAATTAAGACATCTCGACGTATGGAATATCTTGTGGGATATCTTAACTACAAACGTTTAAGTACAAGCCCCAACTCGTTATTTTGGAGCACTTTTGTCTCTGTTTGGAAGAGCAATTTCTTAAAAGTCACTGACATGTATATAAACAAACCACTCCGTACACCGAAGATGATTCTGTAACATGTACTTAGCAATTTAAAGTAGCTATAGGAGTAGTGCTTTCCAACGTTTTAGATAAGTTATTGGACTTTATTTAAACCAAGAGGATGAGCTGATCACCCATCTATTTTATTTTAAGGGGTAGAGATGGCTTACTCCTTAGAGGCTATTCTGTATGTGAAGATAGATTAAAAATGTAATATAATTTCAGTCTGTGAATGTTCATTTCAGGAGAGAAAACTCTAATGTGTGCCATTCACATGGCTTTCTCTATCTATTCTGCAACAAACTATTCTTATAAAGATTGCTCTTCTATTACTTCATGCTATTCAAGATAAACCTCAGCATAATTGCATATGTCCAAGGGAAATAAGAGTAGGTATATACAGGCTAAAATGATGTCAAATCTTTAAAAACTAGTCACTAAAAGAAGGGTTTAATTCCATTTTTATTGTTATTGTTCCATTCATATCCTGTCTTTAACTGCATGGTCCTATCGGCGGTATTTCCTTTGGAACATTTGCCTATCGGCAATGGTGTTAGCTTGTTTACTGTTTGATGTCGTTGGGTTTCTTTTTTCTTATCTTTTCTGTGTTGTTGTTGTGTTTTTTTTTTTTTTTTTTTTTTTTTTTTTTTGTTTTTTAATGTTTTCATTAAATCACACATATTTACATTTTTATTCATAATTCCAGACTATGGGAATAATCTAGGCTAGAGAAAAAGTCCCATCCTCAGCCGGGAATCAAACCCAGGACCTCTAGCGCAGCAGGCAGGAGGTCTATCGGCTGAGGTACGGGGCCAGTCCAGTTCCATTTTACTTGCAATTATAGGGAAATTTAAATCAGAAATGTATTGGGGAGTAGTTAACTCAATAAAAATAATATATGGGACATAAATGTGTTTTGAGAAGATCTACATTATTTGTATAGTTAGATTTTGTCTTAGGTATTACAATTTACAATTCATACAAAAGTCGCCAAGATTGGATTGCTTCAAAATCTATTCTCAAAAAAATTCAAGTTATATATTTTATTTACCATGCAAATGACGTAAATGTATGACTTTGAATCAAAATCGTTAGTCATTTTTAGGAAATCGAATATTTGAGAAAATCTTCCATTTGAAAGGTAATTTGGATATAAGGGGGTTCTGAAAATCTTTTGTGTCCCATTCTTGGAAATTACTGAACTTAAATAAGAAGTTTAATGTTTAACTGCCTTTTCGTTCACACAGACGCAAGGACACAAGGTCAGACCTTTTCTTAAAATGCTTTCGACAATAATGGCCTTGAGGATGTAAATACATTATGATCAAGAGTCTTATGCAGAAAAGTATGTAGTTACATTTTTCGCGAACATTCTTACGAATTCAGAAAGCCATCATTACCTCATTTATTTCTTGTCCAGTGGCGTCCCTCTTGTAACAATGCTAGCATATCTGTTATGCAGAGACAGCTTCGTTCCACCTCCGTATGGAGTGACTGTCTGCCAAACTATTACTATCGTACAAGGTACCCGTTATCAAACGAAACAGCACGTTAAGCAGGTAATGTGTCCACTATAGGTACCTTTTATAGCAGGCCTGAGGTACTGGCTCACATTTGTTGGCAAACGTTACCAGCCCTTCCTTACCCGCTCCATTGTGCATGCTTAAGTTGTGTATATGACGGGTAAACAACACACATGAGCTTCATTGAGGGTGACACGCCAGAATGCTAGATATAAATTTCACTGATGAATTCTGTCAGAATGGTAAAAAGGTTGAATGTTTATTCTCTTCTAAACAGTTGTGCTACTTGAAAAATTATATTTTAGTTCTGCATATGGTAATCAGCAACAAAAAGCTTAACTTTCAAGTACGAGTATGATTATAAACAATTGAACTAAACAAAGAGTAATAACACTCCAGTTTAATGAAGATACTCTTCTATCAATATTGCTTCTCTCACTATCTACCACTTAGCCTAGTCGCCCTCCGTGGTGTAATAGTTATCATGCTAGCCAAGGTCGCGAGTTCAAATCCGGCAGAGGACGATGGATTTTTTCGTAGCATGGCTTCCTTCGGAAGGGAAGTAAAGCCTGGGCCCCGTGTCGTGGGTTTACTGCACGTAAAAGAACCTCAAGCCTGATAGAGAGGCCTCTGAGCAAAATTAAGCGGACTTTCACGCCCAGTATAGAATTGGACGCTGAGAACCACAGCAGTTAAAGAGCGTCCATAAATAAAACGCCATTTCATTTCACCATTTAGCCTGACATGATAAATGTACGTTAATTTTAGGAAAATAGCATGTAAAACATGTTTTGGTATCCAGCCCTTTAAAATTGTCTAGCTCCGCCATTGCTGTATTTTACATGCCGAACAACACTCTTAATGAGACGTAATGGAATGGGGAGACGTCACGCTTTCCCTCCGTATACCCGCTCCCCAGGGATGTTCTATGGGATAGGTTGCAGAGAAAATAAAAATAAATAGCTCTTTCAATTGCTTTACATTGATCAATGTATTGTATTTACTTGTTGATGTTAATACAAGTACATCCGGCTGGAAGCTCTGAGACGGAAAAAAAAAAAAAAAAAAAAAAAAGCTTACAAAACACACAGATTACCGACATTTTTGTAATGTCCAAATACTATGTATATGTTAGTGGAGGAAACCAGTGGAAGAACTTTCTTGTAGGATACAGGTCTCTTCTGGTTAAGCATCGTTAGTGCCGATGAAAAATGAAACGTTTTTGTGAACAGAATCTAGTGAGTTGAATTATTGGTTTAACAAGGTGTTCCAGAAGGTTATACTCACTGATGAGAAACCTCAAAAAAGTTACCGTTGTATTATGGTCGCGCTATATTGTAATGTGAGGTGATAGACTTTATGATTTGCCGAAATAAAATTTATGCGTTCTTGATTCCAGATTAATAGTAAACATCTTTTCCTGTAGCCTTAGTTATGAGAGTAGAACTATTAATGAATGTGTTAATGTAACGCGGCACATTAAGTTTATGTATATAATATAAATCTATACTTTTTAGTTTCTCTACCACTTACCTGTAGTACAGGAAATATTGTATCTAGCCAAAAATTAAAAACAGTCATTTTACCGGAAATACAAGTTTGAGGTCCATGACTGAACATTTATTTGTAGAATAGTGCTCCGTAAGTGGACATTCTTGCACCATAACTCAAAAACGAAAAGTCTGTTAACTACCAAACTGAGAATTTAAGTGCTGAATCTTCCAAAAATGTGAAGATTTTCAATAAAACCCCTCACCTTTACATGTAAAAAATTATGTCATGTTTTTTCAAATGTGCTTAACAACTTTGATTAAAATGACCATTTTTAATATACTAGCGTGATAAATAAAGTATGCCTACCTTGAAATATCTGTAAATAACCTGTAAGTTTCCCTTTTATTTAATCGGAAATGCAGTTTTATATTCTTTGGTCTTTTGAGAAAGAGGAAAGTACAAAGGTAGAAAACAGAAGCTCATCAAAGTAATCAATTTTGTAAAATTAGTTTTCGTGGAATTAGAATTTTCAAAATATTATTTGTTGGAATTTTAGAGTTTTCTTACTTAACGGAAATTATTCAATTTGCCCGCCTGGGTAGTGTGGTGGTAGCGTGTCTGCCTCACATTCAAAAGGTCGTGAGTTCGAATCTCACTTAGGGTGAGTTACCCGGACGAGGTTCGGGGTTTTCCCTTATCCTGAGAAGACGAATGTCGAGTAACTTTAAGCTCCGTGAACCCCGAGAACATATGAGCATCATTTCACCAATTTCATTCATCGTCCGATATGACAACCAGGTTAAAGGTTACAAAAAAAAAAAAAAAAAAAAAAAATCAATTTATTTTATTTCCATTCCAAGAGTATATTGTTAAGAATAATTGTTTCGGATTTTGAAACTTTCTTGTTTAATTTGTAATATTTCCTGGGTAAGTAAATCATGAATAACATAGTATTTTACAATAGAATAATTTGTGCGAGTTTATATTGATAGTCTTCTATGGGTAAGGCAAAGAACCCTGAGAATCTCTTACCCAGGCGACTGGCACTAACTGAGATTCGAACTTGGGACATTTTGAATGTTAGGCAGGCACGTTACTCCCACCCGCAGAGATGTGTTCTTCTTGCGCAATGTGTGTATATGTATAAAGAAAGTTTATCTTGAACAAGAAGTAGTCAGAACCTTTTAAAGAAGAGTGAGAAGATTATGTAAGTTGGTCACATCAATGTTCTGAAGTAAGAAGTAGCTATTCGTTTTTCTCGTGCTCATTCAAAGAGCAAGGAATTTCAAAGAATTCATATAACGTTCCGCTGTCGGTCTGGGTAACTCAGTTGGTTAGGTACTGACTTTCTGAACTCAAGGTCGCGGGTTCAAACTCGGCCCAGACCGATGGTTTTTAAGTGTGCTTAGAAATGACAGCCCCATGTCAGTATATTTACCGGCATGTTAAACAGCTCCTGCAGGACGAATTTCCGGCACAACGGCGACTCTGTGATTCTGGCAATTGACAGCGCCGTTAACAAACAAAATAATAATAGGAATTTGCTTTTTAAAAATGTGACTGTCGCTTTAATCTAGAATATCCTTCTCCAACGTAATGTGTAAATATGTGATGAAAGTTTATTTCGATTAACAAGAAGCAGGTATATAGATAAATAATAATTTATAGAATGCTTATAGAAGAGTAAATAGAGAAAGGCATGTGAACATAACACAATATTTCCTCTTTCTTTGATGCATACCTACCGAGCGAGGTGGTGCCGTGGTAATATGTATAACTCGCACTCATTCGGAAGGTCCCAGGTTCGATCCCCGGCGTATGCCTACATTGATCCATGGGTTTTTCGTGGTTTATCCGGGTTGGTAGTGGCAGGTGAGATTTTTTCTGATCTTCCATGATTTCTTTTCCAAAGTTTCCCCCTCATTCCGTTTCCTTCTCACTTTTCAGATGTATTTCCAGGTTCTTGATGCATGGCGCAGATTATGCTCATTGGAAAGAAACTCCCCGTGAACATTAGAAGACTACCAGGTCGAGGGTAGCTTGATCGCCTTCTCTGGCGGCTCCAGCATTCCATTGTGCTGGGAAATGTTTGGGACTTTCGCGCGTCTCTGTAGCCTGTGCCTTCCTCTGTTCCCATGGTTCATCCCTTCCTCCTGAAGGGTGTTACCCACAATAGAACTATGTAGATCGCAGTGCTTGAGGTCCCCCCCCCCCCTCCGTTGTATACTCTTTATCCTTGATGCACACTTTCAAATCTCTAAATCTTTGATTGAGGAAGCAACGCTGTGTTAAAGTGTCCTTGTGTCAACTCTCTACAAATGTTGGAACTTGAAGGCATCGTATTTGGGGTATCGCTGTCAGACCGTCTGTCTGTAAGCAACAGGTGGCTGCCTGGCTGACCAGAAGAGTTAACTGACAGACAATGCGTGTAACTGTGACAGGAGTCTGGCTGCTGCAGATGATGGTCCAGACATGCCGCTATCGTTTGTCACTATACAGAACACTTCTGGTCTCCAGACAGTTCCCACCAAACTGGGTAATAGTTACATCATTCCTATCCTATAGACTGATATATACATCAACCTTTTTTTCTTCTAAAAATGCCTTTTTTAATAAATGAGCATTATTGAGGTAAAATAAATTATATCATTCATAATACAATATAAACATTACAAATTGTTTGTAGGAATAAAATAATTGCTATAGATAGAGGATGATTTAAAATGGGAATATAATTAATAAGGTTAATATAATAATAATAATAATAATAATAATAATAATTTTATAAAAATCGTAATATGTTCCATTCACATGACTTTCTCTACATGTTCAGCAAGCAAACTATTCTTACAAAAGAATGTTTTATCTTTATCATGTTAATCAAGATAAATATTAGCAGACGTTTTCTTATTACTTGCTTCCTTTTAAGGAGATAAAGGGGATTACGCTAGGCTAAAGCGATAGTCAGATCCTTTAAAATCTGACCGTTATGTGAATATTTGAAGTTCGATTGGCACTGCCAACAGTAAAACAAAACAGAGATGAAACGAAAGGTGACTTCCCATTTGACAAACGTTATGTACTTTAAAATTTAAACTAATAACAAGGAATTTCTCTGAAACGGTCAGCTGCACAAAAGCTGTTTCACATAAATTGTATGTTTTAACAAGATCTACATTTTTTTGTGCAGTACTTTTTTTTTTTTTTTTTTTTTCTATCTCTTACGGTTTAGCAGTTAAGCAAAATTCGGCAATATTCGTCCAGAATAAAGAGTTATTCACTATAAGAGGTATTCAAGATATACATTTTATTTGTGATGTAAATATCTTTAATATACGGGATTTTAATCAAAATCGTTAGTAATTTTTGAGAAAATGAAAATGTTAGAACATTTTTCCAATTAATGAGTAGTTTAGGGTGGGGGGAGTTTCTTGAAAATCTTCTTGTCGATCCTTGGAAGATACTAAACCTAAACACCAAGTTTGGTGTTTAACGATCTTTTCGTTTTTGAGCCATGCTGCCCACAGACACACATACAGACCTTTTTCTAAAATGCCTTTTTCGGTCTCAGGGGACCCCAAAACATATATTTCCGGTGAAATCTCAACATCGAATTTTTGGGAGGAATACAATACCTTCTCTATCCACTTTGTATCTTGTACAGGCGGGCTAGGAAAGTAAAAATAAGGGAATATGCTAGGTTATAGCAATAGTCAAATCGTTTAAAAGCTGGTTTGGTTTTATTGCTCGCTTGACCAGGAGCAAGACACGACATCCCGTTTGAGGAATATGTAATTACTTTAAAAGTGAAACAAGTAATAAAACGTCTCGGAAGTGTTTAACGCGTAATAAAAGTCTTTTAACGAGATCTACATTTTTTGTGCAGTAGGTTTTACTCTTATATTTACTTACTATACAAGAATTCTTCACAATGAGGACTTTAAGACAAGAGGCTAAGAATGTTCAATGTACGTTTTATGATTTAATCAAAATCGTCAACTTTGAGAATATAATTTAGCATATATGGGATAATTTTGGTATGCGAAAATTTTCTTGAAATTCTTTATCCGCGTTCTTGGGAGACAGAACATTATTTGCTCTGAAATCTCCACATAGAATTTTTTGGTGGAGTACAGCAGTTCCTCTACTTACTATAAGAATGGTGGAGGACGTTCAATAATAATAATAATAATAATAACAATAATAATGTGGCGAATCCGGTTACCTCCTACCGCGGGTGGTGCTATTTTCTCAGTGCTCGCCGTCGAATAGTTGAGAGGGCGAAGGATCGGGCTCTCTGACCAATGTAAATACCAGGAACGCCTTCGAGGAGCGAACAGATAATTATGGATGCTTCATTTTTCTTCATCTTCCGCGAACGTTCTGGAACACTTCGACAGATATATTATGAGCTAAAGTGCTCGCGGATGACGCACAATGACAGCTGCTACTACGAGCGTTGTGTTCAGTTGGTTGGCTAGATAGTTGGTACATTCCGAAGGATTATTGTACCTCAGGTCCTAAGGGGATGATAGAAGAGTATCCGACGGGCGGCTGAAACCGACCGTGGGAAAAGAGCCACCGTGGAGTGTTCCTAGCATAGTCCAAGAAATCCTTTATCTCAATGCGGGAGCGCTAGGCGCCCGCACCCTGAATCTGATTGAGCTCCCCAAGTCCAGTTGAAGATTCCAGTGACAAGCCGCCGCCGAGAGCTATATTTCCAAAGCGCGTTCATCTGCGTTACAAATGATCGAGCTGTTGAGTGCCCTTAAACCCTAATCATCATCATCGCCGACATAAGAGACTAGTTAGATTGAAATGGAAATTACATTAAGGGACAGGAGGTTCGGGGAATAAAGAAACCTTCCCAGCATTCGCCTGTTGACCCGGGAAAACCCCATGGGTCAGAGAGGTCGTCCGCGGGAATCGAACTAACGGTCACCCGAATTGACAGTCCCAGACGAAACGCTTGGGTCACCAGTTCGGTTTGTGTTCGGTAATCCAGTGAGAGAAGTGGAAGTTTAAGGGTGTTAGTAAATTACACTAAGTCATGCTATAAAACTGAACTGTCACTGAAGAAGAATAAGTTAAAATAAAATATATATTTGTGGTATACACGCTGGCCCATACACTCATACTGCTAAAATGAAATCGTACTGAAGACATGTAAATTAAGTCTGGAAATTAAGTAGTTGGCTGTCGAGCGAAAAGAGGCGCTACATGTTGTGTAAAGTGGAGAGTTCACGGCCCGTTTCACTGTCGGGTGCAACAATAGTACTTGTGAAGCAATGCTAGAGGTTGCGGCAAGAAGCTTTTAACCTCTGGCGCAAGGTGTTTAGTGTATTCATTCTCACTCCATTGTACGCTGAAGCTAGCGAGAGATGGACGATCAAAAACTTTGATAGAATGGCACCTGTACAGACCGTGTCTGCCACCTGTAGCTCGTGTGTTCGTTGCCTACTTCCTACACTTCAAAGAATAGTAGCAGCCAAACTAACGGAGAAAAACGACAAAGAACAAACGATATTTACAGGATGATTCACTTTATTAGATTTAAAATCTGTTTAATAATTATAGATTTTCCAACTGTTTCCATGTGTACAGTTAATATTTTTAATGCAGTAAAATAGCAATTTTCCGTCCTAAAATCAATGTCGATATTTCACAGAAAATAGAACTCCCTAAGTCCAAAACGAGCAGTTTCAGAAAAAAGTTCGTGCTTCTGTGATTAGCATAACTCAAAAACGAAAAGCCTGTGAAATACCAAAAGGTATTTAATCCTTTCGGCATAGTAATTTCAATTGGAGTCGCCTCAGAATTTATTTTTTCTTACTACCTACACAACGTTCCAAACGAAACCACTTCATGATTCAGTAACGTGCTGCCATCTACACGGCGTTTATAAACGTCAGCATTTACATTCAAGGATGCAGTTTTATTTTGTGCTGCATTCCGTGCTACGCCCACTTTTTATGTAGTCTTTGAGATTTACAGCACAAATGTTCTGCTCATTACAAATGAACCTAATCACTGATTATATTGCTAACTTAGTTTTTTTTTTTTTTTTTTTTTTTTTTTTTTTTTTTTTTTTTTTATAAATATCCTTAACATCGATTATTTATCCTGAGTCTAGCTACACTCCATCAACAGGATATTTCATGCTAATGCAGATAAACTTTAGCAGAGGTTGTCTAACGGCAGAGAGCAGTTCACGTTGTACCAATGCCTTGCTATATATCCGGGAACCGGAGCAAAAACAACCCGTAGAATTGCCAACAACCATTTAACGAATTAAAATGTTTCTGCTGATTTATAGGCAAAGAAACATATATTTTAACATAAGAGAATAAATGACATAAATTAAAAAAGCATAACATAAGTAAAATAAAAAACAATGCACACGATTGCTAAATAAAAGAGTTTTATTCAAGAATCATTTAATTGAATACGCTCGAGAGCCAGAAAATGGAAAAACGATGTTCAGTGTTTCAAAGAGTTAAATTAATGTATTTCAAAGGTGAAACGCAAATATTTTTTAAGAAAACCCACCAACGTTAAACTACCCTTTTCATGAACAATGTACTTTTTATTTTCTCATAAATAGTTCTTAACTATGCTGATTAAAATGCAATGTTTTTAACATATTTGCGTGTATCTTGAATTTTTAGGAATACATGTGAACTTTTTCATTCTGAATGAATTTTGTGTAATTTGTGACCGCAAGACATTGTCAAAAATTTGCTACAAAAAATGTCACTCGTTAAAATACGCAACTAATGTCAAATAGATGCTTAGTGTGTACTTAAGTAGGTCCGAGATTTATATTACTATCATAAAGAGAGTAAATTTATGTACGTAACCTCAAAACGAATCAATCTATTTGGATAAATTATTTTACCTTTGAAAACCCCAATCTTTTCTCACAGATATGGCCTGTAAAACATTTAATTTAATTTCGTAAATTGTTAAAATATTAAAATGGATTTACAAATGTATTGTACTTGAATACGAATACTTTGGAATTATAACAGAAAATGCTTGCAAATAAGGTTTTGACTTTTATTTGAGATTGCTATGTACTAGAGAATATTAGTTGCTACGCCACCAAAAACGCAAATAAAATAAAACAAATCCTGCAGGGTAAACATTATGCCTTTCCGTTGAAGCCTCGACATAAAACTTTCTAATTGCAGTATAATGCTCCCTCTGCCTATTTTAAATAATTTGCTGAGAAGCTAAAGAAAAGAGAATATAATGGTCAAAATAATGATATTCTGATGGTTACATTCGTATGACTCTCCTCATACTTGCAGAAGGTATTCACACAAAACTTCTCGATAATCGTAACCAAGAGAAAGGTTTACATCAATAATGTCATTACGCATCTTGATGTAGGGACATGGAGGATAGAGGAGTCTTACGCTATATTAAAATCTTTAAAAGAATTTAGGTTGTTGGATGCTAACTTAACTCTGCTCTTTACATAGCATCGAAACAAACGAATGGCGATTTAAACCTTCAAAAAGGTATAACATAACAAACCTTATGTTGGAACACAAACATTTACTTACCATTATTTCTGATTTAATTAAGGGCTTTATCCTCCTTAAAGTTTACATTATAGAAGGTATGCGGCATTCATTACGAAGTTTAATCAAAATAATTTTGATATTTTCGGGGGGAGGGTAGGGGTGGAGAGGCTTAACCTCCTGTAATATGGCTGGTTATATTGGGAGATGGATTAAATTGGTATAATTATGCTCATTAAAATTACTCTACATTTGTCTTCTCAGGATAAGAGAAAACTCCGGAAAAAAAAAAAAAAAACTTATCCGGGTAACTCCCCTAAGCGAGATTCGAACTCGCGACCTGTTGACTGTGGGCATACATGCTAACCCCACACTACCCAGGCGGACGTAGCATTTGTTTTTCTATTAGTCTCAATAATAACCAAACCATTTACATGTAAGGTATAGTTTGTAGTGAGCCTGTTTGTTTTTTTCCTTAGTATGGCATCCTTGGTACGAGTATATGTAAATTTAAGCAAACCCCAGTGACGTTTTGTCCAGTTAAAAATAATTTTATTTTATATACCACATACAATGTACATAGTAGGTGGAGATGGTTTTGCATTCTACCCAAACTTCGATACTGAGATTTCTCTGGAAATACACGGTTTAGAATCCTGGCATAAAAAATAAAGCATATGACTAATCATATTTAGAAGTATGACTAAATGCATATTAGATGCAACTTTTTGTATGGAAATAAACACAGTGTAGAAGTATTGTTTAATGCATACATTTCGGGGTAACATTACCATGGGTCTTCATTTGAAATTTTAGTACTGCCTCAGGTGTACCTTATCTTATTGTCAATCTAAAAATATGGCACGTCTATAGTTGAAATTGATAAATCAAGCACTGGCGCATTTGAGTTTTTTACTGATGCGATTTCATAAAAGCCCTCATAAACGGAACTTTCTCCTATATATATAATAAATAAATGTAATTATTCAGGGAGTTTCTAAACGTGTTTTCGGGTGAAATATCGATATCGAGTTTTTGGGTGGGAGACAGTATAGGTAACCATCAGAGAAAGTAAAAACTGTAAAGTATTCTTTGGGAAAATTTAGAAATAGATAAAATGACCAAGAGAAAAGCAGATGGGGAAGCAGGCATAGAAGAGAGCGCAAAACATAAATAAGAATATTTTTATTAAACTCAATTATTCTATTTAATAAACCAATTTCTGCTAATACATTTGGGCAGCAAAGCTCATAAATAAGAATATTTTTATTAAACTCAATTATTCTATTTAATAAACCAATTTCTGCTAATACATTTGGGCAGCAAAGCTCAAAAACGAAAAGACCGTTAAACACCAAACTTGGTGTTTAAGTTCAGTATCTTCCAAAGGTGCGACATGAAGAGTTTCAAAAAAATTTCCCCACCATAAACTACCCTTTACAAGGGAAAAAATTGAACATTTTGATATTCTCATAAATGGCTCTAACGATTTTGATTAAAGTGAATTGATTAAAGATATTTAGATGACAAATAAAATTTGTATCTTGAATTTTCTGGGAATAGCTTTTGAAGACCTCTTTATTCTGGATGACTTTTGCTAGATTTTCCAAAACTATTAAACTGTAAGAAACAAAATTTTACTACACAAAAAATGTAGATCTCGTTTACACACACAATTTATGTTGTACGATTTTTGACGTAGGGTTGACCATTTTTTAGGTATTCCTTATTATTAGTTTCATTTTAAAATACTTTTCACATGCGGAAATTTGTCAACCTCTGAGAATCAAAGACACAATTTCATCCACATGGCGACCAGCTTTTAAAAGATTTGATTATCGTTTTAGCCTAGTGTGTTCCATTATTTCCTTTCTTCTTACAATAAAGCATTTCTGCTAATGTTTATCTGCATTAGCATGAAGTAGATAAAAGCATAAGCTTTTTAACAATAATTTGTTACACAGATGTAGAGAATGTCATGTGATTGGAACACGTCAGATTTTTAGAGAAGAGATACGTTGAGAGATAAGTAAACTTAGGATGTGTTTTGTAATAGATGTACACGGTAGCAAGTTGTGTATCTAGTGTTGCAATGTGGTCGTAAATATCGTACCTATGATGTTTTAGAAATGCAGGTCCTTAGAACTTTCATCACTACTCTTAACCAGCATAAACCTTGTGCTATGAAGACAGTGGCTTGCAGACTCCTGGTTTCGTAACAAAGAAGTAACTGGTAACAAAGACCTCGTGCGATCTCTCTTGTCATCCCAGTGGACGCTTATAATATAGGTGCATGTACCATAAATGGCACAGAGAAACATTTGAAGCACACGATATCGGGCTAGTCCTGCTGCGTACAAAAATGGAACCCAATTTGGGTGCAGAGCAACCTGTCACAGTGGAAGCTGATGAAAATGTTAACTTTCTAAAACGTAATCAAATCCCATTGCACGCGCTACACATGAACACTTTATTACGTAGTCTGGGATATAAACGGGCAGAAAGAATAGAGATGGTGTGCCCAATTTTATCAAATCAGACTATCAACACCTTTCCAGGGTCCATGCATATTTAATACATTCCTTTTAAAGCGAGCCTCACATGAAAACCTCTCCTGTTCGGAATTGTATGTTTTACGGTGAGCAGCAGACCAAGTACAGCCAGCTGCAAAAGTTTTCTACTTACAATCTGTACAGTATTTTCACCAGTTCTGCAAAAGGCTGTAGCACATGGCTGCGGTGTTATCACTTTTTCCAATCTCTGTAAATCTCACCATTAGGCATTCCAGAAGAATTGAAATCCCACAGTCAAAATGTAGAAAAAATAGAACAGAAATGTAGTAAAAAAAAATCAGAATTTTGATAACAGAAATCATTTTTGCGCTGCATTTGGCAACATTAAATCCGTCATGTCATTATCTCTGTTGTAAACAAAAGCACAGCACTTAGAAGTAGATACATCACTAGTCACTGTTTCTAGTGTGTTTGGTGTAAACCCTACTGCATCATGAGGTAATTGCCGTTTTGTTCAGATGAGTTTATTATGAATGAAAGTAGCTTTTGAGTAAATAGACTCAAATGTTATTAAGGGCCGATAAGACTCTATTGAGTGTAAATGTAATTATTAACAGAATTCATAATAATTTTTGTTGTAATGAAATGTATTTAATTCGGATGATTGAAAGATAATATGATGCTGCTAACGTAATATTCAGGTGGTTCAAGTCCATTTATATATTAAATCTAATTTATGTAGTTTAATAACACATTTAAACGAGTTTCTTGTCGCTTTAAATTGTCCATTTAAACACTGTTCTATATATAAATTTAACTGTATTGGAATTTTGAAAGATATTCTGGTTAAGGATGTTGAATCAGTTTGTAGGAGGAATGATAAATTAAAAATATAGAATGGCTTATCCTCCCAGTACGCTTGTGTATGTGACTACTTTTCTCATAAATAGCCCCAACTGTTTTGATTAAAATACTGCATATTAAAGATAATTACATGCCAAATAAAATATATACCTAGAATTTTATGTTAAAAATTTATCTGTGAAGTCCTCTTCATTCTGAATGACTTTTGCATGATAAAAGTAAGAGATAGTAATTAGTACATAAAAATGTAGAGCTCGTTAAAACATATAATTTATGTCATATGCATATTTTTGCACAGTTAACGATTTCCGAGATATTCCCTGTCATTGGTTTCTACTTTAAAATACTCGGACCTTTTCTCAAACAAAAATCCTCGTTCCATCTCTTTTACGTTACTCCTGATCACAGTAAGAGAACCGAATTTGAATGTCAATCGCAAGGAAGTATGTAATAAGAGGTTTATGCTAATGCTTATATCGGTTAGCATGCAGTGAATAAAAGCAATAGGTACCAAATACTAACTAAAACTTCTATAAGAAATACAGAAAAAAAAAAAGAATAAAATGTATGTTCACGTTCACAACTAAATATATGTAAAATGCATAGCTAAAATAATAATAATAATAATAATAATAATAATAATAATAATAATAACAATATCTAGTAATAATAATTCTGAAATGTTGCTTCCACATGAGATTCTTAACTGACTTTCCTATAAACTTTTCCTGCCAAAGTTTATCCTTCTGTTCATTACTTTCTCTACATAGTACGTTCTACGTAGGTAGAGAAGGTATTGCACTCCACCCAAAAATTCGATAGAGCGGTTTTACCGGAAATACATGTTTTAAGGTCCTGTATAAAATAATTTTTAGAAAAAGGTATATGTGTGTACGTGGGTCTGTGAACACGATAGCTCAGAAACGAAAAGTCTGTAAAATAACAGAATTAGTATATAACTTGAGTACCTATCTTCCAGGATGTGACACGAGGATTTTGAGGAATATCCCCCACCCCAAACTACTCTTTACATGGAAAAAGTTTTAAAATTTGTATTTTCTAAAAATATCGATTTTGATTTAAATACCGTATATTAAACATTTTTACATGGCAAATAAAACTTATATTTCTATTTTTTGGGAATAGCCTCTGAAGATCTCTATTCTGGAGGAATTTTGCATATCTGTAATGGTCATTATATATATATATATAGTTATTGGTTTAGGTTTTAATACTTTTAAAATTTTGGCAACTCCGGCAATGCAAACAATCGGATTTCATTAATGTGGCAGCTAGCTTCTAAAAGATTTGACTATTGTTTTAGCCCAGTGTTATTCCCTTAGTTCCCTTTGCTTACAAGAACGCAGGTAATAACATTTCTGCTAGTGTTTATTTTGATTAGCATGAAGTAGATGGAGGATTAAGCTTTGTAACAATAATGGATGTGTTATAGAGATATAGAGGAAGTCAATGTGAATGGAGCACATCAGACACATAATTATTTATTTATTGTTAGGAATCTATATTGGCTTTCATTACACGTTTGCCTACACATTTCCTTCTAGATAGGCGTTATAAGACGTATAAAGCGATAAAAGCGGATTAGTATTGGTGGTTATGAGGTTTCATGTTCTTACATGAACACGAAAAACTTTCCGTTTGAAAATGTGCAAGAATTTAAAAACTTAGATTCACAACAAGAATTATCTCGGAAAAAATACTCTTATGGTTAAGTTATCAACTAACTAGAAGTACATAGGAGAACAAGGGTCAGTAAGAATTGTTTGTAGAAGAATGAGTGGAGAAAGTCATGTGAATGTAAGATTGATTTTCTTTTTTTTTTTCTTTCCCCCGTGGTAGGTTTTTTCATAGCGTTCTATTCTATATTGGGTGTAAAATACACCTGTTGTTCAGAGGCCTTGTCAGGCTTGAGATGCTTTTACGTGCTATTGACAGGGATCACTGGTTATGCTTCCCTTCCGAAGAAAGCTCTGCTAAGGACCTTTACGTCTGGATCAAAACAAACAAATAAACAAAAAATCAATCGCCCTCTGCCCTTGCTTAACCTCGCGACCTCGAGAACTAAAAGCACGAAGGTTGAATCGAAAGTCCCAAGAATGAAAACTCACCAGAATGTAAACTTCAAATAATTGTTTTATATGTCACACTGTTAACTAGTTGTATTTTAATGAAAATGAAGGATAAAGGAGAATGTCCCAAATCGATATTTTAGAAATATCGGAAGTTACGAATATAGATGTGGGCTATGCCTCACAGATAAGCAAAATAATGAGTTTTGAATGCCTATACGGTGAGTGGACAGCGTTCTGACTTCGCTACCACGGACCCAAGGTTCGATTCCCGGCTGGAGCGGGGAAGTTTTCTTAAACTAGAATCATTCCCTATACCCCACAGAGTCTAGAAATATGCACTTGAGAGTGAATGTGTGTCTGTGTGTGTGTGTGTGTGTGTGTGTTTAATAGTACGAAAGGACTAACCAAAATAAGCCTTACAGTTCAACGGAAAAACCCCAGCAATTGTTTCTAAAGCAAATTCCTCGAAATGACCATAGAAGTTAAAGGTGGATATATAAATGAAATAGTAGTAGTAATAATAATACTGCTACTAATAATAACAATTATTTCTATTTTTTCTGCGATTTCTAGAAATATATACCAAGCGAAGCAAACGGTACGCCGAGCACAATATTAAGATTTGAGTCGAGGGCCCTTACTGCGCCTGTGGCCGCCCTTGACAGCTCCTCCTGTCACTATTTAGAGGATAGCCTCTTCAGGATGATATTTTACCTTATTATCGGTACTAGCCGACATCCCTCTGTGGTCAGGGCCGCCAACCCCCTCATCAATTAATCGCTCCGCTCACCCTCGAGCATCCCATTTCATGTAAATGTATGCAGGGTTGCCTTGCCCTTTCTTCTATGTTGTTGCTCTTTTGTTGTGTCACCAGCGTGTCCATGCAGTTCTAGTACGCGGATAAGCTGAGTAACGGGCGAAATAGTGAGCTACCGAAACAATAGTGCAAGTAAAGTGTAGTATTAACAACAATAGATTTCTTTATTAACCCAAATCCCACGGTACTGCAAGGATTCGTATAGCAGTGCCGTGGAAGCACCGGACAGGCATTCGGGTCATTAAAGAAATCTACTGTTAATACTATACTACACTTGCAGTATTGTTTCGGTAGCTCGCTACAACCGGTCTCCGATAGCCGCGTTCGCTCAAGTGCCTAGCTTTGGTGCTTCGTGGCGCAGGGAATCGTGGGTTGGGATTAGTGTCTGTGTGTATTTGTAAGTAAAAATAAAATGGTTTAAACAAATAGGAAAACAAAGGAAATGTAGGGAAAATGGAAAAGAGAAAACACGTGCTTCGTGGCGCAGGGGATCGTGGGTTGGGATTAGTGTCTGTATGTATTTGTAAGTAAAAATAAAATGGTAAACAAATAGGAAAACAAAGGAAATGTAGGGAAAATGGGAAAGAGGAAACACGTGCTTCGTGGCGCAGGGGATCGTGGGTTTGTGTGCCGCTTAAAATAAAATGGTAAGTAAACACGAAAACAAAGGAAATGTATGAGGAAAAAATAGGAAACAAGAGGGGTGGGGGATCCGTTGTTCAGTAATGGACGTCTTGCTGTTTCTCTTGTACTCATACATAATGTTAAGGATGCGAAATAATTAACAATATACACATGTTGCGCATATCTTTCGTGAAGAAATCTGATGTATTCCATTCACATGACTTTCTCTACCTCTTCTGCAAACAAATTATTCTTACTTAAGATTATTCTTTAATCTAAATTATCCTAATCCAGATATATGTGTACGTTTTCAGATCCATACAAATAGAAGGGAAATAAGAGAATAGTTAAAGCGACAGTCAACTCATTTAAAAGCTAACACTATGCAATTGATATTGACATTTGGTTCTCTTTCCATGGCCAGGGGTAAAGAAAGTATAATGGATGAGGAATAAGCATTTTAAACTCGAAACCAATAACAGAGAATATCTCTAAAATGGTTAACTCTACAAAAAGGATGTGTATCACATAAATGGTGTGTTTTAAAGAAAGCTATTTCATCCCGGCAACCAGCGAAAGTCGGAGGACGGAGATAGACACCATGAGCATCCTTTTTCCCAGCATTATTGCCGACATTTCTAACCTTGAAAGACACAAATGAATGAAATGACAGTGGAAAGGGTAGGATTTTCGGGGATGCAAAAAACCTAACCAGAGTTTACATGGCGACTCGGGGAAACCTCTGAAAAAAGAATGGGTGAGGTAGGCTGGTCACAGGGATCGAACCCACGGTCTTTCGAATGCGCGAGCCTAGACGAAACCGCGTGACCGATCCCACTCGGCATCCTGACATTTCAGTGTCCTTAACAACTTGCTACAGCTATTGGAAAACGCACAACAGAGCTTACATAATACATTAGGTGTTCTGATCTCACTAGTTTCACGTTCTACGATAGAATGCCTCTTGCACTTACATTTATTTGCATTTCGGTGAAGTGCTATTTGGCTAAGTGTTTAGTGAAAGTAAGTTACGTGTCAGTTTTGTGTAGTTATCATGGTGTATACTCCGCAATAGCGTGTGTTTATAGCATTAAATTTGGGCCAAGCATTTCCCACATGAACTGTTAGATTGAATTTATACAAAAATTCCTTTTTTGTACCGTTCCATAGATGTACAATTTATAGATGGATTCAATGTAATCGTAGGCTCCTACTACATAAAGCCAGTATTATAATATGGGAGATTAAAAGCTCTATCCCGCCGATGTTAAAACTTTATGAGCCATTATCTCAGAAACCAATTAATATATCAGATTTAAATTTTAACAGATTGCAGATACAGACCTTATAATTTCACTGATAAACTTTCAGGCAATATGATTTTTTGTGATTAAATTTAACCAGCAATTATGTTTCAAAACATAATCAACCATGTTAATACCAAAATAGACCAGCATGTGAGATTTGTGGTGGACAAAGCGGCGCAGGGGCGGGTTTTCTCCGGGTACTCCGGTTTCCGCCGCCATCGCATTCCACCGGTGCTCCATCATCATTCATGTATCATCATTGTCACCGCCTGCGGTGCCATAAGTAGTTAAAGCGGGCGTTAAACACTACCAAAAAAAAAATAGATAATGTTTAGAGGTTATGTTCATCATTCTAACATTTAACTTAGCTAGTTTTAATAGTTTCTGAGAATACGAGTTCTGTTATTCACAAAAAATATAAAGGAACATTGGAGAAAAAATAAAATAGCATGTATTTGCAAAGAAAGAAACCCTATGGGTTGAGCACAGAGAATTTGCCATTCTTAAGTAGAGCAAACCTTCCCCTAAAACATGGCTAAAATTTACCACCTATGTCATACTGTGTTGGATTTATGCTTTTTTGATTTTGTGAAGTGTTGCAGATGCAATACCTTTTTAGAAATAACCTTAAAATGAGTTCTACAAAACGACATCAGGAAAACAATTACAATTAGTAAAGTGTCAAGTTTTCGCTAGGTTTGACTTTTTAAGGGAAAGACTGTTTTCTTTGACTTTCACCGCCCCAAATAAATTATGAGAAAACTTTAAACAGTTGTGTTTTTTGAGAAAAAGAAAAAAAAAATAGTCTGCACTTCTAAATTTTTGACGAAAGAGATATGGGCCTGTCGAAAGAAGCGCAAGAAAATTGCTACCTAGCATTACGTGTTTTTATGACAGAACGGTGGACTCGTTCACCAGACCTAAATCCACGTTATCTGCGTAATGCTTTTTCTCTAGATAAAGTTATGAAACAAATTACCATACTTTTGATAAATTGGGAGAGAGAGTAGGCGGCGTGGTGTTTCAATTCTCGCTGAATGTGTTCAACAGATGTTACACGGATGACAGGCTTTCATCACGTAAAGTGACTTCATTTCGAACACCTTGTACAACGAAAGGTACGCATCGTTAGTAATATGTAGGAAAGAAGCTGCGAGACAGTCGGCCGCTACGACAACAATGTATTCGCATAGAAGTATCATGGGAGCGCGGAGTAAAAGTTGCATCTTTCAAGAGATATCTCCTAGCACTCAAAAATAGCACAGATATTTTACCAGTCAATGTATAATAGAATGTTAGAAAAGTCTAGTTTTGATAAACATTCTTAACAAATAGCTCCTAAATAATTATTTGTTAAAAAAAAAGTAAAGAAAAATGTGCGCTTTGGAAATGCATAATGTTAAGCTAAGAGCTGATAAAGAATTAATTTAATTACCTGTCCTGTACTTTGTTCTGAGGAATACACAAGAAGTAAAATGCCGCTGTAAACCGGTCATATTTTAAATCGATTGTCACATCTGTTGTGAACTGCAAGAGTCCATGAATATTCCCTAGCTATCTGTACGGATGTAAAGGGATGAAAGTATCTTCCCCTTTTTCCTTAAATTTGGGCGTTCATGTTGTACAAGCCCGCAGCTGCAATATATTCTAATTAGACTCGCAGCCACCCAGGTGTGTGGCAAAGTACAAGGGGAGTAAACATTCCTCTCGATCGCTACAGTCATATGTTTTAAATCTTACACGCACCCCGATACAACCACCAAATTCGACTCTCGAACTCTATAAATGCTAATTGTGATATCCAGCTATTATTTTTTAGTTTCTCTACATGTACTATGTACATAGCGTTTAGAGAGTATTCCACCCAAAAAATCGATGTTGAAATTACTCCGGAAATAAATGCTTTGAGGTCCCCAAATAAGTATTTTTAGAAAAAGATCAGCGCGCGCGCGTGTGAACAGCATACCTCAAAAACTAAAAAACTCGTTAAATACCAAACTTGGTATTTAAGCTCTTCCAAGAATGCGACACAAAGATTTTCACGGAAATCCCCTAACCAACTTCCCTGTACATGCACCATTTTTCAAAATTTTTTATTTTCTCAAAAATGGTTCTAATGATTTTGATTAAAATACTTTATAATAAATATATTTACATCGTAAATTAAATGTATATCTTACATTTTCTGGAAATAGCTTCGGAAGACTGTTCAATCTGGATGAATTTTGCATAACTGATAAACCATAACAGACAAAATCTTACTGCACAAATCATATAAATATCATTAAAACACACAATTTCTGTCATATACATTTTTTGTTGCAGAGCTGGCCGTTTTCAACATATTCGTTGTTATTGGTTTCTGACTTTAATTAAATAACCTCTCAACCGTGGTCACCTTTCGTTCATCTTTCGTTTGTTTTACTGCTGGAAATGCACGCGAATTGTTCACATAGCGAGCAGCTTTTAAAAGATTTTTACTATTGTTTTATCCCTGTGTATTCCTTTATTTCCCTGCTGCTTAGAAGGAAGCAAGTAATAAGACAATTTCTGCTAATGTTTATCTCGATGTAGATAAAAGAATATTTTGTAAGAATAGTTTGTTTGCAGAAAGTCAATTGAATGGAAGACATCAGATTTTTAGACAAGATACATTTGAAATTACAATACAACAGTTGCAAGGATTAAGCTCGTATTTTAATAAGATCGAAAATGTATACGTAGCTGCATTTGCAATTCGGATTGTACATATACTTTTCTTAAATGTCTGTTATTGCAAACACATTATATCCTTGCTTACTTTTTTATAGTGTTTAACGCCCACTTTAACTACATGTGGCACTGCAGGTGATATTATTGCTTAGAATTTATTAAACTTCTTTATATAAAAATATTAAAATAATCAGTATAAGGTTTTCATAGCATACACAGCGCCCATCTGTATTTTGCGACTTTTGGTACCTACATGAGAGGAGCTCTATAGTTATGTTATGAGGTATTTTCCACAGGTTTGAGATTATCCAAGGTTTGTTTATTAATTACTTATATTTTTACTTTCTCTATACGAACTATGTACATAGTGTATAGAGAAGGTATTGTATTGCACCCAAAAATTCGATACCGAGATTTCACTGGAAATACAGGTTTTGAGATTCCCTTGATCCAAAAAAAGCATTTTTATAAAAATGTCCGTGTGTGTGTGTGTGTGTGCCTGTGGGCAGCATAGCTCAAAAACGAAAGGACCGTTAAAGCCCAAACTTGGTATTTAAGTTTGATATCCTCCAAGGATACGACACGAAGATTTTTAAGAAAATCCCCCCACCTCAAACTACCAATTACATGGAAAAAATTTTGATTTCCTAAAAATGGCTCTAACAATTTTGATTAAAATATCGTATATTAAAGATATTTACCTGACAAATAAAATGTATATCTTGAATTTTCTGGGAATAGCCTCTGAAGACTACTTTATTCTGGATGAATTTTACGGAATTGTGCATAACTGCTAAACCGTAAAAAATGGACAAAAACTTACTACACAGAAAATGTAGCTCACGATAAAACACACAATTTATGTGATATACATTTTTTTCGTGCAGTTGATCATTTTTAAGATATTCCTGGTTTTTCGTTTCAGCTTTGAAAAACATACTTTGCTCATACAGGAATTTGTTAACTCATGTCCATACAAACAAAGGAACCTCAGTCACATAGTAACCAGTTTTGGGTTATAATTTCGCTTCTACTTACAAGGAAGCAAATAATAAGACTATTTCTGCTAATTTTTCTCGAATAGCATAAAGTAAATAGAAGCATAAGCTTTTTAACTACATTTTGTTGCAGAGATTAGAGAAAGATGTGAATGGAACAATTAGATTTTTAATTTATAAGATATTTTAATTCTGGCAATGCTGGTATTTCCGGGCGCATGCCAATAGGGAATGTTTTATGAAGTCTCAATTAATGACAACAAATTTAAAATAAAAATATATTTTTATCCTTCAGCGAGTGTTTAAAAATAATTTAACACTCTTAAGTCTTCTTCTTCTTTTTCTTCTGCTCCTGCTGCTGCTGCTGGTTTGGCAAGCCAGCGCTTAGGAACACGCCATTTGACGGAGCAGGCGGACTCTGGATCATTGTAGTCGGGGTGGGTGATTGGCCCGATTCCTGGTATGAGGGTGATGAAGGTGACATGAAATGGCGGTGAAATAGATGAAAGGAAATGTGGTTATTGAATAAGAGATGGAATAAATGGATAAAGAAACCTGAGAGCCCGCTAAAACCTAATCAGGCGCCACCTGTCCACCACAAACCCCACATATGGTCCCCTAGGACGACTTAAATCATAATCGAAATCAAATTTTTAACATCCGGTATAGCGTTTGATCACAAGGAACCGCCTGTGGGATTTACAGTGGACAAAGCGGCGTCTGCGCGGGTTTTTTCGGGTTCTCCGGTTTCCCCGCCATTCATTCTACCACCTGGTTCGTCACCATTTCATCCACCTCATTGATTTCCCACTCATCTTTTTCCACACTTTCATACCAGGCATCAACTCTGCTGGCTAATTCAGAATCCGTCTGTTGCGGAGCAGGCATCTGACCCAGGTTGTAAGTCCCTCCATATGTGAAGGTTAAACAACGAAAGAAGAAGAATATGCGATGTGGAATCGAATCCAAACCCTGATAAACGCGAGCGCAAATCATTACACCACCAGTACTGCTTAGAACGGATGTACTAATTATTCCTGAGCATGATACTTTAATTGATAAGCAGTACAGTCGTCCTCCGTGGTCTGGGAATAAAACGCTAGTCTCTGGTTCCCAAGGTTGCGGGTTCAAAGCCGGCAAGGGATGATGGATTTTTTCGGGTGTAAAGATTCTTAGCACGGCTTCCTTCGGAAGGGAAGTAAAGCTGTTAGTCCTGTGTCTAGATTTATGACACGTTAAAAAAATCAAGTCTGATAAGGTGATCTCTGAATGGGACGCTAACAACCGCAGTAGTTAGTGCCCATAAATACAACTCAAATTCAGTTTTACTTCAATACGTGTAGGTACCACATAGCTGAATATCGCACCAGTTGAACACTGTTATAGCATCTTCTTCATACTTTGTTGGTTGCATTCAGAACAAGTGTTGAAATAATAGGGAATGGTATTTTGAACGGCTTAACTGATTCTAAATTAAAATCAATTATCGGGCCATATCGTTTTGGTGTTTGCTTTTCGCTAAAGCACTGTTACAAATCATTGAGTTATACTGGGAAAGAAATATTAAGTGGTTGGCAGTAATGGTTACGCAGATACATAAGGATTTAGTTTGGCTTGACTAGAAAGAAGTCGAAGCAGGATTTGTGCAGTTCTTGTTTCTGTATCGTTGCATCCACATAATAAGATTATAGTTGTCATTTGACCACTGCTATGGGATGTTGTGCCTGATCTAATCGAGTTTGCAATATACTTTTTGACGGCATTATTTTAGGTCCATTTCTTGTTCACGCTGTTATGGTGGAAAGTTGAATTACCTGTACTCAGTACTGGTAACCTAACCTGCGTGTTTGCCTATTTTGCTCCACTATGTATATGAACTATATTACATCGTTCAGCTTTTTATACATTTATTATTGCAGACAGGGAAAATAATCATATTTATAGTAATATTTAAATGTACCTAGGTCTTTACTTGCTGTTTACTTTTTCTATCACGTATATTGTAGGTAGGGGAGGTATTGCATTTCACCTAAAAATTCACTACCGAGATTTCACTGAAAATACGTTTATAGAATCCTGTAATAAAACATGTTTTAAAAAATTGTGTGTAGGTCTGTGAACAGCATAACTCAAAAACGAAAAATCCGTTAAATTCAAACTTGATATTTGAGTTCAGCATCTTCCAGTGATGTGATACGAAAATGTTCAAGAAAATCCCCATACCAAGATACACTTTGCATGAAACATCTGTAGAAAATTTAGACATTTTCAAACATGCCTCTAACAATTTTCATTAAAATACCTAATTTAATATATTTTCATGAAAGTAAACATATATCTTGAATTTTCCTGCAACAACCCTTAAAGATCTTTCCATTGTGAGCTCTTAATATATTTGATATGTGCATTACTGCGGGCCACGTGAAAGATTGCTCTGGTTCTTTCATTCACTTTCACAGCTGACAAATGACGTTTCCTGTGCTTTTCTTTTTAATCGCAGAACCAGTCTCTTCAGACTGATGGTAACAACGGTCGTTGTTGTTTCGTACTGATGGATGTTTACCAAAACGTGTGCGGAAATGCTGTTGTGCCATTGTAATTGAATTTGATTTCGCTAGCTCTAAAATAACAGAAGCCTTCTACTGGTGGTTAAATGTTTTGTTTTTGCAGCAATAACGCCCTAGACATGTGCTGAACAATTACAGGGATCTAAACTTTGAGAGTTTTCTACCCAACTGTCTCATAAAATAGTTTGTCTTACTACTCTCTTCATAATATGTAAATTGTTTTTTTTTCTTTTTTTTTCTTCCCCTCTCCCCCTTCTTGTGTGTAAATTTACTCTATACTATTACCAGAGGCGGCGCCGTGGCCGAGTGGTTAGATCGCTCGCCTCCCACTTAAGCGACCCGGGTTCGATCCCAAGCGCCCGCACGTAGGATTTGTGGTGGACGAAGAGGCGTCTGAGAGGGTTTTCCCCCGCCACTCATTACGCCAATTGCTCCATCACTTCCTCACGATCATGCTTGGCTAGGTCGACCACTCGTTCCAGGTTCTCCATTCGTGTCGTTGGCTTCTGAACTTTAGGCATCTACTTATAAGTCCTAGAAAGGTGTCGGTCCTAAAATACGGGGAGGGTAACCCGACTATGAAACGAAACAATTAGTCGTTCAGATATAACCTATTCGATACTAGCATGTTCTTTTCTTCCCGTCTGGCTGCTCCCGCCTACCTCATGTGAATGTTGGTTTTCATTTGTCCGGGGCAACAGCAGCTGGATTAAACTCGCCAATGCAATCAGTGCTTGCTAATCTTAAGAGCAGCGTATAGGACATCCGATATCATTCACAATGTATTGTGGGAATTTCGCTGAGATTTGAAGCGACAACGCCACAGCGCTGTCTTCTTAGCACTGTTCTACATATTTTTAAAATGTTTGGCAAAACTCTATTTGTGAACCTCCTCCTACCAGAGATGTTCTGAACCTAACCTGCTAACATGGTTACTGATACATACAAGTTTATACGAGAATAACACCAATCAAACTGGAATGGTCAGTCACTACTTTTTTTATGAAACTTCTGGTACGAGAAGCTGCAGCACCAAGCAATAAAATTATATTTTATTACATTGAAATTGCAGTTAATGGCTTCATTTAAAAACACGTAAGAAGGCTAACGAGCACATTATTTTATTGGAAACTTGTCGTGCCAGTTTAGAGTAAAATTGCAGGAACCACTTACTTGTTTGATTTATTTCTTGGTGGTTGTATTGCACGAGTCCAGTGTTTGATTCCAAATACGGAAACGTGTGCATACAGATACGATATCGTATATCTTAAATACCTGCATGTTCATGAGGTAGATGTGGACGTGGCTAATTAAAAAAGAAATTTCCCCCACACTAAATAAACCTACTGGTTAGCCCAGCAAAGTGCTAAAAGACATGCATTGAATTGTTCGTAAGAATATATTTCATTTTAGGTCCCTATAGGCATATTAATTACTAAATTATGTGTATTATCAGCTTTGCTAGACACTTATATTATAAGCTGATGATTTTCAAAAGAAACAAAAATGCAGGATAACCTAGGCTACTGAAACAGTAATAGAATTTATTTCGAAAAACATGGCATTACATTTTCGGAACAAAAATATTTATAATGAAAGTGGATGTGAATTTTTCTTTGAGCTTATTCATCACACCCATAACTGAAAGTGGGGTCAATAGCTTTCCAAATGAGATTGAGGATCAAATAATGCACAATTAAATAGAGCTCTTCAAAAGAACAGTTTGCTACGGAAGGTTTTTATTAATTTATACTCTTTCAAATTGAACAGCTTACCAAAAGACTGTACACTTGATCCCCAGATATGTTTATAACAATACCATTCCTATTGAGAAATGTTCGAAAAGAAAGTTAAAGGTTATATTGGTAAAGGAAGTTAGATGCCTTGCACCTTACAATGACAATAGAATGTTTTGCTTTCTCTCTACTACATGTAGTAAGTAGGGGAAATATTTAACCGCAATCAAAAATTCGATGTAGGAATTTTACTGTAAAACTGTTTTGAGGTCCCTTGAATTTAAAAACAGAAAATATTTCGCACATGTGTGTATGAATTAAAAATTAAAACAAAATAAGAATTAAATTTTAACATCCTTAAAACAATAACAAATTCTAAATTCCAAAGCACAAAAACGAAAAACGATCCAGTACCAATCAAATGTGCTACTTAAGTTCTGGATCTTCCAAGGATGGATAAAACGATTTTCATGAACATCCATCAATCCATACTACACTTTACATTGAACATTTTCCAAAAGTTTCATTTTCAAAATTACGCTATTGTGTTTATTAAAATACGGTTGTTTAGGAAGTTTTCATGACAAAATGAAATGTATATCTTGAATTTTCTGGGAGTAGTCTCTTCATTCTGGATGACTTTTGCATAACTGCAAATTATAAACAAAATCTTACTGCACAAAAAGATAGATCTCGATGTCCGATATATTTGTTTGTAGATTTTCACGAAATGCCTTGTTATTTGCTTAAATGTTCAAGTGTCAAGTAGATTTTTTTTTTTTCACCCGGGTCATGCAAGGAGAACGTAATTTCAATACCAACACATAGCTACCGGTTGTTAAAAGATTTTACTATTGCTTTAGCCTAATGCATTCCCTTATTCCACTTGTACCTACAAGGAGGATTTGGAGTAAAACTCTTTCTATATGTCGATAGAAAAATACGCTTTTCTGAGAGTAGTTTGTTGCAGTATAGGTAGAGATAGTCATGTGAATGGTACACATTGGAATTTTTATTTTTGTTGCTAATGATATTAGATATAAAAATGAAACGATTACAAACAGTTATGATTTTCATATGTTAATCTTATTGGATTGTCGAGCGTACATGCATGTTCGTCAGGTGACTTGCTGCGTGTGTACAACCAACTGTTTATCTGCAAACTGACCACAACAAAAAATAAACATGCTCATAGAGAGAAGATAAAATAATTTGTGGTATTCTTTTCACTCAGCTACGATGCTGTAAAACCTTCTGCACATTACTAGTCATGGAATATGTAAGCTTTCAATTTACAATTGCTTTCCGTGCTGTGCCAATTATAGGCTATTTCACAGTCGTAATACCTGTTCACTTCTCACCCAGGAAGGGAATGTATGAGCTTATCGGTTCAGCAGTCCGGCAATAAAGAATGTTTGTGTTGCCTTCACATGTCTTTCTCTATCTCTGTCGTTTACTCGTGGCTATACAAGCTATTATTACAAAAGTACGGTAGCGCCGCGCCGTGGCCGAGTGGTCAGACCAATGGCCTCTCACCTAGACGGCCCGGGTTCGATCCCAAGCGACCGCAATTGAGATTTTGTAGTGGACAAAGCGGCTTTCCCCGGATTCTCCGACTTTCCCCGCCATCACATTCCACCGGTGCTCTATCTTCAGTCATGTATCGTGTGTCATCGCCTGCGGTGTCATAGCAATAACAAACAAAACAAAAAAGCTTGGTGTAATCTACTGCATTTTAATCCAGATGATCTTTGCAAAATTAGCTATAATTCACATTTCGTTTCCGTTTTATTTATATATACACTTTGTCCACCACAAGTTGCACAGGCAGTGGTCTATTTACTCACCACATTTCGTTATAGATGCAAAGAGAATATCGATAATCAGAGGTTTAACAACTGGGCGGGAAACAATTGAAAATCAACAGCACTTCAAAATCAATTCGAATCATTAATAGCGGATACCTCGCAAATGGCTGACGTCATAGTAAAGGTTCTTTGGAACAAAGTCTGTTTAAAAGAGATGTACAGTTTTTGTGCAATACATTTTCGTTTATCGCTTAACTATTACCAGTTACATACAATTCATTCTAAATGAATAGGGCTTCACAGACTATCTTAACTGACGTGTAAACATATTTAATACATGGTATTTTAATCAAAATCATTAAGCCATTTTTTAGAACACTTAAAATTTCGAAAATGTGGCAGGATTTTCTTGAAAAGCTTCCTGTCTCGTCTTTGGAAGCTACTGAACGCAACATCACCGACTTTTCGTTTTTGGGTTATACTGTTCTCAGACACAGAACGAGGTTTCATTCATTTTGTATTTCCGATAAATCTAATGATATCGAGTATTTGGGTGGAACTCAAACTTCTTCCACTTAATATACTTAATAAATAAAGTAAAAATGAAAAGCAGGGAGGGAGGCTATCATCTCTTTTACTGCGAACTTGATGAAGTCGCTTCACAAGGTCAACTATGGATATTGAATTATTTCAGCGACAAATATTCTCCACTAACTGAAATACCCAGCCTTGCCGTGGTTTGACGGTTTGTCTTTACCACATTTAGCCATGTGTTTCTTCGGACGTATTTAGAAATTATTATACAACATAGGCAAACAAAGGTTTAATTGAAACTCAGAGCGCTACAAAGAAAGAAAAGTAATCGAGAAAATAATATGCAAAAACATTGTGGAGCAACCATAAAAATCAAGTTGTAATGATGATGTCTTGTTAATGCACCGCTGACTCGCGTGCCACATTTGGGGTGACTCGTCGATATTTACCTACATAGAAAATCGCAGTTGGGAAGAAGTAATACCAGTTTAAGTAAATCAACATATCCTTGTTTATACTCAGTGCCCTACATACATAAAAATTTTATGTGTACTATTCACATGACTTTCTCTACATCTCTGTAATAATACCAGTTTAAGTAAATCAACATATCCTTGTTTATACTCAGTGCCCTACATACATAAAAATTTTATGTGTACTATTCACATGACTTTCTCTACATCTCTGTAACAAATTATTGTTAATAAGCTTATTCTTCTATTCACTTCATGCTGATTAAGATAAACATTAGGTTTTATTACTTAGTTCCTTATAAGTGGAAGAGAAATAAGGGAATAGGCTAAATCGACAGTCAAATGTTTCAAAATGTGGTTGCTATGGGATTGAAATCTGTTTTTTTGCGTGGCCATTTGACAAGTTCCTATATGAGAAAAGTTTAAGTGTTTTAAATCTGAAACCAATAACAAGAAATATCTCGAAAACGGTCATCTCCTGGGAAAAAAAGGTGTATGACATAAATTGTGTGTTTTAACCAGCTCTACATTTTCTGCCTAGTAAGTTTTTGTCTATCTCTTACGGTTTACCAGTTATGCTAAAGTAAAAAAAAAAAAAAAATCATCCAGAATAAAGAGGTCTTTAGGGGCCATTCTCAGAAAATGCAGATACATATTTTGTTTGTCATGCAAATATTTATATATAAGAGATTTTAATCAAAGCCGTTACATTTTTGAGAAATCAAAATTTTCGACATTTTTTCCACGTAAAGGTAGTTGGAGGTGGGAATTTTCTTGAAAATCTTCGTGTTCATCCTTGGAAGATACTGAACTTAAATATCAAGTTTGGTATTTAACGGTATCTTGAATAAATTGCTTTATTATCTTATCAGTTCGCTCCATTAATACTAATTTCCTACATATTAACTAATCATTATTTTATCCAATTCATGATCATTGCTTCTGCATTTATTAGAGCTATTTTTGATTCTATGCTGCACAGACACAAACACACATACGGACCTCTTTCCATTTTATTTATTTATTTATTCATTTTTAATTCGGGGAGTCCCAAAACGTGCATTACGTATATGTATATAGTATGTGTAGAGAAAGTAAAAATACTTAGAAAACACAAGAAAGGAAAGAATAAAATCTGATGTGTACCATTCACATGACTTTCTCCATATCCCTGCTACAAATTATTCTTAAAAATCTTATACTTTTATTTACTCTATGCTAATCAGAAAAAAATAACAGAAATAGTCTAATTACTCGCTTCCTTATAAGTAGAAGCGAAATAAGGGACAACTGTAGGTTAAAGTGATAGTCAAAAGCTGGTTGCTATGTCAATGAAGTTCCTTTGTCTATATGGATAGGAGTTGACAAGTTCCTGTATGAGAAAAGTATACGTTTTTCATAGCAGAAACCAAAAATAAGGAATGTCACAAAAACGACGAACTCCACGAAAAAAATGTATATAACATAAATTGTGTGTTTTAATGTACTCTACATTTTTTTGTGAAGTACGTTTTTGTCCATCTCTTACGGTTTAGCAGTTATTCAAAATTTAGTAAAATTCATCCAGAATAAACTACTCTTCAGAGGCTATTCCCAGATAAATTCAAGATATACATTTTATTTGTCAGGTAAATATGTTTAATATACCAATTTTAATCAAAATCGTTAGAGCCATTTTTGAGAAAATCAAAATTTTCGAAAAAAGTTCCATGTAAAGGGTAGTTGGGGGTGGGGGGTGTTTCTCAAAATCTTCGTGTCGCATCCCTGGAAGATACTAAACTTAAATACCAAGTTTGGTATTTTACCTATTTTTCGTTTTTGAGTTATCATGTTCACAGACACACGGACACTCGGACACACACACACACACACACACACACACACACACACACACACACACACACACACACCTTTTTGTGAAAATACTTTTTTTGGATATTGCGGACCCTAAAACATATATTTCCGGTGAAATCTCGGTATCGAATTTTTTGGTGGAGTGCAATACTTTCTCTATACACTATATACATAGTGCGTATGGAGAAAGTAAAAATCAACAAAATGAATATATAAAAGAGAAGGGAACAAGAAGTACTTCGTCTGGTTTGATGCTGTTGCTGTTATCTACTTACCATTTTATATGTCATCTAGTTTGCTTATTTGCTTATAAAACATCACAAACTTTCCATATAGAAAGAAACTGATGGTTATAAAACTGAGAAATCACTATGATAAGTGGGTGTCGAAACGTCGCAGTATGATCACAGAATGTGTGGAGTTAATATCGACTTATTTATTTATTTACGTTAGAAGTGGTTGAGCAACATAGAAATTTTGAAATCAATGCAATTATACTGATTCCTTTTGTGTTATTTTATGTCAAGAAAAATAAGATAATAATGAAGTATTTTGTTAGGTTTGATGTTGCTGTTAGTATAGTCTTGTATAACGCATCTCCTTTTGGGGGGGGGTAATGTTTCAACCATGCGATTATATCAGCATTGCATTAGTAGAAGGTTAATAGATGTTTGTAATTATTTGTTTTATTTCTCCGTGATCAATGTTATATAGTAGATCAGCAAATAATATGTGAACTCTCTGTTACTTCGTGGGGCCATGAGAACCAAATAGAGAATTATTTTTCTTGCATTGACAATGTTTGAGCTGTTACGACATTCACATAGAAAGATATAGATGGTTTTGCGAGTTTTTATCGGCATTAATTGAAATGAAATAGTTAATCCTGCAAAACGGGACGAAATTTCGAATTCTAAGCTAGAGAGTTATTTTCGCCTTGTGTCAAAGGTTATCAGTGCCAAGTAGAAATTAGTGCAATAGTGTAGAAGCTTATGAAGAATCTCGTACATATGTATAAACCTATACATAATGCATACCACACGCATACACGCAGATAAGCAGACATATATACAATGACCTTTTGAATACATACATTCACTGACTTTTATATATTAAGATTGCATAATCATCAAGATTAACCATACCCGGAAGAGTTTGTGACAAATTCGCGGAGTGACATTTTAATAGAAGTAGAATTTAGTGACATTTACGCGGAGGTATAATTAAGAAAATGTTTCCAGGAAACGTTGCCAGCATACCTTGCCTGTATACCACCCTCAAAATCCCCTCTTCGCTCAGGGAACTTGGTGGCTAGCGACCGGATTCCGTTGGATTCGAATCTGGCGGTCTGGGAGGCCATAAAATGAACCCCTCTCCACCTATTCATCTATACGGAAACTGGTTATCGAGATACTGACGAAGTATTAGAATCCAGTGAGGTGGAGCACCATCATCCATAAACCACATTCGTTAGATAGCATCTAGAGGTACATTATCAATTAAATGAAGTAACTAATTTCTTAGAAACTAAATACGTTTGTCCAAATGAATCCGACCCACATGTTAAGGTTGAGCCTCTGCATTAGGGTTTTCTTAAACGCAGATGTGATTGCTGCAGTAATTGAGTACATCATCTCATCGGTGCATACGATAAATGCTAATGCATATTTAAACAGATCAGATTGCTGTAACATGCTTTGACAGAAAGCTAATTCTGAAAAGCTGCCGCATTTAATCCTTGATTGAGTGAAGGTGCTACGGATAATGAAGTTTTTCATGCAGAATTTTCCAGACTGACATGTGAATATGCCTTCCCTTCTCACAGTTATTCTTGTAAAAGTTGTTAGGGATCCGCAGTACGAAGAACTCGTTCCTCAAGCATCCAGCTTCGTACCGCTCATGTTTCTTAATATCTTAAACCCTCTTCGTATTGTGATTGTCCCTCGCAATCATTCGTGGATTCATACTGCTTCGCGGGATATCTTTCTGCATAACTTTGGCGTGCTGCTAGAGGACTCTCAACTGCTAGACCATAAAGGTAATGGATATCCGTCATTTCAGTATCTGAATACATCGTAACGTTGGCGTGCTGCTAGAGGATTCTCAACTGCTAGACCATAAAGGTAATGGATATCCGTCATTTCAGTATCTGAATACATCGTAACGTTGGCGTGCTGCTAGAGGATTCTCAACTGCTAGACCATAAAGGTAATGGATATCCGTCTTCAGTATCTGAATACATCGTAATGAGAAGGATGTTACATTGACAGCCACAAAGGAGAGGGAAAAAGCAGTAAAAGAATTGATATGACCAACTTAAGAACACAAAAGTGCGTACAAATGCATGTTTGAGATGAACTACATGCTACGGGGAAATTCTTTTATAACTTCCAACGAAACTTTTGGATATATGTTCATACGAGATTTCGCTGCCAGGAAAACGCAACTTTATATACATCCTGTATATAGTGTGTATATATTGGAGTATTATTTTTATTGTTTCATTTATATAGTCCCCTTTAACTTTTGTGGTCATATTGGGGGTTTTGTTTAGAAATAACTGCTGGTGTTTTCTCGCTGAACTGTATGGTGTATTAACGTATTTTTTCGATTCCTTTTGTAGATTATGTTTGTGTACAAAACTGCAAATCATTGCCTTCAAAGTTTTGCCTAAAATGGTTACTGGAGACTCTTCAAAACCATTATTGTTTTTCAAGCTGTAAGGAATTAAATATATTGTGTTCCACTGTAAGCCGAATTAGGAGGTTTTTGCAAAATTTGATGTTAATTCTCATCAGTTCTTACCATAATTTTGCTTCAATTGTAGCTTTTTTTTTAGTGCTGACAATATAATTATAACAAAATGATAACTTGTGGTCAACAATTTCTACATTTAACACGTTGAAAATGTTGCATCAAATTTCATATATTCTCAGTTATTAAAATATAGTAATCGAAGAAAGTCACTAAATTGGTTTTAAAAATAGAATTTATTTGTACAGGCACAGAAAATGTAAGGTTGTATATGTAATGGTTAAGACGAAAAACCGAATTAGCGGAAAAATGAAGCTGAACAAAAGTGCTCTGTGTGCACTTATTATAAAAGATCCCTGAAATATACTTATTGTGAGGAGATTTTCACAAGCATGTCTAAAAATGAAAACTCAAATTGTACCTATACGATTTTCCACATCCCGTTTCCTATAGGCTGCGGTGACAAAGCTTGTTCAGGCTGTGCGTGCGTGAGATGAACACGTGTCCTCTGTTTGAAGATCTCCGTCGGCAAACCTGAGATGATGACCCGGGTAACTGGATTCCTATCGTGTGCAAACATGCCGATCCATGTCACAGCTGGCGAGGACTCCGTTTGAACAGCAGCGACTGTCTGTAGGAATGTTCCCAAAGATGTCATCGAGAAGGTCACGCGATTGTCAGAACCATGACTGGCGCTTTATAGGTTCCTCTTCTTCCTCCTCCTCCTCCTTCAAGGATTAGGAGTTATAATCAAGGAGTTCTGGTCTCTGTCATACATCAACCTCTTATGAGGATAACCCAGATCTCACTTTCCAATCGGTGTATAATTCAGTACAAATGTATATGGGGGAGATCCAATCCCTATTATTCTGGATCAACATTATCCTTTCATTTTATTTTATTTTATCTTATCACTAGCTGAAAACAATTTTAAATCTCACCTTGTTTATTCATTCCTTATTTTATCCATTTTAGGGCATCCCTTTATAATCTGATGAACTTAATACAAGATTAGGCACAGCTATAACTTGATATAATTTCATTTGTGTTTCCTTTCTTGTGTTTATTCCCAAAATTCTTCCAATAATGTTCCACAGATAGCTGAAAATCTATTAACCTTCTTTTGAATGACTTTTTAATAATATCACAACCTAGTTAATTGAAGTAAAATGTTTGTTTTAAAATGTTCTCATTTATTAGGTATTATTAATATTATAGCTGTCATTTTCGATCTGACCAGATTCCTCCCTTTAAAAGTAATGTCCTTTGTCTTATTTATAGATTTGGTTATATTGTATTTACTGTGTTTTTATTTAATCTATATACTGCTCGTTGTAAACGTTCCTGCTTCCTCTTTAAAACAACTGGCTGTATAAATAGCCAGTATTTTCTGCCCAATACAACAGTGAATTGCGATATATGCATGGGAAGTGCATACAGAATTGAGGTTTAATTTTCGAGATTTTGCTATGCATTTTACATACAAATATGCACATTATTTTTAGTACGTTCGTGTATTTTTATTATTTTGAATGAGTTATTAGTAAAAGAAAATCCCAATGAGCTTATCCATCGTCACCCCGGATTTTCAGTATTACAATACTGCCAATTCAATAAAATTGTTATAATTCTAAGATGGCTTAGTAAGATAATACTATAATTTAGGAAGCTTGAAGTCGATTGGTTGATGGTTTATGCCATGTCCCAAAGCGGGTAATTTAAAAATAATGACGATAGAGATTCAGATTTCATGGAGAATTCGAGAATCTGAGACGTGGAAAATGTAGACGCGATATTACAAATTTATGTTGCCTAGTATAGGTTTCCTTGGAAACGAATTCATGTGTTGGAATTGTAAATTATATTCTGTGTAAATATATTGGGAAGACACACTTACAAAATGCATGACCTCGAAAAACATGTACGGCTATTTCACTCCTTTCGTGCGATGAGGAGCTTACTCAAAAATGGTTCCAACGAATTTCATTAAAATACCATATGTTTAAGATATTTTTATGGAAAATTTGATGTGTACCATTCACATGACTTTCTCCATATCCCTGCAACAAATAATTCTTAAAAAGCTTATACTTTATGCTAATCAGAAAAAATTAGCAGAAATAGTCTTATTACTCGCTTCCTTGTAAGTAGAAGCGAAATAAGGGACAACTGTAGGTTAAAGTGATAGTCAAAAGCTGGTTGCTATGTCAATCAAGTTCCTTTGTTTATATGGATAGGAGTTGACAAGTTCCAGTATGAGAAAAGTATACGTTTTTCATAGCAGAAACCAAAAATAAGGAATGTCACAAAAACGACGAACTCCACGAAAAAAATGTATATAACATAAATTGTGTGCTTTAATATGCTCTACATTTTTTGTGAAGTAAGTTTTTCTCCATCTCTTACGGTTTAGCAGTTATTCAAAATTTAGTAAAATTCATCCAGAATAAACTACTCTTCAGAGGCTATTCCCAGAAAATTCAAGATATACATTTCATTTGTCAGGTAAATATGTTTAATATCCGAAATTTTAATCAAAATCGTTAGATCCATTTTTGAGAAAATCTAAAATTTTCGAAAAAAGTTCCATGTAAAGGGTAGTTGGGGGTGGGGGATTTTTCTCAAAATCTTCGTGTCGCATCCCTGGAAGAACTTAAATACCAAGTTTGGTATTTTACCGACTTTTCGTTTTTGAGTTATCGTGTACACAGACACATGGATACACACACACACACACACACACACACACACACACACACACACGGACCTTTTTGTGAAAATGCTTTTTTTGGATATTGGGGACCCTAAAACATATATTTCCGGTGAAATCTCGGTATCGAATTTTTGGTGGAATGCAATACTTTCTCTATACACTATGTACATAGTGCGTATGGAGAAAGTAAAAATGTGATGTTATCTTAAATTTTCTTGGAATGCTCTAAGACCTGTTCATTCTTGATGACTTTTGTATAACTCATAAGCTGTAAGAGAGGAACTGAATTTCAATTGTTTCACAAATTTATGAGGTTTTAAAAGATTTGACAATCGCTTTAGCCTAGTGTAGCATGGAAGAAAGGCATAAGACCAATACTGCTAAAGTTTATCTCGATTAGCATGACGTAGATAAAAGAATAATCTTTTATAGGAAAAATCAGAAAAATTCTTGTGAATGGAACACATCAGATTTTTTTAAAATTACCAGGTCTCTGCCTCCAATTTGGTACCAATTTATAAGTTAAGAGAGGAAAGAAAAATGATAATTTACGGAACATTAAGATCAATAATAATTGTAGTTTTAGGAGAAAAATTATTAAATTGAATACTTTTTACTTTCTCCATACGCACTATGTACATAGTGTATAGAGAAAGTATTGCACTCCACCAAAAATTCGATACCGAGATTTCACCGGAAATATATGTTTTAGGGTCCCCAATATCCAAAAAAAGCATTTTCACAAAAAGGTCCGTGTGTGTGTGTGTATGTGTGTGTCCGTGTGTCTGTGAACACGATAACTCAAAAACGAAAAGTCGGTAAAATACCAAACTTGGTATTTAAGTTCTTCCAGGGATGCGACACGAAGATTTTGAGAAAAATCCCCCACCCCCAACTACCCTTTACATGGAATTTTTTTCGAAAATTTTAGATTTTCTCAAAAATGGATCTAACGATTTTGATTAAAATTTCGGATATTAAACATATTTACCTGACAAATGAAATGTATATCTTGAATTTTCTGGGAATAGCCTCTGAAGAGTAGTTTATTCTGGATGAATTTTACTAAATTTTGAATAACTGCTAAACCGTAAGAGATGGAGAAAAACTTACTTCACAAAAAATGTAGAGCATATTAAAGCACACAATTTATGTTATATACGTTTTTTTCGTGGAGTTCGTCGTTTTTGTGACATTCCTTATTTTTGGTTTCTGCTATGAAAAACGTATACTTTTCTCATACTGGAACTTGTCAACTCCTATCCATATAAACAAAGGAACTTGATTGACATAGCAACCAGCTTTTGACTATCACTTTAACCTACGGTTGTCCCTTATTTCGCTTCTACTTACAAGGAAGCTAGTAATAAGACTATTTCTGCTATTTTTTTCTGATTAGCATAAAGTATAAGCTTTTTAAGAATTATTTGTTGCAGGGATATGGAGAAAGTCATGTGAATGGTACACATCAGATTTTTTAAACTCCTCACTCGAGCAGCTGAGGATGTCCTCGCCGTGTTTCCATGCAGCCCGCAATGCTTTCTTGCAGTATCTCGCTGTAACTTTTTGTCAAGTGTTCCATGATTGTCCCTGATACACTCTATCATCATACTCCAATGTCGTCTCTTTTCTGAACTGATTAGCTGGAAGGTATGCAAAATACTCTTCAGTTTCGGTTGCCTATATTTGACGAAATGCTGACTAGGAACGAAGATTTTTAGGTTTGAGAACAATTGGAAGTTGGGCAGGCGAAAAATAATTGTTGTTTCATAAACGTTGCCATCGCCATCTTGAAAGGCATATTTGAAGTAAAGGATCTTCTCATTTGATTCATAGGGCTCTGAGAATGTAAATCTAACAATTCAAATATAAGTAAGATAATGATAATGTTAAACTCAGAACTCATTTTTACTGCACAAAACCCTATTCCAGGATGGCAGCCAATGAGAGGTGATGATTAGTTCATGTGACCGTTAAGAGATGGGGGCAAAGTTATATGGAAGAAACTTTAATTTGGGATATTGTATGGATGTTCACATTTCATATTCTACGATTTTTCAACTGGCAAAGCACATCTATAACCGAATCCATTGTGTGGATGAACACACTTCTGCGAATATGAATTTTCATGCGAATCTTTTAATCGACAGAGATCACAGTTTATTCCAAAGGCCTATACATAGAACTTTGATTGATCACTATGAAAGCTGAGGACTTTTTATGGATTCTCGTCGTTAGTCTAAACTCACAACAAAGGCAGAGATTATAGGCGTCGACTTGTTTATACATTTAGAGGGGTGTAGTATTGTGCAATATAGTTCAGACATTAATAAAATAGTCAGTCCAATTACCGAAGTAAGATATATTTAATCGTATATAGTAAAAATAATTTCAAGTGTATAAAATTAAATAAACAGTTACTTAATTTAAAGTCTATTGAGCCGACCAAAATTCCAGATATAGTTGATCCATTACTGTCTGAATGTGCGGTTTCGTTTGACTGACATTACTTACGGAAGTAGCAGATATGGCAAACGCACACTGGTAGTCTCTGTCACCTACCCCTCGTGCTATATCTGCAATGCAAGTAGACCACCATTGTTATAAACGTGTGCAAACCAAAGTGCAAATATGCTGTGCACCGTGCATGGTTCGACTCGACTCGGACAATCGCAATAAGCAAGAAACAGTAGGAAGATGAGGATGGGGAAAACAGCTCTATTGCCCAAACTCAGTTTACACTATGATATCGTCTTTTGCACCTTGTTCCGTTCAATGTACAGGCGAATGCACTTTAAGTCCATGCTCTAAATAGTCAGAGATTTAACAATAATTTTATGGTGTACTGAAATGCAAGTATTTAATTGTGCCACGACATCTGTAACATGGCTGTAAGCAAAAAATGACGACCAAGGCAGGGGATTCGTATATTAAATCTATGCGAGCTGATTAAATTATTAGTTCCATGAAAGCTGACCATATTGTTGTATAACTAAGTTTTCTGAAATAGTCTGAGAAATTACTTGCATTGGGAATACATTTTATTTATAATTTTGTAGATGTTAATGTTATGTAAGTAGATCTCAGAACACAGTTTTTTTGTTTTTTTGTTTTTTTTTTAGATTAACTTGAATTTTCTAAGTGCAAGGTAACCGTTTTTCTGTTTTTCATGAATAAAAAGAATATAAAATTTCAACGTTTTAAAATGTTGACTGTCGCTTCAATCTCCTGTGTCGATCTTATGTTTAAAATGAATTGTGGAATAAAAGTCTTTGTATAAGCATTTATCTGGATTAACAAGAAGAAGCTGATAGAAAAATAACGAAACGCATAGAGAAAGTCAAATGAATATAATTCCTTAGACCTATTATTGTTTCTCCGGCGGAACGGGGATGCTAGGGGAAGTCGAAATGTCTTATCTTTTCAATGTTGATTGATGACCTATTATTTAGGAAATTGTCTAATATAAATTAGCTGAAATTTTGGAAGCCTGTTCAAATACTTTTCAGTTGATGAAAAAAAAAAAAAAAATGTTTAAGCCTTGAGTAATTTTTTCAACATTCTGCCTAAAATGTTACTGTAAAATAATAGATGTCTAATTTTAAAATAATAACTATCGTATACATTAAAATTCTTCATTAACACAGTGTTTGTATTTATTATTACTTTTCATTTTATTTATTTATTTATTTATTTATTGTTGCCTTCAGGCGTAACCTAATTGGCCAACAGGTGAGAGAAAATGACTCTCATAGAACACAAACATCACAGAAACACACGACACTACACATCCATGCCCATAGCAAGATTCGAACCCGCAGCCCTTTCGCGGCAGAACGTAACACTAAACGCGCCAGCTACGGGGCTGGCTGCATAAACCTTATTTAGCTGCACACGTGCTATAGTACCCAAAAATATCAGCGCTTTGTGCTAATTAATTTCAGTCTAATGTGATTTTCTGTAGAAAAATTAACTTTTTCCGGAATTGCAGAAAAAGAGGAAGATAGCCTTAAAACTATAGGCAGCGTTTTTCCATAATATTTTTAACTATTCACCAATTGAACCAAATTGAGTGGAAGATTTGAAATATTCACATGTAATTCGAAAGAAAAAAAAAAACATCAAATCATCATTTCGACTCCCCTTAATCCCAACTATCTTCGCCACTTCTATAAACCAACACATACGTGTTGTGCAACCACCCGCGTTGCCTCTGGTATGGGGAACCCGGTTTCGATTTCCGGTGGAGACGTGGGGAGTTTTCCGTAGGATCCTTTCCCGCTTGTCCCAGTAAAAACCATCGCGGTACCCTTCTGCTTAATTATTAGTCTCCATGGTCGGATTATGGTCTCTTCCATGATTCTGTAGCAAGTGCAACAGGTTGGCTATGCAGTTATTAAAATCGATGAAAGCAACACCCAATTTTTCACCTAAAATCAGTTACATTTTTGCTCAAAAAACTAATGGATCTATTCGTTTTGAAAGTAAAATATTAGACTGTTTAAATTCTTATTACACTAATAATGTATGACGTAATTCTCAAATCTTAAGTTTCATTGAAACCACGCTGTTCCTCTTGAAATGCTTATGGAGGTGTTCCTTTCTCCTTTTCCTTTTATAAATAAATGAAAGCTAATTAGAGGGAACTAATAATTACATAATATATAGATTATGTTGATTGCCAGCTCTAAAAATAGCCAATAGAAATTTTCTTGACGTAATGTCAGACAGTTTTACGTTGTTGACCTCGGTAAGGGGGCGCCGTTTGCAGCTGAGAAGTGTTCCAATGTCAACAAATGAATGACGTCACTTGTTACAGTTGGCTGCTAGCGACACATTAAGTGAATTTAGTGGATCCCGAGGTATAACAAGATGTCGCTTCAATTAGTAAAATAGATAGCATGCTGTTTGATACATTTCTCTGCGGTTTCAAGCCAAAAAAATTGTTTTAAGAATATGTTTCTGGAGTTACTCAGACCGGTATGGGTCAGTTAAGGTGAAAGTGAGAGTGAAAAATCATAATTCTATATTAATTTCTGTGTACAATGAATATAGAGAAGGTATTGTATTCACCAAAAAATTCGATACCGAGATCTCACCATAAGTAGATATATGTTTTAGGGTCCTCTGAATCCCAAAATAAAAAGCATTTTTTAGAAAAGCGTTCGTGTGTGTGTGTGTGTGTGTGTTGATCCGTGGACAGCATACACAGAAACGAAAATTCGGTTAAATACCAAACTTAGTATTTAAGTACAGCAAGGATGCGACACGAAAATTTTCAGGAAAATTCCTCCACCCCAATAACACTTTACATGGAACATTTTTCGAAAAGTTTTATTTTCTTAAAACGCTCTAACGACTTTTATTAAAATATCATATGTTTAATATATTTTATGACAAACGAAATGTATATCCGGAATTTTATGGGATAGCCTAATAAGATCTCTTCATTCTAGATGACTTTTATCTAACTTTATATAACTGGCAAATCGTAATAAATGAAAAGCCCTACACAAAAACGTAGATCTCGTTAAGACACGATTTGTCGTACACATTTTTTTTTAATATGTAGAGTAGCCGAGATATTCTGTGTTATTGGTTTCAATTTTAAACTACTTAAGCTTTTCACATACGGGAGTTCATTTTTTCTTCTCTCTTTTCTCCTGGGCTCGCAAGGAGTACCAAATGTCAATGTTTCCTCATTGCGATAGCTTTTGAAAGATTTGGCTATCGCTTAAGCCTAGAGTATCCCTTATTTCCCTCCTACTTTTAAAGAAGTAAGACATAATACCAATTCTGGTAATGTTTATCTCGAATAGCATGATGTAGATGAGAGAATATACTTTTGTAAGAAAATTTTGTTTGCGAAACAGCTAGAGAAAGCTATATGAATAGAATATATTAATTTTTTTTTTTAAACAGAGCTTTCAGATGTTCTATTTATTACCCTTGGCTATGGTAGGGTCTATACACAATTTCTATGATCTACTCCAAGTATTAACTTTTTGACTGAGAATTTAATTGTTTGAAATGAACTGTTCTTTGTGGATCAGTTTTCATGTGCCATACATAAAGTGGTAAGAATGTGCTTATTGATATGGAAATAAGGTTTGATCTAAATTTTACTGAATAATAAAGCAAAAGATACAGTAATTTTTTGTACCTGCAATTTTTATGTTTTAAAGAAAATTATATATACCTACATTTAACATTTATTGTCACAAATGTTTAACTAACTTAATTCTCATCAAACCCAGATCTGATTATAAAACAAATACTCTAAAGAGCTTGTACTCTAAATTTCATAACAATAAGGGTAAAAGTGCTCCATAAGGGAGTTTTTATACAAAGGAAAATGTAGTTATGAAAAACGAAAAAATAGGGATGTGCTCATTATTACAAATGCAAGGCACTCTAATGTTTAAATCATAGAAACCGTTAAAAAGGGTCAAATGAAAAAAAAATACCCCTTTTAAATAGAATGTAATGTGTGTGTGTGTGTGTGTGTGTCTGTCTGTGAGCAGCATAGCTCAAAAACGAAAAGTCCGTTAAAATCCAAGCTTGGTAATTAGATTTGGTATCTTCCAAGGATGCGACACGAAGATTTTCAAGAAAATCCCCTCAACCCCAGCTACCCTTTACATGAAACTTTTTCGAAAATTTTGATTTTCTAAAAAATGGCTCTAAGGGTTTTGATTAAAATATCGTATATTAAAGATATTTACCTGACAAATGAAATGAATATCTTGCATTTTCTGAAGACTACTTTATTCTGGATGAATTTTACGGAATTTTGCATAACGTCTAAACCGTAAGAGGTGGACAAACATTTACCATACAAAAAATGTAGAGCACGTTAAAACACACGATTTATGTTATATACATTTTTTTTCGTGGAGTTGATCATTTTTGAGGTATTCCTTGTTATTGGTTTCATCTTTGAAAAGCATACTTTTCTCATATAACTCCTGTCCATAGAAACAGGGAACTTCAGTCACATAGCAACCAGCTTTTGACTATCACTTTAACCTAAGGTTATTTCTGCTAATGTTTTCTCGATTAGCATGAAGTAAAGAGAAGCATAAGCCTTTTAACAATGATTTGTTGCAGAGATGTAGAGAAAGGCATGTGAATCCATCAGATTTTTTTAACAGTGAGTTGTTAATTAATCTGATAAGTCGCAGAATTTTCCCTACTCATGCCACAGTCGCTTGTCACACTATTGATATAGACGTTAAGCTATTTTTGTCGTGAATGATTACAAATTATATGCTCATATTGCATAAAATAGCACTTAAATGTTACCCATGGTAAAGGGATGAGCTTTTGAAACAGCAAGAATTAAAGAAGAATCCCAAGCTTTGGAACATGTGCACCCCAGTTATAAAAGGATATAACTTTGCTGTCGACGTTTACCTATTCAGAGATACTGTACTGTGATCCATCTGTCAAGGCGATGTCCCATTGTGCTCTAGTGAAGGACTCGATAGCGGTAGTGATAGGCAGTGGTGGTATATGTGTGACCGTATTAAGAAATCAGATTGTCAAGTCAGGGTATCTCGGAAGCTAGTTGCTTACCAGCGCGCCCATTCCACCTTCCTGCAAGATGATTCAGAACATCCCGCTAAGCGTGATGCTACAACACTGAAAATGCTGTAGAAATGAACCCAGTAGAAAATTTAACCTTCAAACCATTTAACACAATTTCCTTCTTTCGTATAATGACAAGAGCGGAAATAGCGTATTTTTTTCTCTCTATCTCTCTCTCTCTCACACCCTTGTGTTCCATCAGATGTTTCGATTAACAATTACACATTTCCTGAAAGTGTTAATCATTTCCCTGTAAATTCAACAACTGGCAGCACGCCGCTACACTTGTTTATAATCGGGGACTGTTCTGTGGTCAACTTGTATAAAGCCGAATGAGAATATAGAACATCTAGTAAGTTATATTTACAGAAACTACGTGTATGCTTGTGTGTATTTTTTGTTTGTTTTGTTTTTGTTTTTTAGTCATTGCAATAGGTCAAAGACAAAACCAAATTTGTTACGAAAAAATCTTGACAGAAAAAAGTTCACATTTTTCCTATTATCTATACCGATTCTAATTTGAATGACGCTATTGATGACTCGTGGCATATACTCTTCTTTATCTATTTACCCTCTTCATAAGGAGAAGTTACACCCCCAGGACTTAATAAGCGAATGCCGGGGTCAGGCGCCTGTTGAGCAGACGGACTATGAATCAGATAGAGTATCCAATGTCTGGTATGAACTTGAGGAAGTAGATGATATGAAATGTAAGCGAAATGGATGATGGAATAATTTATGAAATGAATGAAGGGGGAAGGAAACCGGAGGAACCGAAAAAAATTCACAGACACCACTTCGTCTTTCACAAATCCCCGTGAGGTCTTCTGAAATTGAACCCGGGTCACCTAGGTGGGAGGCGAGTAAACTAACCACTCTGCCATGGCGCCGCCACTGTAGCATAACTAGAACTCGAATAATCTGGCTCTCCGGTAACCTAAGCATGCGCCTATGGAGAATAAAAGCATTTCAAGTACATCTATCGCTCTAACGTTATATGAAGCTGTGTGTAATTATCATTTACATACTACAGAGCAGCTGTGTTTTTTTTTTTGTTGTTTTTTTGTTTTTTTTTATTATTATTGTTTTTTTTTGGTGCTTGAGCAGGGTAAGTTTGAATTTATAGAGAAATTCCCTGGTGTCATCACACTTAACAAATTAATACTTTATGCGTTTCTAGAACAATTTCTAGAGTCAGTGTAAGACAAAAAGAAAGGTATGCGCAAGCGGATCTTTTCCTATACAAGCTGTTTCTGGATTCGTGTGTCCTACTGAAATCTCGTAATCGAATTTTGGATGGAACGCAATACAATCTCTAACCGCTTTGTACATTGCACATACGGGGTAGAGAAAGTAAATAAGTAGATTTCCATAAAACGCACAATTTATTTTGAATGTTTGAATTTTTTGTGGCATATACCATTTACGAATGGTTTGAATTGTTGAATACTTTGTCATTGTATTCAAGTCCTGTGAATTTTCGGTTTTTCTCGCGATTCTATGAAAAGAGTATGGTCAGCATACAACGTCTAATTAGTATACATGTATTATTCCTGTTTGCTTTGTATTTATAATGAAATGTTAAATTACCTATTTCTGCAAACGTTTATCTCAATTAAAATGAAATAGAAAAATAAGCTTTATATTTTACTGTTACCAAAGTTCAAATAGTTAAGTTTATGACCACAGTTGTAATATATTTGTATTAAATTTTGTATATACATTGATCTTGTAAGAATATAGTGGTCGCTGATGACCTTTGTTGTTATAAAGTGATCTTATATAAACAAATTAAAAAACAACATATGAATGAAACAATGAAATATCTTTACATACTCTAGCATGTGTGTACATACAATGTACATAGTAGCTACAGAAGGTATTGTATTCCAGAAAAAAATTCGATGTAGAGATTTCACCGGAAATACACATTTTGAGGTCCCCGAAGTCCGAAAATACCATTTCTAGAAAAAGATCCGCGCATGCGCGTGTCTGGACACCATAGCTCGACAAAGAAAAGACCGTTGAAAACCAAACTTGGTATTTATGTTAAGTATCTTCCAAAGATGTGGCACAAAGGTTTTCAAAAAAATTTCCCCCAAAATTTTTTTTGAAAATTTTGGTTTTCTCAAAAATGGCTCTAACGAGTTATATTAAAATGCTTTATATTAAAGATATTTACATCACAAATAAAATGTATATTTCGAATTTTCCGGAATAGCCTCAGAAGATCTTTTTATTCTGGATGAATTTTGCCGAATTTAGCTTAACTGCTAAACCTAAGAGACAAAAACTTACTGCACAAAAAATGTAGATCTCATCAAAACACACAATTTATGTCCGTTACGTTTTTGTTGTGATATTCCGTTTCCGAGATATTCCTTGTTATTGTTTCAGTTGTGAAACACTAATACTTCTCTCAGACAGGAAGTGTCCGTTTTTCTTTTTTCCTAATCCTGGCCAAGTAAAGTAGCGATTTTCAATGACAATCGCATAACAACAGCTTTTAAAAAATTGACTATCACTTTAGCCTAGTGCATTCCCTTAGTTGCCTTCTACTTATAAGGAACTAAGTAGCAAGAACATCTGCTAATGCTTATCTCGATTAGCATAGTGTGGAAAGAAGAATAATATTTTGTAAGAAGTTTGTAGAGCAGCTAGAGAAAGTCATGTGAGTGTAACAGATCAGATATTCTTTAAGTATTGCAGAATTCAAGATCAAACATGCAGAGGAACTTCCAACTTATAAGATTGCACCAAATACTTGTTGTTTTTTGTGGTAATTTTTACCTTTCGGGCTTACCTTAATTTTTCGGATTCTAAAGCTTTAGTTGTGATTAGCCAGTTTGTTATTTGTGAATTATAGTCAGGCGAATCCGGCAAGAATAGCACTTGACGTAACATTATACCGTTCTAAAAGAAGTAGGTGCTTCTCTGAATCGCGAGTCGGTAGTTTTTTTTTTGTTTGTTTTTTTTTTCCGTGTGACTTAATGAATTACTGTCGGTAGGGTTTCAGGTTTTTGGTGCCTCAGGGCTACCTAATTATACACTGGCGTTGTTCACAGCCTCGGCGTCAGATTTGTGCGAGGGTGGTACTCCACGCTACTGTGTTGTGTTTCTCGCTTTTTACAGAACTAGTGCTTTAGTAACGTGATATGTACACTCCAAGGATAAGGAAGACATGTTTAAACTCGGGCCATATTGCTGGATGGAAGCGTGTATCCCTTTATTGTGATTTTACTAGTGGCTAAACAGTGTAGCAGTGACGTCAGGTTGATGAGATCCTCTTTCATGTAAGGGGACGGGAATGGCGTTCAATTAAGCAGAATAATCGATCATGTTCCTAGTTTCAACAAAAAGGGGAAAGACATCTGATGTTTTATGCTCACGTTGCTTTCTCGAAGCACTGTAGTTTATTTTTGTATAGACTTTCCAACTTATCTTACAATCTGTTTTTCTTTTAGCTGCTAATGTTAAATGAGAAAATAGTTCCATTATAGAATTCGTTGTATACATGTTTTATCCGTAGTTTGAAGCGAACCAAAACAAACCCAATCTCACAACCATCAGCCTTGTTAAGAGCAAGCGTAGAAATAGATATTGACGCAATTTTTAGCAATCAGTTAAGTCACTCCTTAGGAGTTGGAAGTGTGATGTTGTTTTTAAGAATTGTTCGGCATGTTAAGTGCAGCAGTGGCAGAGCTAGTAAAATTTAAAAAGCTAATAGTCGGTACCAAAGTATGTCTTGCAGTCTTTCTGCCTAAATGAGGCTTTACAAACCTTTTCTTGGGCGAATAGCAGAACGTTGACACCTTCTCTCGACACAAATTTATCAATGTCAGGCTTAATGGTAGGTACACAGTATTGATAGAAGAATGTCTTCATTTAAACTGAAGATTATCACCCTTAGTATAATTCAGTTTGAAAAGGAAAATGCAGCTGATTAGCATGTGCAGAATTAAATATCGTCTGAAGTTATAATTTTTCACGTAGCAGAACTGTTTAAAACACAAAAACATTTTACCTTTTTGAACGCAGAATAATAAATTTCCCATTCTGTATCTAGCACTCTCGTGTGGTATTTTCAATGAAACGTCACTATCTTTGTTATTCGTCATGTGAACAGCTAAGCAAGTACATGGAATGGGTAAGGAAGAGGTGGCAATGTTAACGTACAAATGAGCCAGCCCCCCAGGCTTGTAAAAAGTAATGCATGTAAAATAGCAGGATAATATTTAAGCAGTGTTCAAGAAAACGTATTTGGAAATGAGAAAAATGACGTTAACAGAAAAAGAATTACAGTTAGCAATTGCGCGACGCTCAGTATGTTTTGCTGGAGTATGACCAAGTTACACACAAATCAGACCATACTTGTGAGCATTAATATGCAATGACAAAAGATAAAAGAACGAGCGGAATGTTTTAGCGGTTTCTCTGTAGCCCGCATTCGGAAGGTCGTGGGTTCGATCCTCGCCGTACACTAAATCCCACTTAGATGTATAAAACCCGCCTCTGTAGTGTGGGAGATAACACGTCTGCTTCACACTTAAATCTCGGAGCTCGAATTTAGGGTGAGTTACCCGTGTGAGTTTTTTTCTAGGGTTTTCCCTTATTCTGTCGAGTAATCTTAAGCTCCTTGGACCCCGAGCTCATTTGATAATCATTTCACCGATTAAATTCATCGTCCGATATGACTAAGGTTAAACGATGTTAAACTAGTAACTAAATATGAGTAAATAAAACAACTTGGTAAACCTTTAAACAGTTGGGAGAAGACAATTGTCCTAAGTTTTGCAAGAAGTGTCCAACTTCTTTGGATAACATTGAAAATTAACCCCAGACTGACTAGGGTTTCTACAACGAGCATATAAAGTGCGAGAAAAGGATTCACTGCACTTATCTTGAGGCGGTGAAGCCCTTTCCAGAATCTGATTAATAAAACCATGTAAATAGTTTATTGCTAAACATCCAGATGTTAAAATATGCTACAGCCGGTAGCATCCCTCAATTCGGCGTATACCATATCCTAACCAGAAGACAAAAATCGGGAGAGGCTTTCCATAACTAGATCTAAACTTAACAGTACACTAAACAGTGACAATGTACGTTTTCCTTGTAAATGTGCTATTGTTATCTAATCGAAGTTTCCAGTAGGTTTGATTTGAATTTAGATAAATGAAATAATGTGTCATTAGTTTCGGGGGGGGGGGGTTGAAACCTAAAAACCCTCTCTAAATAGGGTCCTGGCGTGTACACGCTTTACGCAGGTAATGCGTGCCCGTCTAATAAGGAAAACCGCTCGCAGGCAACGGTATCTGGCTGGAGCAATGGTGTTAATAACTCCAACAGCTTTACATATCGTATTAACTTACTGCGCAAGCACTGGTGGCCGTTAGACCAAGCGCAATGTAAGTAAATGCAATTTATTCCTTCAAGTGTACCAGTGTATATATGTATAATCGTATGTATCAAAATGAGCGATTTCAGAATGTATTGTAAGCAGTTTTTGGAGAAGTTTATTGGCACGTTTAAGGAACTCCAAGAATAAAGCAATAAATTAGCGTTAACAAATATTTTGTAAACAAAATTAAGGGAATATACCCGGAAGCTAACAGTTGGAGAAATAATTAAATGAATATCGAAGGTTAGGTAGTGGAGAAGATGAAGCGTTCAAATGACATCTTTGGTACTATGCTTTGTTATTGTTTTCAGAGGATCAAGAAACACCTAAGGCCACAATATTAATAAACATTATATAATCAATAATTTTTTCTGTGGTTGCAATAACTGGTTAAACAACACATATAGGATTTTTTTTTTTTTTTTTTTTTTTTTTTTTTTTTTTTTTGCAAAAAGTTTTTGAAAGTGCCGTGGACAAAACAAAGCTTCTATACCTTTTGCATATTTTTTTTAGCTATCAAGAATAATTATAATTTTTTTAAAATATCTAGGGCTTAAATAATTAACTCAGGTGTCTTCGTCCTTTCGAAGAGAATTTTGAAAGTCTTCAGCCTCCAAGATGTTATTAATTTGGTATGAGATAAAGTGTGTCTAATAACTCACTCTCTTCTCTTTTTCCTGGCATTTTACACTAACCTTTTCCGTAATGTGCACACTCCAACCGAGCCCAACAACACATCATCCTCTTCATCTTTCACACGAACACACTGCCGAGACGCTACCGAAAAGACTGAACTTTCGTGAGGTTTTGCGTGCATGTGATTGGAAGAGAAAGTAAATACGCCGTATATCCCGTAGAGCCTGTATACGCCAAGGTTAAGGAATGTTGCTACATTTATTGCTGGCGCACAACCTCCATCTGCTCGCCAGAACATACATGGGCCGAGCAGCGACGCTTTACTTTTCGTAGTAACAATAAAACCAGTGTAGCTACAAGAGACTGAAATGATAGTCAAATCTATCAAGTTCGCTATATGCGGCTTTGACATTCCATACTCTTCACAGAAATAACCCGCTTTTACTGCCATGGCACCGCAGGCGATGTCACTGGTGATATATGGAATGAAGATGGAACACCGGTGGAATGCGATGACGAGGGAAACCAGAGAACCCGGAGAAAACCCGCCCCTGCGCCGCTTTGTCCACCACAAATCTCACCTCTAGGTGAGAGGCGAATGCTCTAACCACTCGGCCACGGCGCGTGGTTGCGAAGTGGTGACCGTACTTATTGACATTTTTTGTTAGTAGTAGTTTCCCGCTCTACAGACCAGACAAAATACTATTATACAACCCGTCCCAACTAGTGTTACTGGTGGCGAACACTCGCACTAGCTATTACGTCATACACTGGAAAATCTGTTACAGAGTTTTTGAGTACAATGGTGTGTTAAACGAATATGTTCACTCATCGTGTATGGTGTGTAACTTATTTATTTTCAACTACGGCCACGTTTATTAGTTTTCTTTTAATGGACGAAGAAATAAGCGTCTAATAATGGACACTCCTCCAAAGAAGAAAGCAACCAAGAAAGTCCATAAATTAGAAATTAGAAGTTAATTTAGAATGTATAGAAGTTCTGTAGTGAGGAAAAGAAAACAGATCTTATTCTTCCTTTAGAAAAAGCCGTAGAACGAGCAGCAAGAACCATCGGAGTATGTGAGAAAACTATAAAAACAATAGAATTGAATACGAAAGAGCAGAAATACTGGGCATCAAAGTATCAACACCCGATAAAAATTCAAAACGGAAACGGTCTTTCGAGCTGAATGACCTCGGCACTGTTATTCGTAGAGCTTTCCTAGAATATTGCAAACTTCATCGAGAAATCTCGACCTCCAGAAACGGTATTAATGGAAGTAAAACTACACTTTGGCGCTAACTAAAGGAATGCTGTTCAAATTTAAGAAATGTAAGAATGTACGGAGTGTTCTAATGGAACGACAGGGTATTGTCGATCGTAGGGTCATTTACCTCAGGGCAACACGTAGAAATGAATTAGGGCACAAAACCGATTACTGTACACTGGTCCAATGGAAACATTACGAAGTTCCTGGAGTGATGTTGAATGACTGTGCCGGATGGAGAGAAATCGTTTACGATGATGGCAAAATGGGTGTTGTTCCAGTAGCTGAATTGATTCATGACCCTAGACCTAAAAAAAATTATCTATTGACAATTGACTGACAGCGCTCTGTAGTCTACATTCGTTAGCCAACAGTAACACTAGCGATATCGCCGTCACCTGAAGCCTGAACTGGAGCGGGTTATACCTTCACAACAGTACACAAAACAGATTTTAAAGAAATAAACGGAAAATACAAAACGATGTCAACCCCACTCGGGTTCCTCAGTGACGTAATGATCGTGGTGACAAACAAGTGAAACTTCCTGGAGGCAAAAGTAGATTTTTCAGTAGACGACTGCGGAGTCTGAGTTTGGTGGTCCGGCGGCCAAGAGAAAACTATATCAAGAACTGAGGATAGCTTGGAAAAGAATGCGCTTGGTGGCATAAGCAAGCCGATTTCCTTTTGAAGTTATGGACATAGAGTTGAAAAAGTAAAACCGTTAACAATGAAAATTTCGGAACTGGCTGATGTTCCCCTTCAAAAAAATAAAAAAAAAGAAAGAAAGAAAAGAAGAAGAAATTAATAAATCCTGTGTCTGAAAAAGATCTACATATTTACTTTGTCTACCATGCATGTACAACGTGCATAGGAGTTACAGAAGGTATTATATTCCACCCAAAATTTGATACACGTTTTGAGAAACATGAATCCGACCCCCTCCCAAATAAAAAAAAATCAGAAATTATCCGCGCGTGTGTGTGTGTTTCGACAGCATAACTAAAAAACAAGAAGTCGATTAAGTACTAAACTTGGTATTTAAGGAAAATTCGCCATCCCAACTACCCTTAATATAAAACATTTTTCGAAATTTTCAATTTTCTCAAAACTGGTTCTAACGATTTGATTAAAAGGGGATATATTAAAGATATTTACATGGCAAATAAAATGAATAAGTATCTTGATTTTTCTAAGAATTACCTCGGAAGCCCTATTCATTTTAGAAGTATTTTACAAAACCGGTAAACCGTAAGACACACAAAAATTCTTACAAAAAATGAAGATCTCTTTGAAACAGAATTTATTGTCAGATACTTTTTTGAGTTAACTATTTTCGAAATATTCTTTGTTATTTGTTTTATTTTTACTTTCTCTTCACGTAGATACTATGTATATAGGGTATAGATAGAGAAGACGCCCAAAAAGTTCATACCGATATTTAACCGGCAATAGATGTTTTGGGTCCCCCTGAATAAAAAAAAAAAAAAATGTTTAGAAAAAGGTCCGTATGCATGTGTGTGTCTGTGTATATGTCTATGGACAGCATAGCTCAAAAACGAAAAGACCGTTAAATACCAAACTTGGTATTGGTTTTCCCTTATCTTGAGAAGATGAATGTCGAGTCACTTAAGCTTCATGGATCCCGACATCATTTGAGCATGATTTCACAGATTTCATTCATCGTCCGATATCACCATCAATAAAGGACGTTAAGACAGTTCTTAGAAGAGGGAGGAGAGAAATCCATGCGAATGAACACATTTGAATTAATGTCAATGAAGTTGAGGTTTCCCAAAAGGGAGTGTAATATTTAAGAGCCAAGACGTCACTACTGACTAACTGTAAGTTATTAAAGGAGGATGAACTGATCGCCAGCAGAAGTATCACATTTCACGCTGTTCTGGCACAACTAATTTCCACAGCCTTGTTTATGGGTATGTGTGCTAATAATTCGGATTTTATGTTTTAGCAGCGATCCATTAAAATTGTTTCTGCCTCACAGACAGGCCCTTATTACTTGCTGACCAGTCGAGGGTTAACAAATGTTGCAGAAAACATACAAAATATCAAGAGTAAACTGGTTGGTTTATGTGAAGTACACAGAAAATTAATGAGAAGTGCGCGCCAACTGTATCACATTAGACTTCTTTCAGGAATGCTCTGTAGAGAAATTGCACAAGATTCGGATATAATAACTAGTATCTAAAGGGGGGAAAATATGATGCTCTCCATTAAATATCTTTTTTTTTACATCTCTGTAACAGATTATTGTTAGTTAGCTTATTCTTCAACTTCATGATAATCGAGATAAAATTAGTAGAAATGGTCTCATTACTCGTAAGTAAAAGGAGAAAAAATGGAATAAACTATGCTAAAGCGATAGTCAGATCTTTTAAAAGCTGATTGCTATGTGATTGAAATTCCTTTGTTTTGCCAGGAGTTGACACATGTCCATATGAGAAAAGCAAATCTGAAACTAATAACAAGGAATATCTCAGAAACGGTCGGCTCTACAAGAAAAATGTATACGACAAATGCTGTGTTTTAACGAGCTCTACATTTTTTGTGTAGTAAGTTTTTGTACATCTCTTACTGTTTACCAGTTATCCAAAACTCAGCGAAATTCATCCAGAATAAAGAAGTTTTCAGAGGTTATTCCCAGAGCCATTTTTCAGAAAATCAAAAGTTTCGAAAATTGTTCCATATAAAGGAGGTGGGAGTGGGGGATTTTCTTGAAAATCTTCGGTGTCGCACCCTTGGAAGATACTAAATACCAAGTTTGGTATTTAACGTTTTTGTTTTCGTTTTTGAGCTATCCAATCCCCAGACACAGAGTCATCCTCCATGGTTTAATGTAAATGGAGTTTTATTTATGGATCTTCAACTGCTGTGGTTCTCAGCGTCCCATTCTATACTGTGCGTGAAAGACTGCTTAATTTTACTCAGAGGCCTCTTTTATAAAGCTTGAGGTTCTTTTACATGCCGTAAATCTACGACATGGGACCAACAGCTTTACTTCCCTTCCGAAGGAAGCCACACTAATGGTTTTTACGCCTGAAAAAATCTATCGTCCTCAGTCGGGTTTGAATCCGCGACCTTGGGTGTAACGTTACCATATACCCAAGGTTCAAACCCGGCGGAGGACGTAAAAATCCTTTCAATATAGAATGGGACACTGAGATCCAAAGTAATTAAAGAGCGTCCATAAATACAACTCCATTTGATTTACAAAGACCTTTTGCTAATTTTTTTATTCAGAGGATCTCAAAACGTGTATTTCCGGTGAAATTTCGGTATCGAATTTTTTGTTGCAACACAATATCTTTTCTATACTCTATGTACACGGTACGTGTAGAGTAATAATTGTGTGTAACATATCCTCTCATTTCTGCCCATTACTGCCCGACTTATGTCTATACATTAAATCGGGATTATGAATAATCCTTCACTTGGCGCGCCTAAGTAACAGTTTAGGTTGAAAATCAATTAATAGTCGTTATGACTGGCGTTTAAATCAAGACACTTTCTGAACTTTTTGTGACCGCTGACCACGGTGTGAGGTGGCCGTTTAAGATTAACACAGCTTTTATGGGAAAATGCATGGGTTATACAGAAAACTGAGATGGCAACTAAGTGAACGCAGATTTAACTCAGGTTTGCAGAAAACAAAAAATGTCAGAGAAACTAGTGCAATTAACGAGAAGTACATGCCAGCTCGGTCATAACGGTCAAGTATTCAAGACTTACTTGAAGAAGTGCATTTCTGATTACTTTGTAGAAAAGCTTCACAATTTGTGGGTTTAATAACTGTAGCCCAAAGAATAATAAAGTATACATAATATATCTCCTCATTTCTCGAAGACATGTACAAGAGATGGCATCATACGATGGTGCATTTTTTTTTTTTTTTTTTTTTTTTTAAGTTTAACGTCCTTTAAGCTGGTTTGGTCATATCGGACGATAAATGAAATTGATGATATGATGCTCAAATGATCTCGGGGACCATGGAGCTTAAAGATAATCGACATTTGTCTTCTCAGGATAAGGGAAAACCCCGAAAAAATATCTTATCCGGGTAACTCACCCTAAGCGAGATTCGAACTCACGACCTTTTGAGTGTATGCAGACACGCTACCACCACATTACCCAGGCGGGCTATAAACTATTGTATGCCATCTATCTAGGACGACGCCACTTCAGTGGCACTACGTTTTATGAACTGGCTGACACAAAAATTGCAAAATTTTACAAACGAAATGTTTATCTGGAATTTTCTGGGAATAGCCTCAGAAGACCTCTTTATCCTGGATGACTTTTGTATAGATAACTGATAAACCATAAAATAGAGAAACATTTACCACATGAAAAATGTAGATCTCGTAAAAACACAATTTGTTATATACATTTTATTGGCGCAACTAACCGTTTCCAAAATACTTATTATTATTGTTTTTAATTTTAAGTTACTTATACTTTTCTCAAACGGCAGATCATCTTTCGTTTCATCTCTCTTTTGTTTTACTCCTGGCAAGCAAAGAAAACGGAATTTTAAATGTTTCACACAGCGACCAGCTTTTAAAAAGATTTGACTATCGCTTTAGCTTAGTGTATTTCCCTTCTACTTACAAAGAAGCAAGAAATAATACCAATGATGCTAATGTTTACCTTGATTATGATGTAGATAAAACAATAATCTATAGTAAGATAAGTTTGCTTGTAAAGCAGCTAGAGAGAGAGAGAGAGAGAGAGAGAGAGAGAGAGAGAGTGAGTCATCTGAATGAATACATTATTACCATTTCCTAGTTGTACAGAATTACACGAAATTCAATATATTAAAGAGGATTTTAAGGTTCAGTCTCAGAAACTACAAGATGTATATTATATTTATAAGCAAACATCTTGAATGTTCTCTTATTGTGATCTCTCTCTCTCTCTCTCTCTCTCTCTCTCTCTCTCTCTCTCTCTCTCTCTCGGGTCCGCATAGCTTGTATTTCCGGTGAACTTCAGTTATCCAAGTTTTGGATGAAATATCGTACTTTCTCTATCTGCTATACTAGATGGAAGATACATTCACATGATTTTCTACCCACTCCTTTACAAATCTTCATGTCAATCGAGATAAACTTTTATACCAAATTCTCATCACATATTTCTCAAAGGACAACATATTTGAAGCCGTCATCAAATCCTCAAAATGCACGTCAATATATGTTGACTATGTAATTTCACTCCTTTCATTACTACGCAAAACAAATGAAAGGTCTCTTAGCACTTAAAAAGTGTGAGATAAAGGCATTGAAAAACTCAAAGCAAATTTTTATCGGAAATGGATGGCATCAAAATGTATCTGATATAAATGATATAATGATAGCTACACTTTCGTGTAATAAGTTTTGGACTAAGTAAGTATATAAATATATCAAAATCTATTCAGAACGAAGAGAACTTCTCAGGCTATATATTTGTTATTAGTACGCAAATGTCTTAAAATTTTGCTCCCCTGCCTGTCGTAGGTAAATGGGCTAAAGAACATTGTTTCGGCATTTAATCATCTTATTTAAGAGAGGGGATTGCTAATTTACAATATTTTATTTGTCATGAACGTTGATTTTGTGGTATTTACGAAACATAGAATTGTCGTGAAATTGCCAATTTTTACAGTCTTGTCATTTTTCGATTTTTTCAGTGCAAAGTTTGCAAAACGTCTGTTTTTCAAATGTAACGTAACGCAGCTTCACTGGCTGTTTCCACGTCACTGTGCCCTGAAGAAAACTAAGTGGTGTGTACTGGAGTAGCATGGACAGCGGTGTTCCCAAAGGATGCCTTGTGTTGGACAAGTTTTCAAGACTTGTTAGAAATGTTTCAACGTGTTATATAACAAACCCCTCTAACACAAATACCCACTTTCTGTCTGCCGGCCGGCGCCAACTGGTTCCTGTCATGTGGATGTCAGAGATGGCCATGATCACTCGTGTGTGACATCGACCATCCACACACTGATCGAGATGTCCTGGTGGTGAGATCCGCCTCTCAGATGCTATGCTATAGAAAAGCCAACTTTAGATGTGACAGATTTTAATGGAATAATTAAAATATACCTGTGCACTAAAAATTAGCCCATCTCTTAAAGCAGTAAATTACGAGTGTAATTTTTAATTTAAAGCACAAAGCTAGCTTCAAATTGGCAAGCAATGCTTCAAAATCCTCCGATGCCTTCATCGCTAGGTTCATTTATATAACTAGGGATAGGTAAAAGTAAGAAAAGAGTATACGCTAATTAAATAAAATATGAAGCATGCAAATAAGTCCTAATCTAATATGTTACAAATTAATAACCCATAACATTGTACCCACTTCTCAACTTCTATGGTTTGTCCGTAAATATGCAAGAACTAAGGCTTTTTTACGGCCTTGTGGGCAGTCCGTAAATAAAACTCCATTTACATTTACATTAAACTACGGAGGGTGACTGTGTGTCTGGGGATTGCTTAGCTCATAACGAAAATGTCTTTATTGACTTAAAAATGTGTACAAATGAAGTCTTTGATTCACTGTTAAAAACAATTCACCCAACGCTTCGAGGCGTAGACAATTCACGCCCTTTTCCACTGCGCGGTAACACTCCTAACAATCTAACTCACAAAACGCACTACGTACCCTCTGGGTTGCAATTCTTCCTCCTTTTGTAGCTAGAGAAGGACGTTACAGAACTTTCTGGAGGCTTGTTGAAACCACTGGGCGATTCTTGCACGTGTCGTGTTCTAAAGCATCGGTTATGTCGCGCCGCATTTCCTGATTTTAGCGTTTCAAGGTCTCCAATTCCGCAAGCTCGCATGCCAAAGCGAACTTGAGAGCGGCCGCAAAAAAACACTGTCCCAATATTGTAACATAAGAAAGATTACAGGCTGTATTTACCGCACTAAATGGCATACAGAGCTAGAACTTATCTTTGTCTTTTTTCATTATGATCATGGTTTCATTTTCATTGCGCCGTTCCAATAAATGCACATTGTGTGGATTGCACCACTACTGGATCAGAGATAAGTGTTTGCGGACATTCAGTAATGAACAACTTTCTTACGTAAAATAGCTTACGCGTTCTGTTGCTGCGGCATGTGTTTTATATTTATGTGACATAGAAATATGATGCTATGAAGTGTAAAATATGCACTAGAAATCTATGTATATCCCAGTGGTGTACTAAACTTTTAAAACGTATTTATTGTACACGAGGAAGAATTTGAGTATATGTGTGACAGAAAGCAGTTCCACCAACCTTCTTTAACTCTTAAAACTAAATGTTTGATGCATTCTAAATTTGATATCATGACAAAATAATTACGTTTTGTTAGACAGGGAAAGTTTTGCGAATTTCCTTTCAGGAGGTTATATAGAGTGCGTTGGAACACTTTCCTCTGTATGTTCAAATATGATTGTGGTAGACAATCTGGGCGGATTTTATCCGGATTCTCTGGTTTCCCCGCCATTCTTTCCACCAATTGTTCTATCATCTTCTCTATCGTCCACTTCGCCTTCATTTCATTTTCCTCACCCTCCTACCAGGCATCGAACTAATCACCCATCCTGGCTACTTTCTCTGATTTATAGCCTCTATGGTGGATAAATAGCGGAAGAACAAGAAGAAGCAGAGTATTTGGATCTACTGCAAACCTTGGTCATATGTGTATTAACAGAGTCAACAAATCCGCTCCCGTTCTGTTAGCTGGAGAGATCGTACTCTGCGTCGCTCACCCCTCTCTTTCTCTGTGCGTATGTGTAGGGCACATGAGATGCAACATTTTAACAATCGATAGTAAATCTGCGGTCGGTAAATAAAGAATTAAAAGCAAATAAAAGGGTTGACAGTACAAAAACTTGCACCTCTTCCTTATGTTCGCATTGCAATCAAAACTGTAGTGTTTGTCATGATAATCGGTTCAGGCACTGAATAATATTATAGGTAAATTTGACCGGTTGCATTTGTGCTTCAGGCGAATCGTGATAAAACCTTCCAGAAGTAGTTCCATTGCACATTTCGATGTTGGTACAAGGAGGCTGAAGTGACAGTCAAGATGTTTAAAAGCGGGTCGCTATATACTGGTCTTGAAATTCTAATTTCTTCGTAGGCATCAAGAAACAAAATAATTGTAATTTACCGCTTCAAAAATGTATGATAAATGAAATAGGAACGGATTTCTTGAAAATGAGTAATGCCACAATAGTGGCAAGTATAATTTATGTGTATTAAGTATGGCCACACTTTTGTAGTAAGTTTGTCTCTGTCTCTTATGGTTTGCCAGCTACACAAAAGTACGTGTATTGAACAGGACTTAAGGTTATTCCCAAACAATAATATGTACATTTTAACAAATTCTAAATATCTTAAATATTTGTTGCTTGTTCAAAACAATTTGGGCAGCTTTTGATGAAATGAAAAATAACAAAACCGCTCCTGCTATGAAGGATAGTTTCTGATGGGCGATATTCTATCTAGAAACTCTTTCTGACGCAGTATGGAATATACGAAATATATAATTTGGTATTTATCTGGCATTTGTATCAGTATTTCCCATACACGTATCCATTTTTACTTTCTTTACATAGTTCATAGGTAGAAAAGATATTACATTCTACCCAAAAATTATATACCAAGATTTCATCGGAAGTACACTTTAGGATTCCCAAAATAAATAAATAAAAGGAGTTTTAGAAAATGCCATATACACATTTATTAAAGAGTTGACCACTTAGGAGGAGGTATTAAATGTTGTTGGTTTCAGTTTTAAACTATAACTTCACAAACGGGATGACCTTGCATTTCATCTCACTTTGGTTTTACTGGCAATGCAAAGCGAAGGAACTTCATTTGTTTCACATAGCTACCAGCTTTTAAAATATTTGACTATCGCTCAATTTTTATTAATGTTTATCTCAATTAGAATTATACAAATAAAAACATTATCTTTTTCAAGAATAGTTTGTTTGCAGAACAGGTAGAGAAAGTCATGTGAATGGAACATCAGATTTTTTTAATAAAAATGAGTAACATTTTCAAGGTGTCTCAAAACGTGCATTTCAAAACATGTAGTGATTTCAAACGTGAAATGTTTATTGGAATACAGTACTTCCCCTACTTACTATAGGTTAGCGGTAGAGACGATAAAAATTCGTACTGATTGCGTTGCTTTAACACCGTTGCACACGATAACGTGAAACTAGGCAGGGAAATCTAAAGTGTTCCATTCATATGACTTTCTGTACATCGCTGTAACAAATTATTGTTAAAAAGCATATTGTTCTATCTACTTTATGATGATCGAGATAAACATTAGCAGAAATTGCCTTAATTACTTGCTTCCTTATAAGTAGAAGGTAAATAAGGGGATACACTAGCTAAAACAAATAACTGGAAATATCTCAGCGATCAATTCCACGAAAAACACGTATATGACATAAATAGTGTGTTTTAACGAGATCTACATTTTTTTTTTTTTTTTTTTTTTTTTTTTTTTTTTTTTTTTTTATGTAGGCAGTAAGTTTTTGTTTATCTCTAACGGTTTACCAGTTATGCCAAATTTATAAAGAATTAAGAGGCCTTTAGAGGCTATTCCTAAAAAATTCAAAATATGTATTTTATTTCTCATCTAAATATCTTAAATATACGGCATTTTAATCAAAATCGTCAGAGCCAATTTTTGAGAAAATCAAAATTTTCGAAATTTGTTCCATCTAAAGGGTAGTTTGAGGTGGGAGGATTTTTTTCTTCAAAATCTTTGTGTCGCGTCCCTGGAAGATACTAAACTTAAATACCAATTTTGGTATGTAACGGTATTTTCGTTTTTGAGTTATCGTGTTCACAGACCCAATGACACACATATATACGGACCTTTTTCTAAAAATGCTCTTTTTTTGGTACAGGAGGCCAAAACTTCTATTTTTGGTGAAATTTCGGTATCGAATTTTGGGTGGAATGCACTACCTTCTCTCTACACTATTTAATAGTACGTGTAGAGAAAGTAAAAATGGGCTGTAAGTTTGGCGTGTGACATGCAGAATGGAGCTGTGTTAGAACATAACACACCGTAATAAATACAGGATATGGGGAAGACCAAAAGGAGTGAAGAGCTATGTCGTTCCCAATAAATTAATTTCAAATAATAAACTAACATTAACTATAAGGCGTGAAGAAACACAATATGTTGTGGCATGAATGTAACTCTGCCTTCTCTTAAATCGACTGAAATAAAAGCGAATGCCTATACAAAGCAAAGTTCATCACAACAGCGGCTTGTATTTAAAGTAAAGAAAAAATAACCGTATGGTTGAGTCATGGTTTAGGGTGCAATATCCTCATCAAGTCCTCTGTCCCCTGAAGGTTATTGATGGAAGTTTAAATATACACAAGTATGTAGAAATATATGTCAGGCTACTTCACAAAGACTTCATTTTTCGGCAGGGTATTGCCCCCTGCGAGGCATGTCAGATATCAACAGAGCTACGTTAATCACAGTCGTCACAAGTGAATACCGGCGAAAATACCTTTGTGTGTCATTTTTTACTTTCTCTACCTGTTAGGAAGAGGACGCATTTCATACCACCGAAAGATTTTATATAGATTTTCATTCGAAAATACATGTTTTGACGTCCAATGATCCTTCAAAAGTATTTTTAAAAAAAAATCTGACGTGTTTCAGTCACATATTTTCTCTAGTTGTTTCGCAAACAAACTTTTCTTACAAACTATTATTCTATTATCTACATCATGTCAATCGAGGTAAACATTGGCAGAATTTATAATAGTGCTTGCTTCTTTTTAAGCAGAAAGGGAATAAGGGAATACACTAGGCTAAAGCGATAGTCGAATCCTTTAAAAGCCGGTTGCTATGTGAAACAATTGAAATTCCGTTCTCTTTGTTTGCCATGAGTAAACCAAATGGAGCCCTAAAGAAAGATGACCTACCGTTTGAGAAAAGTAAAAATAGCGTAAAATTAGAGCCAATAACACGGAAACACACACACACACACACACACACACATACATATATACACACACAGAAAAGTATACGACATAAATTATGTGTTTTAAGAATCTACACTTCTTGTGTAAATTGTTTTTGTCTAGTTCTTATGGTTTACCATTTAAACAAAAGCTATACAAAAGCTATCCAGAATGATGAAGTCTTCTAAGGTTATTTCCAGAAAATTCGTTTGCCATGAAAATATATTAAACATATGCTATTTTAAACAAAATATTTGAGAACATTTTTGAGCAATACAAGATTTTCGAAAAAAATATTCCATGTAAAGGGCGTTAGGGGTGAGCTGATTATCTTGAAAATCATTGTGTCCCACCCTTGGAAGATACTGAATTTAAATTCCGAGTTTGGTATTTAGCGACTTTTCGTTTTTGAGCTATGCTTCCCCCCCCCCCCGACACACACACACACACACACACAATCACACGGGCCCTTTTCTAAGTCATTCACATGACTTTCTCTATATTTCTGTAACAATTTATTATAATTGCAACGCTTATTCTTGTGTCTACTTCATGCTATTGAGATAAGCATTAGCAGAAATTGTCTTTATTACTTGTTTCCTTGTAAATTGAAGGGAAATAAGGGAATACACTAAGTTGAAGCGAAGGTCAAATTCTTTTAAAAGGTGGATGCCATATGGTTGAAATCCGTTTCTTTACATGGCTAGGAATTCACAAATTCCCGTATGGGAAAAGTTTTAAAACAGTAACTAATAACAAGGAATCTCTCGGAAATGTATATGGCATACATTGTGTTTTAACGAGATGTGCGTTTTTTATTTAGTAATTTTGTCTTAGCTCCCATGGTTTACCAATTAGGCAAAATTGAGAAAAACTCATTCAGAATAAAGAAGTCTTCAGAAGCTTTTCACAGACATATTCAAGATACACATTTTATTTCTCGTGTTAATGCATTTAATATGCAGTTTTTAATCAAAATCGTTATAATTACTTTTGAGAAAATCAACATTTTGATTTTTTCGAGGTAAAGGGTAGTTTGGGGTGAGGGATTTTTCTCAAAAACTTGGAGGATACTAATTTTAACACACACACACTCACGGATCTTTTGCTAATTTTTTTTTTTTTATACAAGGGATCCTAAAACGTCTATCTACGCTGAAATCTCGGTATCGAATTATTGAGTGGAGTGCAATACCTTTTCTATGAACATGTACTATGTAGACAAAGTAAAAATGCTTTTTTGGGCCTCGGGGACCTCAAAACATTTTCCGGTGAAATCTCGACATCGAATTTTTGGGTGAAATACAATTGACCTTCTCTGGCTGCTATGTGCATATCTACATACGTGCTAGAGAGAATAAAAATGGCCACGTATGTGTGAACAGCATAACAGAAAAACGAGAAGTGGGCATTTAAGTTTAGCATCTTTCAAATATGCGACATAAAGATTTTCAAGAGCTTTCCCTGCCACAAACTTCGTTTGACCTTGGCAGATTTGCTTTAAGTTTTACTTCTAAGCCTGTCTCCAACGATTGCGATTTAAATGGTCATACAGTTAATATAATCACATGTCACATAAATGTAAATAGCATGTATAGAAGGAACGACAAATAATTTGTACACTTGTCTGGCAGGATGACGTTTCTCGCCAGATACCCCAAGGGTTTCCTTTCATAAAGAAGCTGCAATAAAGAATAAAGAACTAAATGAGTTTATGGCCTTGTGTGCTCTAAGTCTTTATATGCAGCAGGTACAACCGTTTGCAAGTAATTAAGTTTCAATAATGGGTTTTAATGCCCAATGCCAAGTGCGCCGCACAATGAAATAAAATAAATTAAAAAACAAAAAAAATCTCCATTCATATGACCTTCCCCACAAACTATTGTTGCAAAAGATTACTCCTTTATCTACATCCTGGTAATCAAGATAAACATTAGCAGAAATGTTGAATTGCTTGCTTCTATGTATAAGGGAAATAAGACAATGCATTGGCCTACAGTGATAATAAAATATTTTTATTAAAGCCGATCGCTATGTGAAACAAAATATGACCTCCCGGTTGAGAAAAGTTTAAGTAGCTTAAAATTGAAAACAATAACAAGGATGCGTAGGGTGCTTCTGCTGAAGAGCAACTAAAGCACTCATGGAATCACTGAAGATGACGTAGGAGTGCTGCTCATTGGTTCGAAGAATGTATTCCATAGCTAATTTAATGGCTAGTAATTCACACGAGAAGATGGAGATATATTTGGGTAGACTGTACAACATTGTGTGTTTGGGAAAGCATACGCACAACCACAACTGTTGCTATATTTTGATCCGTCTGTATAGATGTGTTGATAATCGTGGTAGCTTGAACATATTTCGTTAAACAGTCTGAGGTAGGTAAACTTGTCAGTCGTCTCTTTGCGGTATCTCGCTAAACAGATATTTCTACTGGGAGTTTTGGATCTCCAAGGGATGATATCTGCGTCATAGGAGTAAGGAATCAACGGTGGAAGCGTCAAATTGTAGTCTCTGAGGGTGACAAATAGTGTTTTAACGTCTATTTGCCAGATATGCAAAACTCATCTAGAATGAAGAAGTCTTCAGAGGCTATTCCCAGAAAAATTAAGCGATATATTTTAATTGTCATGTAAATATCTTTAATATACGGCACTTTAATGAAAATCGCTCCAGCCATTAATGAGATGGAAAAATTGCCATGTAAAGGGTAGTTTGGGGTGCGGGGATTTTCTTGAAAATCTTTGTGCTGCATTCTTGGATGATAATAAACTTAAGTACCAACTGGTATTTAACGGTCTTTTAAGTTTGAGTTGTGCTATCCACGCGCGCGAGCGAACCTTTTTCTAAAAATGCTTTTTTGGATCAGTGCTTAAAACACATATTTCCGGTGAAATTTAAACATCGAATTTTTGGATGCAATATAATACCTCCTCTACCTACTATACAGTGTACGCGTAGAGAAAGTAATAATCTTTCTTTTATATAGCCATGTCATTTATTGATTATAGGACATACATTTTCTCTGTATTTTTTCCGTTAATGTTTGTTAAAAAGATAAAAATATTTTAAAAATCATCCTTGCATATCTATTGTTTTTTTGGCTTTTTATTGCTTAAAATCAGTAATCTAAAACTCCCTCAACCAGGCACAGAACTTTTTAAGTGTATAAGCCAAAGCGAAAGAAAATTGGTTGAACTACCATTGTTCTTTACGCCATGATTTCACAGATAGCACAACTTACGCATCAGTTCAGTCTGTTGGCATATGCCAATTATAACACCACCGCTCTGTGATCATGGTGATTATTATGGGTATTTGAATATTTAATACGAATTGATATTTTAATAATGTATTTTAACTATTATTCAATGATGAGATGTACGAGAAAGAACTTGTCGAAAAAATACTCCAGGAAAATTCAATCAAAAGTTGCTTAATTAAATCGTACAATATACCTTCTATGTATTGCTGATATTTGGATATAGTTAACATGAAACCAACTGTTTAAGAATTCCTATTTCCGCTCATAAAAAAAATATATCAGATTTTCAAATTTTTGGCCTTCTGAAGCAAGTCACGTGGAACATTAACAAGAATTATCGAAACTAGGCTCAAAATTTAAACGAGTGAAACTTCAATTCGAGATAGCTGTCTTATGCAATGGTAAATTACCTATAATATCAGGTAAACACAAATTTTAAAAGTATACCTTTTGAATATCTTTGTGGATTTCCCGAGTTTTTCGCTAAATGTTATTATGCAATTCGTGAAACAGATATCAGAAAAATATTTAGAAATATTTAATGGGACATAAGAAATGAGTTAATAAAAATGGTGAATTACAACAACAGTTGCAATCTTGCTTATATTTAAGTCGCCTTTTTTAAATTCTCGCAGTAGAATTTGAAGTTGAAGGTGAGTTCATCAATACTTGTAAAATATTAATGTTACTTACATTCCCAATGTCTCAGAATTGATTGCATTCACGATTTTGAGATAGTGCATCTGAAAAGATTCAAAGGTCCAAACTTCTTAAGCAGTCAACTCAAAACCACCACGTGAAAATTGTATATCTGCGTTTGAGTCTTGTCACAACTTTATAGACATACGCTTTGAATTTGTAATTTGCATTTTATAATACAAAGTTTAATTTTAGGGTTTAGGAACATTTTGATTCTTATATTTTATAACTATTGGGATATTTTAAGAAATAGTCTTAGATTCTACATAAAAAGTATCAAATACCTTCCTAATTTATTAAAGTTTTATGGTAATATTCGATAATAATTTAAAATCACAATTATTTGTGATAAAAAGTTCATAAACTCTGAATGAAAACTGCACCAATGGAATGTTATTAACCCTGCCGGATGCTGAAAAATATTAGACAAACACCTAGTATTTTAAAGCAGAATATTTGCCCGCGATAAAAGCATAATAAAGACCTAGGTATGAAGGTAATGAAACTTCAAGAAAGCCGATTGCTTTCTCTAGCATCTAGCAATAGCAGGTAGAGAAAGTGCTATAATCCACCTAAAATTGATAGAGATTTCACCGGAAATACATGGTTTGAGGTACACTGAATCAAAAAAAAAAAAAAAAGAATAAGTTGTTTTCTTTTAAACTCTCGGAGTGTTTTTAACTGGGCATTTTTCCAAGGATGCTAAACGGAAATTTTGAATAAAATGCGTCATCCTAAATTACCGTTGACATGGAAAACTTTTCGATTTTGTTGATTTTCACAAAATTGATTCTTAACAATTTTGATTAAAATGCCAAGTTTTATATTTGCATGATTCATAAAATGCACACCTTGGATTTTCAGTAAATTGTGCGTATTTGACAAAGTTTTATTTTTTCTACTATTTATCTCTATACTAACTAGACGAGGAAGTATTACATTCCATCCCAAAATTCGATACCCAGATTACACCGAAAATATTTATTTTTGAAGCTCCCTAAATTCAAAAAATATTTTTTGAGAAAAGGTCCGCGCGTGTGTGCGTCTTGTATCTGTTAGAGCACACAGCTCAAAAGCGAAAATTCGGCTAAGAACCAAATTTGATTTTTAAGTATCTTCAAGAAAATCACTCCGCTCCAAACTACTGTTTACATGAAAGATTTTATTTTTTATTTTGTTAAAAATGATTTGTATTAAATGGCTTCATGATTAAGGTATCTGCACACAAAATGGATAAATTTGAATTTACTTGGAATATCCTTTAAGGTCTCCTTCACTGTAAAAGATTTTTGTATGAACATAATAGATTGACAAAATCTTACTAAATAGAAACAATCAAAGTAATGTATATCTCTTTAAAGCATAGAACTTATCTGGAAAAAAATTCTGACGTTTAATATATCCTATATACCTTCAACGAAGCGTGTAAATGTGTTAGTATATTTTTATTTTGACCGTTTCGTCCATGACCGTGATAGTAGGAACTGGCCTGTCCAGTCGGCGCGTAAAATTCCAACAAATCGGAACTCATCTCTGCATTTTAATCGTTTTTTTTTTTTTTTATCATACCCACGTGCTACCGTTTTTCTAAATTTATTCGCACACACGTGCATTTGTTTTCTATCTGAATATCAGAGTGCAGAGATATTCCCGTACATAAAAGCGGAAGTTCCGATAGACATATTAATTGCAATAATGTTTTACAAAGCCAAAATAAAAGAATGTAGCAATACAAAGAGATGCTTGTTTATTTTAAGCCACAATAATATAATGTAGCAGTACAAAGAGATCTGAAATTTATGATATGGACATCAAGTCGCAGTGATTTCGTTGCTAACATAATTCAAATTAAATGGGATTTTAGGAATATATGATTTGTGTCCACATAGGCTAACAATTGTTATTTTATTCACGAAATAGTCTTATTAAATAAACCTCGAGCTCAATTTTTCCCTAGATAAATTGGAGCTCTCGTTATATTACTTCTGATAAATAAGAAGTAGATGGAAAAATACAGTTTATCCTATCTAGTATATATAAAAGAATGAACAGAGAAAATAGTATGAGTGCAGCACATCAGAATTTTATTTCCAGGGATGATTATAGGGAACCTCTTGACATTTGTGATAGCTGAGTTTTAGTTGTAACATAATACTTCTTCCTTAGTTAAGATGTAGAGAAAGTACCTCATTTATGAACATAAACACTTGGATGAGAATTAGTTTTGATGGAGGTGTAAGTAAAGCCTGACAAATGCTAGGAGAACATTGCATTTGCATTTGAACGAAGAAGTTCTATTATCTGAGAGCTGCCAGTTGTGTTGAGAATGAACAGATACACAAAAAGATGTCTCTAATACCACGCTAATCCCAGAACGGAAGTGTCAACGCCCGCTGTCTAACAAGCAACACTTTATTGTGAACCACCCTCCTTAGGTACTTGCGTGCAAATGTTTCTTTTGTGTCATGGCATTATTTATTGTGGTGCTTTATACCTTTGTGACTGTGCTTGGGAATGAAGGAATGAATTCTATACAATTTCCAAACCACTAAATAATGTGTGGAAGCGATATGCCAAATATGATATTAAAGTTTAGGAACTTCGAGGGATGGGAAGATTAAAAAAAAAAAAAAAAAAAAATATCTCCACCTAATATCTTTACATGCAAACATTTTAGAATATGTTTATTTTCTCAAAAATGTCTTAACTTTTTTGACCAAAATACCATGCTTAAGAGATTTTAAAACAAATAAAATGTATATCTTGAATTTCTGGGAAACGCATCTGAAGTCCTCTTCATTCTGAGTGACTTTTAGTAAACCGTAACAGATAGACAAAAACTTACTATACGAAAAATGTAGATCTCGTCAAAGTACACAACTCATGTAAATACTTTTATATATAGTTAACCATTTCCGAGATATTTCTGGGCATTAATTTCAATTTTCCAATATTTATACATTTCTTAAATGGGAAGTTGTTAATCGTTTCTGTTTTACGTGGTCCAGCAAAGAGAACGGGATTTCAATATGATAACATAGCGAACAACTCTTGTAAGATTTTACTATCTTAAACCTAGTGTTCCCCTATTCAATTTGACTAAGAATAACTTGTAGGATGGCAGAGAAAGTCACGTAAAACTAAATTGAGTTTATTTATTTATTCCAAGTTATTGCAAATGAACATGTCTAGCACTGCATTGTCTCTATACCAGTTATACCAGCTGGCCCACAGCGCCGTATTTCACGTTTGCAAATAAACGATAAAGAAGATGCAGCATTCAACAGGGCAATTGGAAGCAAACGCGGAACTTCAGTCGCCTAGCAACCAGCTTTTGACTATCACTTTAACCTATGGTACTCCCTTACTTCGCTTCTACTTACAAAAGCAAGTAATAAGACTGTTTCAATTAGCATGAAATAGATAGAAGCTTAAGCTTTTTAACAATACTTTTTTGCAAATATTTAGAGAAAGTCATGTGAATGGAATACATCAGATTCTTTTTAGAGAGTAAATTCACCTACCAGTATCCACCAAAACTAGTTCTGTAATTCTGTATAAGCTGTTCTTATTAATATTAGTGATTAAATCCACTGTAGGGTAAACAAAAACATTAAGACACCGTAACAAAAATTATGCTTATGAGTGCATAAATGTGTTTTAAAGAGATCTATGTTTTTATATAGTAAGTTTTTGTCTATCTTTTACGGTTTTTCAGTTATGCAAAATTCATCTAAACTCATCTAGAATAAAGAGGTCTTCAGAGTCCATTCCCAGAAAATTCCAAATGTGCATTTTATTTGTAGTGTAAATATCTTTAATATACGGTATTTTAATAAAAATCGGTAGACCAATTTTTGAGAAAAACAAAATTTTCAAAAAAGATTCTACGTAAAGATTAGTTTGTGGTGGGGGAATTGTCTTGAAAATCCTCGTGTCGTATTCTTGGAACATACTAAACACAAATACCAAGTTCGGTATTTAACGGTCGTTTCGAATTTGAGCTATGCTGCCCACATGCATATATATATGGAACTTTTTCTAGGAATACTTTTTTCGGACTCAGAGGATCTCAAACATATTTCCCGTCAAATCTCGACATCGAGTTTTTGAGTGGAGTACAATACCTTTTCTAGCTATTATGTACCTACAATGTACATACGGATTCAGGTGGTCTCAAAACATGTATTTCCGATGAAATCTCGGTATCGAATTTTTGGATGCAATACAATTAGCTTTTCTATATACTATGGCATAGTACGTGTAGAGAAAGTAAAAATCTGATGTGTTCCATTCACATGACTTTCTTTAGCTATTCCACAAACTTTCCTTACAAAAAGACTATTCTTCTGTCTACATTATGCCAATTAAGATAAATATTAGCAAAAATTGTATTATTACTTGATTCCTTGTAAGTAGAGGTGTCATAACTATCCTAAGACGATAGTCTTATCTTTTAAAAGCTGGTGGCTATTTGAAACAATTGGAATTTGGTTCTCTTTTGCATTCGCGGAAGTAAACAAAAAAGTTACCTAACGAAAATTGACTTCCCACTTGAGAAAAGCTTAAATAGTTCAAAACTGAAACCAGTAGAAGGAATATATCGGAAACGGTTAACTCAACAAAATATTTATGTGGCATAAATTGTATATTTTATTGAAATCCATATTTTTGTGTGGTTAGTTTTTGTCTCTCATACGGCTTACGAGTTAAACACAAGTCATTAAGAATGGAGGGGTCTTCAGAGGATTTTCCCAGAAAATGTAAGATATACATTTCCTTATAAAAATCGTTAGAGCAATTTTTGAAAAACAAAACTTTGGAAAAATCTTCCAAGTAAAGAGTAGATGGGGGTGGAGAATTTTCCTTAAAATCTTCATGACGCCTCCTTGGCAGATACTGAACCTAAATACTATATTTTTAGTTTTTACTTATTCTGTTCACACACACACACACACACACACACACACACACACACAGAAGCACAACCACGGACCTTTTTCAAAAAATAGTATTTTTATATTCAAGGTGCCCCAAATCATATATTTCTATAGAAATCTCGTTATCGAATATTTGGGTGGAATGTAATACCTTCTCTAGCTATGTACATTGTACATACGTGCTAGAGAAAATAAAATGTCAGTTCAATCTGTTATATCAATGCGACAATGCCCCTTCTCAGCAGAATTAACGACTTTACATATAACCTCCGATATGACCAAGAATGTAAAATAACGTTAAGCAAAGATATTCCATAAGCCTTTACAGTTAAGTAGCATTTAACTGTAAAAACAGATCACCAATTATACTAATTTTATTTCCCTTCACCTCATATTTTCACATAGTAAACTTGAGAGACAGAAAGTAATCAGGCCGTTAATAAACAGCGCAGAGAACGCGATTTGTCATTCCCCTTATGGGGTGGTTTCTTTTGAGACGTTGCGTTTGCTTTATTTGTCTCACTTATAAGTTATGACTTCATCCATAGCAGAACAATTACTGTCTAGGCGCATGCAATGTAACATTGCACTCGTTGGCAATGAAGCTGTTTGCGTTTGTCACTTCTCAAGACATGTAATTATATCTCAAGATTAAAGATAGTCATGCTCGGGATTTATTAAGCCCACTACCAAAGGAATGGAAATTAAACCGGTAGAAAATAAAGGTAGATTAGTGCGCGTGCAGCAGACTGTAAATTATGCTTCTCAAAATACTTTCTGCTCTTCGAGCTTAATTTATTTTGCATTCTGTATTAGTATAGTAGGTAAAAAAAAGTATTGCATTCGACATCGATGTTAAATGCTCAATTTGAGGTCACTGTATCCAGAAAACCACTTAAAAATGTGTGTAGGCTTATGTTAGAAAAGTACCAATCTTGCCATTTATATTGTAGAAAAAGTATAGCATTACGCCCAAAAGTTCGATACTGGATTTCACTGGAAATGCACATTTTAGGATCTCCTATATATATATAAAAATGTCGTGTGTGTTTTTGAGCAACATAACTCGAAGACAATTTCGGTTAAACACCAAACTTTATAATTAAGCTTAGCATCTTCCAAAGATGCAACACTAAGAATATTCAAGAAATACCCCCCCCCACCTCAAATTACCCTTTAAGTAGAAAAATTTTCTCAAAAATGGCTCAAACGATTTTGATTAAAATACGTATATTAAAGATACTTATATAATGGATAAAGAATATATCTTGAATTTCCTGGAAGTAACCACGAAGATATCTTTAATTGGATTACTTTTGTATAACTGGTAAACTGTAAGAGATAGACTAAACCTTACAGTACAAAAAATGTCAAAATGGAAATGGCGTGTTATTTATGGACGCTCTTTAACTGCTGTGGTTCTCAGCGTCCCATTCTATATTGGGCGTGAAAGACCGTTTAATTTTGCTCAGAGGCCTCTCTTATCAGGCTTGAGGTTCTTTTACGTGCCGTAAATCTACGACACGGGACCAACGGCTTTACTTCCCTTCCGAAGGAAGCCATGCTAAGGATTTTTACACCCAGGCAATGATCATGAACTTCGCCCGCATCTAAACTACAAAAGGTGAAGGGCTGAGAATATCGGCCATAGATAGTTTCATTTTCCCCCTCAGTAATGGGGTTTCCAGGAAATATTGAAGAGATAAAATGTCTCAATTTTGTAGTTTCTCTTGTTTAATATGTTTTAACACCGACGTATGCAAGGAATTAAATATTAATAAATCATTCTAATTTGTGAATAATATATGTCCAGACATGAGTATTTTTATTTTCGATTTTATTTTTACTAAACAAATCCTAGCTCGATCTGCAATATCAGTGTGACAATGACCGCGTGTAAAACAAAAGCTCGAATAAATACCAACTCCTGTTAAATTCTGCATCTTTTAAGAATTCGATATGGAATATTTTCTAGAAAATCTTGCAATAGCCAAGCTAAACTTCGCTTATAAAATGTTTCGTTGTTTTATTTTATCGAAAATGACTAACGATTTATTCAAAATACCAAATGCTTAAGATAAATGCAGCACTAATAATATTGCACCTGAATTTCCAACAAGAAGCCTATGGTTGCGTGGTTCTTTTGGTTGGTACATTTCAGAAGTGGTTCCATTGTGGAGCGACCATGGGCTTGTTGTACGTTAGACTCTAGGAAGATAGGATGAGAGTATCCGGCGGGCGGCCGAAACCAACCGAGCCACCATGGTGGGTTCCTAACAGTTCAAGCAATTCATATCAAGGCGGGCAGCGCTAGGAGTCCGAGGTCTTAACTCCCTAGGTCCTGCTGACTCCAGCGCCACCCCGTAGCCGAGAGCTGTATTTCCATCGCATTCACCACCACGAAGAAGACTCAACACCCCAGTCTTGCCGACACTTACAGCCCTAAAAGAGACCGGTTGGAATGAAATGGAAATGAAATGAAGGGTCAAAAAGTTTGAGGTTATGAAAAAACCTTCAGCATGATCTGGTGACCTGGGAAAAGCGCATGGGTCAAAGGCTGGCCGCGGCAATCGAACCCACGACCTACCGAATGCCAAACACAGACAAAATGCCTGAGCCTCCTGGCTCGGTAGAAGGTTTTGAAAGCTTCATTATGAACAAATTTTTTAAATATAACTGGTAAATTTTAAGAGAAGAATAAAACTTACTACACAAAAATGGAGATATCATTAAAACAAACCATTTATTTCAAATTTCATTGTAAGCGAATATTTGTATGCATTGTTATTTTAATTTTCCAAGTGCTAAGGCAGCATTTGTTTGTTTCTCGTGGTGCAATGTAAAGAGTATGGAGTTTCATTAATTAGCGATCCCTTTTTACTTTCTCTATATGTACATGGTGTATGGAGAAGGTGTTGCACTCCACCCAAAAATTCGATACCCAGATTTCACCGGAAATATGTTTTAGGGTCCGCTGTATCCAAATAAAGCATTTTCAGAAAAAGGTCCGAGTGTGTGTGTGTGTGTGGTCCGTGTGTCTGTGAATACGATAATTCAAAAACGAAAAGTCGGTAAAATACCAAACTTGGTATTTAATTTTAGTATCTTCCAGGGACGCGACACGAAGATTTTATGAAAAATCCCCCCACCCCAAACTACCCTTTACATGGAACTTTTTTCGAAAATTTTGATTTTATCAGAAATGGCACTAACGATTTTGATTAAAATATTGTATATTAAAGATATTTACCTGACAAATAAAATGTATATCATGAATTTTCTGGGAATAGCTTCTGAAGCTTACTTTATTCTGGATGAAATTTGCGGAATTTTGCATAACTGTTAAACCGTAAGAGGTAGATAAAAACTTACTACACAAAAAATGTAGAGCACGTTAAAATACACAATTTATGTTACATACTTTTTTCGTGGAGCTGGTCGTTATTTAGATATTCCTTTTTTTTTTTTTTTTTTTTTTTTTTCAGCTTTAAAAAACATACTTTTCTCACACAGGATTTTGTCAACTCCTGTCCTCAGAAACAAAGGAACTTCAGTCACATAGCAACTATGACTATCACTTTAACCTATGGTACTCTCTTATTTCGTTTCTACTTTCAAGGAAGACTACTCCTGTTAATTTGTTCTCGATTGCATGAAGTAAATGGAAGCATAAGCTTTCTAACAATAATTTGTTGCAGAGATATAGAGAAAGTCATGTGAATGGAACACGTCAGCTTTTTAAACATTCGACTCGCTATAGCCTCCTATATTTCCCCTTTTACCTAGATGTTCATGAAACTATTTCAGCAAATGTTGATCTCAATTAACTTGAAGTAGATAAAAAAAAAAATAAGCGTCTTACACGAACTATGTACGATTAAGAATAATTCGCAGAAGACAAATTTAATTGTAATGGATTGAGAAAGTCATGTGATATGAAGTTTGGAACGTTATCTGTTATAAATTATGCTCTCATCAAGCCTTCAAACAACAGCTGTTGTTTTAAGCAGTTCCGTATCGCTGACCAGTTGCTCAGTAGCAAGATCTGACAGCGGAATCTCGCACTCTTACAAAAGTTCCATTATGTTAATGTGCATTGCTTCATAGTTGAATTAAAGCGTGAGTTTTTTCTTCCGCTTCACTTAACAAATTACTCGGCTTCGATTGGAAACTTTTATTGCAACGAGATACCTGGCAAAAACGTCATACTAAATGCATACACGGTTTTGACATGTTATGCTTATTATCATGTAGCGAAATTTGAAGGTTAACATGACCATATCGGAAAATGCTACCTGCAGTAAAAATTTATTATCTAGAACAGGCGTCACCAACTGGTTGGTCCTTCAGTAAAGCAGAGAGAGCAACTTTGTTGGACATTCCTGCGAATCGCCTACACTGCATTGCATGACCAACTGTACGCAAAGCAGGAGCACATAATTTCTTCTATACAGTAACATTTTGCACTTATAATACGTTATCCACCTTGCATAGTTTGACTTGACTAGGCTTGACTATCATAGTAATGGAGTCGGATTGTACCTGCGTGCCCTTATCACTGAGTTTGTTGTACAGTAGAATCCCAATACATTTTTATTGTTAAACTTAACTGTAATAATTTCTATAATCCACTATGCGGTATAAACTATAGGTAAAATGTAATTAGTGTATCTATTCAGCATATATGTAAATATCAATATGTTTTTATGATGTGCATTTCGTATGAAAGGTATTTTCAGATTTTGCAATTTATTTATGACATATAATTATCGTCCAATAAGTATTTTGCCAATCTTTTCCAAAATTTTCAACGCTTACTTTTACCACGATTATTGGAGCACTCAGAAAAAATTATACATAAAACACAATTTGGATTTAGACACCAGCATTCATGCACACAATAGCCGAATTGTGGACGCTATACTAGACACCTACGAGGAAAAGTTGGTTAGAACTTATTTCTGGACACTGAAAAGGTGTTCGATAAATTGTGGCATGATGGTCTTTACAAAATTAAATATCGCCTAAATGACATTCTTTACAGGACTTATTACATCATTTTGTCTAATCGTTATTCTCTGTAAAATGTGAATCAGTACAAATCTCTAGCTATTAATTCTGGAGTGCTTCAGGGTAGTATACCAGGACCGCCATTACACATCATTTATACGGCAGATTTTTCAGTTTCTGACTAAATTGCACATTTTGCTAACGACGTCACAGTTCTGAATAAAAGTACCTCTGAAGCAGCTGCAAGTCATCTTTAAAACTTTCGTGATGAAATAGATACATGGTGCAAACACCGGAAGGTTATAATCAATTCTAAAAAGTCCAGCATCGTAAAGTTCACTTATAAATACAATATTCAGCATCAACCTATTTCACTAAGTCAGGAGGCTATTCCAGAATCCAATTCAGTAAAATACCTTAGACTCACACTGGATCAATGATTAACATGGAAATGTCACCTTACATTCTTAAAAAAGACAATTCGTCACCGTCTACATGAACTTAAACACCTCCATTCCTCAAAATCTTCACTGTCTGTTCAGTATAAAATACTAATATACCTTTCACTGATCAGAAATGAAACATAATTTTAGAAATGTATTTCTAGAAACAACAGTACTCCTCAGCAGAACTTATAGAAGACTTCATAACTCGGTCAACCATTACAGCAACCATCTAGTTCAACAAATTCCTTCAAATTACCCACCAGATCCAGAAAACGGAAGATTAAAACTAAAAGACACCCTTATTTAAGACTTACACAACATTAATTAGATCGTAATTATGTAATGGACTGCCATTGGGCAGAACCCCGGACACATGTTTCATGTTGTTTGTTTGTAATTGCAAGTGTAATGTATTGTGTACAATAAAGTAAAGGCATAAATTAAAACAAAACAAAAACACTAATTAGGTGACAGATTTTGTCATTTGAATAGAAATAAATACAGCCTACTGCATTCTCGCACTAACAAAAGGGCTGACCGAGTATTGACCTTCGATTTCTAAGTCAGAACAATAGCAGCCGGTAGACCATTTTCATGAAATTAAAAATGCGCGTAGCAAAATCACTTGTTCGGAAAGTTTGAAGGTTTCTGTAATCTCTAGTTTCACTTATTTCTGGTTACATTCTAGTTTCTCAGATTTCAGGTTCACTGTTGTGTTTGTGCCGGCGAAAATATCGAACCAGGGGAAAAGACAAATTAACATGACAATGGAAATTAAATTGGATGCTCCAAACAGAAACTATTGATGAAATTGCCATGGATTTAGGAGTTGGACGAACTTCTATAATAGGGTGGAAAGAGAAGCCGTCCGAATTTGAGTCTTGTCCCTAAAAAGAGAGTGTACTGATACAACTCAATGCCCTTATGTAACTTGCAGCACATATGTTATCAGTTGTGGATAATAGTATACATTTCGGTAACCCAAACCCTCTCAGGCTACATTAGATGGAGTTATCGGGATTCCCCGATGCTATTGTTTTAGTTAAAAAGCCCCGACACTTCATTTAGGGACAGTAGTTTCTTAAATAAATTTTCTTAAAGATCATCATTTGTGCTTATCAATCATTTTCGTAGGTTAACATGCCAGCTGTAAGTTCATGATTGGTAGAACAATTGTGCTATTATTGTCGCAACCACTCTGGAAATAGTACTTAAACCATAACTTTCCAGGTCAAGAGGAGACGCTACTGCAAGAGGAGTACTAGGATCAAAAGGGAATTTACTTAATTTTTACATGAGGAAATACTGTAACAAAAACAGCTTTTGCTTTCAAAATAAATAGGTTACTTACATATGTCCATGTGATCCTGGGACGATTCAGGACGTTGTCTTCCTCTACATTATCACTATACTTAAAACATTCTACATTTTCTAAGATTGCATGCCGAAAGAGAAACAGGTAATACGTTTGTCTTCCAAGTTAGCTGGCCAGAGAGATAGTATTCGACTCTCGATGGAATTTATAGGGTGTATTGACAACTTAAGAAATCCAAAAACGGCAGCATGTCTGCTAAACTGCAAATACTCTAAATGGACCAGGCTTACCAATATACAACATACAGAAGACTTCTAACATGCTACATTATAATGTAATTTAAACTAGTATTTATATTTCTAATATGAACGTATACAAATGTTCAGAGGTGTGGCCGTAATTGCTAGTCGTAATAGAAGTAGTTGTAAACAATAATGACAATTATTATAGCAATAACTTATTAAACCTGACTACAGGTTGACCCCTCGTAACAGGTTCTCCATTCTGTGGTTTCGTGCCGTAGGCTCCCCAACAGGCTTCTGACCCCTAGGCATTTGCTTTTAAGTCTTATGGGGGGGTGTCAGTCCTACAATTACGGAGAGAGTAAGCCGATTACGAAATTTATTAAAACAATATATTCCTAACTGTTGTAATCGCATTGTAACGCTAACAGTATACGGATTAATTTGTAACGCAAAACTTTAAATTTATAGCAGTGAATATGAACATATTTTTGGTAATTAATTAGAATCTAACAATTCAAAAGAAACTCATTCTCTTTGGGGACTATCATACTCATTTGGTGGGCAAAGCTGCGCAGGGGAGTGTTTTCTCCGGGTTCTCCAGTTTCCCCTGTCGTATTCCACCGTTACTCCATTATTATTCCATTTATCATCAGCGTCGTCGCCTGCGGTGCCTTTTGTGGTAAAAGGTGGCGTTAAACACTATAGCAAAAATGCTTGCAAAATGAATTTTACCGCAAACTAAACATTTATTTTGCCACTTTCTGTAAATAATAAAGATTCCTCCTAGGCAGGTATAGCAGACGATGGCCTATGTGTTGTTTTTTTTTTTCCATTCCCAACATTATAAACATACACGGTACACTAAGGAACAAGAAATCACTTCACGTGTTTACCTATTGCGTGCACGGAGCACAAAATCAAGCGAGTTGGTGACAAAAATGACGCAGTGAACATGAGTGAGTGAACACGAAAATTGGGCATAGGTAGAGGTACTCTTCAGCTTGGAGATGAAGAACGTCTGTACGGATCGAATTCGATTTCCGATATCGACATGGGGACTTTTTCCCTTCTAGGAAGGTTGCACTCAAGGTCCCTGGAACCAATTGAAGAGTCCTTTACAGGAAAAATGCTGGCTGAGGTCCTTCAACCCGTATATTATAATCGCACGATGTCTTATTGATCACATGCCGCCGTTTTTACTCCACTCTGTCCAGGATGTGACAGTGGAAGGATGGATAAAGTTTACAGTTGCCATTGCTATTGTAACGCTATCCCCAGTTGACCGAAGCGACTACTGCGAGAATTTTAACGTCAGTAACCAAATAACTCTGATCAACTTATTTTTACTAGTAATTTGAGTTTTTTTTTTTTTTTTTTTTTTTTTTATAATATTGTTTCATTTGTATAGCCCCACCCCTTTAACATCAGTGGTCATATCGGGGGCTTTGACTTGTAAAACTATAGGTTCAGAACATTAGGTTAAACTTTATATTACTATACACACGCACATTCACTCTCACATTCATACTTCCAGACTCTGTGGGGGGATAGGGAATAATCCTGGTTAAAGAAAAATTCCCCGCCCCAGCCGGGAATCGAACCCGGGACCTCCGGGTGAGAAGTCAGCTCGCTGACCACTCGACCACGGAGGCAGTCTCTTGAGTTTTTATTTCCCTATCATGCACAAAATTTCGCTTGTTTTGTATTTCTCAACTATGGCGCTAATATTGTTTGAATACCATATATATATTTCAGAAATAATTGAAGCTCGAAAAACCTTATCAAAATTAAGCCCATTCTCAACCCGCGGGTCGGGCCAAATCTACTCCCAGTTAGGGTGCGTGTCAAAAGAGCAGTGAATAATTCACGATTCACGGGGATCTAATATCATCATGAAAAACAGCTGAGAATTCAGGTGAAGCTATCGCTACGGCTGAATCAAGTGTTGGAATGAAGTGTTAGGAAGAGCAACCATGTGCTATGATCTGTGACGTATTAGCTATCATATCCTCACGGTCGCTGCCCAGAGGTTTGTGCTTGAGTAAGCTCTAATTCAGACAAGTCAAGTTAGAACGCCTGTCCTACCCGCTTCACTTTAATCTCTCTCTTCCTACTCCTGTTCTTATACAATATATCCATGTTCTCTTCCTCTCTGCTCTACTACTTCTTTCCCTCGTTGTTCCATCACCCAAACACACCACGGTGACTTACCATGGCAACGTAACGCTTAAGAGTATATCAGTTAAGACTGAAACATTGTTTTGTAAATATGTGGAGAAGGTAGGAGATGATTAAGAGTGGTATAGTGGAAAATGTAATCGTATTTGATGAACGACGATGACAGCAGCGATTTATTTTCTCCTTCCTCCTTTAGTGAAAATGAACCCAGCTATGAAGAGCTGGTGACATGTTGTTTATAAGCTATGTAATTGAATAAACATCTTATATTTTTCCCGAACATTTAGTTAATATATAGCAACTTTTTCGCTATAATTTAGCGAGAGTGTGTATAGTTTTCTCCAAAACATGACCTCTACCCTGCCACTGGGTAATAACTAATAGTAAGCAAAAGACGAACGACTATGTACTAGGGGCGAGAGGCAACGTAGTAAAATCTCTGTTTCCTGGAGACACTGTAGGCAGTTCAGTTTCGTGTTAGTATGTATCCAAACAAGTGAGTTGCTACACATGTTAAGGGACAGTAAGTGAAGACTTAGCAACTGCGAGGGTTGGTTTCCAGCCTCTCACCTCGTAATCCCAAACTTTAAAGTCACGTCTTTGGCAGAGAAGTGGGGCAGGGTTATCTTGTTCTGAAAAATACTGTACCCCAAGCTGGACGTTACTGCTTTGACCGTAGTAAGATGAGCGAGTTCCTGCGGCAGGTGCACAGCCAATAAAGCTGATATTCTTCGATTCACGGCAGTTTGAATTTGGGATATTAAAAATGGGTTTCCTCTTCGTTAGTCACTACTAGAATTGCTTTCTTGAAGTTTAATTTCTTTAAACTGAAATAAACTAAATGAATGCAATGATGATCATTCATATAAGCCCGGAGTCCATAGAGGTTGAAGTTTACCGATATTCGTCTTCTCAGGGTAAGGGAAACCCTCTGATACTGGTAACTCAAACGTTATTCGAACTCCGGAATTCTTTAATGCCAGGCAGATACGCTAGTAACACCACAGATATGGCTGCTATTAGAATTGTTATAGAACTATCAGTTGCCAGGGTCATATCAGTGCCGCCGGTGTAGTGGAATTTCGCCCCTCGTGAGATTTTTTTACAAGCCAGTAAATTTGAGTTGGGGCTGTCGCTTTTAAGCACATATGATATGGGCAAATTTGAATCCTAGACCTTGGATCAAAACCCCAGCGCCTAACCAATTGAGACATCCAGACCGGCAAAAAACATAGCACATCACAGTATGTATCAGGCTCTCCCATTTGCCCTCTGAAGGAAAAAATGCGCACTTTGTGTAATTTTGTAACAAGTATATGATACATTTAAGTATGTTATCTTTTTATTTTTTGCGGTTGTATGTCGATATGTAATTCCAGTAGCATTTATCCCACTCCCAATTCCCTTTAGTAACCATGGTAACCAAATACCTAAAAGGATAGCAAAAATCAATCCTTGAATTTGAGCATTTATCCATGGTGCTAACGCCACTGCTCCAAGAAGGTCAATCGGCTGTATTTGCTTTGTATTCTCTGCCAGCCTGCTTTAGAACAGAGAGAAGCTCTGAGCGACGTCACAGCATTCAATTGGGAATGCCAAGATGATTGATCAACCCTTCTTTACCATGGCGGTAAAGAGCGAAATCGAATGCAATTATGTATAGAGCTCGGATCGGGGACACGGAATTGTCGGTTTGAGGTTCGCTGCACACAGAGTAATTCTGAATTGGTGGAGTAGGTGCAGTCTCTACAGCCCGTTTCAAAACGTGTTGCCCTATCTATCATTGCTCACTGGCTGGTCTCGTTCAGTTCCTGCTAGTAGATAAACAAGTGAACAATGAAATAGAGTGCAGCTTGAAAAAGGTCGAAAATACGAAAGTGTAGGCGTACGATGCTGAATAAACTTGTGGATGATTCAAACATATTTTGAGTGACAAGAGGAGAGTCTTTTCTTTCGTATCTTGTAATTCACGGCAATGAATTCTGAGTGATTTTAGTTGATTTATGTTCATTGTCTTTTCAAAGTCCTGGACATTATTATCTTGAATTGTTTGAATCGAGTTATTTTTGTTTGTAAAAGAACAAAGCGTGTTTATTTACTAATCGTATTATGAAATAATTTTATTGTGTTATTTTATGAATTAGAACGATGCATATACTTCAACGTGTAACTGTTTATGCTACTAAACCTTCACCGCTGACTACTCTGTGTGTTCGTAACTGTGTGCGCTTCAGAACTCAAAACGAGCTCCAGTGAAAGAAAATTTGCGGGTCAAATTAGCCAACTTAGCGAGGAAATTCTCTAAAGAAACTTTTGCCAGTGGGCCACAAGCGTTAGCGCTTGAGCTATCCCACTCGGTGCTTCAAACTCCTTATATTTTTGGGGAGGATTTCGAAAGGATGGATTGATGGATGGATGGTCCGGATGCTGTGTAGGTTGTAGGGGTTCTCAGGGTTGCTGATTGCTGCGCTATGGTATTTTAAACCTTTTTACGGGTTTGAATTTGCCGCTGTATAAGAAATTGGTAACTCTTGCTGTTGGCGAAACTGTAATTAGCTAGTTGCGCCAGACTTAATTGTTGAAGCAGTTAAAGTTACATTCGGCAGTGAATTATTTATTGTGTACAGCAGTCAACTTTTCTAAAAATTTTTAAGCTAGCTTCAGTCGGTAAGTACGAAAATCTTATCCTCCATGCTTGGACGGTAGTGTGTGATAATAAATAAAAGTAATTTAAAAGTTTTTTTCATATCTATGACTTTTTATTTGTTAACTTGTCGAACAATGTGATGCATTAAGGCACGCTATTAGAACAGAATTCTCTTTTTACAAAACTGTGCCACATATATGCAATATAATGTGTACTTACAATCAATCTCTTCTTGATTAATAATACAATGCTAGGATTTACACTGAATCACCGCATAAGAGGTCTCGATTGGCGAGATTATCTCTTTGCGTCCCTATCCCTGGCATCTCAATGACTGCGTCCCGGAAACTTATTAAAATTTTCACCTATATACAATAGCTGAAGATCAATATTTTATACATTGTAATCTGTCCGTCTCCATGAGAACGGCAGATTTTCCATTCTACATTTCGTGAAATACAAATTTATAATATATTTTATACATTCCTAGTAATTTAAAATCAATACATTTGTGTAATTTACATTAAAATGTTCTTTTAAATAGCTAACATTTCTTAAATACTTATTTGTTTAACTTTCGTTCCTATGCTTTGTTGCCGGTATAAACAATTTAGAGCATCCGGTATCTCGTTCATCTTTGTGATTCTTCTTCTTCTATTATATTACTGTTTTTAATTATTTTTATAATAAATATGTTTTTCTAACTACCACTTCTTATCTATACATTTTACAATATAATGTGTGTATTAGTTTTATAGCTTTGGCTATGTTATTTTTGTAGAAGCACGCCATTTAAGGCTATATTCGTGCGTATCGTGAGGCGATGACGTCACGCTGCCATTTTTATACATATTACTTTTGGCTTACATTGTGAAACAATATGTTTTATTATTTTATACCATACTTTTAGGGCAGTATTGCCCCATTTACTGTTAACTTGATTAACTGAGCATTAAATCCTGCGTCATTTTATTTTCATGAGATATTATAAATATCTATAATTGTATTGTCTTCATACTCTAGATTTTAATTCTCTTCCCGCTGACCTGGAGATGTAATGGACATCGGCACGGCGCCTCTCCCTGGGTTTGCCCCGCCCTGGTATTGTTTTGCATGTCACAGATCAAATTGTGCTGAGTGAGGGTGCAACTCAACTCTTGTTTACTGGCCGCCGAGGAATGCCAAGTCAACGTCGCGTCGCGATCTTTCTTCCTAGTTAGCCTACTTTCTCATACATCAGCTACACGAAACATTTCGCTGTTGGGGCATAATTTAGTTGATGACACAACATATAATAAAATAATAATAACAATAAAAACATTGCACAGAATCCTCGAACATTAATTCACGCGACATTTTAAAAAAGACACTTTCGCTTTCCTCGAAAACAGTCAATTTTATGTACCTAACATTAAACTCCGCGGCGCAATAGTCTGAAATCGGGCAAAGCCTAACGCCCAACCGTTATATTCCCACCTCTGCCCATTACAGACGCCATGAGGTACTGAAGGGTGAGTATGGCTAATGCTCCGAGTCTCTCCCGGGTAGTTAAATGCCGATCTCGGTGGCCGCGCTCGCTAAAGTGTCTCGCTTTGGCGCTTCGTGGTGCATAGGATTGTGGGTTCGAGTCCCGCCTTGGGTATGGGTGTTTCTGTGTTTGTAAATGTGTCTATGTTTGAGTACATATATGTAAAAGTAAAACGTTAAGAATAATAAGGTCTACTTAGGAAATTGGAAAAAATGGAGAGAAAAAAGGAATACAGCGCCGGAGTCCTGACAAGCCTCCGGAACTGTATTTCTTGTATTAAAAAAAATGCAGGCCAGCAACTATGAACTACTCTTTTCCCTCAAATGGCACCCCCAGGTCTCAATGGAAGAAAATTCCCTCACCAGTACCGGGAATCAAACCCGGGCCTCTCGTTTGGTAAGCAGTTTCGCTACCACACTGCTAAGGATAATGTCTATTTTCTCTCTCTTTTTATGAGCCAGTATTCAATTTTTTAGTAAATGGCCATGACTAAAAGAAATATCTTCATTTAAGTTTCTCTTACATTTCAAGTATTTACTAATAATTTCGCCTGTTCCGAATGAATAAGATTAATTAATGCTAGGAACAAATACAAACCGAATGAAGCAGTATATTCAGATAACGTCGTCATTTGGAGGGAGGGCGTTTAGTTACATTAAAACCATTAAAATGTAAAAGTTAAAGGTTGCAAACACTAATTTATTTAATCAACGTTGTCCATTCTGCGATCTTTCTATCGCTAGTCATCCAGGTTTACTCTTATGAAACTGCCTGATAAACGTAATATTATTTAAGGGTTCGTTAGTTGATCTGCCTTTTAGTGGAAGGGCTCCTCATATTAGTCAGAGTATTTTGAGACCTTAGAAGGGGGAAATAAAGTGGTTGAGCCATCTAATCATCGGCTGTCGCAAAGTGCCGCCATGAGGCATGTGAAACAGGGTAGCAACATGTTTAATATCTTCCTTTTGCATTGTCTCAAAAGGCTCTTTTTTAAGAATAGCTTAAATAAGTTTTACAAAAAAAAATGGCTACAGAGGGATATGTGAATGTAAAACGTGTAAGAAAATCAAATAATTCCAACGCATTTCAGAATTACAGAGACCGCCACGTTTCCAGAGTCTTGCTGGTACTGCAGGAAAGTATGAGTTTGCATATCGTGCGCATGGCATTACATGTTCCTTGAATTTTCTCAACTTAAGAAGATTACGGTCCGTCTGTATGTCCAGTACTTACCTACAGGAGAGATGCATAGGACGTTTCAAAAGCAATGCCTAATTAACAATGAAAATAGCTTGCGAGCATTCTTGTGTAAATATAGTGGCATTAATACATAATCGAGAATAAGAGAAGAATATCTATACAAAATAAAAATAGAAACCAAAGGATATTCTGTACCAGCAGATTAGGCGTCATCAACTGGTTGATCTCCAAGTAGAGACCAACTTTGCCGCAGCTTCTGCTGAATCACCTACCGTGCACTGCATGACTTCAACTGGGCGGAAAGCTGGAAGAGATAATTCCTCAGTGTATGGAACATTTTGCGATTGAAATATGTAATTCACCGTTTATATGTTAACATATATATTATAGGTCCATAGTTGGTAGCTCCATTGTAATATCTCTTACGTTAGTATGTATATTTATGATACGCATAGGGCCACGCCGTGGCCGAGTGGTTAGACCACTCGACTCTCACCTAGACGGCCGGGGTTCGATCCCAAGCGACCGCATGTGAGATTTGTGGTGGACAAAACGGCGCTGGGGTGGGTTTTCTCCGGGTACTCCGGTTTCCCCCGCCATCGCATTCCACCGGTGCTCCATCATCATTCATTTATCATCAGTGTCACCGCCTGCGGTGCCATTAGTAGTTAAAGCGGGCGTTAAACACTACCTAAAAAAAAAAATGATACGCATATATAGATATTTTCATAGCTTGGTAGTTTTATTGGTATTCGGAACAAAATAAATGCAAAAAATCTGATATGTTCCATTCACGTGACTTTCTCTACATCTCTGCAACAAATTATTGTTAAAAAGCTTATGCTTCTATTTACATCATGCTAAGTAAGAAAAAATTAGCAGAAATAGTCCTTTACTTGCTTCCTTGTAAGTAGAAGCGAAATAAGGGGGTACCATAGGTTAAGGTGATACTCAAAAGCTGGTTGCTAGGTGACTGAAGTTCCTTTGTTTGTATGGACAGTAGTTGACAAATTCCTATATGAGAAAAGTACACGTTTTTCAAAGCTGAAATCAAAAACAAGGAATATCTAAAAACCGATCAACACCACAAAAAAAATGTATATAGGTAACAAAAATTGTGTGTTTTAGTGTGCTCTACATTTTGTGTGGATAGGTTTTCGTCCATCTCTTACGGTTTAGCAGTTATGCAAAATGTTGCAAAATTCATCCAGAATAAGGTAGTCTTCAGAGGCAATTCCCAGAAAATTCAAGATATAGGTTTTATTTGTCAGGTAAATATCTTTAACATGCGTATTTTAATCAAAATCTTTAGAGCCATTTTTAAGAAAATCAAAATTTTCGAAAAAAATTTAATGTAATGGGTAGTTCGGGGCGGGAGGACTTTTCTCAAAATCTTCGTGTCGCATCCCAGGAAGATACTAAACTTAAATACATGACAAATACTACGGGATGGCTCAGTCGGTAAAGTCTGTGGCCAGCACTCGGGAGGTCTCGGGTACGATTCCCGGCTATCTCCTACGCTCTGGATTTTCCTGAATCGGTGGTAAGCGAAGTTGGAGTGATTCTTCTTCTACCATGACTTGTCTGTAATTTCCTGTGCTCATCATTCCCTTGTTATCTATTTCAGGGTAGAAAAAAAACATTGTTCGGTGAGTTGCGGCTGGATGGTAGTTATACGCCCTGTCAAGGCTTCGTCCTGGCGTCATTGCCAGGACCACTGTGTCGGGCATACATCCTCTCTGAGGAACCCCCAGGCTTGGGGCTTGTGGGTAGAGGGGGTGGGCGTCATCGGATCTGGAAACGTTAGGGACCCGTCCAGGCTTGCGCCCAGCATCATCTGATCTGGCGCTCTTCGGGTCTCTTCCCGCATCCTTCGCATGCGTCAAATAATTGCAAAGGATCTGAATAGATATGTGGGGTGCTCTGTCCCACTGACTGGCCCAAGCCACGATAATTCTAATCGTAAATATAGTGATGATATTTTGCGCCACACCCAGATTACTGTTAAAGAAACAAACGCACACTAACGTCGAACCCCCATTATAGGGTGTTTGTGATAAAAAGTTCAAAATCTCAAATATTTTAGACTGGAAATATGGGTGAGAGCAAATTCCCACTTTGCCCCCCCGAGTTACCTCGTGAATTGAAATCAAGGAATAAGGCTGACGCTTCAATCTCTAAGTCAACACACTCATTGAAACTGAAATCTCCGCGAGAACTATGTATGCATCTTCGAATTAAACAACGGAACTCTGATTTGCTTGCAGAGGCTGTAAGCAAGGAATGTGAATTCGTATTAGAGTGATGTTACACGATGAATAACCAGGAGTAGGCGTGATACGTGGCAACTTTGGGCGGGTATTGGTGCTGTGTGATATATTGTTGCTAATCAGATGACAATAGGATTACATTTGGCAGCGTAGGCTGGAGAAGAACTCCAGCTGGGGACCTCTGCAGTGGACACAGCCCCAAGCAAAAGACCTGAAGATAGGTAGTTCCTTGAACTAAGAACCTTCCCATGGAACCTGTTTGGAAGCCACCGAAACGTTTGCAAATCGTACTGGCAGTAGCTAAAGTCGCGTACACATTCATAGCGAATCGTTAGGGTAATGAGCACAGCAACGATCAGTATTTCGTTTGGACGAATTCGAAAATATTGGATCTTTAAACGTCTTAAATACATTAATCATTTGTATCATTTTTTATAATTTGTAACTTTGTATTTAAAAGTATTGTATCTGCTTCATGCAGCACCATGATTGGTTTAATGGTGCGACGATTTCTAAATTGAGGAGTCCGTGTAGAGGTTCATTGTGCTTAAAAGATGAAAGAAGATAAATAGATGCACACCATAAATATGACATTTATAAACATATCTTTACTAGTTATTCAACTCGAGATAAGCTTCTAACTCCAAAATAAATATTAATTTTAATAATCAGAGGCTTACATTGACTTCAAAAACGCTTTACTCAGAAATATTTGAAAATATATTTGAAATGTCTTCAACTTTGGTGACGTCACAATCTTTTGGGTTTGACTTCAGTTCTTGTAAGCACTATGATACACGGGTGTAATGTATGATAACGTCGCCTTAAATCCTCTTGTGTAGAATCTTTCGGAAGCTGCTGAACTTACCATGTTAAGGTATTTCTCCAATTCTCGTTTTTTGAGATATGCTGTTCTCTCTCTCTCTCTCTCTCTCTCTCTCTCTCTCTCTCTCTCACACACACACACACACATACACACACACACACACACACACACGATCGCGCGTGACTTATGCTAATGTTTTTGTAGATCTGGCGACCTCAAATGTTTTTATACATACCAAATATATGAATGACACAAAAAGTTTCAATAAATCACTGAACGACTATTTTGAGCATTTTAACTCCTTGTAACTGTTTTAAGCAATTTTATTCTAAAATATAATGTGGCTTTCCCATTGTAATATTTTTATTCCACGCGCAACATTACTTTGATTATCTAGAGGTTTCATTTTTCTGGTTCATTACAAAGATTTTGAAACTAGCGTTTTAAAAAGTAAAAAATATTGTTATTGTTGTGCAATATTATTAAAATATATTATGAAAGTGGAAATTATGTCAATTAAATACATATATTTACTTTTCAACTTTGTGTTGGGCACTTAGGTAAATAAACGAAATACATTAAATGAGTTGTATATTTGATATGAATGATAAGCTTATAAGAACTGACTGATTACACCGATAAAACAGATACTCGTAAATATCTCTCACTAGTGCTCCTGTTACTGCTGTGTATAATGGGCCACATTTTACGACATGGTTGTTTTTCACATCACGGTGTAAAAGTACATGAATATTATTCAAGCATGTTGTCAAGACCAGCTATTGGATACATCATGGGCGATGATCTCATACTACGTGACTACGAGAAATCGATCATTGAACTGTTTGCATCTTGTCAGCTGTATTAGTTCCAGTATTGCGTATTTTACGGCATAACTTTTAATTCATAGAGTGTACATGGGTAAACACTGAGTAATAGCTACAGTAAATAAAAAAACATACAGGTTGGAAGATATACATGTACTCTAAGGGAGCCAATCTCTTGGACATCAGTGATATTGAAGTTATGAATATTCAGATTTCTTAGATTGTCGAATGTGACTCATATAGTTAGTAATAAGCAGCTTTTATTCGAACAACACACTTTAATTGAAATATTAAAGAAAAAGAAAGAAGAACCAAGCAACAATTCATTGTCCACATCTAAACATTTTTACGTGCTCTATCATGTATAGTATACATAGTAGAGAATGTATTGTATTCCACTCAAAATTCGGTATTATATTCCATCCAAAATTCAATACTGAGATTTCATCGAAAGTACGTGTTTTGAGGATTTCCTGAATATATAAAATCATTTTAGAAAAAGGTCCGTGTGTTTGTGTGTGTGGACAGGCATAAATCAAAACCGAAAAGTCGGTTAAATACTAAACTTGGTATAAAGTTCACTATCTTACAAGGATCGGCAAGAAGATTTCGGAAAAATTCCTCCTGCTCAACTGCCTTTACCTGGAACATTTTACGAAAATATCTTAAACACATGTTTAAGATGTTTTATTATAAACAACATGTGTAACCTTGAATTTTCTAGGAATAGTCTTTGAAGCCAGATCCATGGTTTTTTACATAACGGTTTTGTGTCATCAGCCTTTGCAGGTGATCATTATTTAATCTTGCTATGTTATTTCTAAACTGCTGTGTCTATTCAATCGCTTCATGTGACTCCAAGAAAATAAAATGGCATTTTAGTAATATCTCTTTAAAAATTTTACTATCGTTTTAGTTTCCTCTGTTCTTCTACACACGTTTATGTGATTAACATCAAAGACATAGAAAAATAAGCTTCCATTAAAGTAGTTTGTAGCTATATAAAAATAAACGATAGTTGTAGAGAAAGTTATATAAGTGTAAAACACCCACACACACACACACACACACACATATATATATATATATATATATATATATATATATATATATATATATATATATATGTAGTATAAGGGATAACATTTCTTTCACATTAATACAGAAGTCGCTTCTTTTTACAAGAGAGATTTTTCTAAATGTGTGAACACCCTGGATTAAGAAAAATAATGCGTTTTGCTGCCTGTCCTCTTCCTTTTTTATTCAACGATAGGTTTTAGTCGAAAGGGCCGTAATAACTTAAATTTATTGATATGACATACTTGCGATTATAACGACACATCCCTGTTTTCATTCACCTTAATACCGTTAATTGGACGTAAATGAGGCTTTATACAACAGTTAATGTCGTGTAACCGTTGTCACTGCTGTTTGAAAGAGGTTTGGATGGTTAGGTGCGGATGGCAGTTATGGCAGCTGGAAATAACTTTTCTGGCTAAAGCATTTATGTTTTGGATGCCATTAGATACTAAACAGTCACGTGCTGCTCCTATGGATTTTATTCTCTTTACGACGAACGGAAAACAGAGAAAATGTTAGATTTCTCTTGAATGAAAGGGCAGCCCGCCGCTCCTTAGATACTGCTCTACGTATCCATTCGTGTAGTCGTCCTTGCTCCTTAATGCCAGATGGCCCAACTGCCCCGTTCATAGAGTAGCAAAACTCAACGGGACATTATGTGTTAAAAACTGCCAGTAAAGAACTGCGAGAGTGAGTTTTGATTTTTATCCCTATCAATGACTTGTCTCCGCTAGAAATCAAAAGGGATAAAACGTGAAACAATGGAGAGTTTTAACTTGAAATGTGTCAACCACCGTAGCCGTGGTCGTTTGGTGTTGACGTTCTGCCGCGTAAAGGTCGCGGGTTTGAATCTCGCTATGTGCATGGATGATTAGTGTTGTGTATTTCTGTGTTTGTGTACTATCTAAACCATTCTCTCCTCCTGATGGTTAAGTAGGTTACGCATGAAGGCCGAGATATATATTACAAGGTTTCAGTTTTAGACTACGCTAACTCTTCCACCTTTGGTCTCGTCTCTCTTGTTTTATTGCTGACCATGTAAAGCGAACCGAACATGAATTGCTGTCATAGCAACCATCTTTTAAATGATCTTATATCGCTTTAGTCTAGTATATTCCCTTATTTGCCTTCTACTTAAAAAGAACCATGAAATAAGGCATATCCTGCTAATATTTATCTCGATGTAGATAACAGAATAATCTTTGCTAAGATAGTTTATACATGGAACTTCCAGAGAAATTAATATGAGTGGAACACATCAATTTTTATAAGGGAAGAATGTAAACTAATCCAATGTAACAAGCACATATTGGATAAACATTCAAATAAAAATAAAATAATTGCATGAATAAAAATGTTACATTTCACTAATATAATATTAAATCAACAAGTGAAAGTAATGATAAATTCAGTCGCATTGCTTATGAACCAGTTTAGCATTTAGGTCACTATTATGTAAGTGAATGTTTTGCCTTGATTAGGCCTCTTAATTATCTAACATTTGATAATGCACAAGGGAAATCACTCATGCCATCTAGCTGACAACGCTGCATTATTTTATTTATCGTCAAAACTGAGAATCCTGATTTATGCACACATACATACATACACATACATGCATGCATACATGCATAAATTTGGATGAAATGGCACTATAACATCATCGTAACCCTGTCTATTTGAAGATAAAAATGTAAGATAATTTATACAACACTTTTCCAGGTCTGAAGGTTTGGGAGTATCTTTAGCTTTTGATTCATACATCAGCTCTACAACTTCTTGCACACTGACCGTTATCATCATTGTCTGGCCGTTATCTTACACACACAGAAATGCGGATGCTTGCGAAAAGAACAGAAACAAGATAATCAATTTCTCTAGCATTAATACATAGTAGGTAGAGAAAGTGTTGTATTCTACTACTAAAAAATGCACGCTTAACGAGATCTGAACCAAAGCAAAAAGCATCTTTGAAAGCATTTGTGTTGAAGCATTTTATGTTTCTGTGCAGTATAACTCATAAACGAAAAGACTGTTAATATCAAACGTGATACTTAAGTTCAGCATCTTCCAAGGATAGGACAGGAAGATTTCCAGGTTAATCCCCCTACCCCAAAATAAACTTTATGTGAAAAATGTTCGAAACATTTGATTTTCTCAAGAATGGCTCTCCAACAATTTTGATTACAATGACGTATATTAAAGATGCTTACATAACAAATAAAATGTATATATTGAATTTTCTGGGAATAGGCTCTGAAGAACTCTTCATTCTGTATGATTTTTGCATAACTAGTAAACCATAAGAACCACACTAGACTTGCTACACAAAAAATGTAGATTTCGTTAAAAAACAATTTATGTCATATACATTTTTTGTAGTAGAGTTAACCATATCCGAGATATGGTTTGTAATTTGTTTCAATTTTAGAATAGTTATACTCTTCTAATACAGGAAATGTCATTCTTGTTTCTTTTCTTTTCTTTCTTTTTTTGTACTCCTGGCTGTGCACAGAGAACCAAATTTCAATCATATACCAACTAGTTTTTAAAGACAATCATTTTAGCCTATGTATTTCCTTAAATCCCTTCTACTTGAAGGAACTAAGTAACAATATAATTTCTACTAATGTTTATCTCGATTAGCATGATGTAGATAAAAAGAATAATCTTTTGTAAGAACAGTTTATTTTTAGAACAGTAGAAAGAGTACTGTTAATGGAACACATCAGATGTTTAATTAAACCAATAATTTTAGCCTATGTATTTCCTTAAATCCCTTCTACTTGAAGGAACTAAGTAACAAGATCATATCTGCTAGTGTTTGTCTCGTTTAACATGATGTAGATAAAAAGAATAATCTTTAGTAAGAACAGTTTGTTTGTAGAACAGTAGAAAGAGTCCTGTGAATGAAAATATCAGATTTTTAATTATATAACATTCTTTTTAACATTTTAAAAGGATGTGCATGTTTTCGAGGTTGTATACATTTACTAGTTCCAAATCTGAAGTCCCCGCCAGAGTGTTTTAAGCGCTCCTGGATGGGAATCCTTAATGTAAACGATTGTACACGTGCAAGATAAATATTAAATGATATACTGTAATAATGAGTGCTCTCTGCATAATTTGATTGCTTTTGTAATTATCACAACTGGGTTGTAATTAATGCCTATCTGCTAAGGATAATAAATCAACATAATCGCAAATTAAGTACGTGGCTTGCATGATGCTGGGGGTCCTGGTATACTCAGGAGTAACTAATTAGCAGCAACTTAGTAAATGGGACCTCCCAGAGCAGAGAATCTGCGCAGACAGATACTTGCTATAGCAAATCTTGGAGCACTCAGGAAGACTAGAATGACATTTTGAAAACCTTGTTTACAGTGATACAGAACCGGTAGGTGGTGTTTCAAATATTTCTTCGGTCATGGCCACCCTGTTACAATCATCCATTGCTACCCACGCTACAAACAAATGACGGTATAATTGACCAAGGGCTTGCTTTGTGGCGCCGTAGCAAAGATAGCGTTGTTACCACATGGTAATTAATACGATACGGTATTCAAACAAAACTATCGTCTGGAAATGCTTCATTTTTTTATAGGTTCTATGTAGAAACCCGTTGACCAACTGACCTAAAGATAGCAAGTATACAGTACCAGCCAAAAGCTTAGCATTGCGTACCTATGGAGTTGTCCATACTAGCCAACTTTTACGTTTTCCCTGTAAAATATATATCGCGGGCCATTTTATGATTTTGTGGTAAAGATTTACATCACAGACATAACAAACGTGTTGTATTACATTAACTTAAAGATTACACACCGAAAGTACCGCGCTAATTAATATACAGTACTGTGACAGGCTAGAGCTTATTTCCGTGTCTATCCATCGTAATCAGGCCCTCCTTCACTGGGTTGCAGCAAAATGCCTAAGGTGCAGATTGGGAATGTAATTGCATCATAGTAATCTTTAGCTAATCAATGATCAGGAAATAAGTATGAACATTCAGTAATGTACAACATGAATTGTAAGGTTAACTCCCTCATGCAAGTTCTTATTCATGGGCACAGACATTTTATGCCTGCGAGATGTTTCCCATTTTTGTGACAGTTTTTGTTTATAGTTTATGCTATGAAGCTTAAAATATGCACTAGAAACCTGTTTGTTACTTAATAACTGTTGTTTTGCTTTATAGTATTTATTGTAGTACCAAGAAGAATTTCAGCATTTATTACAGAAAGAAGCAGTAATTCCAGGTCTTTAAGAAATCTGATATTACGGAATTCCCATTTATTTCACGGATAATTTTTGTGCATTTACTACACCAAATATTTTACGCATTCTAAATTCAATGTAGTCTCAAAACTGTTAGACTTGCCGCCTGGACGGGAGGATTTTTTAATTTTCAGGAAGTTGGCAAGATGGTTATCATTTAAGTTGTTACTGTAATTGTAACTATTTATTCACCAAGGTGCGTATCTTTGATTTTATGTGAAAATAGGGAGCAAGTAATGTTCATTCTTCAGCATTTTGAAGGATTTCTATACGTGAAGTATATTTTGCAAGAATAAAAATGTTTAGCATTACTTTTTACTTTCTTTACTTGTACTGTGTACATTAGTAAATAGAGAAGGCATTGTATTCCACACAAAAATTCGATGTCGAGATTTCGCCGGAAACATTTATGTTTTGAGGTTCCCTAAGTCCAAAGAAAATCATTTTTAGAAAAAAGTCCGCGCATGTGTGTGCATGTAGGTATGTAATATAATTCCAAGATTTTGGGTTTATATGTGGACGGCATAACTCAAACACTAAAAGACCGTTAAATACCAAATTTGGCATCGAAGTTAAGTATCATCCAAGAATGCGACATCAAGATTCTCAAGAAAATCCCCCCATCCAAGACTACCCTTTACATGTAAAATTGTTTGAAAATGTTTTTGTCAAAATTGGTTCTAACGATGTTAACGTATATTAAATATATTTACATCAATTATATAATGTATATTTTTAATTATCTTCGGAATACCTTCTGAAGATCTGTTAATTCTGGATATAGTTTGCTGAATTTTGTATAATTGGTAGATCCATAAGAAATAAACTGTACAAAACTGTAGATATCGTTAAAACACACCTTTTATGTCATACATTTTTGTTGTAGTGTTGATTATTTTCGAAATATTCCTTCTTATTCATTTTAATTTTAAACTGCGTAACGTTTCTCAAGCGGGGACACCTTTCGTTTCATCTCTTTTTTGTTTTATTGGTAATGCAAAGTGAACCGAACTTCAATTGTTCGGAAAACGACCAGCTTTTTAAACATTTGACTATCGCTTTAGCCTAGGTATCCATCCCATTTCCCTTCTGCTTATTAGGAAGTAAGTAATAAGACAATTTTACTATTGTTATCTCGATTAGCATGAATGGTAGAAATCTTTTGTGAGGGTGGTCTGTTGGCAGAACAGGTAGAGACAGGCGACAGTCATGTGAATGGAACACATGAGATTTTTTTAAAAATATGCTATTTAATTCACCATCATATATTTTATATGTTTCTGTAATTATCAAACCCATTTTTCTTTCTACTTCATGTAATAGGAAATAATCTTATGCATTTGTGCCGAGGCTCTCATTCTGGAGGTCATGGGTTGGATTTGTGTAAATCATGGGTTTCTCTTGTGGTTTCCCAGCTCGGTAAGTGAGTCATGGGTTGAACTACGTATTATCAAATGTTGCTGTCTCTCGTTTCCTCTCATTTAATTTCCCTCCTCAATTCTCAGGGTTGCAAGCCCAACGTAGTGAACGGTGATAAAGTTTGAGGAAACATTCCATGCTGTTTCTTTCCTAGTATACAGTCTTCTGCCCCGAACATGTGAGAAGCATGTTTTTAGCAAAATACTCACAGAAACCTTTTAATTTGTATAGGTTTCAAACAAATTACAAGCATGATTATTTGCAGAGCATTTGTCAACACTTTTTATTTAACACCTTCACTTACTTACCTATCATTTAAAGACTATCAACATACCAATATACTATTTCCTTATAAGCATGATTGTGCAGTTTGCGTTTTGCAAACTTACCTAGTTACAGATAGGGAGGGCATTTTGCTAATTTTGAAATTTCCCAAGGTATTATTTGCTTGCAGTGGTACATTTTATATTCTCAGTTCTCTCTCCCCCTTTCTTTCTTTCTTTCTTTCTTTCATTCATTCTCTCTCTCTCTCTCTCTCTCTCTCTCTCTCCATGTCGCTTTAAATACATGGTCATATCATGAGGATATGTTAGGAGATACCTCGTGGCGCGCTGTGTGGTGGACAATTAGCAGTCTATTTCTCATTACAGTACATACCATCTTTCTTCGTCACTTATCCACAAAGGTTTTAGTATTAGGCAACACTACCTTTACTTCTACACGTGTGGGCAAGTAGGTTCGACACGTGTGGGCAAGTAGGTTCGACACGTGTCCTGAAATGGAATTAAATTGAGTTTTATTTTTGGATGTTCTTCAACTGCTGCGGTTCTCAGCGTCCAATTCTACACTGGGCATGACAGATCGCCTAATTTTTAACAGGCTTGAGATTCTTTTACGTGCCGTAAATATACGGGACCAACGGCCTTACTTCCCTTCCAAAGGAAGCCATACTAAGGATTTTTACGCCCGAAAAAATTCCATCGCTACCTCTGTTGGATTTGAACCCGCAACCTTGGGTACTAGTGGCTAGTATGCTTCCTCTAGACCACTGAGGGCAACACGTTTCCTGAGAGGCCTAGTGCCCCGAACAACTGTACCTTTGCTTCTATTAGATGGCGTTAGTGAGATAGGCTAGGCTCCCGTCCAATTTACTGCTTCCGGACAGTGGTGATGGGAATTAGCGCATCCGGGTTGATGCATTAGGATGCCGTCCAATTTCTCTACATAGATGGTAGAGCATTCGCTATTACCATTTGTTTTTATATTTTCCCTTGATTTAGAACCTACCGAGTTAACCCTGGTATATCCGAACGTATGCCGATGGAGCAGATAGGTATACATTTTTACTTTCTCTACACGACTATGTACATAGTGTATAGAGAAGGTATTGTAATGCACCCAAATCGAGATTTCACCGGAAATACATGTTTTGGGTCCTCCTGAATCCAAAAAAAGTCCGTGTGTGTCTCTGTGTGTGTGTGTGTGTGTGTGTGTGTGTGTGTGCAACATAGCTCAAAAACGAAAAGACCGTTAAATACCAATCTTAAGTTTGGTATATTCCAAGGATGCGACATGAAGATTTTCAAGAAAATCCCCACACCCCCAACTACCCTTTACATGGAACTTTTATTAAAAAAAATTGATTTTCTCAAAAATGACTGTAACGATTTTGATTAAAATATCATATATTAAAGATATTTACCTGATAAATAAAAACATATATATATATATATATATATATATATATATGAATCCAAGTGAATTCTAATTGCAGAATAGTGAACGCAGTGCTAATTCGTTTTTCCATTATGGTGCCTCGTTGCGTGTTCAACAGTTACTTCATAGTGTTTTTTTATTTATTTTTAATTGCCTTATTGAACAGACGGCTAAGCGGTGTGTACGACATTTTAGAAAAGAATGATTAAATGATGCTAACGGAATGGTTGTTAAAGGTGTCCGGGGAACCTAGTAATGCGCGTGCAAGTATTATTGCCAATGTAACACGAATGTGTGCTTGTCAGATTTACTTCTTAATGGAAAATGTTTGAAACGTTTAAAAGCAATTGAATTCTTTTCAACTTCACAGTCAAAATTAACTATTAAACACAGGTATGGACTTGCTACTGCAGAAGCTGCTCTTACATTGTAGTTAATCACTGTGCAATTAGATTCCATGATTATCTTTCGGATCTAGCCAAGAAATGTTTCCAAACTGCTAACCTTGGGTTTTAATTTAATTTCTATTTTTGAAAAAGTACGGTCATTTCTAATTTTGACGGATTTTTGGGTGTTGGTCTGACGGAAAAAATAATCATGTGTTGGCAACACTGATCATGCTGTTTAGTTGTTAGCGCGTCAATCAGGACCACGTGTAGATAGACGATGGTAAAGTATCAGTGTTTTCTGTGCAGAAAAGGAGAATCCATTTTGCTATGTTCTAACGGCAGAGATCATCACCTCTCAGTGCCGTTGTTTTCGCCGCTGGGGATGGATCATCGAAACACGGGAAAGACGGATTTACACGGGAACAATTAGCACCTGCTACAGAGGATTAAAACCCCAGTGTATTTACCATTGTTGTCTACTGAAATAATTGTTCACGATTACATATTTGTTTTTGATTATATAATGTAATCTATAAAAAGAAAATTTAAAATATTAGCTATTAGTTTAATTTACTATGTATAATCTGTTCTGCATTTCTGGGTATTTTTGCTTGGAACATGTTTCAAAGATTTAATGTAGAGCAAAGAAGTTTTATTTGTTTCGAGCTTTAAAACACGAATTGCTGCTTAGTTTCTGAGAGAATTTTAAGAATAATCCATATATTAGATCCTTAAGCGCTGAATGATTTTTAGAAGTAGATACGACAAACAGTAACCCTCATCTCGGAATCTGAGCGCAATATATGAACTAAAACGCATTTAAACGCTATGTCTCGCAGCAAAATGAACTTTTTAAAATAGTAAAAAAGAACATTGTGTAGTTCTCGGCGCGAGGCAGGAGCTGTGAGCAGGTGCGGTGATATTACAGCTTCCGCTTTTAAGTGCTGTAATGGAGTATGCAATACATATAGCACCAAAAGCAAAGTTCAACTGATAACAAGTCTTCAATACCAAGTTTTTAGGAGTTTTTGAACAATGAACTTCCTCCTTTTCATTAAAAAATTAGAAATTATCTAAATTCCAAACGCAACGTTTAAAGCGTCATGTTTCTCGCAAGCTTTTGTCTTATCACATATTTTACAGTAACCTCATCACAGGTTTTGATTTTACCTATACATCTAGATTAAATGAAAGCTTATATGGGCTTAAAGTAAGTAGGAGTATTAAGATTAGAAGACTGAAACAACAAAACATTGACTTACTAAGATATTAAAAAAACATTTTCAGTAGACTACATGTGGAAACAATTGACGACTATACACGTGGAGCATCACAAAAACAAGTATTAGGGAGGCAATAAAACAAGTAGGGATGAGCAACATTATTGATTGATACACGTCATTCTGTGCCGCTTTAGTTGCTCAAATTTAGTATGTCCTAGCTAGAAGGATGTTCCTCATTATCAATTTTTCTTCAGTTTTTTTCTCATTATGCGATTCTTGGAGGTGGATAAAAAGATAAAGAAGGTTCGGATTTGGGGAATTAGTAATTGAATACAGATTGAGTTTTAGAAAATTATAGATTTTTGTTATTTTTCCCAGAAAAAATTGTATTTAATCTGACATACATTATTTTTTTATTACAGACTACACGACAAATAATATTACATTTATAAATTTAAAAATTTCATCAAATGGAGCATGTCACTTACGATTCGATTTTCATTCTAATTTTATATCAATTACCTATTATCATGACAATTAGCTTTGTATTATTAATTATATTGTACAACCCGTGTAAAAATGTTTGATTAAATCGCTTGAAATTTGAATAAAGACTACCCTAAAGTAACTTTTTACCAAAACACGTTATCATTTTTTATCACAAGACGTTTAAGGTATTCCTGGAATGTATACCATAAATGTGTTTATGTAATAAAGAATGACGCTGTGACTGTTTAAGGCGACGAAATCTCCTTGATTAGGTACCTCCATATCGCAGCAGAAAAAAGCGATCAAATTAAGGTTGGCAGAGCTAATGTTTGGAAGGAAAATGTAGCGGAATGTCTGATTAATGAAACGAGTGTTCCAAGACAGGTGAATAAACTTGACTTCACCAGCGCTGCAGACGGCTTTACTGGCAATTAGCAAGGCATTCCATTCATCAGAGCAGCGAAATATTGGAGCCACCTATAACGTAACACTGGTGGATAAATATAGCTTTTCATGGACTCTTGTCTGGAAGCTAACGAGGTTTCTCCATATTTTATTGGCACCAGAAAGTAGAAGCTAGAAGGTTGAGTTGGATAAAGAAAGCGCTCGAAGAAGAAGAAAGGAAAATAATAAAAAAGATATATTTACATGGCTGCTATATTACGTTAAACAGGTAGTATGTATGTGGTGGAGTATTTACAATAACAAATTCAGATTAGAGTAGTCGAAAGTCAGGAAATGTTTTAGTTTTATCAAGAAATTTATTTTAGAAACTAGATAAAACAGTTTTGTAGTCATAAATCGGTGTATCGTAACTCTATTCTGATGTATTTAAAATGAGATTAATGTTTTTCACACACTCTTCTATAAACTATTCATAAAAAAATATGATGCCTTACATACAGATGACTTTCTCTACCAATTCATCAAAAACAATCGTACACATCTGTTTTTATCTTCTTCGTGTTAATCAAGATAAACATTTATACAAGTTGTTTTAATACACATTTCTTTGTACGTAAAATGGGAATAGGGGAATACAGTAGACTTAAGCGATAATCAAGTCTTTTAATAGCTGGTCGCTATGTGATACCTTTACAAGGCTTTCTCTGATCACTTCGCCCAAACTATTCTTATAAATGCTTATTATTTTATAGGTATGCATGTGTAGTTAATGTTAATCGACAAACTTGTGCAGTAATTGTCTTATTCAAATTTTCCTTGTAGCTACTTCGGGATTAACGGAGTACAGGAAGCTTTAAGCTGTAGGAGGTAAACTATTTTAACGAACGCCATGTGAAATCTTTAGAATTCCGCTCTTTCTGTATGGCCAACAATGCGAAAATCATTCGAATGAAGATGATTAACCCTAAGATCGGACGGAATCGTGGGAAAGAGCAGAATCGGCAAGGGTGATGCCGGGTTCTGCGGTGGTGTTGCTATTTTGCTTTCGAGGAATGATAATGTCGAAAAATCACACACCCAGTCCTCCCATTGGGGGGGGGGGGGGAGAGAAAAACCTACGCTACTACTGGGAATCGAATCCAGGTCCCTCGCGCCAGGGACGGACTTTAGTAGCTATTCTCAGAAGATTCAAGATACATTATCCATTTGTCATTAAATTATCTTGAGCAAGTTTTGAGAAAACCAAACTTCCGCAAAATATTACACGTAAATGATACTTAAGGACGGAGGGAGGGGGGGGGTCACATTCTTGAAAGTCATGTGTCACATCCTTGGTGAACTCTAATGGGTACCATGTTTCGTGTTTTTCCGACTTTCCGTCTTTGAAAATATAGGGAAGAATGGGTAACGCTGATAAGGAGGTAGTCCGGTCATCTGCTTTTCTTTCTGGCAGTCCTCTGGTTGTGCTGCACTCTGCACAGAAGATTTATAAACTAATTTCTCAAGCAACGCCATTTTTGTATCATCAGCTGTGCAGCTATGCTACACAATGTTTTAATGTTCCGCTATTCTAATTTTCATCCGTTTTCTATCTATTACAAATAACCTTTACTTTAGCATGTTTTTTAAGAGGGACATTTCCTAATATTCGCCTATACATAGTTCCTTACAAAACAAGGGGATTAGAGGAATACTTACAGTACGCTTTAAGCGAAAGTGTAATCTTAGAGAGGGTGGCTATATGATGGCATGGGGTAGAAACAAGGGTAATCTTTTGTAAGAAGTCATGTAAGTGTAACACATAATATTTTTAAAAAGGAAGTTGTGCACTATTACGCGCATTACATTTTTGCATCGCATATTTCACACGCTTTCTCTTTTTCCGTTTAAGAATTTTCTTTGTGAGCACTGTTTATATTTGTAGCCAAAACAACGGTGAACTCAGACCTTTATTTATACAAAGTATAATAGCTTACACGAGAAATAGAAAAGGGTCAGAATAATAAATACATAAGATTTGTATTCCAATATTCTTTATTAATTCTAATAAGGTACATATATATTTTTATACTCATACTCATATAATTTCATCATTTCTTTCACGGATAGTGTTGAATATTTCTCACAAAATTTACAATAAACATTCGACTCTGTAGCTTTTTCACCACTAGTCATCGGCTTACCAGTCTTATGCTTTATGTAAACACAAACTCGAAGAAATTCCCGCAACCGTCTTCCATGATTCTAAACAAGCATTAACCGTTACCGTGTAAACAATATTGCGGAAATAGAATAGCATGTTGGGACATATATAGCTGTTTAGCGGTACAAATCAGCGTCAATTAATTATTAGGTATATGTATAGCATAGTATTCAATTTAAGAATAAATTAATTACGTAATTTAGAATGTTAGCATGACATTACATTCTTGCGCGCACTACTACGTTGTTGCGCCGCGGTACACTGGCCACGTGATCAACAGAGTGAACAGAAAATGGTTACGCTGTTCGCAGACAAAAGACCCACATAATATGGACGCCTTTTCCTCTTTTTTTCCCCCCTTCTCTAGCAAGCATTTACATACAATTTACATAGCAGCTAGAGAAGGTATTGTATTCCATCCAAGAATTCATGATGGTATTAGGCAGGACATTTATCGAGAACTGAGAAATGATTTTGCTGAAATCCATTCAATTTGAAGACGACATAAAACAAACTAGAGAATTAGAAAAAATGATATTAAAACTAATGGGATTGAACGGCAGTTTAGGTTCCCTCTTGATGAGATGGTACTTCTACTACATGTAATGCTAATCTAAAAATGCTAGTCAAATACTACAAATTTGTTTAAGGGGATGAAACATTTTATACAATCCATGATTCTTTTTTCAACAGTAATTTGTAAGCCCGCCTGGGTAGTGTGGTGGTAGCGAGTCTACCTCACATTCAACAAGTCGGAGTTGAATCTCGTTTAGGGTAAGTTATTCAGAGAGGTTTTCCCTTATCCTGAGAAGACGAATGTCGAGTAACTTTAAGCTCCATGGACCCCGAGGTCATTTGAACATCATTTTGCAGGTTAATTCGTCGTCCGATATGACCAACTAGGTTAAAGGACGTTAAACTACACATTAAACAAAAATTGTATCCTCTGCATGGCGCATATTGTGGTGAAATTTGTCAGAATGTATTTTGTTTAACATCTATTTTCATATGAAAATCTAGATTTGCTCCTGTAGTATTTTTAGTTTTTGAAACGACTGCACCTTGTCCAATAAAATGGAATTTCCTGCCGTCATGATTTAGTGTTGCTAATTTTATTTAGGATTTTCAATTAGTGGGTACCTACCGTAATATTTCATTAGGTTTGACAGGCTTGCAAAAGAGTGAAGAAGACGTAGATGGATGGCTGAAGCTGTTTTTTGGGGTTGCCTTATTTGACTTCGGGATATCGAAGAAGCATTTGTAGATCTGTTATGGCGTTTTTTCGACTGCATTCTTGAAACCTACGTAGGGAAAGATAGTTTCATACTCTTGAACTTCGGGCTTTTACGAGATTGCAGACTCTTCGCATAACTAATGGCGCTGAAAAATTCCAAGAGCGTTTCAAGGAGAATGTTTATACATACTTCTAACTCATCAATCCATACAGCCAATGCTATATTGATGAAATCTGAAGCTGAGACATATTTGAAATTATATGAAGGAATTATTAATAGACATTTCTAAGTCTGTAGAAATAGAAAGGAGAATTTAGAAAGCTGTCAAATTATTTTTAGTGCGCTTTTGATTAAAACATATTTACAATTATTTGCACGCTTTCAATGCATCTGTTTTTTCGAGTATTGTACTTTCTTACCCAATTATCGTTCATGCTTCATACTGGATAGCTGAATTTCCTTCACTCAGTAGTGGTAATCTAAACCTCTCACGTGTTTTATTTATATACACCGCACCATGTTAACTACTTATGTATATAAAATCTAATTTATATTTATATATATTCATTATTACTGACATGGAATATAATCGTATTTGATAGTTAAAATTTGAAATTTAAGTCAGGAGTCCCCAACTTGTTGCCCTTTGACTCATCTACTGTGCACTGTGCGAATAACTGCACGAAAACCAAGATCAGATAATTCCTTCAGTGCTGTGGCAATATGCAACATTTTGCACTTGAAATATGTAATCCATATTTCATAGATTAACACATCTATTATAGGTTCATAATTGGTAGAATAATTGCTATATTATGTCTCATGCATTAGTATTTATACCTCGGATATTAAATATAGGTTTGGTGGTAATTGGTAATCGTAACACAAATAACTACTAAAAACTAATGGCAGTTATTACAGCACTAACATAAGTCCCTTAATTTGGTTTTCTTTATATCCTATAATTAATTTGTAACGAAAAACTTTCACATTTATAGCAGCGAATGTGAACAGGCATCTTGATAATGAATTTGATCGAACACTATTTGAAAGAAAATGTCTTCTCCTTGGTGTAATTGCTGTATTCACTTGCATGAAATGGTAATGATGCTGAAAATTGAATTGTCTGTGTGCAAAAATTTGCCAAAAATTAAACCTCATTCTGCCACATGTTATATGAATAAGAAAGATTCCTCTTAGGCAGGTAATGACGTAGGAGTCGACGTCTTGCATGTTGGATTGCTTTCTGTTCCTGATATTATAAACTGAAACACGAGTGCAAGAAGGAGAGGCAATGGCTGTTGTGCCGTGTTTACCCACTGCGCAAGCCTAAATGCTCTGGACAAAGCCAACGAGTGACGCCTGATTTAAATATTTATTTAGTTTTTAATTTTTAATATTTACTTATGGTTTAATCCATAGCGTAACTAAGGACACTCAGAAAGTTGATCTTTTTAAGGTCAACAACCATGTTAAAAAATTGTCGATAAATTATTAAATTCATTTTCTTGTAGATACTATATTTGTAGTCTCGCCACCTGTTCTCCGGCTTTGACACTTCTCGAGAGGGGAAACGCGATGTTGCAAGTTCTTTAGCGGGAATTTCAAGCAAAGGAACACACATGCATTTAAAACGAATATATCATTTGCAGATCGAATCGCTACTTCTTAAAACTTATGTGGATAATATGAGTATGTATATTATATGTTATTACAGAATAGTAGAACATGAAGATAATTGGTATGTCATATATGGAGAAAACAGCAAAAACAACTGAGACTACGACACGGGACCCACGGCTTTACTTCCCTTCCGAAGGAAGCCATGCTAAGACTTTTTACGCCCGGGTAAAAATTCTCTCCGGGTTTGAACCCGCGACCTTGGGTATATGAAGTTAGATGGTAACCATTACACCACGGAGGGCGACGAACAGAATGCTGTATTATTAACGACCTTACTTGGCAATAGAACCAGAAACCTGGTTTTCATTATTTTAAAGGTAATATATATGTATGTATATCATCATCATCATCATCTTGATAATCTGTTTCAATTATACTCATTACGTATGCTGGCAATTTTAACCAATCCCTCCATCGCCCTTTCGCCGCAAAACGTCAGGGCCGGAGAACGGCTGGCGGGACTAGCTTTCACTATCGCCAAAAAAATAGTATGCAATGCACATACTTTAAGTGCATTGGAGAATCTCGACATCGTCTGTCACATTATTTTTATCTGGTTCTCTAATGATGTATTTACTTGTATTGGACTATGCTACGAGTATTTACAACTCTTGTTCCTGTGCTTCAATAAGATCTCTGATGTTATATTTATACGGAGTTTGTAAGCAATCATTAGGTAGATATATATTGAGAAAGTCTGTAAACAACAAAATGGAGCAGCGTTATCTAAACACAAGAGTTACATGACAAGTTATTACGGAGCTATGTTACGCAGTTAGCAGAAATGAAGCTGTTAGTTGTCTGCAATGAGAACACTCTGCCTACAGAGGACATCATCAGCAGTTGTAGAGGCTAACCACGCCTGTTGTCAGCATTAAGTAATGATCTATCACCATTCTTGGAAATGGCAGGTTAAGTTGAAATCTGCGGGTGGTTCCTGACTGACTACTTCAATACTCTGCCGCCAAATTAGAACCTGTTTCGGTGATCTCACTGCTAATTCTCATCTTCATCCTTTCTTGTTTATTTGCAATTGGGATCTTGTTCGTATTAAACGAGTGTACCTTCAGCGAGTTTCCTTCAAAGGTAATAATACTAATTAAAAGTAATAAACATTAAAACTAAAGGACAGACAAATAACTTTAGAGTACCAGTGGGTGGTCACCAACTCATGTACCTCGGCTCTCACCAGTCAAGACAAAAATATTTTCTGTAGCAACTTTGCGAAATAAGTTACTAAAAGGGCAAGAAATATTCGACAACAGTTCGGGAAGGGAGAATGGTTTTTAAACAATTATCGTGAAAGAATCTACAGACAATAAACAATCAGGAACCTAATGCAGTTTTGCCTTTCTGGTCATTTAAATGTCCAAATGGGTATGTGCCTGTAATTAGCGCGTGAAATTTTAAAGCCGTATTTTCTCGTAATTTTGTTATTTTTGCTACTTTAAAACGCTACAAAATATTAGAGCCTATGATTCAGGATTCCTTGGAGAGGTGCTGACATATTTTGAAACATACTTTACCAATGAGGAATATGTAGTTACAGAACATTTTCATTTCTCAACACAAGTTTTCTCCATTTCTTTGTTTTCAGTCTTACAGTAAATTATATATCTTCCATTTTAAAGGTTTAATTCTTATACAGAAGTTATTTAATAGTTAATACAAAGGGTACTTGATTCGGCCACTCTAATTTTCTTTCTTTCATTCCTTTCGAGTGGGAACCTTTTTTGAGATATATATCTACTGCTATAAGTTCTCATTGACTATGAACAAATATATGCTATTCTGGTTTAAATAAACACAACATAAAATATGGTTTTGATCGTACTAAAGCAAAGAAACACCCTAACTTTAAGTATAGCAAATTTCATCTTTGTTCGTGTGATTATGAAGATGGACTATTGGTCCCTTTCCGGATTCCCGTTTGTCCATCATATAATCATTTCAGTTTCTTTTAGATTGCCTGCATACTCTCGTTGAAGATTCGTAAAACCTGACACACGATTGCTCTGTTTACTTACCTGCACCTTACTGTATTGGTAAGCCAACAGAGCAGTCGTGTTAACCGCACGGAGTATAGGCGTCAGGCACTTACTGTGGTGGACGTTCTCCTCCCCTTCCTCCACAACAGCCGGTTCCGTTGCGACTGTTCCATTTATCTCCCTATATAAAAATCCGCAGAGAACTGTGGCAATAAGCCTGCCTCTAAATATGAATCACACAGTGTACTGATCACAATGAGCATCGTTTGTGGTGGAACTTGGCTGGGAAAATGTCAGCACAAAGCGAACCATTATGGCTACGGATTGCAGTATACTAAGGTCAACATTAGGACAAAGCAGTTAACAATATTTATATCTATGATGAGTGAAATCGGTGCCATACGTGCAATGAAGGAAATAATTTCACAATTTGGTTTAAGATTTTTTATATAGGTACTCAGACTCACTTCAGTAATATTGCAGCTACAATAACAAGTAGTTACAAGCATATACACTAAAATACCAGCGGCTCTTGAGGCAGTAGAACAGGTTTTATAAACACTGACTATAATTTAGTGCAACTATTAAACAAAACGTGGCAAATAATTTAAAAGTATTCTGTAGAAGAATTCAGGTACGCAGAAGTGTGTGAAACGAGAACGCGTTACTGAGCAAGTCCGATTTGCTCCTACTACGGTGGGTGATGTGGAATGTAGTTGTTTAAAATATAAAAATCATTCTGTTCCATTCACATGGTTTTCTCTACAAAATATTGTTACAATTGATTATTTATTTACATCGTAGCAATCGAGACAAATATTAGCAGAAATGGTTGTATTAGTTCCTTCTAAGTAAAAGGGAGACAAGGCAATACATTAGGCTAAAGCGATAGTCAAATCTTTTAAACAGCCGGTTGTTATGTGAAAAAAAATGAAATTCGATTTACCTTGCATGGCCAGATGTAAAATAACATGAAATGAAATATGATCTCCCGTTTGAGAAATATTTGAATAGCTTAAAATTGAAACAAGGAATATTTGAGAAAGAGTTAACTTTAAAAAAGAAAAAAAGCGTGTATTATATAAATTGTGAGTTTTAATGAGATTTACATTTTTTGTGTAGTAAGTATTTGTCTGACTCTTACGGTGTACCAGTTTTGCAAAATTCATCCAGAATGAAGAGGTCTTCAGAGCCTATTTCCACAAAATTCAAGATAAACATTTCATTAGTCATGTAGATATCTTTAAGATACCGCATTTTAATCAAAATTGTTAGAAGCATTTTAGAACATAATTTAAAAAAAAAATGCGATGTAAAGGTTAGTCTGGGGTGGAGAGAAGTTATTGAAAATTTTCGTGTCGCACCCTTGGAAGGCAAACTTAGAATACCAATTTTGATATTTAACAGTCTTTTCGTTTTTGAGCTATGCTGTCCAGAGACACACACATATATACATGCACCTTTTTCTGAAAATGCTTTCTTTTATTCAAGGGACCTCAAAACGTATTTCTGGTGAAATCCAGACCGAATTTTTAGGTGAAATGCATTCTCTACCTACTTATGCTTGGTGAGTGTAGAGAAATTAAAACTGTCCACGTGCTAATCAGATGCGATTTATGTTCAATGTATAACGAAATACATTATTGTATGTTAAACTCAGGATGAAAGAACTAAGCAAATCTAACTTATTTCTGTGCATTAATATCTTAATTAAATAATGAGGTAAATTTATTTCACACCTCCAATAGCTATATTTGTTTTCCTCTGAAACTCTTTAATTCTAATATACCTGCTTTCGAATCAGGATGTAGTGCCTTCAGCTGTTCATCGTATTTGTTTGAAATCCAAGCAACTCTTGAAGGATTGTAAGGAGCTTAGCCGTAGCCGCTGTTGGTGGTGCTCCTTCGTAATCGGGATTGCCCGCAAGCCATGCGGGGAAGCCGGTCTCGCTTGGAGCGGCGGTTTCTGGGATTGTAATCCCCAAGAGACCTAACGAGGGCGCTCCGATGGAATAGTAAATCTTCGTTGAATTTTATTGCCCGACGCCTAATATCGTCCTCAGGTATGGCAGACCGGGTTGCCAGTGATCTGTTCGCTGTGATGTTCCATTTGGAAGTACAATCAGTGCTTAGAAAATCATATGCTCACTTGGCAACATTTCTACTTTCTCTACGACATATCTATAGTTTTTAGAGGAAGCATTGCATTCCATCCAATAATTCGATTGCCTAATGTCTTCTATTAACATTAGAGCAACCTAAGTTTTCTTTTCTTGTTATATCACTCCGGCATTCCATTGAAGAATTTTTAAGATGTTGCGTCGGTGAAATTTAGAAAATTCACAGTATCTTATTTAAATTTATACCAGTTTTTGTGCACAATAAAAATGATATTTTTGCCATGCATCAAATTCTAGCTTGCATGGTTATTTAAGTAATAATTTTTACTAAATAAAATGCTCTAATAAAATGAGCCATATTAAGCATTTATAAAAATATTTAGATTAAAGCTCCAGTTTTGCAGTAAATAAGCTTACAAATATCTATGCCATATTATATTTTTATATTAGGCTTGATTAGTATAGAAAAATTATTACATTTCGTACTCTCCAAAAACTATTGATATTAAAAATGTAATAATTTTTTTTCAAAATTGCAGCATTATTTCGAAAACGTAATAATGTTAATGTCTTTTGAGAGGCAGTTTAACATTTTTGAAACAAATTAGTGCAAAATTGCATCGCGTAAAAAATTTTTAGTAAGGAAAAGTGTAGAAAACAATTTAAGAGAAAATGCTTTTAAAGCTTGGAGTACCTATTAATAAGCATGCGCCAGTCCATCTATAGCTTCAGTTAATTGGTAGTTTAACTGGGCTAACTGAGCAGTCGATATATTTTCTTAAAGTTTACAATTCATATCACATTATTTTTTTCCGTAGTCGACTTACCCTTCCCATATTTGGACTGACGCTCCTGTCGGGGAGCCAACGGCACGAAACTACAGATCGGAGAACTTGGAAGGAGTGGTCGGCCCGTAACCAGGTATGAGAGTGAGGAAATGGATGATATTAAATGCAAGCGAAATGGATGGTAAGAAGGATGATGATGGAGCAAATAGTGAAATGAGTGGCGGCGGAAACCGGAGGACCTGGATAAAATCCGCTCAGTCGCTGCCTCCTCCACCACTGCTGGGGATCGAATCCGGGCCGCCTAGGTGAGAGGAGAGCGGTCTAACCACTTAGCCACGGCGCCACCATATCACATTATTATGAAACAAAATCATTTTTTGTTTTTCACATTTTTGGTCAGCTTTCACCTCAATGTAACTCCTCCCGAATATCCGATTATGGAGCTTTTATTGTTCAGATTATTTTCCATTGAGAGGTTTTGCCATTTTCAGAAGTAGTATGATCGTTTAAAAAAGACACAATTTTTCTACGTTTTGGCGATCATTTCGCCCATTCACAACCCCCCAAAATGAATGTAAGACTGCACCTGCCGTTGGTCAGCGATTCCTTGGACCTTGCCGAGAAAACTGAATATAGTTCACCGACTTTCCCCTATCCACCACCCAGGGTACGCCCCTCAACGCCGTGGCAAGCCAGTGCAAGGCTGAGAATGAGAATAATCACTGAAGCTGTCAAAAGTACCTACTCCCATTACAGCAATGATCATTGTAAATGCTAACCCACCTATGTGCTGAGATAATCGAGTCAGCTGTCATACAGCACGAGAGATTAATTAGAATCCCATCTGAGAACTTTTGTAAAATATATGAGGGTAAAGAGGAGAAACACAAAACCACAAAGGGATGTATCTAGCAGATACCAGGTAGCCCAACTGACCCGTATTTGACGTGTGTAGATACACCTTCGTGCGTTAAAAGAGTTGAAAAACTCAACGGGACGATATCAAATTAAACCCCGCCAATCTGGGACAGTTATAGCTAGCTACCTGGTCGCAGGTAGACCCATTTGAGCCGGCGGCAGCCACGACTGAGTGCCCGACTCAAAATTTACTTGCGCATTAAAATTGTTGGGTAATTTTAATAAAATCGAGTAGTCTGCGCGGAGGGAGGATGATTTTGTTAGAAAATCTTCTTGTTGCATCTTTGGAAGATCTGAATATAAGTGCCAAGATTGGTATTTAAAATTTTCGTTTTTGAGTTATGCTGTTCATAGATACATACAAATGCTTTTGACTACCTCCGTGGTCGAGTGACTTATCACCCGGAGGTCCCGGGTTCGATTCCCCGGCTGGGGCGGGAAATGTTTCTTTAACCAAAATTATGCTCTGTCCCCACAGTCTGGAAGTATGTATGTGGGAGTGAATGAATGTGGGTGTGTGTGTGTGAGTGAGGAAAGTAAAACGATTTAAACCCAAAAACCTAAAGCAAAGCCCCCGATATGACCTTAGATGTTAAAGGGGGCTATATAAATGAAACAAAACAAAACAAAAAATCCTTTTTGGGAAGAGGGATATGAGAATCTATAAAATGTGTATTTCCAGTATTGAATTTTTGGGTTACATATTGTGTAGAGAAATAAATATGTTGCAAGATATCAGAACACCTGCTGCTCGTTCTTTATAGATATTAAAGTAGATATTAAGAAATTAAATTATGTTCATGACTTTTAGAATGTGATGTAGTAATAATTTGCATTGGGTCTAAGGACATTTTAATACATTTGAAATCTGAAATAAATATTTTCCAGTGAAAATAGCTGTTGTGGTGGGGAGAATTTCGTAAAAGTCTTAAATCTGTATCCTTGAATAAGAGTAGAATTAAATACGATATTTGATATTCAGTTGAGTTTTTAATTTTAGTTCATACTCAGAGGACCCTAAACATGCATTTTAGGCGAAATCGCATAATCAGACTCATAAGTGCAATGCAAGATTTCGCCTACCTGCTGAATGCAAGCGGTAAACAAAGTAATAAACAGTCACAAGTAGAAGATCTGAAGTAGCACTAAATCATCACTTTCTGAGAAGTTATGCAAATGCTGAATGCCAGCTCTATTAATTGCCTAGTTATAGCAAACACAGTCGACGTACTAGTTGGATTTGTGCGGAAAATCACTGCAATGTAAAGAAAGACAGCCGATGAAACATAATCCAGAATTTTACAGCACAGGAACAGGTAAAACTGGAAGATAGCATGGGCAGGGCACGTCTACAGAATACGTAAACGGTAGGATGTTAAAAGAAAGCGAATTGGCAAAATCTTGGCACTTGCCAACACCTACAGATATGTTAATGATGCTGTCACAAATATCAACAAGAACAGTAAAGTAAAGGAGGTATGGTTTACCAAAATTAAACTTTTGCGCTTTCCATTTAATTGGTTAAATTAAATGATTATATCTTTAAAAATAAAATACTTTTCTATATTAGAATGCTAACACTCCATTTCTTCTACCAGGTGTTTTGGGTTGTAAATTTATGCGGTTTCCGAGGAGAGAGTATTTCTGTTTAAATGTTTAGCACCAAATAAAGAGGTCGTTTATCACAATTAAGAAAATGTATTCTGATTTTGGAAATAGAAATACGTGATAAAGTTAAGGCATATTTATTAATTGGCACAGAATAAACAACTCTATAACGTAATTTATATTCAGGCTAATTGCTGTGGTCTTCTCTAGTTATGGAGGTAGGAACACACGGATTGCCTTTATCCTGGAGGCTGCCTTGGCTCTGTGGCTGGTTGATAGATGCCGAGAGAGAGAGAGAGAGAGAGAGAGAGAGAGAGAGAGAGAGAGAGTGTGTGTGTGTGTGTGTGTAGAGCGAGCAAGGTAGCTTAATGTTTTAAGACAATCTTGCGGAGGTCGAGCGTTTAACAAAGAAGAAATGGTATGGGCTCCTAGAGAAAACAAATATTGGAACCAGTTAGTAAAATTAACTGTCAGTATCATAATCTATCTCCCCTAAGTTTAGATAAAAAAAAATTTCAATTTTTAAAGTAAACAATTGTAGGCAAAGTAAGCAGGAGGTGGAAAATAGTGAAACTCACACACTTTTCTCTACTCAATAGAAAATCAAGCGTGTGCCTACGTATAATGAAAATGTAAACAAATGTTTCGAGAAGTGTTCCATTTTGAATGAAAATAATATATCGGCCACCCTGAAACCAAAAATATAATTTGTTAAATGCGTCCAGGCGGCATTGAGTGTGTTAGAAGTGGGTGGGAATTACTAAGTCAATTCTTATAGGACTTGGTATGTTAATATGCTTTTTACTTTCTATTCCACGTACACAATAGGTAGAGAAATTAGTACATTCCATCCACAAATTCTATTCCAGGATTTCACCGGAAATGCATGTTTTAAGGAACCTTGAATAAAAAGGTATTCTTTTTTAGAAAAAAAATGTGCGCATCTGTGAGAACTCAAAATAGAAACGTCTGATAAATACCAAACTTAGTATTTGTCCGGTACCTTCCAAAGATGTGACACGAAGAGTTTCAAGAGAGAGTTTCCCCCGCTACCCTTTATATTAATGCTTTTCTAATTTATTTTTCTCAAAACTGACTGTTATTGATTTAGATTAAAATACCACATATTAAGATATTTACATGAGAAATACATATGTTTATCTTGATTTTCTGGGAATAGATAGTGAAGTCCAATTGATTTGGAAGAAATGTTAATATCTTCATAACTTGCACACGTTAAGCGAAAGACGAAAACGTTATGCACAAAATTAAAGATATTTTAAACGCCCAATTTGATTCAAATAACCTTTTTGTGGTATAAGTTATCTGAGATATCCGTTATCAAATTTTTTTATTTTTTTACTTTCTCAAGCACGAATGTTCAATGTACATAGTAGGTAGAGCCATTGTATTCCATCATGTCATTTCATTCATCCTTCGTCCCATTGGCTTCTTTCGGAGTTTGAAATGACGGCGACAGTGCTGGGTGTGCGTGGCAGGGAAAAAGGATGCTCTGATAAATATCTCTGTCCCCTGATGTCGACAGGTTCTGGCGGAAATGTAGGTCCCTATGTGGGACCGGAGGTACTGGTCTACCTGTCCGTTTGTCAGAATGCTACAATCTGGAAACTATATGGAAGTGTCATTGCTGTGCCGTCGCTCCTGATTCCGGCTACCCGAAGTATCTTCTCAGCCCATCCTTTCTCCCAGGGCGCCCCCTCGTGGGGACGTATGTACAGTAACCTCAGGCTCGGTGCCGAGTTCCCTCCGACAAGTGCCCTGTCCTTTCATACCACATAGCGATCAGTTTTTAAAACAATTGATTAAATCTTTCGCTTTCATCCTGTCTTTATAAGGAGAATCTAATAAAAGCAATTACGCAAACGTTTATCAGGATTAATTGAAGTAGTTAGACGAATACACTTTTAAGATTAATTTGCAGAATCGGTAGAGAAATTCATGTGAGTTTAACACATCGATATTTTATTATTCTTTTATTTCTATGGTAATGTGGGGGAGGGGGGAGTTAACTTGTGAAACAACTCATAACAATAGGTTATTTAAGGGGATGCATCACAGCAATTTCCTCAAAATAAAATGTATTGTGCCCATATACAAACTATTCTTAATAAAAGATTATTCTTCTATCTATAACATGCTAACCGAAATAAACATTAGTAGAAATGGTTTCATTACCTGCTTTATTGTAATAGAAGGCCAATACAGGGTAAAGCAATAGTCAAATCTTTTAAAGGCTGGTCGCTATATGAAGCAATTGAGGTTCATTTTGCCTGGTGCTGTTTGAGAAAAGTTAGGTAATTTAAAATTGAAAGCAATATCAATGAATTACTCGAAAACACTCAACTCAACAAGAAAACCGTGTATGACATAAATTATGTATTTAACGAGATCTATATTTTTAATGTATTACGTTTTTGTTATTCGTAAGTTTTTTTTTTTTTTTTTTTTTTTTTTTTTTTTTTTTTACCGTAAGGTTAAACCGTTATACAATATTCTTGAAAACATTGAAAATAAAGAGGTCTTCCGATGCTATTCGCAACAAATTCAAAATATACTTTTTATTTTTGATGTAAGTATCTTTGATATACGGTATTTTAATCAAATTCGTTGATCATTTTTGACAAAAACACATTTTTAAAAGTTTTTCCAGTAAAGGGTAGCTTGAGGTGTAGTAATTTTTTTGAAAACCTTCGTGTCGCATCCTTGGAAGATACTAAACATAAATACCAAGTTTGGTGTTCAATCGTCTTTTCATTTTTGAGCTATGCTGTCTACAGACACACACATACACACGGTTCTTTTTCTAAAATTTTTTTTTTCAAACTCAGGGGATCTCAAAGCATATTTTCGGTGAAATTGAATTTTTGTTTGGAATACAATAGCTTCTCTAGCTACTATTTACGCTGTATGTACATAGTGCTCGAAAAGTAAAAATCTCTAGTATTTGTAGTTTTATAATCCAGTTTTATTTTTGACTTAGATATTTGTAGGCCGTTACATGGACATCAAAGTACGAACACATATCAGTGTAGCCGTTACATGTGTACCTCATTTCAGGTTTAGAAATTAGCAGGTAGGCACAAAAGAAGCTATAAATACAGCAATAACGACATGGGTATAGTAAATAAGCGTTAGAGAAGACAAAATTTTGTGTTGAACATTATTTTCAAAATTCGCATTAATCATTTTAGTAAGTGGTATTTGTATTGAATATTTTACATAAATTTGCATTAATTTGGTGCTACTTTTCCGGTAGAATTAATGAGTAATGGCATGACCGAAATGAAAATTGACAGGTAACCGAAGTAACAATTAAAATTCCATATTTTCAAATTCAAACTCTTTTATTTAAAATCAAAATCATGAATATAATCAAATCAGACAACCAAACTGCAACATACAAAACGTTGTGACATTTTGTTTTTTCATAATTGTCCTGTCTCTTAAAAATAAGCTGTATTAAAATAAATATGATGTGTTCCATTCATATGACTTTCTCCACATCTGTGTAACAAATTATCGTTAAAAAGCTTATTCTTCTATCTACTTCATAAACATTAGCAGAAATTGTCCTTATTATTTGGTTCCTTGTAAGTAGAAGGGAAATAAATCGAATGTGTTCCATTCCCATGTCCTCTAGCTGTTCAGTAAACAAACCTTTTATTCAAAACATTAATGTGTTATCTGCATCATGCTGATCAAGATAAACATTAGCAGAATTAGTCTTAATACCAGCTTCCTTGAAATGTACAGGCTAAAGCGATAGCCTCGTCCTATAAAAGCCGGTCGCTATGTAAAACAATTGAAATTCCAATCTCTTTGCCTGCCAGAAATAAACAAACGAGAAGAAAGATGTCACCGTTTGAGGAAAGTATAAGTGGCTAAAATTTAAACCAATAATCCCGAATATCTCGGAAACGGTTAGCTGTGCAAAAAAAAAAAAATAATAATAATAATAATAATAATAATAATAATAATAATGATAATAATAGTAATATAAATAATATATGACATAAATTATATGTTTTAATGAGGTCTACTTTTTGTGTAGAAAGTTGTATATCTCTTACGGTTTGCCATTTATACAAAAGTCATCCAGAAAGAAGTCTTCGGAGGCTATTCCCAGAAAATACAAGCTAAACATTTCGTTTCTCATAAAAATATCTTAAAAATAAAGTTTTTTTTATTTTAAATCGTTAGCGCAATTTTTGATAAAATCAAAATTTTCCATAAATGTCCAACGTAAAGGGTAGTTTGGGGTGGGGGGGATTATCTTAAAAATCTTCGTGTCGCTTTCTTGGATGATACCAAACTTATATACAATTTGGTATTTAACGGTGTTTTCGTTTTTGAGCTATGTTCCACACACACACACACACACACATTCACACACGCACGGACCTTTTTCTAAAAATAATTCTTTTAGATTCAGGAGGGCCCAAAACATTTATTTCCTGTGAAAAATATCGGTGTCGAATTTTTGGGTGCATTACAATACTTTGTTTATACACTATTACATAGTACATGTAGAGAAAGTAAAAATCTCGCGCTGTCGGCATTTGATATCGTTAGCCAAAGGCATTGAAGGGACTTTTAACAAAATACGTGGTAAGACTCACATTTTGATTTCAATGACAAGAGTAACTGTCCAGCAATGGCGTAACATTCTTTGTAACAGAGAAGAAATCAGAATAAATAGAGCTAGTCTTAAATGCTCTTGGTTTAATGCTGCCATTACATTATTTAATTCGACGATATTTGATTTACAAACTTGCCATAATGGAGTCCAATTTAGGCAAAGTTATTAGGCAGCAAAACTTGTAAATTGTCTTCTACTATATCTTTAACTTTGGAATCCATGCGTTCTGCAAGTGCATTTATTCTGCTTCCAAAATGACTGCTCTCGTAATATTTCATTTTGGTTGTCAGTGAGTTAATTTAGGATAAAACAAGGTGAGCTGCAGATTTTTCTTCAGACTAAATGCTAAAATAGTTCTGCTACCAACCTACAATATTCAGGGGCAAATCTTTCTTACTTTCTCTAGGCCACATGTACAATGTACATAGTGGGTAGAGAAGACATTTCTAGAAACATGTCCGTGTGCCTGTCTGTCGGCAGCATACCTCAAAAGCGAAAAGTCGATAACGAAAGTACCAAACTGGGTATTTAAGTTCACTATCTCCCAAGGATGCGACACCAAGATTCTCAAGAAAATCTTCCCACCTCCAACTACACTTTACGTGGAACACTTTTCGAAAATTTTGATTTTATCAAAAAATGACGGGTATTTTGTTTAAGATATCTTACGTTTAAGATATTTTATGACAAATCTTGAATTTTCTGGGAATAGTTTCTGAAGACCTCTTCATTCTGGATGGCTTTTGTATAACTGGTAAATCATAAGAGATAGACAAAAACGTACTACGCAGAAAATTCTCGTTAAGACACACAATCACTAAAAATACTAATAAACAATTATATTGAATATTTACATTGCATTGTCTTAAAAGTAACATATATTTTAAAACACATTTTTACTTTCTCTACACGTATTATGTACACAGTGTATAGAGAAGGTATTGTAATACACCCAAAAATTCGATACCGAGATTTCACCGGAAATACATGTTTTGGGTCCCCCTGAATCCAAAAAAAGCATTTTCAGAAAAAGGTCCGTGTGTGTGCGTGTGTGTGTCTGTGGACAGCATAGCTCAAAAACGAAAAGACCGTTGAATTCCAAACTTGGTATTTAAGTTTGGTATCTTCCAAGTATGCGACACGAAGATTTTCAAGGAAATCCCCCTACCCCCAGCTACCCTTTACATGGAACATTTTTTGAAAATTTTTTTTCTTAAAAATGGCTCTTAACGATTTTGATTAAAATACCATATATTAAAGATATTTACCTTACAAATAAAATGCATATCTTGAATTTTCTGGGAATAGCTTCTGAAGGCTACTTTATTCTGGATGAATTTTAAGGAATTTTGCATAACTGCTAAACCGTAAGAAATGGACAAAAACTTACCACACAAAAAATGTAGAGCACGTTAAAACACACAATTTATGCAATATACATTTTTTCGTTGAGTTGATATATTTTTGGTTATTTCTTGTTTTTCGTTTCAGCTTTGAAAACTTATACTTTTCTCATACAGGAATTTGTCAACTTCTGTCCATACAAACAAATGAACTTCAGTCACATAGCAACGAGCTTTTGACTGTCACTTTAACCTATGGTACTCCCTTATTTCGCTTCTACTTACAAGGAATGACTATTTCTGCTAATTTTTTTCTCGATTAGTACGAACTAAATAGAACCATTAGTTTTTTAACAATAATTTGTTACAGAGATGTAGTGAAAGTCATGTGAATGGAACACATCAGATTTTTTTTTACTTCTGAAAATAGTACCATGTGGAGTATTATGCCAATTGCCATAAATGTGTAGCTTCAAATCAAAAATTAATAAGCTGAAAACTATGAAGCTATGGGGATCAAATGCATAAAATTGGCATGTCCTTACCGGACAAGTATATTGTTAAAATGTTAATCAGATTAGATGGATACTGTAGAAAATAGCATCTTTCAGTGCCTCATTTTGTTATCGTTGGATTCTTTATCATCTCTATCTTTCAAACGGACGCATATTCATTTTCATATGCATATTTCCAGGCCCTGTAGGGGATGGGGAATGATTCCGAGACCTCCGAGTTAGTAGTAAGCCTGCTGACCACTTGACCACAGAGCCAGTCTTTTCGAATATTGTTCAATAATTTTTCATTGTTTTAATTGTTTTTCAATTGTTTCTCGTGATTGCAAGGAAATAATATATGTACTAATAAGGTCAGCATGTAGCACCCAGTTCTTAAATATTTGACTATCGTTATTCCCGTTATACCCTTTCGAAATGTAGCTATTTCTGCAAAGGTTTGCCTCGAGTCATATGAAGTAGAGCCTTATAACTTTCGTAAAATATTTGTATACCCACTAATAAACGATAGAGAGTAGAAAGTGTAACACCGGATCCCCCCCCCCCTTATTAGTTTAATATTTCTGACAAGGTTTGTGTAGGGTGAACATTGAAGCAATCACACCAATTTATCGTAACTATTAATGCTGATTTTAACCAATTACCATAAGAAACAGTACAGTTCCCATATCATAACAAGCTACGTGTTAATGTTTTCTAACACCCAGGAAAAGGTAAACACCGGTTTTTGAAACGTCATACTGCAACTAATTTGCGCTTTTACAACTTAAGAGAAGAGATGAACGCGATGGAGGGAGAGAATATCACAGAAAGGGGGAAGAAAGGGACATATTAAGAGATAGTAGAGAGTCGAAAAATAAGAAGAGATAAGAGAGTATTCTCCGCAGCTGAGGCGAGTAGAACTGTGGTTCTGCTAAAGCAAAAGTGTGGAGCATTACTCCGAAAATGTGAACAGATCGGGACCTCCTCCTTAGCTACTAGCAAGCATGCATAGACACGCTCTAAGTGGAACCGGATTTTCGTAGTAGAACTTGTAACTTTGCAAGTGAACCAGCGCTATGCTTTGATGGTCACGAAGATAGGGAAAAAACATAACACTTTGAGAGTACTGTTCGCCATGCCTGTAGTAGAGGTTTTATAAAAATTTAGTTTTTTTGACATTAGGAAAATAATTATTAATTTTTGCCAATAAATAATGTCAAATTAGGCACGGTATCATTTACACGAAACAGTCACCTGTTTGTGTCACAACTAGTTTCTTGTTAAAACAAGCTCATGTCGAGAAAAGGGGGAAAAAAAAAAAAAAAAACTGAAGAATCGTACCTTTTGAAATATCTACGCACCAAAATTGATCTTAAGAGATTTTGAAGATACAACAAAGCATATGAAATGGCTTAGAGTGTAGCGTCTAGCATTCAGGGGGGTGGGCGGGGTTCGGTTCCTGTTGGAGCGGATCAGGGCGACTTTGTATTCCCCAATTTTTGTAACTTTACGTTTAACATTTTTTAGTTACATTTTAGTTTCAGGGGATCTCCAAATCTTATGTGCAGTGTTTCCGCATTCTAAATATGCGGTAGAGAAGAAAAAGTGAGTTTGGTGGACGTAAAAGAATATCAGCAATTGTGTTTATATTTGGAGCATCAAGAAGCTTTTCTAACATTTGTAGCAATAGTTTTGAAATGCCTTGTACTTGGGTGACAGTTACTGCATCCAATACGTTGTACAGTAAAATTAAAACGGTGATAGTTGTGTCTATACAGGTAGGTTAACATTACAACATTCCAACAAATAATAATAATAATAGTTTTATTTTCATATCTTTATACCTTCTTGTCAACCTTGAGCTGAACATGAACATGTTTGTCCATTGCCAGAAACATTACAGAATGATGGCCATTACATTAAAGCTGAACTGGTCGGGGGGAGGGGGGATGCTGTTACCAGTGCAGATAATGTGTAAGGTAACTGGCAGTGCGGGTCTTCATAAATACATCCGGTCGCCGACTCTTAATTCCGGATTATATGTTGGCTTCCAAACATGTGCAAACCTACCTGAAATATTTCAGCTGAGAAGTTACTAATTATGGAGGTTTTTATAACTATTTATTTTGAGCGGTAATACTAATCTTACAACTAGATGCTCGGAATATAAGCTAAATCCCTATTTAAGTCCTTTTGGGGAAATACGGAAAATATTACGTATTTGTTATTATTCTGTACTTAATCCATGTAAGTTAATTTTGAAAATACCGCCCTCTATGGTGTCTGCTTCGCATTCAGGAGACCCCGAGTTCGAATTCCAATTAGGATGAGGTTACCTGGATAAGATTTTTTTCTTCTTCTTTTTTTTTGGGGGTGCTCCCTATCTGGAGAAGACGAATGTCCAGTAACTTTTTACTCCATGGACCCCAAGTTTATTTCAGCATAATTTCACCGGTTTCATTCGTCGTCCGATATGACTTGCCAGGTTAAATGGCGTTAAACTGGGGAAACAAATTATGAAAACTACATTAGAGTTCGTTTTTGCATACAAAATTGAACATTGATTTGCAGTAATTTGGCACTAAAATTTTTTAAATGGGTGTACAAATGCTTCTAATATGAAAATCGATAAAACTCGAACTAATAAATAGAACAGCTACGGTACGCTTCCAATTCACACTTCAGGTATGTATATACTCAATAAAAGCATACGGGAGGGAGGACTTGGGTTCAAATCCTGTATAACGGCAATTTTGACTGTTTTCGTAGTTTTCTTCATTAGCCAAGTGAATATCGAATATACACGGAATTCTGCGACTGGATGATGACTACGCAACTAAGACCATGTGTCCAAATCATAATTGCATGTTCAACGATTCCGCGAATAAACTTGATAGTTGGTCCCCGTGGTCGCGCTCGCTAAAGTGTCTAGCTTTGGTGCTTCATGGCGAATGGGATCCCGGGTTCGAGTCCCGCCTTGGACATAGGTGTTTGTGCTGTGTGTAATTCTCTCTCTCTCTCTCTCTCTCTCTCTCTCTCTCTCTCTCTCTGTCTCTCCTGAAGCTCAATATGTGTGAAAAAAATAAACTAAACTTGACAGTAAGAGGAAGGCAACTACTTAATTGTGTGGCATACACTGACCAAGAATCGGAAGCGTTTCTTCATTTGTTTGTTTCTTTTATTCTTGACTCCCGTCTCCAATTAGCGAGAAACACTTCAGAAAACGTAACTTAAATCAATTACACATATATAAACATCCTTTAATAAACCTGAATGCTATATTTATGACTCAAAGATAAACGATGGGGTTCTTGAAAATCATTGAAGGAAAGTCGGTAATCCGCTCGTCACAAAGAGTAGGTTTTTGGGCTTCCATGATGTAATAAATACTACCATGGCGCTCCAAATGACAGTGAACATTATCCATCAGGAGTTGGTTCAAGTGTACTCCTTCCTCTCTAGGACGCCGGCGTCGTGACGCCTCTCGATGCCACCCCCAATGCGCACGCACTAGCCACTCCCTTCTTCCTACCACACAAATTTACTGCTTAATTTACTGAGCAAAACCTAGTTTTACTCCCTCTTGTACATAGCACATAGGTGGAAAAGGTATTGTGTTTCATCCAAAAACTCGATACCTACAGAGACTTCGCTAGAAATACACGTATTATGGCCCTCTTAATTCAAAAGAATTAGAAAAAATATTTTTATAAATGTGTGCCTATGCACACCATAACTCAAAAACAAATATTCGGTTACATACCATATCCGTTTGACATTAAAGTTCAGCATCTTATTTTCATTATTTCTCTGTACTAGGAAATAATACTGTAATAAAATTATTTCTGCTAATTTTTATTAACATGTCAAGCGTGAGGTAAATAGAAGAATAAGATTTTGTAAGAATAGTTTATTGCAGATGGGTAGAGAAAATTATGTGATGTAGCACATCGGATTATTATTTGTTTATTTATTTTTGTAACATGGTATCATAGAAGAATTACGTCCTTAAAATATGTTCACTGTTTTCTTAATCGCAGCTCCAAAGAATTTATACGATTTGAATACAAATAAGAAATTACAGTAACACAGTAAGTATTTCGTTTGTCAAACTATACCCCAGAGGCCAACAATAGAGCCCGGAAACATAAATAGATGTTGCTGCGCGATATTAGATTAATTTATTCACGAATTACAAACAATTAAATAAAATTAAGTGCTCAGAATAGGTATACAGTGTAGTGTAATGAGCTACCTACGGAAGGACCTTAATTTGGTTGATTTTATAAATGTCTGCCGAGTGAAAGATTTGCTTGTTTGAAAGGCTTTGCAAAATAAATGATTTTTATCAGGTGTTCACATCGACGTGTATCTATGATAACATGTCGAAAAATTCAACATGTCAGATCAAAATATAGGTTTGCCATGATTGATGAAGACTTAGCGTATGTTAAGATCATTTAAACCCAAAATGTTTCTTCCTGAAAAGATATGTGTCTGTGTGTGTCTGTCTAATTGCGTGTTTGTCTGTGAGCAGCTGACTCAAAAACGAAAATTCCGATAAACACCTAACTTGGCTTTTAAGTATAATTCAAAGATATAACACGAAGATTTTCAAATTGCACTCCAAACTATTCTCTGAGGTAACATTTGGGACCGTTTTTATTTTCTCAAGCATAGCTCTAACGATTTTGATTAAAAATGGAAATGGAGGTTCTCAGCGTCCCATTCTATATTGGACGTGTAAGACCACTAAATTTGTTCAAAGGCACCTGTATCAGGCCTAAGGTTCTTTTACATGCCGTAAATGTAGTACACGGGACCAATGGCTTTACTTCCCTTACGAAAGAAGCCATGCTAATCCGTCAACAACAACTTATGTTTAGAATTTTATAATAAACTGCATATGATGTTACCGGTAATATTTATTTGAGCAAACAAGAAAATTGTGTATCTGTGATCGTGTGCGTGAGAGAGAGAGAGAGAGAGAGAGAGAGAGAGAGAGAGAGAGAGAGAGAGCGAGCGCAGCAGCATAACTAAGTAAGCAAAGTCGGATACATACTAAACGGGTATTTAAGTTCAACTTCCAAACAAATACACTACTACAGCTTAGCCTCTACTAAAGGTCATTTAAACTCAAACTGTCACTTCTTGAAAAATATGTCTGTGTTTTTTTGGTTTTTTTTTTGTTTTGTTTTGTTTTGGTCGTATTTAACGCCCGCTTTTACTACCAATGGCACCGCAGGCGATGACAATGTTGAAATATGGAAGGAAGATGGAGCACCGGCGGGGGAAACCGGGGAATCCGGAGAAAACCCGCACCTGCGTCGCTTATGAATGAATACCCTAAGTGGGACAGTTTTACCTGTATTATACGATGGAAATTAGTAAGAAGTTTCTGAATGTAATACATTCGGTAATGCGTAAAACATACATGCCGACAACGTGTAAAACGGAATCTCGAAATACCGGAGCTCCCCTACAGGATAAGATTTCTCTTAAGCTATCGGAAACCTATTTCACTACTTAAAAGAGGTTCATTAATCTATGTACATGCCCCACTCATAAGTGTAATGGAGGCATACCTAGCATATAAAAATAATAAGAAAAAGGTCCGCGCGCGTGAGTGTGTGTCTGTGAACACCATAACTCCAACTCGGTTAAATCCCAAACTTGATATTTAAGTTCAGTATCTTCCAAGGTTTTCAGGAAAGTCCCCTTACCCCAACTACCTATTACAGGGAACAGTTTTCAAAATGTTTGATTTTCTCTGAAATGGCTCTAACGATTTTTACTTTTCTTGCAAATGAAATGTATATCTGAATTTTCTGGGAATTGCGTCTGAATGCCTCTTCCTTATGGATGACTTTTGTATAACTGGTAAACCGTAAGAGATAGACGAAAACTTACTACATAAAAATGTATTTCTCGTTAAAACATACAATTTGTATACTTTTTTGTAGAGTTAATCGTTTCCGAGATATTGCTTGTTATTTGTTTCAAATTTAAACTACTTAAACTTTTCTCAAACGGGAAGTGTTCTTTCGTTTCATATCTATTTTTTTTTTACTCCTGGCCTTGGAAAGGGAACTAGATTTCAATGACAATCGCATAGCGATAGCTTTTAAACATTTTAACTTATCGCTTTAGCTTAATGTTTTCCCTTAATTCCCTTCCACTTATAAGGAACTAAGAACTAATACCACATTTCGTAATGTTTATCTTGATTAGTATTATGTAAATAATAACCTTTTGTAAGTATAGTTTGTTTGTAGATCAGATATTTCATATTTTTAAACTATTTTTCCGTTCTTTTATTTATCATCAGACATGTAAAGAGTACATATGCAAAATCAAGACTTCAGTACGTATTTATTTGCTTTTTAGCCATAGACTATCGCCCTAGCTTCTTGAATATCTCCTGAATATGTTTCATCACTAAGACAGATGATGTGTGCATATTATAGAGTTATTAATCATTGTAACAACCTTCATAATATTACAATTAAAGCCAGCTTAAAATTATACTTCAATAACAAATCCATCGTAAATAAAATGTATTGTAACCCATTAGTCAACGTGTATATTACTCCACCGGTGGGCAGGTTTGAGCTCTTAAATCATTTCAGGAAGCCATGTGTTTAATAAACAAGGGGGAGTACATAGAAAAATGAGTTTTTGCACAAGTAATTTGCAGAGTGCCATGAAAACAAATGATACAGAATGTCCTTTGATTGGTATTACTTATTAACTTTCAGAAAATATTCCTTCAAAAGTAAGGGTCTTCTAAAATAAAATTACTGGTCGTTTACATAACACAAATAATGTAGCTGCACTAATTGGACAGTTATGACAACATAATGGTATATTTTCAAGGTGATAATCGAGAATTAATGCGCAAAATAAATGACATATTTATCTTATGCAAATTGTTTGTAACAAGGCGAGCTGAACTGAAACACATACATCAGAATGCAAAAAGATTGTGAATAGTTTATCCATATTTAGCACATGTTTATTTTAAATGAGTTAGTAATTTAGTAACTGCATGGAAACAACACTTGTTTAAATTTAAGATGAAAGTAGAAAGTTAATATAACGGAGAGTGCGAGAAACAGCAGAATATAAAATCAATCAATTTTCTGTAACTATAACCAACTGATATAAAGCTTCCTGTCTCTCTCTCTCTCTCTCTCTCTCTCTCTCTCTCTCTCTCTCACACACACACACTGTCTCCTCTCAGTCAGTCTAGCAATAACTTAAAATAGATAAAAAGCATTGCAATTTACCCAGATGAATTCAAATCATATCTTATGTTTAACTACTTTTGAGGTATTGATGAATAACTATCAGAAAGACGCGTGTGTGAGTTTATTTATTTGTTGTATCTGTGTCTATAGCATAACTCAGAAACCAAACGATTTTATTAAAATACCGTATATTGAAGATATTTCCTGACAGAACAAAACATATCCTACGAGCTCCACATCGCCAGCAACGTGTTTTACAACCACTCTGAAGGACAGCAAATTTGGTAACATATATCTCTTTTATATCATTTGTAAATAAATAGTTGCCACTATTAAAGTTCCAACCTTCATAATTACCTACTTCTCACAATATGAAAACAATCTCTCTCTCTCTCTCTCTCTCTCTCTCTCTCTCTCTCTCTCAGGCATTACATAAGGATCAGCACTTAAGATTTTACTGTCGCTTAAAGTCTGTTTATCTCGATTAGCATGGAGTAATAGAAGAACGTAATACGTCGTAATCTTTACTTAGATAATGAACTCATTTTTGTTGCTATTAGATTATTGTTTCTCAATCTTCAATCTCGAAGTAATCATTAGAAGAATAGAAAAACTGTAGAACTCAAAGTATAGAAAGACTATCAGCACTCTTGGTATTTACTGAAGATACCATAACTAAGCAACCATTCCAAACTACATGCTGTCATTTTTACAAGATTGTTTTGAAGGAAAAGTAGCGTGCCTTGTGCCGCTGATGCTCTTTTGTGTGTTGGATGCAAAGTGAGAACTCGGCGGTGCATTTAATTATGGTTCGCGTGCATCGTCTGATTTTATGACAACCCATAACTCAACTGAACAAGTAACTCGTCGGATTTCAATTGCGCAGACGCCTAAGGCAGCACTGGTTGAAGGGTAATCAGTCCAGTAGCAATCTTGAATCAGCTGGCCCAACAAACTGCTACTGGATACCTGCTTTTTCTTTACTGAGCTGTAAGACAGGTAGCATTTTACTAACTTAATATTATTGTTTGTGAAGATATTTAGGTAAATCCTCCGAAAAATTTTAGAAAACCTTCAAATAATGAAGAAATAATATGTATATGAAACTCTACGATTATAAACAGCATAAATAGCTCCTTATGGCTCGCTCTGTGAGGAATGAAGATGAAAAACTTTTGTACATAATTAAATATACCAGCTGGCCCAACTGCCCCGTATTTGACGTGTACGATATCCATAAGAGTTGCAGAACTAAACGGGACTATTTCAAGTTAAAACTGGTAAGAACTGGCTATGGCAGCTTCGTTTTAGTTCTTCTGCTTATTAGCAGAGACGGTCAGCGGATCGCGCTCCCCGGTTCTTCACTGGTGGCTTTAAATTGAAATAGCCCCATTGAGTTCTGCAACTCTTTTAACACTCGGGGACTTTTGAACACGTCCTCCACCACTTCATACCAGCGGTACAAAATTAACATCTGACTGAATTTATAATTACTTACCATATTGAGTCTGTCTATAAATGACTAAGCAAGTCAGCAACTGCTCATTTCCTTGCCGTAAATGCAATGATTTCCTTATTAGTTCAACACGCCATGCAAGGGAGATGAACAATTTCACAGAAAAAAAAAATATGCAAACTCCTACAAGTACATTACGCAGATAGTGATCTGTCAGTGAGGTTATGTGCATCGTAGTATAAAAACAGCAGAGGTACCGCAGGCACCAAGTACAAAATAGGAAACTAAAACAGTACCGTAATTAAAGGTTACAGTGGAATGTTTGCCGATTTATCTTGTGTCCATGTGGATAAATCCAGTATTGTAATTTAGATATTAGCTGATTGCAAATGGGAGGTCCGAAAAGAACGAAGAAAGAAGATGGGAATAAAAAATGGAAGAAGAAAAGGCGTGATGATGATGATGACTATGGAGATGATGAACCTGTTGAGGGTGGAGAAGGAGAAGGAGTTCCTGATGCTGCAAAGAGAGATGTGGAGAATGCTGATCAGTCTGCCCTGGAAGATGAGTATGGAGCCAAAGATTACCGTTCGCAGATGATTCTAAAAACTGATCATGCATCTCGTCCATTATGGGTGGCTCCAAATGGACATATTTTTTTAGAGTCATTCCACCCTGTATACAAGCATGCACATGACTTTCTAATAGCAATAGCTGAACCTGTTTGCAGACCAGAGCATATTCATGAGTACAAGCTGACAGCCTATTCACTGTATGCAGCTGTAAGTGTTGGTCTACAGACACATGACATTGTTGAGTATCTCAAAAGACTGAGTAAAATAAGTATTCCTGATGGTATTGTAGAGTTTATCAAGTTCTGCACATTGTCATATGGAAAGGTGAAGCTTGTACTGAAGCATAATCGTTATTTTATTGAATCACAACATCCTGAAGTATTACAAAAACTACTAAAGGATCCCGTAATCCAGGAATGAAGATTGCGACGTGCAGCAGAAGAAGGAGAAGTTGGAAATGCTGATGGATTTATAACACAAGTTCAGGAAAAGAAGAATGCTATTCAGTTTGGAAACAAGCCCAATAATTCATCAGCACCAGAGCAGACAAATAATGCTGGGGGAGAAGCAGCAGCAGAAAACAAAGAAAAAACTGTTCCAGAAGACATTACAGATTTTTATGAAAAAATTGACAAGGAAGATGAGGACGAGGAAGAAGAGGCAGTGCTCAAAATAGTTTCATTTGAGGTTAATCAGGAAAGAATAGAAAACATTCAGAAACGCTGCATAGAATTGGAACATCCCTTGCTTGCAGAGTATGACTTCCGAAATTATACAGTTAATCCTAACATAAACATTGATCTTAAACCATCAGCAGTATTAAGACCATATCAAGAAAAGAGCTTAAGGAAAATGTTTGGAAACGGACGAGCAAGATCTGGGGTTATTGTTCTTCCTTGTGGTGCTGGCAAGAGTTTAGTAGGAGTTACAGCATGTCGCACTGTGAGGAAAAGAGCCCTTGTTCTCTGTAGCTCAGGCGTTTCTGTAGAACAATGGAAACAACAATTCAAAATGTGGTCCACAGCTGATGACAGTATGATATGTCGATTTACTTCAGAAGCTAAAGATAAACCAATGGGCTGTGGCATCTTAGTTCCTACTTATTCAATGATAACGCACACACAGAAGCGATCATGGGAGGCAGAGCAGACCATGAAATGGTTACAGGAGCAAGAGTGAGTATGGATGAGGTCCATACAATTCCAGCAAAGATGTTTCGACGAGTACTGACCATAGTGCAATCACATTGTAAGCTTGGCTTGACAGCTACACTGCTTCGAGAAGATGACAAAATTGCTGATCTCAACTTTCTGATAGGGCCTAAGCTTTATGAAGCTAATTGGTTGGAGTTGCAGAAACGTGGTTTTATTGCAAGAGTGCAATGTGCTGAGGTCTGGTGTCCCATGACACCAGAGTTCTATAGAGAATATCTTAATTGTAAAACTAGCAAAAAGCTGTTATTGTATGTGATGAATCCTGATACATTTAGAGCAACTCAGTATCTCATACGCTACCATGAAAGACGTGGTGATAAGACTATTGTGTTTTCAGATAATGTATTTGCTTTAGAGCATTATTCAATTAAGATGAATAAGCCATATATTTATGGTCCTACCTCCCAGAGTGAAAGAATCCAGATTTTGCAAAACTTCAAGTTCAATCCCAAGGTGAACACAATATTTGTGAGTAAACTGGCTGACACCTCCTTTGAATTACCAGAAGCCAATGTTCTGATACAGATTTCTTCCCATGGAGGTTCAAGAAGACAAGAAGCTCAAAGACTTGGACGAATTCTTCGTGCAAAAAAGGGGCAATTGCAGAGGAATACAATGCATTTTTCTATTCATTGGTGTCTCAAGATACAATGGAAATGAGTTATTCAAGAAAGCGTCAACGATTTTTGGTCAATCAGGGAGAAAGCTACAAGGTCATCACCAAATTAGCTGGCATGGAAGATGAGGCTGATCTGATGTACAAAACAAGAGAAGAACAAGGTCAATTATTGCAGCAGGTTCTTGCAGCTAGTGATATAGATGCAGATGAAGAAAGGATTCCTGGTGACGGTCCACGTCCAGGTCCTTCGGTGTCACGTCGTGTTGGAAACATGAGTTCGCTGTCAGGAGCTGATGATGCAGTGTATCTAGAATATAAAAAGTCACATAGTTCAAATATCAAGCATCCTCTTTTCAAGAAGTTCAGAGCATAATGGCACATAACAGCATGTGTAAATACACTTTGTAAATACATGTTTTGTAACTTACAGAGTTAAACTTTTCATATTTAAAAAAAAAAAAAGTTAGAGGTAAAGATAGACTTTAGTCGACCATTAAGGCAAAGTATTGCTCTACAAATTGGTACTAAAATTAGGTATTGCAATGCATGTGTGTTCAATCCCCTGGTGTTTTTCTTTATAAATATAATAAGGGTTTTATCTCCATGTTTACTTTGAACAGCTTTTACTATGAATGGCATTTTCTGATGTAATTGGCCTGTTCTCTCATAAACTGCTATTGAAGATAACTAAATTGTGTGTTACAGTGATATAAGAAACCTCTTAACTGTTGTGGTCCTTATTCTGCCGTCAGCGGATCTCGTGAATTAACATTGATGATTTTCCGTTTTAACGCATTACTTAAGAGCAGGCAAAAGTACTTTAATAAGCAAACAGAGAGCAATCGTGTAAACTGCACGTAGTACAGGTGACATCTGTGACGACACTTTCCTTCCCTCCACAGCAGCTGGTTCCGTTGCTACTGTCCCATTTATTCTCTGCATAGAAACAGTAGAGAACTGTGGTTGTATGCTCATAATATCATAATCAAATGAGCATCGTTTGTGATGGAATTTGGCTGACCTTAGCGAACCATCATGGTTTCTGAATGCAGTATACTAAAATCAATATTATGATAAAATTATCTATCTCTATGAGAAAAGTAATCGCCGCTATACGTGCAGTGAAGAAAATAATTTCACAATCTTTCATATATTCAGGCTCATTTCAATAACATTGCAGCTACAAGAACATGTATTTTCAGGCAATACGCAAAAAATACCGTAAGTTTTTGAGGAAGTAGGACAAATTCAAAAACAATGACTAAATTTTAAGTTGGAACTGTCAAACAAAGGGCGACAAAGACATTTGATAATTTTGCATAGAAGAATTAATGATAGCAGAAGTATGTAAAATGAAGAATGCATTATTGAGGCAGGGAATCACAAGCAAACCGATATTTCGTATTATAATTTGCTCCTACTATTGTTCCGTTCCGCAACCCCCGCTTTACTTATGAGTGATAATATGTATTATAATTAGTACGATAGTGTCTATCTACGTACAGACATTCCTGGCATCTTTGGGTAAAATTTCCATTCACTACATTAACTTTACGTGCATTATGTTCATATTTCCTGTTTTTATTTTGTACTCTAAAGTCATTCCTATTAATTTTATTTTTCAGGATTCCCACAGATAGAAGTCATCCACGGTAAGATCTAGGGAACGGTAGAGTGTGTGTGTGTGTGTGCGTGCGTGTGTGTGTGTGTGTGTGTGTGTGTGTGTGTGCCCTACTGTCCGTTTTGCTTTTACATCACGACATACACGAGTTATATCCTTTAACGGAACTTCATGAATTAAATGAGGATTCTTTGTGCTTCAATATTTATTGCTCTATGAGGCAGCTTGACCATCCAGATAAAACCATGCCCCATCTGGGTGGGGGATGAATATGGATCAACAATATCGTATCCAGTTACAGAAACTGATTCATTTTTCGTCGTCACGAGGCTGTAAGTTATGAAATATAGTCATTCTCCAGGATTTCAATGTTAAAAGTGCAGTAGATAAGAACAGAGTTTTTTTAAACCCACTTGCTGTGCAAGACAACTAAGAAAGAGTTCGAATAATGCATCAATTTCGTCAATTTTTTCTGCGTTAGAACATGTTGTTTTCGCTTTATAGGTGCAGCGTTTAGAAATCCCATCATCCTACACATATTAACCAGACGTCTTACAGTGTCTATACCCGTGGTTAACTAGAACATTTATGGTTAAATTGTCCGCATATGTATACGTATATATAATTCGCTTTTTACGTATGAATCGTAAATAAACAGTTTTGGTTTAAGCCTGAATTTGTTGTCAGACATTTCACTAGACTAGTAACAAAACAGTAATACTCTTACAACACATATTCCTTGAAATATTCACCTTTGCCATGTAAACTGCCTTTACCACACAAAGCAGCAATTGAAGCCTTGAGCAATCATTCGCCGCTAGTTGCGCGCTGTAAAACTACTGAGGTCACTGCAGTTCAGCACGCTACGCATATCATAGTATGTTGCAAATGGCTGTTATTTATCTAAGTCATTTTACTTGTTTATTAATTAATTTTCGAGGGCTTTTGTCGCTACTACGCTTTAACTGTTGGATTTATTAACGTTTTTATTACTTTTTACACTGAGAACATTCATACTAACTGACTTATGGAATATTGGGAATGGTTCTGGATAAAGAATCCCAATCTGGGGTGAGAAACCAGCGTGCTGATCACTCGACCGCAGAGGCAATTGTCATCAATAGTTATGAAGCATTATTTTTTGTTTATCTCTTATTAATAAATTGTGAATATTATTCCAGAAAGCGTATGTACAAATTACAAAAAAAAAAAAAAAAAAATGAAATCATGCTACATGAACATGGCTTTCCATACCCGCTATCTTATATTTTGTTATGTCTTCTACAAAGTAGTCGAGACGTTTGCAGAAATGGTTCATCGGCATAGGAATTCTCAAGAGTCCCCTTCAACTTCTCTACACCTGAATTATTATCAATACAAAAATACTCACACACCAGCGATGAGTCACTAAAGGCAGGTAAAACGAGATATCGTGATTGGTATGCACCGCCAACAGATTTTGCGAGGGATAGCGATGGTTTTATCTCCGATGTTACGGCGTAAAGTCCGGTTACAGTTTAATCCAATTTGCTTTCGCCCTGGCTATAATGCCTGAAAATTCCAATACCTATTCATTAAAGATTTCGTTGTCTGTACATGGGCGGGGCGGATACAGGAGGCTGAAGTGAATCTCTATATGCCAGCATTTAAAAATCCACATTCTTTGCTCGATACCAGGCGCAACAAGAGAAAGTGTTTCAAAACATGTTTCTAAAAATTGAAGTAGTTAGGAACATATGTTGAAACTACTTAAGGTTTTAACGCTTGAGGTATCTGCGCGCTTTAAGAAGATATAAATTTTATGTTTAATAGGCTTTATTTGTACCAGCCTGTTAAGTTGTACCTACGAAGACATTATACCTACAAAGTTCCAATAGAATGAAGGGAACTTCAACGGCTATTGCCAGAAAAATGGCGGTTTACTTTTGATTATTCAGTCAAATATTTTAAAGACATGCTATTTCTCAGGATTTTGAGAGCGATTTTTGATAAAATAAAAAATAAGTAAACATTTTCCATCTAAAGAGTAGTTTGGTATGGGGTATTTTCTTAACAATTGTGTCACTTCTATGAAGCTGTTGAATTAAAATGCCGTACTTGGTATTCATTTAACTTTTGTTTTATGTTATCCAAACCGGTTTATCCACATCGAAATGAGAAAGATAAATACCTATTTTTTGCCTGCCTTTCTTTGCCTCTCGTGCCAAATGGATATGACATGCTGGAAGCAAGCGTAATGTTGTTTGCTTTCTTTCTTGTTAAACAGGATGAATGGAACATTTCGTAAGCAACTTCTTTTGCTTTAATTTAATTTGTGCATGTTTCACTTGACCCTGCATGTCATTAATAGCTGTCTGCACGTTTACACTAATTACTTCAAGCTGGCAAGGCTAGGCTCGAGACATTGAAGTATTTTACCCAAAGAATGCAGAATGTCTTCAATGAAATTGAGGTCTGACTTAGTTGAACGGCGTTCAAGCGACTCTTTCTCACCTGCTGAGCCATGTGACATGGTACATCGTCGTGTTGAAATTATTGTCTTGATATGTTGTCATCATGAACTCCACTACAACATTGTCTACATTCAGGCGCTGATTAATGCCAACTGCAAGACTCATGGCACAAGTTCTTGTGCACTCAGCAGTCAACAACTTTGATCTGTCACACCAGGTGACCAATTTTAACGGTCGGGGCTGTGTTCACCATGTCTACCCTGAGCTAGGATACCAACATTCAACACAACATGAACCAGCACACCAGATTTGTGTTGATTAGTTAATTTATTGATCCTTTAGATAGAAGATATCGTCTACCAAGAGTACCCGTGGTTAAGCATACCACACAATAGAAGAATCATCGTATGTCTGTCTTCCGAGAGTTCTAGTTATGAGTCTCGATTGCGCCAGATGCCCTGCGAAGGCTTTTCTCTTGTGAAAAGGCATGTCTAACTCTCAACACCAATGTTTACTTTTCATTGTATCATACATTCCTACACTTGCAATCAACAGGTTGGGGAGATTTAGACTTAAACATTGTCACGTGTCCCGGTTCATTTTACTTAATTATTTCTGCACTCTAAAAGTCCTTTATTTGTGGAAAACATTACACGTGTAAGGTCTAAATGCTTTATTTCGTCAATGTTACACTTATCCAATTGCTGACTATTATAAAAAAAATCTTATGATGCATTCACATGACTCTCTACATATTCTACAATAAACTATTCTTACAAAAATTATTCCTCCATCTGTTTCATGACAATCGAGATAAACATTAGCAGAAATGGCTTTATTTCATAGCTCCGTGTAGTAGGATTTATGAGAACGAATAACGATTTTCCAATTGAAAGAAAAAGTGTGTCAGGTGTCTCGCTTAATTTTTCTATGCATGCAATGGGTAAACACATGACGACAGGTATTGTCTCTCTTCCTTGAACACTGTGTTGGAAACAGAATACAATCCAACAGACAATCCATCGCTTTCTATGTTTATGTCTAGGAGTAATCTTTCTCACGTATAGAAAGTGGTGGAACAACTGTTTAGTTGGCGGCAAAATTTTGTTGTCATAAAATTCAATTTGCAGCGCCATTACGCAACCCACAGTTACACAATGAAAAAACGTTTCTTTCTATACCAATACTTATTTGGCAAGATGCCTTCTCATATTCACTACCGTAAATGTGAATTTTTTTCATTATACATTTATTCTCATACTGTTGCCGAAAAGTGCGAGTACATGGTATTAATCAAGTTAAGGAACTTGTTGTTTTATTATGTTAATACTATGATGAAAATCACTGCACAAATTCGTGGACTCGATTACAAAGTGCGTTACCACAAAATAGTATAGAAACAATTAAAAAACATTATTGGGATCTACAGAATTGAAAAAGCATTGCTCGAGAAGTTAATGTGTTTGTTCATGTGTGGAGTGAGTAGGGGTAATGCACCATATACACACTAGGATTCGCTATCGGAGGATGAACGTACTTACTAAAACCCTCGACAGGGAAAGGGAGGAGAAGGCTAACGAAATAAAATCATCGGTGAAATTAGCGCTAGTGGAAGCTAGAGCTAGTCAGGCATAGCTAGTTGAAGAAATATGTATTACTGCCGTCCAATGCATGGGAGCGGATAAAATATAGGTCTCGTGACAAACTTCCTTGACTACAACCTAGAGGTTAGAGTAGGTCCTCTCAAACGCCTCATAGCGTATGCGTGAAAACCTAGGTGCTGAGGTTCTTTGCACCGTTCATCGATCCAATTAGGCTTGGCTCGGGACACTTCTCAGGGGAAAGATGAAGAAGGTGGAGAAAGGCGGAGCTAGCGCGACAAGCGTGGAGGGAGGGAGGGAGAGAGAGAGAGAGAGAGAGTCTATTGCTACAAATCGAGGAGTTTGAGTTTGCACTTCGGCTACGTAGTCAGCCGAATAGCATCCTGCGCTGTTTTGAAGCGTGAAACTGAAGACTTAAGTTGATCCGAGGACGTTGTTAAGTGTCCATCCCAGCGGTGTCATTCGTGACTTGAAGGGCTGGGGATAAGGTTGTGTCGAGGTATTTATTGGTTTGCTGCGTGGAAGTAGTGCATCCTATTGAGCGTGCTGCGCCATTAAAGTTCTGAGTTGGGGCAATTGTTCTCCAGTATTCTAAATGTGAAATATATGGTTTCAGTCTGCTGATAAGTGGCATCTGTTGTGAAGTATATCTGTTTCCGTGGTGGTCTGCAGTGCCGTCGGCTTGGACCTAAGGTTCCGAATGAAGGTCTTAGAGGGTCGCCTAAGTTCTGCTTTATCTGTTGAAGATTGTCTGATATGCTGAGCTTCAAATGTATCTGGTGTCGTTAGTGCCGGGGACAACGTGGTTATCGCCATTGGCAGTGCCTTTCTTTTTGATACAGCGGGCAGAGCGCCTCGTAGCGAGACGTTCTTCCACATTTTACGCAATAATGGACGGCGGAGGTGGTGTTGCTGTCACGTCCAAATGAAGGAAGAAACGCCACAATAGTGTCAGTTTGGAGGAATTGCGTAGTTTGACTTGCTGTGCCTAGGCGCTAGACCGGTCTTGTCGACTGGACTGGACATTCTTTCTAATAAGCAACAGCTTTTAAAACATTTGAATATCGCTTTAGCCTACTTTTCCCTTCTACTTTCAAGGAAGCAAGAAATAAAACCATTTCTGTTAATTTTATCTCAATTAGCATGAAGTAGATAGAATAAACTTTTTAACAATAATTTGTCACAGAGATGAAGAGAAAGTTAAGTGAATGGAAAACCAGTTTCTTTGTATGGCCAGGAGTTGACAAATTCCCACATGAGAATAGTTTTAAGTATTTTACAACTGAAACCAATAACAACGATTATTTTGACAATGATCAACTTCACGAAAACAACATAAATGATACTAATTGTGCGTTTTACCGAGATCAACATTTTTGTATACTGCGATTTACCAGTAATCCAAAATCCATCCAGAATAAAGGAGTCTTCGGAAGCTATTCCCAGAAAATTCAAGATATTTTGTTTGTCATGTCAATAACTTTAATATGCGGTATTTTAATCAAAATGTTAGTCATTTTTAAAAAATCCACGTAAATGGTAGTTTGGGGCTTGAGGATTTTCTTGAAAAACTTCGTATCGCATCCTTGGAAGATACTAAACCTAGATATCAAATTTGGTATTTTATCCATGTTTATTTTTTATGCTATCGTGTTCACACACACAAAACGCGCGCGCGGACCTTATTCTAATTTTTTTTTGTACACAGGCGACCCTAAAACATGCATTTCAGGTGAAATTTCGGTATCCAATTTTTAAGTGGAGTGGAATATCTTCTCTACCTATGTGCTATGTACCTACTAAGTAAGGAAGTAACGGGTTTTATATGAATGTTTTGCAGGAAATAGAGAAAGTCGTATAAATTAATGTTTTATTAAGAAGTGTATTAGCTTACGAAGAAGTTATGATTCAGGTTAAGCAGTCAACTAAACTGTTAAAGCAAAGCGCGTATACTTATACTGACTTAACATTTTTAACCATGCTCCGCTGCTGCTTAGTCGTAACATTCTCAGAGAATTCTTATTGAATTCGTAAAATATTTATTACATGTCTTTTCATTTTAAAATGTGTAGGAGAGCTTGTAAAATCTAACTAAAATACCTCTGCCATTAAATTAAGTTTTTAATGCGCCTTCAAGAATTGCAATAAATGTACTTATGTATTTCCGCGAACCTAAAATGACTCCAAAATATATTCTATGTATTCAGCATATGTTCCAAAATAACGAAGAATAAAAATGTAAATTTGTTTGTTGTGCTGTTTGAGAAAAGGTATCATATTACATAGGTTTGCTAAATATTAAAATCTATCTTTATTGTTAACCTCTATTTAGGGGCTTTTAAATCGCCTGGATATTCTGACGCACGGGAGAAATGGGCAGTGGCGGCTTGTGCACATTTAAGTTGCACAGGCAGAATGTGTAAGATAACTTGCATAGAACCTTATGTACATTCATTTATCACCCTGTAATGCGAATTTTTTTTTCTGTTCTATTTACTCGAAAATATACTCAATATTATGTACCAATTATCAATTTTAAATATTCACTACACATTTACTATAATACATTATTCACCTTATGTGAGATTCTCGTTTATTTTAGACATTTTCTTACAGAAACTACATGGACAAATCTCGTGTGTTCCATTCACTCGACTTTCTCTATTTGTTCTGCTTATGAATTATTCTCACAAAAGATTATTATTTTATCTACATCATGTTAATCAAGATAAATAATGCCAGAAATTTACTTAGTAAAAGGGATAAGGGAATAAACTAGGCTAGAGCGAGAGCTAAATCTTTTAAGAGCTGTCGCTATGAAATTGTATTTATGTAAATCAAAGTGCGCTCGAATGAGCAAACATAATAAAATACAGGGTGTTGGCTATTTACTACTTTTATAAGTTCATTTATCTACATGTGCGTTTTTATACTTGTTTGAGTCATTGCGATTGTCATTGAAATTCGATTTTCTTTCTACAAAATATATGATGGTTTTATAAGATTCGTCCGATGTGACCAATCAGGTTAAAGGACGTTAAGAAAAGGAAAAAAAAAATCTGATGTGTTTCATTCACATGACTTTCTCTACATCTCTGCAACAAATTAGTTTTTCAAAAGTTTATGCTTCTATTTACTTCAAGGTAATCGAGAAAAAATTAGCAGAATTAGTCTTATTACTTGCTTCCTTGTAAGTAGAAGCGAAATAAGGGAGTACCATATGTTTAAAGTGATAGTCAAAAGCTGGTTGCTATGTGACTGAAGTTCCTTTGTTTGTATGGACAGGAGTTGACAAATTCCTGTATGAGAAAGCTGAAACCAAAAACAAGAAATATCTAAAAAACGATCAACTCCACGAAAAAAATGTATACAACATAAATTGTGTGTTTTAACGTGCTCTACATTTTTGTATTGTAAGTTTTTGTCCATCTTTTATAGTTTAGCAGTTATGCAAAATTCCGTAAAATGCATCGAGAGGCTATTCCCAGAAAATTCAAGATATACATTTTATTTGTCAGGTAAGTATCTTTATTATCGATATTTTAATCAAAATCGTTAGAGCGATTTTTGAGAAAACATTTTCGAAAAAAGTTCCATGTAAAGGGTAGTTGGGGTGGGGGGATTTTTCTCAAAATCTTCGTGTCGCATACCTGGAAGATACTGGCCCTAAATACCAAGATTAGTATTTTACCGACTTTTCGTTTTTGAGTTATCGTGTTCATAGACACACACACACACACACACTCACACACGGACCTTTTTCCAAAAATGCTTTTTTTATACAGGGGACCTTAAAACATATATTTTCGGTGAAATCTCGGTATTGAATTTTTGGGTGGAGTGCAATACCTTCTCTATACACTATGTACATAGTACGTATAGGGAAAGTAAAAAAGGATGTAAGCTTTAATGCAAGATTTTACGATCAAATAGACCTGGTTTATGAACATCCACATTCAAAATTAATCTTAATCCAACGTCCAGGAGGAAAACAATTCAAAGAGTATTCAAAAGATGACTCCCTAATTGAGAAAAGTATAAGCTTTTATAATTGAAACTAAGAACAAAAATATCTCGGAAATAGTTCGCTCCACAAAAATCTGTGTGCGTAATGAACTGTGTTTTAATGAAATCTACATTTTTTTGTGTAGTAAGTTTTGTATATATTCTACGCTTATTAGTTCTGCAAAAAACTTTCGGAATAAAGCAGATTTATTCCCAGGAACTTCAGAATATACATTTTATTTAGTATGCACATATCTTTAATATATTTTAATCAAAATTGTTAGAATCATTTTTGAGAACATCGAAAACCATGTGAAGAGTAGCTTTTATATTTTTGGAACACACACGGGTTGTTTTCTAAAGTGCTTCTTTTTTTTTTTTTTTTTTTTTTTTTTTTTTCAGGAGTTCTCAAAAATATTTTCAATAAAATCTTGGTATAGAATCTGCGGGTGGAATAGCATAGTTTCTATAGCTAATGTAAACTGCGTATATATCCTAGAAAAGTATAAGTTAATGCCTGCAATACGTATAAACATTTATGATAAAGTCTTTGTTCGCGACGTCACTTTTTTGGAGAAGGGATTAAAAGTATTGAAAACAATAATAAAATGACACACAATAAGATATAATAAAGATAACTTGTAATGTTTACAAATGAAGACAATTCTGCGATCTTTCTCTAACCATTATTCAGATTTATGATTATGATAACGGTAGTTCATTTTAAAACTTTATGTTATTTAAGGACGTTAGTTGAAGTGCCTATAGATGAAAGAGTTCCTTATGCTTTGGACTCACGAGGAGCATAGGAATTTCTAAGCAGTTTTAAGTCTCGACGAAAGAAAATGAAGCTAAATGATGAATCATACGAAGGAGCCTCCATTAACTGGAGCACAATACACCATGTGGGCTATAGTAATCCGTGTTGTGAAGAGAGCAAGGAATGAAAGAAGACTAAGGACAACCAGAACCGAATATATAACGATTCCAATATGACACCAATCCTGACGCAAAGCGTAAATTTCACCTTCCTGCGCAACACAACCCGCCGTCGCCTGGTCCTATAACCGTGAATTTGACGAAAGATAGGAAATGATAGAAGCGGAAACAGCCCAGGATTTGCCTACTCTCGAAGGTAACCACGATGGAGGGGGGGGGGGGTATAAAAAGCATTGTCAGAGCGACTAGCCCCATTGAAATTGGATCCTGAACCTCCGAGAGCGAACTTATGTTTCCGCTTAGTAAATAAAAGTTGAATCATTACTGAACTTCTCCAGTGACGTTGCTGTTTATAAACCCCCATACCTTGGCGTTTGCAGACACTGCTTGCCAGGCTTTGCTTACCTCTCGTTAGTGACTCATGGCCGATGTTTACTCTGTATTGATATGATTTGAAATTTGAAACCGACTGCGAACTAATTCATATGTCAGCTCATAAACCATTGGGACGAATGTGCACAGAAGCGCAGTAATAGCTTTGATGTCACGACAAATTGCTTAGGGAAGCTGTTCTTCCAAGAGCTCAGATGACTCAGCTCGATGTGTGAGGCAACCACCACCCATTATATAACTGAAGACCTCAATGATTCGTGGACTGATTCTGTAAACAGATTCTTTTGTTGGGATAGATACCTCTATATAAAATAATCCTGTGACATCAGATTCTGTGACCTTGGCGTCACAAATCTTTAGTGATAACCTAATTTTGATAACTTAAAAATGGCTCTACACTTTCTTTTAAAATTTATGTAATGATACAAAAATGAACCTAAATATGTGATTTATTAAATATTAAATTTAATGTAAAGAAAGTTATAAATGAATTTATATATGAGTATAACTACTATACCATTAGAAAAATAGGTATAAGATTACTTCTGAGACAATTTACAAAATTCATTATAAACATATTTGTCTTATTTGAAAAATCTGAAAAGAAAATTGTTTTACTAAACTATAGGATTAACTCTTTTGAGTTCAGAGTGATGAATAGGATTTCACAGCAGACAATGTAAGCGTAGCTTATGAATGGACTTCCGTCGTACAGTTACTTGGGCCAGCACGAGGTAACATACCCGAAACTGAAGTACAGGTAATCAAGGTGGCGGCTCGCCATTTATAAAATCCTGGCCACGTTTTGCTCATGTTGTTTATTATGAGCTATAAAAGTTAGCTGTTACTATGCGTGCGCAGCGTATGACGTAACGCTACCTCCAACAACAGTTTGATGCCTCATTGTTAAGTTTCGGCAACGAACCTTATTAGCGCCCTTGCTGCTTTATCGCTCTGGAATACCTCGGTAAAGATATTTAGTGAAGGGAAAGTGGTAGTAGTGCAATTGCATTTTTACTTTCTCTACTAAATACTAATGTATGCACATAGTAGGTAGATAAGGTACCTAATGTATTTTACGCAAACATTTAATACCAACATTTCACCGGAAATAGGTGTTTAAGGACCCCTGATTCAAAAAAAAAAAAAAAAAAATAGAAACATTATTTGTGTGTGTGTGTGAGAGTGGGCAGTATAACTCAAAAACGAAAGTCCATTAAATACTAAACTTGGTATTTAAGTTTAGACATTCCAATGACGCACATATTCACATGAAATATTTTTCGAAATTTTCGATTTTCTCAAAAATTGCTCCAACGATTTTGATTAAAATAATAGATATTAAAGATATTTACATGAAAAATAAAATGTATAGCATAAATTTTCTGAAAATAGTCTCTTAATTTTGGATGATGTTTGCATATTTGATAAAACTCAACAGATAGACAAAAACTTACTGAACAATAAGTGTATATCTGGTTAAAAACACAATTTATGTTATAGATTTTTATGCAGAAAACCATATTCTTTGTAGTTTGTTTCAATTTTTCAACACATATTTTTAATGGAAACTCGTTTTCGTTTCTCTTACTTCTAGTCAAGCAAAGACAACGGACTTTCAAAGCCATCACACAGCGACGTGCTTTTAAAAGATTTGTCTATCGCTTTAACCCAGTGTATTCTCCTGTTCCCATTATATCTACAAAGAAATATGGAATAAAATCCTTTCTGCAAATGACTATCTCGATGAACGGAAAATGCATAGAATAATGAGCATTTTTAGGAATATTGTTTTGTAAATATAACGCATCAGATTTTGATGATTAATTAAATCTATATCCTGAATTTTCTTAAATAGCCTCTGGACCCCTATTCATTTTGAATGCCTTTTTGATAACTTCCAAACCATAAGAGATAAGACATAAACTTGTTATCAAAAGTATAGATCTCGTCAAAGCACACAATTTGTGTCAAATAGGTACATTTTGTGTTGAGTTAACCATTTCCAAGTCGTTTTTCTTGGCCGTGTAACGAGAACCTAATTTCCATACCTTTGCAAGGCGACCAGCTACTACAATAGAAGATTTGACTATCACATTAGCTATTTTCCATTTCCCCTTATGCATACAAGGAAATAAGTAACAAGACCATTTCTGCCCATGTTTATCTCGATTAGCATGAAGTAGGTAGAAGAATAAGCTTGTTTACTTTCTCTTAGCCCCGTATGTACAATGCACATAGGGATAAAGAAGGTATTGTGTTCCACCAACAAATTCGAACAAAGCGGCGCAGGGGCGGGTTTTCTCCGGGTTCTCCGGTTTCCCCCGCCATCTCATTCCACCGGGGCTCCATCTTCATGTAACATCAGTGTCATCGCCTGCTGTGCCAGAGCAGTAAAAGCGGGCGTTAAACACTACCCAAAAAAAAAAAACAAATCGATGTCAAATTTCACCGGAAATATATGTTTTGGAGTCCCTGCTTCCGAAAAAAGCATTTTTAGAAAAAAGGTCCGCGTGTGTGCGTGGACAGTAATACCAAACTTGGTATTTAGGTTTGGTATCTTCCAAGGATGCGAAACGAACATTTTCAAGAAAATCCCCCGACCACAAGCTACCCTTTACATGGAAAAATGTTCGAAAATTTTGATTTTCTAAAAAATGGCTGTAACAATTTTGATTAAAATGCCCTATATTAAAGATATTTACATCCCAAATAAAATGTATATCTTAAACTTTCTGGGAATAGACTCTGAAGACCTCTTTATTCTGGATGAATTTTTCCGAATTTTGCTTAACTGCTAAACCGCAAGAGATAGACAAAAACGTACTACACACAAAATGCAAATCTCGTCAAAACACACAATTTATGTCTTTTTTTTTAATTTTATTTATTTATTTATTTGTTTATTTATTAGGTAACCGTTTGCGAGATATTCCTTATTATCAGTTTCAATTGTAAAGTACTTTCTCAGACAGGAAGTGTCCGTTTTTCTTTTGTTCTACTCCTGGCCAAGCAAAGAAGTGATATGCATTGACAATCGCATAACGATAGCTTAAAATATTTGACTATCACTTTAGCATAGCGCATTCCTTCAGTTCCCTACTACTTATAAGGAACTAAGTAATAAGAGCATTCTGCTAATGTTTATCTCGATTAGCATTGTAAGAAGTTTGCAGATCAGCTAAAGAAAGTCGTATGAGTGTAACACATTTTTTTTTTACAGAATAGTTTGTTGCAGAACAGATGAAAGTTATGTGAATGTAATTTTTTTTCTCGTAAGATTGCTGGCAATGATGGCAATGCATATGTGAAAACATGTGCATGTTGGGGCAGGAACAGGATCCATGCTACCATTTCTTGTTAGACACATTTCGTCACAAAGCTTAACGGAGTGGACAGTATCTTGGCGCCGTTGTCAACTGACATACAGGACGCATGAATTACACTCCCGTCTGCTGCCCAGTACAAGAGTTCTGACTCTACAATAAATTCTTCATTCCTATTCACAACTTGTAAGGTAACGATTTTTACTTCAGCAAAAATGTAAATATAAATAAATCGGAAAAAAGCTTTATAATGTTTAAAAAGACAAATTATCGTTCTCTAATATTTACGTATATACAGGTCTCCCCTAGGATATAGTATAACTAAATAATTGTTTTATCCTAAAAACAGCTGTATCAGCTTATTACCAAATGAATAATGCCATAGACGGGAAGGAAGTAACTACTAAAACAAAAATGCAAATTTTATAATTGGATCATTACCCCATTATACTATGGTATAAAGGCCTTCAAGCCAAATATTTGTGTATTAAATTGCAATAGAAATTATATTTAAAAGAAGAATCGTAGGAACGATCAAAAGGGATAGAATTTCACATGAAAGAATTCGAGAAGAGGCTGTATAGATGAAAGCGAAGCGATGAGTATATGTTTGAGGAAGTGAAATGATAATATTCATGTTAGAAGAGAAGAAAGGAAAGCCAAGCAGATTTTTGATATCAAGGGGAAGGAGGATCACGTATTATATTCCATATGAGAAAATAGAATAGAAAGAACTGAAGTGAAACAAGGCAACATAATGGTAGAAATTAAGATGGTGTGTGGGAATCGATTGGAGTGCCAGAGATGGACAGCAGCACGTTATTCCGATGCTTAATGCCTATTGCGAAATCAAGAAAGCATTTTGATTCTCGTAATGATACCCATTTCATTACAAAGCTTGAAGCTGTATTTAATAAATAAGCTGCACAGGTTTAATATGTATTTTAGGAAAAAGCAGCAACTGATGTGTTATATTCACATGGCTTTATCTTCCCTCATTTGAAAAGCATTTCAACTGAAAACTAATATGGAAAGTCCTTCAATGAGTAAATGCTTACTATTAAACGATTTAACATCACCCGAACTGAACAAGCAATAATTGGATTACACTTTAAAAGATTCTTCACCATCACCTATGTACTAAATGGCAGACGATCCAAGATGCGTGAGCATGCATTGCGAAGGATAGAATTAGATAATGTCTGGAATATTTTGCACAAACAGTTGCACAAAAGAGAGCTCGCAGGGCGATAGTCGCTGAACTGCTAACCGCCGATCACGACATCCGAGTGAACCTCACAGAAGGGGTTGTACATTATAGACGCAACTCTATCGACTTTTTTCGATAATGTATCACTTGATAAAACATGAATTCACTATCTCATTCCAAAGATGAAGCAGCAATTCAAACAATGTGTACTCGGTGGTGAAAGCGCTATAAAGAAATACCAGTATAGGTATACCTTCAGGAAAGGAGATGGAAACTGTTTTCTGGGATGGCGACTGCAAGATTGGCAAACTACCTGGAAATGGCGAAACTAGAAGGGTATTGTGCAGCTGTGCTGGATAAGTGTAAGATGCCTTGAAGGCAAAAGTCCGCGTTTGTTAAAGATAAATTCATAAATTAATATATTTAGCACGAAGGAGATTTTTAACCCTACCTTTAAATTTTTTATTTTTTTATTTGGGTTTAAAGAGTTTCTTTTAAAGGTTTAATTAAGTAAATAAAGTTAATAAGGGAATTTAGAATTGCATTCTAATATCATTTCATGTATATAAAACCCAAAATATCTCTGGAAAAAGAGAAAAATTCTCTTAATATATTTACAATCTATCAAGACAATTGACCATTGCACTGCTCTCAAATCCATGTTCACCAATTTGGCTCATATCAAGTTTTTCCTCTGTCAAGATTTAAATAAATGGATTGCTGGGCAGAGATGTTTACTTCAGATACGGAAATGATAATTATACACAAATCTTGTGCAAGGTAAATCACTTGATATTGAATGGTAACTATGTTGGAAAACTGAAGAAAGAAAGGTTGAATGCTTCTTCTTCTACCCTAAATTGTCAGAAACTACAGTAGGTTTTAAAGGTGAAATAATGATCAAAATTGTTTTTGTGCTTTTTGATCTAATTCATATAAGAAAAATGAACCAAATAAGGTCATGTAGACCAATACAGCCAAGTAATGGTTTCTAAAAAAACTTCTGCATAACATCGTTGGTGGTAACACCTCGTTGATCCCTAAAGCATATCAACCGCATTTCATTCTATGTGCGACAGAAAAGAAGCAAGTTGTGCGTATAGACCTAATTTAGTTGATACTAACAATGGCTAAGTACGATGTCGTTTAAGGCGTCATGTATTTGTTACTAAAATATGTTGCATTATATAGCTTATTAAATCGTATTTAATGTGCTTTCATACTGTATATTAGTTTTGTGATATTTGTTGTTTTTATTGGTACAATTCGAGAGAGAGAGAGAGAGAGAGAGAGAGAGAGAGAGAGAGAGAGAGAGAGAGAGAGAGAGAGAGCGAGTAGACCTATTAGGTCAGGGAATATATAAAGAGGACAAAATGGTGGATAGGATAATGCATGAAAGTTGTCACAGATATTCATAAACTTTTTAGTTGGTATAAAAAAGCAAAGTAAGAATGCTCATTTTCAGTGTTTAGAATGTAGCCAGACTTAAGTAACATTTTTATCTTTATCTTTTTTTTTTTTTTTTTTTTTTTTTTTTTTTTATCTGTATAAGCAAATTTGACTATTACTAAGCTTTCATATGCTATGACTTTTGTTTGATAAGACATATTCTTTTTCGGAATCTCTTACTTTTCACATGATCATCTCTTTCTTGTATTTAAAGTGGCCTTATTTAAAACTCTTGGTCTTAATAAAGCAATTTGCCCCGTTTTAGAAAACCAGAAATTTTAACGTCATATTCCTTAAGTTGTACATTAACTTACATTTTCTTTCCCCCAAGGTTCAAAATATACTTTTATCAAATTTAAAACAGTTCGGCTCAGTAGATCTGAAGTAACATGGTATCAAGCTTTGGCATGGCCTTATTTGGCACACTTGCCTTAAATAAGAATGTTCCCTGTTAATTTGCATTCTAAACCCATAAGGTGGTATTGGAGTATTTTTGTTCTACGTGCAGGTGCTCTCAAGACGGAGTGCTTAAATTTCACCGTGCACAAATTAAACGCAGTTTTACTTACCTCCATCCATTCATTTGTTTATTTAGAGCATTGGCTCCACCTGTTGAAGGGATTGGTTACCATTTAAAATAGAGACCTAATTACTGTAAGGTCGAGAGGGGGTGCAATTGTGAGCATGTCAATGAGTGGGTGTAAACTTGTTACAGATGCGCCTGTCCCCCATGACGTGGTATCCAGCCCACCATCAAGAGTCGGCGCCGCTTCGTCTGTGGAGCAGCTCCCAGGGCGACGCCAAGGTCTACTATGCGCATTGCTAACCTCCGGGCCCTCATCGCGGTAAGTACTTTCAACTGACTCTTTCCACATATTGGTGGATGATTTTGTGGGCCATTCAAATCTTGCTGATTTCAATTCTCCTATGAATTCTACGGAAGGGGGATTTTACATTCATATAACTTTATCTACCACAATAGATACAGAAGATTTTGTATTCCGTAACAATTCTATACCAAGTTTTCACCGTAAATACATGTTTTGAGGACCTAATAAAATAATTTTTAGGAACTATCCATGTCTGTGAACAGCATAACTATATTTTAAAAAAAAAACAATAAAAAAGACGGTTGAATACCAAACTTGATTTTAAGTTCAGTATTTTCCAGGAATACGACACGAAGATTTTTAAGAAAATCTCCCACCCCCCCAAAAAAATCGGAATTTTCAATGTTTTCAAAAAAGGTTACCGATTTTTATTAAAATACCATATTTTAAAGATATTTCCACGATAAATGAAATGTATATCTTGATTTTTCTGGAAATAAACTCTCAAGTCCTATTCATTCTGAATGGTTTTTGCATTACTGGTAAATCCTAAGAGATGGACAAAAACTTTCTACTAAAAAATGATGACACAATTAATTGCAAATATATTTTTTGTGTAGTTAACTATTTCGAAATTTTCCTTGTAATTGATTTAAATTTTCCAATACTTACGATTTTTTTTAATGACAAGTCATCATTTTACATGTGTGTATGTGTTTTATTCTGCCCAAGCAAAAAGAAGAGAACTGTATTTCATTGTCATGAATGAAAAAAGTTGACTATTCGCTTTAGCCTAGTGCATTTCCTTATTTCTCTTGTACCTACAATAAAATAAGTAATAAGATTCTCAACAAACTTTTTCTTTCATACTAACCATGTGTAAAGCAGTTGGAAAGGTAGAGTCTGAATGAAAATGCAATGCCATAGCCGGGATTTAAACCGCTATGACATTCAGTTTTTCAGTCTGACACTATCTTTCCAAGTAATAAGACTATATCTGTTAATGTATATCTTGATTAATATGGCGTACATAGCAGAATAAACTTCTCTAAGATAATTTGTTGTAGAATAGGTAGAAAAAATTAAGAGAGTGGATCACATCAACTCTTCTTAATTTCTAATTGCTTTATGGTAATCGAAATACAAGGCTTGCAACATTTTCGTTAGAGAGATGAAATAGGCTTTTTGAGTCAATGCCACAGTCAAGTAATTAAAAGTGTTTCGCTGTATACTTTTTATAAATAGTAATGTTTAATGTCTATTGCTATTCCATTCGGCACCAGAGGCGGTGAACACTGATGAAACATGAAATGATAATTGGGGAGGGAATATTCCAGGGCTACGTTTCCCGGTACTTGAGAACTATGAGGACTTGGTGAAATGTTCGGTTATGCAGGATGGTGCTGCCAGAATTTGCACCCGTTCACGAGCCCATGCCTTAACTACCTCAGCTTTCCATGTCATCCTATGCTGCCTTTGAAATAAAAGTCGATTATTCTTTACAGAACACGGAACAATATAGCACTTCAAAGATACTTCAAGTACTGCACAATTCAAACTTATAACAACGAATACCTTAGAAATAGTCATACCACAAAAGAATTTGACATAAGTGTGAAGTGTTTAACGAGTTGTACATGTTTCTTGTATATCTAGTGGTTATACAAAATTCATTCAGAATTTCATTAAAATATGGCATTTTAATCAAAATTCGTTTGAGCCATTTTTAAAATAAAAACAATGCTCCGTACACACGTAAACACGCAGTCTTTATTTATAAATTCTCTTTTTTTGCTTTCTGCACACATACTAGGTATATAGTGTATAGAAAGGTATTGTATTCCACCCTAAAATTCGATACCGAATGTATGTTTTGAGGCCTCCTGAATCTAAAAAGTATTTTTAGAAAAAGTTCTGTTTGTGTGTGTCTGAGAACAGCGTAGTCAAAAACTAAGGATGTGACACAAAGATTCTCAAGAAAATCCCCCAAGCCCAAGTACCCTTTACATGGAAAAAATTTCGAAAATTTTGATTTTGTCAAAAATGTCTAAGATTTTTATTAAAATACTGTATATTAAAGATATTGATATGAGCAATAAAATGCATATATTGGATTTTCTGGGAATAGCGTCTGGAGACCTGGATGACTTGCATAGCTGATAAACTGTAAGAGAGAGACAAAAACATACTATACAAAAAATGTAAATCTCGTTAAAACACACAATTTTTTTGTGAATTGATCGTTTACGAGATGTTCCTTGTTAGTGGTTTCATTTTTAAATACTTAAAAGTTTTCTCATATGAAATTGGTCAACTCCTGGCCATGCAAAGAATGGGATTTCTATCCCATGTGACCACTTTTTAAAAGATTTGACTATTAGCCTATTAGTCTAGTGCACTACCTTATTTCCTTTCTAAGAAAGAAAGTAGTATGACTATTTCTGCTAATGTTTATATCGATAAGGAAGAAGTAGATACAAGAATAAGGTTTTTAACAATAATTTGTTACCGAGATGTAGAGAAAGTTATGTGAATGGACACATCAGATTTTTGGATTCAGTGATCCCAAAACCTGCATTTCCGATGAAGTATTGACATCGAATTTTGGATGGAATACAATATCTTCTGTACCTAGTATATGTAGCGGATTAAGTAATACATGTAGAAATAATAACAATATTGATAAATCAAGTTATTCAAGACGATAATCTGAATCAGAAGGCAAGCAAAATTCGGTTTTTGCTACAAATAAAGCCTTTAGATATGAGATGAACAGTTTGTTTTACCTCGTTATGAGACAAACTCGCGTGTTTTTCATTTTATTCTTCTGCTATTTAAATATTTTGCCGACAGCTATTTATTCTTACACAGTTGCAAAAACTGGCCAACATATTTCTCCCCATATTATTTTAAATACCTAGGAGAATATATTAAGAACACAAGCCATTAATAACTAGCTAGGCCAGTTGTGAATGGAAATCACTGGGAAGGAATTTTAGGGCAGTCTATATGTTAATTTGTTGCATTGGTTACAGGCTGTTGAGCTTATTGGCCAGGTTTCCTAAAAGCCTTTATACGATCAAGATTTACTACCCTCAGATGTTTTAGCTAATACCTGACCGACAGCAATATAGATTTTATTCGTGCAGGGGAACTCGAGCAATTTCATCGCGGCGGGAAACCTGTCCTCGCCACTGGGTAGTACCATTTGCACAAATTGATTGCCTTTAAATCCAGTTCTTGATGCGAACACATTTAGAAACTGCTCAGATTCCTCAGAGCTAATAATCTAGATAATGACCTCATGGATTACCCTACTACAGCGGAAATAGCCCCGCATGCCATGGTCTGGCGGAAGTTGAGGTTGTCGCTAATATCGCCCTCAATAATATGTAGCTGTCTGATGCTGGTTACGGAGAGATCCTATAATTTGAAGGTTATCAGGTTATAACCCAATTGAATAAATTGTTCGCACAGCCTTGATATCTAAGTAGGTGATAAACTATCATTAAAACCCAGTAAAAATTCCAAAATGCTTATTTTGATACTGCGTTTCTGCTTTACAATTGCCTGCACCTTAGTTTTCAGCACTGCATATATATTATTATTATTATTAGAGACCACTTTTTTGCATATTAGCCAACTTTTCCCCTTCCTTGGTAGTTAGCTATGCATGGAAGAGATAAATGTGTTTCATAATACGACAAATCTGATGTGTTCATTCACATGACTTTCTCTATTTGTTCTACAAACAAACGATTCTTAAAAAAGATTATTCTTTTATCTACGGCATGCTAATCATATTAAACATTACCAGAAATGGCCTTGTTACTTAGCCCTTTATAAGTAGAAGGATAATAAAGGGATACACTACGCTAAACCGACAGTCAAATCTTTAAAAGCTTTCACATGCGATTGTCATTGAAATTCCATTCTCTTTCAATGGCCAGGAATAAAACAAATGAAATATGAAACGGATGGGGACTCCCCATTTGAGAAAAGTTTGAGTATTTTAAAATCCGCGTAATGTCTCAAAAATGGTTAGCTCTACAAAAGAATAAATAACTAAAACATTTTTAAAAATGTATAGGTATGACATAAATGATGTGATTTAGAGAGATATACATTTTTTGTTAAGTAATTTTTGTTTATCTCTTACTGTTTACCAGTTATGCAAAACTCGTTCAGAAAGAAGAGGGATAGGGGCTATCCGCAAGAAATTCAGGAGGTACATTTTATTTGCCATATAAATATACAGTATTTTAATCAACATAGTTAGAAAATATAAAATTTCCAAATATGCTCATCTAAAGGGTAGTTTGGGATGGGAGATTTTCCTGGACATCTGAGCTGCATATCTAGAAGATCCTGAAGCACCAAGTTTGGTATTTAAAACTTTTTTTGGTTTTGAGTTATGTTATCCATAATACGCATATCTATGAACCTCTACAATATACATAAATGCATACATAGACATCCTTGGAGCCATTTTTCAGAGCTTTAAAAATTTCGAAATGTACTCCATCTAAAGAATAGTTTGGGGTGGGAGATTTTACTGAAAATCTGTGTTGCATATCTGGAAGATACTGAACTTAAGTACTAAGTTTGGTATTTAATGGATTTTTTTTTTATTTTGAGTTATGTTGTACATACATACATACACACGAATCTTTCTAATTGTTTTATTCAAAGCTCCTCAAAGCATGTATTTCTGGTGAAATCTACGTATCGAATTTTATGGTGGAAAGCAATAGCTTCTTTACTGAAGCAATACTATGAGCCTCAGAGGCAAACGTCATACAAAAGCAAACCAATATAATCGAAGAACGGAGAATAAAATGTTTTATAGAAAAACATAGCGCAAAATGTTCTTTATATTGGGAAGAAATAAGCTACGGTGGGTCAACTCATCGGTTTCCTCCAGGAAACGTATTCAACGGCAGTCGCAAAGGCGAGCTAAACAAATGTGGGGAAGATCACAATTCGTCCCGAGCCATTCAAGCGAACAGAAGATGCTATTTAATGAACTAATGACTATCAGACGCCAAACTCTGGAAGAAAATGTAGGACCAATGGAATACAAGATTGTTATAAACATTCCACCAAAAGGAGTAGTGAAAGTCACCGGCCTAGACATGAACTGATGAACTAGAAAAGAGGCGTGAAATAGACTAGTCTAGGCGCGGATCTACTTAGACGGGGGGGGGTAACGTCGGTACTTAGAAGTTCATATACGTGTTGTGAGAGCACGCAGTCCCCGTGCCTCGATAGAACACGTTTGCAGTCAAGGGGGATATCGGTGACGTGATGTTTTAATACTTACGAGGGGAGTTCAACAAGTCCTTAGAAAATCCGAAAAATTACACTCGTGGCATCGAAACAAGTTTATATTTAGTAACTGTCGTCTCTTACTAGATAACAGTTAAAGTTTGAGCTATATCCATCACGTAGTTTCCTTGCAATAGGCGATTAAATCAACAATCTTGTGTCTCTTTAGAAACATGGGGAAGGAGACGAGTTTCGTGCGGTGAATCAACACTTTATTTATAAGGCATAACACCGAAAAAGATAAAAGCCGAGTTGGAATAAGTTCATGGTACCTCTGTTCCTACGTTTACAACAATTCTTTACAATTGGCTAAATGTGTTTAAACATGGCGGTACATCCACAAATGATGAACATCGTTCGAGACGTCCAGTGGAAGAGACTTCCTCCGAAATTATTGTCAAAATCCAGGATATGGTTGTTAGTGATCGACGAATTAAAGTACGCGAAATAGTAGATGCCCAGGCATATCACATGGTACAGTTCCCAATTTTGCACCAAAAATTAGGCCTGACAAAGGTCTCGGCACGAAGGGTACCGCGTTTTCTCTTAATAGAGAATAAACACAATCATGTGATCGATTCGGAAGCTGGTTTGGTAAGTTTCCGTCTCAATCCTAACAAGCTTCTGCGTCGATACATAACTTTTGATGAAACATGGATACACAGTACTCCAGAGACAAAAGTACAGTCGAAACATTGGGTTTTTAAAGGTGAACCGGCTTCGAAGAAGGCAAAGGTGGTGGAATCTGCAGACAAGGTGATAGCCTCGGTTTTTTTGGAATGCATGCGGAATCATCTACATTGATTACTTGCAGAAAGGAACAACGATAAATGGAGCGTATTATGTATCGTTATTGCGCCGGTTGAACGGAGAAATCAAGAAAAAACGCCCTCTTCTGGCAAAGAAATAGATTATCTTCCATCAAGACAATGCAAGGCTGCACACCTGAGGTGGCGAAAACTGTAGAATTAAGAATCGAATTACTACAACATCTACCGTATTCACCAGACTTGACCCTCAGTGACTTTTTTATTTCCAAACTTGAAAAAGTGGCTCGGCGAAAAACGATTCAAACAGTTGGAGAAACGCTGGAAAAAGAGTATCCAGCTAAAAGGACTTTATGTTGAAAAATAAAAAAAATAAAAAAAAAAAAAAAAAAAAAAACTAGAAAAAATAATTTTGTTGTTATATATTTTTCTAAGGATTTATAGAATTGTGCCGAGTGGGGAAATATGAGTAGTGGAGTATTAAGGAGGCGACCCAATGCGTTGGCGCATAATAATTTTATGTAATACAACTTAATTGCGGCGTTGGTACAGTCACGCCAAGTAGAATAAATGCGAACTGTTTATTGGGATTAATAGATAAATAGGCGTATCTAGAGAAAAACTCATTCTGATCCATTTGTCCGTCACACTCGTCTGAGAAACTGAGAATCTCGTCGTTGTGCTTAAGATCCTTATTCCTAATTGAGCAAATCAGCTTTCTTATCACAACTCCTGACTCCATTACCAACCCAACCGTTACAAGAACCACATCAGTATCTACTATAAACATAGTAAATATGTAATAGAGAAGGTACAAGGTCGTCTGGACAAGTTGTATAGCGTGTATAAAGGCACATTCAAGCGGTTTAGTATACATTTCAGGAATATTTGCATACGGACGCATATATTAAGTTTTTTTTCTCTCTCTCTTCTTGTTAATGGAAATATTTTCTTTCTATACAGCGGATAGTTTCTGTTTTACCTCCATATTTTTGCGGAAGACGGCAATTATGGTATTTGTGTAGTCCAACTGTAATTCTATTTGCATAAAATGTTTTCATTTTCGCTCCATAATGCCACACGAGTCAGGTATTAGTTCTCTAAGGTCGTGTGGACATTTTCGATTAAAATTTTACAGCGGTAAAATACTGTTTAAACTGCAATTAACGTCATTTGTGGTACATCGACAACAGTGAAAGTTTATCGAGAATTTTACTGCGGCCAAATCTGACGGCCGGTTTTCGTCCATTATCTCCAACTAGGGAGCTGGTAAACGAAGAGGAAGTGTGACGTCTCCCTCCTCTTTCACCTCTTCATTTATTTGATAGTGTTCAACGCCGCTTTTACTACATAGGCACCGCAGGCAATGACACTAATGGTACATGGAATGAAGATAGTGCACTGGTGGAATGCGATGGCGGGCGAAACCGGAGAACCCGGAGAAGTCCGCCCCTGCGCTGCTTTTTCCACCACAAATCCCACATGCGGTGCTTGGGAGTGAACCCGGGCCACCGTGGTCACAGGCGAGTAGTCTAACCACGCGGATACGGCGCGGCCTTCCATCTTTTCAGCAGGTAAAAAAACTATCGTAGCAGAGCCATCCAATTTTAACGGAGAGCGGCCGGGTATGAAAATATTTCGCAATCTTCTACCTCAAATGAGGTTTTATAACCCCTTTTTATTTTAGGCCTGTAGTAGAATGCTAACACGTTTTCTCGACACAAATGTATCAATTAATGCTAGACGCAGAGTGTGCAGTATTGATAGAAGGGTATTTTCATTTAAACTGAGGCGTTGACGCTCTTAGTATAGTTCAAAAATTTAATCACAGTTGAACTCACCCTAAGCGAAATTCCAACTCGTGACCTCTTGATCCTAAGGCGGATAGGCTACACCCAAACTACCGAGATGGGCAGATTGTTGAGTAGCTGCCTATGAGAGAGCAATTACTACAGGAATAACTTTCTAACCTGGACACCTATGATTCATTTTAAAATTGTTCAACAAAGAAGAGGATAGATTTTTTGGGGTCGCTCAATGGAAAAGAACTATGTAAGTATAGGCTACATAATTTCAAGCAACTGTTGCATGCAATAAAAAAACAAAAAAAAAAAAAAAACAAAAAAAAAACTACATCAATACAACAAATGCCCGCCTGGGTAGTGTGGTGGTAGCGTGTCTGCTTCACATTCAAAAGGTCGTGAGTTCGAATCTCGCTTAGGGTAAGTTTCACGGATAAGGTTTTTTTTTCAGGGTTTTCCCTTATCCTGAGTAGACAAATGTCGAGTAACTTTAAGGTCCATGAACCCCGAGTTCATTTGAGTATCATTTCACCAATTTCATTCATCGTCCGATATGACCAACCAGGTTAAAGGACGTAAAGCCACAAAACAAAAATACAACAAATAATGTGCTGTGTTACAGTTCTATATCTACGTGATAAATTGTATTCACTTGAAATGCAGTACAAGTAAGCCTATGATGTGTCTGATTTATCAATTGCCACTGCTTTTGAAGAAAATTGCGTTAAAAGATACTTATTATTTTTAAATGTTTAAAGCCACTTCTTTTCATATCTCGTTCAAGTCCAAATAGAAGTCCAATCATTTGTGCTGACCTATGCAGATGCACAATTCTTCAATTATAATACATTCAACAGCTTGTAGTATGATGGGTGGATTTTCAAAACAGAAATCACATCATGTTCATTCGAAGATATGTCTTCATTCTTGTGTCCGGTTGATACACTTCTCACTGGATACTCATTTAACAACACAAAATAACCAAGCAGGTATAAGTTCCAGAATTGCAGATACCAGTTTACATTTGCAAAGAAAACTCCCCTCATTAAACTGTACTAATGGTTGCAAAGACATTCAGTATGTGCCTCTCTCAAATTTAGCAACACAACAACTATAAAAGGACCAAATGAGTAATTTCAAGGATATAGAGATTTGAGGGTTGTAAACCTTTATTAAAGTGAGGAAAATATCCATATGAAACTCGAAAGGTTGAATACAATTTAACTCTTAACAGGTACATAATCACAGAATTACATAAAGAATTGTCCTAAACAGGACTGTAGAGAGTTTCCAGCTTCCAGAATTCAGGGGTGTCAACACAGAGTATATTGGGCATATAAAAACAGAAGTTTTTCCGGTAATGAGGTGTTTGGCATACAGAGTATCCAAATACAGAATTTAAGTGTATTTTCAACAACACAATTAAAAATCTGGTGTGTTACACTCGCCTAACTTATATCCTTATAGGTGCAATAGGAATAAGGAATACAACAGGTTTAAGCGTTAGTAAAATCTTCGAAGAGATTGTCGCTTCGCTTTGGAAGGACTATCTGAAACTGGTTAACTAAAATACGTATTTGACATACACTGTGTGGTTTAACGGATTTTCGATTTTTGTGCAATAAAAACCTTTGTCTCTCACGGTTTACCAGTTATGCGAAAAGTCATCCCGAATGAAAATGACTTCAGGGGCCATTCCCAGAAAATTCATTATACCTATACATTTAACTTGTTATGAAAGTATCTAAAACAGAGTATTTTAATCAAAATCATTATAACCATTTTTGAAAAAAAAAATCAACTTTTCCGAGGAAAAAAGTTTTGCATGTTAACTATAGTTTGGGTTTGAGGCTTTTCTTGAGAAAAACTCGTGTCGCATCCTTGGTAAATGTTGAATTTGAATACCACATTTGATACTTATCGACTTTTTTCGAGTTCATCTCTCACACACGCGCATCTTTTTCTAAGAACAATTTTTTGGGGATCTTGAGCCATACTTGCGGTGAAATCTCAACATCGATTTTTTTGTGGAATACAATAGATTAGTACAATAGCAGAAAGGAGAAATCAATACACTTATTTTTTTATATAAAAACAAAATTTATTGTTGTTAAAATATGTTGATGCATATTTGAAGTTTTCTGCATATATGCATGTATTTATTCATGATGTTTTGTGCTTTCTGATCATAATTATCCAGCAATTTTCTTGTACGGCAAGACTCAGAGAAATCAAGACTACTTGAATATGAAACAAGACCTACAGTCTGATATAAAGAAGTATATTTAATTGTATCATCTCGCGTTCGATGCATCATGCTTCTGTATGAGGTTTTCCTTTGTAATTAACTAGCTTCTAAAGAACATCATTTCTCATCCTTCATCTCGGTAGGTGGTCCGATTTCCAATCACTGTGGAGTCACACACGATATTTCATTTCAGTGTCTCTGTACTCGATAACGGGGTGTTCCAATTCTTCTGTCTTCTGGCGCACGTGGGTAGGATTAATGAGCGAGGCTTTTGTGTATACTTCCTGCTAATCGCTAGCGCAGGAAAGTCAACGTGAAAAAGATGTAAACATAACATGCGAATTGAAGAATGACGTAACAAATCCTAAAAGTGCGTAATGGATTTTTAAATGTTCTTCAAACTCTTATCCAACTTACATATAAAAATCTGATGTGTTCCATTCACATGACTTTCTCTACTTCTCTGTAACAAATTATTGTTAATAAGCTTATTCTTCTATTTCATGTTAATCAAGATAAACATTAGCAGAAACAATCTTATTACTCAGTTCCCTGTCAGAAGAAGGAAAATAAGCTAATGCACTAGGCTAAACCGACTTGAAATCCGATTGTTTGCGTAGCCAATAGTTAATAAGTTTCCGTATGAGAAAAGTACAAGTATTTTAAAACTGAAACCAATAATAAGAAATATCTAACAAACGGTCAACTCCACACAAAAAAAAATGTAATATAACATAAATTGTGTGTTTTAAGGAGATCTACATTTTTTGTGTAATAAGCTTTTTTCTATCTCTTATGCTTTACCAGTTATGCAAAATTCATCCAGAATAAATTTCTTCAGAGCCTATTACCAGAAAATTCACGATATGCATTAAATTTATCATGTAAATATCTCTAATATACGATTTTTAATCAAAATCGTTAGTCATTTTTGAAAAAAAAAAAATCGAAAAGTTGTCCATGTAAAAGGTATTTAGGGTGGGGGGATTTTCTTCAAAATCTTCGTGTCGCATCCTTGGAAGATACTGAACTTAAATGCTAAATTCGGTAAACGCTATATACATAGTACGTACAGAGAAAGTGAAAATCCAGTATAACACGCTCGCGCAACTTTTCCCACCTTGATATAAATAACGATTCATCTAACCAGGATAAGTGTTTTTTCTAGATTTATTTAAACCTGTAGAAGCAACCGGCGTTGTACAGCAAATCGTTTGTTTTTTTTCAGTAGGAAAAAAAAATATCTGATGTGTTACACTCACATGACTTTCTCTAGCCGTTCTACAAAATTCTTACATAAGATTATTCTTCTTTTTGCGCATTGTTAATCGAGGTATTCAGCACAATGTTCTTATTACTTAGTTCCTTATAAGTAAGAAGAAAATCAGGGAATACACTAGGTTAAATCGATAGTCAAATGTTTTAAAAGCTGTCGTTATGCGATTGTTATTATAAATCGCTTCTGTTCCTGGCCAGGAGTAGAACAAAAGGAAAACGGACGCTCCCGTCTGGGAGAAGTATAAGTACTTCACAACTCAAACTAATAACAATGAATACCTCGAAAACGGTAAGCTCCACGATAAAAATGTATATGACGTAAATTGTGAATTTTAACAAGTCCTACATTTTTTGTATAGTAGTTTTTGTCTATCTCTTACGGTTTATTAGTTATGCCAAATTAAGCAAAATTCATCCAGAATAAACAGGTCTTTAGAAGCTATTCCCGGAAAATTCAAGATATACATTTTATTTTTCAGGTAAATATCTTTAATATACGATATTTTAATCAAAATCGTTAGAGCCATTTTTAAGAAAATCAAAATTTTCGAAAAAAGTTCCATGTAAATGGTAGTTTGGGATGGGGGGATTTTTTTTTCAAAATCTTCGTATCGCATCCCTGGAAGATACTGAACTTAATTACCAAGTTTGGTATTTTAGCTGCTTTTCGTTTTTGAGTTATCGTGTTCACAGACACACGGACACACACATACACACACACACACCTTTTTCTGGAAATGCTTTTTTTGGATTCAGGGGGTCCTAAAACAGGTATTTCCGGTGAAATCTCGACATCGAATTTTTGGGTGGAATGCAATACTTCTCTATCCCTGTGTACATTGTACATACGGGGCTAGAGAAAGTAAAAATTACTTATGTATGAAACTTTGCATTGACACGATGTTTGGAACATTAGTTTCTGTACCAGAGTAGGTAGCGTATGTATTGCATTCTACGAAGAACTCTTTATATAAATATATGTTTATGGCTCTATGTCTGTTTTGTCACAAATAAATGACTAGCATTACAGTTTATCTACCATCCTCACGACATCTCTTTGTTAGGCCAAGAACTTCAGATCGCCCCTCGTACAAGTCCTAAACTCTCCTTCCCTACAATTCCGGAAATGGTATTACGTCATACGATTGTATGACTCCACACGGAATAAAGGTACCTTGCTACATCTAAACTACAAACAAAATATATGTTATATTATTATTATTATTATTGTTGTTGTTGTTAGGTAGGTATTTATTTTTTTCCCCTTTAACCCAGTTGCTCATATCGGACGATGAATGAAATTGGTGAAATAATGTTCAAATGATCTCGGGGTCCATGGAGCTTAACGTTACACGATATTCGTCTTCTCAGGTAAAGGAAAACCCCGAAAAAAACCTTATTCGGGTAACCCATCCTAAGCGAAATTCAAACTCACGAACTTCTGAATGTGAGGCAGACACGCTACCATCACACTACCCAGGCCGGCATACTATTATTATTATTATTAATATTATTATTATTATTATTATTATTAGAAGCAGTTGAAAAATTCAATACCACAGTCGGGATTTGAACACAATTGCTCTAACAACTGAGCTACTGTGACAGCATATCGGCACGACATTCAATCCTCCAAATGATTCATGTGTTTTAGCCTGGAAAACCAACTGGTATGTTTCTTCTTTCAGAGAGCACCTTAATGGTGACTTTCTTTCGTAAGTATAGTTGGTATCCGGGTAACACACAGTTATTGCCAACTTTATTATTATTCTAATAATGAAAAAACGTTACTCATTGTAAGGAGAACTACCAATATAATAGCTCCATAGTTGGCAATAACTGTGTATTACCCGGATACCAAGTACTTATGAATTTAAGGTGTTCTCTGAAAGAAGAGACATATCGGTTGGTTAACCAGCTAAAAACACATGAATCATTTGGGGAATGAATGTCATATCGGCATATCGTCACAGTAGCTCAATGGTTAGAGCAACCGCACGGAGAGCGGGAGAACCGTGTTCAAATCCCGGCTATGGCATTGCATTTTTCAACCGGTTCTAATAATACAAATCTGATGTGTTCCATTCACATGACTTTCTCTACATATCTGCAAGAAAGTATTGTTAAAAAGCTTATGCTTCTATCTACTTCATGGTAATCGAGTAAAAAACTAGCAGAAATAGTCTTGTTACTTGCTTCCTTGAAGGTAGAAGCGAAATAAGGGAGTACCATAGGTTAAAAATATAGTCAAAAGCTGGTTGCTATGTGACTGATGTTCCTTTGTTTGTATGGACAGGAGTTGACAAATTCCTGTATGAAAAAAGTATGTTTTTCATAGCTGAAACCGAAATCAAGGAATATCTAAAAACAATCAACACCACGAAGAAAATGTATATAACATAAATTGTGTGTTTTAAAATACACTAAATTTGTTGTGGGGTAAGTTTTTATCTATCTCTTACGGTTTAGTAGTTATGTAAAATTCCGTAAAATTCACCCAGAAAATTCAGGATATACGTTTTATTTGTCAGGTAAATATCTTTAATATATGATATTTTAATCAAAATCGTTAGAGCAATTTTTTAGAAAATCAAAATTTTCGAAAAAAGTTCCATGTAGAGGGTAGTTTGTGGTGGGGGGATTTTTCTGAAAATCTTCATGTCGCATCCCTGGAAGATACTAACTTAAATACCAAGTTTGGTATTTTACCGATTTTTCGTTTTTGAGTTATCGTGTTCACAGACACACTGACACACACACGGTCCTTTTTCTGAAAATACCTTTTTTGGATACAGGGGACCCTAAAGCATATATTTCCGGTGAAATCTCGGTATCGAATTTTTGGTAGAGTGCAATACCTTCTCTATACACTATGTACATAGTACGTGTAGAGAAAGTAAAAACCATTATCCAGTGTAAACAGTATCGTATAACTGTGAAATTATTTTACAGATGCGAAATTGTGTTGGCTTTTTGTTGATATAGGGGGTTTCTGTAAAAAGGAATAACGATAATATAATTACTAATAATAATTATCTGTATACAGAAATTATCAAGCTTAATCCCAAAGATGGCAGCTCTTCCTATTGGTGTTAAATAATTTCAGTGTAGTAATATGTAGGTGTGACAAAAGAGACGCGGTTTGCGCACTTCTTGTCAGAGATAGAGCAAGACAATATTTATCAGCAGGAGTGCCGCGTTTCTTTTGAAATATCTAATTTATGTAGGTGCCTTTCCAGGTTTTCTAGAGACAACTCAATTACCATATTCTGGCGCACTGCATGTGGTCTGGTCTCGTCCGGCAACATTCCCTGACGTTTCAAAAGGTTCTGCAGACTCATTCTTGCAGCACAGACATAACGCGAAAAATACTTGGCATTTAGTACTATACAATTGCTTGAGCTTTTTAGCGGGAAGCAGGTTTTAGTTCAAGTACGCTCGCTATTCAGGGCATCTATTAGCTAATGATTAGCACTTTTATGTCTAAAAATAGTGCCTTTTAGAAGAGACAGCCACTAGTTAGCGAAAAAGCCACTAAAAGCAGTTCTGCAATTTTCTATAATGACAGACAATTTTCAGCCATGTTTTTACTTTCTCTATTACGTATAGTAAGTAGGGGAAATATTGTATTCCGTCCCAAAATTCGATATCGATATTTCACCGCAAATATTTACTTTGAGACTCTCTGAATCCAAAGAAAAAACAAACACATTTATAGAAAATGTGTGTGTTTTTTGATAGTGTTCAACACCCGCTTTTACCACAAATAGCACCGCAAGCGATGACACTGACAATGCCTGGAATGAAGATGGAGTACCGGTGGAATGCGGGGGAAACCGGAGAATACCCGCCCTTGCGCCGCTTTGTCCACCAAAACCCCACATTCAGTTGATTGAGATTGAAGCCAGACCGTCTAAGTGAGAGGCGAGTGGTCCAACTATCTGCTTCTGCCCGGCCGCGCGCGCGCGTGTGTGTGTGTCTATGGAAAACGAAATATCTTAAAATACCAAATATAGAAAAATATTTTCAAAGCAATCCTCCAGCCCAAACTATTCTTTGCGTGAGCATGGTTGAAATGCTTCATTTTATCAAAAATGGCACAAACGATGCTGATTACCAACATATAAAAAATGGAGAGGTAGAGTCAGACTGAAAAATTCAGTGTCGTAGTCGGGATTTGAACCACGGATCTCTAGTTGCTCTGACTACTGGGCTACCATGGAAACATGCCGACACTACACTAAAGGTGTGAAAGAAACAATGAATTGATAATTTATAAAAAATATTTTTATGCCAAATGATATGTTTAACTTGAATTTTCTGGGAATCGTTTTACTTGCTGGGTCATATGATACTCAAATTTAGCCCGGGGTCCATAGACCTTAGATTTACTCGACATTCATCTTCTCGGGATATGGGAAACGCCAGGAAAAGAGCCTTATGCGGGTAACTCAACCTGACCGAGATACTAACTCGGGATCTTTTGAATGTGAAGCACACACGTTGCCACTACTATAGGACTTGTATAACTGCTAAACTTGAAGCTGTTGATAAAAACACTGTACAAGAAGCGCGTATCTCCTTAAAACACACAACTTAGTCCATATAATCGATTTTACGACATTTATCTATGAGATATTTATGAGATATCCGTTATTTATATTGCGTATAAAATTATTCTATACTTGCCATTCGTTTACTCTTATCGATTCTATGGAGATAATAAAAGTTTTAAGGCCAGATTTAACGTCCAGTTCTTAAACGTGTGATTATCGCTATTTTTTGTATATATAACGTAATGCAGCTATTCTGCAAATGTTCTCATTAAAATGAAGTACATAGAGATAATTCATTGGTTTGTATAATCATTAATAAACGAGAGAGCGAAGAGAAATTCATGTGAATGCAAGAAATTAGAAAGTTCTTTTAAAAATATTCAAACAACTCTACTATCCATATGCACATGTGGATTTCTCTACCTATTCAAACTATTTCAAAAATAGTTATTTACTTCACGTTAACTAGATAAACAACTGGTATTATTACATATTCCCATGCAGCTACAGAGGAATAAGGGAATGCACTTAAACAATAGTCCTTTAAGAACTGGTCGCTGTGATGGTATTGAAATTCCACTCAACTCTCTTTGCTTGATTCGGAGCAAGAATAACGACATTTCATTTCAGGAAAAGTATAAGCATTTTAAAATTTAAGCAATAACATAGTGAACGGCTAAGTCCACAAAAAAGTATTTGATGTAATTTTTACTTTCTCTATACGTACTATGTACATAGTGTATAGAGAAGGTACTGTAATGCACCCAAAACTCGATACCGAGATTTCACCGGAAATACATGTTTTGAGACCCCCTGAATCAAAAAAAAATAGAAAAATGTCCGCGTGTGTGTCCGTGGGTAGCATAGCTCAAAAATGAAAAGACCGTTAAAAACCAAACTTGAGATTTAAGGATGCTTCACGAAGATTTTCAAGAAATTCCCCCCACCCCAAACTACCCTTTACATGGAAAAAATTTCGAAAATTTTGTTTTTCTTAAAAATCGCTCTAATGATTTTGATTAAAATCTAATATATTTAAGATACTTACTTGACAAATAAAATGTATATCTTGAATTTTCTGGTAATGGCCTCTGAAGACTACTTTATTTTGGATGAATTTGACGGATTTTTGCATAACTGCTCAACCGTAAGAAATGGACGAAAACTTACCACACAGAAAATGTAGAGCACATTAAAACACATAATTTATGTTATATACATTTTTTTTTTCGTGGAGATGGTTGTTTTTAAGATATTCCTTGCTTTTAGTTTCAGCTTTAAAAAACATACTTTTCTCATACAGAATGTGTGAACTTCTGTCTCATAGCAACCAGCCTTTGACAGTCAGTTTAGCCTATAGTACTCCCTTATTTCACTTTTACTTACAAGGAAGCAACTTATAAGACTATTGCTGATAATTTTTTCTCGATTATCATTAAGAAAATAGAAGAATAAGCTTTTTATCAGTAATTTTTTGCAGAGATGTAGAGAAAGTCATGTGGACGGAACACATCAGATTTTTAACTTTAACACATCTACATTTTTATGTCTCTGTTACGGCTTATCAATTATGCAAAAAAATCATTCAGAATGTGGAGGTCATTCCCAGAAAACTCAAGATATATTTTTTTATTTCTCATTAAAATTTCTTAATCATATGCTATTTTAATCCAAATTGTTAAGGCAAGTTTTAAGAAAATAAAGCATTTTCACAAAATGTGTAATTAAAGGGTAATTTGGGATGGTATTTTATGGAAAATCTTCGTGTAGCGTCCTTGAAAGATGCTCAGGTTCGAAATCGAGCTTTATATATAACCGAATTTTCGTTTTGAGTTCTGGTGCTCACACACACATATACAAAATCGTATGGACTTTATTTTAAAAAAAAAAAAAAAAAATACGCCTTTTTCAGGAGTCTCAGCATTTCCGATGGAATCGCGGTAACGACATTTTGAAAGTATGCATGTTTTTAAAATTAAAAACACACAAATGTAGTTCGTTATCAAATTTTTCTTTACATACAAGCCTGTCATATAATTTACTTTTCTACACATTCTACCATTATTAAGCCACCTGTATCGCACAACCTGCTTTTGAATTCCATTCCCATAGAAATCTGTTGCCAGATAAGAAATACGCTGTCATTTGTTTTCTTTATACAGAAGATGTGGAAACGGCTAAAATTCATCCATAGATCACTGAAGTATATGGAGCAAACATGGATGGATTTGGACATTTAAAAATGACCGTACGCATGTGTTTGGTGAGAAACGAAGAGGTTGACCTATGATTACTTTTTTTTTTTTTTTTTTTTTTTTTAATTTATTTTTGATCGATCAGCAGTACAATGTTTTACAGATCAGTGATAACATACAGGGCAATGACAATAACATTTAGAGGAGGCTTACAGGCCACCCCATATCTACAGTATGTTATAAACGAACATCAGGTATAAGACGCAGCATACAAGAGGTAAAAGAGCATATTAATCACTAGAGTTAGAATCAGAGGGATCACTCAGAAGTAGGTCTTGCGGTAGTCTTCTCTTCAAGCGGGTTGGCTGGCGCGTACGAACTCCTATGTGATAGTGCACTGCTCCAGGTACATCTTTCAATGTGGAAAAGAAACGACGGGCGATCCTCCGAATAAAGTCGTGAAGAGGTAAGAGTCCCAGTTCGTGATGGAGCTGCTGATTACGAATAAACCAAGGAGCGTTGGTAGCGATGCGCATAAAGCGGTGCTGAATGACTTGGAGACGACGTAGATGGCTTGTGTGGGCGGCTCCCCACACCTGGCAGGCATAGGTGATAAGCGGACGAACGAGGGACTTGTAGAGTAATACGGAGGACTCCAATCCAAGAGTGGTACGACGATGAAGCAATGGCGAGAGTTTGGAAAGCCGTCCGGAAGCCAGGGAAATGAGGCGATCGATGTGAGCGCGCCAAGTCAGTCGAGTGTCCATAAGCACCCCAAGATACTTGACTGGAACAGGAGCAGGTAGCCAAGACACATCGTTACCATAAATACGCAACGGACGAAGATCAGGATAGCGACGTAGAGTGAAAATCTTAGCCTCAGTCTTCTGAGGGTTCAAAGAGATGCGCCAAGTGTTGCACCACTGAGTGAGGCGATCCAAGGAGTGTTGTACCACTTGATAGGCGTGTTGAGGATTAGAATGACAATAGTAGAGAACGGTGTCATCAGCATAGAGAGCTAAAGAAGTCGGGGCCAAATCTGGAATATCAGAAGTGTAGATACTGAATAGTGTGGGGGCCAAGATAGAGCCTTGTGGGACACCGGCGGTAATAGTGCGTGGAGAGGAAAGGAAACCGCCAATACGCACTGAAAAGCTGCGGTCAGATAGGAAACTCTCTATTAAGAACAATAAATAATGAGGAATACCGCTGCGGTGTAACTTGAGAAGCAAGCCGGCGTGCCAAACTTTATCGAACGCCTGCGCCACATCTAGAAAGACTGCCATGGTATATTGACGGGCTTCAAAGCCATGGACAATTGACTGGGTTAAACGCAAAAGCTGATGTGCAGTGGAATGTTTGTAGCGAAACCCAAATTGGAATGGCGGAATAACATGGTTATGAGTAAGGTAAGAGAGTAGACGGCGATGGATCACTTTTTCAAACAGCTTGGAGAAGGTAGGCAACAGACTAATTGGACGATAGCTGTCTGGTAGGTGCTTTGGTTTATTGGGCTTATGGAATACCGCGACATGAGCAAGCTTCCAGGAGCGAGGAAAATAGCCGAGGCGTAGACAGGCATTTAGGAGGGATGACAAATAGGCAAGAGCTTTCTTGGAGAGTTTCTTGAGAACAATGTTGGGAATCAAGTCGTGTCCAGGAGATTTCTTAAGTGGGAAAGCGCGAATCAGAGAAGACAGTTCCCGCGGGCTAGTAAAAGAAATCCTTTGATGAACTGTAGGGCGAGTGCGATGAGTAGTTAATTCCTGTTCTACTGCAGCAACATCTGCGGCTGGCAGAGGGAGGGTGAACACCCGCTCAAAATGATCGGCCAGAATATCACACTTGGTAGCAATATCTGTGACAAGTCTTCCGCTTGCAGAGAGCGCCGGCACAACAGTCGGCTCACGGAGAACACGTTTGGTGGCTGCCCAAAGTGAATGGTCGTGAGGAGAGAGTGATGCCAGATAGCGCTCATAGGACTGAAGCCGATGTCGCTCCAACTCCAACTTCACCCGTCGAATGAGACCGTTAAGCTTCCTACGGAGCCAGGGTTGTCTGTCTCGTTGCCACTGTCGACGAACTTGATGCTTTTCTCGGAGAAGATTTAAAATGAAGAGGGGTAAGGAAGGTGGAGAATAAGGTCGCACATTGGGAGAAGTGGAAAGACGGACACAACGGCATATGGTGTCAGTAAAGTGCTGTAGTGCAAGGTCAACATCAAGGGTTGTGGTGAGTTGATAAGAGTTGCAGAGTGTCGCATCCAGATGAGACTGAAATTTATCCCAATGTACATATCCATTTATGAGTCTGGGAATCGGTGGGAGCAAGGCAGGTGGACCTATGATTACTGAGGATTGGTGCTTGATTGATGGTAAAGCCCAAGAGAACAGACGCGTTACGACTTCACCTTTAACTCTGAGTTTCCTCAAGTTTCAAAAAGTGTTCTTTAAATTATCCAAGTTGTGCTCACGCAATTCAGGCGGCAGATTTCGATGAAGTGGAAATTTTAAAGGTGCTTGTAGAGTGCAATAAACGTTAACGTTTGTAGAAATTATGATGAAAATTATACTAAGTACACGCTTTAGTGTAAAAATAGCATTGATAAACAAGTACATTTGTATGTTTTTACTTTCTCTATACTACCTATATAGTGTATAGAGAAGTTATAGTATTGCACCCAAAAATTCGATACTGAGATTTCACCGGAAATACATGTTTTGGGTCCCCCTGAATCCAAAACAAATCTGATGTGTTTAATTCACTTGACTTTATCTACACCTCTGTAACAAATGATTGTTAAAAAGTTATTCTTCCATCTACTTCATGATAATCGAGAAAAAATTATCAGAAATGGTATATATTTTTACTTGCTTCCTTGTAAGTAGAAGAGAAATAAGGAAGTGTCCCAGACTAAAGCGATAGTCAAATCTTTTAAAAACTGGTTGCTATGTAATTGAAGCTCCTTTGTTTGTATGACCAGGAGCCTAGTGTATTTCCTTATTCCCCTTCTAATTACAAGGAAGCAAGTGAAAGACCATCTCTGCTAATTTCTTTTCGATTAACATTAAAAAAAGGAAGAATAAGCTTTTTAACAATAACTTGTTGTAGAGATGTGGAGAAAGTCATGTGAATGGAACACATCAGATTTTTAATCTCAAAACGGTACTTAGATACTACTTAAAAACAACGCCTCGTCTGTGGCATGAGATGAAATTATTATGGCGGGTGAGTGCTAAATTCCTAAGTTTCTTTTCTCCAAGTGCTGCTTTCTAGCCTAACCATATTACTCATAATCATGTATATATTAGTTGTGATAAAAAGCCAGAAATTTGCTTTTGAATGAAAGAATCTCTCTAATCAATGTAAAATCTGATTTGCACGTATACTATTACGATTTATAAATTACTCCACACTTACCCCATTTCTCCCCTTTCTAATTCTCACTTTTAACCAGTGTTTATCACTTTGTGTTGGTAACACTATTCGCATCGTTTCTACCAGGTTGCATGTAGGAATTCCTCAAACATTGCAAGAACAGAATTACGATTTTATATACAAGATGAATCAGAGCACACGTAAATAATTTATTTCGGAAAATACGACATTAAACTTTTCGAGAGAAAAATATTTAGAACTAATACACACAACTTTCAGCTGTCATGGATTTCACCATTCAGCCATACGCGAAATTAGGATCAGAGGCGCATAAAAGTTCCAGATGGGTGTGGGGATCAAATAGGATACCGTTAGAGCTGTACCTTATGTAGAAAACGCTTGTAATAATTTATTCTCTTTCAAGGAGAAAATCATATGAAAAGGCAGCGCAATTGAACCCCAGGTATGCAGTTATTTAATGCATCTCATGTGGAGAAATGTTACAAAAAGAAAATTAAAATGAATGTTGAATGACGGTAAAAGGTAACCCAGATGGCCTTGTATGATATTAGCAATCAGTGTTTTGTATTCTTTATTTTTATTGCTATTGAAATAAGTATAAAGGTTAAGTGATTACAAGTACCTTACTTGTGCTACAAATAGTGATGGTTTTGATATGTTGTTGGTATTGGGCTGTCAGAGTATGCATGTGCTTGTCAGCCATATTGCTGCAGGTGAACATACAACTGTATAACTGCAGATTAGCCGCAGACAAGATGCTTTTCTCCTTGCATGAGCATGGATGAATAAGCACTCTTCCTATCAAAGCTGTTTCTTTTGAATGATCCTTACTCCATTTGTAATTGCAAGGTGATGCAATACTGACTCCGCTTCCGTTTGCACCTGAGAGATGAAGTCATGCTAAAGTGAAAGTTCGCATTGGCTTTATTTATACATATTTTGTCTCCAAATTTTATTGCTGCATTTTCCGAAATGAATTACTGTTATGATGACCTGGTTTATCCTGTAGGATACTTTAAAGAAGTGTTATCGGTAGAAAAATGAATTTGGTGTATTACTTTTAAACGACTTTCTTCACACTATGCTTACTACTTTCTCTACACATATGTACAATGTACATGTAGGTAGATGTTGTAGATTGCTCTTAAACAATCTTTATTTCTTCCACAACCTGATTGCAAGTACAATCTTTATTCAACTAACTTTCTTTCTTTATTACTTTTGTAATAATTCTGCCATATAGCTTCTTTTCGACGTTCACTGCGGTGACGATTACTGCTCGCTACAAATTTTCCGTCGAAACTCACTCAACTGTTGCACGGAATGCATGTTCAGTGAAAGCTGGATACTGGGAAGGGCTTCGTTCCCCCTTTTAGCTGTTGACCACGTGAAAGGAAATTTCCAGCAACAGTCACGCTCATAACAGCACCGCAGGTGTCACAATTCGCGCAGGTGTAACAATGCGTGCTCGACGTCAAAGAACTTTCCGACAGAACACGTGTCCACTCACACAGGCTTAACGATCACAGCTACGATGTCAAAAGAACTACTGGCTCATAAGTGTAACAATGGATGCCAACAATCAGCTATGAATTACGAAGCAAGCCGTTCACACATTCGGCGATTACGGCCACAGGGCGTAGACAGTGCTGTGTACCATCCAAAATCGATACCGAAATTTTACTGGAAATATGTTTTGAGGTTCCCCGAATCCATAAAAGCATTTTTGAGGAAAAAAGGTGAGTGTGTGCATAACTCAAAAATGAAAAGCGGGCTAAATAACAAATTTGCTATTTAAGTTTAGTATCTCCCTAGGATGTGCCACGAAGATTTTCAAAAAACAAAAAAATCTTCCACCCCGAACTATCCTTTATATGAAAAAAAAAAAATTAAAAATATTTATTTTCTTAAAAATGTCTCTAACGATGTTGATCAAAATACCACATAATAAAGATATTTATAAGACAAATGAAATCTATATTAATTTCCTGGGAATAGACTCTGAAGTCCTCTTCCTTCTGTCATAACTAGTAAACTGTAATGGAGGGATAACAAACTTTATCCTGAACATTTGTTGTGGAGTTAATCTCCGACATATTCCTTGTTATTGGTTTCAATTTTAGAAGACTTGTACTTTTCTGAAACGGGAAGTCGGCCGTGTTTCTTTTGTTTTACTGCTGGCCATGCAAACAGAACCAACGTCAATCGCATAGGGACAGCTTTTAAAACATTTAACTATGGCTGTAGACTAGTGAATTCCCTTAGTTCCCTTTTACTTATAATGAACTAAGTAATAAAATGCTGCTAATGTTTACTCGATTAGCATAAAGTGGATAGAAGAATAATCTTTTGTAAGAAGTTTGTTTGTAGAACAGATAGAGAAAGCCATATGAATGAAGCATATAAGATTTGTTTAATATCTGTTCTAAAAGGGATCTTAAAGCAAGTTTTACTTTCTCTACTACGTACACTCTTTTTTTTTTCAATATAATTTATTTGGGGTCGTTTTAACAGCATGGTCATATCGCGACCTTAAACGTACACTTGTGTGCATAAAAACTGGCCCTTTCCTCAAGATTGCAATACTGTTTCTTCTCTGCTACAGGTGATTCCTCCCAGCTTGTATCAGCTCTCTGTTATTTACAAACAACTCTGTTACATAAGCCAACCAATGAACGATATTATAATGTATACGTATTTTGAAAGTGAATGATGAGTCGCATACCGTCATGAAACGAAGATGAAGCACCTGTGGAATGCGATGGCGGGGTAACCGTAGAAAATTCGCCCCAGCACGTTAAAATCGACAAATATATAACACATTGACACAAATATATCAGAGTTCATCAAGAGAGACATGGGGACGAAGATTAAAGGTATTGCGTTATCGAATAGGAATATCCAAATCAATATTAAGAATTTGGTAGTGTAGCATGAAAATTAAATATTTACGTTGTCCTTCATCAGTTCGCGCATATTTGGGGGAGGTAAAATGTTCTGCCATTCCAATGTCTAGAATTATGCTCCGGCAAAGTAGGTGGACCGCGCCGTGACCGAGTGGTCAGACCACTCACAAAGGGGACCGGGTTCGTACCCAAGCGACAGCACGAGGTATTTGTGGTGGACAAAGCGGCGCAGGGGCGGGGTTTTATGCAGGTTCTCCGGTTTTCCCTGTCATCGCATTCCACCGGTGCTCCATCTTCATTCCATGTTAAACACTGTAAAAGATCTGATGTGTTCTATTCACATGACTTTCTCTACTTCTATGTAAGAAAGTGTTGTTAATAAGCTTATTCTTCTATTTACTTCATGCTAATCGAGAAAAAATTAGCAGAAATAGAATTATTACTTGCTTCCTTGTAAGTAGAAGCGAAATATGGAAGTATCATAGGTTAAAGTGACGTCAAAAGCTGGTTACTAGGTGGCTGAAGTTCCTTTGTTTGTATGGACACGAGTTGAAAAATTCCTGTATGAGAAAAGTATGTGTTTTTCAAAGCTGAAACCAAAAACAAGGAATATCTCAAAAACGATCAACTCCTCGGAAAAAAAGTATATAACATAAATTGTGTGTTTTATTGTGCTCTACATTTTTTGTGTGGTAGTTTTTGCCCATTTCTTACGGTTTAACAGTTATGCAAAATTTCGTAAAATCCATCCAGAATAAAGTAGTCATCAGAGGCTATTCCCAGAAAATTCAATATATATATATATATATATATATTATTTGTCAGGTAAAATATCTTTAATATACGATATTTTAATCAAAATCGTTAGTCATTTTTGAGAAAATCAATTTTTTTTTTAAAAATGTCCATGTAAAGGGTAATTGGGGGTGTGAGGATTTTCTTGAAAATGATCGTGTCACATCCTTGGAAGATACCAAACTTAAATACCAAGTTTGGTATTTAACGGTTGTTTCGTTTTTGAGCTATGCTGTCCACAGACACAAACACACACACACGAACCTTTTTCTAAAAATGCCGTTTTTGGTATTTCCGGTGAAATCTCGGTATCGAATTTTTGTGTGCAATACAATACCTTCTCTATACACTATGTATACAGTACGTGTAGAGAATGTAAAAAAGTAGTTAGCCTTGTTTGCACAGGGTGGGGCGAGATTTTACCAGTGGCAATATAAAACAGCTCCTTTCCACTATGGACCATATTTTATGCACGGGTGTACATAAAAGAGAGAAAGTACTGCATTCCACTCAAAAATTCAGTAGAAATTTCATCAGAATGACTTCTTGTTTTGATGATATCTGAATTAATTTTTTTTTTTTTTTTTTTTTTTGGAAAAAGGTCCATGTGTGAGGAGGTAAGTGGTTTGCTAGAAAATATTCGGGTCGTATTCGTGGAAAGTGTTGAAAAATATAAAATTTGTTATTTATAATTATACCACTCACACAAAGAAAGAAAAAAAAAACCTATACCTACTGTTTTTATTCGAGGAACTCGAAATAATTTTTGCGGTAAATCTATGAGTATATATAATTCTTTTTATGGAATACAATACTTACGAGTAGATTCTTTAGAAAGTAATGAGAAGGAATAGGAATCTTTAAATTACCTTCATTCAAATAATTATCAATACAAAGAAAGTAAACATCGATCGTGGCTCACTGTAGCGAGTAAACAGGTTTCATATGTGGTTTGCACACGCCAACAGACAGTGAGAGGAATGGGGCGTGGTATGTCATCTGCGACGTCACTGCTAAATTCCAGTAACAGTTAAACCTAATATCCTTCCGTCTTGGCTTTAATGATGAATATTTCTTAGATTGACAATAGGAAAATCTAAAATAACGTTCTGCGTTTGGATGTAAGTATTTAGCACAGGAACTTGAAATGTGAGTTATTACCTGGCTAATATCCGTAGTTCCTAAGATAATAAATGAAACAGGGGGTTGTTACAATTGAAGTTTTTTTTCCCCCACTTATTTGTGCTATTACTTCACAATTACGAATTTTTTTACTTACAACTCCTTCCGATTCTATATGTTGGAACTAAGCTGCTGTATTATTTATGTGGTGAATGATGTTACAAATACCTGAATACGGTAGTGGACATGCATATTTGTAGATCTGTTAAATGTTGACGCTAATTTATGAAACGTGCATGCTGACATAGTTCTCTGGACGTTAATAAATGATTCCTTGTTTCATAACTACAACAATCGCTGTGCAGCTGTTTGCGATCTTCCATTGTCTTCTGATAGGCATTTATTTTCGCTCCTTAGCATCCTTGATCACGTTTTAGAATAATGTATACGGGATGCATGTGAATTCTGTGAAATACGTCTTAGTTGTGACTGATATTTTAGGATTGTTTTGAGAAACATAAGGTTTTTGATTTCTCATTCCGGGGGGGGGGGTGGGAATCTGTGCTCTATTCACTCACCCTCTCTCTTTTCTCTAAAAAACAATTCTTACAAAAGCTTATTCTTTTGTCTACTTCATACTATTCCCGATAAAAACATTTACAGAAATGGTCTTAATACTTAGTTCCATAAAAACAGACAGGAAATGAGGGAATACACTGGGCTAAAGCGATAGTCAAATCTTTTAAAAGCTGGTCGTTACGTGATTGATTATCTGTTCTATTTGCCTGGCCAGGAAGGGAGGGGGAGGGGGCTACAAATAAAAACAACATTTAAAAAAACAGTAACGTCAAATTCCCGTTGGTAAACGTTTTTTTTTCTTCTTCTTCTTCTTCTTCTTCTTCAGTATTTTCAAATTGAAACCAATAACAAGGAATAACTCGGAAATGGCCATTTCCGCGAGAGAAATTTTTTTTTAACATACACAGACGTTTTAACGAAACCTAGTTTTTGCATAGCGTGTTCATGTTTATTACGATGTACATATTACGTAAAAGTCATCCTGATTAAAAAGGTCTTTAAAGGCTATTCCAGAAAATTCAAAATACATATTTCATTTGTCAAGTAAATATCTTTAATATATGGTATTTTAACCAAAATCTTTAGAGCTATTTTTGAAAAAATAAAAATTCATCAAAATGTTTCAATGTAAAGGGTAGTTTTGATGCAAGTATTTTCCTGAAATCTTCGTGCCGCACCTTGGAAGCTAGTAAACCTGAATGTCAAGCTTGGTATTTAACCGACTTTTCATTTTTGTGTCATGGTTTACACAGACAAGCGGACCTTTTTCCAAAAATCGGAGGTGTTCCATTCATATGACTTTCTTGTTTCTCAACAAACTATTCATACAAAATATTATTATTTTATCTCCATCATGCTAATCGAGATAAATCTGAGCAAAATTATCATTTTACTTGCTTCCTTGTAATTACAAGGGGAGTAAGGGAATACACTAGGCTAAAGCGATAGTTAAATATTTTGAGCGCTCTTACTATGCGATTGACATTGAAAGTTTGTTCTCTCCTTCATGGCCAGGAGTAAAACAAGAGATATATGAAACGAATGAGGGCTTTTTGTATGAAAAAGTTTAAGTATTTTAAAACTGAAACCAATAACAGGGAATATCTCAACCGTTAACTGTGGGGAAAAAAGATGTGTAGGTACATATTACATAAATTGTGTTTTAACGAGAACTACAATTTTTGTCTGGTAAGTTTTAATCTATCTCTTAGGTATGTTTTATTAGTTAAAAGTCATTCTGAATGAAGAGGACTTCAGACTCTATGTCCAGAAATTTTAAAATATACATTTCGTTTGCGGTTAAGATAACTTTTCCATATTATGGTATTTTAATCAAAATCGTTAGAGCCATTTTAGAGAAAAACAAACATTTTGAAAATGTTTCCATGTAAAGGATAGTGTGGGATGTGGGGATTTTCTTGAAAACCTTCGTGTAGCATCTGGAAACATGCTTAACTTAATACCATCTCCTAGGGTTAAGTTCAGACCATAAATAAATTAAATAATACCATTTTTGGTATTTAAAGGACATTTTGTTTTTGAGTTATGCTGTTCGCACACACGCACACATAGTCATACACCGTTTCTAATGGGGACCTCAAGACACACATTTCCAATGAAATCTCGACATCGAGTTTTTGGGTGGAATGCAATACCTTCTCTTTCCAGTGTGTACCTAGTAATGGTACAGAAAGTAAAAAGTAGCATTAAACGAGTCTGTGTCCACTGCATCCGTATTTCCGTAAAGGAGAAACCTTCATAACGAAGCAGAAATATGAATATGCAAATCATTAATCCTAAATCAAAAGTGACAGCCAACCAAACTGGTTTCTTGGTTAATATAAAACACTTTGACAACTTCGATAGTGTCTTCTTTTGGGAATAAAAGCAAGGCATCAGTTTCATTAGAACCAAGCCTACATTCCTTTTGTTATTATTTATTGAGGCTTCCTCACTATCAACACTATCTTAATGAAACGTGATCATGCGGAAGGTTGGTCCAAAGGTGAACTTCAGGGCTTGTCAAGAATTTGAGGAACAGCGTGCTAGAGGATCTACTAACAACAGAACAAGGAAATGGAATCTGGCCTAGGCAACGCAATAGACTCAACTAAAGGACCTAGTGACTGAAATATATCTTGGCTAAAATGGCAAAATTACTCACTTTTAAATGTTCAGTGACAATATTTTGTTAGTTTGTTTGTTAGCTTGCTTGTTTTGCATTCTCGTTATTTTACTTTCTCTACCAATGTACATTGCAGTAGGTGGTAGACAGAGAATTGTATTTCATTCAAAAATTTGATATCGAGATTTATCGGGCACTCATATTTTTGAGACTCCCCTGAATCCAAAAATACTAGAAAAAGGTCCTTGTAAGTGTGTGTGAACAGCAATACTCAAAAACGAAAAAGAGGACTTCCATTAAATTCCAAGCTATATATTTAATTTCAGCTTCTTCCAAGGATGCGACAGGAAGATTTTCAAGAAAATCCACCCATCACAAACTATCTTTTACATGTAAATTTTAAGAAAATGTTGATTTTTTAAAACTAGTTCTAATGATTTTGATTAAATCACCTACCAAATGTTTAAAACAGGCGGCGCAGTGGCTGAGTGGCTAGATCCCTCGCCTCCCGCCATTCATTCCACCAGTTGCTCCATAATCACTTTTCCTATCATTCATTTCGCTTGCATTTCATATCATCCACTTTTTCACGCTCATGCACGGGCCGACCACTCGTTCCAGTTCTCCATTCTGTGGTTTCGTGTCGTTGGCTCCCCGACAGACTTCTGATCCCTATGCAACCGCTTGTAAGTCCTAGAGCGGGTGTCAGTCCTAAATACCGGGAGGGAGGGGTGGGGGGTAAGCCGACTACTAAAAAAACACTTAGTTATTTAAATAACAAATGAAACTGTATTGAATTTTCCGGAAACCACATTTGAAGTCCTCACCATTCAGATGGCCATTGCATAACTGCAAGTGTTAAGATTACACAGCAACATTTAGATCTCGTTAAATTATAGAATTTATGTCATACACATTTTGGGGGTAAGGGCAGTTTACCATTTTCGAAATATTCCTTGTAATTGGTTTCAATTTTAAATGATTTAAAACTTTTCTCAACCGGGAATTCATAATTCGTTTTTCTTTTGTTTTACTCCTGCCCATGCAAAGAGAATCTAGCATAGCTTTTAAAAGATTTGGCTGTCGCTTTAACCCAGTGGATCCCTTACCTTAACAATAATTTGTTACAGAGATGCAGAGAAAGTCATGTGAATTGAGCACATCAGACTTTTTGTTTAGTAAGTATTTGTATATCTCTTAGGGGTTACCAGTTATGCAAAATTCATCCAGAATGAAGATGTCTTCAGTTCAGAGGCTATTCCCAGAAAATTCAAAATATAAATGATATTCGTCATTTAATACCTATCTTTAATATAGGATAGTTCAATTAAAATCGTTAGAGATATTTTTGAGAAAATCAAGATCTTCGAAAATGTTTCAATGTAAAGAGTAGTAGTGGTTGGGGAGGCGGATTTTCCTGAAAATCTTTGTGTTGATGCTTAGAAGCTATTGTTAAATACCAAGTTTTCGTTTTTTCAGCTATGCTGCACACACACACACACACACACACACACACACACACACACACACACACATTTTTCTAAAAATGCTTTGATTTTTATCCAGGGAGTCTCAAAACATATTTCCGGTGAAATCTCGATATCGAATTTTTGGGTGCAAGGCAATACTTTCTCTATACATTATTTACATAGTATGCGTAGAGAAAGTAAAAATAAATAAATAAAATAACACCTTATGCAATAATAATTTAAGCAAACTGATTTCGGCAACGTTAATGTTTGTCGCACTTCACTAATTATTCCACGATTTGAATACATTTAATACTTTTTAATAATTTGTATGAAATAAATCAAGTAATAATTCGGCATCCATAGCTGACATATGTCGGAGTGTTTTCTTATGTTCAAATAAGTTAAGACGTTAGCTTCTCTCCCTTCTTTATTGTTTTCTGCGTTTCAATAGATAATTAAGACAGCTACTTGTATTTATTCCCTTTCTAGAAGAAAAATTAACAGGTATTTCCGATTCTGATATAGCCTACTATTAGTAGAGCGCGGTAAGTAATTATAACTTCAGATGTTAATTATTCTATATGCATAATCCAGAGAGTTCATGCTAATTGAGATAAACATTAGCAAAAATGATCTTATTACTCGCTTCCTTGAAAGTAGAAGGGAAATAAGGGGATACACTATGCTAAAGCGATAGTCAAACTTTTAGTATCCGGTTGTCATATGCTTGAAATTCTTTGCATGGCCAGGAGTTGAAAAATTCTCTTATGGGAAACGTTCAAGTAAACTGAAACTAATAACAATGAATAACTCAGAAGTGGTCAACTACACGGAAAATAAAGATATAGATGGCATACATTTATTATTGTAATAATATTTCTATTTTTGGTGTAGTAGGTGTGAGTCTTACGGTCTACCACTTACGCAAAAGTCATCCAGAATGAAGAAGTCTTCAGTGGCTATTCCAAGAATATTCAAGATATACACCTTATTTGTCATGTAAATATTTGAATATACGGTATTTTAATAAAAATCATTAGAGACATTTTTGAGGAAAAAAATGCACTGTAAAGGATAGTTTGCGATATAGGATTTTTCTGAAATCTTCGTGTTGCATCCTTGAAAGATCCTAAACTTAAATATCAAGTTTGGTATTTTATCGACTTTTCGTTTTTGAGTTATCGTGTTCACAGACAGTGAAATTGACAGATACAGACACAAACAGTTTTTTTTAATTTATGTATTTATACAGGAAACCCTAAATTGGTATTTCTGGTGATCGAATATTTGTTTGATGTTCAATACCTACTCTACCTATGTACTAAGTAGAGAAAGTAGAAATGGTTTGACCTTCTCTTATAACCCACGGTTACATCATTGGTATAGGAATTGCTTATTACTATTCTTAGTTAGCACTCTGACATTATAAACCAATTATGGCGATATTGGATGCAATAAATATAAATGACATCTTTCGCTTAATCACAAACAAATGACTTATTATTTAATGCATAATTATTTAAGATGAATATAATTTCCTCTACATGTGACAATTACCGCGTAATTAAACCGAGATAATTGTTATTCAAGGAGTTCTAAGTGCTATTCGGTCCTATCGTGCTTACATAATGCGTTTAGATTTGCTTGATGTTGACAACCCAAGTTCGTGCCATGAGTTAAAGATTACAAATTATTAAAAGTGTACTGTAAATGTATTTTGCAATAAGGTTGCTTTGAGTATGGCGCTATCTCATTATCCATTAGATGATTTAACTAAATTGATACATTTGTATAAAACCGGTTAAGTGCACACATGTGCAGATGTTGAAATACTCTTTTTGTTTACGTCTCCAATATTTAAAAACTCATTTGTTCATGAGGCTCTCCTTGTATTTGTTAAATAAACAAGTTTTTTTTTTATTTTATTTTAGAAAACTCTGCATATCTCTGGCCTCACCTTGAAGTTTCTGATTTTTGCTGTAGTTTTGATCAACACGGTTTATTCTACTTTCCTTGAATTACCATAGATAATACCTATACATTCATTGATATTGAGGTTTAATTTTAAGATTCGTAATATCCATAATAAGCAGTTATATATATAAAAAAAAGGGGTTGGGGTTCGTTTTAAAACACGATTTTCACGAAATTTTCCCCATTCCAAACTATCTCATATGATGAAAAAAGGTTTGCAATTTGTGCTTTGAAAAACGGATCTAATATTGACGCGAAGAACAAAATATGTGTCCTGGATTTTCTATAAATAGTTTGTCTACTCTCATTCTGATTAAATTTTGTTTAACTAGGAATTTATATGTATGTGTATGTATATGTATACGAAAATATCATAGAAGAAATGCAGAGTTGATCAATTTGAAATCAGTAAACGTTTAGTTTCTCTGCCATACACCTATGGTAAGGAGAATAAATATTATAATTTCATCTCAAATATAGCTTTTGAGATCGCTTAAACCCAACATGTATATAAATGAGACAGACAGATAGAGGAAAATTAACTCGCAACGAAATCTCTGGTAAATAAACCAGGTATTTTTTCAAAGATACTATACGAAGATTATTTTTAAAAAATCTTCCGACGCCTAGCAACGCTTTACAAGGATTTTTTTTTTGTTTGTTTTTTCACTGGGAAATATCTTTAAGACATTTGGATAATAGAATGTGGCTAAAATCGTGAAGTATCTGCGAATATCCTGAAATTCCTCTTACTTCAGAACTAATTTCAAACTAAAGAAAATATAGGTAAATCCAGTTAAAAACGACAATTTAATTTCGTAGCAACCATTATATGCCTTACTCTTGGTTTGAAGTTACCAATACTTTTTAAATTTTTACACTACTACAAGTATCACCACTAATTTTAACTTTCTCTAAAAAATGTCATGTCAAGATTTCACCGCAATGCTTTTGAGGCCGGTTGAGTAAAGAAAGAGAATTTTTTTAAAAGGTTATGTGGGTACGTGTGTGTGCAACTAAAAAAAATCTGTGTTCCATTCACATAATTTTCTCTAGCTGTTCCAAAAACAAATTTTCGAACAACAGATTATTCTTGTATCAAAGTCATGATAATCTAGATAAACTGTAGCAGAACTGGTCATATTAGTTGCTTCCTTGTAAGTAGAAGAGAAATAATAGGCTACATTAGGCTAAAGCGATGATGTTTTAAAAGTTGATCGATTGAGGTTCGGTTAGCTTTGCAGGGTGTTAATTAGTTTAAAATTAAAACCAATGACAATGAATATCTCGAAGCTTTACAAGAAAAACGTATTTGAAAAACTACATTTTGTGTAGTACGTTTATATCTATCTTACACCGTTATGCAAAATTCTGCAAAACTCAACCAGGATAAAGAGTTCTTCAGAGGTTATTTCCAGAAAATTCAAAATAATACCTATAGTTTATTTGTGATGTGAATCTCTTTAATATACAGCATTTTAATTAAAATCGTTAGAGCCAATTTTTGAGAAAATCAAAGTTTTTGAAAAATGTTCCATGTAAAGAGTAGTTGGTGGTGTTTTTTTTTTTTTTTTCTCTCTTAAAATCTTTGTGTCGCATCATTAGGAGATACTGAACTCAAACACCAAGTTTGATGCTTAACCAAATTCTCGTTTTTCAACTATGTGTCCATAGGCACACACAGAACTTTTTCTAAAAGTAATTTTTTGGACTCGGGGGGACCTCAAAACATATTTTCGGTGAAATTTTGTATCGAATTTTTTATTGGAATGCAATACCTTCTTGAACCGCAATGTACATAGTACATACGCTAGAGAAAGCAAAGAGTCGATTAAATACGAAGCTTTAAATACTAAATTCAGGAAATCCTGTACTCTGAACTACCCTTCCTTACATGGAACATTTTTAGCAAATTCTGATGTTCTCAAATGTAGTACACAGCGATTTTAACTAAAATTTGCGATACTTTTCAAATGAATTATACTCATCTTGAATTTTCTGGGAATAGCCTCTGGAGTACTCTTCATTCTGAATAAGTTTTACATAAGTGGAATTCCTAAGTGACGTTTAAAAGATTACTACACAAAAAGTATACCTGGATGTCATGGAAGCTTACTCTCTTTGGTTACACGTGCAAAAAAATGAAATGGCGATATATTTATGGACGCTCTATAACTGCTGTGGTTCTCAGCGTCCCAGTCTATACTAGGCGTGAAAGACCGCTTAATTTTATTCGGGCTAGAGGTTCTGTAACGTAAGTGAAAGAGATTTATTCAACTGACCCACTGTGCAGTTAATTCGAATTTTTAGATTCCAACACATAAAAATTGTTTGCTCTCATTAAATCTCTGAAAAATGATCCAAGCACAAAATACCCAGAAATGCAGAACAACATTACACGTGCAACCCGGGGCTTAAAAGCACATAGGGCAATGTAATTCGCCTTTGGAGTATGGTTTACTGGGAGAAATACGAGTCAGTTGGGGGAATTTAATGGCATGTTCGGCCTTGCCATGGTGGCTCAGTTGATAAGAGCAATCTAATGGAGTTCTGGAGATCCGCGGTTGAAATTCCGGCTATGGCACTGAATTATTCTGTCAGACTACCTTTCCTTCTGCTGTCCTACATACGGTTGTGTCAGAAAAATACCAAATTACTTTTTTTTTTTTTTTCAGTCTAGTCAGTTTGAATTTCCTCTTTAATTTGGTATAATGCGTTGTTGTAAGCACAATACTTATATTTTAAATATGTTAATTTCTCTACTAGATATGCAAAATGTGCAGTAGATAGAGAAGGTATTGTTCGATTTTAGCGGGTCCCTGATTAAATAAAAAGAATAATGTTTAGAAAAACGCCGTGTGTATGTGTGTGCGCGCGCGCGTGCGCAGTATAGCTCAAAACAAGTCCGTAAAATACGTAATGGTATTTAAATTTGGCATCGTCCAAGTATGCGACATAAACATTTTTAAAAGTCCCCCCCGCCTGAAACTACCCTCTACATGGAAAAATTTTCGAAAATTGTTATGTTCTTAAAAATGGCTCTAAACAATTTTGATTACAATAACATATGTTTAAGACATTTTCATGACAAATAAAAGTTATATCTTGAATTGTTTGTGGATAGGTTCTGAAGACCTCATAATTCCGGATGACTTGTACAATGGTAAATCGTAAGAGATAGACAAACACTCAGTGTAACAAAAATGTAGATCTCGTTAAAACACCCAATTTATGTCATATACATTTCACTTTGTTGCGTTAACCATTTACGAGTTAATCCTTGATATTGGTTTCAATTTTATGATACTAACTATTCTCAAAGGGGAAGTCGTTATTCCTGTCATCCCTTTATTTTTACTTTCTCTACACGTACCATGTGCATGGTGTATAGAGAAGGTAATGCATTCCACCCAAAAATACATGTTTTGGGTGCCCCTGAATGCAAAAAAAAGCATTTTTAGAAAAAGGTACGTGTGTGTGGACAGCATATCTCAAAAACGAAAAAACAGTTGAATACCAAACTTGGTTTTTAAGTTTGGTATTCAAGGACGCGACACGAATATTTTCAAGAAAATACCCCCACCCCAAACTACCCTTTACTTGGAACTTTTTTCGAAAATTTTGATTTTCTCAAAAATGGCTCTAACGATTTTGATTAAAATATCGTATAATAAAGATATCTACCTTATAAATAAATAGTATATCTTGAATTTTCTGGGAATAGCCTCTGAAGACTACTTTATTCTGGATGAATTTTACGGAATTTTGCATAACTGCTAAACCGTAAGAGATGGACAAAAACTTATCACACAGAAAATGTAGAGCGCATTAAAACACACAACTTATGTTATAAACATTTTTTTTTTCGTTGAGTTCATCGTTTTTAAGATATTCCTTGTTTTTAGTTTCAGCTTTGAACAACTTATATTTTTCTCATACAGGAATTAATCAACTCCTGTCCATACAAGTAAAGGAACTTCAGTCACATAGCAACCAGCTTTTGACTATCATTTTAACCTATGGTACTCACTTATTTCGCTTCTACTTACAAGGAAGTAAGTAATAAGACTAGTTCTGCTAATTTTACTCGAATAGCATGAAGTAAAGAGAAGCATAAGTTTTTTAACAATAATTTGTTGCAGTAATGTACAGAAAGTCATTTGAATGGAACGCATCAGATTTTTTTTTTACTCCTGGCCATGCAAAGAGAACCGAATTTCAATCGTATTACACAGCGATAGATTTTGAAGGATTTGATAATGGCTTTAGCCTAATATATTCCTTTATTTCCCTTCTATTTACAAGGAAGCAAGCAAATAGTAAGACCATTTCTGCTAATGTTTAACTTGATTAGTATATAAAAGAATACCTTCGCTTCTGTAAGAACATTCATCTTATTAAAGATAGAAGATTCAAACTAGACATATCAGTATTCTAGTTTATTCTAGCTAAGAAAAATATGGTTGCGTTTTGAACTTTAGTTTATTAATTACTACATAGAAGTAGCAAATATCGGACTTTTACTGAAAAACATGTTTTCTTTAGAAATTTGGGTCGACAGAGATTCAAAAGAATCTACAAAAAATATAATTATAAGATACAGGATAGTTCAAAAATACTTTTGAAACTTTTGGGGATGGATTCCTGACATCGAAACAAGAAAACATGTTCATATAAACATATATTCTTAAACGCTTCGTTCTTGCGTTAATGAAAGTCACTTTCAACGGCTTTCCGGTCCAACCACTCAACTTCACTTATTTTGCACTCATTCATAGAAGGCTTTGACCCGTTTTACCCTGCAGAGTTCGCATTGTGCTGTACTATAATGCGTCATTTATCAGATTTTTTTTTGTAGCTTAGCGTCCTTTAACCTAGTTGGTCATATCGGACGATGAATGAAATTGTTGAAATGATGCTCAAATGATCTCGGAGTCCATGGAGCTTAAAGTTACTCGACATTCGTCTTTTTAGGATAAGGGAAAAGCCCGAAAAAAAACCTTATCCGGGTAACTCACCCTAAGCGAGATTCGAACTCACGACCTGTTGAACGTGAAGCAGACACGTTAACACTACACTACCCAGGCGGGCTCTCCCAGACTTATTAGAAAATGTGCGTCTGCAAACAAGAAAAAACATGTGGTTTATACATGATGCTCTAGCACATTTCAGTCCTATTATTCTATATGCACTGGCTGATATCTAGCATAACAAATGGATAGGTAGAGGAGAACCAATTCCATGACCAGTTCCCCCGACCTCAGTCCTTTGGATCTCTATATTTTGGGGGCACCTTAAATCATTGGTTTATGCAACAAACTTCCCGGATGAAGAAACTCTTAATCTACGTGTCATGAAGCCTGTGAAATCATACGACACCGACTGGGAGTATTTGATATTCCATGCTTCAACGAGTACATGCGTGTCTAGACGTAAGAGGACATTTGAATCATTTGCTATAAGTTGTGTTTGTGTGAAACGCCTCCTAACAAATGTTTTGAATAATAAATAAATCGAGAACGAACTGTTTTAGGACGTGTTTTGATGTAAGGAACCTGTCCCCAAACGTTGTATAACTATTTTTGAGTCATCATGTATATTAATCCTATATTATTAGCAACTAGGCGACAGTGCGAGAGTAGAAAAGCATATAGTTAATGACGACACGTTTGCGTTAGATAGTTACAAAGATATTCCGTTTACTCCATACTGTCTTTTTAAGGCTGAGACATGTCTTAGACTAACTTTCAGTTTTGCATTGTGAAAACAAACGCTTCATTCAAATTCTGCTGTTGTCAGTTTTGAAAGAAAGGGCACTCTGTGGTATGCGCGGGTGTGATGAATGCTTCGCATGTAATATTACAATGTTGAGGCGAGGGAATGTGGTTGCTGTTGAAAAGAGGAGACTGACCTAACTCAGCAGGTGTCCACGACTTCCCGGAACGCCAATCACTGCTCAGGAAGCGTGCGTTAACCTTCCAGAAATAAATATGTAAGCTGCGAAAAGGTGCTGGCAACAGAAGTGTTAGCTGTCACTATGTATCAGGGCATGTAATGAGAAATTTCAAATGATTTGCTTGATTAAATACAGGTCTGACTTGTAAATCAAGATAATGCATGCGTAGGATGAACTATAATGGATCTTAATGGACGATTACCATGACGTATCAAATGATTTCTTAGGGGAGCCGCTGGTAACAGACACGATAATCGTGAAATACCCAGTGTCTGAATTTGCTTTAGGGAGGGATTCAGATATCCTTTATATCTGTCTGTCTGTCCATCCGGCAGCACGAAGCAACCCAAGAACCGCTACAATCCCAACATCATAAAAAGGTGTTGAAAATGATCTGTGATATGGTAGTGAGATTTATAAAAGTCAATGATTCACATGAGATTGTCTACCTATTCTGCAACCAACTATGTTTACGGCAGATTTTCTTTCCTCGTATTACCTGACTGAAGAATGAATGCAGAAGGCCACGAGTGGAAGCTTGCGTAAACAGAAACAGATAAACGATATTACATCATCACTCCCAGTGCATGCCCTGCACAGTTCGCCAATACTGGAATGCAGCAGTTGAGTATCTTACAGTGGACGGGTTCGAATCAAGTCAATATGCAATCACCGCCGCGCGTAGTCATACGCACACAGAGTAGAAAATTAATATTCATTAGTGATTAAGAAAACAGTAAGTTTAACCTGAAGTGAATCGTTTAGTTTATTCTTATTTGTGTGCACTGTGCTGATGTTTTGATGACCAGACTATACTGCGCTATATTCCAGCCTTCATGGTCGCTCTAAACCGTGTCATGCTACACCTGCGACCTCTCCTAACAACTGCATTCTTTCGCAGATAGGTAGTACTTCATACTAAAGGCGATTAACAAAAATAATATTATTACTTCCTTCCTTGAAGGTCTCTTCCCTTAGAATGGCCAGGAGTAAACAAGAGAACCGAATGACGACTTCCAATTTGAGAAATATTCATATTGTTATATTTAAATCAATAACATGAAATATTCTGAAATCGTTAATTTCATAAAAAAAGTGGATAGGACATAAATTGCGTGTTCTAACGAGCTAGTAAGATTTTATATGTCTCTTGCGGTTTACGAGTTATACCAAAATTATCTAGATTGAATAGGACTTCACATGCTATTCGCAGATGATTCAAAAAGTGCATTTTATCATCAAAATAGCAAACAAGTAATGAGCAGTTTGGTGAGGGCCTTTTTCTTGAACATCTTCGTGTCGCCTTTGGAAGATGCCGGACTTAATTATTTTTAACACTCTTTACCCTTTACGTCATATCAGGCGATGAATGAAATGAGTGAAATGATACTCAAATGAGCCAAGGATCCATGGAGCTTAAAGTTACTCGACATTTGTCTTCTCAGGATAAGGGAAATCCCCGAATAAACCTTATCCGATTAACTAACCCTAACTGAGATTCGAACTCAGGACATCATGAATGTGAAGCAGACACACAACCCCACGCCACAGAAAATATCAAATTTGGTGTTTAATCAGCTTTTGTTTTTGAGTATGCTGTTATGACAGACACACGCGTATTTTTATAAAAAGGCTTGTTATTATCATTATTGTTGTTACTATTATTATTATTATTATTATTATTATTATTATTATTATTTTATTCGAAGTAGCCTAAAAGGTGTATTGCCGGTGAAATTACTGTATCGAATTTTTGGATTGAATGCAATAGCTTATCCTCCTACTATGTACGTGGTAGAAAAATAAGGACGTATTTTTAGGCCAAAAGTTACATCTACAGATCTGAAATCTTATGCCTATCGGCATTCTCTTGAGTGACACAGCCCCATCACTTTCACGACACTACTACTCGAATCCATTCGTGCAATAAACAAGTGAGAAGATTTATTTTTATGAAAGGCCTTTTCCGAAAGGTTTAAATTGATAGATTGAGAGTAGATTGTCTTCCAGTTTTACCTCTGTTGAATACTGTTGCAGCAGTTTTGTATTATTTAAAAACTAAACTGTGTTGTTAAATAACTATGGGGATCAAAGGATACAACCATTTAAAATGCCATTCATAGTGCGTATCATAGGAAACACCTGGAGAGTTTACTATTAAATGTGCACATGCAACAAGTTCCTTGGTCTTCATATTGATGAACACTTGAAATGGTGTTGACATGTTGAGGTATTAAAAAAGTAAGCAAAATTGGCTTTGCAATCAGATTGGTTTCAGAAACATAAAGCATAGGTCCTTTACGGTTTCTCTATTATTCACACTTCAATTCACTCATATTATCATCTTATTTAATCACTTACCCAACAACATTAAACAAGTGAACAACGTTAATATATTTAAAAGTAGACTGAAGGAATTTATGTACAGTCATTGCTTTTATAGTAAAGAATATTTTAGCACATGTAAAATTATTCCTAGTGGTATTTCGTAGTCGTCTTACTCTCCCCAATTGGAACTGACACCGTCCTAGGACTTACAAGCGAATGCTAGGGATAAGAAGTCCGTCGGGGAGCCAACGGCACGAAACCACAAAATGGAGAACATGGAACGAGTGATCGACCCGAAATGGATGATAGGAAAGCTGATGAATGGCTGAGGAAACCTGAGGACACGGAGAAACCCTGCCCAGACGCCGTTTCTTCCACCACAAATCCCACATGTGGGTGCTTGGGATCGAACTTAGGTCGCCTAGGTGGGAGGCGAGCGGCCTTAACCACTCGGTCATGGCGCCGCCCTTAGTAATATTTGCATACTAAAATATCTTGTCTCTCTGATTAATATACATGTTGTATATAACTACTAGTAACTTCTACTATTAATTTTCTATTTTTGTCATTTTATATCTATATATCTGACTGCACCATAACATATAATTGTTCAGTCGAACAAAATCAATAAATCAATCATCAATCATTCTTGAATGGAATTTAAAAATTATTCTATAAAATTAAATGTAACATTATACAAATACAATTGCTTTCAAATATTGTTTAAATTCAAATCAGCATTATGTCCAGTGGCGGACGGTCTTTAGGGGCACAGGGGCACGTGCCCTCCCTACAACAATTTCAGACAATCATTTCTCCATTATGTTATTAGGTAAAATGCTATAATCTATAACACATTTTGTGTAAACTTAAACCTACTATGCACACTGGACAGTTGTAGTGAAGATGGCTGTCGGAAATACTAACCGGCCGCATTTTTCGGACACAAGCAAGTTTGTGGTCATCCTATGCGCAGAAGAATTCAATGCTTTCAGATGCAGTTAATTAAAGGGTGCGGGGTTCAAGGGGCCGAGAGGGAAAGGTTCTCTTAGGACACGAAAGCCTCTGTGGTCATTTGCTGTGCATGCGCAAAGAGAAAATAAGAACCGACAATAAGCAAAAATTAAAGTTTGAGTCCAATCCCTGACAAAAATATTTAGCCAAAGATTGATTCACGTGTAAGAGTAAATAATAAGACGCATTTCTTAAGTTTGGATGTCTTCTTATTTGAAAACAAATTTGATGTATAAACCTCCCGAACGAAATATACAAAAAGAAGCTTAAGTTGTGAAAATGTACAATGTTGGTACTTGGTATTCTCTCCTCCCTGCCAAGCAGACGACAAGGTACGCTAGCGCGCCAAAGCTCAAGGCGTACAAGCAGTGTGTTGTGTAATTACCCTAAGTTTCCTAGGAAATAGATTCGTGATCTGAAAACAGAGGAAAGGCAAAATAACCAATGGTTATTGAAATTATGGACGTGAACAAACACTAAAATGGACCTTACTTGCGAGAGGTTGTTAGTGACTAGTGTATTGAGAATGAGTGCTCAGTTACAATATACACCTTAAGAATAAACTGATAAGTGTGAAACATTGCCTTGAATGTATTTCACGTGTTAATGAAACATAATCCGAATACGCTGGAGAATAATCTGGTGAAATTAACTGCAGAATAATATGCCAATTTATCAGTTGCTACATGTTAGCGTTCAAAGAAACGGCAGTGTTAAAACTCGCGATGGTTTGTGAGGTGTACAATTGCTTATAAAGAAAATGCTTAAGACATTAATATCACGATCGCGATCTACTTTAATTTAAAAGTAGTTTCCATAATTTTCTGAGAGAAAAGCGAGCTTCGTTGTGAAAAGAAACATCGTGAACATTGCAATTGACATACATAAGCTAGTAAAGTTGTGTAAGATAGTATTGAAGACTGGAATCGTCTGTTAAGACGAGCTGTGCATCAATTTGCAGCAGGATCACCTCTCTGATAATGTTGTTGACGTATGGTAAACAGTGAAGGTGACGGTTCGTGTTCAAATTTATTGGAACATGTAGCCTTCAGTTTCTCACTTAAATCAAAGAGTTATGGAAGTATTTTTCAAGCAAAGGATCGATCGAAGGATGGACTTCATCTACAAACAGAAAGGTTAGCATTTCATTTCTACTGACGTTTAGTATCCACTAATTTCAGTCTGTCGTCATCCATGATTAAGGGGTAACAAGCTAGCCTCTGGTTCTCAAGGTCGCGGGTTCAATCCGGCTGTTTCTTTTTTTCAGGCGTAAAGATCCCTTCCTTCAAAAGGGAAGCAAAGTCGCTGATACCGTGTCGTAGATTTACGGTACGTAAAAAAAACCTCAATCCTGATAAAGAGGCCTCTGAACAATATTAACGGGTCTTTCGCGCTCAAAATAGAATGGGACGCTTAGAACCGTAACAGTTAAAGAGCATCCATAAATAACATTCATTTTAGTTTTAATTTTAGTGAATCTTAAAATTGTGCCCCACCAGATAATTTGGCTACGAGCCGCCACTGATTATCAGCTGTTAGATCACGGCATACTAAATGAACAATCGGATTGTTAGGGAATACTAAACAGTACTATCAACATGGGAATAAGAAAAATTATGGTAAGCTAAAATCAGAAGGCAATAAAGAGGCACTTTTTCAAGAACATAATTATTTTTAAATTAGCATTACTTGAATGTGCATTGGCTATAAACACAAATTGTCAAATTAGTATCTGCTGGTTTTCGGTAATGAGAACTGAAGTGGATGTTTAAAGCAATAGAATTTCTAATTTCTCTAGCTGCTATTGATTTACCTTCGTCGAGCATGCATTGGTGGCACCTGTTATTTTTATTAAATGTTGCTTGTTTTTCATCTGAATCATGTTTGATGCCACTGTTGAGTTGGATGACGTAGCCGATTAATCACTGATAGAATAACTGGTAACCATGCGACATTTTATTCCGCAAACTAGTATCCTTGCCAACAAATAATAAACGACTGTAATTAGTGGATATTTTGTCAATGCCAAAAGTGCAACGTGTACATGAAGTAGTCTGGCGAGTTACCCGATCATTCCGATAATTGTTACAATAAAAAAATAAATAAAATGTAATTACAGGCTGTAAAAAATTTACAGATCTTTAAAGACTATCATGAGGAGGCTAAAGAAACCAAAAATACATCTGGCGATATTTCATACTCATTTGGGATGTTAAAGAAATACAACATCCGGCAATATTTCCTATTCACATCAGTGGATGCCTCGTCCGTTGTTAGAGTCTGCATCACAAGCGGAAAAGTTGAAAAATTGTGTAGGAGTGGATACTATGCAAAGTCATGGTCACATACATAACCATAGTCTTTCACAGTGTGAGTAAACGTAATTGTTGCTAAACAGTGAAATTTAATAATTCCAACCTTAAGTCGTATCACTGTGTGGATGATCGGTATCCGAATTCTGGAAGAGAATATAGCGACAAAGACATGTATTACGAGGTGCATTAAAGTTTAAGGAACAATAATAAGCTTCCTGTTTGCACCAGACTACCAGATGTTTGCAGCCAACCAGTCCTCTTTCCCCTCCTTGCTAGAGTAAAAGCGCCTATTAAGGGGAAGTTTCCTGATTTGGGGAGGTGGCGTTTTTCGCTATTTAAGTGCTGTCATCTATGGAAACCCCGGGGACTTCTTTTCGAGATGCGAAGTGGAAGCATCATCGCAGACATCGCTCCTCCGCATTCGCCGGTAGGGAACGCTTTTACAGCATTACCGCCGCCTGCCGCTTTACCGGCAGAGAGCGCTTCATTATCGATGCGCTCTATTTCACCAACGCCTGCTTCACTGGCAGCGAGCGGAACATCTTCACCGCGGATGCAGACACCCTCACTGCCACCGCAAAACTCCGCACCGCAGTCCGTTAGTGTTTCGTGGTTCGGGGGGTCCCTCGGGACCTTTCGGCCCGACATGTCATCGCCGCTGCGAGGTCTCAGCTGCCTCCCTTTGTGAGGGCCACGCGATTCAACAGCGATCGTGGACCTACACCTCGGTACGTCTGGAGCTACTGGATCGGGCTGAATTGGAAGCTATCTTGGCGTCAGGGTTGCCCTTATTAGGGCGACGCCAGGTCGTCGAGGTTAGCCGACAGGAACGCCATCGGCGGCCCTGTCGACGCTGCTGTGTGTATGGTCACAGCCAGGAGGCCTGCTCCTCATCGCCGCGCTGCTACTACTGTGGCACCGCTACCACAGCCGCCTAGTGCACTGAGCACGACCTTCGCCGTCGCCGCCGGTTCTGTGCTTCTTCGGAGGCACTGGCCACTATACCGGGCAAGCCCAGTGCCCCCTGCACCCGAAGAGCAGGCATCAACGGCCATTTCAACCGCCCGGACATCGACGCCGACACCTGCACTGAAGTTGCTTTCATAGACAGACACCAAGCCGCAACAACCCGAGCAGCCACCACAGAACACGTCTGAGCAGAAGCTCGCCGACAACCACACCGAAATCTCCAAATGTTACTCCGCCGTTCTTGACAATCATGAGCTGGTAGTGAACAACGTCGCTGCACTCATTGCCAACAGCCAGAAGGAGATACTCCAGAAGTTGTGCATCACTAGCGACCTACAGCCTTCAGCCAACACCAGACGCCTCCATAACGAGAGGCAGCACCCCAATCAGTAGGTCTACGTCTGGGCTTATGTCAATCGGAATACCTACACTTCATAGTCGGATTCTCTGATCAAGATAGCAGTCACTCACAAACACCTGGATTGCTAGGCGAAACCGGGCTTTGCTCCACCACAGTTCTCCCATTAAATAGATCACCATAGTACAAGGTCATTTCTCTCCTCTTCCCTTATCCTCCTCAAACATCCTATATACCTGTTATCCTAATAACCTTTATTTCTATCCCCCCTCCCAAAAAATAAAAGACGTGAAATATTAACAGGAAGATGCTCAGCTACCCATCATAGTCTGTCCTTGCTACAGTCTGCCCTAACATTTGAGCTGCATGTACTTTTGAAGATCTTGGAATTTTATAGTGCGTGGAAACTTGTGAAAGGTAAAATATGTTGTTAAATGTGATTATTGTACTATAAAATGCATACTATAAATGTAGTATTTATATTGAAAACCTTTGTAATCACTTATAATTAGTATGGAAAAATAAAGTTTATTTCAATCTTCCCATAATGCCTTATATGGGGAGACGGGTGGCTACCTACCCATATTAGGAATCACGAATTTACTGTCGTAGGTCTTTTGAATTAGATATTATCTAAAGCTTTAAAGATGTAATACCTTGGATATTAATGATTAATTGTTTATGTCATTAAAGCTAAGTATAATAAACTAATAATTACTAGTTGTTAATAGGTAACTATTCACAATGAATAATTTAGTTACTTTTCCCTCTTCATGCTCTACATTCTGGACAAGAATCATTGTCAAGTGAATTACTTGTGTCATCAACTGGACCTTCAACAGCATATGATAATCTTAAACATATCACTGTTGCAACACCATCTAGAAGTACGCCGAAGGAAACAACAATGTCACAATTGAGCCCTGTTCCGAATACCAGTTTGAAAATATGAGGAGTTGCTCAAAAACCTCCAAAACTCACAGGAGCTACCTAAAAGTCTAACCTTGAAAACTATTTCAGGAAGAAAACAAAGACTATGAAGGAAATGCTATGAGGAGAAGACAAAATAGGTATGACAAGAAGGGGAAATATAAAAACCAGGAAAATACTCACAAAAAAACTTCCAGAAAAGCAAGATACCGATCTTTAACAGAATAGTCAGATTCTGAGCTACCGCGCCATGGCCAAGTGGTTAAACCACTCACTTCTTCCCTGGGTTCGATCTCAGGTGAGCGCATGCTGGATTTGTGGTGGACAAAGCGGCGCAGCGATGGGTTTTCTCCGGTTTCCTTCGCCCTCGCACTCCACCGGTGCTACATCTTCATTCCATGCCTCATCAGTGCCATCCGTCTGCTGTACCATATTAGTAAAAGCAGGTGTTAAACACTATTTAAAAAATCAGATTCTGTCCTCGATTTAAAATTAGACGATAGTTTTGTCGTCTAATAAGACTCTACGAACTCTATTCTGAATGTTCCTATTGTCTCGATTTATTTTCAGAGGATCAAAATGGAGCATCATGGATAGTGTGTTCCAAGTGTAAACCGTGGGCTCATGCCCTTTGGGCAGGTGTTGATGACGATTTTGGGCGCGAAATTTGTAGAGAAATAAAATACTACCTCTAGGTAATGTTTCTGATATTAAGTTTAAATTACATTTATGGCGGACGAAGTAAATTCACATATTTTGAACGATTAAATAAAATAGGAAGTTCAAAATGATTACTTCCTGTTTTGTATTACATGATATTGAAATTTACATGCGTTCAGAATAATTCATAACGTTTAAGGTATCTTGCTTTAGCTGTTAAGTTATGTCGTCCTTCGTGGTGTAGTGGTTACCATGTTAGCCTCATATACCCAAAGTCCCGGGTTCAAATACGGCGGAGGACGATGGGTAAAAATCCTTAGCATGACTTCCTTTGGGAGGAAAGTAAACCCATTGTTCCCGTATCCTATATTTAGCGCACGTAAAAGCACCTCAAGTCTGATAAAGAGGCCTCAAGCGGTCTTACGCGCCCAATATAGAACGGGACGCTGAGAAACTGTTGTTAAAGAGCGTCCATAAACAAAACTCAATTTCATTTTTGTAGCTATTATGTAATGTTTTATTTTCTTTAAATGAATTTGTTTACTATAAATACTGTCTGTTTGATGAGTTAACATCATAAATAGATTCACTTTAATTCTCATAAAGTACTATTTAAGTTGAAATGCAATTATGTTTTTAAACACTGAAAATATTCAATAAAAATTCGCCCTTGTGTAAATACATATTTACATCAGTCAATTTTCAAAAATTGTCGCCATAATAGGATTTTTGCATAACCATAATAGGAACACTTACTATGCAGCCTGCTTAGCGACTGTCACTTATCGTCTTCGTTCGTGACGGATACTAAGGAATATCGCAGATACTATCGAAATTATGCGGATTTACCAATAAAAATTTGCTAGATTATTTTTTATAATTCCATAAAGCTGTGGTGTAGTGAAATTTCCCGACTAGTGTGACTGTGGCAGTGTTTTGTACTGTATGTCTTTACTATTTCTGAGGTTTCAGCCGGACTAGCGGAAAGTAGACATCTCTTCCATGGACATTACAGGCGGAGCCATGTTTTGCAAAGAGAGTTCGATTCCGTGTTGCCAACCATATATTTAACCGTACATTGCGGTTTTCGACCTTACCTGTACGGTGGAACATTGAACCGTACGCAGTAAAGACGGTCCTCTGTTATTGCCATTGCTTGGCCTCCTCATGCCGAAAAGAGCGTTGGGGCATGTAGAGCAAATTCACAGATAGCTCCACCAATCAGTTTACCAATCCATGACTGTCTCCACGAGTCATAACAATGCGGTGTTAATTGCAGGGGTAGGAGGTTGGGGAATCGACAACAAATACCGAACATTGACGCCAGATTTAAGATATCACTAACTCAAATGAAGTTGATAGTTTTAGTGACGTTTTAAGATATGTGGAAGACTCATTTTTATGTATTTTTTTTTTCTCTCTCTAGTTTACGTTCTCGGCCCTCAGTTACCGCACTCGAATGTTAATTTCGAAGGTATGTTTACAAAATTAATTTAATATTAAAGTGAAACACGGAAATCTGCTTTGTAGAGTAACTGGATAAAGATAAAGCATCCTTCACATTTGGAGAATAACCTGTGGTGAATAAATCTATGTTATGTTTATTGAAACTTTTGTTGTTGATATTTTATCTTTTTAAATTGATATTACCTTCATTTCTTATTATTGGCACCGTTCAGAAATACGGTTCATTTTCATCTGCCTGTGCGGTTTTCTGATTGTCGAAAGTGGGCAACACTGGTTCCAGTTTAGTTGGGAGGAGTAGCTGCCTAGAGTTTAATTACCAATTTAGCGGGAAAATTTGGGGAATTTCAGAAGCACAATAACGACAAAAACCCATGTTTGGAATTGGCGACTTTTTTGGAGTCTGCTTGGGTCTGCTATATTAGGGAAAATTTTGAAGATTTTTCAATTCAATTATGTTCTCCAAAATTAATGCACTTATTCTATACCTGCTCATATTGCTATAATAATGTTGCAATAAAGTAGAGAGCGATACGGAGAAAGTGGCGGAATATCAGTTTTATAAAATGGTACAAAACTGGCAATACAATGGACTTTTGGCTTGAAGTAGGTAGGTGCTTAAGAGGATTTCACAGGAATGAATTCCTTTCAAGAGTTATGTGTCTCGCAATTAAACTGTTAAGTCTTCCCCATTCAAATGCAGAAATAGAGAGGGTTTTCAGTCAAAAAAACATAATGAAATCAAAATTCCGTAATAGGATGAATATAGATATGTACTAAGAACACTAAGAAGTGGACTAAAATGCATAGGAAAGTGTTGCTATCCATATGAACCACCTGACTCCGTGTTAAAGCTGATAAGTACAATGGCAAGTTACACCAGACAATGGAGCAGTCGGACCTAGTCAGACGTCTTCAACAATGGAGAAATATGGAAGTGAGAATGAGAACTTAATGTGAATGTAAGTTTTTTTTAAAAAAAAAACTACTTGATTAGGACGTATCTTATCATTTTCGTTTTGATTTAAATGAAATAATAAATGCGTATTCTAATCGGCTTATCCTCCCCGTATTTGTAGGACACCCCTCTAGGATTTATAAGCCAATGCCTAAGCGTCAGAAGCCTATCGAGGAGCCAATAACACAAAACCACAGAATGGAGAACTTGTTACGAGGGGTCGGCCCGTAGCCAGGCATGAACAGGAGGAAGTGGACAATATGAAATGTAAGCGAAAGTGATGATAGGAAAGGTGATGGAATTGGTGGAGTGAGTGGCGGGGGAAACCGCAGGACAGGGGGGAAAAACCTGCCCAGACGCCGCTTCCTCCACCACAAATCCCACATGCGGGCGCTTGGGATCGAACCCGGGCCGACTAGAAGGGAGGCGAGCGGTCTAACCACTCAACTACGGCGCCGCCCATAATAATAAATTTTAAGCGACATTTTATAATGTATCTCTATATGTGTTTCAAATCTGGGGTATTTTGTGAAAACACGGCGACTTTTTAAATGGCTTATGGGAACTTCTAGTATCACCGTGTTGCTAGAGATGGACCTTGCGAGATACCCAATGTACACACGACATCGAAGACGTACAACACCATAGACTCATGACGATGGCAGAGACGAGGCTAAAAGCTCCGACCTGGTAGTTTCAAATTCAGATCAGGTCTTATAGCGAGCTTGTGTGATTAGCAGTATCAACAGGTATCTCTTCTTTTGCATAGTACATGTACAAAAAGGCACAGAAATGCATTTACATAAATGATACAGGTTTTCACATGTGTCCGTATGTAAAGTCTTGATATTTGTCTTGTATTCATAGAGTTAAAATGAAAAGTCTAATATTATTGTAATTTAATTGCACTATTTGCGTAGTTGATTCAAAGCCTCCATGGCCCAGTTTCTTTTGATCAACTGTTGACTATTTCTCCTATCACAATAAAATACTGTGTTTAAGCTGGAGTTTTAGAAGATCTATTAATATATATTAAATTATTTCAATGCTTTGTTCAGATTTTCTATTTGAGAGTTGTTACTATAATTATTGCTCTTTATGTTAAACAGAAGATAAGTTGAAAGTGTTCTTATTTCTGGTCATTCTGAGATATAGAGTTCCTGACAATTTTAATGAAACAAGAAGTAGGATAATTTGCAGACACAAACTTTGACACTTAAAAGTTTAAGAATTAATAGAAAGGTATGTAGTTAAAGTAAGAGAGGAATGGCGGAAAGTGGTTAAGGCAAATGATGAATTTAATTAGATATAGATATTTTTTTCGTAGTCGGCTTACCTCCCCGTATTTGGGTATGACACCTTCTAGGACTTACAAGCGGATGCATAGCGATTAGAAGCCTGGCGGGGAGCCAATAGCAGAAACCACAGAATGGAGAACCTGGAACAAGTAGTCGGTCCGTAGCCAAGCATGAGCGTGAGGAAGTGGGTGATATGAAATGCAAGCGAAATGTATGATAGGAAAGTTGATGATGGCGTTAGTAGGGGAAGGGTATCTAACAATAAATTATGATTGATCATAACAAATAATGTTTTAAGAAATGAACTTAATTGTAAATTTTTGTATCATGAATTGTGTATATTTTAAAATATGTGCTTTGTTGCCATCTTTTATCACATACGTAATATAAACTAAAAAGTTTTTGTTTGCAAAATACGGTTTTGCCCCTAGGGTAGGGGCAGAACCGTTGAAACGGTGGGGCACAATCGGGTACTACAGTTTTTCTGTGCTTAACAGTCATTACATCCAAAATATTTCAATGCCTTTTGGGGCCAACCTGTGCAAAATTCATGGGCCCATCTGTTGCACTTCACACACTGAATCCAGTCGTCATTTCGTTTTGTCTCAATATATTTCTCCTTGCAATTTTAGCTATCGCTAGAATTTTCGTCGCCATATTTGGCTTCCTTTGCTATTGTTGTTTCACCAAACTTAGACTGAAGCGACTTTCTGCAAATTGCTGGTGACTTAGGTTGAGTATTTGTCTTTTTTTTTTTTTTCGTTTTTTTTCTTTTTGGAAGCTCAATCTTATATGGTGACTCTGTAAGGACAGCTGTTTTCCCGCGGCGTCTTCCTGATGATGAGGGAAGTCTTTCAGCACAGGGAAATGGCAACACATCTTTTGGTGAAACTGCAAATGTTTGTGGTTCAGCCGATATTGCTATTTTGTGCAAGTCACTGGAGTATGTCTGGGTAGAAGGTGAGCGACATCCATTTGTTCTGAAGAACATTCTAGTTCTTTTAGAGGAATCTGATCTCCAATTTGTGTGTCTGCAATTTTGGAAGGAAGAAGAGAGACTCACTCACAAGGCTGGGTATGTAATGTAACATTTATGTAACATCAGATATTGATGCGATGGCTGAGGAGTGTGTTGTTCTGTGGTTTCAGCTGGCATGAAGTCAACATCACTAAACTTGTTATGACACAGGATTGGTGGGACCCGGTTATGCCCCCACACGCCATTTTGTTCTTCTTAAAGCTTACCACAATAACGACTTGCTTCCCGAATTGTAATGACATTGAAAAAAATACTTAGGTAAATCTTTGCAATTTAATGTAGTAAAAGTAAAATATGTTGCTGTAGATACTTACCTCTTAAACTCCGACTTCAAATTTCAGTTAAATTACTTCAAAGTGCGGAAATTTCTAATCATAAAGATTACAGACATAATAATGCGACTATATTCTTCGAACTCCTGCTTCTGACTGCTGCCGATATGAGAATGCAGTTCAGTCAAGAAGTGGTAGATGGTAGCACTTTCCAATTTAAAAAACCCATCTACCCGGTTGTGTCTCACTACCCGGTCCTGCCCCCTCCTTCCTCTAGAATAAGTGGCGGGGAAACTGGTGGACCCGGAGGAAATCCGCCCAGACGCAGCTTCGTCCACCACAAATCCCACCTGCGAGAGCTTGGGATCGAACCCGGACTGCCTAGGTGGGAGGCGAGCGGTCTAACTACTCGGCCACGCGCCACCTAATGAAGGGTATAATGAAAGTTAAAAAGGGAGGGAAAGTTGGTCTTTCATAGTTTAAAACAAATATTAATAGATAGGTAGTTAAAAGTGAAGCGGGATCCAAAAAATCTTATGTGTTCCATTCACATGACTTTCTGTACCCATTCTGCAACAAACTATTTTTACAAACGCTTATTTTTTCTACTTCACGTTAATCGAGATAAATATTATCAGAAATAATATTTCTACTTAATACCTTAGAGTAAGTAGAAAGGAAATGAGGCAATACACTAGCTAAATCGTCAGGCAAACTTTTTTAAAGCTGGTTGCTATGTGATTGAAATTCGGTTCTCTTTGCATACCAAAAGTAAAACAAAATAGCAAATCCCCGATTGAGAAAGTTTAAGTTTTTTAGAATTATAACCAATAAAAAGGGACAACTCAGTGATGGTTAACTTAACTACACAAAAGAATCTATGGCATAAATAATTGGTGTTTTAACAGATGTAAATTGTTGGTGCGGTAAGTTTTTGCCATCTCTTACGGTTTACCAGTTATGCAAAAGTCATTCGGAATAAAGAGGTCTATAGAAAGTATTCCCAAAAAATTCAAGATATACATTTATTTGTCATGTAAATATACTTAATATATTATGGTATTTTATTCAAAATCGTTAGAGCAAAAAATGTCGAAACTTTTTTGCATGTACAAGTAGTTTGGAGTGTGGAAATTTTCTTGAAAACCTTCGTGTCGCATCCTTGGAAGATGCTGAACTTAAATATCAAGTTTGGAATTTTACTGACTTTTTGTTTTTGAGCTATCGTGTTCTCGGTCACGTAATTATATACATACGGACCTTTTTCTTAATTTTTAATACGTAAAATGTGTATATCCGGTAAAATCTCATAATCGAACTTAGGGGTGGAATGCAATACCTTATCTACTTATGTCTATGTACGAAATAGAGAAAGTAAATAACAAGCTATCCAAGAACAGTAAATTTAACATTAATTTACACCAGTGATAGATCTCGGTATTTGGAACACATTTTGTTTCTTACGTTTTTGTCTCTCACCATACGGAGATAATTTAGTTTTTTTCGAAAACAAGAGACAGACAAGCTAGCAAGCTGCAGGTTGTGTGGGTGTCATTTGCTCTAAATCAGTACATAAACAAACACGCTTCACTGCTGGTATCATAGCAGTGTAGGCCAATCAGAATGCCAGTTGCACTCCCTCACCCTGCGTCGTGTTTGCAAGAGACCGACGTGTTTACATCCAGAAGCCGGTTCAGATCGCTGACCAACCTCAACGCAACGTTGCCGAGTTACTCCACGTCTGAAAAAGCTGCTCGCAATATTCCTTTAATTGTTTTAAGTGATTAATTGTTTCGAAACACTGTGTGGTGTCCCATAATTCCTACCGAAACTAATGCCAGAAATACGTTACTCTGCATCTTACAAATAAACAAACATTATCTTCGTACATTCTTGTGGAATTATGCATCCAATTTGGAACAAAAACCATTTATTTTTTTCGAAATTGACTGATCAAAGAACAAAATGCTATAATACGTCTTTGTTTGTAATGCGTCTATGAAGCACATATTAGAAGGAATGTAGTAAGTTCCCTTCCACCGTATACATTCGTGTAAATAAATAGATCAATCATAAAGCCAATCATGCAATAAGGGTTAAGACATCGAGCATCTGAAGGTAGATGCGGGCATTAGCCATGAGCCGAGAACTGTGGCCTAATTTGGCGAGTTTGCAACGTTAGGCTGCAACACATTACTCAGTTTCATAATGCCAGCATCTTCCTATTATGTTGTTTTATTTGCCTTCCTAAGATTGCAAATTCATTAAGGAAAGAAACAGCTCTATCGTCACCGAGCGCAGCGTACACATTAGAGACTAATGGGCTTCTCTTCAGGATGTTTATCGCGCTGAAGAATCAAAGGCCACTTAAAACATGAATGGTGGAAGACCTGTTATTATGCTGACATGAAAAATGTCATATTCCTCGGCTACATGCGCATTACTGGGATAAAATATTGTTGGATAGATAACATCTGAGTAGTAACTTTGGGTGAGAAGCGTTTGATATTCGTTCGCCAAACAGTAACAACCCCAGCAATTGTGTATTCACTTCAGTTGATCATCAATTAGGAATTATCTTGGCAGAGATGTAGGGACCTGAGGCCTAATACATTTTGCACTGTATTTTAGTGAATTCAGTAGTTTAAATTGTATAGATCTTTGCGAATTCTGACACACCTAAGAGTAGGGAAAGAGTGACGTACCAAGAGGTAAAATAAATACTTCTAAGTGTATTAAATACACTGGCGTAAAACAATTGCTGTACCTACAGTAACAATCAGTGTACCTACATATACTCACATCTCTGAAGATTAGTGTTCCTATATACATATGGCAGCAAATAAAAACTACAAATAAACGTTTAAAAAAGTGCAGGAAGAACTGACAGTTTTGGGGTCAATTTTTTCCAAAAACCTTATGTATTCCATTCACATGATTTTCTCTACCTGTTCTGCAAATACAATGTTCTTTGGATACGGGAATCTTAAAACTGTACTTCCAGTGAAATTTCACTATCGAAATTTTGAGTGGAATGCAATACTTTCTCTACCTATGATCTGTGTGCACTAAGTAGAGAAAGTAAATATATAAATAAACGTCTAAAGAAATATGGGAACAATTGAGGCGCTCAGAATAATAACGGCAGATCCCAACCGCCATCGAATTTTGAGATAGAAGCATGACTGTGCACAGCTGCCATCTACCTTTCATGTGATGAAGTATCAAAGCTCTCATTTTCCATCTTTAAAATCTGTCCATATTGAAAACGAACACATTCTCAGCGTAAAAATGACATATCCCAACAATGCGTGTTTACTTTATATTCACTACACGTTCATGACTTTGAAGTGAACGATAGTGAATATGGCACCGTCTACAGATGTTATTCCTGAATCTCTAAAAAAAAAAGGAGTGGAAAGCCAACTGAATGGGTAATAAACAGAAGAAAACTGTGCAGAAATAGTGGTAAATCGTATGGATAAAAAATTTTCATATGCTTCCAGAGGAGGGAGAAAAAAAAAAATTGAACAATTAGATAAATGCTGTAACTTTCCTGATTCAACTTGTGTGATTCGACATTTCTCTCGCAAAGTGAAGGATACACTGTTTGTAGAATTTTATGGGCTTGGTGACCATAATAAGCAGAATTCCTATTTGTTTAAGTTATAGAGCTAGATTATATATTTCAAGATGTTAAATTAAGAAAACGTCAATTTTACATCATTTTTTCTGTTTTGTATATTTTTGTTCTAATAAACAAGACAAAATCAGGAAACTGTTAATCACAATGGTTCGACAATTTGCACATAAACTTGAAAGCCCTTAATTTAAATATCCAGAAAATATCAAGTCGTAATGTTAACTACTTTCCACGTTTTGTAAAAAAACAGAACATGGTTTATCTCAAAATGAACTTTGTTTGGGATCTGCTGTTATTATTCTAAGCGCCTCAATTGACACCATTGGATTTTTTTTTCTAAAAAATTACTTGAAGTAAAGTGTTGGGATGCTTACACCTTAGGACATTCTACTTCACGTCACTGAACGAAATAAATTAAGCTGTTGACGATATTTCAGATGATATGATCTCTTTATCTTAAATGTGGCCACCGGTATTCGCCGGATCTCACCCGTACCGGATACAGGGTTGAATGACAATCGCTGCCCAGTAGTCACACTCACAGCATTTGCAGTTAAGTATGTAGTTATCATAGCATTCGAGGGTCACTTCAAAAGCTTTGAGAATGGGACAGTAAAATATTAAACATTTAGATCTGATCATTCACTTACCTTAAGGTGCCCAACCTTTGCTCTTGTGAGCTAATTGCGTCACCTGGCCGCGTTAACTAGCCTCCTTCGTTTTGTGCAGGAAGCATTTCCCCTTCATGCAATCAGTGGCGTTTAACTGGATTCGACTCTCAACACGATGGCAGGTTTCAACCGAACCAAACATATCGTATTCCAGAAAGAATGATTTTTTTGTTGTTAAAGATGTCTTTACGGTGAAATGTGTTATATGTTATTTATAAGCATCATTTATCTTAGGGTTCCCGATGTAATATTACACGACACTTTGAAAAATACCATTAATGAATATGGCAAACATTTTTATCAGATATACAATCAGTATCACCACTTGAATTTGAATTAATGTTGCCTGCAAAGACGTATCCACGTATCTTCAAACGGAACTAGTTTTATTGCAAAATTCAACAACAATTAAATATTCTCAGAAAAAGATTGGGATTTATTTAAATCTGTTCCCAATGAAATATTTCTCAAATTGTGAAATTTTGCTGCAAATTATATATCAATATTTGGTTCTACATATATTTGTGAACAGATGTTCTCGAAAATGAATCAAATAAAAAGCAAATATCGGAAGGGATTTTAAGACCCTTTTGTTTATCCCTATCGATGAACTAGTTACAAGTAAACGGTACCAAGCAAGTCACTAACAAACATGGCGTTCAAGATCCATATAATATTATCGTTGCTGAAGCCACCGCCACTAATAGAAAGCGACGTCATAGATAAGAGGTTTTACCTGCGCTACCAAACAAATGGGTGGAGGTAAATGTGTCCTCCCCTCTTCCGCTGTAGGTTGGGCACCACTGGTCTCGGTAAGTTGAGTTTACGGTAGGTATTACACGCATGTTTTCTCTCTCGCACACGCTGGTCGTGACGTCATCTGATGTATATAGCCAGTCACGGCGTGCTTACACCTGTAGTCATTGCTAACAAATTAAAAGCTATGGTGCTGTGCAAAGATACACATTCAGATTTTCCCTATCAAATCGCAAATAAAACAGATAACTTGTTCAGCTCTAACCATTAGATTTAAATTATTGTAGCTAAAGGAGCAATTGTTTAAAATATTAAATATAAAGGCTCACCATATGACCCTATGTCTCACGCTAGCTAAATGTTGCTCCCAGTTGTTTAAGTATCTTGCTGGAATTCTTCTGTTTGATAACTGCATTCTAACAGAATTTAAAGCTACATTAATAATTAACTCAACATATTAGTAAGTATTACGGAAAAAACAGTAGGTATACAATAAAATATATTACCTGATGTAGTGTTTCCTGCTTCAGTACATATGCAATTATTTATTCAGTTGTAGCACATTTTTCTCATTTTCTTTCTCGCTAAATCAGTGCATTTCATTTTTCTGATTTTCTCTTGCTCATATTCTTCAGCCTAATAAATGGCGGGGAGAACTTTTTGGTTTTCAGTAAGTAACATGAGATTGTGGCATAAGTCATAGCATTTTTTAGCATAAACGTGCTTTTCAGAAAACTCCTTTGTGACTTTCTTACCATTGTGTAAAACAAATCATTCGTCCAATAAATTGTTTTTAAATAATTTCAACACGTGAGGAATGTCACAGAAAGCCCGTAAGCGACTATTTTCAGCTTCTCTAGCAGGATGCGAGATGTAGGATTTCCCTCTTATAATTCCAAGGTTAGAAAGTAATTTCCTATTTGATTCTCCAATATCACAGACTAAGGCACGGATTTTGAAACCTACCTTTCGACCATTTGAACAATGTCTGTTAGTAATTCTTTTGTTACTGCCTCATCAAAATTGTCTTTTATATTGTTATAACTACACTTTGTTTTCACTTTCATCTCATCAAAGCTCAGAACAAGATCCTTTTCAAACTCTCTAACAGAACTTGCTCTCTGTTGTAATAGGTGTACATTTAATTTCATATTCCTGTGCTATGATGAATTGGGCCAAGCATCTTTTGATGGTTATAGAACTTGGTAGAGGATATTTAAGGCATTCTCTCACACAATCATATGCCTTCTTAGACATGAATATCAAAGTGATTTCTTTTGAAATGTCATCCGAGTCCAACTTTTTATATCTACCTGTAAGTAAAACTTGCTGCTGGCAAAATGAGAACATTTGCTGGAATACTCGTTCAACGCTTCATAACTTATACATTTCGGATTCTACTATTTGCAATTCATTTTCTAAACGTGTTACTTTTTCTAATCTTAAATTGTGACTTCTAAGTGCTTCAACTTCATATTTATTGTTCCCTATATTTGTAGGTGCTGTGTTAAATGACGAGGGAGAGGTAACAGGATTTTCGGAGATATTTATTATATTTACTTCAGAATTGCTGTTTGTTTGTTCTAAAAGAGCATTTACTATTGTTTTGCGTCTCAGTTTAGAAGCCGTTTTGTCTTCTTTTCTTAGGACTTTTAACTTTCTGATACAAGTCCTTAGACAACTTTAAATTTAAATATGGAACAGCAATGCTTTTTAATAATTTTAGAAGCAAGTTTGGGGAGTTCCGCTTTTAAATCTCGTTCATAATCTTCCTCGTCAAAATGTATGAAACGAATGCGGGAATTACCTGGAGAAAAACGATCATCCCTTCTATATAACTGAATCCATCACGTACAACATTCACAAGAAGCTTGAACAATCAAAATCCTCATAAACACCCATTGTAATGAGAGCAACCAGCGACCGCTACACCAGCTGACGTCATCAGCACGGAAGTTTACTGCTCATCTAGCTGGTGATACCGTATTACTCTACATTCCGTGACTGGTCTTACCTCTCGTAATGAGCGCGACCCTCTCACAGTCTCCGTTGATGGCTCTACTGGCAGGTTTTAACTTGAAATAGCCACGTTAAGTTCTGCAACTCTTTTAACGCACCGAGGGATACGGCTCTAAAACGCTGTATTTAAGCATCTGCCAAAGATATGGCAACCCGAGCTATCCTTCACATTCAAAGAGTTTCTTTTACTTCTTTTAACCACTTTAGTGCTAATCACGATCTAATCGTGATGCCGTTTTCATACGTTTTAACTCTTTCCAGCGGGAAAGTTTATGTATTTACTACGTCATGCCATAGAGAAAGGCTTTTGGAGCGTTTCCGCCTAATTATTGATTATTTTGGGATTCTTAATTTATTTTTCAAAATTTTCTTTTGTTTTCAATTTTTTATAAATATTGAAGACAAAAGGGTTTTCTAAAAATGAAAAAAAAAAAAAACATTCAGCTCTCTATGTTATTTGGTTCTCATTTTACTACTAATAATGTAAAACCCTGCATTCTCCTCTAAAGTTGCTTGGTAGTTTCAGACAACATTTTGCTATTCGGGCTGGCGCTAAAAGGGTTAGTGGCCCTAACGACTTTTATTAAAATATTACATGTTTTTAAGATATTTGCACCACTAATAAAGTGTATGCATTACACTTCATGTAAATAGCCTCTGAAGTCTGTTCAACCTACATTAATTTTGTATAACTGTTAAATCGTAGGAGAGACAGAAACGTAACATGTGTGCTAATGTATATAAAATTACGATTTTTGTAAGTACAATAATATGCAAGAGTGTATGTGAAATTGTAAATAAGCTGAAAAAGTTGCGAGAATGTACATAAAATTACTGACATGAGATGGTTTCTTTTTTACCCTCAGTTCGCGGTTGTACGTGATACGCACATATGAAAGTCGTGTAAAATGCACCTAACACATTTGTAGGATGTTTTATTCACGGATTAATCCGTATAAGGAAACCGTAAGTTGTAAACTTAAAGGCTTTGGCTAGCAAAATCCTTCCACTTGTTAAATAAAATTTACGGCATGCACAGAGCATTTTATGGCATATTTCCAATGTAAGATTTTCCGTGATATCTTTAGTTTAACACTTAATGGCTTTAGTTCATCCGAAATATCTGACATCATCCTCAATGTAATCGAATAATTCAGGTTAGGACAACTATATTCGCCAGTGATGTGGTCACTTTGGATGCAGAAATCGTGAATAAACTTGGGTTATGGGCTTTTTATATCGGTTGTATTTTAAAAGTGGTTGTGTATGATTTTAAGCGAAGGCTAAACGCTGAAAATGACTAATAAGAGCATTTCTAAGTTTTTGCGTCTCCCTCCCTCTCTTTCTCTCTTCTTCTCTCTCTCTCTCTCTCTCTCTCTCTATTTCTCTCAAACCCAGCTAAGACCGATGCTTTTTATTGTCTGCTTAAAAGTGATAGCCCTATTTTCCGATGATTTACTGGCTGTTAAAGAACTCTTGGGAGACTAAATTCCGGCACACCTTCGGTGCTGATATGATCCTGAGAATTGACAGCGTCGTCAACAAACAAAACAATCTAATTTAATTCTGTAACATAACTCCATGGCACGACAGCTCACGGGGAACCTTGGCCTACCGCCCGGCCGCTGCGTCCTCCATCTCGGTCCATTACAGACGTCATGGATGGGGTGCAGTATTGGAGGGTGAGACGTGGTCAGCGCCTCGAGCCCCCCAGCCGGTTAATGCGGTCCTCATGACCTGGAGCCGCCACTTCTCCATCAAGTAGCTCCTCAGTTGGCCCCCCAGGGACCTTACGAGGCTGAGTGCACCCGGGCCAGGTCTCTCAGCGGGGGAAAAATCCTCACGCCGGTACTGGGAATCGAACCCAGGTCTCCCGCTTGGTAAGATTTAATTCTGTGTATATATTAAATCATTATGGGTAAAATAGTTACATTTTAAATGTCTACGTACAGCACAAAAGTAGAGAAGGCATTGTATTGCGCACAAAAATTCAATACTGAGATTGCGTTGAAAATGTGCTTTAAGTTTCCCTGAATCAAAAAATATCCTAGAAATACTCTGTGTGTGTGTCACCTAGACAGCCCGGGTTCGATCCCAAACGAGCGCATGTGAGATTTGTGGTGAACAAAGCGACGCAGGGGTGAGTTTTCTCCGGTTTCCTCCGTCATCGCATTCCACCGGTGCTCCATCTTCATTCCATATATCACCAGTGTCATCGTCTGAGATGCCACAAGTGGTAAAGGCGGGCATTAAACACAACGCCTGTGAACAACATAACTCAAAAATGAAACGTTGGAAACTTTGTATTTGATTTCAGTTTCTTCAAAAGTTGCAAAACTAAGATTTTCAACAAAATCCTCCCACCCCAAACTACCCTTTAATGGAACATTTTTCGAAATTTCCGATTTTTCAAAACTGACTAAACAATTTTGATTAAAATACCATATACTAAAAGTAGTTACATCATAAATAATATGTATATATTGAAATTTATGGGAATTGGAAGTAGCCTTGAGAGGCTTTGCTTCATTCTAGATGGCTTTTGTATAACAGGTAAACGTAAGAGACTAAAAATACCGTATATCTCATTAAAACATCTAATTTATGTCCATTACACTTGTAGGCATTTGTTTTGTTTTACTTAAATTTTTATCAAATAAGAAATCAAAGAATTCACTTGTAATCATATAAAGAGAAAGGAATTTCAATGCCATAACGATGAGATTTTAAAAGATCTGACTCGCTTTAGGCCAGCGTATCTTGTTTCGCTTGTCGTAAAAGGAAATAAATAATAATATACCATTTCTGCTCACGTTTATCGCAATTAGCATGAAGTATATAAAGAGCACCTTGTGTTTCTTCTTTATCTTCATTTTTTGTTCTTTTTTTTTTTTTTTAACCATTTATATAAACCATTTGAACGTCTATGGTCATTTTGGGGGCATGCAAGCTTTGCTAAGAATAATTTGCTGCAGAAAAAGCAGAGAAAGTCACGTGAATGTAGAACATCCTATTTTTTATTTTCTCTTCATTTTCACTTATGATAGGTGGAAAAACTATTTGCGTTTGACCCAAACATGCGAAATTTCGGCGAAAATTAATGTTTTCAAGTTCTCTAATGAAACACTTCTATAAAAAGAACCGCGAGTGCGCGCGCGCGTGTGTGTGTGTGAGTGTGTTTTCTGCCTGCCTGATAACAGCCAACTCAAAAACGAAAAGTAGGGTAAAAATCATACTTCATACATTATTCAGTATCTTTCAAGGGTGTTATACAGAAATTTTAAGAAGATCCCCTCTTAGCCCCAAATAACGTTTATGTGTACGTTCTACTTTCTCTATACGTACTATGTACATATGTATAGAGAAGGTATTGTATTGCACCCAAAAATTCGATACTCACATTTCACCGGAAATACATTTTTTGGGTCTCCTGAACCAAAAAAAAAAAAACACAATTTTTGGAAAAAGGTCCATGCGAGTTTGTGCGCGCGTGTGTATGTGTGTCTCTGTGGACAGCATAACTCAAAAACGAAAAGACCGTTAAATACCAAACTTGGTATTTAGGTTTGGTATCTTCCAAGGATGGGACACGAAGATTTCCAAGAAAATCCCGCCACCCAAACCACCCTTTACATGGAAAAAAATTAAGATATTTACATGACAAATAAAATGTATATCTTGAATGTTCTGGGAATAGGCTCTAAAGACCTCTTTTTATTCTGGATGATTTTTATTGGGTTTTGCATAACTGGTAAACCGTAACAGATAGACAAAAACATACTTCACAGAAAATATAGATCACGACAAAATACACAATTTATGTCATATACATTTTTTTTCGTGGAGTTGGCCGTTTTCGAAATATTTCTTGTTATAGATTTCAGTTTTAAAATACTTAAACTTTTCTCATATGGCAACCTTTCAACGCTTGCCCATGCAAAGAAACGGATTTTAATCCCAAGCAACTACATTTTAAAACATTTGACAGTCAGTTTTGCCTAATGTATTCCCTTATTTCCCTTCTACTTATAAAGGAACTGAGTAATAAGACCGTTTCTGCTAAAGTTTTAACATTAAATAAATAGAAAAATAAGCTTATTAATAATAATAATAATAATAATAATAATTTGTCACAAAATGTAGAGAATGTAATGTGAATGGAGCACATTGGATTTTTAAAATTATGTTCTACTATCCAAAAATACCAACAATTTTTATTAAAACACCGTATGTTTTAAGATATTGGCATGAATAATAAAATGAACTAATATTGTCAAAAGGTAAGAGAAAACTTGTTACACAAAAAGCTTATTAGAGCATGCCATTTATGTCAAAAATTGTGACGATTTCCGAGATATTCTTTGTTATTGCTCTGAATTTAACCTGGTTGGTCATATGAAGTTTAGTAATGCGAATTCGTCTTCTCAGGATAAGGGAAAAGTGTGAAGGAAGGGGAGAGAAAAGAAAAGGGAAAAAAAAAACAAAAAACATTCGGGTAACTCACACTAAGCGAGGTTCCAACTAGCGATTTATTGAATGCACGCTAGCCCCACACTACTCAGGCGGGCAAACTATTCATTTGTTTCTTGTGGTTACATTGAAATCGCAGGGGATTTTTAAATCAGTCCATTTTTAAAAACTTTGGTTTCAGATTCATATGTGCCTATTAAACCTACAAGGAAATGTGCAATGAAACAATTGATGCAAATGTTTATTTTCGTTAACATTAAATAGATAGAAGAATACGTTTTTGTTTGTTTTGTTTCTTTTTAACAAAATCTCTAGAAAAGTAGGTAAAATGTGAATGCAAAACATCAATTTTAATTCGTGTATCAGTAATAGTTAAAGTCACTTTTTACGTTATGAATTTTAAGAACAATTAGATTTTTTTAGAAACTTCGGAAAACACAGAGCGAGTGAGCGTACTGTAACCGGCATTAAACTTAATAAAATACATTACTCACGTCTAGATATTGATTCTGGTCATCATACATACTCATTTTTGCTTTTGAAGAATCAAAATGTTCATTTTGCTGCTTGCAATGAAAATTTATCGTGAACATAGGTTGAAAATGACATTTATTTTGCGAGCTGCGTAAAGAAATGTGGCACGCTCTTTATTTTATCGAAATATGAATGTTGTAAACTGACAAACCTATGAAATTAACGATAATTTATAGCAAACGGGTCTGCCTGCGTAGTGTTTTATTTTTATGTTGTCTTTCATTTGTTTAAGATGTAGGATATGAAACGACCGGCGATGGTTTTCAAAAGAAGCTGAGTGCAATGTCCTTCTTAAGGAAAACCACTTCGTAAAACGATTTTAAAGGCTTTTTTATCCACGTGTTTTGTTCTTCTATCAGCACAGAGACACGTCTATTTTTCTTATCGCCTGTTGTTTCTTATAATATTCAAAGAGAGGTACAAAGACTACATTAGGTAGGGAGGTATCGTTGTTGTATTTCGTACGATTGGCTTGTATATTTTAGGGGTATATTACAAAATACAAAACAGTCATAAAATTCATATCAACACAAGTCTGAATGTTCATTTGTAGGAGTTATTAATGACTCTTTTCCGGACTTTGCGCTTTTTGAAAGGTTAGGTGAGCTTATACGAAAGTGAATGAATGATATTTATGAAATAACTCCAGGGTCCATCGCTTACCAGACATTCGTCTTTGGAGGATAAGCGAAAACCTCGGAGAAACCTTATCCAAGTAGCCCACGCTAACAATGATTCGAATTGTAGGTATCGTTAACCCCTTGTCACAAAAGAAGACAATTAGCAGCTGATCGAAAAGGCATCGAATATCTATTTTAATGTATTAGCCAACGATACCAATAATACGGAGAGAATTACTTATAATAGCAATAATAAGTATACTAATACATATACATATATAATAATAGTAATCAACATCATCATGCCAAGTATATTGGACCACCTTAATCAGGAATTCGCGAGTTCGCCACTACGTATCCATGATGACGTAGTCACTTATCGCCCATAGATGACACTATAGCAGAAATCATGACTTGCTAACGTGAAAGGCGGCGAATTAAATCTGGGGGGTTGGGGATCTTTTCTTTCAAGGTATGGGGTTATTTTATCTGCACGAAACTAACGCCCTTACTTCCCTTCCGAAGGAAGCCATGCTAAGGGTTTTTACTCCCATCTTAGACGTCTTACATCTCTTCTTCCGCGAGAACTGTATCTTCTTATTTCAACATACAGCGTATAAACTGATTTTAATAGGCTTATATCTATATAATTATTAGAAACATTTATATTTTTAAAATATAGTTATTACTTCAGCTTCTTTCCATGATTTAGGTTTATTATAAATTCCCCCACCCTCGTTATATAAATACAATATATCTCTGGTATCGTTATGCTGCTGTTGCTTATGTTGCTAACTTAGCACTAATTTGTTTATGCTCTAATATCTGAATTATTGTATTACATATAAAGTACTTTACTGACAAGAAGGAATTTTATTCATATTAAGATTAATACAAGAATGTTTATTCAAGTAATGTAAATGTCTTTCTGGAATACTCTGTTTTCTTTTACAAGGCCAGGACAGATAAAGATGATAAACGAACCACGTAGGTGGATTCGAGAAAAACCAGGTCGTAAGTTGCTCACTTCTTATATAATGTTGCATACCTATCATAAACTCCCCTCTGAAGTTCCCTGCTCATGGTTTCATAAGGATATTCAGTAAAGCAGCACTGTACAGACTGAAATAGATAAACCTAGGAGAAGGTAGACGTTCTTTGGGCCACACTCGCTCTCATACACGTGATATGAAGTACAAAAAATAGCTTAGTCAAGGTGAAACGAATGATTAAGTAAATAAAAAGTAACAAATGAATTACCACTTGTAAGTGAAAAAGACTGGCAGGGGTTTTGTAAACTTGTAGATAATGTAGAAGAGATTACTACTAGAAGGATGATATAGTGTAAAACGTCGATGAAATTGTCATTTCGCTGGGAAATGACAGAGGCTAATAATTTTGCTCTTCCTCCAAATAAAATGAGTCCATCTGTGAAAGACTGATCACATCACCTGTTTGAAATGAGCATCTTGTTTGTGGCATACTACGATTGTTTAGTGACTTTTCACTTTAATCTAGTTAGCATACATGCCCCAAGGTTGATATTAGGGCCTTAAACTTGGTTAGTTGAACGAGTCCAGCTTTAGATATTACAATTTGATTGGATTTCTTTTTTTTGAACTGCCGAATTATTGCATTCAATTATTGTTTGACAAAACAATAGCGAAAGAATTCAAAGGCCACTTTTGACAATTTAAGCTAAAATTACACAGCATTTTTTGCGGTAAAAGATATTAATAAGAAAATGTATGTGAATGATGTACATTATAAGTTAATTCCAACATCGTTATAATAAAACAAGTTAAAAATTTCAGCTCTTGAGTATATATGCTAAAAATCTCAAGGAATAGGCCAGGCTTTATGTGATCCTGTTCATGACCTACCTCGGATTTTCAGAATGTAAACAGATGAATGGAATCCTCTCTCTCTCTCTCTCTCTCTCTCTCTCTCTCTCTCTCTCTCTCTCTCTCTCTCTCTCTCTCGATGGATACGGGCTTCTGGATGAAGTGAAGTGGCTGAGTAAATAAGACGGGACCACACGCGATGTTCCTCCGGGAGTCATAAACCGAACTGCATTTAGGTTTATGTTTCAACTAATTTGTTAATGGTAAGTTAAGAGCATTAAATCATTATCACCCATGTGATGATGTTGGCTATCTTTATTGCTCTTGTAAGGTGTCCAAAATGCTGCTCGAGCTTGCTTCCTTTTGTGGTGCAGTCGGCAGTGGGGCATAAGGACAGCTTCACGCCTTTTGAACACTGTAGGGAAGTGAAGGTTAATTTTGACTATGTATATAAAAACATCTGAGATATGTTACAATAAAACGATTTTTCTGTCAAATTGATTTCTCTACCACGTGCATAGTAGGTAGAAAAATCTGATGTGTAGCATTCACATGACTTTCTCTGTATCCCTGCAACAAATTATTCTTAAAAAGCTTATACTTGTATTTACTTTGTGCTAATCAGAAAAAAATAGCATAAATAGTCTTATTACTTACTTCCTTGTAAGTAGAAGCGAAATAAGGGAGCACCATAAGTTAAAGTGATAGTCAAAAGCTGGTTGCTGTGTGACTGAAGTCCCTTTGTTTGTATGGACAGTACTTGACAAATTCCTGTATGAGAAAAGTGTAAGTTCTTCAAAGCAGAAACCAAAAACAAGGAATGTCTCAAAAACGTTGAACTCCACGAAAAAAATGTATATAACATAAATTGTGTGTTTTAACGTGCTCTACATTTTTCGTGTAGTAAGTTTTTGTCCATCTCTTACGGTTTAGTAGATACTTATTCAAAATTCCGTAAAATTCATCCAGCGACTATTCCCTGAAAATTCGAAATATACATTTTATTTGTCAGGTAAGTAGCTTTAATATACGATATTTTAATTAAAATTGTTAGAGCCATTTTTGAAAAAATAAAGATTTTCGAATAAAGTTCCATATAAAGGGTAATTGGGAGTGGAGGGATTTTTCTCAAAGTCTTCGTGTCGCATCCCTGGAAGATACCTACTTAACTTAAATACCAAGTTTGGTACTTTATCGACTTTTCGTTTTTGAGTTATCCATTTCACAGACGCACGACACACACACACACACACACACACGGACCTTTTTCCGAAAATGCTTTTTTTAGTTAAAGGGGACCGACCCTAAAACATATATTTCCGGTGAGATCTGGGTATCGAATTTTTTAGTGGAGTGCAATACCTTCTCTATACACTATGTACATAGTGCGTATAGAGAAAGTAAAAATCTGATGTGTTCCAGTCACATGACTTTCTCTATATCTCTGCAACAAATTATTGTTAAAAAGCGTATGCTTCTATTTACTTCATACTAATGGAGAAAAAATCAGCAGAAATAGCCCTATTACTTGCTTCCTTGAAAATAGAAGCGAAATAAGGGAGTACTATTGGTTAAAGTGATAATCAAAAGTTGGTTGCTATTTGACTAAAGTTCCTTTGTTAGTATGGACTGGAATTGTTAAATTCCTGTATGACAAAAGTATGTTTTTAAAGCTGAAACCAAGAAGAAAGCAGTTTCTCAAAAACGATCAACTCCAGGGAAAAAATGTATATAGGATAAATTATGTGTTTTAAGGTGCTCTATATTTTTTGTGTTGTAAGTTTTTGTCCATCTCTTACGGTTTAGCAGTTGTGCAAAATTCCGTAAAATTCATCCAGAATAAAGTAGTCTTTAGAGGCTATTCCCAGAAAATTCAAGATATACATTTTGTTTGTCGTGTAAATATCTTTAATATACGAAATTTTAATCAAAATCGTTAGAGCCATTTTTGAGTAAATCAAAATTTTCGAAAAAAGTTCCATGTAAAGGGTAGTTTGGGGTGGGGGGATTTTTCTCAAAATCTTCGTGTCGCATCCCTGGAAGATGTCAAACTTAAATACCAAGTTTGGTATTTTACCGACTTTTCGTTTTTGAGCTATCGTGTTCACAGACACACGGACACACACACACGGACCTTTTTCTGAAAATGCTTTTTTTTTTTATACAGGGTACCCTAAAACATATTTCCGGTGAAATCTCGGTATCGAATTTTTTGGTGGAGTGCAATGCCTTCTCTTCTCTATACACTATGTGCATAGTACGTATAGAGAAAGTAAATAGTATTGCATTCCACCCAAAAATTCGATACTGTAATTTCACTGGAAATACACCTTTTGGGGTTCCTCAATAAAAGATTAGGCATTTTAGGTGAGACATAGTCTGTCTATGCGTATCTGTGAACAGCACAACACAAAAACGAAAAGTGTATTTCAAGAATGCGACACGAAGATGTTACAGAAAATCGCTCACCGCAAAGTACCTTTTTCCATTGAACAATCTTCTTATTTGTTTAAATAACTTCACAGGCACACGGACACACTGACCTTTTTCTAAAATACTTTTTCTGGATACAGTGGACCCTAAAACGTCTAATTTCAGTGAAATCTCGGCATCGAATTTTTGGGTGGAATGCAATACAATACCTTCTCTATACACTATGCACATAGTACGTGTAGAGAAAGTAAAAATGGTTCGTGGTGCATGCGTACGCATGCATGTGTTTGCTGAGCAGCAGGCCGGGTTCTGAATTTAGTGATGTTTCCTGTAACTGCACGGGAGCAACTTTACGATACAAATAATTTGATTTTAGGTGTAGAATTCATATTGCTTTACACATGATATTACTTATATGGTTATAAAATATTCTATTATTATATTTATTTTTAAATACAATTAGCAATTTTAAATATGGCAAAGCATGACTGAATTGTGCTATCGATGCATAATAAATTATATAATACATAATTCCCATGGATCTCCAAATAATTATCAATATTACGGACCGTTGTAGTATTGACGAAGCACACAGCCTGCTTCTTCGTTTAGGTCTTGCTCATCTTCATTTACTAATACAATTGTTCACACAGATACAGGATCCGAACATGCTTAAAATATTTTCCTAGTATGTTTCTAAGACAAGTTGAAGTCCGACCAACATGAACAAATTGAGCAACAGCTTAACTGTACCTCCACACATTTTGCACATTTTAGTTATTCCACTTGAGGTGGTATTTCTTTCCCAAGATATGTTTCATACTGATTCGCAGGTAAGACGAGTAATGATGTTGAGGATTAAACTTAAATTTTTTACGTATTTTAACATAATTTGTATTACAAATTAAACTTATAATATCTTGTGCCATAATAAAATGTGTTTCCTCCCAAAGACTATTGAAGCTAGTTGATGTTGGTGATATACGCTTTGATGTTTCTGATGTTAGTCATCCAAACCACCAAACATGATTCCTGATTCGCTACTATACTGACAATTGGGAGGGACGAAGTAGATTGTGGATGACGTAGACATTTACCCCTTTGCTCCTCCTACGTTTGCTCATAGTAAGTTTATACACTGAGAAGACGAGTTCCCAAACTGTCTGCTCCGTACTTGACGATGGCTGCATGAGAGATTGCAATGCTTGACGTTTACGAAGGATTGCGAGAGACTAGCAGTGAACTCATTACCTTATCGTACCTTTCAGAGAAGTTCGACAAAATTTGACAAGTCATACTTGGGCCTAGCTATCCTGCAGTAAGGCAAGATCGTCCACACGTTAGTGCTGTCGGATCAGAGCGCCACGATTGCTGAATTGGCCAACGACATAGAACCTGCATTCTGATCTCTAGCTTCTGTGATCTCACTTTGACATCATTGCGATCATTTAACGATTACTTATTCATCATTGCATATTATTATTATTATTATTATTATTATTATTATTATTATTATTATTATTATTATTATTATTATTTTGTTTGTTTTGTTTGTTTGTTACACGTGACCATGGAAAGTTCGTTTGTTCTGAAGGAGGGTGGCATGCAACAACTATGCTCGCTACAACAATAATTTCAGAAGAAGAGCAGGGCAACCACTTTTTAAGTATAGTGGCTTAAATGCAACGTTTCAGTTTATCTGTAGATCCCAAAGTTCACGCACATGCACGAACGTTGTGTTTCGTTTAGTAACTCAGCTAGTTCACGATAAATTAGATAAGCTATTCACTATAAGGGCTCAGAAACTCAAAGAAACTTTGGTTGAGAACACTGCGAAAAGACAGGTGGGCGGCCTCTCTCTTCTTCCCTCGGTCCTCGCTTCTCCATAAAACCATCGCCCAAATAAAGGTGTGCGTGTGGTAACTAACCTAGGGTGTCCATAATATTTTTTTCTAAAACAGGAACATTTATAGAAAATCCATGGGAAAACCTGGGACATGTTACAAAAGCAGTGCACTTAACAAAAACTCATAAATAGAATGAAAAACTGATTATATTTACAAAATAAATGTAGTAAACACACGTTATACATACAAATGACTTACTCTGGCCTACATTTAAATGTATGTCATTCTGCAGAGGTAGACAAATATTCAGTCAAGACTTTATTGGCACTTTGCGTTTGTACACTCCAACGGTGTTTTTTCGTCTTAACATGATTCATAATATCAGAGCGTCCACCATGTGCAATATTGAAGTTCAATTTGCACAATGTACATTACACAGCTTTTCCATTTCCCATGATATAGGGAAACTCACTCTTTTATATTACTGTTAAAGGAACACTTTCGTTTTTGCATTTTTACATGAATACAGTGATTACACATACAGTTAAATCACTTAAACTCCACGTGATCACTGAGTTGGACTCTGAAGAAAAAGTAAGTAAAACGGTTAATCACCCACAAGGTATCACTTTTGCAAATGAATTAACCAATGAATATTTTAAATTTACAGAGTAATATGAGTGCTGCCAAGTATGAGAGTAAAAGATTATAGCACACGTGCTCAATTTTTAAGAATTATGTTCACGGGCATTTATAAGTGGCACTATCTAGTGTTCATATTTGTAATTGCACACTCAACTTGAGAAAGAGCAAAAATCTCTACCGGAAAGTACATCTAAAACGGATGCATCAGTATTGCAAAAAGCGGGACTAAATGGCCCGGTGTCCCAAAATATGAAACATCATTTTAACACTTAAATCATAACATTTAGTAAAAAAAAAAAAAAAAAAAACGGGACGAAAGGACACCCTAAACTAACCTCGAGAGGTAATTATACTACCTGACGTTTCACGTAATTGTTGCCAGCATTAAAGAATATTAACACAAGCAACACGAGTTATAAGTCGTACTGTATTGCACTAGTGCGATAAAGTGTTTATGCCACTTCGCGCATTGATATCCACCAGTCATCATCTGTTCAGTGTGATGCTAAGAAGAAGCAAATGAGTATTGCAGACGCGTTGCACTTCACAGATACGAAGTCGCTAAACAGAATATAATAATTAATAATTTGTCTATAAATATTGATGACTATATGTTTGTGACACACGTGTTAAAATATTTTTATATTGTTCGTAGATTTGCAACAAGCTTCCTACTCACAATATAAAACACAATTTTAACACTTAAACCATAACTAACTTTTACGTGAAAAATGCTTTGCAACCGTTATCTTAAAAATGATTAACAATAACTTTTATATCAAGAGAGAGAATGAGAGTAGGGGAGAGAATAGTGTAGTATTCGAAAAAGGTGTTATTTTTCAGAATATATAATCTATATACAAAACTTACTTCGGCATTGATTTCGAGATACTCGTTGCTCTTGTTTTTTATAACTTTCCAACATTTGTTAAATTGTTGATGAGCATGAATCAAAGTCAGCATATGGCGACCCGCTTTTTACGGATATACGAAATTAATTTCACACAATTTATTTTGCACTAAAATCCGCTAACTAAGAAACGCGTGGGCGAGGACTCGATTTCAGCCCCCCCCCCTCCACCCCAACCCTCATTCAAATCAATATCCTGGTTAGACGTGATGTATCGCCTGCTTTTCGTTACATAACCAAATTTGTAGCGACTCCTCGCATAAAGATGGATTACCTTACTCAACCGACCACTCTCTTATTATTTACAGAACCTTCTTCTTCTTCCCTTCCCACATTTTCACGTCGGGGAGGAAGAAAAAAGAAGTTATTCGTAAAGGGGTCATGACCAGCAATAAAACAAATTTAGACACTCCTACACCACTGCTCGTGTTATGGATGGGATCTCGAGGTAAAAACTGGGAGCGTCGATACGTGATAGTGCATCTGACTGTCAGGGACGGTAACATTTGGTATCGCAGCAGATCCACATCCCCCAATTGGATATTATTGAAGATCTTAACTTTATAACTAGAGCCCACATATTAGGCAAAATGCCGTTTTTATTCCCTGCTAATAAATCAAAAGTAATATGGATATAATCGTGTTTCGAGGTATTTGACAATTAACTACTTTTTACCACATATAGTTAATAGAGAATTTAGTGTATTTCACTCAAAATCGATGTAGATATCGGAAATATGTTTTACCGGTCCGAGCGTGTGTCTGTTAACAGCGTAACTAAAAAAAATCTGATGTGTTCCATTCACATGACTTTATATCTCTGTAACAAAATTATTGTTAATAAGCTTATTCTTGTATTTATTTCATGCTAATCGAGAAAAATTAGCAGAAATAGTCTTATTTCTTGCTTTATTGTAGGTTAAAGTGAAAGCTAAAAGCGGTTGCTATGTGACTGAAGTCCGTTTGTTTGTATGGACACCAGTTGGCAAATTCCTGTATGAGAAAAGTATACGTTTTTCAAAGCAGAAACCAAAAACAAGGAATATCTCAAAAACGATCAACCCCACGAAAAAATGTATATAACATAAATTGTGTGTTTTATCGTGCTCTACATTATTTGTGTGTTAAGTTTTTGTCCATTTTTTACGGTTTAGTAGTTATGCAAAATTCATTCAGAATAAAGTAGTCTTCAGAGGCTATTCCCACAAAATTCAAGATATACATTTTATTTGTGAGGTAAATGTCTTTAATATACGATATCTCAATAAAAAGCGTTAGAGCCATTTTTTAGAACATAAAATTTTCGAAAAACGTTCCATGTAAAGGGTAGCTGGGGTGGGGGATTTTCTTGAAAATCTTCGTGTCGCATCCTAGGAAGATACCGAACTTAAATACCAAGTTTGGTATTCAACGGTCTTTTCGTTTTTGAGCTATGCTGTCCACAGACACAGGCACACACACACACACACACGAACCTGTTTTAAAATATGCTTTTTTTGGATTCAGGGGGACCAAAACGTGTATTTCCGGTGAAATCTCGGTATCGAATTTTTGGGTGCAATACAATACCTGCTCTATACACTATATACATAGTACGTGTAGAGAAAGTAAAAATCTGATGTGTTCCATTCACATGACTTTCTCTACATCTCTGCAACCAATTATCGTTAAAAAGCTTTTGCTTCCATTTACTTCATGCTAATCGAGAACCAATTAGTAGAAATAGTATTTTACTTGCTTCCTTGTAAGTAGAAGCGAAATAGGGAGTAACATGGTTAAAGTGATAGTCAGAAGCTGGTTGCTATGTGACTGAAGTTGCTTTGTTTGTATTGACACGAGCTGGCAAATTCCTGTATAAGAAAAATATAAGGTTTTTAAAGGTGAAATAAAAAAAAAACAAGGAATAAGTAAAAAACGACCAACTCCACGAAAAAAATGTATATATCATAAATTGTGTGTTTTAACCTGCTCTACATTTTTTGTGTGGTAAATTTTTGTACATCTCTAACGGTTTAGCAATTATGCAAAATTCCGTAAAATTTATTTAGAATAAAGTAGTCTTCAGAAGCTATTCCCAGAAAATTCAAGATATACATTATATATCGAACTTTTCGAAAAAAGTTCCATCTAAAGGGTATTTTGCGGTGGGGGATTTTTCTCAAAATCTTCGTGTCGCATCCCTAGAAGATACTAAACTTAAATACCAAGTTTGGTATTTTACCGACTTTTCGTTTTTGAGTTTTGAATTTTGCATAACCGCTAAACCGTAAGAGATGGACACAAACTTACCACACAAAAAATGTAGAGCACGTTAAAACACGCAATTTATGTTATATATACATTTTTTCGTGAAGTTGATCGTTATTCCTTGTTTTCAGCTTTGGAAAACTTATACTTTTCTCATACAGGAATTTGTCAACTCGTGTCAATACAATCATAGGAACCAGTCACATAGCAACAAGGTTTGACTATCTCTTTAACCTATGGTACTTGGAAGCAGGTAATAGGACTATTTCTGCTAGTTTTTTCTCGATTAGCATGAATTAAATATAAACATAAGCTTTTTAACAATAATTTGTTACAGAGATGTAGAGAAAGTCATGTGAATGTACCGCATCAGATTTTTAATATGTACGAAGAGAGATTTTATCAGGTTATGATTGTAATAGTTAACATTAGTTCTCACACGGTGGATGACGTATGTTTACTTACCGATTTTTTTTTTATTGTTTTTTTTTTTTCCCCTTTCTTCGCTGCCCTCTGAATTATGATGATATGGCCGACCGTGTTTACACTTAATGTACGAATATCGATAGCAATAATAGAAATAGGGAATGATTATTTTATTTCAGCTTTTAATAATTATCTAATGCATGAAATGGAAACAAACGTTATTTAATTTGATGTTATTGCCCTCATCTCATACATAAGAAATACAAATAGTGATTAATTTACGTCTTTTTTTTTAGCTAAATGCATTATGAACTGGATAAAACTTTAAATAAACATCGTAATTGAAGGTACAATTGTGGAACTGACAGTTATTAAAAATGAAGGTTGGCTGCCTGGATTGGCATCTTGTTACCGATAACCAAGACAGAGATTAAATATACGAACGTCAGGTGAGACAAGATTTCAAAGAAATGAACATCAGCTGTGTTAAGATTTTTCGACAATATCACTCCAGTCAGATGACTGCGATAGGTTGAAATTGCCTAATCTCGCCATTCCACTGGCGCTTTAATTGTTGAGCTGAATCGTCATATAAATTCCCCACCCCAAATAATCTACTCTTTACATGGAACATATTTCGAACAGTTTGATCTTCTCCAATATGGCCAATGATTTTATTTAAAATACCATATATTTAAGATATTTTTATAACTAAATAACTGTATCTATATCTTGAATTTTCTGGGTATAGCCTCTGAAGTACTCTTCATTCTGAATGTCTGCGTAACCAGTAAACCTTAAGAGATAGACAAACTCTAACCACATAAAAATGGACTCGTTAAGATACACAATTTATGTGAAATACATTTTTGAGGAGTTAATTTTCGAGATATTCTTTGTTATTGGTTTAAATTTTCCATTACTTACACTTTTTTCATTTGGGAAATCGCCATTTTTACTTCTCTTTCGTCTCCTGTTCAAATAAACACAACGAAATTTCAAAGCCGTCATTTAACGACCAGCTGTTAAGAATTTTTCTATCGTTAAATCTCAATATATTCCCCCATCTCCATTGCACATACAAGGAAATATACCGTAAAAGCATTTCTACATATGTTTATCTCGATTGACGCGAAGTAGATAGAAGAAGAAGCTTTTCTAAAAGCATTTTATTGAAGAATGGACAGAGTAAGTCGTGTGAGTAACCTCAGACGATTTTTATTGATAGTAATAAAAAGTTACGTAGATATAATCGTGTTTTGAGATGTCTGGAAATGGCGGAACTATTTTTCATTTTGATTATTTTGCCTTTTCTTTTTCTTTACTATTTATCGGAGGCAGAGGAAGTAAGTATTGCATTCAACCCAAAAATTCGACACCAATATTTCGCGGGAAATCTCGTTCTGGTGCTCTCTGAATCAAAAAAGAAATAAACCATTTTAAGAAAAAGTTCTGCGTGTTTGTGTGTGTGTGGGGGGGGGGCAACGTGCAGCATAACTCAAAAACGAAATATCGGATAAGTTACCAAACTTGGTAAATAAGTGCAGTATCTTTAAAGGATGGGACGCGGAGAATGTCAAGAAAATATTCTCATTCCAAACTACCCTTTTAATGGTAAATAAACCGATGTTTGTTCTCTGTTAAAATACATAAAGGTACATATTTAAGATAATTAACGACAAATGTACGTCTTGAATTTTCTATGAATAAAACCGTGAAGTCCTCTTCATGCAACAATAGACAAAAACGTACAGCAAGAAACGTACATACCTGTTTAATTTATTTCAAATATCTAACAATGTTTGGTATCAGCTATTTCCGAAATAAACGCTAATGATTGTTTGGACTTTCAGTAGCTCCTCCCATCATTTTTAAAATGGTGTCGCTAATCATTTATTTTTCGATAGATATGATAGAAATAATACCTATAGAGTTTTAATTTCAGCATGCACCATCTGATTTTATCGTTTCGGCCCCCTTATTCCTCTTGAATCTGCAGCGTAAGTAAATTGTCTGTAGTAATTGCAAGAGCTGTATTTCGTGTTACTGCAGGGTTCACGAAATTATACTAATAAGGTGAAACCATGAGTGCAATTAGATAAGACTATTTCACAATCAAATTTAAGAAACTGACATAATAAAATCTATTACGTAAACGATTGAAATATTTATTACATACACAAGAAAAGCATATTATTACGTTTTCTTGCGAAATTAGTTGAAACAAACATCTAAGTATCATGGCCTAGTAAATGATAAATTTTATAGGTCTAACTGTTGTTATTTATTGAGAGCGGAAATAATAATCAACACTACTTAACTTAGAAAATTCAGTAAGACAACCTAAGATGTATTAACCAAAGCTTGACTGCATATTAATACAAGGTAAACATGCAAGAAAGGTTTTTATAACGGAAACATGTGTTACATTTATTGGTATAGAAATAACTGAGGGTGTAATTGTTAAAACCACAATTGTTAACATTTAATTTGGTTGGAATTTGTTGCGCTATCTGCGATGAAGTTCCTGCTGTTGGTTCGTAATGACACACTCCACAAAACTGTTGAAATTCTGTATTTTGCATACTGAGTTGAGTTCATATGTTCAGTATCGGATAAGAAGCTTCCTCTAATGTGGCATTATCGCCTAAGACAACTATAATTGATCAAAATTTAACATTTTCTCATATTACATTGTTCCATTTTCTGAAGACGTCACAAAAGAAGAATAGTCACTGTAATGCTTTATCTCAGCATGAAGTAGAAAAATAAGATTTCGTAAGAACAGCTTGTAATTTATGTTAAGAATAAACTAAAGTGATAGAGAAATTCATATGAATGTAACAACATTTTATCTATTTTTAATATATTGTGCAGGTTTCAAAGTTTTATTGACTTTTCTGTGTACTTATTTTGATTGTTATACCTAAAAATCTGCCCTAAATTTATAACAAAGTAATAAATAAATATATATAATTTATATACACACAGATTTACAATGTAAAAAAAAAAAAAAAGCTTTCTGCATCCAAAGTTATAGTTTTTATCCTCTCTCTATTGTACTCTATCCTCCCAATCAAATCCCTCTAATCTAATTCCCTCATTTCTCTTTCAATATTCTTCATCCATTTAAGCCACGTCTACCTTCTCCAGGTGGGTTCCATTCTAAAACTTGTTTTGGTAATCTTATCTCAGGCATTCTGCGGACATGCTGTTTATATCTTATAAAATCTAAAACTGAATTTTGATGGTTTGTCTTATCACTATGCTAGAGATTATTTCTAATTTAGAGTGTCTTGTAGATCTCCTAAAACAGTTCATTTCGGTAGATTTTAAATTTAAATTCCTATTCAGTGTCCAAGTTTCTGCTCCATAAGTTAGCATACTTCTAACTATTGATTTTTATATCTGTATTTGGTTTCTAAAGTTATATTCTTGTCCCATAACACTTCATTTAGCATGGATATTGCCGATCTTCCTTTTTGAATTGTATATTTAATATCCTCTTCTTGGCTACAGTTTGATTTATCTTCACTTCTAAATACATACTCTCTGCACTTCATTTGATGCATCCCATGCCGTCTTCTAAAACTAGATCATCTCCAAATGACAAATAGATTGTTTTCTTTAAATCTATTATATTCTTCAATATGTTTTCTACTCGTATATTCTAAATGTTCATAGTTCTGAGCTATAACTATTTGGTGATCTGCGAATCTTAGGGTATACGAATAAATTACATAATTATGTATGTGAATTCCCATATATCTGCATTTAGTTTTCCAATTTTGTAAAGCTTGTTTTTTATATATATATATATATACACACACACACACACACACATATTTTTTGGGGGGGCAGCTTAACATCCTTTAACATTTGGTCATATCGGATGAAGAAAATTGGTGAAATGATGCTTAAATGATATCGGGATTCTTGGAGCTTAAATTTACTCGAATTTCTATTTTCAGGATAAGGGAAAATCCCCTCCCCACAAAAAAAAAAAAAAAAACGTTATCCGGGTAACTCACCCAATGCAAAATTCTAGCTCACGATCTGTTGAATGTGGCCGGTCCCCATGGCCGCGCTCGCCAAAGCGTCTCGCTTTGGTGTTTCGCAGCGCAGGGGATCGTGGGTTCGAGTCCCGCCTTGGGCATGGGTGTTATATGTTTGTGTATGTGTAAAAAGTAAAACAGAAATTCAGTAATCATACAGTAATCAAAGTAAACAAATTAGGTAAATAAAAAGTAGGGTATACAGCGCCGGAGTCCCGAACAGACTCCGGAGCTGTATTTTAAAAAAAAAATGCGAGGCAGGCACGCTACCCTTGCACTACCCGGGCGGACAATCCCTATATTTTTGTTAGATTGTTAAAATTCGCTTCAATGTCTCCTAGCATAGCAGTCGGAATGTTTTGGCCTCCCGAATTATCTTTAAAAATGGCATTTAAATTAAAAAAGTTATATGAGATAACTCGGATAGTGTTTAATTTCCGCATTTTCTGCTATGGCACCGCAGGCTAAATGAGATATGAAAAATGCAATTACACATTCTGGACTTGACTACTGAATTTCGGCTTGGACGTTAAAATAAAATGGCTACTAGTGCTGCGTTCGTTGTAGTGTTTTCTTAGCTGTAAATTCTCTCCGGTTCTCTCTTATTTGTTACAACTGAAAAATGGCGCATGTCCATATTTAGTTTAAAAGAATTCGTGTTAGAAAAACTGAATAAAAACATCAAATTACTTAAACCGCTGATAATAAGAGACAAGGTAGCGAATTATTGCAGGTAACATGTAACCAAAAGTGTTGACTGCCTCCGTGGTCGAGTGGTCAGCGAGCTAACTTCTCACCCGGGGATCCCGGGTTCGATTTCCTGTTGGGGCGGGGAATTTTTCTCTAGCCAGAATTATTCCCTATCCCCCACAGAGTCTGGAAATTTGTATGTGGGTGTTTGAGTAAAACAAAAATGATTTAAAACCAACGTAAAAGAACCTGTAGACAAGTTGTTTCAAGCGAAAAGCCCCCGATATGACCTTAGATGTTAATATATATGTTTATAAGTGACAAGTCTCTTACAAAATAGTATTTAAATGGTTTATGCGGGTTACTATATGCGGTTTTTTTTTTTTTTTTTTTTTTTTTTTTTTTTTTTTTTTTTTAATTCCCTGTTCCATTAACATGAGAAACAACTGAAAAATGATATATATTTTTTCCAGTAAGTTCCAGTTTGCAATTTGCAAAGATATGCAAATATAGTGAAAATCATTAGGGCATTCTTGTTAAAAAAATCGGGAAATTGAACATGTGATTTTTTGGGTGAGGACATTTTCCTGAAAATCTTTGTGTGGCAACCTGGGAAAACGTTGAACTCAAATATCAAGTTTGGTATTTAACTGTTTCTTTTTGAGTTAAAACGTGTATTTCCTGTGAAATTTGACTATATGTTTTTATTTTCTCTCTGACTTTCTTCGGGTTTAAATCCGACGGAGGACGATGGATTTTTTTTTCGGGCGTAAAAATCATTAGCATGGCTTCCTTCGAAAGGGAAGTAAAGTCGTTGGTCCCGTGTCGTAGAATTACGGCACCTAAAAGAACCTTCAAGCCTGATAAAGAGGCCTCTGAACAAAATTAAACGGCCTTTCACGTCCAGTATAGAATGGGACGCTAAGAACCACAGCAGTTAAAGGTCGTTCCATAAATAAAACTCCATTTCTTACTTTCTTTAATTTCCTCTACTTACTTTCCTCTACAAGCAAGCAGTAGAGGAAGTAATTACCTACTGGAGGAGGGCGGGTAAAAGCGACCTGATCCGTGATTCAAGCTACCCTGCAGAGATTATGTCTTGCCCTGGGTACAGTCGGTGGCTAAATATATAGGCAAATATTCCGCTTAGCAAATGGTGCGTGTGCACTACAAATCTACAGTGCAAGCTATAATATATTGTTCACTTTGTATATAAGTAAAGGTATCGACCCATAACGGAATAAAAACAATAAGTCATCATGTACAGCATAGTACATGCCTATATGCTTTCCTTTGATACAATGTACTATCACTACAAGCACGCGCCCTTTGTTTATATCTGGACTCGTCCCTTTTTGCATCATAGACTATAGTATAAGGTAAGCTAGGATATGATAGGGCAGGAGGGGCCTCGGCTTCCTACCTGAGGTTATTGTACCTTCACCCCACGAGAGGGCACCCCCTGGAGGGAGTGATGAGATGAGAGGATATACGGGTGGCCGGAACCAGAAAGAACAGCACAAGGTCCCTACAGTTTCCAGATTAAAGTACCCCACATTCGAACAGACCGGGACCACGCTCCCCAAGGGGTCTAACGTCCCTGCCAGGAGCGGTTCTCATACCGGCAACAGCCGAAGTCAGGGGGACGGAGATGCCCATTCAAATTGAGCATCGTTTTACCGCCACGCCGCACCGAGCACCATCGCCAACACATCCAACTGTGAAAGAAACCAACGGAATGAACGATGTAGATGTAGCCTGGAAGGACAGAAAATTCGGGGGATGAAAGAACTCTAGCCAGCATTTGCCTGCCGACCAGGAAACCCCTGAAAAAACCTATGGGTCAGGTAGGCCGCCCACAGGAAGGGAACCCGCGACCTCCCGAATGCGAGCCTCAAACAAACCACCTGAGCCATCACGCTCGGTACAGTACAAGGTACAGTCAGCTCATAAAATCGGCCAGTCTGATCCGCCCCTTAGTAATAACGAAGTATTGGAAGTTTCTAACCAATAACAATGGATATTTCAGGAAGGACTGATGTCACAAAAAGTTATTGAAATAAAATGTGTGTTAGGAAGATATTACTGAGGGTTCATTTTTATCTACGATAGATGCCATCGCTGATGCTGTGACTGTCTCTCCGTGATATAGGCGGTGTTGCCAACACATGATTATTCTTTCCGTCAGTCAAGACCCAAATGTCCGTCAAAATCCGTTCCAAATTAGAAATTTCCGTATTCTCTATCAAAAATAGAAATAGAATTACAACTCAAGGTCAGCACTTTGAAAAACTTTCTTGGTTAGATCTGAAAGATGGTTAAGGGATCTAATTGCACAGTGATTAACTACAAGCAATGTAAGATCAGCTTCTGCAGCTGTACGTACATACATGTGTATGATAATGAAATGGCAATTTGACAGTGAAGTTGAAAATTGTTCAGCTGCTTTTAAATGTTTCCTACTTTTTACATCAAGAAGTAAATCTTACAAGCGCACATTCACGTTGTATTGACAATATTTGCACCGCGCAATACTAGGTTCCCCGAGCACTTCCACATTCATTCCTTTAATTGTTCATTGATTAACCATTCTTTGCTAAAATGTCGTATGTCGCTTAGCCTTCTGTTCAATAAGGCAATTAACAATGGAGAAAAAGCATATAAAGTAACTGTTAAACATGCAACGAAGCACATAATGGAACACCGAATTAGCACTGCGTTCACTAGGTTGCATCCAGAATTCACTGCGATTCATAAAAGTAAAGGGCGTTCATTGCATGACATCACTATATACAGTATAAATTCAGATGCCAGAGCAATATAGGCATTATATAAAATATATATAATCATAACACTGCCTTGCAGGTACATAAAGGTTTACATATGTGAGTTTTTCTAAAGAAAGCCAATATAACATTAATTAATAATTTGTAATAATATCCGTCAAAAAATCCGTCATACGTTCAAAACTAAATTCTGCCCGTCATAGAACTTAAAAATCTGTCAATTTTGACGGAAAATCCCGAGCCTCGGATCTGAATAAACGTTCCTAACTATACCGATGAACCTCAGCGCCATCTTGCCGCCGAGAGCAGAGTTTCCAAAGCGTAATCATCTCCACGAGAGGGCGCCAACACGCGGTCCTCGCCGACACTTACAACCCTGAAAAAAAGACCAGACGGGTGAAATGGAGAGATAAGAAACTCCGAGGAATGCAGAATCCTCCCCAGCACCCGCCTAGTGACCCGGCAAACCCGTGGGTCAGAAAGGGGCCGAGGGGAACCGATCCCACAACCTCCCGAATGCCAGTTCCTAGATAACCCACCTATATAGGTGCACGTATTCAAGAGAGCGTTATTCAGTTTACGCAACAAGAATATGCGTGTGTGGGCCCCGGCGTATGCAAGTACAACTCACAATCAAAAGAACAAACCCAAACCTATTGTTCTGTTTTACATATCCCATTACTATGCAATTTGTGATGGCGACCCTGTGACCTGGAGCAGTAGCGGTAATGAGGCGTGTTTTATCCTCCTGGCCACCTGCCCAAACCTTACGAGACTTTAATGAGCAGTCAACGCCGCGGAGTATCTCTAGTAAAAAACAGAATTGTGGGTAATTAATGGTGTCACGAGCCAGCGACCACACCATGTTAATGTCCCAGTGTTCCACCTAATTGGTTCAGGAAACAAGGTGACTAACCTCTCCAAACTATTTCGGTGTAGGCATTGCTTTAAATAATTTACTGTGTCTTGTTTGGACTACCTTCCTCACAAATGTCGCTTTCCGTGATCCATTCTCAACAATTGACAGAATAGGAAAGTGGGTAGAGGAAGTATTTCCAACCCAAAATTCTGTATCGAGATTTCACTGGAAATAAATGTTTGAAATTTGTGTATATATTCGTTCCCAACTTTAAGTTCCGAGGCATTTGACTTCACAATCAAGTAGCGCACAAGAAATGTGAGGTAAACTTCAAGGACCTAATAAAAATATCTGCATAATGTGGAAACGTTTTAAGTAAGAACAAGTGAGCCGCGTGGCTAAACAGCATACCTCTAAACGAATCGTCGGAAAAATTCCAAATTTGATATTCAGTTCAGTTTCTTTAAAATATAAGACACAACAATTTTAAAATCCATGTCATCCAGATGGATGCATGGAAAATGCTTTAATACGTTTATCTATTGAAACATGACTATCGAATTTTGTTAAAATGCCTGTTTAAGACATTTTTATGACTAATAAAATGCGAATAGTCTGTGAAGTATTTTTTTTATTATGGATGAATTATGTATAACCGGTGAACCATAAAATAAAGCAAATATGTAGTTTACTAAATACAAAATATAGCTTTGGTTAGAACACACATTTTATTGTTAATTCTTTGTACGGGATTAACTATTTCCAAAATACTCGTTGTGGATTTTAATCTTGCAGTACTTTATCATGCATTTTCAGAAGTGTTAAACCACCTATTTATGATGATTTAACCACCACTTTAGCGTCCATCTTGCAATTAAACGAAACGCGTAATGATGCTTTCTACAAAACTTTAATAGGGTAGATAGAAAAAATGATCATATTGTAAAATTAAGTTTGAAAACTGAATCTGACAGGAAAAACTCAATGCCAAGGCCGGGGGTCGAACCACGTATCTTCACCTGTTGCGCTGCTTTTAACGTAAGAGTTACCATGGTGAGATACCCGTAAGCGCATTAAATCCTCTCATCTGATTTAAGTATCGCGGTAACGCTCAAAGACCATTTACAACGTTGCTAGTGTTTTAAATGCATGTAGATTCCAGTCTATAGCTACAGCTAATCTCTATTTGAAATAATAGTGTTTTAAAATTTGTTTTTAACGCCTGCGTTGAGCCACGGATTTTGCAAAAATAGTTTCTTGAAGAGATTTATTCACAAGAATATTTCCTTTTATGATTTGGATTTAAACGTCCTAATTTCAAAAGAAACTAATCCCTACTTTGCGCGGAAAAAATCTTCTGAAAGCAGAGTAGACCACCTGAAGCCTAGGAAGGCGTGTAATAACTAGAGCTCGGTCTGGGGTCACGAAGTTACCGGATTGAGGTTTCGGTGCACACAGAGTATGACTTGATGGAGTAGGCGTGGTCTCTACAGCCCGTTTCTAGCATTGCGCACTGCCTGGATTCGTTCAGTTCCTGCTAGTTTTTTTTTAACTTCTTTCTCTCTCTCTCTCTCTCTCTCTCTCTATATATATATATATATATATATATATGTATGTTTGTGTGTATATATATCAATCACTGTGTTTTTTATCCACATTTACAAACACCCATGTCCGGAACGGGACTCGAACCCGCGATCTCCTACCTCAAGAAGCACCAAAGCTGGTCGCTTTAGCAAGCGCGGTCATGGGAACCGGCAATTACTAGATAAACCAGTGAACACTGAAAGAGAGTGCAGATTGAAAAATATCGAAAATACGAAAGGGCAGACGCTCAACACTAAACAAAGAACTTGTGGAGATGATAGGAGGAGAGCCTTTTCTTTCCATACAGTAAAGATACATCTTGTAATTCACTTCAATGAATTTTGGGTGAGTTTATTTGATGTATGCCCATTGCCTTTTCAAAGCACTGCCTATTATTATCTGAATTTTTTGTATTATGCGTTTTATTTACTAATTATACTATGGAATAATGCTTTATTGTGTTATTTTATGAATTAGAACGATGCATATAATGTCAATACGTTTAATGAGTTACTTTTGGGTCAGATTATAACTACTTCAACGTGTTTGTTTACGCTACAAACCTCTCTCCATTACCCTCTCTTTATACCGCTGATTGCTCTGGGTGTTCGTAACTGTGTGAGCTTCGAAACCCAAAACCGAGTTCTAGTAATAACAATTCGCAGGCCAATTTCACGTAGTCGAGGCAACATCAGAACTTTATGCTACTCAACTTCAGCACCATCAGCAACCCCATTACCAACTTAGCTTCACTACCAATCGTTTCAGAGATTATCTCGTGCGCGGTTTGTCTTTGTCGCGTGTGCGTCAAGTTTTTGTAAATAATATCATGATGAGACTGTTAGTTTTAAACAAGACAATACAGTCATTCATAAAATCACTTCCATCGTGGACAGTGTTGAATGTGACAGACGACTGGTTTCGGTGGCAGAGCGCCTACCACACATTTTTTTCAGTAACGGTTTAATTCTCGCAGGGCGCGGCGAATCGCAGGGAAAATTAAAGAGATAGATTGAATCAGATGCGTGTGTACATAAATTTCCCCGCTTGAGGGAGCGGCCACCATCTCAGTAAAGGTGTACTCGTGACGTTTGGTGCAGTACACGTAATAAATTGTCTGAAGATTTAGTCGGCCACTAGATAAAATCAAAAGGCAATCTTCTTACCAAGAAGTAATCCTTATTTATTGGCTTCAGGACTGCAGAAAACATGCTAGGAACAAGGTCAAGGCTATCTTCCTAGCAAATCTTAAGTCGAAAATATATGGGAGTTAGGTTTCTATTTCATTTATTGCAAAAGTCCTTGTTCAACCAAGGTTACGAATTGGTGAAATGACGTAACGAAACGAAATAGTTCTGCATATATACATTTCAAATTATAATATCATATGTTTGTTTTAGTAGTGACATGACGTCCTTCGCCTATGTTCGTTCCTCTGCGGTGTTTCCAATGCAAATTAATTATGTAAAATGCAAATTGTCTATATATTTAATATTATTGTATATATAGTGTAAATATTGCGACTAGTTTATTACTTTATTATATCCCATACAAAAATTCGATAGCGTAAGATATGTTCGCTTTCGAGTAGTCGCGGGTTCAAATCCCCAGTTCCTAAATGAGGGTTTCTCCTAAGTGTGAGGTAAACACCGGATTATAGCTGGAATCGAAGCTCCACATTTCACTGACATATGAACAAAAATGATTAACATCAAGAAAGATCGTGAAATTCCAAGATCAGTAACGGAACATTTAGCCCTGCGAAGAACTATCTGGACATCCTGGTGTGTTCAGCACCGTTACTAACTGTGAAGGTAACATTCACAACATTTACACACATGGTTCACTTTCCTACCACAAAATTAGCGTAAAATCTTAAGTTGAATGTGCGTTTAATTATAATAATGTTGAAAATATTTCAGAAATAATTAGTTTTGCATCTCAGTGTACTGTGTATCAAGCTGAATTTCTACCTCTCAACGAAGCAGTGAAGTGGAGTATTAGTTAATGCACGTATTTTTAGTGATTCACAAGCAGCACTTAATGCAGTTAATAGCAAATTTGGTCTTAATTCACCAGCCTTGTGTATTAGAAAATTAATTACGGAAAGTACAAAAATTACACATTTGTAAGGGATGAGCATGGTGGTACAATACAATTGGAAGTGAATGGACAGCAAAAGAGGCTCTTATTAAACTCAGCCATATAAAACAACAAATTAACGTTAATGTTGGACAAACGGAAATAAGAATGGTCTCCCATCAGTATTGGTGGTTACTCTTTAATGCTGGTTTTTTTTTTCTTTTTTTATTAAAAATAAATACAGTTCCGGAGGCTTGTCAGGACTCCGGCGCTGTATTCCTTTTTTTCTCTATTTTTTCCAGTATCCTATATTTCCTTAGTAGACCTTTTTATTCTTTAAGTTTTCCTTTCACACACATTATATATATACACACACAAACATCCATGCCCAAGGCGGGACTCGAACCCACGATCCTTTACACCACGAAGCGCCAAAGCGAGACACTTTAGCGAGCGCGGCCACCGGGATCGGCTTCTGTTCAAGACACTTGAATGTAGAGAGTTTGTAACCAATTATATTTTCACTCAGTTTCTTTCTGGAGATGGTAAATTCGGACGTTTTAAAAATAAATGTTACAAATTTCCTTCTCTGGTGTGTCAAGCATGTATTTTTTCTGTTGAACACATTTTGTTTGTTTGCTCTGTCTTTCACAAAAGTAAACTTTCTTTAATTATGCATTTAATACCTGTAATAACGATTATAAACTTCCAGTTAATCATATTTTAAAATATAAGTGTTGTTTAGAAGAGTTTGAAACGTTAATAATACTATTTTTTCTAATTGTAATAGTTTATATTGGGATCCTTTGATGGTACGTATGTTGTATTGTTGAATAAAATAGTGTGATAGTTATCTTTTTGTATACTATGCTATTGTATAATATCGTATGGATAAAAATATAACCTAACATACTCTTGTTAAATAGGGTTAATAGATGAAATTCAATAATAATAATAACACCGGATTTACCCAAATCCCCATACAGAGTAAAGTAAGTATAGATAAGTAAAAAATAGATTGCACAGAACAACTACTATACAATTCAGTCAGTCACGTGCAAGTTAAAGGAGCAGAAGGGAAGACGCAGTAATTAATTCCATTCCGTGTGAAGCATTTGGGGGCATGCCGCTATACTACATGATGGAGTGTTTGTAAACACAAGGCCTTCCTCATCTATTGTTGTCGTTTTTTTACTTTAGTGATATTTTTTATTTGGACTAATCCCTCCATCAATATCTGCTAACAAGGTTGATGTACAGAGCCTTAATAGACGAACCACAATCATCGCGTAGTCTACTGGGATGATGGTATTGAATATAAATAATTTTTGAAAAGCTTTGCTTGCAAATTTATATGGAGCCAAATAATCGTGATGCAAACAATCGACATTTGGAAAATTTTGGCAATAATTATAGTAACTCCGAACCCACTTCTTTCGTAAAGTTTTATGGAGCAAGCAATCGTGTGGAGCCTCTGAATGTGATATAAAAATGATAACATCTCGCGTTTCTAAGTTGAGATTCCGACTCTTTATTTGCTTAGAAACAACCACGTGCATGTGTGAATCGCTAACATTTCCTCTTCTTAGTTGAAGTCCGGGGGAACGAATTTCTGACGTCAGTACCCCGCAAGAGTTACCTTTGGACATGCTTGAAGTAAGGTCATATTCTGTCCTCCATGTATTCACACAAGTGGACCAACCGTACTATAGTAACCAACTAACCATTATGATATCACTATAAAGTTTAAACGGCGACAAAAAAAAATAATATCGAGATTTCACCGAAAATACAGGATTTGTAGTCCCCTGGGACACCATTTAAAACTCTGATGTGTTACTCCACACTTTCTCTTCCATTCTGCAAAACGCTAATTTCACAAAGCTTCTAACTACTTCGTGTTATCAAGATAAACATTATCAAAATTCTTTATTACATATTATTTTCTTGCACAAGAGAAATAAGGAAATACAGCAAGCTAAATCGATAATAGAATATTTTAAAAGCCGGTCGCTATGTGATGTTTTTGAAATGCCGTTCACAAAGATAAATTAATAATTACTTCCTATTTGAGAAAAAATTGAAACCAACAACAAGAGAATACCTCAGAAAAACAAAGACATTTGAATGATTTGTGTGGTTTAATGAGTTCTACATTGTTTTGTACACTAAGATTTGTGTCAATCTCTTATATTTTACCAGTTATATAAAAATAGTCCAGAATGAATCTTAACTATATGGCATTTTAATAAAAATTGTTAGAGCCATTTTTGAGAAAAACCTAAATTTTATAAACATGTTCCATGTAAGGATAGCTTCACACACATACACACACACATGCCTTTCTTATATATACAATATCTTCTCTACCTGTTATGTACCTAGTAAGTGGTAAAAAGTAAACCGTAGACCTGTGCAGGATCTTCCAGAGATGAGATATAAATATCTTCACAATTATCCCCAAACTTAAAATTAATTTTATATGGGAATATTTCACGTTTTTATTTTATCAAAAATGAATGAATTGATTATGATTAAAATGTTCTATTAGTATTTATTTATTTATTTATTTATTTTATGTTGCTTACACTAAAGTAGTCATATCGCGACATGTTTTAACGGTATTTACGTAGATGTATAAAAACAATTTACTTTGGTAAATGCAATTTCATAAATTTAAGTATTATTATATTTCATTACACAGATTTATTATTTTGAAGTATTTGAGTACTATTTTACTGCGTGATAACTTGCATTAGTTATTTTTATTATTATTATTATTAGTAGTAGTAGTAGTAGTAGTAGTAGTAGTAGTAGTAGTAGTAGTAGTAGTGGTGGTGGTAGTAGTATTATATTACAAATAAAATGTAGATTATGGGGCATCGCCGTGGCCGGGTGATTAGACTGCTCGCACCAAGGAGGCCGGGTTCGATAGCAGGTGTGATATACAAAACGGCGTCTGGGCGGGTTTTATTCATATTCTCCTATTTCCCCTGCTCCCCCACTCCTGAGGTGGGCCGATCTCTTCAGCTGTTCCGGCGTGAGCGCTACGGACCTCTGTTACTTCTGACGTTACAAGAAGTACGTCGGGTCGAACATTTGACCCCCTCCCGTAAGGAAGCTGTTCGGATTGGGTTGGGCTCGGCGGGACAGTGGTTCCCGAAACCCACGGGAGATTAGATAAGCCTGGAGAGATGCCCTAATGTCCTCCGACACTAACCTGAAAAGTTAGTAGACAGAAGCTGACATTTGTCGCCCTTACTGAGGTCTTCGGTAATCATTCCTTTTTGGGGTTGACACGAGTAAGTAATGTATCTTCTTCCACCCGTGTGGGAGCAAGGTGGGCCGGTGTATAAAATAGATACCGGTCTAATGGAAAACTCCACGGAAGTTATCCTGGGCCGCACGTCAGTATCTGAGCTGTCAGGTCACTGGTGTGTACCTTATTTCATTTCACCACCTGCTCCATAATCACATTTCCTATCATCCATTTCATCGTCATTTCATATCTTCTTCCTCACTCTAAATCACTCCAGGAATCGGGCTGAACCATAGTCGATACTCCTCAACAGGCATCTGACCCTAAGCTTTGCCTTGTTAAGTTCTGGAGGGTGTAAGTCTTTCACACGAAGAGGGCAAACAGGCGAAGAAGAAGAAAATGAAGACAAAATTTTTATCTTGAAATTCTGGGAATAGCTTGATAAACCGTCTTTGTTAACGAATTGTTTAAAAAAGGAATACCTAATCTTGTCTCTACTTCAAGTTAATCGAGATAAACATTCCTAGAAAGTTGGATAGGTAGAATCAGACTGAAAAATTCAATGCCATAGCCGGAATATGAATCACGGATCTCCCGGTCTCTAGCCGGTTGCACTAACCACTGAGCTACCATGGCAACATGCCGGCACGGAATTAAATTCAACTGAATTACATGTTTCACGGCAAACACAAGATTATCTCAAATTATTTTGAGATGACATACCCCAATGGCGATTTACAATGACATAAGTACTTTAAGTCGTGAGCTGCTAACTATTAGGCAATTAGTGTAAATTTAATTGTTTTTCACACAAGCCTTGTGTTGGACAGGTGTTGAATAGGTAGAGTCAGACTAAAAATGCAATGCCATAGCCGGGATATTAATCACGGATCTCCCGGCCTCTAGCCGGTTGCTCTAACCACTAAACTACCATGGTAATATGCCGGCACGGAATTAAATTCTTCAAGTGGCTCACATGTTTCCCAGTAAACCACAGGTGATCTCAAATTATTTTGAGAACTATCCAACCTATGAAGTCTATAAACGAATTTGAATCACATAACAACCAGCTTTTAAAAGATTTGACCATAGGTTTAGCCTATAGTATTCCCTTATTCCCCTTCTACTTACCAGGAAGCAAGTAATAAGACAATTGCTGCCATGATTAGCATGAAGTAGATAGAGGAATAAGCTTTTTAACAATAATTTGTAACAGATGTAGAGAAAGTCATGTAAATGGAACACTTCAGATTTGTTTATAATGTAAAGCAATAAACAGCCAAAACTGGCCAAGCCTGGGCATATACTTAATGGAAGTACGAGCACTAAGAGATAAAATATTTGTGTAAATATTGTATAGATTTATTTGGTGTTTGGCTAGTCTATATGTATGAATACGTGGTGTAATTCTGAGTGCAAGTGTGTGTGTGTGTGTGTGTGTGTGTTCTTTCTTTTATTGTTCTGTGGTTCTGTTGTCGCAGCACGCGAGCGTGTGTGTTTGTGTGTGTATTTCCAATATTGTTAAGAGATATAAAATATATATGTAGGTAATATTTTAAACTCAAATATTTTTCGATAGCATATACGGTCACTCGACCCATGCAACTGTGTGATGCAAATATTGTATTATTGTAAGCTTAATAAAATACTACTGCTACTGCTGCTACTACTACTAAAAATAAACGTATTTATGAATCTCTTATCTTTTGTTTCTCTCATAAATATCTAAATAAATGATATTTTAAACCGATCAATTTACTTCCGGAACATTCTTAACCAGCGCATGTGTACGCCGGGATGCACACTACCATATTTCAAGGACACTGATTACAGGAAGCTGGTTGGAATACCATATGCGATCACGTGATATCGTGGCGCTCCCCCGACCTCCGCAGTTCATCACTGTCGCCCATTCGCTCAAAAAGCCAGCAATTTATTGCAGCGAGAAGAATCATACATTGCCGCGGCGCCTTCAGGATGAAAAGATTATTAAAATCCTTGTGTTTGTGTAACATAAACACTCAAAGAGTCTTGTTGCTGATCGTGACAGCCATTCTTGGGATTTGCATAATTTGTGTTTGCCGAGGTTTTACCACCCATTGTCACAAACCTCACGTGAAGCTTTTGCCTTTATTATTTTAGTAATGTTGTCACTCCCAAACGGCAAACCTTATCTCTTAAGTTATGGTAAAGTGTTTTTAACAAGCGCTTTCGCTTATTTATTTGCAAGGGAATTGATGTGAGCGCGCGTTCAAATTTGAGCCATGTGCTTGTAAATACAGGGGGATCTTACTTGAATATGTAATGGCATTTATCAGGGCGTCTACTCTAGTGCTACTTCACTAGTTAAACAAGACAAATATATGGACCCCGAGATAATTTGAGCATCATTTCATAAATTTCATTCATTGTCCGATGACTAACTTGGTTAAAGGACGTTAAGCACAAGACAAATACATACGGATCGTTCAAATCATGATCTGGCCAGCGGGAAAGATCCCCACTACGAAGTACTTGCAGCTTAAGTGCTGTGCATTGTCTTCCGTGGTCTAGGAGTGACATGCTAGCTTCTGGTTCCCAAGTTCGTGGGTTCAAACCCATCGGAGAACGATGAATTTTTAGAGCTCATCAATCAGCATGGTTTCCTTCGGAAGGGAAGGAAACTATGGTCGTAGATTTACGGCACGTAAAAGAACCTCAAGCTTGACAAATAGGCCTACGAGCAAAATTGAGTCGTCTTACACGCCCAACATAGAATGGGACGCTAAGAACAGCAGCAGTTAAAGAGCATTCATAAATAAAACTCAAATTGTTTTTAATGTGTTATGCGGGCCGATACGCGTACAGTTTGTGTTGTAACCAATACGCGGCCTCTGATGCTTTGGAAAATATGAAGTGTTAGAATGCGCGTTATCTTGTGTACTGGTTTGGAAATACGTTTAAAATGAGGTTGCGGTGTGCGAATTAATGTGCATAGTTATTTATATACCGAATTAAAATGACGCCTGAAAAATATACTCTACAACAGCGAATATGTGTATGATACTACGTCAAAACAAATTTATGCCGATAGGTGTAGACAATTTGTAAACATACTCTCTGGCATCTCTTCGGTTGCTGCGGTGCGAGCGCTGCGGTCCTCAAAAGCACCCATGGTACTTCTGACGTTACTAGAGGTACGTCGGGCCGTGCCCATCCCGTAAGCTGTTCGGATTGGGTTGGACTTGGCGGGACAGTAGTTTCCGAATCCCATGGGAGATTGGGTATCTATGTAGGACAGGGTTATGCACAGAAGTTGGCAACTTTCGCCCCCACCAAGTATTTGTAGTCATCCCTCTATGGGAAATCCACTTCCATCCTTGCTGGAAGTGTTTATAAAATAGGTACCGCCCTGTCACATCTGAGTTGTCAGGTCTTTGCTGTGTGGTTTATGTTCCAAATAAAGGTACAGTTAAGAGTGATTTAGAGTACAGATTTAGACAAAAGAACTCTAAAATTCGCAGACCTAACTCTAGGGTATTGACGTCGTGTAACACAAGTAAGAGTTTCAAAAACCTCAGCCCATACGGCTACTAAAATTTTAAAATTGAAACCTTACCTTACCTTACCTTACCTAACTTTTGCATCATCAAAAGATGTCGAGAATGTGTGAAATACCGAAAGACACTACTTTGAGAATTGCTGTAACAGGTTAGTGAAATAAAATGATGACAGTGACAGTTTATTAATGGTATACTCGGGAAATTGCGATACTAGAATGGCTGTGTTTGCCACGCGCTCTACCTGCTTTCTTTCGTCGGATTTCTCGAGTCAAGTGCGACACGTACACTATTTTAAAAGGAGTACAGGATGTGCATAATAGCTCTGACTGGTTACTTTCGTTAATAAATATAAACTTTTGGCAATTTACTGTTTGTATTTGTGAACTGAAAAACGATTTTGACTAAAATATTACTGTTTTGAGACTTTAATATGTGAAATAAAATGTATAGATAGTTTTAATTTTCTCTGAATAGTCAGTAAGGTTCTTTTCATTCTCTTTTAATATAGTGCATTAGGAAGCATAAGAGATGAATAAATGTTTACCGAAAAGAATAAGAATACTCAATTTTTCTAATAAATCAAATAATGCTTCAATTTCTCCACTACCTTTGGCAGGTGCAGAAACTTTTAGATTAAATTCTAAATTTTATAAGAATATTTCACAGAATGTAATGTTTTGAACTCGCTGAAGGAGAGAAAAAATGTATAAAACAAGGTCTGCATACTTGTGAACAGTATAACAGCATAGCACAAAACAAGAGTTGGATAACTACCAACCTAAGTATTTGAGTTCCACATCTTCCAAAAACTACTTTACGAAAAGTTTTAAGAAACCACACTACGCCTAACATGGAAAAATGTTCCATACTGTTTTATGTTGTCAAAAACGCCTTAACGATTTTGATTAAATACGATAATAAGATATTTGCATGACAAATAAAATGTATATCTGGAATTTTGTGACTGTAGCCTGTGAATTCTCTTCATTTTGAACGATTTTTCCATTCTTTTGTATTAAGATTAATCCTCGGACGGGTCCCCAATCACAAGGACAAAACACCGCACGTACACCCAAGAGGCTCTTTGTGACTAACGGAACCCAAGGAGGGAGGGCTGAGGTGAGAGATCTGAATGCGACCAGATTCGGATGATAACCAGTGCAAGCATGAGCGGAGTCCTTAACAGCTCTAGATTTAATACCTCCGAAGTATCCAGGCCCAAACATGAGCCCCGAGTCCTCGGGGGTTTCCCAAAGGAGCCCTAGCCCGAAAGCACCCGAAGGTGGATCCCGATAGAGCGTTCGCGCAACAACGCCAGAAATGAAGCTCTATAGTGCGCAAGCCACCATTCAACCGCAACCCGCCGAACACCGTCGCCTGGTCCTTCAACCCTGATTGGAACAGGAAATGATGAACAGGATATTTGGGGGATATAGTGAACATTTCTAGCATTCGCCTGGAGACCCGGAGAAATCCCTGGAGGAAACAAAAAATGGCCCACGACCTCCCAAATGCGAATTGCACACATTACCGCAGCGCATTCTTATGCATTAAAAGTATTATAACAAAAAATCTAACTACACGATAAAGTACTCAATTTGTCAAATATTTGTCTGGCATTAATTATATCCAATTTATTCTCTACAGTAGATTTTAGTTTTCCAACTTGTTTACATTTTGAAGTGTTAGGCGCCATTGATTTTGTTTTCTCGTGATGTCAGGAGAATATATGAAATTTCTAAGACAGTCTATAGAAGTAAACCTTAAATGTATTAAGGAGAGGCGGACTTTCAAAATGTGAAATAGAAGACAATTTTGTGCTAGCTTTTGCAATAGAAAATAGCAATTTTATTTCCATAATTCTGTCTACTTTCTGTGCCGGTTACCTAGTAGACATAGGAATTACTGCATTCCAACCAAAAATTCGATATCGAGACCTAACTGAATATATGTTTTGAAACTCCCTGAATAAATTCACTATTTATGGAACTAAAACTTCGTATACCGTTAACAATTTCCAAGATAGTTTTATTATTGCATTGAAGTGTCAAATTCATGCCACGAGAACATTTCAAACCCATCAGTAACAATCCACAATCCAATGAAATACGCATCTCTTAAGCGTAGAGTACCCTTGTAACTGCAATGAAACTTGTAATAAAGCATTGTTTGCAAATATTCACCTCGAAATGAAATAGACGAATAAATGCTTGTAAGAATAGTTTTTAGAAGAGTGAGCAGAGAAAATCGTTACTGCTCAACATGTTAAGTTGAAGTCTTGGCAACTGCGAGAAATGGTTTCCAGCCGCACACCTCGTAATCCCAAACTTTAAAGTCACAGGAGTGAGGCAATGTTACCATGTTCTGAAAAATATTGTACTGTGCGATGTAATGCTGTGAAAGACTATGTGAGGCCGTGTGTAGTTATTGTGTATAGTATAAACGATTGTGTTAAGCTTGTGTCAAGTTTTGCTAGAAAGGAATCACATGTGGACTGTCAACTTGAATTTATCCATTTTCAAATCCATAATTCATAGATCGTAACATTTAACACAGATTGGCTCCGTGTTTAGCAAAAGTACTTCTAATTGATGAAAAATTAGACGATAACAGGTTGTAGTGGGGGGGGGGGAGGGGAGCTGCCTGCTTGAATTTTAATATGTTTTTGATGACAAAATAATTGACTCCATCTGCAGATCTAAATCATTGTGATTTAACTGTGTGAATAGTTAAAAAAAAAAAAAGTGCATATTACGTAATCGTCATACACTCGACGAATAAGACGGCATCCCCGTCCGTTTTTCTATATTTCCTGCACGAGTCTTCAGTAATGTGTTCAACAGAGGCCGGGCTTATATAAAAGCAGAAAGATATAATTTCGAACACTTTACTCGCGAAAGAAAAGCGAGCATATTTAGTTCCATATCGTTAGCATCATCTAGGTCCGCAGCGACCGCCAGAACAGATTTGCATAGCACTGCCGAGGGAACGGCAGGCGTCCAGTCATGTCATTCATGAAAACCTGAACATTAAAGAAGTGGGGAGAAAATTCATAAAGTACATGCATTTGCTCCAATGAAGTGCGGACATTGTGCGTGCTGAAGTGGTTAATCTACGATACCTCTGACGGGAAAATATGTTTACCGCGCCCAACTTTTTCAGATGCCTTTTGCAAGTGGGCGACAGGTGCATGTTGTTCAGTTGGTATGAGACACTTGTTCATAACAGCTGCACGCCGAAAACATGTAGAACGTTGCCTGATTAAGAGACATTTAGTGGTTCCGACAGTATGAAGTTCTGCCATCTTGTGACGTTTTAATTGAACCGCTTGGGAAGAAGCTGCCTTTGCTGCAGCACAAATCACTGCTGAACGGTATCGCTTTTCCGTCTTCACGCTCAATTTGCATCGCGTTTCGTTTTTGTTATTAGAAAATTCCTCGCGTGGGCATACAGCGGTACAGCACTGGGAGCAGGAACTGGTCAAGTGACCTTGTTGCCTTGAGGTACCTTAGCTCGAGTCTATATCTGTGCTCAGCTTAGTGTAACAGTCACACGACGGTACAAAACTGGAAGCAGGAACTAGTCATATGTCGCTTGTTGCCTCGAGGTGGATTAGTTCGAGTCTAGATCCGAGTTCGGTATTTGTAGCAGTTATACGATAGTACAGCACTTAGACGAGAAAGGGACAAGTAACATTATGTTGAGATACTTCAGTACGATTCCATGCGTGTTCTTAACTGAACCTGATGTGTAACATTTACACGACGGAAAACATTAGGAGCATGATCTGGTCAGGTGACTTCGTTGCTTAAGGTGCCTTAGTTCGCATCCACATATTTGATGAATTCGGTTACACGATGGTACAGCTGGGAGTAAAACAGTTGAGTAACATCTTTGTGTGTGTGTGTGCGCGCGCGTGCAGCTTAGAAATGATCTTGGGGTCCAAGTTACTCGGCATTTGTCTTCTCAGGATAAGCGAACCCCCCCCAAAAAAAAATCTTATCCGGATAACTCACCCTAAGCGAAATTCGAAATCGCGACTTGTTGATGTGAGGCACACTACCACCACAATACTCAAGCGGGCTGAGTGACGTCTTGTTGCCTTGAGATACTTAGTTCAAATTCAGATTCGTGTTCAACTCCGCATGAAACATCACTGGGAGCAGGAACTTGTCAAGAAACGTCTTCTTGGGCGTCTAAACTTGTGCCGAACTCAGTTTGATGTGTAACAGTCACAGCGCTACAACAATGGGAACGCAAACTGACCTATGGTTGACTTAAAATACCTCAACTCTTTGACATGTGTTGGGAGTAACTTAGTCATGCCCTGCTCAATCCGATCTGATTGTGACAGTTGCAGGACTTCCGCTATTTATTGACATTATTCGTAACGATTCTAGAAACATTCTTAGTTAATATTGGAAAAAGACATTAGATGCTATTTCCAGAAAATTCAAGATATTTTATTTGTGCTGTAAATGACTTTAATATATGGCATTTTAATCAAAACCGTTAAATACATTTTAGAAAATCGAAAATTTCGAAAATTTTCCACGTAAAAGGTAGTTTTAGGTGGAGGATTTTCCTGAAAATCTTCGTGTGGCATTCTTGGAAGATACTGAGCTTAAAATACTAAGTTCGGTATTTCACAGATTTTTCGTTTTGGGATATGCTGTTCACAGACACACGGAGCTTTTTCTAAAAATTATTTTTTACTCCAGGGTCCTCAAAACATATTTCCGGTTAAATTTCGGTCCTATTGAAATTTTGGGTGGGATGCAATAACTTCTGTAACCTATATGATGTTCTACATAATAGAGAATGTAATAATAATAATAATAATAATAATAATAATAATAATCATTATACTTATTATATTCGTATTTATAATGATTTTAGTTATAATTGCTCGCACGTCAGATTTTGTTGCATATCTTGTGTGTTACTCCACCAAACCCACCTGGTGTAGCAGTGCTTAGTTACTTATGCCACTCTTTCTGTAAGAGTAGCAGGCCACAAAACAATAACTCCAAGGACTGAATTACACCTCCCGTGCCTCAAGTAGTGAAGCAGTAAATAAAGTACTTGAACCTCAGCAGGAAATGTCTGGCTGCCCTCTTTCCCGGGTCCCTCAAGTGTATTCCTACATTAACGCTTATAAACCCCCATCACTGCAGGCGCACTGCGATAAATATGCCATATCAAACCAACGCCCTGTCGAGTTAACGTTACATTCTCACCTAGGGGCACGTAAATATTATGATTATTGCGATAACCATGTGGAGAGCTAAGTGTATTTGTATCGATCGATCATAATATTGCATCCATTGTCCAGTAACAGGAGATAGATACTCATTTTAACTGTGAATGTTAGGTGTAATGTATCCTCAATATAAAATGTTTATCTCGAATGTCGCGACTAGTAGACAGCTGCTTCCACGGCACTGCTATGTGAATCCATTCTTTCAATAGCGGCCGATCGTCCCACCATTTCTCCTATGAGAAATGCTACGGATGCAAAACAATAAATACTTGTGACGCTTATTACTTTCTCTACACGTACTAGTGCATAGTTTACAGAGAAGGTACTGCATTTTACCCAAAAATTCAAAACTGAGGTTTCACCGGAAATACACGTTTTAGTTTCCCTTGTATCCAAAAAAAATTCAGAAAATGGTCCTTGTGTGTGTCATTGCGTCAGTGTGTCCATGTGTCTGTGAACACGATAACTCAAGAACGAAAATTCGGTAAAATGCCAAACTTGGTAGATTTAAGTTTGGTGTCTTCCAGGGATACGACACAAAGATTTTGAGAAAAATCCCCCCACCCCAAACTACCCTTTACGTGGAAAAAAATTAAAAAATGGCTCTAACGATTTTGATTAAAATGCCGTATATCAAAAATATTTATGTGGCAAATGTATATCTTGAATTTTCTGGGAATAGCCTCTGGAGACCTCTTTATTCTGGATGAATTTTGCCGAATCTTGCATAACTGGTGAACCGTAAGAGATAAGCAAAAACTTAAGTACACAAAAAATGTAGGCCTCGTCAAAACACACAGTTTATGTCCTTGACATTTTTGTTGCGGAGGTAACCGTTTCCGAGATATTCCTTGATATTGGTTTCAGTTGTAAAGTACTTATACTTTTCTCAGACAGGAAGTGTCCGTTTTTCTTTTGTTCTACTCCTGACCAAGCAAAGAAGCGATTTGTAATTACAAATAGAATCTTACATAAGAAGTTTGTAGAACATGTAGAGAAGTCATGTTAGTGTAGCACATCAGATTTTTCATTATAAAAAGTGTGATATTATGCCCCTCTAACTGTATAGAAGCCTGGTATTTTGTTGACATTGTTTCAGCCTATTGGAAAATGTACGAGGATACTGTCTTCTAATTTGTGGAGCGTATGAGGATTGATGTATAATGTTATCTTTAGACATTCGCCACAGATAGTAGAGTAATCACATGGATTTAGATCTGGAAAGTGAGTAAATTATTGCACCACCAAAACACGTTATAATGCGAGGAGACAGCTATTTTCTTGGGCTTCTTTCTACGAGAGCTCCAATCTCTAATTTTTCTTCGGTTAGGGCTGTTGACTGTCTGGGTTTCTACTGCCTAACACAGATCCACTATGTTTCTACAAGCTATAAACTGTGAGTTTGTGAGGAACAATATGTGTATAAATTCAAGCTGACTATCGTAAATACTTCCGTTCGAGCAGAACTTTACACAAGACATATGCTGTTTTCATGTTGTAGCAAAACTTTAGATAGACATGCAAGCTGTTCAGTATGTTTGAGCAATACTACAAGAAACAGGTGCTGCTCTGTGTTATATACTATAAATATACGCAACTTAACATAAAGTTACTCCTACAACTATGATAAACAACGTTAGAACTTACCTCCATAGGCGCATAAGCTAGACAACCGTAGAGCGAGTACATGCAATTGATATCACGTCACGCAAGATAAACCAAGTAGTTTTTAAAGCTGTTTTAAGCACTTTTAAATGTAATCGAAGCAAACAATTTACCATATGTGTCAGAATATGCTTTCAATGCATGACAGCTCTCGTGGGACGTACCGGAACTAGTTTTTAAAGGCAACGTAAATAGTTTTCATTGCAGTATAGTTGAAGGCTTTTAAACAGTAGTTTCAAACATTCATATGGTGACGCTACCTTTGAAAATGCTGCAATTCTCAGTAGCTACCTGCAGGATTATTATAGTTTTTGTTGTTTATTTATAATATGTATATTGAGGAAGGCTAGTGCATTAATCGATTTTTACACCTATTTTTTTAGTTTCTACAGAATTTCGCACAAATTGAGAAATCATTATAGAAGAAAGAAAGAAAAAAAAAAAAACTAAGTGGTAACAGGTATTCAAAATGAGTAATTTAATCCTGTAGTTCATATTTAATTGCTGACATGAGGTCCAGGAAAGATTTTCCTGTGCTAGCTGTTACACAGCACTCTTGTAAATTACAGTCAGTTCTCTAAAATGCAAAGTTTAATCCAAATACATCTCTCAGTTTTAGTGTCGAAAAGTTCCAATGATACATTACCCAACTTAACTAGATGATGTTATATTTTCTTTGAGAGAAAGAGAGGGAGAAACAGGCAGTGCAATGAAAATGATACATCGATGCAGTCAAGATGTTCTAATCCTCTGGCAACAAAACATGCCCTCGTATTTTTCATTATGTCGCTATAATAGCGTCACTTTTCTCCAAAACACGTGTTTAACACTCCTGAGAGCCCTTCTACTTAAAGAACCCTTCATTTCTTTTTCAAGTCAGAATAGCAAGCAAGCAAAGTCGCGAAATATACCATCAGTTGTGTGTGGAATAATAGTTAACCTGAATCTGAAAATTCTAAAAATGTAATTTCTGTGCATTTCATTGTATTTCTTTTACACATCGTGACACATAATGCGAGCAGTTGTTTCTCTTTCGCTTTCCAGCGGTACTAAAGAGAAAATATAGCATTCCATTCTAAAATTCGCTATCGAAATTACTCGAAAATACCCATTTTGATATACCCTGAACATTCGAAGTGGCGAATGAACACAGTTTTATTTTTATTTTGTATCAAAAATGAAATGGTGTTTTATTTACGGACGTTCTTTAACTGCTGTGGTTCTCAACGTCCCATTCTATACTGGGCGTGAGAGACCGCTTAATTTTGCTCAGAGAACTCTCTATCAGCCTTGAAGTTCTTTTACGTGCCGTGAATCTAAGACGCGGGACCAACGGCTTTACTTCCCTTCCGAAGGAAGCCATGGTTTACGCCCGAAAGAATCCATCATCCCCCACCGGGTTTGAACCCGCGATCTTGGGTATATCAAGTTAGGATAGTAACCATTACACCATGGAGGGCGACAATCTGTACCAGGTACATAACTACATAGTGGGTAGAGAAGTTATTGCATTCCTACCAAAATGTTGGTACCGATAGATTCGAAAAAATATGTTTTGAGGACCCCAAAATAAAACACTGTAGAAAAACTCGTGTCCATGTGTATGTGTAATACAGAAAGTCCGTTAAATAGCAAAATTGGTATTGTTCCCTATCTTCCAAGGATGCCCCACGAAGATTTCCAAGAAAATAACCCCACACCAAACTACCATTTATATGGCACATTTTTCGAAATATTATTTTTCTTGAATTTTATGGAAACACCCCCTGAAATCCGTCATTCTGCACGATTTCTGCATAACTGGTAAATCGTAAGAAATACAGGAAATCTTACCACATAATAAATGTAGATCTCATTAAAGTACATTATTTATGCCTAATATGTTTTTTGTTAACCATTTCCAATACATTTCTAGTTATTTCTTTCAGTTTCTCAATACCTACACTTTTCCCAAATGAGAAACCTTCATTCGCGTGGAATTTCATCACCTAGAAATCAGCTCGTTCAAGATTTGACTATCATTTTAGTCCACTGTATTCCCTCATTTCTTTTATACTTAAAGGTAATATGTAATTAGGCCATTTCCGTTAACGTTTACATGTGACTGCATCAAATTATCAAGCATAGTAACTTCAAGGGTGCGGCGCAAACTACCTGTTACATGGAAAATGAAATGCTCTTATGTTTTGATTTCAAACAATTATTGTTTCCTGTTTCACATACAAATAGAAGGCATATTTTGGAATTTCTGTAAATTGTCTATGAATATAGACTAAATTTTGTATAATGGTAGAACTATAAACGAGACAAATAACTTATATCAGAAAAAAATATTTAGAACTTATTAGAATATAGTTTTTGAAATAACTTTTTTTGTTCCTATCTTAGGCGTTATCCAGCCTTTTGCGATATGTAACTCCTTCCCCCTCCATCTTTTATCATCTCAAGTCATATTGATGGTTCTTTATCTTTCGAACAATTTCCCATTAGGTAATATTTTAACTAAGTACATGAAATTCACACATATTCACACTTAAAGATTCTAAGAAGAATGGAAAATAATCCTGGCTAAAGAAAAATTCTTCACCCTCCAGCCGGAAATCGAATATAGGTCCTCTGAATAATAAAGGTGAACATGATGACACATCGGAATTTTTCGATGTCTTAAGTTACATAATTTAATGTTATGGTGTCAGCCCTCTTTTTACTTTATATACTTAGTACATTGTAGAAAAGGTATTGCATTCCACCCAAAAGTTCAATATTAAAATTTCACCAGAAATTCACGTTTTAGGCTCCCCTGAATCAAAAAATGCATGTTCACAAAAATGTCCGTGTGTGCGTATGTCTGAACACAATAACACAAAAAGTCGGTAAAGTATCAGACTTGTTATTTAAGTTTAGTACTGCTAAAGATGCAACACGAAGATTTTGTGGAAAATGCCCTCACCTCAAACTATCTGTACATAGAAAAAAGTTTCGAAAACTTTTACTTTCTCAAAAATGGCTCCTACGATTTTGATTAAAATACCGTTATGTTAAAGCTATTTAAGATATTTACAGGACAAATAAAATGTATATCCTGAATTTTCTTGAAATAGCTTCGGAAAACCTCTTCATTGTGGATTATTTTTCGTAATTGGTAAACCGTAAGAGATAGGCAAAGACTTACTACACAAACAATTTAGATCTCGTTAAAACACACAATATATGTGATATACATTTTTTTCGTGGAGTTGGCCATTTCCGAGATATTTCTTGTTATTGGTTTCATTTTTAAAATACTTGAAAGTATTCTCATTTTGCCAGTTCCTGGTCATGCAAGGAAACGAATTTCAATCACATAGCAATCAGCTTTTAAAAGCTTTGACAATCGGTTTAGCGATTTCCATTCTACTTACAAGGAAGCAAGTAATAAGACCATTTCTGGCAATGTTTATCTCGATTAGTATGATGTATGTAGAAGAATCCGCTGTTTAAAAAATAATTTGTTATAGAGATATAGAAAAAGTCTTGTAAATAGAACACATCAGATTTTTATTACTTTCTCTATTCGTACTATGTACATAGTGTATAGAGAAGATATTCCATTCCACCCAAAAATTCAATACCGAAATTTCTCCGGAAATATATGTTTTACGGTCCCCTGCATCAAAACAAAAAAAAAGAAAAGAAAAGCATTTTCAGAAAAAGTTCCATGTGTCAGTGTCTGTGAACGCGATAACTCAAAAACGAAAAGTCGATAAAATACCAAACTTGGAATTTAAGTTTAGTATTTTCCATAGATGCGACACGAAGATTTTGAGAAAAATACCTCCACCACCAACTACCCTTTATATGGAAATTTCTTCGAACATTTTGATTTTCTTAAAAATGGCTCTTAACGTCTTTGATTAAAATACCGTAGATATATTAAAGATATTCACCTGACAAATAAAATGTATATGTGGAATTCTCTGTGAATAGCCCCTGAAGACTACTTTATTCTGGATGAATTTTACGGAATTTTGCATAACTGCTCAACCGTAAGAGCTAGACAAAAACTTACCACACAAAAAATGTAGAGCACATTAAAACACACAATTTATGTTGTATACTTTTTTTCGTTGAGTTGATCGTTTTTGAGATATTCGTTGTTTTTTGTTTCAGCTTTGAAAAACTTTTACTTTTCTCATACATAAATTTGTCCTATCCATACAAAGGAACTTCAGTCACATAGCAATCAGCTTTTTACCATCATTTTAACCTACGATACTCCCTTATTTCGCTCCTACTTTCAAGGAAGCAAGTAATAAGACTATTTCTGCTAATTTGTTCTCGGTTAGCATGAAGTAAATACAAGCATAAGCTTTTTAGCAATAATTTATTGCAGAGATGTAGAGAAAGTCATGTGAATGGAACACATCAGATTTTTATTTAAAAGACACAAAGTTCCATTGTGTGCTAGTCTGATTGAGAAACGGTATGCTCTCACAATCCGATATTCATGGCATTAATTAGAGCTTTAATTACTAGAGAATAACTGTAAACATTATGTGTTTTAATATTGTAAAATATTGTGCACTAAATTGTTTTATATTATTCATGGTTAAAACACCTATTACATCGTAATTTTAAATGTGAATGGAAACTGGTTGTTTTGGTAACTTATCTATCCTACTACTTCCGCATTTTGCGAAAATAAATCGCTTTTAAATCCAAATGAAAAACCGAGTCATTCAATGTTTTCTAATATCGTAATACATTTTGATTGTCGTAAACATTTGATAGTGTCCATCAGAATTTTACCACTTCGAACGATTACGCCACCTATAACACGCCCAGGTATGTGAAGTGATGTAGATATACCAAACTGCTAGTGGGCAGATGTTCAGATTTATTTCAACTACGCTCACGTATTTCACTGGGAAACGAGCTACTTAGCTAATTAATTGAGAATCTCCATAGCCGCTCTAGCCTGGAGCCCAGAGAAGTTCCAGGTAAACCTCTGGCCTTGTGAAATAAATATGCATGAGAGCTCTGTTGGATTAAGTCATTTCGGAATCTTCAAAGGCGTCTTCTGCTATTAATAATTCAATAAAATTAAGTCTATAACACACCACGTTTTTCTTGGCGAAAATAATTAAGAGGTATCGACCATTAGATACGCCCGTTTGTAATTTATTACATTTGTACCTCGACCCTAAACAAGTTAAGTTTCTGGAAAAGGGTGATTAAGCAAATTAACATGGAGATTTCTTTATTGCAGCTGAAGGCAAAAACAACACTCACGTGTACACCCATCACTCATGTTTCTCTGTAGCTCAACATGTATTGACAAGTCTGAGAATGCCCAAAGCACCTATCAGCTTTCCATATTGAAGAGGACAGCAGCACCAGTTCACATGTCATATGCCACTTGATGGTATTCGGCGGTGAAATTACAGATTTTTTTTTCGAATTTCAGACACATTTTTATAAAATGTGTTGGAAAACTGCTGTTTTTCATTCACATCACATACGTTTCTTCTAAAACTACTCCTGCACTGTTTTTTTTTTTTTTTTTTATAACAAATGTTCCGCGTGTGGAGTCCATTTGAAACTCTACCAAAGAGCCATATGAAGACGTTTTCTACTTGTAACTCTTTTTGTAACTTCCCAGGATTGGATTTTGACAGTTTGAAAGCTTTTAAGCTATTCCAAGTAAGGCGTTTCCTTTATTTACAAAAATTACGCCATGTTGCCAATGATTCGCATGCGCCAATTCGTTGCTAACCTTTCAAATCTGCTAGATTGGCCGGTGTTTTCAGCAGAATTCTAAAACAAGACAAATAAAAGAGTAAGTATTAGAAGCACATTTAGTTATCATATAAGTAGGTTTTGCAGCGTTTTTCGTCAATCTTATTCTTTGGGGTTTTAAGCATTGCGGCTTGGGGACGAGTATGTTGGCAGCACCACCGTCCGGCGGTATTTGTTAGCAGCCCTACATGCATAACATCAACAGCAGAGCCAGCGCTACCTATTGTCTGACCGTGAGAAGACTAAGAAGAATATCCTGGATAAACCTTTTCTTGCTGGCGATCAACCTCTTGCACGCTCGAATCGATATTCATAAAACATCGCTGTAAGATAGCTCGCGTAATAGTAATGAGCATCTATCTAGAAATGCATAACAATACCTCTCGCAGTAATTAGAAATGGAAGCATGGGTGACACAAGCACATACATTTCATTGCAAACAATTTGACTATCTGAGTAGTTACCTCCCTCTCTTACCTTAGACCCTGGCTGCGTTCTTTTAGTGATACATTCCGACATGTAAGTATGCGTGCGCGCCCGCGCTCCAAAATGGACTCCTTGTGCGGAACATTGCTTATATATTATAAATATTGCTAAGCGAGACAAATGTTTACAGAGATAGTTACATTACACTTTTCGCTGTCGCTTTAAGAGGGATATAACCTTTCATGGTGTAATGATTATCATCTCTCTAGTACCCAACAATAAGATAGAAGACGGTTGGAGGGGTACTTACAGCTTGCAGATTGCTGATTGCTATATGATTGAAATTCGTTGAAATATGCTGAATGACATACTGAAATTTGGTATAGCGCACAGATTTTGATTCTGAAGTTTTTTTTTTTTTTTTTTTTGTTTTTTTTTATGGAGAGGAGTCAAAAAAACATTAATTTTAAGTGAACTATCGACACTGATATTTCGTCTATACGGAAGAGAAAATAAATATAATAATAATAATAATAAACACTCTCCACAACTCCTAGAGGCTATGCCCGTTGCAGCTTGAGAAGTGTTTAGTATGGTCGACTTTATCAACGACTCTGCTAGCTAGCAGTGTCCTGTCCTATTTTCCCTAAAGCATCTTCACTGAGCACAATCAATTTATCCGCGCCGCTATAAAAAGCGCAACAAATTTGCAATAAATCAAAGGACGTGATGTAGAAACATGGAAGACTGATATTAAGAGGGCAGCTTAAAAGGGAAGTGGTGTTAGTTTACTCGAGCAGATCCCATTCTGATAATGTAGGTAGTGATCCCAGTGGCCAAGAGGACAGTTCCCATGCTCTTATTACCCTTACTTGTAGCCTTCACGTGCTCCATGAACTGAAACATTAGCCGTAGAGCGGCTAATTTAACTTCCATTCACAGGTCGTTATATAGCAGACGGAAACTCTATTGCATTTTATGAACATATAAAGACATAACATTAGGTATACTCCTATTTGGTATTTAAATTAATAGAGTAGGTTTCTAAATTAGCCTGTGAACGATTCCTCTGAATTCTATATAACTGTTAAAACGTTTATTCGAATAGTTATTTCAGAGCATCAACTATTTCCTATATCAGGCATGGACATTCATGACATTTGTGTCATCGACCTGCAACCCTTCACGCTTGCTGTTTATAACATAAAGTAAGCGTATAGTGAGTTCAGTCAGTAGTAGAACACCGCTGCACACAATTACCAGACGCGTTTCACAATAGTCGGTCGGTGATTCAGGGAAGAGTGGGGCATCCTTTCATATTTTATAGCCTACAAAGATGTGCATTTATAGGCACACACAACTGATTACCAAGTTCCACTTTCCCCAAATGGAAACTACTATAAAAATCATAATAAACAATAAAGACATACTAGTATATAATTGAAACTCTAAACAATACAAATAATATTAAGTTCCTTTTCCACATAAGTATTCTGTAGGAAAACAATTGGAAGGGCAGAGTCAGAATGAAAACTTCAGCTCCATAGCTGGGATTTGAACCAAGGATCTCCCGGTTGATCTTATCCCTGAGCTGTCATGGTAACATGTCGACATGACATTAAATTCCTCAACTGACCTGTATGTTTCTTGTAAACCAAAAGGAGATCTCAAAATTTTGGATTGCATACATCAATGGCGATTTACAATGTCGTAAGTACTTTAACTACTTATATAAAACTATTTTGGAATCAAGGGTACTTCACAGCCTATTCCCAGAAAATTCAATATATACCAAAATATGTATTACTGGTGAAATATCGGTATGGAACTTTTGGATGGAATACAACAACTCTACCTACTGTATGTACATTGTATATATGTGCTAGAGAATAAACCAATTTTAAGGAAACGTGTGTGTGAGTGGGGTGTTCAGCATTCTCCAATGTTGCGAGACGAAACTTTTCACATAAATGTCCTTACCTCCAATTGCCCTTTACAAGCAAAATGTTTCTAATTGTTTATTTTCTCAAAATTGCTGTAACAATTTTAATAAAAATAACATTACAGATAACATTACAAATAAAATGTATTAGTTGAATTTCCTAGGAATAGCCAGTAAAGTCCTCTTCATTCCAAAATTCTTTTGTATAACTGTCATTCGTTAAGCGAGACAAACAAGCACTACACAAAAACGTAGATCACTTTAAACATGCAATGTGTTTCAAAAGTTTTTTTATCCATCGTCACCATGGCGCATAGCGGCGAAATCGTGAACTAAAAGTTTCAGTCGATAAGAAAACACCATATATCGAATTAGTGTGAAAGAAACTTAAGATTGAAACTTTTTTTTTTTTTTTGTAGCAGCAGCCATTTTTTAGACATTTCGTTGTTGTTTCTGGATGTTTTAACATTTTATTTATTTATTCAATTTTGAGGTACAATCAACTTTCAGGCGTTCTTCGGACCTACAACGAAATGTAAACTAAAACTATTTCTGAACAGTTTGTTGAGCCTATTTAAATCTCGATAGTGAATAAAGAAAGTCATCTGACTGTATCACAACAGATATTATTCCGTTCTCTAGCTACAATATACACTGTAGGTAGAGGAGATATTGTATTCCACCCAAAATTCGATAACGAGATTTACCGGAAACACATGCTTTGAGGGTCCCTATTTAAAAACCTATTTTAGAAATAGGTCAAAGTGTGTGTGGGTGTGTGTGTACAACATATCCACAAAATGAAAAGCTGGCTAAATACCAAACTTTATATTAAATCTAGTAACTTCCAAGGATAGAAGATTTTTCGAAAAATCCCATCACCCCAAATTAACCTTTACCTGGAACATTTTTCGAAGCTTTCGATTTTATAAAACTGGGTGTAACAATTTCGATTGAAATTATTATTTATTGATTATATTAAATATGTTTATATGCTGAATTTCTTTGAAATAGATCCTGAAGTCCTCTTCATTTTGAATGATTTTTACATAACTGAAAAACAGTAAGAGAGACAGAAAATTACTACACAAGAAATATAGATTTAAAAAACACAATTTAAGGCAGTTACCGTTTTGTTTTTATTATTTTTTTTCTCTTTATTTTGTATAGAGCTGATATTTCAGAGATATTCCCTGTTATTGGTTTCGACTTTATAATACTTCAAATTTTTTTCAAACAGGAAGCTCTCACCAGTTTCATATATCTCCTGGCCATGGAAAGAGAATCGAATTTAAATTACAATCACGTAGGTACAGCTTTTAAAAGTTAGGTTGCCGCTTTAGCCTAATGAATTCCCCTATTTCCCTTCTTCTTTTAAGAAACTAAGTAATAAGACCATTCCTGGTAATGGGTATCTTGAGTAGTATGAAGTAGACGAGAAAATAATCTTTTGTAAGGATAGTTTGTTTGCAGAACAGAGAAAGAAAGAAACGTGAATGTAACATGTCACATATTTCTACTTTCTCTAGCCCCGTATGTACAATGTATGTAGGGGATAGAGAAGGTATTGAATTTCGTCCAAAAATTCGATACCGAAATTTCACCAGAAATACATGTTTTAGGAGCCCCTGAATCCTCCCCAAAAAGCATTTTCAGGTCCGTATGTGTGTGTCTGTGGACAGCATAGCTCAAAAACGAAAAGACGGTTAAATACCAAACCTGGTATTTAAGTTTGAAACATTTTTTGAAAATTTAGTTTTGTTAAAAATGCCTCTAACGATTTTGATTAAAATACCACATATTAAAGCCATTTCTATCACAAATAAAATGTATATCTTGCATTTTCTGGGAATAGCTTCTGAAGACCTGTTTATTCTGGATGAATCATTGCTGATTTTTGTATAACTAGTAAACCGTAAGAGATAGATAAAAACTTGCTACACAAAAAAGGTATATCTCGTTAAAATCACGATTTGTGTCATACACATTTTTTCGTGGAGTTTACCGTTTCGAGGTATTCCTTGTTATTAGTTTCAATTGTAAAAATATTTATACTTTCCTCAGACAGGAAGTAACCGATTTTCTTTTGTTCTACTCCTGACTAAGCGAAGAAGCGATTTGAAATGACAGCGCATAACGACAGCTTTTAAAACATGTGACTATCGCATTAGCATATCGCATTCCTTTAGTTTCCTTCTACTTATGAGGAGAATAAGAATATTCTGCTAATGTTTATCTCGATTAGCATTGTGTAGAAAAAGAATATTCTTTTGTAAGAAGTTTGGTTGTAGAGCAGCTAGAGAAAATCATGTGAGTGTAAGACGTCAGATTTTTTTAAGTTACACTGTTGACATCTTCACCAAGGAGTCTTTACTCTCTGTGGTATCCTCATTGGAATTATGCACTAAGCTCTTTCCGATCAATCTGTGTCACGTTACTGGGATCTTACGGACGTTGTGACGACAGAAAATTTATTGCTAGGAGAAACGCGTTCTAAGAGGTGAATGACGACGATGGAAAAAGCAAAAATAAACCAACTTCTAATACTGTTATACCAAATTGTGTTCCGATGAGTCAGTTTCGCGGGAAACTAAAGCAATAAATTCTCTCAAAATAATGCACAAGTATTATTTACTGCTATTAATTCAGCGACCCACATGCAACTTTTAGCACAGGGTGGCAATAATTTATACTAAACTTCTGAAAGTTCTGCACGAGCGAATTTCGTGACCTCTCTGTGAAATTAAGTGCTTACTTAGGCTGACGTTTATGTATTTTATCTTTAATTCTATTAAGCAAATGGAAGAAAAATATTAATACATACGTTTGTTAAAAATAATTTATATTATACATTAGTTAGTTAAACCTCGTTCTTTCTTTTGATCTTTATATAAGCTTTTATTGTGTATTCAAATGTTATTGCTTTTTACTTTCATGAAGTGTATACCATCCAACAAATTTGATATGTTCTACCGGAAATCTTCTTTTTAAACACCCTGAAACAAAATGAAAAATGTATATTTATAAAACTCAGGACATATAAGTAAAAACCTGGTAGTATATTGATAGATATTTAAGACCCAAAGCACCCAGGCGTAGATTTCACTTCTTGAACTTCTGTTCACCTCAAACAATATTTACCATATATATTTATTAAAACACTGGCTAGTTGCCCACATTGCACGGATAGCTTTTTAAACCGAATGCCGATTTACAATTCCATCATCCGCCCTCGTGTTTTCTGAAATGATTGTACTCTGCGCGCACTTTTTCTTGGACGCTAGTTTTACGGAGTGATTAGAGGAAGGAAGAGACCGCCCGCTTGTCTTTCCGCAGTGTTGTCAACCAAAAAAAAAAAAAGTTTCTTTCTTTGAGGCCCTGAGCGGATGTGTGTATAAAATTGGGAAAATCATAGAACACTATATTGCTTGTCATTTCTGTGTATTAAAACGGGGGGGGGGGGGATCCCATTAATTTGACTGCTACAATTTTTAACATTCTCTACTGGAATTAGTACGTAAGTACGTAGAGAAGATATTGCATTTCGTCCAAAAAATCGGTACATGTTTTAGGTCCCCCTGTATCAAAAAAATGTTACTCAAAAACAAAAAGTCGGTTAAATATCAAACTTGATATTTAGGTTCAGCAATTTCCAAGGATACGACACTAAGATTTTCAGGAAAATATCTCCACTAATTATCCTTTAGTTACATAGAAAAATTTGCGGAAATTTTTATTTTCTTAAATCGACAGTGCCGATTTTTATTAAAATACTATATATTAAAGGTATTTGCATCGCAAGCAAAATGTATGTCTTGATTTTCTAAGAATGGCCTCTGAAGACCTCTTTATTCTGGATGATTTTTGCATAACTGATAAACCATAAGAGAGACAAAAATTTATGACACAAAAAAATGCATACATATGTTAAACACAGAATATATGTCGTATACATCTTTCTTGTGGAGTTAATCATTTCCGAGATATTCCTAGTTATTCGTTCCAATTGTAAAATATTTCAACTTTCCTCAAATGAGAATTTGTGTTTCAATTTCGGCCAGCTTATAAAACATTCACTTCTGTTAATGTTGATCTTAATTAGAATGAATAATCTTTTCAAAGAACAGTTTGTTTGCAGAACGGGTGGAGGAATTTGTGTGAATGGAACACATCCGATTTTTTTTTTTTAAACAGAGCCGAATCCTTTTTAGAATCTCTGTAGATATACTATAGACATGGGCATTTACTGTTTTGGGAACCAAATGGGGTTCTTGACCTTTCCGCAAAGACAGAAGATGCCGTTGCGGAAGTTCAGTGTACACGGCAGGTATATATGCGCATGCATGACGCAGTCTATTAGCAAGCAGTGTCGAGCCGCGGCAGAGTTTCAATTGGGAAGTCGTCATGGCAGATTCTAAGCCTTGCAATAAAGATTTGTCCTTCCTTGTTGACAATTAATTACTTTTTGTAGTTGGAAGTTCTGTCTTGTTAAAGGGAGTAAAGAAGTATACACTTAAAAGAGTTAAACCAACTTGTGCGATGCGGTTAATATCTTTGAAGTTAATTTGGAACCATGGAAGGGACATGGCAAGAGGGGTAGTTGTATGATTTTTCCTTCTTTGAAAACTCTCCAGAATACAAATTATAAACAAATTGAAGTATATTCTTTCAATAGAACATCTATAGAGTAAGCTATTTCCCGTCATGTGAACGCAAGCGTAAAGCTGGATTTGTAGCAAAAATGTATCCCTGAAAATGATACTTTATGTTTTTTAAATCTGTGTCACGGTAAACATTGTATATCAATTTAAACAACTATCAGTAGCAAAACACGCAATGAAGATTATTTGTAAATGACATTGGCTATATTGGCTTCTACATATCTTGTGAGCAACTGTTTTTGTATGCTGCTAAGCAAATCAGACGTTTGAATGACGGAACATCTGTTGGCATAGCTGAAATTAACTCTTTCGGAGGTAAACCAGTTTTAACTAAATAATTGAAAATGTAAAAAGAATATACACATATCTACTTCATGCTAATCGAGATAAACAGCAGAAACGGTCGTATTACTTAGTTGCTTCCTTATAAGCAGAGTATAAATAAGAGAATGCACTAGGCTAAACCGACAAATGTTTTAAATGTGTTTGCTAAGGGTTTGACATCCGTTTCTTTGCATGGTCAGGAGTTGGCAAGTTTCCGTATGAGAAAGAAAAGTTTTAAGTATTTAAAAACTGAAACCAATAACAAGGAATAAATCGAAAAATTCAATTCTACGAAAACATTGTATATGACAAATTGTATGTTTTAAGGTGATCTACATTTTTTGTGTAGTAAGTTTTTGTCTACCTCTTGCGGTTTACCAATTATGCAAAATTCAGAAGAAGAAAAATCATCTAGAATAAAGTGTTCCTCAGAGACTATTCCCAGAAAATTCAATATATATATGCCATGTAAATAGTTTAAATATAAGAGATTCTAATCAAAACCATTAGAGCCATTTTTGAAAAATCGAAAATTTTCGAAATTTTTTCCATGTAAAGGGCAGTTGTGGGTAAAGGGATTTTCTTGAAAACCTTCACGTCTCATCCTTGGAAGATACTGAACCTAAATACCATCGGATTTCTCGTCTTTTAGTTATACTGTCCACAGACACACACACACACACACAGACAGATACTGTCCCAAAACATGTATTTCCGGTATCGAATTTCTGGGAAAATGTAGAGAAAGCAATTCAATATATTAGTTTACTGCAGTTTAAACAAAGAATTATTACTACTATTTATGCAAGGATCACAAACGACACTACACGCTGTCTGTTTCTCCATCTATCGGTTTGTGGTAGCCTACTAATGCTTGCGTGTCTAATGGTTCGGGATTTGCCCATAATTTTTTTTTTTTTTGTAGTGTTTAACGCCCGCTTTAACTACTTATGGCACTGCAGGCGGTGACACTGATGATACATGAATGATGGTGGAGCACCGGTGGAATGCGATGGCGGGGGAAACCGGAGTACCCGCAGAAAACCCGCCCCAGCGCCGCTTTGTCCACCACAAATCTCACATGCGGTCGCTTGGGATCGAATCCCGGCCGTCTAGGTGAGAGTCGAGTGGTCTAACCACTCGGCCACGGCGCGGCCGCCCATAAAGTTGCTTGACCGCTAGTCTTCTGCCGAGACTAAAATCCATGTAACAACTTCTTACCTTTCAAAAATTGTTTCCTTATCTCATCTTGAACCATATATCGTGCTTGAGTTAATATCTTGTTTTAGTGTAATTTAGTGCAAAAAGGCTGCTTAGTCCGCCTGAGGCAAGTGTTCTTATTTCTAGTCGTAAATAGCTTTTAGAAGAGTCCAGTGTGCGGTGTCAAGGATACCAACATTAAGTGTCGGATAGATAGAGAAAGTTTTAAATTATCCACCAGGCCGACTATAACACAGTCCTAAATGCAATTGATGGACTTGGCTTTTGGTAACCCGTTCCGGCAGTCAGATGAATGAAATGTTATCACATTAGTGTCACCCAAAGGCTAACGGCGTACATACCCCTTTATTACAGATCATGTTACTGGCACATTTGTCATTAACGATTCCGAAACCATGCTCATAGATAACACACCGCTGTCAACTGGCACAAACTCGCTTCTTACCTCCTTGTTGCTAGCTAGTTTGTACTGGATAAAGTAGTGTACTATAGCAACTTGACTCGCAGGCCTCTAGCCATACTTGCCAATTTATAACGGGTAAAATGTACGCGAGCAGGTCACCACGTCATGATAAGACATTAGATTCTATTGTGTTCTAACTTAGGATTAGAGGTTCAGAGTACGGTGCTAATTGGTATACAGTTTATCCGTGTGTCTATCACCACAATCATGGTCCTCCTTCACTGGACTGCAATAAAATGCTAGGGTGCGTATTTAAAATTATTGCACTATTAAACTCAATCCAATTCGGGGAAGAGTCCTGGTGCAAATAAACGGACGTGCCTTTGCCACACCCTCCTTTGGCCGGATGTATTTTTATTGTACTTGTAGACGGAGTGTTGCGATAAATATATCGTAATTAGGTATTAAATGGCCACCAAATGCTGCCAATTGACATAATAGAGCAGTTGTGAAAATAGACGCCTGGTTCGTTACAGAAAATCAAGATATGATATTGATTTCCGTAATCTATGCGGAATGTTCAGGGAAGATGATTTGTTTTTTCACTACACAGGATTATTTTCTTATTATTAACGTGGATCCCACACACCCACAGTCATTTTATAAATTTAAATATCATCGTAAATGATACCACGAGTGTGTTCATCTTGTCGATAATTCAAGGCCGGAGCGAAGCAAAGGGAGTAAATTGTCCTAAGAGAAGAAAACACGAGTTGTATTTGATAAGATAATTCACGAAATGGACTATTAGTAATTTATAATATATAGGAAGAGAGATTTTAATCAGGTCATGATTGTAACACTTACATCGTACTCAAATGGTAGATGATGCATTCGACCATGTTTATTTACCAATTTTTATTTTCTTTTCTTTCTTCACTGCCTGCTGAATTATGATTTGGCCGACCGTTCCTTCACCAAATGTATGAATATTGATAGTAACAATAGAAAGAGGGAATAATTATTGTATTTCAGCTTTTAGTAACTAATACATGAAATGGAAACAAACATTATTTGATTTGAGGTTATCACACTCGTCTCAACATAAAAAAGTGGTATTTCACAATTTTTTTAATAGATGCATTATGAACTGGATACAACTTTAAATAAGCATTGTAACTGAATTAGTTGAAAGTACAATAATTGTGTAACTGACAGTTATTAAAACTGAAGGTTGGCTCGCTGGATTGTGACCTTGTTACCATTACCCAAGATAGATTAAACAAGCGGACGTCAGGTGCCACAGGATTTTAAAGAAATCAACATCAGTTGCGAAAAGATATTTCGACAATATCGCTCCAGTCAGATGACAGCGATTGGTTAAAATTGCCTAATCTCGGCCATTGCGAGATTATCGTATATTGGTGCTTTAATAGTTAAGTTAAATTGTCAAAGAAATGTTCTGTTTCAAACAAGCGTCTTCCATGCTTCACAGATATTAACACCTGATTACATGAACCGGATCGGAGAAGCTATTAATTAGGTGGCAGCTCTGGCGTCAGAGCGATCAATGAAATATCGTGCAAGTGTATGAAAAGTCTCATTCCAGGAGCGTAGCAAGAGAAGGCATCCGATTGTTTAATCGTTGTATTCTCCAAGACATGATGAATGGTTTTGCAGTATACAACAACGTCCGATATTTTATCGTAGCGCATAAGCTCAATTAGTTGTTTTCATTACTCATCATGACACACGATATCTTGTCGCACGATATCGTCCGATAGAGACCCATGCATAAACCCAGCCTTTCAAAAGAATATACGTATGTAGTTAATTACTGCACAGATAATAAAGACGGGAATAGAATAGTATTTGTTTCATTTAAAGAAACAAAGAATTAAGTTTAGAAACGCATATAAAATTTTATAAAGTATTGACTGTACCTGCATTGCCCAGAAATGTGGTGTCTACGCAAACACAGAAACAAACAGCTGCAGAAATGAGACATATACGATTTGTGGCAGGGTATACTTTAATGGACAAAAACCGAAATGAAGATATTCGCAATGAATTATAAATATTTAGTCTCAAATAGAATAACATAAAAGACATTGGTGTGAAATGTCTGCAGAATGGATACCAATAGAATGCTTTGGAAAAGTTTGAATTATCGACCTAGAAGCGGAAAAAGAGATTAGGGACGTCCACGAAAACGATGGATACATCAGCTATAAAATTGGAGCCAGAATAAACCAATAATATTTAATAATTTTATGACCATGCAGACATCAGTATTCGTGCATTGTTTATTGCAGCGAAGCAGTGGTCGCGATCATGACCGAGTGCAAGGTACAGGCGTCACAAACTGGTTGCCCTTTGAGTATAGCAAAGAGAGCAAACTTGCTCGATGCTCCTGTAAATCGACTACTGTGCACTACCAGACAAACTGCGCAGAAAACAATAACAGGTAATTTCTTCAGTGCTGTGGCAGCAAGCAACATTTTGCGTTTGAAATACATACGTAAACCACCTATTGCAGGTTCACGATTGGTAAAACAATTGCTCTATTATGTCTCTTGCATTTAGTATTTATATGTCGGGGATGAACATATACGTATTTGCATAGGTTTCATAGTAACTGACATAATAAAACAACAAACTCTTTAACTTACATTGTAACACCAATAGTACGAGAATTAATTTGTAACGAAAAACTTTCATGTTTATATCAGTGAATATAACAGGAATCTTGGAAATTATTCAATATCAAACACAATTTGGAACAAACGTTCTTCTCCTTAGCAACTGTGTACCTACTCACTTGTATAGTTTGCATAATGACACTGCAAATTGAATTTTCTGAGTGCATAATTTTGCCGCCAAATAAATATTTATTTCGCTACTTTTCGCTCTTTTTCCTAGGATAAACGTAGGAGGTTGACTGACGTGTTGCCTGCGGTAGAAAATAAGATTTGTTGGTGATTCCTGGCGTAGGAGATTAGAGCAGGTAATTAAACATAGAAGTGACAAAGCTCTTAAAAGTGGTGACAAATAGGTTTGTAATGTATTAAACCATTTGTTCGAGCGTTATGACACTGTTGCTGTTAAGGATGCCATTAAATTAAAATCGGAACCAATTGATGTATCTGTGCATGCTGCTTCCAATGCGAGGAAGGCTGCTACTTTAAAAACGGCGGAGGAAAAAAAAAAAAAAAAAAAGGAATCTCCAGTGCAGTGTTTTAAGCAAGGTGAACGACTTTGTGAAAAGTGTGCAGCATTTTCTTAAGCAAAACCCCGCTACCATATATAGATGTTTTTATTACAGTAATAACGTGTATTTCATAGTATTTCTTTATCCATTGCTGAATTAATGCATTTAGTTTGCTATCATATTTAGAGTTATGTATTTCTTTTTAACACTAAATGCTCGTGTATTAAATTGGGAAGTAATGATGGCAACTCCTTGAACTTCCGAAAGCAAAGAGCTGGGGGAAATATATCCCAACTCATTTTTATGTTATTGCTTTGAAAATGTGCGAATGAATATATTTAATTGTTTAACTGCAATAAACTCAATTTTTACTGCTATTTAGAAGTAGAAACCAATTAGCTGAACCTGGGCAGTATCGCATAGGTATTAATTATACATATTGCACGGGATAATACAAAACTGTTTCTTAGAGCGATATAGCAATCAGCAGCAAATGGACGCAACCATTCAGTAATGAATTTTGTGAAATGTGAAGTCAGTTCTATCATATAAATTGTTCATCTTATTCGCGTTCAATGCTGCAGGAAGTGTTCCCATTTTTATGACAGCTTTTGTGTTAGTTCATGTTACGAAAGCTAACATGGACTGGAAATGTGGCTATAGCCTAGAAAATGATTTTCAGCGTGTCTTACAGAAAGCAAGTACTATTAGGTGCTCAACAGTTTTCATAAAACAGAATTTTCATTTACCTTTCATATAATTTATGAACAGTTAGTACACTGACGTTTAAGTATTCTAATTTCATGTAATCGAAAAATTATTACGCTTTGCTGGATGAGGGGGATGTTTTACACGTTTCAGTTTCAGAAACTTAGCAAGTATCTTAACAAGCCGAGGCAGCTTCCGCTTTTACGATTATGGGTGTTTTGCAAACTTGAGGACGGCTTATTAATATCTTCCTATATTTCTCTACACAAGACTATTTAATGTAAAATCATTAATGAGAAAATTAGTTATAATAAGATACCGGATGTTTATACGGTTGCTTGTTATATTCCAGCAGAAAGGAAGAGCCTATTGTATTCAGTTGGTAACATCAAAGGTCTAACTCATTCAGAGATAAGGGTGTCATTTGTGTCCCCCACATTTACGATTAATTTTGAGTCACTTTAAGTAAAAGTGACTATTATAAGTGACATACTTATTTTTAATTTGGAATTAACTGAGGGTATTTCCAGATTTAAACGCACGTAATTATCTTCAACTTGTGAGGAACTTTAAAAGATAACGTTTATGTACCAAATACCTATACTCTCGACGAATTAGAGGACCTATCCGGTGCGCGTTTTCCAATATTTTGGCTGCACGAGTCTTCAACTGGTGTCAGACTTTTATATACGCAGAATAAAATATTTTTAACACATTTCATAGCATTTTATATTGTTTGGCATCTTTAGCAATATCGAGGAGAAACGCGACTTGCCTGACCATCCATTCAACAACATCCGGTAGTAACTCAACAAGACACCTTTCATGTCCTTCAACGGAAGGTACTTGGAAAGGCAGTTATTTCGATTTGTGAATCGCCTAAGACGGATTGGGATACTTTCTTTCCAATTTCTCAGACACAGTTGTGGTTTGATATAAGAATTCACTAAAACTGTGGTTTTAAAACTAGAGTTTAATGAAGGTTTTCAAATTAATGAGATGAATTACTAATGAAGAAATTTAAACAACCTTTATCTCATCAAACAGAAGCGACAGAGAAGCTACTATCAATGTTCTCGAAATTATCACACAGATGAAAGGCTATTAAGCGCGTTTGAACAAGAGCAGGTTCTGAATGCAAAATTGTCGGCATGTCGTCTGTGTATTTTTGCAAAAGGTTGAGCTGCCGTTGACAGCACAAACCTGAAATACTGGTCACGAGTTCCTTTTTTCCAAGATGAATATGTTACAAGATTAGCATCGCAAACTGTGATTGATGTCTCTCTTGTCGCATGAGATAGCTTTTAGCTTCGCAATTGATGGATGGACATCGAATGCTCAATTGTCATGCTGCGTCTGTTAACATTGCAACTTCATGCGTGACTTGCAGTTATAATCCTCTTGGTAACGTACTATAAAACCTTAACATTCCGTGTTGCGCTTTTACACAGATTAACGGAATTCATTTCTTAATTTTAATTTTCATGCTGTATTAATATAGCTGCTTTAAATCGACAATCTGTAAATTAAATAAAACAGTTGTACCGTCTGTATTTGCTAAGTTAACGAGGTACATTCGCGAAGTGCCTTACCGATATTGAAAATGAACTTATCTAATTACGATGAAAATCCCAGATGTAATCAATACTTACTGCATCAATTTTAGATAAAGGTATAATAATAAAAAGGACAGGAAACACAGGTAAAATATAATGAGTATTCTATTCTATTTAGCTATATGCACCTATTATTACGCATGTTGGTGGTTCTTAACGTAGAAACACATGTAAACGAAAATATGAGCATTTGATAAATTATGCCGTTGTATAGTTGGGCATCGAGCAAATTGAATCTTCCGTATTCCAGCTAACACTGCACAGATTGTTGTTTACATTTGCGATTTCTTCACCGAGACCCACAAACACGCTTATCAATAGGTACGTACAGCCAACTGGAATAGAATACTAATTGTGTTTTACCTGCGTTTCCTGTCCTATTCATTATTATTTATTACACCGACAGGTATAATTACCGCTATGGGCAGATAAAATTGGTGCAGTACGTATTGATTACACCAGACGTTTCCATCGTAATTAATTTTATTTCAATATCGGCGAGACATTTCGCGAATGTGCCTTGTAAGTAAAATATTTCCTCCAATAAAGGTCAAAGGTATGTAGTTCTTTTTCTCATTTGTATATAACAAACATTTTGTATGTGACGTGAATGCACAGACTACAGAAAATCCTTAAGATCAGGAGGCATTGGGAGTCCTAAGACAGTACAAAAGGAAATTAAGATGAACTGGTCTTAATGCGTTGACGTAGCAAACGAACCACCTAAACCACCCTCGTACAATTTGTAGGCGTTTGCAGACAACCCTCAGCAACTCATCAGACCTTGTTTTCCTTGCCATTTTAGACTTTACATTCTTTGTGTTCATAATGATTTGAATATACGAGGACCGTTTTTTTTTTTTTTCTTCTTCTTTTTCTTTCCAATCTTTGATAGGCTATAAATAAAAGACAAGTTCGCAGAAAAATTTATTTTATTATAAAAGTTTTGTACATTTATAGTTACTTTTCAACATAATCACCTCCAAGAGGTGCTTGGAATCAAAATGTCAATAGAAATCAATCAAACACTGGCGGTGCAGAAGGACTGACGAACCCTGACCAGCAACCGTGGTAGTAATCTTGCTATCTTTTATTCCCCTATACGCCGATCCCCATGGCCACGCTCGCTAAGGCGTCTAGCTTTGGTGCTTCTTAGGTTCGAGTCCCGCCTTGGGCATGGGTGTTATATGTTTGTGCAATGTGTATATGTTTGTGAAAAGGAACAGTAAAACCAGAAATCATACAGGGGGGAATGTAAATAGGGGATACAAAAAGGGGGGGGGGGAATCAATTTTACTCGCAACCCTCATCCTGCACGATAAGTGTTAAACCCATCAAGGTTATTGCACTTCTAGCACTCGTTCGGGCTGGTCCTCAGCCTGCCAACGTTTTATCGTCGTACATTATTGCTAAATGACTTCAGTTCTGATCCACTCCCGTTTACGGGTGGGGGAAATGAATTGCATGTGTTCAGTGTTATCAATGGTACTCGCATGCTATATGAGGATTGGCGGATTGGGAAGTTGTGCAACAGGGATTTGCCAAAGGCGCCCTAATGATTTGGCAATCTGACGTTTTGAACCAGCGCCTAATTACATCGTTCATATATGGAAGTGCAGGTTTCGTATAGCGGCGACAACAGACAGAAAATTAACCTCTAAATGCTTAATGTCGTGATTAATTCTCATCAGAGCAGTTTTTGAAAGTGTCTGTAATTTGGAATCCCAGTAATGATTGAACATGTTTTGCATAAACAGGAAATAATTACGCCCAGATTGTAGAAGACTTAAAAGGCGAGAAAAGGATACAACAAAACTCAGATACAGACTGTGTGAAAATAAGAACACAACTAGAAATGAAAAGGCATTATAAAGGGCTCCAATGAAATCTGTGGCTGCTGCAGACACAAACATAAATTACCTCATATAATGTGAGATAATTTATTCTATTATTGTATAAAAATTCTATTCCACAAAGAGAGAGAGAGAGAGAGAGAGAGAGAGAGAGAGAGAGAAGAGATTTCATCTTTTGATATTAAGTTTGACCAAACTTTCTATGAACAGTAGTTTGTCCCTTCAAGTGGGACTTAATTCAAACACAAAGCAATTAAAATGCTTTCACATTTGAACACAAAAATACAACAAACCTGCTCCTGGTAGCCTAAAACCTTCTTACATCCCATGCCCAAAAACCTAATACCGTGCATCGTTTCGTCGACCTGGATGGCTCAGCTGGTTAGGCGTTGGCCTTCTGTGTGCTCAAACCCGGGCAAGTTCTGTGTTTTTAAGTTTGGCTAAAAGCGATATCTCCATGCCAAGAGGTTTATGATATGTAAGAATTCGGCACACTGGCGGTGCTATTATTATAATCTTGGTAATTGACAGCGGCTTTAACAAACAACTAATTTTTGCTTTCTCTACTTAGTATATACCGATTACATAGACAGAAAAAGTATTGCATTCCACCCAAAAATTCGATACCAAGATTTAACTGGAAATACACGTTTTAGGGTATCCTTTATAAAAATAAAAGTGTTATAGAAAAACTTGTGTGTGTGCTTGTGTGAACACGATACCTAAAGCCAGTTAAATACCAAACTTGATATTTAGGTTCAGCATCGTTCAAGGATGTGAACCGCAAGTATCCTTTGCCTGAAAAAAAATTCGAAAATGTTTTCTCAAAAATGGTATTATGATTTTGATTAAAATGTCGTATATTAAAAATACTTACATGAAAAATAAAATGAATTGTCGTGAATTCTCATGTTGTCTCATGACTTTTGTCTAACTGGTAAACCGTAAAACATAGACAAAAACTTACTATAAAAATGACATCTCATTAAAACACATGATTTATTTCATATACAATTTTTTGTGCAGTAAACTATCTCCGAGATAATCCCTGTTATTGCTTTCAGTTTTAAGATAATTATACTTTTCTAATACGGCAACTTGTCAACTCCTGGCATGCAAATAGAATGGAATTTCAATCACATAACAATAACATTAAAATATTTGACTATCGCTTTAGCCTAGTGTAACCCCTTATTTCCTTCTATTTATAAGGAACTAAGTAATAAGACCATTTCTTGATTAGCATAAAATATATAGAAGATTAAGCTTTTTAAGAATAATTTGTTAGAGAGAGGTAGAGAACATCATGTAAATGAAACACATCAGATTTTTTCCCATCCAACCAACACAATGGTTGATCCACATCTAGGCTCTCCACGAGCCTACCGATTAGAGCAAACAAGTAAGCTCAACATAGTGACCTAGAAGAACCTTTCTCAACATTAATGACGAAACAACGGTGAATGTTCACAAATCGATGCAGCTTTGTTAGAAGAAGAAAGCACCTTCTTTGGACCTTAGTTCAAAACACAGGTTAGATATTGTTACAAATGAGAATACCAGTTTTTGTTAAAGACATTCTATTCGTACATATCACTAGGACACTCCACGTAATACAACACCTTTCAGTTTTGATACACAGATAACTGAGTCATTGCGTTCACGTCACATTTTTAGCAGTTATTTGACTCCGCACCGGTACTTGTCGGCATTTCATATAGTCTGCAACCGCGCTCCGGAAGAGATTACGGAAAATCACTGGTAGTAAAGATAAAGAACACTACTCCGGAATGCTTTACAGGAAAACACAAAAGCCTTTGTTTGCCCGGCTATTGTTTCCGTTCGCTCTACTGTTAGAGCAAGTCAGGCACCGAACCCTTTGGCAGAGACTTCGGCCTCATGCGCTGCCGTTACAAAACAGATATCGGGTGAATGTTGAAGGGTTTTGGGAGCAAGCAGGTTAGCAAACACTAAAGGTAGAAATTAAGAGGCGTATGCTGCTATCAAGTTCTAGGCTAGAGCACACACACACACACTCGCTTGTCCTTCCTTCTTTTTTTTTTCTTTTTTTTTCTTTTTTTATTTAATGAAAGTTATCTATAACAATGTAAATATATTCAATGGAATATAATACATATGGTAATAATAATTATTTACTTATTAGTTAGACCTTCAAATTAAAATAAAACTGAAAAATAACCACCTCCATCTATTTTTGAAATGGATAATTTCCAATTTTGTGTCCATTAAGCAAATTAAGAATTCCTGTCTTGAATAATAAAATCACTTGACTGACTATGCTAAACACACGTCGGGAATTGCTTCGGCTGTCCTCGAAGCTCGTCGGCTATACTTCGGTTAGCAAGAGAGAAGACTTGAAGGATTTGTATGCTTCCCTTCTTCAGGTCTGATCCCCGGAATATGCCATTTATACCACTTCGGTTAGTCATTCATCAGGGTACATCACATTGCGAACAAAATCGAATATAACAGCAAGCAGCCCCTTTTATGCTTTAACCATAATATGGCATATAAATGCAAACATCCAACATATTAGAAATCAATTCTTAATAGAAATCAATTCTTAATTATTTATAGTTTTAATAGAAATGTACAGATTTCACAGCTAGCTTAGCTAGTCAACATGGCAGAAATGGTACTGACAAGGCAACTAAACATATATTTTGCATACGTTTCTTCTATTAATATTTTTTCTATCGCTTATCAAAATAGAAGTACGTACAGGAAGTATGTACTCCATCCATAAATTAGTCATGGAATGTGTTGTGACCAAAAAGTGTTTATAAGGGATTTTCTTTTATGTATTTCGAGATCGTTTAAGGTCTCTCAATAAAAGAAATTTGTAAAGAAACAAATAAATTTCGATGTCAAGTAATTGAGTACCAAAGGAGTGAATTAGTGTGGCTTGTCATTCTTCAGAATAATACAAGGTTTTTTTTGGCCAATGAAATGAAAAGCAGAAAGTATGAAGTATGATAATTAATATATACATATGACTAGTAATTATTAGCATATTAGAGGTAATCTTCTTATGCAAATTATAAACGGTGTAAAGCTTTGTTTTAATGCACTCGTATTTCAGGAAAATATCCTTTGAAATGTTAACAAATAGACATTTGGTGGATGTAAATGTTTGCATTTTTTTGCAAGTCAACATTTACAGCACTGCCTCTGGGCTTCAAAATTGGTAGGGAGGGGGGGGGCGAATGTCCCATATTGTTCATTTGAAAACCGTGGCAAGTCTTCTTCTGACGAAGCATGGTGTGAAGGCCATTTGCGCAATGTCTTATTCTGTATGATAGGATGTGATGAATGTGACTTGTTGAGGCTCCCTAGACAAGAGCTGTAAATGGTCGCAAGTAGAGGTCGCGCAAAAGCAAGAACAATCGGGAACCAAGGGATTTTTCTTTTATTTTTTTTTTTTTTTTTTTAACAGTACCGGAGTCTGATCAGGACTCGGGCGCTGTATCCCCATTTTACATTTCCCCCCGTAGGTTTTACTGATTACTGGTTTTACTGTTTCTTTACAAACATAGACACATTGCACAAACATATAACACCCATGCCCATGGCGGGACTCGAACCTACGATCCACTGCCCACGAAGCACCAAAGCGAGACGTTAAAAATTCCCCGCCCCAGGCGGGAATCGAACCCGGGACCTCCGGGTGAGAAGTCAGCTTGCTGAGGCAGTCTGGGATTGGGAGCCGGATAAACCTTTGACAGCTGGAATGAAGCTATTGTGACCATGTATTTCACATGAGAGTTGCACTTCGAGCCTCATTCGAGAACTACGCTGAAGTTGAAGGTAACCAGGATATGGGTTCGTCAAATACAATCAAAGGGATGATGGAATTCACATGAGGCCGACTAAAGAAACTGTCTTGTGGGTTGTGAGTGACATACTCATAACCGAGGTGGCAGGCGAAGGATATAAACATTCAACCTAATACTGCAATAGTCGTGAACAAATCTGAATGGAAATTAAAGTGCACTGTTGACAGCATACTTAATTTGAAATAATGGTAAATAAGCGTATGTTGGCAATAACGTAGCGTGAGTAACATAATCATTTTAATAAAAAGTATAGATATTATATAAGATAGACGGGAACATGTAATACAGAAAGTCGTGTAATTGTACCAAACGAGACTTTTGGTAAGGTATATTTTAAGCAGTGTGTCACATATGTAGCAAGTTGTCCAATAATATTTCATCCTGATCTGTTCTTTATTTATATACGCACTTGGGTAGTACTTAAAACTTCTCAAAATTATTTTTTAATGTGAACAAACAGTGGATAAAATTGTCTTACGCTTTGTAAGGTTAAAATGTAACAATGTTTTGAAACGTCAAGTGCAGTCCCGTTATTGTTGAACCTGTTCCGTTTCCGGTTGTATTGATTGGAGATAGCCTGCACCCCTGGAAGTCTTCCCTCGTGATTGACATGTCAAACATTTGTTTTGGGAAAGGAATGTGTAACCCTACCAGATGTTGCGATAAGTCAATCTCGTGCACATGGCAGCCAACACATGTAAACACGGGAATTGTAATCTTGTTGCGTTGGGCAGCCTTGGGGCGCCTTCCTTCAAAATGGTGATAACATCTGAGCTGGATAACCCTCTGCTCCGTTCGCTTTATCCCGTTAACTAAGGGATATTCTATCATTGCAGCGGGCGCTGACAGCACTCGGCTGTGTATATCAAGGTGGTTTTAGTCATAAAAACCTAAGTTTTAGGCTTAATATCCATTCCTTAGGTGTACAAATAAACTAAAACTAATTATATACATCTTGAATTATATATATGGAAGGGGTTTAGAGTTGGTTAAAATCTTTTGACCTCTGATATGTTTGAGGTATTTAGAGCATTAAAGTGCTGATTTTACCATCAGAGTCTTAATTTTTTTCCATGCTGCAACAAAAGACAAAATCTTTATATCTGGTATTGGTTTGATTCAAAGTATGTAATAATATGTCGCAGGAACTCATGAAAAAATGTTTTATTTTAGAAATTTACATGTAGGTTGTTTCTTTTGCAAAACGAGGAACAGTACTTGTCAAATTAAGGTGTCGGTAAATTCTAGCACGGCCAAGTAAAAATTGCATTCAAGCAAGGTAAACTCCGCCACAAAAACTGTGTAAACTTTTAATTAAAAACTCATAAACTCTGCCATCATGGACTAGCTTAAAATTGTCCTTTCCACTTTACAAGGCACAATTACAATACGAAATGCTATAGGTGTGTCTAAAACTGTTAAGGCCGAGTGGTTACACCTCTCCCCTTTCACCCATTCGGCCCGGGTTCACTCCCAGGCGACCCCAAAGCGGGTGTAACACAAACAAATCTGATGTGCTCCATTCACATGATTTTCTCTACATCTCTGTAGCCAATTATTGTTAAAAACCTTATGCTTATATTTACTTCATGCTAATCGAGGGAAAAAAAAAAAAAACTAGCAGAAATAGTCTTTATACTTGCTTCATTGAAAGTAGGAGCAAAATAAGGGTGTACCATAGGTTAAAGTGATAGTCAAAAGATGGTTGCTGTGTGTCTGAAGTTTCTTTGTTTGTATGGACAGGAGTTGACAAATTCCTGTATGGGAAAAGTTTAGGTTTTTCATAGCTGAAACCAAAAACAAGGAATATCTAAGAAACAATCAACTCCACGAAATATATATAACATAAATTGTGTGGTAAGTTTTTGTCCATCTCTTACGGTTAAGCAGTTATGCAAAATTCCGTAAAATTCACCGAGAATAAAGTACTCTCAGAGGCTATTCCCAGAAAATTCAAAATAACCATTTTATTTGTCATGTAAATATCTTTAATATACGATATTTTAATCAAAATCGTTAGAGCCATTTTTAGTAAATCAAAATTTTCGAAAAAAGTTCCATGTAAAGGGTAGTTTGGGGTGGGGGAATTTTTCTCAGATTCTTCGTGTTGCATCCCTGAAAGATACTAAACTTAAATACCAAGTTTGGTACTTTACCGACTTTTCGTTTTCGAGTTATCGTGTTCACAGACACACACGGACCTTTTTCTGAAAATACTTTTTTTTTTATACAGGGGACCCTAAAACATATATTTCCAGTGAAATCTCGGTATCGAATTTTTGGTGGAGTGCAATACCTTCTCTGTACCCTATGTACATAGTACGTGTAGAGAAAGTAACAAAGACATTAATTAAAATTTCACTATTTCTGGGATATAGTTTTATTTAAATATGTTGCTCCTTTAATGAACTCAAATCTTTCCTTCAGAAAATATTCCTTAACGCAGTGTGAAATGTTTAGTTACTATCTTGGTATTCTTCGCGAGGGGAACCTATTGCTGGCTGCTTCGGATCTTTATATAGGTAAGCCCTTTAAATTGGATTATGTTACTTGTAAATGTCAAAATATTCCAATGACTTCCATGAATGGAACTGAATTTGGAATGAAATTATTCATTTGCATTCGTAGTTTCTTTCCATTCGGCAATATTCTGGCATCCTCATAACGCAGGGGCAATACAACTTCATCAGAGCTTGCCACAATTAGGTTTCGAAGCCTTGAAGTCATCTGTGGAAGAGTCATTTATTCCTTCGATTTGCAGAGAAGGAAGCCCAAGGAAATAAACTAAAGATTATTCATTTCTGAACACTTTACACAGTACAAGTTGCGTAATTTCGCTGTACCACTTTTGGCAAAAGTGGACAGCAGCGTATGGGACATTGGAGGGAAAGCTTTGCTACAACACTAGATATGTGTATAGCTTGTTTAGAATCTGAAACAGTGAGGATTCAAAACATCAACCTTTTGATCTATAAATGTCTTCGACGTTTGCAAATATGTGTAGGTTTTGGCACGTTTATTAAGCAAAAAGCATGAATAAGTGGCGATTATTGTCCGTTTCACAAATCATGCACAGAGAATATTTCAGAAGATAGCAGGGCAGTATTGAAAAGTTCTACTGACATACACTTTGTCATATGAACAGAGCAATTTAAATTTGTGACACAATAAAACACATTACTTACGTCATTGTTGTAAAGCAAGAAGTCAATCTTTCCATTAGTTTTCAGGTTATATTGGCAGTTACATCCCTTACAGATAATATTTTCAGCATTTACAGCTCGCTTCACGTTCTGTACGGTTGACATCTATTGTTATTAAAATGGTTCAATTTTCATCTTGAGAGATTTCTTATTATCACATTAGAGAATTTGTCATGCAATCGTCTGCTCTCGTTTTCCTTTTCAGCTCATTGAAAACACCTTGGCGGTTCAATGTATCATCTGGATCATGGTTTTGTCCGAAATTAGATTTAGAAAACTCTTTACCCAGACTTGAAATCCCATATTTATAAACTTTGCTAGAGCACGGCTTTTTAATAGCATCACCTACCCGAACTGTTCTTTGCTCCATATTTAAAATATAGTTTATATACGTGGTTAATCATTTTATTTTCCAATGTTTAACTCTAACGGAGAGGCCGAGAGAAAAAAAATTGGCGTGTTATTTATGGAGGATCTTTAACTGCTGTGGTTCTCAGCGTCCCATTCTATATTGGGCGTGAAAGACCGCTTACTTTTGCTCAAAGGCCTCTCTCTCAGGCTTGAGGTTCTTTTACGTGCCGTAAATCTACGACACGGATACAACGGCTTTACTTGCCTTCCGAAGGAAGCTATGCTGAGGATTTTTACGCCCAAAGAAATCCATCGTCCTCCGTCGGGTTTGAACCCGCGACCTTGGGTATATGAAGTTAGCTTGGTAACCATTACACTACGGAGGGCGACTAGGGAGAGGCCGAGTCCATCCTGTAGTGGACAAGTGTCGATATCCATATTTCACGGAAAATAGGCTTGTGTTGAGAACCCTGAATAAAAAGCATTTTTAGAAAGGATCCTTGGTGTGTGACTGAACAGAGTAACTCAAAACTGAATTTAAATACGAAACTTGGTATTGTAACAAATGTCTATTTTCTCGACGCTTCGACGCGTAGATAGTTAAACGGCTCTCTCACGCCACTGCGAGCTAACACGTCAATTGAAGACTGACTCACGACTCCCCAACTTGGGTTGCAAATCTTTTTATATAGCAATGAATGACGTCACAAAACTTTATGGAAGTCGGTCAAACCCAATGTACAATTCTAGCCTGTGCCAGTTGTGTCGATGGTATTCCAAAGCTTCCGATAACCGGGGTGCTCTACCTATGTGTATCCCATTCAAAAGCAGAATCTATTGTTTTAATTTTATTTATTGTTTTATATTGATAAAAAAGATTAATACAACTTCCAGCTCTGCTGTAGCGCATATCAAAGCGAAAGTGAGAAAGGCTGCACACGACACTGTCAAAATATTTAGGTCCAGTATTTGCAAGGAACGATACGAAAATGTCCAAGAAAATTCCCCACTCCAGTCGACGTATTACAAGGACGATTTTTCGAAATATTCGATTTTCTTAAAATGGCTAGAGCGATTCTAATTAAAACGCCATATATTAAAGACAACTACATGAAAATAAATTGTTTATAATGAATTTTCTGCATATACCCTGAAGCCCTCTTCGTTCTGGATGACTTTTGCATAAATGATGAACCTAAGAGCTAGACAAAATGTTGATGCACAACAACAATGTAGACCTCGTTAAAACACACAATTTATGTCAAATATATTTTTTGTGGAGGTAACGATTGCCAAGTAATTCCATGTTTTTTTTTTTTTTTTAATTTCCCAAAATTTATATTTTTTTTCAAATAAAGTAATTTCTCTTTGTGTTTGTTTTTTATTTGTTTGGTTTCTTTTCATCCTGGTTCATGCTAGTAGAATTCCAAGGTCATTAGGTAGCAACCAGCTCTATAAGGTTTGATTATTGCTTTTGCCTTTTACTCCCTTTGAACTTAATAAAACCATTTCTGATAATGCTTATCTTGTTTACCAGAAGTAGAGAAAAAGAATAAGCTTCAGTAAGAATAATTTGTTGTACGATAAGTAGAGAAAATGAATTGAATTTAACATATCAGATTTGTATTGCCATTTATTATGATTGAGTTTAATAACTACGCAGCTAGATTGAACTCTCGCATTGTTTTCTGTGTGGGTACTAGCCAGACCACACACAGATCCGTAAGTAACACGGAATGAAACATTGGAGACCATTTTAAAAACGGGCAATGTGTGTCATAAAAATAATTGTTGCAATAAAAGTGACATCACGTAATGCTGTAAAAACCTTACGTTGTAATCTGATAATTAAAGTTTTTAATTAACTGGCTAAAGGCGATCTCTAAACGTCTTCATATAGCGTGTAATATCATCGAGGCAGTTAAATTAGCACTTTGAATAAATTATAAAATATATATGGACAAAACGGCTGCAGCCACAATCCACTTATTTATTAATTGTTTATTCAAACGCAGCTTCTTATATATGAGGCTGCTATTATGGACAAAGATACTTGACATTACCAACCAAAAATTGAAATGTTACAAAGAAACACAAGCCTGAATTATAAAAACAAAAATACAAATCCATGTGTTCCATTCACATTACTTTCTCTACCTTTACTGCAAACAACTATTATTACAAAGATTGTTCTTTTATTAATATCATGCTAATCGAAATTAAAAATTAGCAGAAATTGTATTATTACTTACCACTTTGTAAGGGAAATAAGAGAATACAATAGGCTAAAGCGATAGTCAAATCTTTTAAAAGCTATCGCTATGTGATTGTCATTGAAATTCGTTCTCTTTCCATGGCCAGGAGTAAAGCAAAGGATATATGAAATTTATGAGGGCTTTCGTTTGAAAAAATGTTGAAGTTTTTAGATTAAAATCCAATAACAGAGAATAACTCTGAAATCGATAACACTAAAATAATAATAATAATAATAATGATAATAATAATAATAATAATAATAATACAAAGGATATTAACATAAATAAGTTCTTAATGAGATCTGCATGTTTGTGTAGTAGATTTTTGTGTATCGCTTAGAGTTTACCAGTTATGCAAAAGTCATTCAGAAGGAAGAGAGCTGCATAAATTTAGTATATACATTTTACCTGTCATGGAAACATTTGCATTTTAATTAAAATCGCCAGAGCCAATTTTAGCAGATCCAACATTTCGAAAAATGTTCCATGTAAAGGATGTTTCTGAAAATCTTCTAGTCACATCCTGAAAGAGTCATAAGCGCCTTGGAGGTCTGCGATGGTGATGTCCTTTCGCGGTGGAGAATGCGTGTTGGAAATGCAGCTCTTGCTGGCGGGTTAGTGTTGGAGTCGTCTGTAGGACCCAGGGGGTTCAGCTGGCTCCTAGCGCCCCCCCCCATAAAAATAAAAAAATAAGGTAGGAATTAAACTCCCTTCAAAAAAAAGGAAAGAAAGAAAGTAAAAGAAACTATATTTAATCTACAAAAAGTAAAATATTAATAGTAATACTTAACAATAATAATAATTACAAATAAAAATAATTATATCAAACTTGAATGTCATGTTTGGTATTTAACGAACTTTTCGTTTTTGAGTTACTCTGTTCACACACATTTGTCTAAAAATGGTTTTTAAGTTTTTATTCATGGTCTTTAAAACATATATTTTGAATGAAATCACGATATCGAATTTTTTGGTGGAATATAATAGGTACCTTCTCTACGTATGTACATAGTACGAGTAGAGAAGGTAAGAAAAGTTAATAATAATAATGTTAATAAAGAGAAACAATAATATGAAGTAGTGAGGAAACTTGAGAGTGCAGAACTGGGAAACTATCCGCAAGTGGAGGGAGAATATAAAGGGGACGTCTACTAGAAGCCTACAGGGACCGAGAATTTTATACACATTCAGATTTGGGTGTATCTGAATCCTGCCGAAGCACGTCACAGAGAAAAGGTTATTGAATGGAATACAGGCGCGAATGGTACAGTCACAAATATTTCTGGACTCAGTACAAATTTTCTAGACTTACTTCATATCTTAACTATCCATTCTTCAAGCTGTTTATACAATAGCCGATTCCTCCAAGAGCATCATATTGATTGATATAAACATTTGTAGAGATAGATTTTTTTTATTTCCCTAAAGATACAGTGGGAAAAGGGGAATCCTGTAAGCTTAAGCGGTAGTCCAAGAGCTTCAAAGAGCTGATCGTTATGTCATAGCTTATGTTTCGTCTCTTTGTATGAGGAAGAAAAAGAAAATGAAGAGCGAAAGAAAAACAGGAAAATAAAAGCACCAATAATCATTTCATTTGAGATGAGAGAGAGAGAGAGAGAGAGAGGAGATTATTTGCTTTAAGACATTTATACTTTTGGTATAAATGTCATCTTATTATATCATCTTGAATATATGGGTATTTTAATTAAAAGCATTAGCCATGTTTAGCAACCCAAACTTTTTGAACATTTTCCCCTGTAAACGGTAGTTTACCCCTGGGTTAGTGGGATATTCTTAAAGTCTGTGTCGCTACTTTGAAAGTTTGGTGTTTAACCAACTTTTATTTTTTCGGATATATGCTGCTCTCTCGTGCGCGCGCGTTTTTCTATTTATTTTTAATTAAGTTTGTATTTCTGAAGAAATCTCGGTGTAAAATTTTTGGTTGAAATACAATAGGTACTTCCTCTACTTACTATAGGTAAGCAGCAGAGAAAATAAACATTTGAGGTGTTTCTTCTTTTATAAACATGCTTCTTTTTTAATTCAGAGAGCCTCAAAACAAGAATCCCGGTGAAATATTGGTATCGAATTTTTGCTATTCAGCTATATTATCTTCTATAGGTTTGCAAAAATGGTTTTATTATGCGTTTCTTAGTAGAAAGAAGAGAATACAGAAGACTGAAGTAAAAACGAGCTTTCTACTTACTATGTACATTTATAACGTGGCAGAGAAAGTAAAAAACTATGAGATATTCATTTTTGAGTACCAGGTTTTAATTCTTCGATTAATTTAGACTCTTATTAGTGAACAGCACATTACATTTATTGGCTAAAACGCGTTCGCTTATTATTATTATTATTATTATTATTACTTATGCCTTATTCTACTGTATAACTACAGCGAAATATGCAAAAGTGTAATGTAAGTTTATTTCGATCAACAAGGAACACAAAAATAAGCTTTTGTGGTAGGGTGATAAGAGACAAGCATTTGATTTTTGTTGATGAAGCATTGATTGCACCTTAGCGAAAGCGTCCTGGCTAATGGTGCTCATGCCATGTTTGAGATTCCTCGAGCTGTCGAGGCGTGGAGGAATGTAGCGCCCAACGTATAATAATATTGTGAAGAGAAACACTTGAACTACCATTAACTCCATATTAACCGTGTTTTCTTAACCACCTCGGAATGTCAACCGAGTCCTTCCCACTTTCCCAACTCTCACCGACATCCAGATCGCATGTCACGACATGCAACGTTTACTAGGGGAAAACAATAGCGATTCTCTACCTACTTTTACAAACTATTCTTTGGATGGGGAGGGTGTTCTTTCCGCTTCATGTCAATTAAGGTTTGCAGAAATATTCCCATTACTTTTGTTTGTTTTTTTTGTTTGTTTGTTTGTTTTTTTTTGTTTTTTTTTTTGGTAGTTTAACGTGCTTTAACCTGTTAGTCATATCAGACGATGAATCAAATTGGTGAAATGATGCTCAAATGATTTTGGGGTCCATGAAGCTTAAGTCCGCATTCGTCTTCTCAGGATAAGGGAAAACTCCGAACAAAAACCTTATCCGGATAACTCACCCTAAGCGAGATTCGAACTCACGACCTATTTAATGTGAGGCAGACACGCTACCACCACACTACCCAGATAGGCACTACGTATTTTGTTGTACATTCAAAGATTTAGAGGGGAAAGGGGGGAGCTGAAGCGATAGTCAAATACGAACAAGCATATCTCTACATACATGCTTGCAATTCCGCATTCTTTCCCTGACATTGCGAGAAGAAACACTAGATCAATAGCAAATAGGTATCCCCAAAAGTTGTATTTGAAATAATGTACGCGTTTTAAATACCTTACATTTCATTATTTTCTGTAGTACGTATTTGTTTCTCTTATGGTTCAAAAGTTATACAACATTACTTCTGAACACGTACTCTTGTCAGAAAAGTTCAAGATATACATTTTATTTCTGATCTAAATATATTAAACATATGGTATTTAATCAAAATGTTTAGAACCAGTTTTGAAAAAATAGTCAACTATTTGCCATGTAAGGGATAATTAAGTCTACAGTATTTTATTGAAAATCTTCATGTTACATCTCTGAAAGATATCGAACTTCAATAAAAATGTATTATTAAGCGTTCACAGAAACACAGAGCCAGGGTTGCCTGGAATACACAACTTCTCGAATTTTTGTGCCAGACCAAAGAAAGGTAATTTCAGAAATTTCTATCCGTGTTTCGATAGGATTTCCTGGCAGTTCGACAACTAGCCGCAAATGAGCCGAAGCTGAAACTATGCCCTGATAGGATGGAGTAAGGAAGCATAAGTGCCTCCGCAATATGCAATTAAAATTAGGAGCTATTGACTGGATTTTCACGAAAAAATAAAGATGGGATTTTAATAAATATCGATAGACCCTGCTAAATTAATATTTTGGGGCGGAAGAATTTTATGAAAACCCTAAAACCCTAACCTTGATGTAACTTTGAATTACGCTGGACTTGATACTACTATTTTTATATTGAGTTTTCGAATACTTATTCTGTCTGTCCGTCCTTCCGTCCGACTCTCTTTTTTTAATTAACAGAACCTTAAACATGCATGTACTGCAAACCTTTATTTAGATGTAATAAAAGAATTCCTTCGCTAAGTAAATAACTTAGTACTTTATTAAACCATTTGCGACCCAACCACAAACCATAACTTTTAATTCGAACCACACGAAACATTTGTGTTCAAATATTTATTTTTAGTCTGTCTTTTAAACTATAGTAAGAAGAGAAATTTTTGTATTCCAATTAAAAATTGAATTCCGTGATCTCATGGAAACATAGTTTGATGTCTCTAATGATCTAAATAGCAAAATTTATCCATTACTTCCTCTAAAACGTATGTACCATGTACATAATGGATAGAGAACGTATCGTATTCCACCCAAAAATTCCTTACCGATATTTCACCAGAAATACATGTTTGGAGATACTAAATTTAAAAAGAGCAGTTTTGGAAACATGTTCGTATGTGCATGTGACTGTGTATGTGGGGTTGCGGGGGCAGCATATCTCAAAAACGAAAAGACTGTTAAATATCAAACTTGGTATTTAAGTTCAGTAACTTCCAAAGATGCGACACGTAGATTTTCAAGAAAATGCTTTTACTCCCAACTACCCTTTACATGCAGCATTTTTCGAAATAGTTGAACTCTTTGAAATGACTTTAACACTTTTTATTAAAATGTCATATGTTTAAGATATTTTTATGATACATGAAATGTGTAACTTGAATTTTCTGGGAATAGACTGAAGACTCTTCATTCTGGATAACTTTTGTATAACCGTAAGAGATGGACCAAAATTTACCGCTGAAAAATTGTTGATTTCGTTGAAACACACAACTTATCATACCTAGCAAGCGAAACGAATCTAATTCAATTGTTTCGCACAGCGACCGGATTTTAAAAGATTTTCTATCGCTTTGGCCTAATGTATTCCCTTATTTCCCGTCTACCTTCAAGGAATGGTAATGTTTATCTTGATTACGTGATGAGCACGATGTAGATAAAAGAGCAATCATATGTAAGAAGTGGAAGAGCTAGAGAAAGGCATGTGAATGGAACACATCAGTTTTTTTTAAAGGAAATCTTAATAGTTTATATCCTTCAGAGAATCTAGTGCTTCCTGTGGCTTAGGTGACGTTAAGAGGAAATAAATACAAAAGTGGGCGTGAACTAGTAATTATCTTATGAAGATCACGTGTGTGTTGGTGTTAGGTTGAAGAGCTCCTCGCCTTGAAAGAGGAAAAATATTAGATATTGATGCATGCCCTGGAACGGTATCTTGACGTACAGAAAATAAAATTTGTGTATCTTCCAGATTGAAATATCCAAACACAGCAGCGGACTGTGCTCTGTCAGCTAATTGGATGTAACAGTCCATAATGAATACGTCTAGAAACCGGTATTTAAATGAGAAGAGTCCTGTAATGATATATGTGAGAATCCATGCATTAGTTTCTGTCTATAATAGAAGGCGTTAGTTATTTTGTATACGATACAAAATTACCTAGTTTTCGAAACACCCATTACTTTCCGATTGTAACATTTCTTTAGAACTATTATATATTTAACATTTTGTAGGATTACCTCTCATTAAGTGTTTTACAATTCATTCAGTAATTACAACCATCTAGCATAGAAACCTTCTAAGAATGCTTATAAAAAAGGCATTTGTGTAGAATCAGTTGCGTTTTGTAAAACTTTTTATATTCCCCAAGCATTTATTTTTAATAGCAGTTTTTGTTCAGCTTAGTTCGTGAATATATCTTTAAAGTGTTTGGGGGAGAACTTGCCATTTTAAGGCACATGCTGTTACACCTAATGAGCTTTAATTATAGAATTAACAATTTATGACAATATTTAAATAAAACAGGTAGTTATGTCTCTCAAGCGAGTTGCAGATAATCAAAATATAGGCTGAGAAACTGAGAATAAAGTTATAATAACCTGGGTGGAATCGAATTCCTGTCTCTGCATGAAAAACGTAAACACAAACCGTTTTACCATGTAGCAGTTGTTTCGAATGGTAGTCCATAGAACAACTTTTAATCATTCCCATTATTATTACGTATAGTAGTAGATGTTGAGATTTTACCGGAAATGTTTCAAGGCCCCCTGAATAAAAAAGTAAGTTTTTTTTTTGTTTTTTTTTTTGTTCTTTGTGGGTTTTTTTTATTGAAAATTTTGATTTTCTTAAAATGGCTCTAGACTTTGATTCAATGCCATATATAAATATATTTTACCTTGAATTTTCAAGGAATAGCTTCATTCTGAACGACCTTCACTTAATTGGTAAGCATGGGCGATAGGATGACACCCCCCTGGGACTTACAAGCAGATATCTAGGGGTCAGAAGTCTATCTGGGAGCCAACGACACGAAACCACAGAATGGAGAACCTGGAAAGAGTGGTCAACCCGTAGCCAGGCATGAGCGTAAGTGGATGAATCGAAATGCAAGCGAAGTGGGTGATAGGAAAGGTAATGAAGGAATTAGTGGCCGGAGGAAACCGAAGGACCCGGATAAAACTCGCCTGACGCCGCTTCGTCCACTACAAATCACACATGCGGTTGCTCGGGATCGAACCCGGGCCGCCTAGGTGGGAGGCGAGCGGTCTAACCACTCGGCCACAGCGCCACCTTAGACCGAAACCTAACTACATATAAAAAAAAAATGTAGATCTCGCCAAAACACATAATTTACGACAAATACTTTTTTGTGGAGTTAATAAATTTCCAATATATTCCTGTTGTTGAAATCAATTTTCTCATAATTATTTTTTCTTTCGTTCTTTCTCAAATGGGTCGTCGTTAATCGTGTTCTTTCTGCTGGTCGAGCAAAAAGAACGCAATTTCAATGTCATGACTTGGCTTTGGACACGGTTGCACTGCGAGTGGAAAATAGTTGACCACCGGGCTTCACTGGACCCTCGCCCCCTCCCCAAGCACTGACGGGTAACAGCCTGTTTTGAAGGTACGAACTCCAATAGAACATGTTTTGCTATTATACATTTGTAATCCTTACAATAATTGTTCGCGCATATCAATTACACATGAGACAGTGCCACAGTACTGATTTATTATTTTGTTATTGTTATTTATTCTCTGTAATAAAAAAATTTATGTTTACTACAGTGCCCACCTATACCAATAGCACAATCTCAGAAGCGCACGTGACTTTGTCCCTCCGCTCGCTTGAAAACAACTTAACAGTATACTGGGGGTTAACTTAAAGCCATGCCCGAAAACTAGTCATCGCTTTAGCGACCAGCTTTTAAAAGATTTGACTTGTACTTTAGTCTAGCATAATCTTGTAGCTGCAATGAAATAGTTAATGACACTAATGTTTATTTTGATTAGAATGATTAGACAGAACAATGAGTTTTTTTTTTGTTGCAAAAAAAATGGTAGGGAAAGTCGTAACAAAGGACCACGTCAGAGTTGTCTTATTTGGATTCTAGTGGCTATTTTTTAACTATACAGTAAATACTATTAATTTCCTTGGCATATTTACTGTCAACTGCGTATATATTTCGTTGCATAAATTGTTGTAACTAGCAAAGCTGAGTCTTTAGAGACTTAAAGATTAGTATCTAAATGGGGCAGTTCACATTGATTTTAGTGAACATGAGCATGAACATTAACACAAAATCTTGCAATCCTAAAGCTTTCATTTTCGTATTAACGGGTCCAGGAGAGGAAGATATTACCTATCGTACTGCAAAGAAATAACAAAGGACAAAATGGAGTCACTTGATGAAAAGTTAATTTTATTTGAAAATCATCGCTATGACAAAATGCGTAAATATTACAACGATAATTTGTTAAAACTAAATATCTGGAGATGCGTTGCGAATGAACTGGTATGTGAAAGTAGGTTTTAATTATTGGTATTACTATGGAGTATTTCGATGTGTGAATATTTATAAACTATTCTTTTTCTTCCATTATGGGAAAATCTTGTGTGTTCCATTCTCATGACTTTCTCTACATCTTTTCAACAAATTGTTTAAAAAAAAAAAAAAAAAAGGCTGATTATATTTACTTCATGCTAATCGAGAAAAAAATTATCAGAAATGATCCGTAGTCTAAAGAGACAGTAAAATATTTTAAACGCTGGTTTCTATTGCTTGAAGTTCCTTTGTATGACCAGGTGTTGACACATTCTCGTATTGGAAAAGTATTTTAAAACAGACCAATGGCAAGGAATATCTCAAAAACGGTTAACTCCACGAAAAAGATGTATATAACATAAATTGTGTGTTTTAACGAGCTCTACATTTTTTGTTAGGTAAAATTTTTGTCCAAGTCTTACCAGTTATACAAAATTCCGCAAAATTCATCCAGAATCAAGATGTCTTCAGACTCCATTCCCAGAAAATTCAAGAAATTCATTTTATTTGTCATGTAAATATCTTTAATATACAGTATTTTAATCAAAATTGTTAGAGCCACTTTTGAGAAAATCGAAATTTTCGAAACATTTTCCCCGTAAAGGATAGTTGGGGTGGGGGGATTATTTTGAAAATCCTCGTGTCGTATCCTTGGGAGATACTAAACTCAAATACCAAGTTTGGTATTTAACAGCGTTTTCGTTTTTGAGTTATGCTGCACAGACACACTGACAGACGCAGACGACATTGTTCACTATGTACATAATGTAATATATAGTATAATACAAGCACAAGCTAATGAGGTTGTAGCAATATAAGATACACCACTGCATCGTAGTTGCATCATCGTGGCCTCCATGTTAAATAATTTTTGGGGCCACTCGCCTCTCACCTAGACGGCCCGGGTTCGATCCCAAGCGACCGCATGTGGACAAAGCGACGCAGGGGCGGGTTTTTCCGGGTTCTCCGGTTTCTCCGGTTTCCCCCTCCATTGCATTCCACCGGTTCTCCATCTTCAATCCATGCATCACCAGTGTCATCGCCTGCGGTGCCACAAGTAGTAAAAGCGGGCGTTAAACACTACCAAAAATACCTTTCACACTTATCCTGTTTTGACGCTAACGCCTTATTAGCATTACGAATGGCAAAGGGAACCTCATGGCAATCGTTTATGTCCTCGTGTTAAGCTATTCTATAGTCAGACTATTTTGAGACACTGGAAGGGGAAAATAAGGATGTTACCTGTCTGCACGGCGGCTACTACAAAAAGCCGACACACGTAACCGACCTGAGCACGAGAAACTGTTTCCTACTTCTGTCCTTTAAACTATCTCGAAAGACACTTCTAAAGAATAATGTGTCTTTGTGACTGGTTCTTTACTCTCGATTCGAAGACTCAAACTCAAATATCCTGAATTCCGATTTTAATCGAAGTGAAATGTATGAAATTGCAAACTGCTACGGCTGTGAAATACCTAAGCAAAAACGAGCTTACTTTTTTCAAAATTACTGATGAGACCGTTTCCAGTTTGTAACGATGTATGCATTTTACCAAAAGTAACAGCTAAGGCTGTAATCCGGAAACGTTAATGTGGAATGCAGTGTATTCTGCTTAACTTCCCCGTTGACAGACTGCAAATATTTACAGCCCATTAGGCCGGAGTTAAAAAACTGCATACGCTCAGAAGGTCTTTAACAGCCTAACTTATAGTTATCGGTCTTCAAGCATAATGCTGAATTTATCCCGAATGACGCGACTGGTGGCAGCCGGGTTTGCTAATGACAGGTAAATGGTTGAATGACCTCCCTCTGCGGCAACCCAAATCTCGCAAGTGTGGATGTAAGTTCGGCCTAACGCTGTTAGGCACGTTGGAATAGCGTTATAAGCAGTTGTAGGATCGTGTGTGTGTATTTATTGTATTAAGTTTTGCTCGAACGGAATCAAATGTGGACTGTCAGTTTGAATTTATACATTGCTGTCACTGTCTCTAACAAATACATAATTTTGTGGCTTGTTAAAACATTTAAACATATTGGCTATGTGTTGGACAAAGTGACATATATAGCCAATAGTTCCCAGGGAAACACCGAACACTTTTAAGAAATCAAATAAGGATTAGTTTTAAACATTTTAAATGATTTTATTGCTTTTAAAAATAGTCCATCAGTACATTTTTACATTCTTAAACACCAGACCTTGGCAATGATGACATTCTTCTTGAGGCACTTCAGAAATCATTTTACAATGTTCCACCGCTTTATTTAGTGATAAAAAAAGTAATTCCACGCATTTTATCTTTAATTTTTGGAAACAAAAAGAAATTGCAGGATGCTAGGTCAGAGCTGTGTGTTGATCTTTAGAGAATCCAGATAATCACTTTTGCTATATGCAGTGCTCCACTGTAAAATTGCTTTACATTTTCAGTGTTTTGCACGATGTTTTGAAATATTTGCGATAAATAACATTGTTCACCAATCGGCAGTAACGATACGTCTATTTTTAATGCTATAGTAGCAATATGGCCCGCTTTAGGGACGGGGGAAGAAAGCAAAACTAGCAACCATTCTTAACACAGTGCGAATTCGCCAACCTTTTACAGGCTTGGGTTTTGTTCGAAAGATCCATTGAGCCGATTAAATTTTCCTTTCAAGGTATAACAAAAAAATCCCGAGATCCAACGAGTAATAATATTACAAAACAATTTAAGTACCTGTTTGGACTTTTTCAAGGAGTTTTCTGCGTCAATCAATGCGTTGTTGCTTTTGATCGGGAGTCAGTTTATGTGGAATCCATCGATAAATTTTCTAACGTCTAAGGGCTGATGTACAAGGGTGGATCGAAAAGTAACGCACAATAATGCTTTTCTTCCTTGGTATTGCAATGATACAAATAGTTTGAAGTTTTCACTAAAGAGGGCATTTGTTGTTTCATGTGCAGCTCTAGTGAGAGAAGCGTGAACTACGCAACAAAAATAGCGCGCATGCTACTGTCGTCCACATGTGAAGCGCAGAGAGGTGTGGTTCGATATTTGTGGGCCAAAGGGCATAAACCGAGTGAAATTCACAGGGTCATGCGTGGCGTATATGGGAATGATTGTTTGGACCATAGCAATGTCTCCAGGTGGTGTTCATTCTTCCAAGAGGGCCGGTAACAGCTGTAACCCCGCAGAATGTCAGAGGCATTAAGTTGGCAATTTTAAACGACCGGCGTGGGCAACTGCGAACCTTATCGCAACAGCTCAATATTTCCAATGCTGCAGTGTACGATATTGCTCATGACATGTTGAAATTTCGTAAAGAGTGCTGAGTGCTTAAGAACCTGACAGTCACAAGGGCCAGCGAATGATGACAAGCTTGGATCATTTAACGCGGTACACCGCAGAAGGGCATGGTTTTTTGAAAGAAATCGTCTCTGGTATATGTCGTGGGCATACCACTACACGCCAGAAACAAAGCAGTCAAGTATGGAGTGGAAACATACTGGTTCCCCAGTAATAAAAGAAAATCAAAGCGATTCAATCTGCTAGGAAAGTGCTTGTGACAGTGTTTTGGGATATGTATGGTGTTTTATCGGTGTACTTAGCTGAACACGGGACCACAGTGAATGCCGCAGCCTACATTAAACCTTTGGTGAAGTTGCGTCGTGCCACAAAATTAATGCTGACGATGCCAAACTTCCTCATGACAAAGCTCATCCCCATGTTGCTGCTGCTGTTCGTCAGAAAATCACCAAATTTGGTTGAGGGGTGCTTCAGTATCCACCACACAGTCCCGACCTTGCACCGTCGGACTTTCATCTGTTTGGTTCCATGAAGAAATTCCTGACCGGCCAATTTTTGCTATAGAAGTGGAAGTGAAATCAGCAGTCCAGGGAAACGGAGTTCTGCGAACAGAGGATATTGAAACTGGTATCACGATAGGACAAATGTGTTGAGAAAGTTGGTGACTATGTCGAAAAGTAGATAAAGGTGCAAGTTTATTTCTGTTTTTTTTTAACTATTAAACTTTTTTGTAATTTTTTTTTCGATGTGCCCTCGTAAAATGCTCTCATACCAAATGCACAATATTGCCCGAATAAATTCTTTAGCTCGAACAGCGACAATATCTTCGCCAGTAATGCAGTTCTTCGGCGTCCATCCCGAAATCCATTACTAAGAAAAAACTGATATATTTTTGAATTCGCTGTAGGCATCAATTTTAGATTGTTGCTTTAGATAGGATTTCTTCGCCCTAAATGGATTTCTAAGCCGATCTTCACTTAGTTGCTTATTGAAATGTATCAAAATATTAAAATAAAATCTCACAATTAATGAACTATTAGAGCAAATCGAACAACAGCAAGGCAATCAACTCGCAAAATAATAGATAGTAGTTGCTAATGCATTTGTTTTTAAAAACCCGACATTCTAAAAACTGCAGTTACCCGGGTATGACAGGACACATTACACGCGGTTCTAGGCGGAACATGCTATAAGAGGCTATCTAGTTCCCAAGGTCGCGGGTTCAATCCCGGCGGAGTGTAATGGAGGACATTACTTCTTTTGAAAGGGAATTAAAGCCCTTGTCCTATAGCGTAGATTAATGGCACGTACTCCAAAGTATGATAAAGAGACCTCCGTGAATAGCGATCTTTCATGCTCAAGATAGATTGGGATGCTGAGAGAACTCAGTAGTTAAAGAGCGTCCACAAATAAAACTCCCTTTTAGAGAGATAGGAGCTATGTAGAAAAGAAGCACAAGAACATTTTGTTTCTTCACATTACGTGTTTTGATGACAGTATAATTAGCTCGCTCTCCGATGTGGATTCATATCATCTTTGGGGAATGCTTAAATGTACTTTACGTAACAACTTCCCATACGCGCAACGAATTAGAAGATATCACTCGTGTACTTTTACCAATATTTCGGCTGGAGTAGTGTTAAATAGGCATTTATAGCATTACATATCGAATAGATTGGTAGTAGAGGGAAGAAACGGCGGTCTGCCAGACGTATCATTCAACAAAAGACCGGTATTCAAGTCAGTAGTCTAATTTGAGTTAACTTTACAGGAAAATGAAGATTGCGTTCCAAGGTCTGCCGTCCCTATTTCAAGCCGAGGGAAATGAAACGAATCACTTTAACCAGGATGTAGCAACGCCAGAAGGCATCTGCTCGACACTCAAAATATGACATCAATCAGTGTAAACAGTGCTGTTTATTTTACATAACTACAGGGGCAGTGTGCCGCTCCCGTTGTACGTAACGGCTGTTGTTGATTGAATCTAACTTCCGGTCAAAGAAAATTGAGTATCTAGTACCAAATGTAGCGTTGTCTTTCATCTTGGGGGTGTAGGACATGAGCGGAAACGAGAATCAGTGGAAGCTAACTCCTGCTCTGAACAATAGTTTGAGACATGGAAATTAAATTCTTTGCATATTCCCAGTGAACCTTTCTGTGCCGTCCACCGATATTTTAGTTACTGACAAATTAACTACCAGCTGGTTTGTCAACCATGTATGGTGAGAGGATGCTCTAATTGTTTAGAAAATATTTTACGTTACATTTTTTCCCTTACGCAATCAAAATATGCTTACAATATTACAAACAATATTTTTATTACTTTCTCTAGCCCGTATGTAGAATGTACATAGTGGATTATTACACCCAAAAATTCGATGTCGAGATTTCACCGTAAATATATGAAGACTACAGGAAGAAAAGGGGGAATAGCAAGATTTACAAATGTTTCAGGAAAGTGGATTTAAAGTTCAAAACTAATTTATTCAAGAACTATGTTACAAAAAAATCTACCACCTTGCATTTTGCAAGTGGTTAGTCTAGTGGTAGGTTCAATTTCACAAAATCCCAATCTTTTATTCTTGTCCTATTCGACAAAGTCTGGATTAATGTTATAGAATTTGAGGAGAGAAGGAGGAATGTCACAAACAGAAAGCCAGATAATTAATGTTACGTAATATATTATTAATTAAAAAGAAGTTGTTATACTTATAAGTCACTAGTAATTAAATACATTTTTATTTTAAGCAGTGTTAAGCCTGACATTGTAACAAGTAATATTTCAGTTTTACTCTAACATTATTTTTTATTTTTATTATTAGATACAATGCTCTTTCTGTATCTGTGGTTTGTTGTGCCCTTTTTCTGGCCTTTTTTTCCTAGAGTAAATTACTTATGCTCTCATCTTATGCAGTTGGTTTGTGACATTAGACACTTTCATCTATTGACTGCTCACCATTATTTTGAAGCAACTGGAAGCCCAGCCAATTCCTTTTCTTGAAGTTATATTTCAAATTTATATTCATCTCAGTTGATGAATGTGTCAGATCTAGGTAGCCAGATCTACTGTTGAAATGATTAGTGAAAATTGTCGTATAATATTCATATGAGATTGCCTCCGAGGTCGAGTGGTCACTTCTTATCCGCAGGTCCCGGGTTCGATTTCAGGTTGCGGCGGGGACTTTTTCTTTAATCAGAATTATTCCATATCCCCCACAGTCTGGAAGTATGTACTGAGAGTGAATATGCGTGTGTGTGTGTGTGTGTGTGTGTGTGTGTGTGTGTGTGTGTGTAAAATAATACGATCTAAATCCAACGTAAAGAACCTACAGACGAGTTGTTTCTAATGCAAAGTCCCCGATATGACCATAAACGTTAAAGGGGGGAACTATATAAATGAAACATTAAAAAAAAATCATATGATACTTTAGGATATCTATCATTTCGTGCATTTTTTAATTTTTTTTCTTCTTTCTTCTGTAAACTTGCCATGTTTACCCCTCATATCCTGGAGATTTTCCAACCGTCTTAGTCTTTTGTAGTCTCTCAACTCTCTTCTTCGAAATCCCATGCAAGGAAATACATATCTTATAACATACTAAACTGTCCAGTGCTGCCTTATCTCTTACTAACTTAATGTTGTAAGAATATGGGCTAAGAAACATTGCTTGTTCTTATTCTTCTTTTACTTTTCAATTCCTTCTCTTTACTACATTACTATTGACAAATAATAAACTGCATAAATAAGAGTCATGCTATTGAAACTTCTGATAATAATCACACCCTCATTTTCCTTAAACTCTTCAATCAAGTCTTTTGCACTTACAATTTAATCCCGCTTTATTAGTAGATAGCCTCAACTGTTTCCCTACGTCTTGAACTCTTCAATTTTTCTTTCTCTTCTTGCTAGATATCACACACGAAAAACTTTCAGATATTTTAGCTTAATACAAATAAGGTTAATGTTACCACACAATCATATACTACCAATGTTGTAAATGTAACGTAAACAATTGTCTTCATTATTTGAATTAAAACAGTGTTGCCAAGTAGGCAGCATTAATTCATTAAACTGACAACATAACAGTAAGTATGTGTGTATAATCAGTATACTACAGTGGCTAAGCATTTATTTCATATTTGATAGAGGAAGAATTTATTCTACCAATAAATTTCCAATGTGTATCATTATTTCAATTGAAAAAAAGTGATATCCCCCCTTCTCTTCCTGTTGTTTTCATGTGTTTTGAGGTTCCCCGAGTCCGAAAAAGCATTTTTACTTTCTCTGACTCATTATGTACATAGTGTATAGATAAGGTATTGCATTCCGCCCAAAATTCTATACCGAGATTTCACCAGAAATGCACTTTTAAGATCCCCTGTGTAAAAAAAACATTTTTAGAAAAAGATCTGTGTGTCTGTGAAAAATCCCCCAGCCGAAACCACTCTTTACAGGGGGGGAAAAATAGGAAATTTTGATTTTCTGAAAAATTGCTCTAACAATTTTGATTAAAACGTATATTAAAGATATTTAGATGACAAAATGTATATACTGAATTTTCTGAGAATATCTTATGAAGACCTCTTTATTCTGGATGAATTTTGCATAACTGGTAAACCTTAAGAGATAGACAAAAGCTTACCGCAAAAAAATATAGATCTGGTTAAACACATAAGTTGTGTAATATAACCAATTTTTGTAGGACTGGCCGCTTCTGAGCTATTATTTATTGGTTTCAGCTTTAAAATACTTATATTTTTCTTAAATGTGTCCGTACAAAGCGAACCAACCTCAATTGCTTCACCTAGCGAAGAGTTTTTAAAGGATTTGTCTATCGCTTTTGGCTAATGTATTCACTTATTTCCCTTCTACTTAAAAGGAAACAAGCAATAAGACCAATTCTGCTAATATTTATCTCTATTAGCATGATGTCGGTAAAAGAATAACCTTTCGTAAGAATAGTTTGTATTTGGAACAGCTAAAGAAAGCTATGTGAATAGAGCACATCAGATATTCTATTTTGTGGTAATAGAGATAAACCATTTCATAAATAATTACATTACGCATTTCGCTGTAGATACGAGAGGGATACAGGAAACCGAATTGATATTCAAATGTTTAAAGCGAGCTACTATACACTAGTTTTGTAATTCCATTCTCATTCCATTACATCGTGAAAATCAACTGAACACGCTTTTAAAAATGAAGTATTGAAAAATTCATACCAATGACAACTGGATATATCACTACATATAACTTAGAACTAACAAGCCAACACCTCGGTTCAGATGCGTGTCGAGGGTGAGAGGCTCTGGATCAGAAAGAAGGCAGAATGGGTGATCAGCACGAAGCGTGGTAAGAAAATGAGGAATTGGATTCGAAATGATGGTGAAATAAATGAAAGGAAAGAAGATATGAAACCATTGGTGAAATGAATGGCAGGGGAAACCGGAGATAACCCGCCCAGATACCGCTTCGCCTATCACAAATTCCAAATGCGGTCCCCTGGGATTGAATCCGGGTCACATAGGTGAGATGCGAGTGGTTTAAACACTCCACTCGGACATAGTGCTCCGTTAGAAAATTCAAGATACATGTTTTATTTGCCTGTGTATATCTTAAATACATGGTATTTTAATCTAAATCGTTGGGAGTCGTATGAAAAAATTAAAAATTTCGAAAAATGTATGTGATCTGTACTTTGTTGTTTGGGGTTTTCTTGAAAATCTTCGCATCACACACACGGAAGATGAACTTCGATACAATTTTGATCTACATCCTCTCACACGTACGGTAGGTGCCACGGGCGGATTTTTTTTTCTTTCTTTTCTTTTCTCGGTTGGTTTTATTCAGGGACCTCCGCCCAGTGAAATCTCGATATCGAATGTTTGTTTCGAGTGAAATACAGTACTTTTCTTTATCTACCAAGTACAGGGTAGAGAGGTTAAAATGGGAAATGCGGGTTCCGTTTTTTTTTTTTTTTTTTTTTTTTTTTTTTTTTTTTTTTTTTTTTTTTTAAATTCAGGCCTCTATTGCATGAACACCGGGAAAGGTGGAGAGGGGAGGCTTATTCCTTGAAAATGTGAATTTTTTGGGAATTCAACTCTGTAACCTCGCCTGCGGTGCCGTAGGCAGTAAAAGCGGGTGTTAAAACACTACCCAAAAAACTCAGGAATGTCTCGGAAATAGTTAATGTTACAAAAAGTGAAATTGTTGGTTTAACAAGAGCTTTCGTCTACCTCTCACGATTAACTGGTACACAAACTTATACAGCATTCATTCAAACTGAAAATAAATTCCCTGGTATTAAGAGAAATGAGTTTATTAAATAGAATAATTGGTTGAATATGATTTAATATTTTTTTGTCCACATTTAAGGTCCCTTATTGATACCTTTGGAAGATGCTAAACATGATGCTGATGCTCGGTACTTGTATTACTAAAGGCACAATTATCAAAATAATTTTATGATAAACCGTGGTACGAAAATTTCGACTTTTAACCCTCATAAAAGAACATGCAGTAAACCAATGGAAATATGACCATACTATACAACTTTAAATAGACGTGCGTGTTGTGTCTGGAAATGTCACCCAGCAGTCACGTGGTTGTTTCAAGGTGGAAACAGGGTGGCGCCAAGTCGGGCGCCTAATGACTAGATAGCCTTGTCTCTATGTCATCTTCTGACGTCACTGCCTGCGTTTGCCACCTCATTGATTAAAGCAAATATTCTTTAAAAACCATTAATCATGCTTAACAAAGTAAATCCTAGCTTATTCTACGCATAACATAACATTGGGATTTTCAGTACAATGGTACACTAGAAATGTTGCTCCTCTAGTTAGGGGACTAGACTTGGTGCCACCACAGGCGATCAAATTTATTCGAGCATAAATTATATTTTCATATTAAATTTATAGAGTAGTTTTCAACTAAAATATCTACTGTGTATTATAAACACATCACTTTGCTTATCTCGTAATGGGCCCATTGCATATCCATACATTCTTACTTTCTCTATAGACACTATGTACATAGTGAATAGAGAATGTATTGCACTCCACCAAAAAATTCGATACCGAGATTTCACCAGAAATATATGTTTTAGGGACCTCTTTATCTAAAAAAAAAAAGCATTTTCGGAAAAAAGTCCCTGAGAGAGTGTGAGTGTGTGTGTGTGAACACGATAACTCAAAAACGAAAAGTCTGTAAAATACCAAACTTTGTATTTAAGTTTAGTATCTTCCAATGATGCGACACGAAGATTTTGAGAAAAATCCCCCCACCCCAACTACCCTTTACTTGGAACTTTTTTCGAAAATTTTGATTTTCTCAAAAATGGCTAACGATTTTGATTAAAATTTCGGATATTAAACATATATTTACCTGACAAATGAAATGTATATCTTGAATTTTCTGGGAATAGCCTCTGAAGAGTAGTTTATTCTGGATGAATTTTACTAAATTTTGAATAACTGCTAAACCGTAAGAGATGGACAAAAACTTACACAAAAAAATGTAGAGCACATTAAAACACACAATTTATGTTATATACATTTTTTTCGTGGAGTTCGTCGTTTTTGTGACATTCCTTATTTTTGGTTTCTGCTATGAAAACCGTATACTTTTCTCATACTGAAACTTGTCAACTCCTATCCATATAAACAAAGGAACTTCAGTGACATAGCAACCAGCTTTTGATTATCATTTTAACCTATGGTACTCCCTTATTTCACCTCTACTTACAAGGAAGCAAGTAATGTGGCTATTTCTGCTAATGTTTTACTGATTAGTATGAAGTTAATAGAAGTATAAGCTTTTTAAGAATAATTTGTTGCAGGGATATAGAGAAAGTCATGTGAATGATACACATAAGATTTTTCCTATTAATAAGATAGTAGTGACGCAAACATCGCACTGTTGAAACAGGAAGTATTGCATTAGCCAAAAATTAGATGTTGAGAATTCAGGAAAATAAATCTTAGAATTAAAAAAGGTATTATCTAATGTGTTATTGAATTCTGGGCAATTTTTTTTTTTAGAGGAAAAGCTTTTGTTTAACCCTTAATTGGGCTACATATGTTGCTCTAATTCGCAAACCAGTATTTATATCCCTTTCACCGGCACCACAACTGAAGCGACTCGAATAGACATGATCGTCAGTGCGATACGTAATGGACTGGCCATCCACGGTCACACCACAGAATAGAGAGTATACAGAACAGAAACTCGAGGGCGGCTCCTTTGATGTACTTGAAGCCAAACTCTGCGCTAGACGCCATATTGGGACCTAGTAAACGCAAAGCGAAAGCTGTTCATTACATACCATCTTAAGCACATTAAAACGCGTAAAATAAAAAAGCACGAACATATGAAATAACAATGTGCGGCATACACACGACTTTCTCTGCTTGCTCTTCTTCAAATTATTTACACGGTTGTTTATTCTTCTGTTTCTTGTTAATAGAGATACATTTTAACTGCGCATTTCGTTATAGGTACAAAAAATAGTAAAATCTTTTCAATGCCAGCAGAATTGTGATGCTTTGAAATCCCATTCTATTTGCAAGAACTTGAAAAAAGAAAAGAAACCTGAATGGTATTTCCACGAAAGAAAATGCGTATGTATTTGAAAAATGTTAATCAATAACAGGGGGAATTTCGAAAATGGTTAACACCATCAAAAATGTACATAAACCTCTTTATTCTGGATGGATTTTGCTGAATTTTGTGTAATTGATAAAGCGTAAGAGACAAAAACTACACAAAAAATGTAGATCTTATTAAAAGCACACAATTTATGTAATATACATTTTTTTCGTGGAATTGACCATTTCTGAGATAACTCCTGTTAGTAGTTTGATTTAATATGCTTAAACATTTTTCTCACACGGAAATTTGTAAACTCCTGACTATGCATAGAAACGGATTTCAATCACATGGCAACCAGCTTTTAAAAGAATTGACTATCGTTTTAGCTTAGTGTATTCCCTTATTTTCCTTAAACTTGTAAGGGAACAAGTAATTAAGACAAGTTTCTGCTAATATTTATCTCAATAATTTTCATAGAAGAATATGCTTTTTAACAATAATTTGTTACGACGAAGTAGAGTCATTTGAATGAAAAAGTTCAGATTTATTGTGTAATAAATACTCTGGTAATGTCGATAACAAGTAAAAATATCATAAATGTTGCTAATAGTATGTCATTGCCTTCAGTTGAAGTATTCACTAATTATCTTCAATCAATATAATTTTTAGTTCATTAGTCTATATCTTTCCGCAAGCATCAGCTATATGCCATTGAAATATTCTCTCATCAGAGACAAGTGTTCCGTTAAAGCAGTATCCTTGCTCTTGATCCTTTCCCAGAGAGTATAGGAATCCGGAAGGTTTTATTTTTTGTTGTTGGAATTGCTTCGAGGTTTTCGGGAAGATATGTATCTAGTTAAAACACAACCTCAACGGGATCTTTACGAGTACGGTTCCAAACCAGCTCAAATTGTAGGGTGCAGTGTTGGGGGGGTCATGTTAAGTATAGGCAATTCCTTTATTCCTCCTCTGCTGATTATCGGAGCTCGACTCCCAGCGTTGAGAAGTCAAATAGGTGCGTATTTATGGCAGTAAATTCTAAGAATTCAACAAAGTAGATATTAAATCAGTAAAGGGAGTTTATGGTAAGTAAACCAAGTCAGTACAGTGTTTTCACATCATTTCAATAACTAGAGAAGATTTTTTGTTTACTTCCCAACTTATACTCATAAAATGGGCGCCAGCTGAGGCCTTTTTACATTTTTGTGGACAGATTGAAAGTGCTAAAACGTTTCATTTGGGCATGACAAAATATTAAATTCTATTGGATTATATTATAAATTAGTAATATCCCCTACAAAATGTTGTTAAACTGGGCCTAGTGTTTTCCCACATTGTTTTATTTGGATCAGGGGGTGCCGTGGTCTAGTGGTTAGACGTATGTCGGCCGCATGTGAGGTTCGTTCCAAGGTGCCACATATGGATTTCTGGTGAACGAAACGGAGTCTAGGCTGGTTATCTACGGGTTTTCCTATTTCCCCGCGGGAGGAAGGTTTCGATCTCCTCAGCTGCTCCGGTGCGAGCACCCGCGGTGCTTCTGAAGTATTCGGACTGAAAATTTGAGGTCTTTTAGTAAGGGAGCTGTTCGGATTGGGTTGGGCTCAGCGGGGCAGTGGTTCCCAAAACCCATGGAAGATTGGGTACGCAGGGTGGCGAAGCCTGGGCGGGGATGTGAGAGTTAGAAGCTGGTCGCCCCCACCAAGGTCTTCGGTGGTCATCCCCTTAGGGGTTGGCTGCGCGTAGTGGGTATATGCTTCCGTCCCTGCAGGAGCAAGGGGCGCCGGTTATAAAATAGTTATTGGCCTAATGGAAAATCCCACGAAAATTTCACTTGGCCGGCCCAGTCCTGAGTTGTCAGCTCACTGCTGTTTAGCTTGTTTGCCCCTTTCATTCCACCAATTCCTCCACAAGCATCTTTCCTTTCATCCATTTCACCATCATTTCATATCATCCACTTCCTCGCTTTCATATTAGGCATCGGGCTTTTTGGCTTCTCTCTGGAAATTGAGTTTTATTTATGGATGCTGTTTAACTGTTGTGGTTCTCAGTGTCCCATTCTACCTGTTTCAAAAATACGGGGCATAATTTCAGGTATGTATTTCCCACATGTAGACAATCAAATTAGTTCATTATAACATGTGTCCGGAAATGCTTCATTTCCGAGTTATGGCCTTCACTACACTGAAATTCACTGGAACGTTTTTCTTTCCGCATGTTGTCATTACAGAAGATGTTCAAAATGTCCACCTCCTGCTTGAATACAGACCTCACATCGATGTCTCATTGATCTGCGAACACGATCCCAAACTCCAGGAGTATCGCGTATGTCCTCACAACTTGCCACAATTCGATTCCGAAGGGATTCCAAATCCGGCACCGGAGACGAATAAACCAATGATTTTAAATGGCCCCACAAGTAGAAATCAAGAGGGTTCAGATCAGGTGAGCGTGGAGGCCAAGCAATTGGGCCACCTCTACCTATCCATCGATCAGGAAACCTTCGATCCAAGTACCGGCGAGCCGTAAGACTGAAGTGTGCAGGAGCGCCACTATGCAAGAAGTGAATGTGTTGCTGATTGATCAGTGTAGTGTCTTCGAAAACGTCAGGTATGGTGTTTTCCAGGAAGTTTGTGTACGCCTGCCCCATAAGTCTGTTTACAGGTACATGGGGTCCAACTGATGGATCACCAATGATACCGGCCCACATATTGAGGGAGAACCGCACCTGGTGATTGTGGAAATTTGTTATGCCATCTCTTGTGAACTGTGCTTCATCTGTAAATAATACGACGGCAGAAAAGTTCGGATTTACACCACACTGCTGCAAGAACCACTGACAGAACCTAACTCGTGCAGGGTATCTGCTGGTGACAGGGCATGTACTCGTTGCAAATGATAAGGATACAATTGATACTCGTTCAACAGTCTCCAGATAGTCGTATGAGGAACATTGACTTGCAACGCTAACCGTCGTGTGCTGATAGGAGTTCTGTCCACAGCCCCCAGAATCTCCTCCTGCACTTCTGGAGTTGTAGATCTTGGTCGTCCCCTTCCCAAACCAGGAGAGGTGAATGTTCCATACTCGCACAGACGGGAATGGAGACGTACAAATGTCTTCCAATCTGGACATTGTCGCTGTGGTTACCTCTCCTGGTACAAACGACGAGCCAGCGCAGCATTGCCGTCCGTCTTACCGTACATGAAGTGTATCTCTGCCAGCTCTTGATTTGAATACATGTCGCACGGTCTTAACGCCTAAAGAGCACTGAATGTAACCTTCCTCAGAATGAACTATCAGAGCGCCCTCCTAATGTCTCCTTTGACGGCAAAGACCTGCGAAAAGAAAAACATTCCAGTGAATTTCAATGTTGTGAAAGCCATAACTCGGAAATGAAGCATTTCCGGACATGAACTATTTTGATTGTCTACAGGTGGGACTTTCAATGTTGTAAAGGCCATAACTCGGAAATGAAGTATTTCCGGACACACATTATAATGAACTATTTTGATTGTCTTCATGTGGGAAATATATACCTGAAATTATGCCCCGTATTTTTGAAACACCCTGTATATAGGCGTGAAAGACCGCTTAATTTTGCTCAGAGGCCTCTATCAGGCCTGAGGTTCTTTTGCGTGCCGTAAATCTACGACACGGGACCCACGGCTTTACGCCCGAAAGAATCCATTGTCCTCCGCCGGGTTTGAACCCGTGACCTTGGATATATGAAGTTAGCATGGTAACCATTACACCAGGTATGGCGACTGGCTTCTCTGATCCAGAGCTTCTGCTTCTCCCCAGCTGTCTGACTCCAAGTGCCTATTTGTAAGTCCTGGGAGGGTGCAAGTCTTACATATGAGGAGGGTAAACAAAGAAAGGATTAGAGGCAGAGCTGGAAAGGACACAATAGAAAGGTTTAGTTTTCAGCGTCATTAAATGTTTGTTTATACTGCTTCCATCACAGCTCCATTTAATGATAATTGTTATATCATGAAACTGTGTTGAACACTGATTCATGCAGGTTTTGATGTGTTATTGAGTAATAGTATGGTCAATTAAAGCTTGCAGTTCTATTTTTGCTGCCATATTAAAACTATTTTATTTCTGGAAGATAAATTGAGATTCTCTCTGGATAAATATTAATTACATTGTCTTATTTTTAGTCTTATCAAGGTTGTGCTGAAATGCAATCACCCTTGCATTTACAAATAACACTAAAAGCTTGCAATGCAGTATAAGGAACAGGAACTGATGCCGGAAAATAAGCTCTCTTGAATTTTTTGCTGCCCGAGTTCGAGATTTGAGTGAACCTTTCAGTAGGAAAGCAGCTTCTATTTTGCCTGAGGAACTTAAAACTCCAGCAGCAAATCTAAGTTCAACCTCAAGCTACTCCGAGACCATAGAGTTTACTCTTCTGAGCTTTGGAAATTTTCGTAAATGGTTTAAATGGTCTATGAAATTTATTTGGAGTTCTTTGTAAAGTTGTTTCTCCGAGTATATTTATTTTTTATGCTAACCATTTTAATTTAGATAAATACTTTCATCTTCTGTTTCTTCTGTTTTGACAATTGTTTCTTCATTTTTATTTTTAACTAACAAGCTTCATTTAGGTCTGAATTGTTAAAACGTATGCAGCAAGTGTTTATTTTTCTATACTTTCAAAATACAAATGTTTAAGAAGAGCTATTCGTGTAATTCTCGCAATAGATCTTATCCAAAAAATTCTCATGTGTCCCGTACTTGTTCTGCAAACAAACTATTCGTATAAAAGACTATTTTAACTACATCATACTAACGGAGATGAACTTGAGAAAAATGGTTTTACTGCTTAGTTCCTTATAAGTAGAAGGGAACTAAGGGAATACACTATATTAAAGCGATAGTCAAAGGTTTTAAAAACTGTCGCTATGCGGTTGTGATTAAAATTCATCACTCGGGACAACTGCCTGTTTGAGAAAAGTTTTAAGTAGTTTAAAAATGAAACCATTATAAGGAATATCTCGGAAATGGATAACTCCATAAAAATGTGTGCGACAAATTGCGTTTTTTAACCAGATCTATATATATATATTCTGTACCATGTTTTTGCCCCTCTCTTACGGTTTACCAGTTATGAAAAAGTCTTCCTTTTTAAACTTGTTTGGGGGGGGGGGAGCTCTGGGAACCTCAAAAAGCACATTTCCAGTGAAATCGCGATATCGAATTTGAGTGAAATACAATACCTTCTCTATCTATTATGAACATAGCATCTACGAGTAGAGAGAGAGAGAAAGAAATCACTTGCTGGGTTGTTCTATTACAAAAGTTATAGTGACTACACAGGGAGGGGGGGGGGAATCATAGCCGAATAGTACCTATATAAAACAAAGTTTATTATGGTGTAACGAGTTACTTATGCACCTAGGTAGTTCACAGCTATGCAAGTAAAATAAACATTTTACATTTTTAAATATGTCCATTTCAACATGTTTGAGCGTTTGATGGATCAAACCCACTTACAAATTTCGATCTGGGAATAACATTAATATCACTTAACCTTCCGTTAGACGCGTGCTTTAGTAAAATACCGATGGTCACGTGGGGCCTAATAGAACCTGCCTTATTTTTCTAACATCAATTTTACGAATAATTATTATTATTAATTTCCTTTTTATTGGGAGTGTTTATATCGCTTTTTTCGCCAGACCTTGCAGTAGATAGAGTTCGTATATCGCCATTCAAAAGTGTACTTAGCCAAACGGAAAGAGGAAAGAGAATTTTGCGCGGAAGGTTATACAAGTATATCAGCGGGATGAACCTATATGAAACAAGGATAAGCGAAAAGCGCATGGTTTCGTAGGTTGAAGTTTCAGTGCGATCGATAAAATTCTTCCTTCTTATCAGGGGACCTGTAGTCAGACAGGGCAGAGGAGGGTCAACTGTGTGACCTGTTAGGTATAACATCACCGAGCGACTGAGATAGTAACAATAGCCATTTTAAAAACATCGCGAAAATTTCCTCATAATATAACTTTAGAAAATAGTGAAACTGCAAAATACTGTATCAAACGTCGCTCTCAAACGCCGATAAAAATATTTGAACCTATTAGCCCATTCTGCGTGTATACTGTTTAATATGGTAACCAATAATCCGGCATCTCCTGCCTGAAGGATATAACTGATGCTCTCCCCGAAAACGACTAAATAAGTAGCTTTCATAAAGTAAGCTCTCCTTCGAGAACTTATTTTTTCCTATTCCCTGCTCAATGTCATCCCATGGCGAAAGTTAGAATAATCATTTTTTTTTTTACTTCCGCTACACATACTATGCACATATTTGGTAGAGGAGGTATTTGTATTCATCCAAAAAATTCGATGTTGAGATTTCATCGGAAATATGTTTCGAGTTCCCCCTAGTCAAAAAAATGGAAAAAGGTCCGTGTGTGGGGACATCATAGCTCAAATACCAAACTTGATATTTAAGTTTAGCATCTTCCAAACATGCGATACAAAGATTTTCAAGAACCCCCCCCCCCCCCCGCACTTCAAACTACCCTTTACATTTTTTAAAAATTATTTTTCTCAAATATAGCTAACGATTTTTATAAAGATGCCCTATATTAAAGATATTTACGTTACAAATATAATGTATAACTTGAATTATCGGGGAAATAGCTTATGAAGACCCCTTCATTCTGGATAAATTTTTCGTTATCTGGTAAGCCGTGCAAAAACTTGCTTTACAAAAAATTTAGATCTCGTTATAAAAAACCCCTATGCCACATATATACTGAATGTCCCCAGTCCAATCGCACAAATTGGCAGGATTGTAGAGGAGTCCAAGATAAATGTTTTGAGATAGGGGACTTGTGGGCTAGGGGTTCTGATCCGTTTGCTACAGTATAAAATGTATTAAGGGTTAGCACGCCACTGATCAAATCGCGATGTGCCGTGACCTGAACAATAGAATTTTGGAGAGCGCATATATATACTGACTTTATATAGTGCTGTGTTTAGTGTGTGGGCATCGGACTAAGATGGTTCAAGTCTCCGTAGGTTGTCTCCATTGTATGGATTTTACAACGAGCTGTTCATATTTTGAGTTACTCAATGATTTATTCGAACTCGCAAATAAAATAAAGTAATGCACAGTAAGTATCTAGGTGTAACGGAGAGTCTCTCAATAGCAATTGCATTAATCACCTGAAGGGGTACACTTCTCGTATCTCTCGAAGGAGTTTCTAAAATACAGTGCGTCTCACATTGACATCTTATGTATGTGCATACTGCAACTATAGGCACAGTTTTTAATTTGCGAAACATCATAGTGCCTAATAAATTTCAAATGAACTACCATCTCCATAGTAAAACAAGTACCTACATAAAACTAGTCAACATTATTAACTTTTCATCTCTGCAAATAAAATGATAGAAATAATACAATATCCGAAGTGCAAAATACAACAGGTTACCAGAGGCATTGTTCGATGTGCCGACCTGCAACAAAGGATTTATCTAGGATCCCTTTATATTCCTCCCAATTTATGCGGTTGAATTCTGGGAAATTCTATGCGTGCGAGAGAGAGAGGTGTATATTAAGACTTATTATTTCAGAAATACTCCTTGTTATTGGTTTTACTTTTAAACTATGCAGATTTTCTAAACCGGAAAGTCATCCTTCGTTTCATCTCGTTTGTTTTACTGCTGGCCATACAAAGCGAACCAAACTTCAGTTTCTCACATAGCGACCAGATTTTTTTGTGGTTTAGCCTAATGTATTCTTATTTCCCTCTGCTTAGAAGGAAACAAGTAATAAGACAGGTTCTGCTAATATATATCTCGATTAGTAAGATGTAGATAAAATAATAATCTTTTGAAAGAATAATGTGCAGAACAGGTAGAGAAATGAATGGAATATATCTTTCATAATTTGCACGTTCCAAGGTCATTTTTTTAAAAGTAATTCACTTTCATATCGGCATGTTTAACGAAAAATTCTCGCTTTAAATATGTATTATTTCTCGCAGAAGACGGACATGCCTACACTTACTCTGAGATAATTTCTTCAATAGTTTTTCAGTGTTCTAAACTACCACCAATTTTGGTGTAATTGGGCTGTATGATTTCTACTATTTTTCTATATAAGTAGAGAAACCAATAGTTCTATATTGAGATTTACCGAAAATACACATTTTGAAGCTCCATAAATAAAAAAAGTTAGAAAAAAAATTGTATTTGTACAAATCAGTTCTCGTGGGCTATTCCCAGAAACTTCGGAACATTCAATTTATTTTCTCTAGCGTACAAGGCACGTAGGTAGAGCATTATTGTATTCCACCCAAAACTTCGATGCAGAGATTTCACCAGATGCTTCGAGGAGCCTTTCGTGTATATCTTCGAACAGCATAACTCAAAAACGAAAAGTCTGTTAAATACCAAACTTGGCTTCCAAGAATGTGATATGAAGATGTTCAGAAAAATCATCTTACCCCAAACTACCCTTTACACGAGGTATTTTTCGAAATTGTCGATTTTCAAAAAATTTAACCATTTTGATTACCTATAATACCGCATATTAAAATACTTATATGGAAAATAAAATGTTTATTCTGAATTTCTTGAATACCAAATTACATCTACATTAACTGGTAAACCGCAAGGGATAAGAAACTTATTGTACAAAAATGGATATCTCGTTAAAACACAGTTGTATTATGTATATTATTTTGTGTATAGAGTCAACTATTCCCGAGATATTCCCTGTTATTAGTTTCAATTTTATATTTTTCTCAAAGGGGAAGTCCTCATCCATATATCTCGTTTAACTTCCGGTCACGGAAAAAGAACAAGTTACAATGACAATTCCATAGCGACAGTCTTTAAAAACAATTGACTGTTGCTTAGCTGGGGTATTCGCATTTTACTTCTCCGTATAAGGAACTAAGTAATAAGGCTATTTCTGGTAATGTTTATTTTGATTAGCATAATGTAGATAAAATAATAATCTTTTGTAAGAAAGCCTTGTTTGCAGAACAGATCAAGAAAGTCATGTGAATGGACACATCAGATTTTTCATGTAAACATTTTAAATGCATGGGCTTATAATCAAAATATTTACTGCCGCTTAATAATAAAAATTATTGAAATGTCTGCCATGCAAGGTTAGAAGGATACTGAACGTAACATGCTTTGGCATTTTTCAAGACTTCTCGTTTTTGAGTTTCACAAAACTGTGCATGTTTTCAGAAAGCACGATTTATTTTGGGTGGAATGCTATGCGTCCTCTGATGTAGGTAAGCAGGTGAGAAAATGAAAGGGTCTAAGTGTAGTTAAATCATTTTTTCTACAGAGTGATTTATAGAACTGATATTTCTTTCTTTAATTATTCCGTTGGAAATTCATTCAATGACCCAATTTTAGCACCAAATTAAGCAGAATGTTCTGGAGTTTCGATTCCTTGTCACTAGATGCGCAGATGTTTTATGTTTTATTCCTCATTGCATTGTTGGCAGCTGTTTGGATATGTTGTTCTTGTAGTCAACGTGAAAATGCAGTACACATTAAATCAACGACTCTTCCTTGTGAAGCAATACTAGATTACGAATTCAATTACAGCTACTAAAAGGGCATACCAGAGAGGATTTGGTGTTCGCAATCCTCCCAAAAGAAACAATACTGGGACTGGTAAACAAATTGGAAACAACTGGATCTCTGGTGAGTGAAAAAGGCAAACATCGTTCATTTAGGCTTCCCACGGTTATTATTGTTGTCGTGAGAACACAACTGGAAGACGTTTGTCGCAGGAGACAGGGTACACCTACTCAAATGTGTCGGAGAGCTGCGAAAAGTGCAGGCCTAAAGCCATATAGGGCTGTTCATCAGTTACAGGAATCAGATAAGGATAAAAGATTGAATATTGTCGTTGGTTTCAGACTTCATTGTGCAAAATCCTGCTATATTGTCCATCACATGGTTCACAGATGAAGCATGGTTCCATTTATCCGGTTATGTGAACTCTCAGAACTCACGACATTGGGTCATCGATAATCCACATGGCATCCATGAAGCACCTATGCACTCGGTTAAAATCGGAGTTTGGTGCGCAATATCCATACAGAAAATAGTGGGGCCAATTTGTTTTAGCCACAGTGTACACTGCAGAGTACCTACTGATTTTCATGGAGTTTGAGCAACTGGGCGATTTAGAGCTGAGCCAAGGACATGTTCAGCAAGATGACGCTACATGCCATACATCAAATGAATCCACGAACCTAATTGCAAATTTCTTTTGACGACTGGCTAATTTCCAGGAACCTGTGGCCACCGAGATCTCCGGATTTGACATCGCCGGACTTCTTTCTATGAGATTACTTAAAAGACAGGATTTACGCCATACGTCCCCAGACATTGGACGATCTGAAGCACAACATCACTAAGGAGATTCAAGCTATTGACAACTGAGTCCTCCAACGAGTGGCCAGTAATATGGAACGACGTCTTGAGTTGTGCCTTATGCAGGATGGAGGACATTTTCAACATTTGCTATAGAGGTAAATCTCTCAAATTTCCTCTACAATTTAGGTAGAATAAGTTGTCGCTGGCACAATTCGTTTTGAAACAAAGAAATGTGTCAGCTCTATATAATTCATCCTGCATATATTTACTGCCTGCTTGAAAAAAAAATGTGATTGATTATCGACTTGCATAAATCACGCAGTTGCGAATAGGGAGGATGTGGCGAGTGGTAACGATGAAATTCAATAACTTTAGCGACAGACATGACTATTGGGGCTTTAAACCATTAACAGCGGTGTCAAGTGGTGCTAATTAGTTTTCGAGGAGAAAGCATGCAGGCGGCGAGGTAATAATTAAAGGAGAGAAATTACGAATTATTGGCTAAGGTATTATATTGATGTATAATAAACTTTGAAGAAAAGAAATGTATGTGTAAGTTAATATGCATTTGCAAACCTGAAACAAAACATGACTAGTTACATTAAGATGACATTATCTATAATAATTTCTGGAAAACATTTTACTCTTACACATAAGTACATACTATTTATAATGTTTTAAATGACAAATGCACTTTTTAAAGATGTTATGAGAATGGCTTAAAACTACTCGCAGAGTATAAAATGTTGATCCCTACAAAAAGAGCTGAAAGATGCGAAAATCTTCAATAGCTTTATATTAGGGAGAAGAGAAAATTATAGTTTTCTTTTAAATGTCTCACTTTTTGTCAAATTCCTGTAACTTTCACTTTTTCAAAACAATCACTTGCTTGGCACTAAAAAGGGAAATGTTTCTTCATCTCCGCACAACATTTCTTCCTGCCGGAGAGCCACTTCTTGGCACGTTCAACATTCATTTGTGGATGGTTGTCTATGAGCCACTTGATGTGGAAGTCTCTCTCAGAGTCGCAGGTCGCCTCCACAAGCACCAAGTTTAACTGAGGGGCGCAACTGGCAAACAGCACGAAGCAGTAACCCCTCACTAAGCCGGTGGAGTAAATGTCCAGATAGTGCAGCTGTTTGCAGCCTTTGATGATGAACACTATTCCCAAGTCGCTAACCTGATCCGAAAACGCCAGAGAAATGCCACGAAGGTGCGGACAGTAGTCGGCCACGACTTCCGCAAATCTATCGTTCACAAAGATGCTCTCGGGCAAGCTCAGGTACACAAGATTGAAAGTAGCGCTTTCGAACGGATACGGGTGTTCATTTCCACCATCATATTGGGATTTGTGGACGTTCAGATATTCCAGTTTCTTAAGGGAGCTGATGGAGTCCATTGCAATAGTGGAGATGTGAATCGCCTTGTGTAGAACCAGAACCCTGAGTTCTTGACAGTGTGATAGATCCTGCAAACAAATCATTATCTGTAACATTTGGACATTTTCACAATTTATTACACTATTCTCATACGTAGCATACACTATCAAAGGCGTTCAGCTTAATACACCAACTTATGAGCTGTTTTTAGAATTACAGTAATATAAAACTTAAGGCTGCAACATTAAAACACCCCCCGAAAATGTTCATCATCCATTCAGAAACACACACACACACACACACACACACACACACACACACACACACACACACACACTACCACCACCACCACCGTAAAATTAGTAAAGCTATATTGAATAGTGTTAACTATGTCACAAGAATTCAATTAGCGCTCTAAGCCTTCCCGATGCATAATTAACATTATGATATGAATACACTTCAAAATTCAGCTCCTCCTTGGAAACTAACGGATTCATAACCGAAAGCGGGAGTACTATAATATTAGCTTTCAAATACATGGCTTTTCCATCATTGTGAAATTCCGAATCCACCTTGCACTTCCCACTCCCTTTCCGTGTTAACTAATGTTGAAAGATGCCCTGCAATCTTTGTGGCGTTAACATAACATCAGGATCATTTTGCTTAAACGGCAGCTTAATTTTGCATCTGCAACTCTATTTAGCCAGCAAAGTTTTACAAAAGATTTTGAGGAAGGCCCTCTGTTTCTATGCGTTATAAATAATTACTTTTCTCGGCAAGATTCTAATACCCCACAGGCAGAGCCCTCTTACTTAGGGCATTTCTTGAGGGAACAATTTCTCTTAACAGCAAGTTTCAATAGCATTTCGGTATACTTACTTCAAAAGCAGGATCAGAAAGTTTAGAGGCATCAAACTGGAGATGAGTCAGCGTTCCTGAAAGGTTTCGGAAAAGTTTCTGAAAGGCATCTTCCCAGTGCAGACTTTGCCCACACTGACAGTCACCGCTGAGCCACAGTACTTTCAATCGGCGACAGCCATCAGCAACTGCACTGATGTGTGAAGGATTCAACAAATGACTGTGGCTGAGACCCAGGAAAGTCAGGTTTGGAAGGAAACTGCCCAGTTGTTGGTAGAACTTCTTACTACGTATGGTGACATCCTTGAGAATCAGTTTGGTTATCCTAGGGCATCTCCTGAGCAGCTGATGTAGATGTTTGGCCAGTATAGTCTTCCAACTGTAAGGCAGTGTTTTAGTACCACCAATTCTGTGAATGGCTAGCGATCGAATGTTCTTGTTACTCTGGCATATTTGAGATATTATTTTTCCCACATCACACCTGTGACAAAAGGCATAGATTAGAACCACCAACAGGCTAGGTAATTCACGAGAGAGCAGGTTAACTTCCGAAACAAAATTGAAAAGCATTGGATGAATTCATAAAATACTGCAGCATTATGGGATACTTAAAGAGATTTGGCATAGCTATATTAAGTAACTCGTGGCCTGCGCTTCAGTGCATGGCACTTTTGGAAAGCGGAAACAAGTAAGAGTAAGGTGTTCCAAAAATTCTTTGATCTAATCTTCAACAAAACAATCGTCAAAGACATCCACATACTTCCAAATTGTGGTATGGACACAATCGTAGAGGTAATCAGTTATTGTGGAGACGACCCGATTTCACATCATGACTTTTTTTTGTCGGAACAAAAAAGCGTGGGACTGAGTAAGTGTTAATCATAGTGAAAAGTGCAAAAAAAAAAAAAAAAAAAAAAAACTCTTTCTAGTCGAGTTCTGTCTTATCCAACCAAATGATTCGGGTTCGATCCCTGATTTGAGCCGAATTTTCCCTATTATTAGAATTATTCCCTAACCTCCGCAAAATTTGGAAGCATGAATGTGGGAGCGAAGAGGATGCATTTCCTAATTTATTGGTAAAAAGTACGCTCATGTTAGTTGATAAATTAAAGCTCCAATTTAGAACTTAAAGGAGCTATATAACAAACACACGTAGCAAGAAAAGTAATGTCGGAATAAAACTCCAAAGGGACCAGCTAGTACGTCATATTTCGAAGACATCTTATTTGTGTGGCATCTGTCGCAACAATATATTTCGTGGATAGAGCCGTTCTGTCATAGACTTTCAAACATGTCAAACAGGAATAGTGAGGAATATGTTTCCGAATTGTATTATCAAATATTTCTTACAGATATTTCCTTATGTTGCAGTTTCTAATAATCCATAGATAATAGGTTGCGGAAACTTATCAGATTGGAGAGCCAACAATAAGAAAACGTAAGACTGGATAGGTGCTTTTATGGTAAGAAGTTCAAGAAAATTGCTACCTACAACTTTATGGCTTAATAACTGACTTTTTTTTTTCTTCTCCAGATCAAATGCGTGCGATATTTATCTACGGGGAACAAAAAAAGTTTATGCCATCAATCTTCTCGAGAATTCTGAAAGTAGCATCTGACGTGCGTTTTCCACCATTCTGACGAAGAAATCGTCATATTCAAACAGGTGCTATGCTTGTATAGACTAGAGCATTCTTTCCAACACCTTTTTTTTTTTTTTTTTTTTAATGAAATGTAAGCAAAACATTCATATTTTTTATCGATTGCATTATCTTAGGATGTTGGTGGTTGGCTCGCCGTTACTGCAGGAACTGATTCGTACACCTGCGCCATGACAGCGTGTGACTGCCAGTTATTCAGTCGTCCACGTGGTCTATGGGTAACATGCTAGCCTCTGGTTCTCAAATTTTATGGTTCAGAGGGTGACGGATTTTTCTTTTTCGAGCGTAAACATCCTTAGGATGGCTGATTCGGATGAAAAGTAAAGCCGGTGATACAGTGTTGTAGATTTACAGCATGTAAAATAACCTCAAGGCCGAAAAGAGACCTCTGAGCAAAATTAAGCGGCCTTTTACGCCCAATATAGAAGAGCATCCATAAATAAAACTCAATTTAATTTTTTAGTTTGCCACTTATTTAAAGAAAAAGCTGTTTGAAACAAGAAGGTACAAATTAAACGACTGTTTTCAAAACCTCTTAATCCCATAACACTACATTACCTTCCGTAAAGTTATAAGCATAATTTTTATTCATACAATGTATTCAGCAGTACTCAAGAGACATACCTGTCTTTTATGCATAGCGACGACAATAAGTAGGACTTTCTCAGCAGCCTCCTCACTTCTGAGAGAGGAACGTCCTGGCCCTTGAAGGTTAAAGTTCGCCACAGCACAGGACTGTGGGCGAGTGTGTACCAATATCTGCACACGGGTGCCACATTGACGGAGAGTTCCTTCACCGTCATGTAGGAGAAGATCATTGTGAGGACCTCTGCTGGAAGGTTGTGTATGGAGCATTCGTTACGAGCCTTAACACACATGCTGAACTGGATACCGTGATTACTCTCCAATGGTTCTGCAAGATCAAAGGTCCCGCCTTTGTGGATATCATCACCGGGAAGGCATCGCAGTTGAAGTTCAGTAGGCAAAATAGTGGCTCTGTCGGAAGATTTCAGTGATTCAGTAACTTCACTTTGCAGTTGCTTTCCAACATGTGATTGAGACTGGCGTATTCTGTTACGAAGAGGATACCGCAGAGCTAATTTTTCATGATCCAATTGGGCTGCTGGTTCCTTTGGCATTTTCTGGTCGTCACTTGTTCGGTTCCTAGTTGACCTTCGGAGTCGATCCATTGTCTGAAATAGATGTTTTATATAAATGTACTATTAAAATGCAGCTGAATGAGTTAACTACAAAATACATCTGACCTGTTTTACTTGGTTATTAAAAACTACAGTTATGCTTATATTATCGCATTAAGATTGGAGAACTATGATTTTGGGCAAAAGGGACAAAATTATGGAATTCTAGTTTAACATGTGCGTAAAAACACACGAAAAGCAGAGAGTTTTGCTCTTGCCTCTCTCTCTCTCTTTTTTTTTTTTTTTTTTTTTTTTTTTTTTTTTTTTTTTTTTAACCCTATAGCATCTAGTTTTTCACAGTACTCTCAAACAGGACACAAAATCGTTCCCTGTTCTACAAGAGTGGACCAATTGTAATTAAGGGCATGCTTAATCTTCATAAGCTTGGTGTTTACAACTCATCTATCTGGTTTGGACAAAACATTTTATAAAAAATAGAGCAAGAGAGGGGGGGGCGGACAAGCGTTAACAGTTTCCAATGCGAGAACTGAGGGATTTTTCAAATTCATTGCCCTAATAGAAGCTATCTCTTTAAGACTCGCTGTGCTGTCCAACTGTGTACGCTCAATACGATCCTAAACTTTAAACATGACAATCTGAATTCTGGTTTCGTAAATTATGGATTTAAATAAACTTGTTGAACAGCTTCTGGGACGTGGATATTTTACCCCCGTCTTTTGATTCTCTAGGATTTTCATAATTAAAAGCTCCACTTCAACGGCTTGTAATAATAATTTGTGGATTTTTTTTTAAAGAAACTGAATAAAAAAATCTTCAGGATTCATGGACAGAAACTATGATAAAGAGGAAGTTTTAAAACTATTGCAACAAGGTTGGGCCAATGCGATAAAGGTATTTAAATACTATATCTTGTAAGCTTTGGGTTTTCCTCGCACATTATTCTACATATAAGTGGTACTTGCTCATTGTTTATGGTCCAATTTTAACTAAAATTGTTATTGTATGGTCATGACCATACTATTTTTCGTCACTGCTATCGATTTGGACACAAAAATATAATAGAAAATGCAAGACTTTCATTGAACAAAATCTGAAAAGACAAATTAGTATGGCAATATGCCCTGTATGAAATAGGACTAACTATTTTACTCTTAATTTCAAAACCGAAGAAAAAAGTAGCTTATTGTTATAATTCATTTTTGTTGTCTTTAGAAGTTCTAGCTTTTTATTAATTTAAAACATATTTAATATTAATATAATATTTAATAATAATCATATAACATTGAAAATTTTACAAATAATTGTTCATTAGCAGCAGTTATTTAATTTAAAATTATTGAAAAGGGTAAATTCATTCCTAGGCACGTAACATCTCTCAATAAATGCAACATTTAAAAAAATGTGATTAGCTATTCACATGATTTTCTCTACATCTCTTTAACAAATTATTGTTAAAAAACTTAAGATTCTATTTACTTCATTCTAATCGAGATAAATATTAGCAGAAATAAGGGAATACACTAGGCTAAAACGACATTACAAGTTGGTTGCCATGTGGATGAAATCCCTTTCTATGCATTGCTGGAGTTCGCAAATTCCTGTATGTGAAAAGTTTTAAGTATTTTAAAACAAACTAAAAAGCAATATCTCAAAAATGGTCAGCTTTGCGAAAGAAAAAAAAAATATATATATATATATATGAAACCTTGCGTGTTTTAACGAGATCTGCATTTTTTATGTAGTAAGTTATTGTCTATCTCTTACAGTTTAATAGTTATGCAAAATCCAGCATAATTCATCCAGAATAAAGAGAACTTCAGAGGCTAATCCCAGAAAATTCAAGATGTAAGTTTTATTTGCCGAGTAAATATCCTTAATATACGGTATTTTAATCAAAATCGTTACAGCTATTTTTGAGAAAATAAAAAAAAATTGAAAGTTTTTCCATGTAAGGGGTTGCTTGGGGTGGGGGGGATTTTCCTCAAAACCTTCGTGTCGCATCCTTGGAAGATACTAAACTTATATACCAAGTTTGGTATTTTACCAACTTTTCATTTTTGAATTATCGTGTTCACATACACACTGTAAAATACTGTAAAATGCAAAGTTGGTATTTAAGTTTAGTATGTTCCAAGGAAGCGACATGAATATTATTAAAAAAAAAAAAAAACAAAAAAAAAAAAACAGATTATCCTTCAGATGGAAAAATTATGAAAATGTTTTTCTCAAAAACGCTAACGATTTTGTTTAAAAAATCGTATATTATAAATATTTGCATGGTAAATAAAATGGATATCTCGAGTTTTCTGGGAGTCGTTTCTGAAAAGGTATCCGTTCTGGATGAATTTTGTTGATTCTTGCTTAAGTAAAAAACCGTAACAAATACACACTACACAAAACGTGTATATCTAATTAACACACACACAATTTATACCATCTACAATTTGTTATAGAGTTGGTCGTTTCCAAGATATTCCTTGTTATTGGTATCAAGTTTAAACTACGAAATTTTCTCAAATGGTTTTACATGTCGCTTTTGTTTACTGCTGACCTTGCAGAGTGAACTTCAATTGTTCACAGCGATTAGCTTTTAAAAGATGACTATCGCTTTAGCCGTTTCCCCCCTTCTACTTACAAGGAATCAAGTAGTTAAAACCACTTATGTTGATGCTTATCTCAATTAGCATGCTTTAGGTAAAAGACTTTCTTTTGTAAGAAGTTTGTAGAACGGGTGGAAAAATTTAACATCAGTATTTTTTTTTCTTTTTTTTTTTTTCTTTTTTACAAAGAGGCAAATAAGAACACAACTATTTTTAAATGCATTTAGCTGGTTAAATGCCGTCATATAAATAGCCGATACTTGATTTAGTAAGTAAGCTTGAAGACTAAAACAAATGACCTGAAGCTTTTATTGTTATCGGTCTCCCGCCCCCCCCCCTCCTCCATAATGGAGTCCAACTTGGACCGAGTTTAGCGGCAAAACAATTGTAACGTCTTCTACTGTCTCTCTGAGACGTCTGCAAGTGCTTCTAAAGTGACCACTCTCTAATGTTTCAATTTTCTCTTCGTGAACTACTTCGCATAGAACAAGGTGGGCTACAGCCTTTCTTTACATTGAAGTTCTATTTTTGTATATGTTACAAATCTGCACTTTTCAGAAATAGTGTTTCTTACTTGTTACCGTTAATTGGGCATCTTGTAAGTATTGTAAATGCCAAGTTCTTTTCGTTGAAATTCTAACACACTCAATTTCTGGCTTCACCTTTAATAGAACTTATATACTGCCATGATCATTCAATATTTATTATTACTGTAATTGTAATCTCAGTAGGTTATATAATTCTATCATTAATAAATAAATTTATAGTTTTTCTTGTTCTTAAAATTTAAATTTTGGGCAATTTTGGGGGGGCCTTTGTTTAAGTAAGGTAAGAAGCACTAAATGTTAAATTCATAATTTGAAATAAATGCACATTTTCTACGAAAAATCAAAAAAAAAATACTTCTCACCTATCACTAAAAGCATTCGGGTAAATATTCTCAAAAATCAGGAAATAAAAAAGGTAAAGTATAACATTTAAAAATCTGCGTTAAACCCACATGACTTTCTCTAGCTGCTCTACAAACTTCTTACAAAAGATTATTATTCTTTCTACCCCATGCTAATCGATGTAAGCATTAACATAATGGTTATATTACTTAGTTCCTTATACGTAGAAGAGAACTAAGGGAATACACTAGGCCAAAGTGATAGTCAAATGTTTTAAAAGCTGTCGTTAAGCGATTGTATTTGCAAATCGCTTCTTTGCTTAGCCAGAGTAGAACAAACACATGCACTTCCTATCTGAGAAAAGTATTAAGTACTTTACGATTGAAACCAATAACAAGGAATATCTCAGAAATGGTTTCCTCCATAACAAAAATGTAAAGGACATAAATTGTGTTTTGGCGAAATCTACATTTTTGTGCAGTAAGTTTTTGTTTTGGCAAAACTTATCCAGAATAAAGAGGTCTTCAGAGGCTATTTCCAGAAAATTCAAGATATACATTTTATTTAGGATGTAAATACCTTTAGTACAAGGTATTTTAATCAAAATAGGGCCATTTTTTAAAAAAAAATTAAAATTTTCAAAAAATTGTCCATATAAAGGGTACTTTGTAGTGGGAGGATATTCTTGAAAATCCTCGTGTCGCATCCTTGGAACACCAAGTTTGGCATTTAATGGTCTTTTCGTTTTTGAGCTATGTTGTCCAGACACACACGCCTACCTTTCGCTAAAAATGATTTTTTCGGACTAAAGAGGCCCAAAAACGTAATTCCAGTGAAATCTCGACATCAAAATGTTGGGTGGAATACAATACCTTCTCTAACCACACTGCACATACGGGGTAGAGAAAGTAATTATTTAAAATGCATAAAAAGCATGCTTTTATTTACAAAAAACTAATGTTATCGTTAAAATAAACAAAACAAAAAGACTCTTGCCTATATACATAACCTTATAGACTTTGCAGAGTGCAAGGAGCCGTATCGTATCAGAGTTGTGAGAAAGGGGAAAGGATCGTTTACTTAGCTCGGTGAAAATGTCCCGACCATGACGATTCAGAAGTTTCTTCACAATTTAAGTGCATGTCACGAAGGTATGAAGAGGTCACAGGGGTGCAATTCGCACGGTTCCCACACATCTGGTGGGTTCATCACCACCTTACCACGTTATTAACCACTGTAATCATCTCCAACACAAACTTAATGCGATCGTTTGTAGAAAGCCATTTAACTATTGTCTCGGATAAGGTCATTATAACACACCAAGCTTTGTTTCATGCAGTCATTTATTTTCTAATACTAGAGACATGTCTCTTTAAAATATTTAAGGTAATGCATGTGTGAAAATACACAATATGCAAGATATTGTTTTTTTTTAAATTTATACCAGTTATAACACACAACGATGGTGATATTTTTGCTATGTATAAAAATTCTAGCTTGCATGGATAGCTAAATAGCATTTTTTTTTATCTAAATTTATTATTACTTTCTCCGTACGCACTATGTACATAGTGTATAGAGAAAGTACTGCACTCCACCAAAAATTCGATACCGAGATTTCACCGGAAATATATGTTTTAGGGTCCCCAATATCCAAAAAAAGCATTTTCACAAAAAGGTCCGCGTGTGTGTGTGTGTGTGTGTGTGTGTGTGTGTGTGTGTGTCCGTGAACACGATAACTCAAAAACGAAAAGTCGGTAAAATACCAAACTTGGTATTTAAGTTTAGTATCCTCCAGGGATGCGACACGAAGATTTTGAGAAAAATCCCCCAACCCCCAACTACCCTTTACATGGAACTTTTTTCGAAAATTTTGATTTTCTCAAAAATGGCTCCAACGATTTTGATTAAAATTTCGGATATTAAACATATTTACCTGACAAATGAAATGTATATCTTGAATTTTCTGGGAATAGCCTCTGAAGAGTAGTTTATTCTGGATGAATTTTACTAAATTTTGAATAACTGCTAAACCGTAAGAGATGGACAAAAACTTACTACACAAAAAATGTAGAGCACATTAAAACACAAAATTTATGTGATATACATTTTTTTCGTGGAGTTCGTCGTTTTTGTGACATTCCTTATTTTTGTTTCTGCTATGAAAAACGTATACTTTTCTCATACTGGAACTTAACTCCTATCCATATAAACAAAGGAACTTCATTGACATAGCAACCAGCTTTTGACTATCACTTTAACCTACGGTTGTCCGCTATTTCGCTTCTACTTACAAGGATGCGAGTAATAAGACTATTTCTGCTAATTTTTTTCTGATTAGCATAAAGTAAATAGAAGTATAAGCTTTTTAAGAATTATTTGTGGCAGGGATATGGAGAAAGTCATGTGAGTGGTACACATCAGATTTTTTTTTATAAAAATGAACTAAGTAATACATTGTTAATCATAGTTTTAAGTAAATGAGTTGAAAAATAGACCTGTAATCTTATATTTTTAAATTAACCCTAATAATTATTTTGCTGTATATATATATATATATATATATATATATATATATATATATATTTATTCGTACTGTTCAAAACACTTCGATTTTTCATAATACATATAATAATTTATTTCTTTAACGTTCAGTTTTGGGAGGCAGTGTAATTTTTTTTTTTTTTTTTTTTTGAAATTAGTAAAAAATTGCAAGGTGTATGCAACAAAGTTGGCGAGAAAGCAAGGATTAAAAAAACCTTCAGTTAATTGGTTCTTAAAGTGCGCCAAATTTGCAAAAAAACTATTTTCTTAAAAGTTCGAAAGTGTCATTGAAAAAATTATAATTACTCACAATTTGTGTTACATTTCATAGATGCATCACCTTAAAGGCTCGTTATAATATATGAAATTGTGATACTGTTTTACATGCGTTATGATGCAATGGGCGGCGCCGTAGCCGAATGATTGCACGGTTTCGATCTCAGGGGACCAGCATTTGGGTGGACAAAGCCGCACCTCGGCGGGTTTTTTCCTTTCCCCGCAATTCATTCCACTAATTGTACCATCGTCACATTTCCCTCTATCCATTTCACCTTCTTTCATATCATCCTCACTCTCACACTTCCGGTTTATTTTCTCTAATTAAATGTTTATGAGCCTTTTGCCCTAGGCGCTCACATGCAAGTCCCGAGAGTGGGAGGGGTTTGTCCAACATACGAAAAAATCTCATTAAATATGGTAAAATATGGTTGGTACTTTTACTTTCTATAATAATCTCTTACAGTAGAGAAAAATCTGATGTATTCCATTCACATGACTATCTGTTCTGCAAACAAACTAGCTGTTATTCCAAAACATTCTATCTAGTTCATACTAGTCGAGATAAACATTAACAGAAATTGTCTTATTACTTAGTTCCTTTTAAGAAAAACGGAAATAATATAAAGCAACAATCACATTTTTAAAAGATATCGCTATGCGAGAAAATTGAAATACGATTATCTTCACATGGCTGCAAATAAAACAAAAAAGCTAAATGTTAAGTTGTAAATCGAAATGCCAACGGCGCTTCATAAGGAAGACATGGCGAAGAAGAGTATTTGGGTGGCGCAATCAGGACCGATGGAGCCTATTACAGCAGAGGCGGAGGATAAACATCACCGGCAGGTCTGTATCTGCATGTAACAGGTAGCGTAGGAAACGGTTCTGTGTGCACTGGATCCTGGTGATTGAGATGGAGCAGCAGAACCCCATATGGCACAGCTATACTGTCATATAGGTCGAATTGGGGAGGTATAAACAAAACATTTACAACACGGAGACAATGGCCAGGAGAAAATGGATGCTGCAGTAAACTGCAATCCAACCCAATTTAGGCCGAGGTACCTTGAAGTCGCTGCGAGTATCTCCGCTCCATTTATTAATGGGATGGTGGGTCACTTTAGGCGAACCTCACTCGGGATTTATGAGCGTTGATAGCCAGTCTCCAATATTAGCACCAGGAGTGAATTCGGTTGCAGAGGTCCTGAAGGCGGCTAGCTGGGAAAGAAGATGAATTTAATTTATTATGGCATAGCCCCAGGTTCCAATAACACCTTTGGCGCAGCTGCTAATAGCCCAGACCATTTATCTGCCCTTGACATTAATACCTCGGTAATGGCGATACATGGTATTTAGGTATTCTACCATCGTCTGTTGATAAACTCTCTCCCAGGAAGGATCACATTAGGGGGATGTAATTCTTAGTATTTTCTTCATAAATATCACGTGGTATATCCAAATACATCGGAATGAAAATGTGGGTCATTGGAGTAAAGTGGGAATTTCTATGGTAACGGCTTTGCTCAGACTTTAAGCAATGATACCTGAAACATGCTGCACACATTACTCATATACCAGCCGTCATATGAAAAGATCTACAGCACTTCCAATAACCCATTTAAGACTTCCTTTGCAAACAAGTCAATCTACCAACGATGCAGTTGATCCTTTAAACATACCCTGATATTTTCTGAATGTAATGATAAAAATTTTAGTATACTTTTATACGGATATTATAAATAGAAAGTTCTGCTGCTGAAACTATTTTGACTGCCTCTGATGACTTCAATATGGCCAACCGAGTATGTTTGAAAGAACGTCTCAACGAATCATTGGATTCTCAAACTTGATCGAAATACGTATCTTTACTTCTCCCTCTCACGTGATAAACGTAGCCCTTTTTACTTTCTCCAGCTCATATGTACATACAATGTACATAACAGCTAGGGAAGGTATTGTATTCCACCCAAAAGTTCGATGTCGAGATTTCGCTGGAAATATATGTTTAGAGGCCCCCTGAGTCCATAAAGGAATTTCCAGAAGAAAAAAAAAAAAAAGCCCGAGTGTATCTGTAGACAGCATAGTTCAAAAATGAATAAATCCGTTAAATACCAAACTTAGTATTAAAGTTTAGTATATCCCTGGAATGCAACAAGAAGATTTGCAAGAAAATCCCTCCACCCACAAGTATCCTTTACATGGAAACATTTTCGGACATTTTGATTTTCTCAAAAATGGCTCAACGATTTAGATTAAAATGTATATATGGCCTCAGAAGACCTTTATTCTAGATGAGTTTTGCAACATTTTGGATAAGTTGAACCGTAAGAGATAGACAAAAACTTGATATAAAGAAATGTAGATCTCGTTAAAACACACAATGCCATAAGTTTTTCTTGCAGAGTTGGCCGTTTCGAGATATTTCTTGTTATTGGTTTCAATTTTAAAATACCCAACTTTTCTCAAACGGGACCATGTAAAGAAACCGAACACAAACATTTCACGTAGCGATGAACTTTTAAAGATTTAACTATAGCTTTAGCCTAATGTATTATTCCCTTATTTCCCTTCTACTTATAACGAAGCAAGTAATAAGATAATTTTGTTAATGTTTATCTCGATTAGCATGACGTAGGTAGAAGAATAATCTATTGTAAGAATAGTTTGTATATGTAACAGCTAGATTGTTTAACATTCTGAATACGTCAGAGTATTTAGCTTGCACTGCAACTAAATGAAACGTCATTCGAACGTTATATACAAAGGGGAGAAACAACATGGCTACTACTCCGTCACCTATAGTAAAATGCCTTTCAACTGAGTTTTAAAAATTTGCTGTAATAAAGAAAACCATAACCTATAGCGTTGGTTATTGTATCATTACAATATTGTAACTTTTAGTGTCCCACTGCAGATGGTAGTAAATATTAATTCAAGTTGCACTGATCAAATGAAGTGTGGCCACAATTCTAATTTCTTTTTAATGAACGCAGTTTACATTGTAGAATATAAACATTTTACGATTATTCTAATAAGATATTGTTTAATCATTTCATTTAATTCGTGAAATATTCTTACCAAATGTTGCTATGCAAATTAAATTAATGATGTGAATTGCTGTAATGGAAATAACTAATTTAAACTACTATAACACTAGATTTAGATAATGCTGTTAAAAGTTTTAGTTGGTCTTGGTTGACATACATGTGAATCACATGTCTAATAAAACTAGCAGATCGCTATTTTTATCCCATTTTAGAAATTTAGAATCTTTGTCGACTGTGCTGACCACCTATATAAAATTATACACAATTTATCCAGAATGAAGAGGACAAGTTATAGAAATTCAATATATACATTAGTCATAGCCCTCTTGGAAACGCCCAGCTTAAATGACAAGTTTTATATTTATCTGATATTTCGTTTGAGTTGTACAATTACGCGCCCTTTTCTAGATCAGGGATACAAAATATTTTTCCGTTAAAATTTCGATATCGAATTTTTTAGTGGTATTTAATACTTCCTCTGTCTACATAGGAAATATTAGAAGAAAAAAAATGTATCCGCTGTGAAACTTCGACCTAGAGCAATGCCGGGTAAATTAGCATACACAAAAGACCAATTGCATAACACATTTTCTAATCTTTGAAAACAACAATTCCACTAACTTTCATAAATTCGATAAGCACTTTCTTTTGGCGAAGAACGCCATCCGGGAACAATGTTGCATATATACATATTTAGTGTGATGTATTGGATTAACTATTTGAAGCAACGAAATGAACTTTCTAATCGAATACTAATATATTCAGTTGTCATGGTCGAGGCGGCTGATCGCCTTTGCAGATTTGTCCGCTTGCACAGTTTAACAAACTTGAGTGAATGAAACTAGACACTGACATTAACGTCCTACGCACGATCAGCTGCTTGCAATGACTGATAGCTTCACATGCGGTATCCAAGTTAGGTTCCCCGAATTTCCCTGGGGCCCGGCGGTATGTCACGCCGAGATTTATCTGGATTTAAACCGAAGAATAAATCAATTTGAAAAGCTCGGAACCTATGCCAGACTCGCCTTTGCTCTCAGCTATAAGTTAATTACAATAATTTGGAGCCCATGTCCCATTACAACGGAGGATTTACAGGTATACTTTATTGCCCAGGAATTAAGATATTTAACTGAGTAGGCACTTTGTTCCACCTCCGCCTTCTGATCAAGGTCGGCCACTGCAAATGGATTAAGTAAACCTCAACTAGGGCAGTCCATGTCTAAAATCTCCGTGGTCAACAGTTTCAGTACTAGCAGTATGTAAACTATTTCCCCCACCCTTTTATAATCAGTGTGGTGTTTGTTGGCGCATGAAGCACGTAAAGTGATCGCGCATAGCTAAGGCTGATTGGAAGACCGCTGCTTGAAGGTCAGGTCGTCGTCGTCGTCGTCTTCTTTCTCTGTTTACCTTCCTCATATTAAGAACTCTCAACCCCCAGAACTTAAAATCCAGCACCTGGGGTCAAACCGTTGAGCTGAGAGAATTGTCAGGAGCAGTTGGTGAAAGGAATTGTAGGGGAAACCGGAGAACTCGAGAAAACCTGCCCAGACGCCGCTTCATCCACCATAAATTCCACATGCGCTCCCCAAGATTGAACCGGGCGCCTAGGTGAGAGGCAAGCGATCTAAGTCACCCACGGCGCCGTCTCAGTTCTCATTATGCCTCATTTTATGCAGCGATTTCGCATCGTAGAGTTAAATGGGCACATTTATTCCATGCGACGTGACAGTCGCTCAATATTCAGTGTCGTGCGACCTGAAAAACACATTGCATGGTCTTTCACGTCATACGGCACTTGCGAATGTCGCATGACCTGAATACAATGGGTGTATATGTGCCTCTTTGTGCACGTAGCAAGACAGTTAAATCGACACTCCTTTGGAAAAAGCTGTAGTTTTGATTGTCAGTGTGGTTTGTGCCAGAGTGAACCTATTTTAGTCACAATTTTATGAAGCATGGATACAGACTATTTAATTGAAGAAATCCGATGATCGGATGATGTGCAGCAAGATCGTTCTTTATTTTTATCGCACTGGTATACCGAGTGTATTTCGAGTTGAGTTCAACTTTACAGGGACAGTTGTGAAAATGGGCTCGTTTATTGATTTACACTAAGTTTGCAAGGTTCATTAACGAAGAAAAGGAAGACAATTCAATAGTCATATAAACTATACGTCACTTACTAGTTGCACTTTGAGTAAAATAGAGAGAGCAACTTTGCTTGATACGCCCCTGCGAATAAGCTATTGTGCACTGCGTAACCAGCTGCGCGGAAAGTAGAACGATCAATTCTTTCAATACAGAGGCAGTAGGCAACATTTTGCGTTTGAAATATGTAATCAATCTTTCAAATACTAATATACCTATTGTAGGTTAACGATTGGTAGAATAATAACTATTATCATATGTCTTACATTAGTCTGATATGAACATATTTTACATATTTTCTTAGGTTTGGTCGTAATTGGTAGTCGTAACAAATAACTGCAAAACATATACAGGGTTGGCCGCCAGTCGTTTGTCCGCACATGACGTCAATACTGGGTAGCGAATGAATCATGCATTGCCTCTTGCAGAGGGCTAGCAAACGAGGAGTAGAAGAGGTGGATGTCAACAGTTTGGAAGTCACTTTAGTGAAATGGGCCCAGTATCGTACCTTTCGAATATGAATTTACATTTGCAACATTCACTTTCGTCTCACAACCGCAATCGTAGCACTTATGCCGATTGGTAACTCAACAAATGAACAATATTCCCCTTTACAATAAACGCTTGTTCATACTCTTTATAGGAGGATGAAAACTGACCTATACAGAATAAATTAAGAAACCACAAAAAATAAATAAACTGGTAAAAATATGGAAATAAACCTATAAAACTTGTATATAAAATGATGAAAAATGGAAATGAAAATAAATGTGGATCCTTTATTAAGTTTTTCTTTTCAATAAGTTTAAATTCTTGGTGAATATATTAATAAATTTGTTAAGATTGTTCTACATGAAGGAATTAAAATGTCCTGGTGAAAAAGTTTTTATTTTATATATAATGTTTTAAAGCCCGCTTTTACTACAAACGGTACCGCAAGCTATAATACATGGAATGAAGATGGAGCACCGGCGGAATGCTACATGAAGCACCTTATACCTTTAACTTCTGCTTGTTTTATAGTATCAAATTTTGCTTTATGCGGAATGCCTTTTTTGGCTGGTTTTTATTCTAAGGATATAATTTTGGAAGTAGTTTCTTTAAGAAATTTAAATATATTTATGTATTTTTTTTCTACAGGTTTAACGGTATGTTATTCTTTTCGTTTATTACGGGGGAAAGTGGAGAATCGAGAAAACCCGACCCTGCGCCGCTTTGTCCACCACAAATTTCACATGCGGTCGCCTGGAATCTAGCCTTGGTGAAAGGTGTTTGGTCCAACCACCCGACCACGGCGCGGCTAAAAACGGTTCTGCACCGCCCAGTACATCAACCTGTTTACAATGCATGCAGTCCAAGGTTCAATTCCACACCTCCCATGCGAGACAAGGGGCTCGCTAAACTAATTCATTTAAACTGGCGCTAAAGGCTGAATACATCTGAAGGCCCAGTACAATTATAATGTTAACAAAATACCCTTTGTATGCAAAATATCGTCATTTTGTTGTTTTCAAAAATAATTCTAAAGAATTTGATCAAAATGTCATCAAACGTATTGTCCTGCGCCATAACACAGTGAACTAGAGCGTAGTACTCTGGTTCCCGGCCACGGAATGCACTCGTGTTCTATTCCACCCGAGTTTAACTCTTGGGTATAGGACCGTGAGGAAAGTGAGTGGCTGCGATAGGTAGCAATCCCGGCAATGATTGCCATCATTCCAGCTGAGGGATATGGTTGCTTGCCACATCACTTCTCCAGCTCTACGCTTAATTGGGCGTCAGACCGGCAGTCGGTGGCCCCAGGTCCATAAGGGCTGTAGCGTATGATTATGTTTAATGTATTATAAACGATATATTGAGTTATTGGAAATAGACTGTAAAGTCTTCATTCAAAGAAACTTTTTATAATTGGATGAACAAGTAGAACACAAAAAAATTAAATTTCTTTAAAACACACAATTTACTTCCTATTTCCGAAATATCCATTTTTTTTTAAATTGTTTCATTTGTATAGCCCACTTTAACTTCAATGGTCATATCGGGGACTTTGACTTGTGAAACAACTCTTATTACTTGTAGGTTCTAGGAGCATTAAGTTAATCATTTTTATATCACACGCACATTCACTCACAGTCATACTATCCAGAGGGGATAGAAAAATTCCCCGCCCAGCTGGGAATCAAACCCTGGACCGCCGGGTGAAAGTCAGCTCTGACCACTCGACCACGGAGGCAGTCAAATATTAGTTTTGGTTTCAATTTATCTATGCTTTTATTTCATTTAATGAAGGAGGCACTGCCCACCTTCAGTTTGTGTGTGTGTGTGTGTGTGTTTATTTTGCAAGAACACATTGTAGAATCTATATAAAACAAATGATAATGGGCAGTGATAACGGAGAATGTAGCAACAGATTTTAAGGTGCAGTCGAATGCTTTTGGAGTCAATATAATATATGGCATTTAATACAATGTGTTGAATATACAAAGCAATCTAGGTGCTGAAATTCTAACTTGGTGAAAGAAAGTATTGAATATAAAATGGGAGTATGAGAAATGTTATGTAGTACCTGTTAATAGATAACTCTAGAATTGAGATGCGCATATTTTCCAATCCTTATGATTTGCCCTCAACATTTACGGGAATGAAGACCTTTTTACAACTTTACGGCGATGGATACTATTTCACTTTTGGTGAGGGGGGGGGGGGGCTGAGTCTTAAGTGTTGTAGATTTTCTGCACGTGCAAAAGAAAACAAATATATATTGTAGTATATTTAATTTTTATTATAATGCACGAGTTCTCGGTAAATTACTATTATAGGCCGAATGTATAGCAATAGTAATATAAAGTGCCATAATACACCAGAGTTAATCTGTGCATTTAATAGTCTTCCCCTTCGGTAGGCTGTAACAAAATCCAACGCGTTCGTACCTTGTTTTGTGGGATTTTAAATTTAATTAGTGACCAATGAGCAATAAATGGGCGCAAGCATTCAGTAACGGATGATATGAATTGTAAAGTTAACTTTCCCTCGTCGTAATTTATATTCGGGGTCTGTATCTGCGAGATATAACTTGTCTATTTTGTAACAGTTTTTGCTTTTAGTTCATAATATGAACTATGGGCTAGAAATCTGCATATAGCCTAGGAAGTGGTGTTTTTTGTTTTATTGTGGTACCAGGAAGAATTATCACATGTGACATAGTACGGGAAAATGTCCGATTATCGGGTACCGTTTTTATATTTAAGATGAGTAAATTAGTCGTCTCTGGATTAAGCAAAATATGTTATAGTATACTAGGCAGTATTTAAATGCTGCCCTTTCCAAACATTTTCGTAATATTTCTTGTTCATGAATAGCTGGGCAAAGAATTACAATCTAATGTTTACCTCTGAAAAAATGTGGTTACTAATTTCGGGTTGGACATTAACACTAAAATTGCATGCGTTAGTAACATACCCTTTATCTGCACAAAACGTGTCTCGAAAGTAAAAATGTATTATTTTGCAGACCTTCCAGCCACAAGACAACCGCTCAGTCGTTGTGTTTTTTGATGTAGAAGTCGCATTTAAAAGCTTTCCAAGTATCATCTTCGACATCAGCACAAAGCTTATGACAATGAAAGCAACTGATGCAATGAATTCAGGTCTCCTTATTTGACAACAGTTTATCACAGTAAATGCACTCCTCGTCCTCCATATTCTGATGAGTGTTTCAACAAGATTTCAGCATGAGCATGCCGTTTCGCGATGCTCTGGTTCTTCCTTTTTCCGCATAGACTCCAGTTCCCATATGAACGTCGCCTTTTATAGGCATCAAGAATAAAATCTAGAACATAGTTTTTATAAACTAACGCCAAATTTCGGGCACTGCCCCTTATTAGAGTACATCCATTACTTTTGTTTACGCACAACCTAACCCTCAAGTGTATAGTGAACGACACATTTTGTCAATTAGATACAAAAGAGCATGCTTCAAACTATTGCTTCTGATGAAAAACTTTTAAACTGCATCTTAGCTAGCTCGAGGAACGATTCTGTGAAATGTTTATACTGACCTATAATATATATTCTGGCTGTGCAGAGTCACACGTCAACACGGCCGGCACCAAACTCACAATGACGCACTGGAATAATGACCTTCGATACTGCTTTCTGAAGCCAATTACAGAGTGCAGCACCAAACAAGGTGGGATATTCAAACTAGCGAGATTGCGGATTCTTTTCTATGGCTCTTTCCTAAGCCTTTCCTATTGGTGACTGAGACAATATGGCTACGTGACAGGTAGGCGACAAGTTTCGAGATTTCGTCTAGGTTAGCTTAGGTGTATATAAATGAACTGGATCGAAATAAGGGGTAAAAATGGACTTTCTGAAAATCGGTTCTTCTTTCCAATGCAAAATGCAGTCTTCTGTTCGTTCTGTCTGCTTCTGCATGAGTCAACATATTGGTCAATCGACCAATGGCAGAGTCCAATCTAAAACTGAACTATAATCTACGATGTCGCTAACCGGAATTAGGCAACCGTCCGAAATAAGGGCACTTTACCCTATATAAGACTTTCAAGCATGCTTTAACATATAATTCCAACTTGATTTTATATGCAATTTTCATAGATTCACTGCTTTGAACAAATTCCAAATTTCACGCCATGCAAAAGTATTGCATTTTACTGCGGGTTTCAGGAAGATTGCAAGTTGGATTTGAAATGATAGTTAAGAATCATGGGGGAGTTGAGCTTGAACCAGCACACATGCTTACAAACAGTAGTCTTGCTCTTACACCAGAAATCCCAGGGTTGAAAACTGCCCATCTTCAATACTGCCGCGAGAAATGACTTCTCGCGTAAAGGTTTAGTTTCGGAGCACCAGCTGTAGTTGTGAACGAATGAAGAGATCAAACAGAACGCAGGCGCCAGTGTGAACGTGTTCCAACGATAAAAACCTTAATTTACAGATTATTGGTTGCCGTCCCAAAATTACATCCTCGCCCTTTTTTTCTCCTTCTTAGGAAACCAGTTATGTTTCGAGGATAGCAATTAAAATCCGGATACCACTCACAATAAATTGTCTGAAACTTAATGCATGTAAAGATAAATGTTGGGATAAGAAAACTGGCTTCCCCGATCATGTCATTAATTGGTTCCTGGGACTTATCCAGGAATCCCGGCTTCTACCTTCAGTTTCATTGGCAAGGATGGAAGGAAAAGATGAGTAATTTTCGCATTTGTTTCGTTTACATTTCATCAAGCCTGTTTACCTACAAGATGATTGCACTATAGTCATTTTACGAAACGTAAAAGTCGTTGACAGATCTACCACATTGACTAACATATATATTTTTACTTTCTCCATACGCACTATGTACATAGTGTATAAAGAAAGTATAGCACTGCACCAAAAATTCGATACCGAGGTTTCACCGGAAATATATGTTTTAGGGTCCCCAATATCCAAAAAAAGCATTTTCACAAAAAGGTCCGTGTGTGTGTGTGTGTGTCCGTGTGTCTGTGAACACGATAACTCAAAAACGAAAAGTCTGTAAAATACCAAACTTTGTATTTAAGTTTAGTATCTTCCAATGATGCGACACGAAGATTTTGAGAAAAATCCCCCCACCCCAACTACCCTTTACTTGGAACTTTTTTCGAAAATTTTGATTTTCTCAAAAATGGCTAACGATTTTGATTAAAATTTCGGATATTAAACATATATTTACCTGACAAATGAAATGTATATCTTGAATTTTCTGGGAATAGCCTCTGAAGAGTAGTTTATTCTGGATGAATTTTACTAAATTTTGAATAACTGCTAAACCGTAAGAGATGGACAAAAACTTACACAAAAAAATGTAGAGCACATTAAAACACACAATTTATGTTATATACATTTTTTTCGTGGAGTTCGTCGTTTTTGTGACATTCCTTATTTTTGGTTTCTGCTATGAAAACCGTATACTTTTCTCATACTGAAACTTGTCAACTCCTATCCATATAAACAAAGGAACTTCATTGACATAGCAACCAGTTTTTGACTATCACTTTAACCTACGGTTGTCCCTTATTTCGCTTCTACTTACAAGGATGCGAGAAATAAGACATTTTCTGCTAATTTTTTTATCTGATTAGCATAAAGTAAATAGAATTATAAGCTTTTTAAGAATTATTTATTGCAGGGATATGGAGAAAGTCATGTGAATGGTACACATCAGATTTTTTTTAAGAGTATTGCATTAAAAGGTGTTTCTGTTGACCTGCATAAACAGGAAAGTTCCATAAACTCTCTAATATGGTAGTTTAAGATCTAAAAATCTGTGTTACACTCACATGACTTTCTGTACAAACTGCTTACAAAAGATTCTTCTTTCCACAGAATGCTAATCGACATAAACATTACCAGAATGCTCTTATTTCTTAGTTCCACATAAGTAGAAAGGAACTGAAGGAATGAGCTATGCTAAAGTGATAAGTCAAATGTTTTAAGCAATAGTTATGCGATTGTCAATGCAAATCGCTTCTTTGCAGAAGTAGAACAAACAGTGGACACTTGCTGTCTGAGAAAAATATAAATACTTACAATTGAAACCAATAACAAGTAATATCTCGGAAACGGTTACCTACACAACAAAAATGTAAAGGATAAACTGTGTCTTTTAACGAGATCTACATTTTTTGTTTAGTATGTTTTTGTCTATCTCTTGCGGTTTAGCAATTAAGTAAAACTCGGCAAAATTCATACAGAATAAAGAGGTCTTCAAAGGCTATTCCCAGAAAATTCAGAATATACATTTTATTTTGGATGTAAATATCTTTAATATACGGGATGTTAATCAAAATCGTTAGCTATTTTTTCGAACATTTTTCCATGTAAAGGGTAGTTTGTGGTATCACATCCTTGGAAGCTAACAAATCTAAATACCAAGTTTGGTATTTAACGGTCTTTTCGTTTTTGAGCGATGCTGTGCACACATTCTCTCTCTCTCTCTCTCTCTCTCTCTCTCTCTCTCTCTCTCTCTCTCTCTCTCTCTCTCTGTAAGAATATTTTTTTCCTGACTCAGGGGTCAAAACACATATTTCCGGTGAAATCTCGACATTAATTTTGGGTGGATTACAATACTTTCTCTAACGTTATGTACATTGTACATACAGGTAAGAATATTATACCTTCCTGCAATGGTCCTCGTGCAATCTTGGGGGTTTGAATCGCCGACTCTCCTTATGTCAAAACAATTGTTAGAATTCATAAATTAGTGCTATTTAACAGGGGACCCCAAAAACATATTTCCGTTGGAATTTCGACCATTTTTGTGTTGTATATAATTCTTTCGCTGCTTACTGTAATAGTATAGGAAGTAAAAACACAAATAAGAAAAATATCCGTATAGTTTGTTACACTTTATTTATGGAATAGTCCTAACTTTCGCTTGAGGTTACAATTTTGTCAGATAAATTCGTAACTTCCCTTGCTATTATCTCTAATAAGCTCATCTTTTGGTTTATCACTGGTACAACATTTATTCCGAATACAGACTATTTGCAGAAAATTCAAAATAAATGTATTTTATTTGTTGTGCAAACAATGGGATTACAATGAACATGGATACTATTAAAATAAAAAAGAAAAGAAAAGAACCAAAATGTATTCATGTGAATGATAGTTGATGTTTCTATTTTATTAATCTTCGTTGTATCCTTGGAAGTTGAATAAATACCAAATTGTATAGTCATCAGATTTTTCACTTGTTTTCCTTTCTTTATGATTGCGCACATTGTCACTCAAAACCTAGCTTTTTTTTTTTTTTTTCTTAAAAGATCCTCTTTTTTATTTAGAGGTCCTCAAGGGACCTCAAAACATATTTCCGGCGAAATCTCTACTCGTATAAAAACTTTGGATGGAATGTAATACTGCTTGCATTTACGTAGCTACGCAGATTAGAGAAAGTAAACATTTGGATGTGTTCAATTCATATTATTTTTACCCTCTGTCGTTTATAGTATACAAACTATTTTACTGGAGAAACAGATCGAGAATGCATCGAGTAGTCGAGTGGTCAGCGAGCTGACTTCTCATCCGAAGGTCCCTTGTTCGAATACCAGCTGGGGCGGGGAACCTTGCTTTAACTAGAATTATTCCGTCCCCCACCGAGTCTGGAAATATGAATGTAATAGTGAATGTGCGTGTGTTTAGTAATATAAAAACAATTCTAATGTTCTAAACCTACAGTAATACGAGTTGTTTCACAAATCAAAGCCCCCGATATGACCATTGAAGTTAAAGGGGCTATAAAAATGAAACCCAAAAGTATCGAAACCACTTCAAGATAAACGTTTTATTTGTAATGTAAATATATTATATTTTTATCAAGTTGTTAAGAGCCGTTTTAAGATAATTAAAAATTCGAAAAATGTTCCATGTAAGTAAAGGGGCCCCATGTCACATCTTCGGAAAATGCTAAGCTTAAACGAAAGTTAGGTACATACCCGACTTTTCATTTTTCGGTTATTCTCTCTAGCACACACATTTTTTTTCTAAAAAATTATTTTTTTAATTCATAGGACCCCCAATGGCGTTTATTTCCAGTGAAATCTCGGTATCGAATTTTTGGGTGAAATGCAATATCTTCTGTATTTACTATATACGTGGTAGAGAACATAACAGAAATATTTTAAGTTGGAAGTGACAAAAATTGATCCCCCCCCTTAAAAAAGGAAACTAATTTCTTTACCATGTACAATAACATAGTGGGCAGAGAAGGTATTGAGAGAGAAGGAACAATCTTGCTAGACAAAAAAATATAAATCACATTCAAGATCCCCAGTTCGAATCTCGCCTAGGATGGGTTACGAATATTTTGTTTTCTCCCCCTCCTCCGGTGTTTTCCCTTATCTTGAGAAGACTAATATACTTTAAGCTCCATGGACCCCGATATCATTTGAGCATCATTTCACTTATGTCATTCTTTTGATATGACTAACCAAGTTAAAGGGCGCTAGGTTACCCATAAAATAGATCTCTTTAAAAACACACAATTTGTCAAATACTTTTTGTGGAGTTGACTATTTCAGAGACAGGCTGGTGTTATTGGTGTAAATTTTCCAATATTTGAATGTTTCTCAATGGGAAATCATCGTTCGTTTCTCCTGTTCTGCTCTTGGCCATGAAAAGAAATCCGAATTTCAATGTCATCATATAGTGATCGGATTATAAATATTTGACTATTGCTTTAGCTTAGCCTCATTTCCTTTCTACTCACGAGGAACTTAAATAAGGCCGTTTCTGCTAATGTTTATCCTGAGTAGCATGAAGTGGAAAGTAGAATAAGCTTTTGGAAGAATAGTTTTTTGCAGAATAGATAGATGTCAAATGAATAGCACAGATGTTTTGTTTTTGTACAAATTTACACAGTAATTTTCGCTTTGATTCGATATAGAGGTTATCGTTGAGAACCAAGACGACTCGAGGAAAACTCTGTGCATAGACAAGTCTGTCAGGCTGCACCCAGAGTTCACACAAAATGTTATAGTGCATGATCGTGCTGAAGCCAATTGTGTTGATAATGAGGTGCCTACAGACAAGTAGAGGGCGCTATGTTGAAACATATGCTTATCCTGTTGGTAGCAACCATGCAATTTGATTGATCGTTGATTGAATACTGCAATGGCGTGTTTCAGTTAAACAAAAGACTACCGAGCCCGTTATTACTGCCTAAGTGATTTTTTTCTCACGTAGCCCAGCGTAGATTTGCTTAGCACGAGTTTCCTAACCTTTAATAATGCTGCATCAATTACCAACATTTGCATTTCTTAACTCTTAGATCAACGTTTTCACACAACATTCCAATATCATGCATTCAATTGTAAACCAAACACTTTGTTGCTTAATGTTTCCTTCAAAGTGGTTGCAATCAAAGCTCAGCATGATGTGCTACATTCAGTCTATTCCTACAGAAGAATATTTTTTGGTCTACTTCATAGACTACTTGTAGAAATAGTACTATTATATCTTTTCTGGTAGATATAATGGCACTTGGGGAACACAGTAGTCTTTAGCATTAGTGAAATCTTAAGAGCTGGTCGCTATATGATTACTTTGAAGTGCCGTTGTTTTTGATGGCCACAAGAAAAGGGAAAAAGAAAGGAAACTGATAACGACTTGCCATTTGAGAAAAGTAAGTTCTTAAAATTCAAACCAAAAACAGGCAATATATCGGATATGGTCAACTAAAATTAATTAACAAATTCTGAGCATTAACGAGATCTCCATTTTTGCTGAACTCTTACAGAGTGAAGGGAACTTCCCACATTTCATTTGTCATGAAAATATCAAAATACTATTTTAACCAAAACTATTTAGCAATTTTATGAAAATCAAACGTTTGCATGTAAAGATTATTTTGGTATAGGGGATTTTCTTGTCGCAATACTTTGAAGATGCTGAACTTAACTAGTTTCGGAGTAATTGGTGGGTGGTGTGTCGTTTTCCGTGGTGTGGGAGTAAAATGCTATCTAGTTCCCAAGATCGCGGATTCAAACCCGACGGAGGGTGAGGATTTTTTTTATCGGGAGTAAACATCCTTCTTTCGGAAGGAAAGTAAAGACGTTGGTCCCGTGTCGTAGGTTTAAGTCACTTAAAAGAACCTCAAGCCTCAAATGTTTTGGGGGGAGAGAAAATATGCTTACTATTCATATTAGAGAATGCAAAAACCTGATAAAGAATTATTGCAGAAATAGTTTCATTACACATCCCACTTTTGGATAAAAGAGGGATACAGAGCTGAAGCTATAGTCGAATTTTAACACAATTGCTCAGTATTTAAATGATTAAAAATCTGGCTGTATGTGCTGGCTTGTAATTCCATCGTTTTTACACGATTGCAAGAAGCAATGAATGGCTCTTTAGTGCTTCAATTAAGTATAACGATTTGAAAATATAATTAAATAACCGACATTAGGAAAATTTACCTCGCATAAATTGTGGGATTAAGGAGGAGATCTACATTTTACGTGTGTCAAGTTGTGGTCCGTCTTTTATAGTTTACTAGCGATGAATAGAAAGTCATACAAAATTCTTTAGAATGAAGAGTACTTCAAGACTATTCCCAGAAAGTACAAGTGCGTTGTTAAAACCATTAAGCTTAGTTCCTATTTATATGCATATGTGGTTAAGGTTATACCAAGGACGAACAAAATCATGGTCCATCACCAAGGACTCCGACTTAAGGTATAATTATTTAAATATTGGTGTTTTAAATAACAGACTTAGCCAAAAATGCGTATCAGTTTTTATGTAATAGCAATCCAGATATTTTATTCACGTCATTTATATCTCCCTTGGGGAAATAATTCACAAATAGCTTATGCTACAACTCGAATGTTTACTTTAGTAATGTTTAACGCCCGTTTTTACCACACACCATCACAGACGTTGGAAATGATGAACTGATAAATGCAATAACTGGAACGGAATGTGGAAGAGAGATGTTCCAGGTCTAGGGCACATTTTCGGCATTCGTCATTGAGGGGAAACCTGGAAAAACTCAGTCAAGGATGCCCTGACGGGATTTGAACGGCAAATCTCCCATTTTAAGAATTAGTGTAAACGATTTCGGCCAACGGTGTCGGTGCAAGGAATTCTGTATATGAAGTTTCATAGTAATCGGTTTCATTTCGTTATTCTTACGTGAAATAATAATAAATAAATAATAATTTTGAGAAGGCAGCCCCTCCACCAGATTAACTCAACGTAGGTTTGTAGCCCTACTTGAATATTTTTTACTCTTAATCTTCACAATGTTGAGATACGGCAATCAAAGAATGGTTGTGAAAACGGAATAGGCAAAATCACAAATTTTGATAAGTATATGATCACCACCTTTTGTTATATCCATGTAAGTTTAAATCCATAACAAAACACAAATGCGCTACATTAAGCAATGGTGAAAGAAAACATTCAAAGGTGGTTAATTAGAGCAGTGGAGAGCAAACTGTTTAGACACTCGGCATCAGCTGCTATGCTCTGTTCACAGTATTCTCTCCCTATATCTTACCTAATTGTTGTGGGTATGAGTAGGTAAGTGAGATAGATGATTACACAAATAGAAACAAACACACAGTCGGAACACAAGACTGGAAACATGGAAGAATCAGTCACGTCACAATTGAGACATCCTGACCACATTCCATATCGCATGGCCGTGGGACGTGCCCCCGAGTTAATTGAATTTCTAGACGGTGCAGTGGGGTGGAGCTGGCTCTATATTGCGTCATTCGCCCCCACTTGGCGCCTGCGCGAGAAGACCACCAACAGCAGGGAACCCCGCCCCAATTATTACAGTCCTTTGAGTAAACATGCCGCAAATTTTGTGCAATAAAACAAACACGCCCTTGTTCATTTGTTTCAGGTGCTGTCCCTGGCCGCCATTTTGTTCCCGCGCTCTGCTAGCCAGTACAACGAATCCTCGGTCTACTCACAGTCAGCAGGTGTCAGCAAGGACCAGCTTTACGTGTACGTTATATCTCTTAATTACTTCATATATACGAGGGTGATCTCGTAAACATTGCACAGTACGGCTTAAGTGCTGTTTATACAGTGATTGTTCCGAGAGTTCTTCGCAGAGACAAAAATTCCATTTTGATGATCTTTCAACTCTATATAGCAAATTCTTTACCTTGAAAATAAAATGACTTGGCCAAATTAAGACATACGATCTTCACATGCAAATGAGTATGTACAGAATCTATACCATTGGAGAGAGCAAGAAGTGACTGGGAACCAAATCTGGTGAATATTTAGGGTGTTACTTTCAATGTTCCCAGTTTAATTAATCATTGCTAACAGAATATTCGAAATAATAAAATGAGTGCTGCTATTAAAAGAAAGATAAAATCGAAGAAATTTTGTTTCATAGTTAAAAATTTGCGCCTACGCAAAACAGACTCCACAGAAGAACGGTCTTCTGGTATGCAGACAAAATAAAAAATTATAGAGCAAATAAATTGCCGAGAGAATATGGAAAAAAATTAACTTGGGAAAACCGGGGGTTCCTGTCAATATGATATGGCATTTCGATAGCAAAAAATCAGTCGTCGTGGCCTGTTATCCGCTTTTAAATGCGGAACAATTTGTACCTTGTAGAGGTATAAACAATGTGTTTACAAATTACTCAATGGACTGCTTTGTTAATGCATTGAATGCCGGAATTCTCGACTAATTGATTTCTACGGACTTCTGTGAAATCCCTCTGTGAAGTCTTCAACCTTCTCCTCCGGATAATTGACGAGAACCTTTGGATGTTTTCCTATTGCTTCTAATCAATGAGTGAACACTTCGAGTAACCACTCTTCATCTCTTACTGTTGGGGATAAATATTTTAATGCGGAGTATTTAATCACTGCACGACTTCGATTTAATCTATTTTCGGAGGAAATAACTTACTTGCAGCACTAACAATAAAATTAAGTAAAATTGATAGGAAACGAAATATACGTTGACTCGACAGCGAGCATAGGTGGACAGACATAACTCTGGACAGTGTACCTAAAAGAAATGCATCTGGGAGCACACAGCTATTCATTTTCCTCTTTCACGTTAAGTATTAGAGCAAGAGCTAGATCGCAAGTGTGTTGCATTTCTGTATTCAGACTGTACGCATTGTTTGGCTTGTTTACGTTGGAAGTCAACACAGGCACGGAGCATACAGCTGTATCACGTGTACGTATACGCAACCTGACGACAAAAAGCATGCCTGGACTGTTTGTGAGGAAACAATTTTCAACTGTAATCAGTCAACATGCCCCGCTGGCTCGTCTTACATCATTTTTGAGGATACCGATTCATAGCTGTGGTCAGTTCTGAGGAATTTCTGAACAACGTTACTTTCAACTGTCTGATCAAATCTACCTTCTTCCAACTTTATCACTCCTTAGCAGTAAAGTCCGTGCAGTATCTAGATTTTCCGTAAGGAATTCTGCAGTAATACGAATTCAGCAACTTTTGTCACCCATTTTAGTAACTTTTAGATGAGAAACGTTTATAGCAAAAGCTCAGAAATACCTAAAAACCTATAAAGGTTCATCTCCAAGAGACGAAAGCACATGCGCACTGTGGTTTACTTTAGGGATCGCTCTCTAAATAGGTACAGATTGTGCAAGTAAAAATAAGGACTATGTGCTAACCTTATTAAATATATACAATCTGGTGTAAATATGTAAATGTTCAATGCAGCATTTGTGAAAACTTTATATAAGGTAGTTTAATTTTCAAAATAATGGGCTACTACAATAATTTTAATTCTTCTAATCAAGTGGACATGAACTCTTGTATTAGTTTTGGCTCTGCTCGCTTTTTACTTTTACCACGTACTTTAATAGTAGGAAAAATACTGCATTTTACTAAAAACTTTGGATGTCGAGATTTTACCAAAACTATGTTTTATGGCCACCTAAACCACAAAAAATAATTTGTAAAAAAGTCCTATGTATGTGAACAAAACTCAAAAGCAAGAAATATTTGATGAATACAAAGTTCGGTATCTATTCAGTAATTCAAGTTCATCTCTCAAAACTGGGACACGAAGCTTTTAATGAAACTCGCCCAAATAACTTATTCTGTACAAGGAATATTTTTCGAAATGTTAGCTTTTTATTTTTTAAAAAAAAAAAGCTAACATTTTCGAAGATCATATATTTAAAAAAATTATATGACCATTAATATATACACCGGGTGGAAAGGAAGAGGTTACATTAATTTAAACCAGTGATAGGTCTCAGTATTTGAAACACATTTTGTATCTGACCATTTCCTACGGAGATAATTTAGTTTTGTCGAAAACAAGACAGACAAGTTGGCAACGCTGCAGGTTGTGTGGATGTCACTTGCACTTGTCAGTACATAAGCTCGCCTCACTAGGACATTTAAGAAATTCCTTTCGTTTTATTGTGCGAGTGTAGGTCAATCAGAATGCCAGTTGCACTCGTTATCTCCCAAAACATTACACCACCCTGCATCGTGTTTACATCCAGAAGTTGGTTCAGAAACCTGACCAACCTTAAAGCAAAGTTGTCAAGTTACTTCAAGTCTGAAAAGCTGCTCGGAATATTCCTACGCATCTTACAACAAACTATTATCTCCGCACATTCTTGTAGAATTACGCATCCAATCTGGAACAAAAACCATTTATATTTTTCGGAATTGGCTGATCAAAGAACAAAATGCCATTACACTTTTTTGTTTGTAATGCTTCTATGAAGAATATACTAGAAGAAAATATGTAATAAGTTTCCTTCCACTCGTATAAAAAAAATAAATGTTTTTGTTGGTTTTATATATATATATATATATATAAAATATATATATATATATATATATATATATATAAAATATATATATATATATATATTTCGATTTTTTTTGGAAATAGGCGTGAAGTCCCTTTCAGTCGAAAAGAATATTGTGAAATGTTTTTCTGGTAAACATTAGAAAAGAAAAATGCACGACAAAGAATGTAAAGCTCTTGAAGTAAACAATTTCAAAGAAATTTTCTTGTCACATCGGCTATAACCGGTATATGGGTTTTGTTGGTTTGCATTTTTCAATTCGTATTTTTAAAACGGCTCGTTAGTCACGTTTAAAGTTTCATCTTTATCCAGTTTTTCTCGCGATATGATGCAAAGAGTATGGAATTTAAGGTTAGAGCTTTTAAACGTATTGCTATAAATTCAGTTTCCTCTATCCCCTTGTACTTATAACGAAATGTGAAATTACACTATCTACAAAGGTTCATCTTTATTTAATATGAAGTAAATAGAGAAAGTTTGGCAACAGTATTTCACAGATATCTGTGAATTGGTTGACCGTTTTACACATAAAATGATATCTTGTTAAGGCACACAAAGTTAGATGTATTTTTTTAGTTCTTTATTTAAGAGTTAAGCATTTCTTGGCTTTCTTTGTTATCGGTTTAAATTTTCCAATATTTTTTTCAAATGGTGAATGGAAGTTTGCTGAGCGACCCGCTCTTAAGAGAGTTTACTTTTACTTTAGTTATACTACCTATAAAGAAATGTGCAATAAAACCATTTCTGCTTATGTTTTTCTGGGTTAGCATAAATTAGAAGTAAAACTGTAGCAAGAATAGGTGCTTCGATAGGTAGAAGCCATGTGAATGTAACATCAGATTTTTTTCGTAGCGCAATCTTTTCCAAAATATTCTTTTACAAGTTAAAGCTGTTCCTTAATCTAACACAGTTCGCTTCACTCAATATATACGCTTCTTATAATTAGTAAGTAGTTAATGTTTCTACATTAATTCAACACTAAATGAATTTGAAGCATTTCCAAGTAAAACCATAACGTCATGTATAATTGAAAGAAGAATTGAATAATAGGATTAGATATGCAATCACATGTTGCATCACATTAACCTGCATTTGTAAACGTTAATCTTTTGATTAGCAATATTTAGTGGAAAACCACAAACAAGTTGTCAGGGCGAAAATGCACAACAAATGTTTTATCAATCCTGTGAGAATAGATTGTCAGTCTTTCGTTCCTCGCTGTTTCACTCACCTTAGTGTCTCACACTTATAGGGTTCGCCCAGACAGCTTTCAGTTCTCAACACACCGGTGTCTGAGTAGTGGTCTATACATCACGGCGAACTCAGCTTCGTGTTTACTCAAACAGCGAAATAAAACACGAGTCGTCTTCTAGCATTTGAGTAACATTTGTTCACCCGAGTTTAAAAAGTTAAAATTGTTTAGGTTTTTTCTTTTTTTTTAACTTAACGTCCTTTAACAGGGTCATATCGGACAATGAATGAAATTTGTGAGATGCTCAAATGATCTCGGGGTCCATGCAGCTTAAAGTTACTCGACATTCGTCTTCTCAGGATAAGGGAAAACCCCGAAAAATAACTTATCCGGGTAACTCACCTTAAGCGAGATTCGAACTCGCGACCTGTTGAACGTGAGGCAGACACGCTACCCAGGCGGGCAGTTTTAAGTTTTATTGCCGTTAAGTAAATCTTGAAAGATGCAATTTGTAATTACTGAATATTTATATTCCACCTCTACTTATGTACACTTATAACTTATAAGGGTGCTGGCATTACCTATTTCGCAAAAACGCAAATTTGTTTTCTACAAGGCAATTTATTATTAATAATTAAATTACAATAAATATTGCACGAGAAACATGGTGTTATATATTTTTCTTTCCTACCGAATATTCCTAAGGTTTACTTTAATACCTATTTGAGTCTGTAGAGGACCATTACATTCTGTTATAGAGATTTTACCTAAAATACATATTTTGAGGTCCCATATCAAACACTTTGGAAACCTGTTCATGCGCGTGCACAGCATAACTTTAAAACAAAAGTTCCAAGAAATTTTCTGACTCCAAAATATAATTTAAAGATAACAGTTTTCTGAATGTTATTTATTTTCAAAAACAAATATTTTCTAACAATATTGCTTGAAATTAAGCACATTTTTTTCTAATAGTAAATAAAAAGTCAAAATATAGACTTTATGTAAATCAAATACTTTTTCAAGATATTCGTTGCTATTCATTAGTTTAGGAGAGGTCATGGAAAATGTGGAATTTCAAAGCCAGAATTTACAAGTAGCAACATACATTAATTTGACTATCGTTTATATCTTGGGCATCATGCTAATCGAGATCAATAGCACAGTCTTTTTTTAGCTTACCATCCTTAAATCTGGTTGGTCATATCGGACAAAGAATGATCCCCAGATTCATTGAGCTAAAAGTACTACATTCGCCTTCTCAGGATGAGGAAAAACTCAAAGAGACCATATCTGGGTAATATACCCTAAGTGAGATTCGAACTCGTGAGGCAGACCCGCTAACTCCACACTACCGAGGCGGGCCAAATTGTCTTATTATTCGTTTCTCGTAGAAGGAAATAAAAGAATACACTAGGGTAACGTAATATTAAAACTTGTTAAAAGCTGATCGCTATGTGAGACAACTAAAAATCTGTTCTTTTTACCTGACCAGGAGTAAAGCAGAATATATGAATCGAACAATGGCTTTGTTTGAGGAAAGTCTTAATAGTTTAAAATTGAAACCAATAACAAATCAAACATCTTATAACTTAACTCTACAAAAAAAATACAATTTGTGTTTTATCGAGATAAAGAGGTTTTCAGAGGCCATTCCTAGAAAATTCAAGATATACAATACGTTTGTCACACAAATATCTTAAGCATTTTAATCAAAGTCGTTATACCATTTTTGTCAAATTCAACATTTTCGAAAAATGTTCCATGTAAAGGATAGTGAGGATGGAGAATTTTTCTTGAGAATATTCGTGTAGCATCCCTGGAAGGTGACACACGCAATTTTTTTCTAAAAATGCTTTTAAACAGGGCACTTCAACAATGCATTTCTGCTGAAATCTTGGTCTCGAATTTTTGGGTGGATTTACGATGTAAATTGTGCATACGCCCTAGAGATAGTAACTAGACGAGTTAGGGTAAAAAGTGCGAAAAATGTGACTGATTTTTGGTGACAATAATATGCTTGCTCTCCAGATCTAAATCCATGGGGAATGTTTAAAGAGAAAGTTAAAACAAATCTCCCTTTCTCAGAAGAATTAGAAGACCGTATTCGACGTGCATCTTCAAATATTTTCACTAAACGAATGTACTTTGATGACAGAGTTTCGAACACCTTACAAGAGGTGAGCGAGTACATTTTTTTTGGCAGGTTCGCATGATTTAAGTAAAAACTACAGGTTGGTCTGCCGTTATTGCAGAATGAATTTATATAGCAGTGCCGTGGAAGCGATGGGCTGTCGTCATTCCAGACATACCCGATAAATAGTACATAAAACACGTACAAAACCATCATAGTTTCCTTACGTCACTGTTAGCAATTCGCAGCCGCATTTCCCTGAAGCCCGAGTTTGCTGTTGGCCTTAATGCAAGAGAAATGGTCATGGTTAAGATATCAAACAAGAGACAGTACAATAAAGCAGTTAATCACGTCAGTAAGACCCATTTATCTTCAAATGCTGCAAGAATAAGTGAACATACTTTACTTTGCACTTGTATACAACTGGGTATGCGTTGCACCCAGAACAGCGTTTATGTACAGCTCTAAGAAATGCCTAGCTTGTATACGTACAAAGAATAGTTAAAATATGTATTACATGTTTTGATGATTTTCAGTGCTTTGCGTTTTGAGAGTTTCGTATGCCATAGAAAATAACAAAAAATGTTAATTTTATGCCCAGTATTTTCAAAATTGCTTAAATGTTAATATTCTTATTAATATCTCGATTTTCAAGACTACAGAAATTTATTTTTTCGTATTTATTCCATTTAGATTGCCATGAAATTTTCGGGTACTCAAAAACCATATGCAATACATGGCTATGTGCCAATTCTTCAACTTCTTTAAAAGCTTATCTTTCTATCTAATTCACATAAACGTTTGCATAAATTCTCTTAGAAACTATTTAATATATGTAAATAGATACTGAATACACTAGGTTTTAAGCGATATTTTAAGCATTGCTCGCTATGTGATTACGTTGAAATGTCGCTGTTTGCTTAACCCGGAGCAAGAAAGATAAACGAATGACTTCGTTAATTCAAAATCTTCTTGGGCTTCTAGCCAGGTAAAAACCTGGCTAGAAGCCCGAGAAGATTTTGAATTAATACGTCGCCAGGAAAGCTTCAGTTCTTATTTTGAATGACTTCGTATTTGCGGAAAGTTTATTTTAATTTTTTTTTCTCTCTGCTCGTATAGAAGGAAAGCACTGAATTCAATAAAAAAAATTCAATGCTAAGATTTCACCGAAAATATATTTTTAAGGTCCCCTGAATTAAAAAGAATAAGAAGTTCCGCGCACTTACGTGTAAACCGCATTAACTCCAGTGAAAAATCGGGTAAATTATATATCTTGATAAATTAAGTACTGCATCTTTTAAGGTTGCGATGCAAATATTTGAAGAAAATACCCTATCCTAACTACTCTCTACATGGAAGATTTTTCGAAAATCTAGATTTTTTCAAACATAGCTAACGATTTTGGTTAAAATATACCTGTGTTTAGATATTTTCATTACAAAAGAAATGTGTATCTTGAATTTTCTGGGAATAGCCTCTGAAGTCCCATTCATTGTGGATGACTTTTGCATAACAGATAAATCTTATGAAATAGACAAAAACTTAACTCTACAAAGAATATAAATTTCATCCAAACATACAATTTATATCAAACACATTTTTATGTTAACTATTTCCGAGATACTCCTTGTTATTGGTTTAATTTTCCCTGGCTATGCCTAATTTAAATACCATCATAGCGTCCAGCTCTTAAAAGATGCGACTGTTGGTTTAGTCTAATATATGATGTTATTCGCCTTGTACCGACAAATAAATAACAAGAATTTCTTGTAGTGTTTATCTCAATTGGCTTGAAGTAGAAGACAGCATAAGCTTTTGTAAGAGTAGATTGTTGCAGAATAAATAGAGAAAATCAAGTGAATGGATCACATCAGATCTTTTTTGCGACATAGACTGTTCGAGATAACCGTTAACATTTTGACTTGTTTTCTTTGGAATTATTTTCAAGTCCTATCGACATTCACTTATTTATTACGATTTCATTGAAATTGCAAGACCAGTATGGCGTTCTAAACTTCCGACTGCCACTATTCCGTTGTAGCGAAACGTGTAAATCAGCTAATGTTTTGCAAATGTTTATCCCCAATATAAAAAATCTGAAAAATAAAATTTCAAAAGGATGATTTGTATAGCCACTAATAAACGATAAAGGACAGAGAAAGTCATGAATGTTAACACCAATTGTTTTCTCCATTAACGTGGTTGCCAGAATGTTTAAAGGTGTGAATGAAATTGCGCTTTATTTATTGATGCTCTTTAACTGCTGTGGTTCTCAGCGTCCCATTGTATACTGGGGCTGAAAGATGCCTTAATTTTACTCAGAGACCTCTGTATCAGATTTGAGGTTGTTTTACATGCAGTAAATCTACGAAACGGGACCCACGGCTTTACTTCCCTTCCGAAGGAAGCCATGCTAAGGATTTTTACGTCCGAAAAAAATCCATAGTCTTCCGCCGGGTTTGAACCCACGACCTTATGTACATGAACCATTACACCCGGAGGGCGACTTTAAGAATACGTTGTGCTTGATGCACGAGAGTAGATTCCCACAAAATGTTTCCTCGGTTTACTTTTGGTTTTCTGATAGTTTCGAAAAATGCGAATAAATAAGCAGTTAAACAGTGAACGTCTTCATTGAATGTTAATGCTAATGGCACGTTTCTTCAAAACATTAAGAAAATACAAAATAAAAATCTGATTTGTTACACTCACATGACTTTCTCTAGCTGTTCTACAAACTTCATACATAAGTTTCTTCTTCTTTCTGCACCTTGCTAATCGTGGTACTCATTAGCACAATGTTATTATTGAGTTCCGTATAAGTAGGAAGAAAATAAGAGAATACACCAGACTAAACCAATAGTCAAATGTTTTAAAAACTGTCGTTATGCGATTGTCATTACAAATCGCTAATTTTCTTGGCCAGGAGTAGAACAAAAGAAAAACGGACACTCCCGTCTGAGAAAAGTATAAGTACTTCACGACTGAAACTAGTAACAATGAATACCTTGAAAACAGTAAGCTCCATGAGAAAAATGTGTATGACATAACTTGTGCATTTTAACAAGACCTAAATTTTGTGTTCAGTAAGTTTTTGTCTATCTCTTACGGTTTACTAGTTATGCCAAATTAAGCAAAATTCATCCAGAATAAACAGGTCTTCAGAAGCTATTCCCAGAAAATTCAAGATATACATTTTATTTGTTAGGTAAACATCTTTAATATATCATATTTTAATCAAAATCGTTAGAGCCATTTTTAAGAAAGTAAAAATTTTCGAAAAAAGTTCCATGTAAAGGGTAGTTTGTGTAGGGGGGATTTTTCTCAAAATCTTCGTGTCGCATCCCTGGAAGATACTAAACTTAAATACCAAGTTCGGTATTTTAGCTACTTTTCGTTTTTGAGTTATCGTGTTCACAGACACACGGACCTTTTTTTTTTTTTTTTGGATACAGGGGGTCCTAAAGCATGTATTTCCGATGAAATCTCGGTATCGAATTTTTGGGTGGAATACAATACTTCCATCACTATGTACATTGTACATATGGGGCTAGAGAAAGTAAAAAATTAATCCAAAGTAAATACATAATTACAAAACAAAGGATGAATCGCCTGCGGTGTCAGTTGTAGTAAAAGCGAGCGTTGAACACAGTAAATAATTAAAGGCTGACGTGAGAAATTACGTCTTGCCCTCCCCAAAGTATCTCTTGCAATATTTGGGAAGATAGAATGTTAATTGTTTCATTTTATATCATGCACATTTGCTCAAATGCATACAGCCAGACTCTATAGGGGGATAGAGAATAATTGGTAATTATTTACAAGTTGGGCCGCTAACTCTCTCCGCTGCGACTTATGCCAGTTTTGCACTTTAACGGGACCGGTGTGGTTAGAGAGGGATTATGGGTGGGGAGATGGTTTAAAAAACTAATGTTGTATCCATTGCGCTGTTAGGAGTTGTTGGAAATGTCGATAATGAGGTACTACCATGATATAAAATTAGAAACATAAATTTATATACACACACTAACCTAAACGGATTGGAACCTAACCTCGCGCTAAATTTGAAATCCACAGGCTTTGAAATTGTCATCATAAATGCAAAGTCAATCAATCGCACTTAGTTTCATTTGATTTTAGAATGGCCGAAGTTCCTGTATAATAAAATTCACTGAACAGCTGAATCTGCGTGAAACATCTTGTCATACATCACCACAGCGTCTAGCGACATATGCCGGTGTTGCATTCCACAACACTGTTCGCCTGCCGCCGACATTGAAACTCAGGTTTTAGGCACTTTAACGTGTAGTATTATTATATATTTACATTGCAAAAGTACTAAAATACCTCTTTATTTATATTCTGCTCTTTCTAGGCAGCATACTTCATAAGTATTCACAAAAAAGGATCGCTACGCGCACGTAATAAATTAGCGTTTAACTTAATTACGGAGCTTTTCCGATAAAAAAAAATTGGTGAAAACGTAACGAGAATAAACCAAACTATCAGTCAAACAATTAGTTTATTTTCTAGAGGGGCCCAAGTTCTCTATAATTACCGAATAATTCTGGATAAAGAAAAATTTCGCGGCCTAGATTCGAACCAGAGACCTCCGGGTCAGAAGTCAGTTCGCTAATCAATCGATCATGGAGGCAATAGAAAATGAATTAAGAGGAAACAACAATCCTGTTTCCAGTGTTACTTTTTTAATGATAAAAACTATATACACTGATTAATATGGTTTAAAAAGACTAAGACTTCGTGCCCTTTAGATATTAGTATTTAAGAGCCAACTTTTACTAAAGTTAAATCTGAAAAAATAAGCTTTGTTACAAAATAAAATTAACAGCTTTTTGTATATTAATTATAAATCATTTTGCCAGAATAACTTCGTTTATATTATATAGCGATGCACTTGTGTTACGGACGTGAAATGGGCCCACTAATTGAAGCAACTCAACACCACAGAGCATAATTTATATGCGCAATTCTTAGTTTTATACTTTGTGTCCTTTCAGACGATCGACTCTCTGTAACAGCGCGCAACGGCATAGTACACATTTGTGAATAACTACAACAAAAATATTAGTGTGTGTTTTTAAGAAATACCCTCCCCTAAATTACACTATATTCTCTATTCCATGGTCATATTGCGGCATCTGCTTTAGAAAATGTTTTCTCGCTTTACTGTAGAGTTCATTGAAGTTTTTTTTCAGTATTATACTATTACACACACATTCACTTCACATGTATACTTCTAAACAGTAGGGGATAGGAATGATTCTAGTTATAGAAAAAATCACCAACCCCAGCCATGAATCGAACCTGGGTCCTCTGGATGAAGAGCCAGAACGTTGGCTACTGGACTCGATCGCGGGGAAATTGCTCTGTACATGGAAAAATACATAGTAAAACTTGCACAGCGACCTAGATTTGAAAGTGCTTAAAAACATTAACATGTTCAGATTTGAAATCCGTTAGATTGCCGAGGTTTTGTCTTTTTGGGATCACTGGTATTTTAAATTCATAGATCAGCTACGCTTTGCGGCTTAGAGCTCTTCGCCATAGGCTATAACTTACGGCTTAAGGCACCAAACGCTTATAATAGACCAATAAGTAACTACAAGGCGGCTCTAATGGTGAATAACAAAAGTGCAAATCACGTTATGGAAATAATGTCTAATTTATCTAGGAATAGCCTGCGAAGCACTCGTTTGAATTTTGTATAATTTGAATTGGTAAGCCGAGTGGGGGGGGGGGCAGATTTACTAGACGATAAATGTGAAACTTGCAAACCATAAAGATAAATACTATACGAAAAAAGTGCATTTGGTTAAAACATTTTCTGAATAGTTACTATTCGCCTGAATTTTCAAATACGCTAAAATTTTTAAGCGATCAGTCACCATTCTTTTTTTTTTTATAAGGGTTGCATGCAAAGAGTGGGTTTGTAAATGCCGTATGCAGTGATCCGCCTCTCTCCGAGCAATTAAAATAATTTTAGGTCCCTACAAATGAGTACAATGTATTAAAAAGGGCAATATATATACACACATGTTTATCACACAGCCCTTATGATAAAAGAAAGGAAAAATACGAAAAGGAGCTACAAAATTGAGACGAGAACAGACCAGTTAGATGGCAGGTGATAAACATCTGTTTTATGAGTCGAAATATATTATAAAATTATTTCAGCTCATTAGCAACAGATACTAAAGAGAGATTCGAAAATAACTTTTTCACAAATATCCAAAACCCCATTACGCGAGTTGCATTTGATATTTACCTAAACACATGAATTGTAATTGCCAGTTGTTTTCATCTTGCACTCGGGTTCTCAAGGTCAAGTTTAGATGAATCACCCTACCAAATTTTATCCGCATTCAACGCCCGCACTGTAATTCCCCTCGTCCAAATTGCCCGCGTTTCCTGCTAGATTTTTCTGGTATCGTAGCATCGTTCCTAACCAATAATTTATTATATATGGAGCCTTTTTGAACAAATATATCACTTTTAGCATCAAGAGTACTAAAAAGCTTCAAATTCTTACTCCATTGTCTTAGCCGTTAAAACCATGTGAAATATTTCATTAATCTCCATTATGTGTAATATGGACAACTAGTTTACAATTAATCACAAAAATGCATCATCCATTACGTAGCACTTTTGTTTCAAAGGAAAACGCCATTTGCATTTTACTCACGTAAACTATTGCAGTATGCTGGAGTTCAAAAGAAAGAACCTTAACTGAATTCCCCTGCTCTACAGTTCAACACCTATTCGAGCATAAATAGCAGTATGGTTGATTTAATAGCTTCTTAAAATGGCAGCATACGCAGACACCACTTTACTCATTAAATAAACGTAATATATTAACACACCAACTGAAACGCTATAGTTGTAATAATAAAGGTCAGTTTACACATCGCCTTACCTTTCTTATAAGTATGGCTAAACAAATATAAACATCAGCTTTACTACCTGGTTACAAGTATTCCACAAAACAGCTTCACATTCTTCTCCCTTCGAAGCAAGAAATACACTGACTTCCTTGATAACCATCAGTCACAACCTAGCGGGGCTAGATGTCGTTCATAGCGAAAACAAATACGATACGAAATTGCTTACGTGTTCATGAGAAATATGCGGGACAAACAGTACATGCAGTCACGCGTCTTTCTCAGCGTATTTTCAATTCATAGAATCTTCAGAATAGTCTTACGAAAATATATGTATGTGTACGAAACAACCGTGATAAATGTGTGCGCTGAATAATAGTTTTGTTTTTAATTGTCACCTAGAACTTGGGTTACATACCATAACAGTAAACTGTAAAACTATGGCGGAATACATGAAAACAACTGGAGCTGAATAACTGTTCTGAGAAACAAAATAGTGGACATTTAACATATAAGTAATATATATTTTTTACATGTACTAACCGAAAATTTTCGAGTCCTTTCTTTTATTTTTTATGAATAACTACTATTGTGTGTATGATGGCCTAACTTGAAGACAAAAATCGTATTTTAAATACATATATGTCTTCTTTTCATAAAGTTCGTCCAGACTCTTAACAAACTTACTTACCCATTACCCTCCGCCAGTACAAAGTCATTAGTGAGTGCAATAGAACCACGCGTTTTACAGGTTTCTGAGGAAAGAAAGCAGTGTTGCAAAATATTCCAGTTTTACGTAGTTCTGTAATACTATGGTCTCGCCAGCCGTTCTCCGGCTCTGACACTTCTCGAGAGGGGAAACGCGATGTTGCCAGTTTTAGCGGGAATTTCAGGTAGAGGAACTCTCGTGCATCAAAACATTGTACATATTATTCGCAGATCGAATCGCTACTTCTTAAAACGTATGAGGACAATATGAGTATGCATATTATACATTATTACAGAATGATGGAATATGGAGACAATTGGTATGCCATATACGGAGACCTTACAAAACGGAGCTGGCAACATGGTGCTAGATTTGAAACCACGCTTAACAGCGAGAATGCTGATTGGTCCTGGCAATACTGCGAAACTTCAAGTTGCAGTACAGTGACCCCAGACTCTCCCCCCTCCAGAAACATACCCTGTTCCTCCAAACCTTGGAGCAGTTGTACCCGGGTTCCGCTAAGTAATGGCCTCTAGATTCGTTCGGAGACCATTGCGACTCGCGTACTGGAACGCGAACGGTATCCGGGGGCAACGCCCAGGCGTCATTGAGTTTGTACAATCGTACGGAATTGACATCCTGATGGTTTGCGAAACCCATCTGGATGCTGTTACTGACTTCTCGCTGCCTAGTTACGTCACCCATCGGTCCGATCGGGTCGGCCGACAGGGTGGCGGTACAGCTATCTTCATTAAGAACCACATAACCCATACTCCTGTCCAACTCCCAGCACTACAGCACGTGGAGGCCTGTGCAATCCGGCTTGCCGTCGCCGGGCTAGACGCGCTGCTGATAGCTGCATATGACCCACCAAACCACCGCTTCCACGAAGCGGACTACACCACCCTACTCAACCTCCACCCAGTGGTATGCATCGCAGGAGATCTCAACGCGAAACATGCCCTCTGGCACAGCCGCACCAACAACCCCCGAGGTCGCGGGCTCTACCGTCTCATCAGCGGCAACCCCGCCCTCGTCGCACACGGACCGAGAGGACCTACGTGTCATCCGGCTCGCGGCAGACCGGATGTTCTTGACATAATCACCAAGAACACACCGTTTCATCTAGACCTCTCGGCGGTCAACGAGTTGGACTCCGACCATGACCCTGTCGTGGTGGATACAACCGAGACCTTATCAGCTCTGGTAACACCAGACTGGATAAATGAGATCGACTGGGACGCAGCCGTCCTAGACCTAAACCAAACCGTGGACCCGCGACCGCGCATCGATTCCATCGAAGCGCTGGAAGCGGCAGCCACGGCCTTCTCCCGACAACTCCTGAATGTGGTACGCGCGCATACCTACCGCATCCCATCTAACAAACCTAACCCGAGACCCATACCTAATGAACTCCGTCAGCTGCTAAAAGCCAAGGCAACCGTACGGAAGCTATGGCAGCGCTTCCGCCATCCCAGGATCCAAGCAGTGTACCAGCGGTTCAAATCCCTGGCAAGGCGCCTGCTTCGCGCGCACCGCAAAGCGGCCTGGGAACACACAATGGCAAATGTAAACCTGGAAGAGAAACAACCCTAGAGGATCATTCGATCCCTCAAGAAAGACAAAAGTCAGTTTCAGCATCCCATCCATGGCACCCGTGGGAGACTCTCTTTTGAGCCCCAGGATAAAGCCACGGATTTCGCAGATTATCTGGAGTCTCAATTCGAACCCCGCGAAGACCTCCAGGAGGAGGACTTTACTGAGCTCGTGGAAGCGACGATAGACTACCTCTATGAGGAGCCCCCGCCGCCCCATGAGGAGATCCGCATTCCTTTAGTCACCCCGAAAGAGGTGGCTTCCCAACTCAACAACCTAAAGCCTAACAAAGCCCTTGGACATGATGGCGTTACGGCGCCTATGCTCCAGCACCTACCCAGAAAGGCCGTAATCTACCTGACACGGATTTACAATGCATGCCTGCATCTACGTCACTTTCCAACGTGTTGGAAGGAGGCGAGGGTAGTATGCATTTTGAAACCCGGCAAGGACCCGGTCTTCCCGTCAAGCTATAGATCTATTAGCTTACTTCCGATCGTCTCGAAAGTATTCGAGCGGTTACTCCTATCTCGCCTCACCCCTCTCTTCGAAGAGAGACTCCTACTCCCGGATCATCAGTTTGGTTTCCGTACTGGACATTCCACAACCCTGCAGTTGCTGCGACTGGCTGAGAAGGCTGCCCTGGGCTTCCAGGACAACTTCAAAACAGTCGCGGTACTCTTGGACGTGGAAAAGGCCTTCGCCACCACGTGGCATCAGGGACGCCTACATGTCCGACTTCCCCACAGAACCCAGTACAGTTACGTGCCAGTATGCCGACGATGTCCTCATAATGGCGCGTAACAAGAACGCCCGATATTGCTTCCCCCCGCTACAGAGACAGCTCCAGGCCATAGGCAGATGGAGTGAACAGTGGCGGATGGCCATCAGCCCGCAGAAGAGCTCAGCTCTACTGCTGGCTAAAGTCCGTGGCTGGCGACCGGAGAGGTCGCTGAGGTTGCGGCGGCGGCGGATCCCCTGGGTCCGCACCGCCAAATACCTTGAAGTCCTCCTCGACCGCGGCCTTACTTTCACTCAACATGTCAGGGAGAAGGTCGGTATGGGACACGCTGCCCTAAGGCAGTTGTTTCCCATCTTCCACTCCACCATGCCTACACACCTAAAACTACGGCTGTACCGCGCAGTCATCCCGCCCCTGATGCTGTACGGCTGCGAGGTCTGAAGTTCGGTGGCTCGTTCCACCATCCGCAGGCTGCAGACCGTGCAGAACAGGGCATTGAGGATGATATATGACACAGACCGTAGATTCCCGTAGAATCCCTTACATAGTGGACGTTGTGCGAGAAAGAGCTCGCACAATATACACTAAACTTGCTCCCCACCCAAATCCCCAGGTGAACACTCTCGGTCTTTACGACCACACGCTGCCTAGGAGACGCGTAAGCTACCGCCTTCCCAAGGACGCCTTGGGATGGTAGTTTTCCGGCCGCCTCTCCCTTCTTTACAGTTCTACCCGCCAAGTTAAGCAGCATCGGGCCCGGTCCCGACTCGGACGGGTGACCGTCCAGTTGTACTCCGACCAGATCTGCAACACTGGCTTCCCCCACCCCGTACCTACATCCCTTCAGTTCCCTCCGCTAGCCGGCACTGCTTTCCTTGACAGCCCGCAAGTGGCTGGCCAAGGTAAGCAGCATCGGGCCTGGTCCCTCTCTGGGTGGGTGACCACTCAGGTAGGTAAGCCAGCCCGCGCTGGCTGCACAGAGGGAAACACCCTGCCCACAGTACTTCGACACAGACATAAACGCTTGCACAAGACCACATCTTTTATATCACACGGGTAAATCCGCGAGAAAAGCGGATAGGTACCGTGGTGATTTGCCCCCGCCCGAGTACACTCGGGCGACTAGTTCCTGCTCCTGGCTCCTCCTGGCTCCTGGTGCTGGCAGACAGTTTTAACATCCCGTGCGAGCGAGATTCCAGATTCTACCTCAGTTTTAGACTAAGGCTCTTTCCTGATCATTTCCTATTGGTTACGGGGACAACGTGGCTACGTGACAGGTGAACGATAGGTTTCGAGATTTCGTCGAGGTTAGGATAGGTATATGTAAATGAACTGGATCGAAATAAGGGGTAAAAATAGACTTTCTAAAATTTGGTTCTTCTCTCCAATGCGAAATGCAGTCTTCCTTCCGTTCGTTCTGTCTGCTTGTGCATGGGCAACCATGTTGGTCAATCGACCAATGGCAGAGTTAAATCTAAAGCTGAACTAGAATCTGCAATGTCACTCCGTGCGATGGCCAATCCCAACATTGCCAATGTAACAGTCACTGTCTGCAACAGATGTAATAGTAGTATCGGAACAGAATGCTGTATTATTGACGGCCTTGCTTGACAATAGAACCAGAAAACTTGTTTTCAATATTTTAAAGGTAATATATCTCAATCTCATCATCACTTTGATAATCTATTTCAATTACATCATTACGTATGTTGGCAATTTTAACCACCTCCTCCATCGCCCTTTCGCCGCAAAACGTCAGGGCCGGAGAACGGCTGGCGAGACTGTAGTAAGCAAAGTCGTACTTCTTGGAAATATATGGAAGCAATTAGGAGCGCTCTAGGGAGTGTATGGCACCCATGTTACCGCCAACCTGTATAGCATGTGCAAGACTGAACAACGGTTTTATATGGCATGTTATAATTACTTTCTCTACACGTACTATGCATAGTGTATATAGAAGGAATTGTAATGCACCCAAAAACTTATATTTCATCAGAAAATACATATTTTGGGTCCTCCTGAATCCAAAACAAAGCATATCTGGAAAAAGGTCCGTGTGTGTGTGTGTGGTGTCTGTGGACAGCATAGCCCAAAAACGAAAAGACCGTTAAATACCAAACTTGGTATTTAAGTTTGGTATCTTGCAATGATGTGACACGAAGATTTTAAAAAACATCCCTCACCAACTACCCTTTACATGGGGCTTTTTTCGAAAATTTTAATTTTCTCAAAAATAGCTCTAACGATTTCGATTAAAATATCGTATTTTAAAGATATTTACCTGACAAATAATATGTATATCTTGAATTTTCTGGGAGAGTCAGTGAAGACTACTTTATTCTGGATGAATTTTACGGAATTTTGCATAACTGCTAAACCGTAAGAGATAGACAAAAGCTTACCACACAAAAAATGCAGATCACATTAAAACACACAATTTATGCTATATAACTTTTTTCGTGGAGTTGGTCGTTTTTTATATATTCATTGTTTTTCGTTTCAGCTAAAAAAAAACTTATACTTTTCTCATACAGGCATTTGTCAACCAGCTTTTGACTATCACTTTAACCTATGGTACTCCCTTATTTCGCTTCTACTTACAAGAAAGCAAGTAGTAAGACTGTTTCTGCTAATTTTTTCTCGATTAGCATGAAGTAAATAGGAGCATTAGCTTTTTAACAATACTTTGTTGCAGAGATGTAGAGAAAGTCATGTGAATGGAACACATCATATTTTTTTCTTTCTCTACCCCGTATGCACAAAATACATAGTGAATAGAGAAGGTATTGTATTGCATACAAAAGTGTTATTCCACCGTAAATACATGTTTTGAGACCGCTGAATCCAAAAAAGCATTTTAGATGTCCGTGTATCTATGGGCAGCTTAGTTCAAAAATGAAAAGTCGTTAAATACCAAACTTCGTATTTAAGTATTTGAGTCCAAGGATGCGACACGAAGATTTTCAAGAACATCCCCCCCCACCCAACTACCCTTTACATGGAATACTTTTTCGAAATGTTTGATTTTCTCAAAAATGGCTCTAATGATTTTGATAAAAATGTCATATGTTTAAGATATTTAAATGTCAAACGAAATGTATATCTTGAATTATCTACGTAGGTATAGCCTCTGAAGACCCCTTCTTTCCGGATAGCTTTTGTATAACTGGTAAACCGTAAGAGATGGATAAAAACTTACTCCACAAAAAATGTAGAGCTCATTAAAACATGCACATTATGTCATGCTTTGTTATTCTTTTCTTATGTAGAGTTAACCGTTTTCAAGAAATTTCGAACTATTAGTTTCAGTTTTAAGTTACTTAAACCTTTCTCAATGGAGAGACATCTTTATTTTATTCTTTCTTTTGTTTACTACCAGCAAGCAAAGAGAACCGAATTTCATTTGTGTCACTTAACAATCGGCTTTTAAAGGATCTGACGATCGCTTTAGCCTATCGTATTCCCTTATTCCCCTCCTACTACAAAGAAGCAAGTAATAAGCAATTCTGGAAATGTTTATCTTAATTAACATGACGTGGATAAAGAATAATATTCTGTAGAGAAAGTTATGCGTCAGTTTTTTCCTTGGCAAGTAAAATTTTCGCTTTTTTTTTTTTTTTTTTTTTTTTTTTTTTTTCTTTTCTTTTCTTTTCTTTTCTTTTAATACAGTTCCGGAGTCTGATCGGGACTCCGACACTGTATACCCTACTTTTTATTTACCTAATTTGTTTTCTGTGATTACTGTTTTACTTTTTACACACACACATACACAAACATATAACACCCATGCCCAAGCATTCGTGTAATATGTGACGTAAATATAAATAATTAATTGCGTATATAGTTATAAAGGTCGTACAGTTACATATAATTTTCCGTAATTTGATTGATCTTCAAGAGCAGATTATTGTGGCTTAACAGCCTTTTCCTACAGTGGCGTAGTGAGACTAATTGTCACAATTTGATTGAAGTTATTCGTCACATTTACAATCCCCGTTCAACTGATTTTTAATTTGTATATGTAGATGTTTTTCTGCCATGAAGATTACAAATATAGTTCGAATTTTAAAAGAAAAACGAAACAGCTTCGAACAACCGTTCAAATGAGGACTGGATCCAGTGCGAGAGTAAGAACTGGGTTCACGAAAAGTGCGCTCCTATAAGTTCCTTGGTTTAACTGTTTATAACTAGTGGACTACCTCCATGGTCCAGTGGTTAGCGAGCTGAACGGGTTCGATTCGCGGCCGGGGCGGGGTAGTTTTCTTTAACCAGAATTATTCCCTATCCCACAGAGTCTGGAAGTAAGTATGTGAGAGTGAATGTGTGAGCGTTATGAGAAAAATAAAACGATTTAAACCCAACGTAAAGAACCTGCAGACGAGTTGTTTTTAATGCAAAGACCCCGATATGAACGGAAGCTATATAAATAAAACAACAAAAAAGTCTTAAAATGATATAACAAAAATTCATAGATACATTTTGGTAACTACCCCCCCAGGGGCCTACTACGGTAGGTACGGTTATGGCGCACTCGGGGTCCCGAGCCAACCTGAGGGAGTGGTGAGGGAGTCAGTCGATCAAAATGCCCTCCCACGTGTTGGCCGTGCGTGGAGCCCCGTGTCGGTGGAAAGGAATATCCTGGTTGGTTGAGGGTTGCATATCTGAGCCTGGGCCTTCTGTCTTTTCAGTGACTAGGGAGGGTACGCAACTTAATACACCACTTTGGTTTCTGCTTCACCTAAACGGGAGGCTAGGGACTAGCCCACCCCTAGTCAATCGACCAGGACTAGGTATTATACCGACCTCCAGGGTGAGTGGGACGGCGAGCCTGCTATATCCCCTGTGTAGCCCTGTCATCCCAGTGGGGTGACCTCTTGTTGGATTCCGTGGTGGGTGGGGAGCACCGGGGGATGAAAATTAAAATTTACTTTCATGGCAAAATCCAAAAAAAAAAATCCATTAAATATGGTACTGAATTCGGAAAAGAAGTAGTCGAGTGTTGTGGTCCTCACTACTTGATTGTTAATAGAACAGAGGAAGGAAGAAAGTTCTCTGGTGTAATACCTTTTGTCATTCAGAAGGGTCTTGATAACATTGCTGGTCCTGTAACATCTTGTATAAGAGCTCGTAATGGCACGTCCTGGTAGAAGCACAATCAGCATCCCAGGCTGCGAAAATACTTAAGGCCAAAATGTTAGCCAGCTATCCAGTAAAGGTCGACATACATAAAACCTTAAATTCCTCACGCGGTGTGATAAACACCCGCGCATTGCACGGTTTGATCAGTGAGGAAATTCAAGAAAATCTTGCTCCCCAAGGCGTAACATCTGTGTATCGTGTCCAGAGAAAAGTAAATGGAGAATTTGTGCCTACCCGTACCCTGTTTGTTACCTTTGATCGGGTAGATCTCCCACAAAGGATAATGACAAGGTATGAATCCATTGAGGTAAGACCGTATATACCGAACCCGCTCAGATGTTATAAATGTCAGCGCTTTGGACACACCAGTGATTTCTGCAACGGCGAGTCTACCTGTGTCAACTGTGGTAAAATCTCGCGTGACGGAGAATGCACGTCAACTCCAACGTGTGTTAACTGTAACGGTGAACATCCGTCAAGTTCCTGTAATTGTCCCCGTTTTGCAGAGGAAAAGACGGTCCAGGAGATTCGGGTTAAAGAGAAGGTGTCTTTCTTGGAAGCCCGGAAACTCTTGCGAATTTGCCAACCCTCTGCCCCGAAGTATGGTACCCATAGCTCAGTTGTAGCTAAATCGGTACAAAGTCGGGAAATCGCAACTCAAACCTGCGATTTAAACGGGGCCACTATTGCAGAAAAGGTTCTTACAGTCAGCTCACTTTCTAGGCCTTCGATTTCAACATCTAAGTCAGTAACAACATCTACATCTGAAACTGTAAAAAACGCTAAAGTTAAATCGCCGCCAAAGCAATCGACATCGACCAATAAAACTGATAAGCTAATAACATTTAAAGAACCAGAAAGGAAGTTTAAAAACACCTATGAGTGAACCGACTTCCTCAAGCAAAGTGTAAAGTCTATTCCCAAATCAATAAAAGGAAACAAGAGTCCACGTAGGTCCTCTTCTGAGGATTCGTTGGGAGGGACTCAGGTCGGCGACATTCATCTTCGCCGGTCTCTATCTCCAATTGGAAAGGGGTGCTCCCTAGTGGATGAGATGGAGGAAGGTGATACTGCCGTCACTGCCAGAAGGATAGTGATAAAGAGGCAGGGCCATCCTCCTGTAGAAGGTTTTAGCCCGACACCTAAAAAAAAATAAACTGAACCGATCTCCGCAGCCGTTAAAATAGAAATAATCACAATGTACAACTTATCCCATTATAAAGAACATGGCTATTCTATAATGGAACATACATGGAATAAGAACAGATTGACCTGAGCTTGATCTGTTGCTTAACCAGAACGATCTTCTGGTCGTATGTTTGCAACAGACTAAGCTCCATCCACAACACAGCTTCAAAATCAAACGGTTCACCCCTGTAAGGTGTGATCTATCATCGGAAAAGGGTGTACCTGCGCACGGAGGCACTATGATGCTCATCAAAGATGATATATTCGCGCAATCAGTACTATTACATTCAGACATCCAGTCAGTGGCTGTAAGGATTAAACTGTCACATACCAGATTCACCATTTGTAATATATACCTTCCTCCGAGTGACGACCTCTCGCTCACTGATTTAGGGGATCTAGTTTCTCAACTATCAACACTTTTCTTTTGGTAAATGTCAACCATCCACTTTGGGGCTCACCTCGGACTTGTGCGAGAGGTAAGTTAATTGCCGATTTCTTGAATAATTATAAACTAATTCTCCTGAACACCGGAGAACCTACATTTCTTTCTGATAATTTTAACAGTTTTTCACACCTGGATTTAGCAGTTTGTTCACCAACATTAGCATCTTCCTTACAGTGGAATATCATCTCTGATTTGCATTCTAGTGACCACTTTCCATGTCTTATTAGTCTCTTGTCACAAGATACATGTTCCACACGTTTATCTAGATGGCGCATAGATCAAGCCAACTGGAACCTTTACTCCCGGTTGGCTGCCTTTTATTACAACGAGCACGACTCTGTGAATGTTTTAGTGGAGCACCTCACGAAAAATATTCTTGATGCTGCTGAGCAGTCTATTCCACGGTCGACGACTCAAACCTATCGTCGATTTCCGGTACCTTGGTGGACGGATGAATGCCGGAATGCCATTCTTGCTCGCAGGCGTGTTCTCAGGATTTTCCAACGTCGCCCAACACTGGATAACCTGATTGAGTATAAAAAGATGCGTGCCAAATCTAGGCAGGTTATTAAGGATAGCAAAAAGACATCATGGAGCAAATTTGTAGCGTCATTCAATCGACATACACCTTCCTCTATCGTATGGGATAAGTTAAGGCGCGTGGACGGAAAAACGACTCATACGCCAATCGCCGGTCTTAAAACAGCTCTAGGAGATGTAATTGATAAGTTTGACGTAGCCAACACTTTTCGCTCAAGTGTCTAGCTCAGAGAATTATTCACCTGATTTTCTTCCTGTTAAGGCTCAGGTGGAATCTCAATGTTTCAACTTTCGATCGAAAAATCTTGAAGATTACAATCGTCTCTTCACCATGAGGGAGTTAGATCATGCACTATCATTTTCGCGAAACTTTGCACCAGGTCCTGATGGAATGCACGTCCAAATGTTGCAACATCTCTCTCCTGAAGGTAAGACCTTCCTACTCGAGGTCTATAATCGTGTTTGGGTTGACTTCACTTTTCCAAAAAAGTGGCGAGAGGCCACCATCGTACCTATTTTGAAAGCTGGAAAGGACCGTTTGCTTCCATCCAGCTACCGTCCAATTTCCCTCACCAGTTGCGTTTGCAAGGTAATGGAATGCATGATCAATGGACGGTTGATATGGTGGCTCGAACTCACAACCTACCGACCAACACCCAGTGTGGTTTTCGACGACGTCGTTCAGCAGTTGACTACCTTGCCTCGATTTCGACGCAGATAATGAGTGGATTCATGAAGAACTGTCAAACCGTTGGGGTGTTCTTTGACCTCGAAAAGTCTTATGATACGAGTTGGCGGGCAGGAATAATACGTTTCCTATACAACTGGAACATACTTGGACGCCTTCCGTTATTTATTTAGGAGTTTATGAGTGACCGCGTTTTCCGAGTAAGGGTCAGCTCGGTTTTATGAAATATTTTTGTTCAAGAGAACGGAGTGCCACAGGGTTCGGCACTAAGCGTCACGCTGTTTGCTATAGCTATTAATTCTATCTCGAAATGTATATTCCCAGGAGTATCGTCCTGCTTATTCGTAGACGACTTTGCCATCTATTATACTTCTCAGCGCACACTTTTTTGGAACGCCGTCTGCAGCGGTGTTTAGAACAACCTCTCAGATTGGAGCTCTAAAAATGGCTTTCGCTTCTCTGCTGAGAAGTCACTATGCGTGAACTTCTGGCGCAGCAGGAGGCGATTACCACCTTCGCTGCGGTTTGGTACAGTTTTACTACCATTGGCAGATGAGACGAGATTCCTGGGGTTGATATTCGATAGAAAACTGTGTTGGTCACCACATATAGCAGAGCTGAAAGCGCGCTGTAACCGCTCTCTGAATATTCTACGGATACTAAGTGGCAAATCTTGGGGAGCGGATCGGACAGTCTTGCTGCGACTTTATCGCGCACTGATCCGAGCCAAGTCAGATTACGAATGCATATTTTATTCTTCAGCAAGACCATCTATGCTTAGAAGATTAGACACTGTCCATAATCAGGGTATTCCTGTGGCTGTTTGGGGCTTTTCCAACCAGTCCAGTAGCCAGCATTTATGCCGAATCAGCAGAACCCCCTCTGCAGTGTAGGTGCGATATCCTGTTAACAAAGTAATGCCTTCGCATCCAACATTCACTCCTTTTTTTAACACCGAGCTGGACGAACGTTATAGAAATATCTCAATTAGTCCACGGCCCCCAGGTGTTCGCTTCCGAATGCTTCTTCATAAGCACGATATCGTAATGCCTAGAATGTTTCCCAAGGGGGAAAGGGTGCACCCACCTTGGTTACTTACAACATCCCACGTAAACCTCGGGATGACGGCATTTCGAAAGTCTACAATGCCTTTTTCTAATATCCGTAGATGTTTTTTAGAATGTTTGTCAAACTACAATAACCGAACTTGTAAATATACTGACGGGAGTAAGTGCACTGTTGGTGTTGGGTGTGCCTTTGTTTATGATACCGAACAATATACATTCGGTTTTCATAGTGGCACATATATTTATAGTGCGGAGCTATACGCAATATATCGAGCCATTCTGCACGTTGGCCGTCGAAATTTGAGTGACTCCCTAAGTGCACTTCAGAGCCTTGATGATCTCTACAACTATCATCCTATCGTGCAGCGTATCCAGGATGCCCTCCACGCTTTATATACTTCCGGGGTTAATTTGGAGTGTGCATGGATTCCTAGTCACATAGGCTTGCCGGGGAATGAACTGGCAGATTTGGCAGCAAAGACGGCAACCACCGAGCCCAGCACAAAAATTTCTTGTATAACATCGGAAGACTTTAAGCTTGTTGTGCGCAGGGCGATACTTTCGTGCTGGCACGAAGAGTGGTCAGCTCTCCGCGGAAACAAGCTTAGAGTAATGAAGGATCTTCCAACAAATTGGGTAACTTCCTCTCGTCAATCTCGACGAGAGGAAGTAATTTTGGCTCGTTTGCGTATCTGCCACTGCAATTTTACACATAGTTTCCTTCTTAAGAGCGAATCTGCTCCATTGTTTCCGCTATGTGGAGAAGATTTGTCTGTCCGTCATGTGTTGCTAGATTGTGTTAATCTAGCACATATTCGGGAATCACTGCAACTGCCGGCCAGTCTTGCAGAAGCCTTGGCGGACAATAGTCCAGCGGTAGCTAAGATTTTTAAATTTTTATCGAAGATACCCTTCAAATTTCGGATTTAGTTGTTTTTATCCTTGTTTTTTTATTAGTTTTTTTTTTTTCTTTTTCTTAAATCACCAATCTGTGACTTTTTCTATTATTACTTTTATACATTAATTTTTAGATTAATCTTTCGTTCTTATTTATAATATTTCTTATTGAGCTTTATCTCTGGCTTTTGCCATGATTTGTTTAATAAGGGCGCTGATGACCTTGTAGTTGAGCGCCCTTAAACGCTAACCATTATCATCATCATCATCATCATCATTATTTTGGTAACTATGCCTACAACAATATATCTTAACTATTTTGTATTTTGTAAACACAGTTATTTGGAATAATCAAATCTTCCAAGAGCTGCTCGCTATGTGATGCATTGACATTCCCTTCTCTTTGCTTTACCAGGAAAAAGAAAAAGAAACCTGATATGTTCCATTCACATAGATTTATCTTGCTGTTCAATATGCAAACTATTTGTACAAAATATTATTCATTTACCTACATCATGCTAATCGAGACAAACATTAGCAGAACTGGTATTATTACTTGCTTTCTTGTAAGTAGAAGGGCAATATGGGGATACACTAGGCCAAAGAGATAGTCAAATATTTTAAAACTGGTCATATGTGAAACAATTGAGGTTCGGTTCGCTTAGCATGGTCCCGTTTGAGAGAAGCTAAGACAGTTTAAAATTAGGACCACTAATAAGGAATATCTTGAAAGAGGCCAATTCTACAAGAAAACCGTATTTTAACGAGATCTAAGTTTTTTTTTGTGTAGTAAGTTTGTGTTTATCTCTTACGATTTAACAGTTATGCAAAAATCTGCAAGACTCATCCAGAATAAAGAGGTTTTCAGAGGCTATTTCCAGATATTTCAAAATATACATTTTATTTGTAATGTCAATACAATACGATATTTTATTCAATTCCCCTAAAATATCGAGGTCCCCTGAGTCCGAAAAAAAAAAACCATATTTAGAAAAAGGTCCATGTGTGTATGTATGTGTGTATCTGTGTCTGTGGACAGCATAGTTCAAAATCGAAAAAGACCATTAAATACCAAAATGGTATTGACATTATATTGGCAGATAAAGTAAAAAAGGGGACAATTTGGCATTTCAGAAAAATAAAACATTACGAATATCTCATAAATGGTTAACTCCACCCAAAAGTGTACCTGACACAATTAGGTGCTTAAACGAGATCTACATTTTTACTTTCTCTGTGAGTATTTATACCAATTTCGTTTTTGATTTATGCCGTTCACAGATATGCAAACACGATCTTTTTTCTAGTAATATTTTTTTTTAATTCAAGAGTTTCAAAACAGGTATTTCCGGAAAAAACAATAAGTTACTTTTGAAGCAGGGTGTAAAACATTAGAGCGAGAGAGAACAATAGAGCGCTATCTCAGGTTTACTTCTATCAACCACAAGGTCATAGCTAATCTTCTGAGTCAAGTACAATATGTTTCACCACACCTGCTGAATGTTGATCATGCTTTCACACTAGCAATATTATTCGGATAGGGAATTCGCGGAATACGAAAACAGAACACAGCCGTCACTTGTTTTAACAATGCAACAGCGCTGTCATCGTACGTAATGTTTATCCCAATTTACTTTTACCCCATTTATTTTTCGCCAAAGGAAAGTAGTTATAACTTTCCAAACGTATCATAATTGCAATAATCTGTTTTATGTTTGAAACTCCGGACATTTTCCAACACCAGACGGTACAAGAAAGCCAGGACTATTCGGTCAAATCCCGGACAAATGGTAAGCCTGTACATGAAGGAATGTATTTGATGTGCATGTATTCGGAGGAGTAATACAAGGGCTTCTTAGAGCGGATCCAGTTTTATACGAATCCATTATTCTTTCCATTCATTTCAAGTAGTACACTTAGGCAAATATTTTTTTTCTAATGTTTATTTTTGTTGTGTATCACCACTTTGGTGTCAAACTTTTAACTGGTTACAAAACACATTACTATATTCCATTTGCAGTTAATGCATTACAATCAACCAAACAAGTTTTATACATCTTGTAAACTTTTACAGAATAACTATTACAGAAGAGCTTAGCATGTTCTGTTTTCATACAAATGACATATTCCATTAAGTTCACGTATTCATAATGTTGCAACATATGTCGCCCTCCGTGGTGTAATGGTTACCATGCTAACTTCATATACCCAAGGTCACGGGTTCAAACCCGGCGGAGGACGATGGATTTTTTCGGGTGAGCCGGTCCCCATGGCCACGCTCGCTAAAGCGTTTCGCTTTGGTGCTTCGTGGGCAGGGGATCGTGGGTTCGAGTCCCACCTTGGGCATGGGTGTTATATGTTTGTGCAATGTGTATATGTTTGTGTAAAGGCACAGTAAAACCAGTAATCATACAGCGGGGGATGTAAATAGGGAATACAGCACTGTTAAAAAAAAAAAAAAAAAAGGGAAGGGAAGTAAAGCCGTGGGTCCCGTGTACTTGATTTACGGCACGTAAAAGAACCTCAAGCCTGATAGAGAGGCCTCTGAGCAAAATTAAGCGGTCTTTCACGCCCAGTATAGAATGGGACGCTGAGAACCACAGCAGTTAAAGAGCGTCCATAAATAACACGCCATTTCCATTTTTTGTTGCAACATATATTGTAATATATTGTAAATTGCTATTAACCACAATGCAAACTTGTCTTGAAGTCTGAATTAAAACAAAAGCTTTCGTACAGTAGCGGTGGTCTGGCGCGCTGTTTTTCCCCTAACAATATTTACGAAATGTAATCGCTGATGTCAGGTGACAAACCTGACACCTATTAAACACATCGCAACCGAAATACACGTTGGATACTGTCCAGTGCATAAATTATATCTTTAAACATTCCCCACAAATGAAAAGCACGTGGAGAGCAAGTAAATTGTTCTGTCATTCAAATCCAGTTATAATGGATGGAGACAGCTATTTCCTTGAACTTATTTCTAGACAACGCCTTTTTCGTCTAATTTTTTTTTTCTTGGTAAAACTGTTGGTTACGTGTTTCTTTTTGTATTAGCACATACCTAGTCTGTTTAAATTTTCCTAACTGCCTTTAAGTTGCATATTAGGAAAGGTGACACCAGGACATTTCTGTATAAATTCAAGCTGACAGTCAACATGTGACTTTGGGCAAAACTTAACACAGTAAATTCACGTGTTGTGTTGTACATCATGATAATTACGCACAGCTTTATACGAGGGCCTTTTTTTTTTCAATCTCCGATAGGCTATAAATAAAAGACAAGTTCATAGAAAACAATTATTTTATTACTAAAAGTTTGTACACTTATGGTTATTTTTCAACTTAATCACCGAAAGGAATTGAGACATCTATCGTACCTATGCACAAGCTTTGCAATACCCGCTTCAAACAATGTTGCCGTCAATGATTTCAAATGGGCATTGTCCTAGTCACGTATTCAGTTCAGGGAAAAGGTGAAAGTCGCTGGGTGCCAGGTCAGGACTGTACGGCGGATGATCGAAAATGTCCCATTGAAATTGTTCAAGGAGCCGATGGGTTGTGCCAGCAGTGTGTGGTTGAGCGTTGTCATGGATCAACACAATTCCTGAAGTCAGCATTCCTCTTCGTTTGTTTTGAATGGCTCTCCGCAAACGTCGTAAAGTACGAAGATCTTCAAAACAACGTCAATGCTCATTCAAGATTATGGATTACCTCCTCCTCAAAATGACGTATAACGCTCGGTTCTCGTGTTGTTTATCATCGGTGTTACTACGATAGAGTTCAGTTTAGTTCCGATATAACTTAAAATACAATCTAGTTAGGAGCTAACCGGTGAATGTTGTGCAAAAAATATTATTTACAGTTAAATCGTATTTTACTGACAGGTCACATATAACCAGCGATTGTAAAATCCAATTACTGGTCAAGTATCTGTAAAAGTACCTAGCGCTAAACATTTTACTGTCGTTCGTAAAATCAAGCAATGAACCACAAAACTGTTATTTTAGCACTAGCAAGACAATTTTACAATTTAGTTCTACTTGACTGAAATAGTGTGTAATTTTTTTTTTTTTTTTCAAACGTGTGTGGCATTGAGAACAGCGAGTTCGCATAGACGTTTAATTAACATCAGTTTGGCTGGAATTGTTTCCAGCTGACGTTCTAGATAAAACCATTAGTTTCTCGAGCTGTGCCGTTACCTCCGCATGGGGTTATTTCTTCTCTCATGCCCACTCAAAACCTGGGGAGAGGGGGAGTGGTTATCGGTACAGGTTCTTAACTCTTTGAGAAACAGATCCATACTGACCATAATAATATTAAATAATCATGAAGTAACGGTAGCGGAACATGGGACCAGCGACCTACATGCTTCCTGCGTAGCCAACATACAACTGTACATATACCGTACTGTGCCAATTGTAATATCATACATTTTCATGTTAAAAATAGGAAACAAAATATTACTCCGGATAAACCGAAGATCTGGATTAACAAGGGTCTGATAAAAGTAAAAGAATAATCTTAAAAGTATTTCAAGTAATAAATTGATAGCATTTCCAATGATTATCCCGTTTGAAAAATTAGAATAAGGTGTCAGTATTCCACAAAAAACTAACTTTAAAGAATGCCTTCTTTCTTTCATTCAGAAAGAAAGAAAAACAAGTAACGTTAAGTTACGTGCAGCAAATCGTAATAAATGTACTCAAAAGAAGTATAAAATAGGTAGTAGAATGTTTGGTAATTTAAGTCTCCAGATCTGAATTGAGTTTGAACCCTTAATTCTACAGTTGCGTTTCTCTGGCCATTTGCTTTGTTTATGAACTGAGTGTTTGATGTTTACAGGGCGCAGGACGGGGCGGCGGATTGGCAGCACGAGGGGTGGATGACACACCGGAAGATGCAGGAGCTATTGCGGCGTGAAGGAGGCGAGGAAGGCCGACCCGTGGACTGCTGTCCTGCAGTCGAGGAGATGGTGGAACCCGAGGGCGGCAGGAACAAGGACGACATGTACGTGGTACTCTACCGCAGCGGCGAGATCCGACAGCGGTTCTTCGAGTACTCCTGTAACGAGAGTTTCGAGGGTCGGCCGTGTCGATTCCTGGACCGACGTCTACATAACCAGTCGCGTTGCGTCCAGAAGTACTCCTACACGTACGCCATCGTGAGGAATCCGGCGGCAGCGGAACCTTCCGGAGACCCCCAGAGACACCACCACCATGGCCGAGGTCACCGTCACCTCACGGCCTTGCCGAGTTCCTGGGGCGGCGGCTCCGAGTGGATGTTGGATTACATTCGCGTACGTAGTGGGTGTGGTTGCGAGGTCATGCCCAAACCGAAGAAGAAGCGTGCGGCAGCCAACAAGAGCAAGAAGGGCAAAAGTAAAAAATTGTATGGAGATGATGATCTACTCACGTAATGTTAATATTTATTGTTAATGAGCAAACTTTGTGAAAACAGCTGTTATTTTGTTCCGAATACTTCAGTGAAATCACAGGACTTTTATTGTGTGTGTACTTATGTTGCTACTTCGGAAGAAAAAAGAAGACATTGTCGAGTGTTCTAATTGTCAACTTGATCCTGTGTTCAGCTTCACAGAGATTTCACGTGTGCCATATACAACTGCTAAAACTTTTTTGTACTTACGTTGCTAGACTGTTTCATCACAACCTATCGCTTTGTTATCTTATTCCTTCAAGTAGTGGTTTAACATTTTCTAATGATATTAACTCCCTTGTAATAATTTATACAGGTGAAAAATTACCAAAATATTTTGTTTCTTATACTGAAATGTACTTACTTCTGTAAAAAATATTACATATGTATAAGCTTTCTTTTAACAACACAGTATTGCAGTTTCAAGTGTAAATTCTTGCACAGTGTATTGCCTCAAGGTTAGAAAATGGTGGGCAGCCCAGAAAATTATCAATAGTTATTGTACAAGTACGATTACCCTTTTCACAAAATTAATATTTTCCACTTACCAGAAGGGCTTATGTGGTGCATTCCTTATAGATTAAAAATACCTCACAAAATAACTAAAAATAATAAATTACTAAGTCAAATGTTTAGCTGTCAAATTTTTTGGTTCCTGTATTACAGGTAGCAAAACATAACCATAGGTCCAGTTTTAAAATTTCATATGAATGATACAAGATCTTGGAACCAATCCTTTTGTGCTTCCAAGTTCCTTTAGGAATCTTGTAGACAATCAGATTTAAAACACATGCAAAAGGCAGTTGCTCAACTTGCAGAGATAGGGAACATGTGAAAACATGCAGGTTGGTTACTATAGGTCTTTGGTATAAAACCTGACCAGTCACAAGAGGTTTTGCATCTGAGCAGAACAACATTCTACAGTCAGTTTTTCCGCATTGTGATCACTTCTTAAATTTTTTATTCCTCTAAGCCTGTATATCAAATATAAAAAAAATTAATTTTTACCTCATAGTAAATGCTTAAATATTGTCCTTCTGCAGCTAAACAAGCATTGTACAGAGTAAACATTTAGGTTCACATGTTTTACTCAGTCACTGCATCAGTTTGTATGTTTTTAAGTTCCTCAAATTTGAGATTGATTTTTGTGACAAACATGTAATATTTTCGCAAATTTCATCTAATTTTTCTAGTGTTTCTTACTCAGCACTGAACATAAGTATCAAATTTATTCACAATATCATGAACTGAAATTCTGGAAGGAGATAATCACATAGGAAACTTCTGGATAATTCTTCATGAAAGCAACAAGCTGATTCATATTAAAAATAACATTTACATACAAATATAGCTCTAAAATAACTGTCTTCTCATCTTTGTAAATGAAGTGAGCATCTAATGCTAATAACTATGGTAACTGAAGAACAAACAGCCAGTTGTGATTACAGAGTCTGGAAAGTGGGGAAGACAGTCGCCATTGGCTCTGATGCACATTGGTCAGGTTTTATATCAAAGACCCTTGTGTAGAAAACAGTATAGACTTAGCAATGTATGAAGAGATAAGCAGTATTTGTTTTCTGGCATAGGGAGAGAGACACATTTTTGCAACACTAGCAGTACAGTATTATGCTGTTTGCTAAGTCCGTACTTTCCCTTTTAACTTATTGCAGTTCACACAAAACTTCTATTTAGTAAACATTAAATAGAGCCCTAAGCAGGATGTGCATTTCATACAACTTTTATAATAATTTGCCCATAAAATTTATGGCAGTGAATGCTTTTTATAACTATAAAGCAGTGGAGGCCCTTTTTTATAATTTTTTGGATTGATTCAGAATGTTGAAGATATTCACCATGGAAATGACAAAACATTAGTTTCAATAACTTGTATGACAGTACTGTATGACTTCTCATTAAATTGTGATTACATCTTGAATACTCCTTGCTAATAATAAACAGTGTTATGACAGGCCAAACTTATCTGTTAATCTATCCTTCATGTTTGGCCCCTTCGCTGGGCTGCAACAAAACATAATGCAAGCACACTCTTTTTTGGCCGATTTAAATTTCATTCCATCACTAATGGTAATCAGGATAATCAGCAAACATTAAACTGGCATGAATGTTTAGTAATGGGTGCCATAATTGTAAAGTCAAGTCTCCCATGTAAATTATTTATTGTATTCACATTTTGCGCTGCAGGATAGAAGTTTCCCACTATAGTGAAAGATTTTGGTTATAGTTCGTGTTGTAAAATAAAGACTAGAGATCTGTGTATAGCCTAGGTTGGAGTAAAAACAAGCAGTATTACCAGGATTTTCCTATTTATTTTGCATGAGATTTTTGTAAATTTGCTGCATTGAACATATTAGCATTCTAAATTTCATGGCATTGCAAAATTATTTGCTTTCCTGGACAGTGAAAAGTTACGCTTTTAATTTTAAGAAGTTGGCAAGTATGACTGCATCTTGGCAGCAATGGAATGGCTGTTCAATCTGGTGTGCTGGGTACACATCAGTTTGGGTTGTTCATTGTGCAATTGTTATTACCAATGATATATAATTATGCATTGATTATTTGATAAAACTTCATATTATATTAAAAGCTTGATGCAAAGAGATGTGTACACTAAATAAAATGTATGGTGTAGAAATGTAATTTCTTTCTAATACAGTTGTAGGATGTCATTTATTTACATCATCTTCCGTACTCTGAACTGAACAAAGAGTCATGAGGATGCAAAAGAGCATAACTTAGGAAATAATATTAGACCAAGATTTCTGAGAAAATTAACTAATCACAGAAGGCCTTTCGTTCATACATGTCCAGTTAAAATGTCAAATTTTGTGATAATATCAGGTTGAAATGATACACAGCATTTGTTTATGACTAAGGGCCATGGAGACTGAATTTACCAATGTCTATAATTAAAGTTATTAACTTCAACATATATATTTATTGACACAATAATATATTATTTATTGAAATTCTCACTCATGTTTCTCTGGAAGGTAATAACCAATACACAACATTTCAGTATACCTATATGGTATTTTCTAAGTTATTAAATAGTTTATAAAATCTCTTATTAGTAACATTTTTTTTAACTCGTGACAGTATAACTATTAATTTTTTAACCATAAATTTACTTATAGAAATTACTTTATATTTCATTGGAGGTTCTTTTAATAATATGTAGAGTTTTTAGTTAAAAGTGCTATTAGACAAACATTAATAAATAAGAAATAACAAAAATGTATCTGTAGAGGAGGTTAAATCTGAACCAAAGCAGATGTGCTAGGAAGAATGTTTATACAGAAAAATGTCTACATTGGAGAAAACTGCAAAAGAAGGTATGTTAACACTTTAAAGGCATACATGAAATCCAACAAAACTTTACTGTTAAGTAAAAGAATAAACCTACTTACTGTGCCAGGCACCCGTTATTGAATAGAGAATGATTTGGCAATAGTTTTCTTTCTTGGAATTTCAGTTTTCTCTACGAATCCAATGGTTGTTCATCTTTCCAAAATCAGCTTTAGTATATGATCATAGTAAGCTGTCTCCGAATTACTCATTTAATTTCTGTAGTAGATTTAGCATTGGAAACTACTTGGCTTCAATTTTAGCTCTTGTTCTTTTGTCTTTCTCTGGATAAAATCCACTTGCCACTGGTGAGTGGGTAAGTACAATTTTTAAGGGCATTATTTGCATTTATGCAAAGATCAATGCATTTGAAATAATTGAAAAGGACCGGCTATTGAACATGTTTCCTTCAAAAATGCTGCTATCAAAATTTTCATCTTGCCTTCTTTATGTATTACATATATTGCAGAGCTTTACAACAGTAAATACACAAGTTAAAATATGTAATGCCTAATTTAGGGACAGGTTATATGAAAAAATCAGAAATGTTGGAACAATACACATTTATGAATAAGTTATTGTATTGTTTATTAACCATGGCTGAAGAGCATGGTCAGTGGTACAGGAGCTAATATTTTAGATCATTCCTTAGCTTTACTTTGTCTATTCCACATGAACCAGGCAGAGCTTAAATGAAATTTGTAAATATTTTTCACACTTTTATAAAACTGGCACAAAATTAAACACAGTTCATATGGTGAAAACTTTTGATAGTTCAAACAATATTTAGCTGATTTGAACTCTCAAGCAAGTTTAAGAATTATATGTTGTCAAGATCAGCAGCAATAAAAAGAAAATTAAAATAGCTTATGAAGAACCTCTTAAAAATCTACAACTCTGCTACAGGTACAGAGCTGATATTTTGTTTACAAGAGCCTGAAGTTAGATCATTGAAGTTTGTGTTTAAATCTATATAAAGTTAATCATGGAGATCCACCAAAAACTTTTGGAATTTTAAGTAATAAAATTTAAATTTTTTTAGAATTATTTTCCAAAATATTCATATTAACAAAAATTACAATGCTGCAGCGCAGAATAAACACAATGAAGGCTAACAAGACACAATGCATAAAAAAATATTGGTTGTAGGAAGTGGACTACATAATGTATTATTTCTGAAGATAACACAATAATTAAATCATAAAAAGGACCCTCAAAATGGGTTTTCTTATAGGAAAGTTACTTAAAAATAATATTCTTTAGCCTGTTTTATGACTCTTAATGTGAAGCTTGCTTCATATTTCCTTCTTTTTATGGTTTCCATGATTTAACTCACACTTTACAAATTTTATGCTGATTACAGTTAGAGTACAAATTATTTGAACTACAAAAAAATTTTTAAATGTGTATATGCATTCAGCATTTATAGGCAAAACATAAGAATGCTGAATGAGGGTTTCTTTTATGCATGCAGGTGTAATTATTTATGTCATTTTTGTGATTGTGCAGCAATTATGAGGTAGTGTTGCCAGATATAAGGAAATAAAATTTGTCAATTTAAACAAATTAATTTTAGAACATAATTCCACATATGTTATACAGTATTATTATTCAGATGATAATCACTGTTCTAGGCAAAATAAATTCACAGGAGTTTGGAGACATCTTATTGGATAGATATATGCTAAAATAATAGAACTTGATGGAAATTTATACCTCAGCTTATCTGAAGATCTGCAGAAATATTCGGTATAGTCTGACACCATTTGAAGTGGAGGCTGGTATATCATGTGAAAATACAGTGTGATCTATAAGTCCCTCCACAGTAGTAGAATAAGCAAAATGTGGGACCGCATGCATTTGTTATGCTGCAGTGGTGGACTGGTTGGAATGATTTGGAGAAAGCAGCAGAAAGAGAACACAATAAATACAAATCATAATTAGCTCATTCATGCACAGAAGATGTTAAAACTACATTCCATTCTGTTGAAGTCATAGATTCATGCCTTTAAATGTATTTTAAACACAGTGATTAAAGGTTTTTTTTTTTGTCACTATATTAGTAGACTAAATTTGTTTATGCCAATTTAAGTCATAATTAGCTTACCCATTCACAGAAAATGTTGAAACAATCTCTCATTCTGTTGAAGCCACAGATTCACACATTTAAATGTATTTTAAACATATCGATTAAAGTTTCTTTTTCCACTGAATTAGTATGCCAATTTCAGTTCATCCACTGTTTTCGGTTTATTTTACACACTGTTAATTTTGCAGGATGCCAGAAGAAGAAATGGGGATGTATCACTTTTTGCAGTGAGATGAACTCAGGAAATTTATTTATTAAAATGTAAATAATATACCAAATGTAACATAGAATTTGGAAACAACAGTGTAAATTTATGTTGAACTTTTTTTGAATATTTTCTTCTGTAAAAACATTCTCCACTAAAAACACATGTTTAATTTAATACTTTTCAACTTAAAATGAAAACATACTTGCACACTATTAGAGAAAGTTTGACACTGATCACCATTCACAATCCTGGTTATAACAGGGATGCTTCAGGCATGCAAAGTGACAGCCATGTCCTTGACAGAAAACTACCAACCATTGCTACCAACCATTTTGGTTATGTACTGTGGAGGGACTAAAACATCACATTATATTAAGAAATCAGTAACTGCCAAATTTGAATTTACTATATACCTATATTTAATGCATTTTGTATAATACATTCAATCAAGTTATTTTGTCTGACAGATTTCATTTTCTATGAGGCTCACTGTGCCACTGGCTTTGTAGTAAATAGTCAGATTTTTTTGGTTTGTTTTTTGCTTTTGTTTTAAATACAGAACATCCTATGAAGTTCTGCAGCAGCATGATTGAACCTAAGCATAGACTGAATCTGAAATGAGCGAACATTCTGGTAATGCCTACCATTTTCTCCAGAAAGCATAATTTTTAAAAATAGTATGAAATGCAAAATTAAACTTTGTGATTCTGTTTATGTTTACACTATGATAATCAACATTGCAGAACTAAAGAGCTTATTTCCAGAGTCACATTCTGAACTCTTGTTTTAAATGACTGTGTATGTATTTACTTACTGTTATGTACAATAAGGTTGTAAATGAAAGATGTGTTCCTGAAAGAGTTGTCAGAAATGTAATTAATGTATTTGATTTTATTATGTTCAGAGTTCGGAAATACATGCAGTGAAATTAAAAATAACATTTTTGCAGCATTAATTAATAAAGCATTATATAAAACTTTAATTAATAATTTTGTTAATAAAAGATTTAATTCCCTATACTTATTTAAGAATTTATATGTACTTAGATTAGGCACTATCCTTATGTCCTGGTGTTATTGAGATTAACATGTTTCAGAGATATTACTTTTGTTATAATATTGTTCTCATTACAAATATACAGAGTGCAGGAAATTGAAGAGTAGAAAGGTGTTATAAGCATTTTGAGGTCAGGCGCATGGGGTTGCAGATAATAACAGGAGCATTGCATGAACTTAATGGAAATCTGACTTTATGAAACATCAAAATGAAACATATAACTCACACAACAAGCGTTTTTGTACAATCAACTAATAATTAGTGGAATATAATAAGAAACTAACCATTCATGCACATCCATAGCATTAACTTATCATCCAGTGGGCTTAACAAAACACACATCTAGCATAGTAACTAGTACAGTACAAGAGTAACTAAGTCAGGTAGTGACGTGGTAACATGTGTCACTTGCATTTAGGAGGTTGAAGATTTGATCCCTGTCTTCCATGCACTCTGGCATGAGGTTTCTCATGGTTCCTCTTGTTTCTTAGACTTCCATGACTTCTCTTCTAGCATTTCCTTACCATCTTCCAGGCTTGTGATTTGTGGCAGTATTGGCAAATGGTGAATGGATGCATCCACTTTGTGAATGCTGTTCTTTGCATTGTGGTGGAGATGGTTACTGTCACCCAGAACCCATAATGTAGGGCTTCTGGTGCCAAATAGTTCGGAACTTCCACATATCTCTGTGGCCTCTCTGCTGCCAGCCTCCTCTGATTCCTCACTTCATCCTTTCCTGTTGGGGGGGGTTAGCATACAGCAGGTCAATGTAGGTCTCAGAGTGTGAGGTGCCCTCTGCCATTGCCTGGTCTTTACATTGACTATAGAAGAGTGCTTTCTGGTTACATCCTAAATGTCACAAAGATTTAATGTTGATATATGTAGTTCTAACTTCAAAATGCTTATTAAAGTACTGCCTTTCTACTCGAGAATTTTTTGAATGCAGTAGAATCTTAATACTCAACCTAATGTGGACTGAGAGAGTGTCGGGTTACCAAACTATCTAGTTTTATGGAATAAGCCATCTGCTACTCATAACTCATAACATAAAATGTATTGCACATTACTTAAATGCATATTCTAGCATATTACAGGAAACAAGTATAACATATTCTAAAAATGATTACTGTAAAAGTAAATTTAAAAATCATGCAACTCCTAATTCTATGACAGTTTTATTAATATTTTCCCCTTTGTCCAGTCTCTTTTAACGCATCCAATTTAATTTCCATTGTCATTTTAACTTGTTGTCTTTTCTTCTCGTCAGCAAGCACAAACGCAACTTGATATAACAAGCCTGAAATCTGAAAAATATAACTTTAACCAGAAATAACTGCAAGTTGAGCTTACTACATACTGGGTAAAGCAATTAACCTTCAAACCTTTCAAAAAAGTGTTTGTGCTACACATTATTAGCAGCAAACTTTTAATTTTATGATAACCATCAGGTGATTATGTTCTGACCCTTATATTGAAGATCAATACACAGTCATCCCTTTGATTACCGAAGGAAATTGCAGTAAATTATAGTTTCACAAAAATATCAAAACCTGACACCAAATTAGTATTATAAACAAATTGCAAAATCTGAAAACACCATACTATACTGAGTATCCGAACAGATCAAGAAAACACATGGATATTTATATGCATGAATATGAACACTAATGCATACACAAATTAAAATTTACCTGTACTGTTTATATAGCATATTGGGTTATAGAAATTATTACATAAAGTTTAACAATGAAAAATAAAGAATGTCAAGTTATTGAAAGTTGAGTTATCAGGATTCTATTGTATTGTACTTTGCATTCATATATTGTGTCCATGTGACAGTGTTTCTTTTTTATTTGCAGATATGCTTTCCCTCTCTCTCCTTTCCTCCCTGTGTTTCATTCAATGCATCAATTTGAAGCATAATCACTGACAGTCATAACTAAGCAATGCTCAGAGATGGCAAATGCACACCAGATTCTGTCTTCTAATTTGTTGAGCAAATGGGGTTTATTGCGTAAGCTTTTATCTTGAAGCAGTCATCATGGATAATAATCACATAGATTTAGATCTGTAAAATTAGGATGACAATAATTAATTATTATTCTGTCATCAAAAACTTATAATGTGCGGTGCTCTTTCTGTGACATCCTCATCTTGTCTATTTTTTCCTTGTTAGGACTATTGTTTTCTGTTTCTTATTATCTAACACTGACTCATTGTGTCTAAATGTTTCTAACAAACTATAAATTTTGTATTTTTGGGAACAGTGACACCAGGGACTTTCTTTATAAATTTGAGTTGACAGTCCTCATGTGACCATTCAAGAAAACCTAACACAATAAACCTACAAGTTTTATAGTATACACCATTATAACAGTACACATTTTTACAAAATGTTGAACTGAACTGCAAATTTGTTACCCTTTGATGGTGTACAGGCTAGGCTACCACAGAGCAAGTCATTCAATATGATACAGGTGGTCATCAGCTGCATTTCAAGATAAACATTAAAATAAGAACTGAAGCTTTCCTGGCGACGTGTTAATTCAAAATCTTCTCGGGCTTCTAGCCAGGCTAGAAGCCCGAGAAGATTTTGAATTAAGATAAACATTGTAGCAGAAGTTAGAATTATTGTCCTTCATCAGCTACACATACATTGTACTGAATAACCACCATTCGTTTTCACCCCAGATGTGCTGATTTAGTTTTGTGTGATTTCCCAAAGTTATTTGATTGTGTGTAAAGAAACTGTTTGTATACTTTATCCTCAACCCAAAAATCTGTGGCTAAGACTTCAATATCTGGAAACAAGAGCGTCACATGCCAGCTCTAATCTTCAAACACATCAATTGGCCCTTCTACTGTATGAGCATGGAAAATCTTATTGAAACCACTTGTATAATTTTTCTTCTTCAATCAACTGATTAAAAAGTGGGGTTGGAATGTTGTTTTGGTACCTCACTCCATTTTTACTGAAGGTACTGCTTGTACAAAATCTGGCTGATTATGCGCCAATCCAATGCCAAACTCCAAATATGCAGATAGAAAGCCATAAATGGAAGGGTGAGTCTGACTGTCTTGGGATCCAAAATCCCAAGCAGTTTTTAAGCTCTCTATTATGAAATTCAATATAAGCAACACTCAAACTGCCAGGTTATGAATAAATAACTAAACTAATTAAAAGAACACAGCATACAGATTACTAAAGTGTTACTTTGAAATTTTTTCTAATATGTGGGATAGGTTACAAGAATCTGGCAATATTCCAGTTGTTAGGTTCAATTCTTAGCCAGCAATTCCCTGCAAATATGTGCATGTAACATGTGTTACGAAGGTTAATTATATAACTAACTAGTTATATAACCAACCAGTTAGTATCTGTTATATTGGCACCCTGGTTTATTATTCACAGGTGTTCATGTTTTGCATTCTGACAATTTTGTCACTAACTGATGCACTAATTATAATGTTTATTGCCTGTATTAATTAATTATCTGATATTATGTAGGGCAATCCATATAAAGTGTTACAAGTCAATGAATATCTCTTAAACTAACAGAAAAAGGCCAAGAATATAGGATATTTTCTTTGAAAACATCTCCCTCATGAACTTGGGGAGAAAATAAAGTATCAAATGAAAGAACATAGGTATTGTGGTTTCAAAGCCTCCTGAATTCCTAAAATACAACACCCTACATAGTTAGCCATGATTATTTACTGTAGCTCTTCAAAAATTAAAAAAAAAAAAAATGACAGATTTTGATATAGAGGTAGATTTGATTTTAGTACTAGATGAATGCAAGAGAAAAATTATTTAACTGCATTGTCAGTGTTCAATGAGAGATACAGGATGCATAAGAAATTCAATGACTGGAAACATGAAAGTGTAAGTATGGAAGTGTAAAGAACAGTAATCGCTTGAAGGTGAAATTAAAAATGAATGATGGAAATGGCATCAATATTGTTGTAGTAACTAATAAATCCACAGATAAATCAGTGGCTATGTCATGGCCGAGTGGTTAGACCACTTGCCTCTCACCTAGGTGGAGTGGGTTCAATATCAAGTGACCTCATGTGGGATTTATGGTAGATAAAGTGGTGCAGGGGCAGGTTCTCCAGTTTCTCCCACCATCACATTCCACCAGTGCTCCATCTTCATTCCATGTATCATCAGTGTCACCACCTGTGGTGCCAAAGTAGTAAAAGTGGGCATTAAACACTATAAAAAAAAAAAAAACTCAATGTGAATTGTTCAAATAAAGCGGGATTAGACACACTTCTATACAGCACATACTAAATCAGTAAAAATACCATTCTTTTCATATGTGTTTACATCAAGAGCTCACGCAAAGAGATTTTCAGCATCAAGTTGTATTTTGCAAGTGGTTATCCAATGCTAGTGCAGAGTTTATTCTTGGCAAACATATTATTTTTCAATGAAGCAGTATTCTCAAATACTGGACAAGTTAATAGACATAATATGTATTATTGGGCATCTGAAAACCCCAAATGGATGGGAACTGAGTAATATGACTTATTTAGTGCTATTTTCTACTAATTTATAGATAATTCAAAGAAAACATCCTATAACAGCTCAACAAGTCATTTTAGAAAAAAAAAAAAAGTTTTAATAAAAGTTGCTTAGTTTATTGTGGGGAACCAAAATATACAAAAAATTACCTTGGTTTCATTTAAAATTGTGACGTCGGACCCCATGAAAATATTTTCCACATCACATTTTGGAAGGTCCCTTGCTCCTATTCTGTCCTGAAACACGCTTTCAATTGTGGCCTTATAAGCTCTTACACAGTCACGCTCCCTGCCTGTTAATTCTTTAAAGGGGGGGGGGATTGTATTCACATATGTACAGGCCTCAACTGTTGACCTGAAAATAATTGTCCGTATAACTCTTTCTCTGTTAATGCGTGCCATACACAATTTTTTCGTCATGAATGGGTACTTCTCAGAGCTCCAATAACAGTTATTTTGTACTTGCCTCACCCTTGAAAAATATTAAATGCGCATCTATTTTGCCATTGTATACACTATTGAGAGTTCACTCACAAAATATTCTCCAAACAATGATCGATGTCTAATTTTGCTTCAGTAACAACCATACGTAGTCTTTTAGATTTCTTAGCTTCAATACTTCCTATTAAAGCTCATGGATTGTTGTACGGCCTGGAGCTTTTACACCTGAAAATCTTTATACAAATTGTACTTTCGGGTAGTAGCAAGCTGACTGAGTTAACACATACAAATTATAAATAAATCATGCTGCGCAGTAGAAAACATATGTTGAGCCAAAATAAACTTTGTGAATAAGTACAGGACAAAATAATAAATCAATCCTAATAATTAAACTACACCATATCACTATCAGTTCAATTCTGCACTTCCAGAGCAGGCAAAACAGCATCAGAAGCGTGACCTCTTTACAGCAGCAGTACAGAATCATGTGTTCTCATGCCCAGTGGAAAACACTGCACAGCAGTTCAGAGGTTTTTAACTCAATCAGCAGTAAATGCTAATGTAATAATTCAATTAATATTAAGCTTTTATGCTCTCTAAAAAGTAGTTTATAGATAATTTGTTTGTTATCCTGTTTTCTAAATAAGTAATTTTCTAAACGAATGAAATTTATGCTGAATGAGCCTGGTGTCCATAGAGCTTAATTTTTAGGTAATTGGTTTCTTTTTCCTAAATGTCCCCCCTTTAGTCTGATGGTCAGATTGGACAGTGAATGTTGATGCTCAATGACACTGGTGTCCATAGAGCTTAAAGTAACCCAATATTCATCTCTCAGGCTACTCTAATAGATATTCAAACTCGAGACCTCTTGAATCTGAGGCAGATACACTACCCCCACATCATAGAAAGTGGCTTTTTGGAAGAGATATATAATTGATAGTGGTTAGAGGGAGTCCTGTGAATATGTGAAATGAGCTATTTTTTTCCCTAACTACATTTTTTATTAGTAATTTTCTCTTATGGTTTCCAAGAATGAAGAGGACTTAACGAAACATTGAAAGGTATGCATTTTTTCATCTCAAACAGTATATTTTAATCAAAATCAATAAAGACTTTTTTTGAGAAAATATCAAATCTTTCACTATAAATATATATATATATTTAAAATAATCTAATATCCTTAAACAGTGCCCAGCATGACTGAAGATTTGTAACTGCTGAAGTTTTATGTTTGAATTTGCTTTTTACACTTTCTGTTGCACATACAACTTATTCTAACATTGCTGTTTTTGGAATTAGTAAACCTCAAAACATAATTTTTGGTGAAACATGATATTTAATTATGTACCATGGTAAATTATAGAGGCACATTCATCAAGTGGTGATCATCCTGTATATCAAGTACTACCAGAACAGGCCAAAAGGTAAGCTTCCTTATTTCATTACTTGAAAATCTGTGACTGGAACATATTCATAACTTATGTAACTTTTTAGTTCCATTGATACCCATTTTTAGGAAAGTTTTTATTCATTGGTATGAATTATAATTTTTATGAAAAAAAATGTTTGATGACTGCTCTGCACTTCCCCATGCACCTTTTATGGCTTTTAAGAAGCAGACTTATTTGATTTTATGCTTTTTGGTGCTGCTCTGAATGTAATTATCAGATGAAAGCACATCCTATTCAACCAGATCTTTTGTACAGAATGCAGTTGACAAATGATAACAAGTACACGACTCATCTTGTCACATCAAAACAGACTTGATTAATACTTGACACAGGGAATGGCAGATCCAGTGATGCTCCCTCCTCATCAAGCAAAACATTAATAAAAGAATACAGGCTGCAGCATAATAAATCTCAATAAACATCAAAAACAATATAGTAAAATAAATATAATTTTAAGTGAAATTGAATGACATGTAAATAAAAAACATACCTCAGTCTGCTAGCCTATGCAGACATGCTTAGCTTTATGTTTGCTTTATGGTCTGTTGAGCCATGAGAGCATGGTGGGGAGTGAGACAATTAAAAGTAAGTACAATTAAAACAAGTCAGAATTGACAAGTGTGATATAACATCAATACATGATGTTTACATTTGCTTTTTTAGTGATTCATATCTTACAAAATCGATCCTTTCATAACAGCTTTGACTTTAGTACAAAGGTCTACACAAGTTGAAGTTATGTCACTACTATCCTCATTACCCGCTTAAAAAGATTTGGCAGACAAAAACACAGAAAAATGGATATTATGGTTGGGTGGTATCTAATGTTAAATGCTTGATAATGAAATCATTAATTTTCTTGCACCCTAATATTTAGCTGGGAGGTTGCAATCTGTAAAAGTTGGACAATGTAGAAGACGATCACGATCCATTTCTTCATTTAAGTTACAGAAAAGAATATAGGAGTCTCTGCTATGCCAAATCTGTACATTATAATTTAAGTAAAAATGTATGAAGATAGGAATCTGGTTTTGTCCCTGTTACATGGGTGCTTTTTATTTTGCATAAGTCAAGTACTAGAATGTTCCTATATTGCTTCATTTACAATTATTTTAGTATATTTGCCTTAATCTAATACTTTTCATTTAGAGTTGAAATAAATTTGTTCTATCTCAAAATCTAAACTTTTGAGCTACATTTTCAAATAGTTGCTAGAGGACCCCCAAATTCCCTGATACACCCCCTCTTTCTTAAGAAACCTATATCTGCTATTGGATATGATGTAGCCTGTATTTGTCTCAATTAGAAGGTTTACCTGATGAGTGATGCACGGTTCCATTACCAACCTTATATCTCTCTATAATCCAGAGTAATTTCAGGCTAGTAATGAAATGTGACAAACAAGTTATCTTTTCACTTTCTCCATCATGCACTTAGTAAGTAAAGAGGGTATTGCATTCCTCCCAAAATATGGATATCAAGATTCCCTACTCTGTATTTTAAGTCCTGCCAGAACATATTTTTAGAAGTAAATGCATATGTGTGTCTGTGAGCAAAAACTTATATAAAATTTATATATAAATTTGTTTATTAAGTTGCAAAGATATCACACAAATTTTCAAGAAAATCTATCCACCTCAAACTATGCTTTATATAGAAAACTTTTCAAAATTTATTTGCTTAAAAATACTTAATGACTTTGATTAAAATGCCATGTATTTAGGATATTTTACATAGAAAGAGAATATATATATATATATATATGCACACACACAAACAGGTGTGCAAAACTTAAAGATGAAAGTAACATTTGTGTGCTATACCTCTGCCAGGTAACATAGCTAGATGAAACTTGAATCATATATAGAGAGAACTACTAAAATAAACAATTAAATGAAAATGCAATGAGATGAAAACAAATGATACTTTTATTCATAGAAAGTCACTACATGAAGGTTTCTAGATTTACAAAAATAGAGACATTGGTGGTTAAAAGGGTATATGGTCACCACAGACAGCAATGCATGCTCTGCATCATGCTTCCTTGCTGGCCACAAGGTTGGTAAGGGGTTCTTGTGTAGGGTCAACAGCGCAGTTGACAGCTGTTGGATGATCGTGGGTGTGCTGCAATGCATCTCCCCACACCACAGTATCCTACATGGGTTCAATGGGATTTAATTCAGGAGAATAGGCAGGTCAGTCTATTTACCAAATATACTCTTGTTCCATGAGATCAAAGTTGACTACACCCCCGTAAAAACACACATGGGTAAGGAATGCAGTATCACAATAGCATTGACCAGTGAGTGTACTATGTTCAAAGATTAGGAGGTTGGTATGCCCATGCAACATTATGCCTCCCCACATGATAACTCCAGGCTACGCCATAGTCGAGTGGTTAGATCACTCGCCTTTCACCTAGACAGCCCAAATTCAATTCCAAGCAACCACATGTGAGATTTGTAGTGGACAAAGTGGAGCAGAGGCAGGTTTTCTTTGGATTCTCCAGTTTCCCCTGCCATTGTATTCCACTGGTGCTCCATCTTCATGATTCATCAGTGTCATTGCCTGCAGTACACAAGCAGTTAAAGTGGGCATTAAACACTAACCAAAAAAAAAAAAAAAAGACACCATAAGACTCCTGGACTACCAAAGTGATCATGTTCAGGGATGTTCCTGGATGCATTATGTGTTCTCACTTCTCACCAAGAAGTGAGAGTACATTGAAGATCACTATTCATACTGAATCTACTCTCAATCCAAAAAGAGCATGTGACTCCATTCCTTGTTGGTTCAATTCTGATGCTCTTGGGGCCATCACAAATGGTGCCACCAATGTTTGGGTATCACTGGAACACGACATACAGGCCATCGGGCAAAGAGACCACTCTATGCAGTCACTGTGTAGGGAGAGTTTGCATGTCTAGCAGTCGTGTTAAATGTGGTTACATTTGCACTCACTATTCAATGTTGATCCCTTCATGCCTGCTGCTGTAGTTGACCATGGTCAACCACCTTTTCTACTTGGGACTGCAGTGATGTGGTTTGGAAGCCTCCCCATGCACATGAAACAATGCTGTGAACAATGCCAAACTCCTGGGCAACACTTATATTCTATCCTCCTTCTAGTTCCTTGATGATTCTGCCATGTGAAGTCATTCAGATGTTGTAAAGAAGAACACCACTACAGTGCACTGTAACATCTCACTGATTGCCACACACTGCCTTGTCCTGTTTCTTCAACTGCCCCATGTTGTGGGACCAGACCCATTTAGCACTATAGTCTTGCTAGACTCACACTATGTGATGTTCAGCTTTCTGTGTACATGTGAGAGGCCTCTGACAACAGGTCCCACATTTTTATTCATTTCCACCAAGAAGTTCGTGTGCTATGTTAATTTATCAATCGTCCTTAGGTTTTGCACACCCATGTGTGGCTGCATCATGGCCAAGTGATTAGACCACTCGCCTCTCACCTAAATGGCCCAGGTTCGATCCCAAGCGACTGCATGTGAGATTTGTGATGGACAAAGCAGCGCAGGGATAGATTTTCTCCAGTTTCCCCTGCCATCACATTCCACCAGTGCTCCATCTTCATTTCATGTATCACCAGTGTCATTGCCTGCAGTGCCGTGGTAGTAAAAGCGGGCATTAAATACTATAAAAAAATCACCCATGTGTGTGTGTTTTCTGTATTTACTCTGGATTGTGTTCATCTCTTTAGCAAAGTGGTAAAGCATAGCTGCTTATCAAGAGGAGACCTGGACTTGATTCCTGGTTCCTGCACAGGAATTTTCTGACACTGGGAGACCTGATTTGGGGTGCACTCAGCCTCGTGAAGTTGAGGGCCAATTCAGGAGCTTTTTGAGGGTAGCAACTCCAGTTGCATGGACCACATCATCTGGCCGAAGGGACTTAGTGCACTAACCACATCCCACCGTCCAGTACTGCACTCCCTTCATGACACCTGTAATGGACAGAAATGGAGAATGCAGTGGTCAGGATTACCTTGACTGATTTCAGGCTGTAGCACCACAGTTTTAGTCTGGGAAGTCTTCTTTATTGTGAAAAAATTATGTATAACTGGAAAACCTTAGGAGATACCGAAAATGTACTATGCAGAAAATGAAGAATTCTTTAAAAAACTCAATTCATTTCAAATAACCTTGTTTGTGGCATCAGCCATTTCCAAAATATCCATTATAATTGCAATTGTCAATTTTAAACTATGGCTGTTCTTCAGTTGTTTCTCCCAATGTCTTAGAAAGAATGTGGAATTTCAAAGCCAGCTTATAGCTTACCTGCTTTGATGATTCAATTTCTTTTACTTCCAATGAAATGTATAATGAAACTATTTTTGCTAATTATTTAAATTATCTTAAAATAAATAGAAAATAAGTAAGAATGGTATGTGGGAGTTGTATAAAAATAAACAATAGTGATTAGAGAAAGTCATATGAATATATTGATATATTTTTTTTTAAATAAAGTGTCACTGTCTTTTTCACTCTGTTTGTCACTTTCCCTGTCATGTCTTTGTCAGTAACCCTGCCACTCCCTATGTCACTATCGCTTTCCCTCCCTTTGTCTGATGCTGTTCCTGTTGCTACCTTTGTCACTGTCCTTACACTCCCTTTGTTACTGTTGATATCACTCCCTTTGTCACTGTCCCTGTCACTCCCTTTATCACTATCGCTTTCCCTCCCTTTGTCACTGTCCTTACATTCCCTTTGTTACTGTCGATGTCACTGCCGTAGTCACTCCTTTTGTCTCTATTCTGTGACTCCCTTTTTCACTGTCACTGTAACATCCTTTGTCTCTCTTACTTTCACTCCTGTGACACTCGCTGTCACTGTCTCTGTCACTCCCTGGTCATTGTCTCTGTCACTCTTCCTTTACCACTCTTATTTTCACTATCTCTGTCTCTGTTGCTGTCAGTCCCTTTGTCACTGTCCCTATCACTCCCTATGTTACAGTCGCTGTCTCTCCCATTTTTACTGTCAAAAACACACACACACACACAAAGACACTGACTTTTGTTAAAAAATATTTTTCTGGATTCAGGGGGTTTCAAAACATATTTCTGGTGAAATACAATACCTTCTCTATCTTCTATGTACCTTGTACATAGGTGCTAAGGAGAATAATACCTTGAGTGCTGATAGCTTTCAAAAGATGCATGTATAATTTTTATGTAATACTATATTTGTTGATGCCGGAATCTTAGTCATATTAAATAAATAGTTATTACGTTCTCTACTTAGAACATGAGTTAAAAAAGTATTGCATCCCAACTAAAAAAGCGATACCAGGGTTTCACTGGAAATACATGTTTTAGAGCGCACATGTAACCAAAAAAGTATGTTTATAAAAATCGGAATGCCCTATCCTTATGCAATGTGGTTCATGAAGCAAGATTTGCCAAGCCGCCATTTTTACATGACTACGTCTTGTGGTGTTAAATGTTCAATTAAGCAGTAAATTTAGACTGTAAATTTTAAACCAGAATAATGGCCAATGTGTGTGTGGTGTTTTGTTGTAGTTTCTCGAATAACAGAAACATAAACAAGGAAAGGGAAATGTATTTCAATATATAGGTTAGTGTGTTTATTTAAGTGATTTTTTGGTGGTTGAGAAGCAGACAAAATTGGCAACCTACTCCATGTTTATGTGTGTGTGTTTACGTTCATGCATCCTATATATGACTGCCTCATGACTCAGGATCGTTTATTTAATACACTCAGTAGAGGAATTAGGGTAGACTAACTTTATAAGTTCATGTAGTGGAATTAATAGTTATAGGCATGAGAGAGAAACAAAAAGGTTTGGGAAAAATCTGATATTTTGCCCTCCTTAAATTTTAGACCAAGAAATTAGAAAAAAAAAAAAAATAAGTTATGACTTCTGACAGGCCGAAAAATGTGATTGTATTAAAATTTTCCTTTAACTAGATATCTTCCCTTTTCCATTGTCCTTTGTTTTTACTCGTAAAAAACTTGGAAAAACAATTAATTTGACAGATATTGCGTATGCTGTATATGGTAGCTTGTAGTACCATAAGATCGCGGCTGGACACGAAACGTCAGCTCCGTAGTCTGATCGGGAATCCGGCGCTGTATACCCTACTTTATATTTTCCTGATTTTGTTTTACTTAGGTTTGCTATATGATTACTGAATTGCTGTTTTCTTATATAACATACACAAATATATAACACTCATGCCCAAGGCGGGACTCGAACCAACGATCCCCTGCGCTACGAAGCACCAAAGCGAGACGCCTTGAAGAGCGCGCCCATGGGAATCGGCCGTTTAAGCACCCTGTGCGTGTACATATACATCCATGATCCACAAATCTCTTCAAAATAATAATGGTGTTACGATTTGATTAGATCAACCAATGAAAATTGTTATTTCTGTAAGTCGTATACAAGAAAAGGATTGAAATGGGGAATTATATTGAAAAATGCAATGCTACAGTTGGAATTTGAATTCTGGTTTCCCTACGATTGTTGAAAATATACCTGAAGGAGAGAATTTACGTTCCCAATGTTGGGTTCATTGGAATGACAGGCCGTAATTTGTTTACATATGGCGTAAAGCGTCAAAGTTTTTCTAAGTTCCTGTAAAGAAAATGAAGATAGCAACTTGTTTTTATAGTATATTTATTATTTTATTAAATTTAATGGAATTTTCAATATGCGACTCAGCATATAACTGTGTTTTACGAAATGACACCACCTATAAACGACAGTTGTTGAAACGGCTATTACCACTGCAGGGACAAAAGTAAACATAATTCGAAAATAAATAGACCAGTTTTTGTAAAATAATGATCTTGTAGATATATTCGAAACGTTGTTGTTTCAGGTTTAAAGTTGATCATGGCGGCTTTTCTTATATAGTCACAATTTGCAGTGACGCTTCTAAAAACTACAGCAATTCAAGTGTGACCGAAGGAAAGCCAGGGACAAATGCAACTGTTCTGGGATGGCATAACGAAACAGATGTATCGGGAGGAGGTTAGATTATTTCAGAATGTATTAGAAAGCAAATGTAAGGAGTGAAGAACAATTTTAAATGTTTATTTTCTTATATTTACCAGATTCGTGGCTGCTCCTAACCTATGGAAATGGAATGCCTGATGTAAAGGATGCATCTTGCAACTCATCAAGAAGATCATCTGTTATGATTACGTGCAAGGAAGATGCAGAAGACGTAAGTGATCTATTTATCTTACCAGTTAATTAAGACTATAGAATATAAACCATGGGTGCACTAACAAACTAAAACCATCATAGAGAATTGGTATTTCAGAAGAGATGCATAAGATGTATATTTAATACTCAAACTAGAGAATCGTGTAGAGATAGTTTTGTAAAAGCTGAAATACTCACTGTTATATCATTGTATGTGTTTAAAGTCTTCATGTTTGTAGTACATAAAAATGCTGTACAAATAAAAGATAGTCACAAATATAATACTAGAAATCTAAATAATTATTATAGAAGTAATGTTAACAAAAAGGCCACAGAGAAGGACCCCCTCACAATGGGTAAAATTTTGTACAATAAGCTACAAAAGAATTGAAAGGCAAAAGTGGAAATGCATTTCAAAAAGAGTTAAAAACATTTCTAATAAAAAAATGTCTGTATCAAATAGATGAATTGTAAATATGTAATTGTAGGTTTATGTTTATATTTCTCTCATGAAGAGGCTTGAAACTTGTAAAAGTCAATGAGCTAATAAAGATTATTATTATTATCGTTCTCTGTCTTCATCATATACGTAGCCTGAGTCACGCCATATGTGACGCAAAAGCAGGAACTGCAATCTCAGCAGATAAGTGGCACATGGCCGAGACCCAAATGCCGATAAGACTGTGGTCGCTTAATTTGATGGTACTGTTTACGCGTGTGTATGTGTATTCCTTTTATGTATAAATCATTCATTCCTTCAAATGATTACGTAAACAAAACTACTTTCCTTTCATATGCAAACTATACCTTCTATTAAATAAATAAACAAAAGTATATTCCTCAAATATAAACTATCCATTTCTTTAAGTGAACAGATAAACAAAAGTATATTCCTTTCACATATAAGCTATCCATTCCTTTAAATGAATGATAAATTGAAAAGCATTCCTTTTACATGCAAACTATCCATTTCTTTAAGTGAAAAATACATTGAAAACCATTCCTTTCATGTGCAAACTATCCATGCCTGTAAATGATTAAATGTGTAAATTATCCATTCTTTAAGTTAATATAAACAAAGTAGATATATTGCTTTCATGGGCAAATTATCCTAACTTTGCCTCTTTTTTTTTTTTTTTTTTAAATTAACACATTAGAATATTTTAACTACTGCAAACAGAAGCACTATTAACGGTGAAATATTCTTCATGTTGGAGTTGTATTGAGTCACACTTATTTACACTTAAAAATCTCCACTTAATATGTTAAAAAACACTGAAACGTTTTCCAGGACATTCGCCCTCTTCTTCAGCAGTTTGGTGACTGAAGAAGAGGGCGAATGTCCTGGAAAACATTTCAGTGTTTTTTAACATATTAAGTGGAGATTTTTAAGTGTAAATAAGTGTGACTCAATACAACTCCAACATTAGAATATGTTTGAAAACAGAGTGAAATAAATCATATTCAATACATAAGTAAAAATATGAAAACAGTGAAACCATGAAAAGTTATTCTTATCAGGGGCTCCAACAGATCTATTGCTGCTTGTTTACATGTTTTTGCAGTTTGGTTATTTCCTCTGAAGCAATAGCCATGGTGTTGTCATTGATGCATAGTTTGGTCCCTGTAGTTTCTTTAATATCTGTGTTAAGGCATTAAATAGTATGTTGCTGAGGGGACCACCGTCAACCTAATATCGCATTCTTGCAGACGAAGGTGCTACCTGTCATAACATATGGTCTGGAGCTGATCTGGAAATATCTCAACTATACACAACTAGAAGAGATAGAAAAGGTGAAGGCTAGATTCACAAAGAGCGCCCTCAGAGTATCCAAAATGGCCAAATCCTGACTAGTGTATCAGCTCGCTTGAGCCACACTCTTGGTGCCATATACTTCAGAATACAAGAAACTGTGGAAGACCTAAAGAATAAGAGAAAAGATGTACCAGCTGATTTCTGCATATCATACATGATGATGATTAGAAAATGGACATAACCTCTCTATGTAATTTGACATGTCGTAACATCACTATCTATACATGGATTTCATCTTAGGCTCTGTTCCAAAAAAGTGTTCCATGATTCATATGAAAGTTAGGTATGTGAACTAAGCAAGAAGACATATGAAGTCTTAAATATCATAAACTGCCTGAACTGTTCTAGGTCTATAATGGAGTAGAGCAAGATATAAAAAGGGTATCACACATGCACAAATTGCACAATTATTTCATTATTATATTTATATATTATATAATTAGGGATTTGCAAACATGTTTATTAAAAGTATCTATGAAATTTGAAGAGCTGATATAAATATCACATGTATGTCTATTTATTTGTTTGTTACAGTTTACAATTACACTCTCAACAGCTAGACAATCTCTCTTCATTTGAGGTGTTATGATAAAGGTGCAGCATTGATGAAAGCACGTCAAGTAACAATGTGATGTATCCGTTCAGCTGAGTGTTATAGGCTGACATTTTATAAATGTATGCTTTTGATATCAATTTTTAAAATAATTAATACATATGTAAACATTAACACTTATACACCAAATGCTTCTCTAATTCTTTGAGAAGCATTTGGTGTATAAGTGTTGGTGTTCATGTATTAATTGAAAGCCTTGGAAGCAAATAATGGTATTATAGGTACGAAGTACTTGGGTTGTGATATAATCAAAAGAAAAGTAGGAACCTCTTTTCATAAAATATCATCTTTTAAGAGCTTCTTGATCAAGTTGAAGGAATGTCACTGTGTCACACAGCACAATATAATGATAATTAGATATTTACTTTACTGACCAGATTTATTAATTTTACCATGTTGGGAGTTATAAACCATTTAATGTTAGCCATTTTATTATTGATTGATTTGTGAGTAACTGATTTTTTTCTTTTTTAATTTTTTTATTTTATGGACTTGGTGAACATTTTCTGTGCGCTAGACAAATGTTTGTCTTTAGGTGATTGATGTTATAATTTTATTGGTTAATGATTATTCTGTCCAAAGATATTCAAGGACTTTATCATGTGATATGGTCATTCATTTCATTTAGTTTTTCAACAGTAGCAAAAGAAACGAAACTGGCTCAAATTTGAAAAGTATTTAAGTTTTCGGGTGCTTTGAAGAGTACATGATCAAGTGTATAAATTACACATAAGCAAGGATTTGTGTATTTTTAGAACAGCGGTATCTGCCAAAATAGTAATTTAAGTTAATAGCATTACTTCCAGTTTAACTTTAATTTAGGATTTAGAACCCTAAACATTGCTGCAGAGTGTTAGAGAAATGAAGTAGTTTGCAAACTGTTAGAAGCTAAACTTAAAATGATCCTTGTGTTTACAAAAAAACTGAACATGTATTACCTGCCTGAAGAATGAATAGAGAGGCCATGAGTGGAAGCTTGCATAAACACAAACAGATAAGTGGTATCACATCATCACTTCCAGTACATGCCCTGTACAGTTTGGCAATATTGGAATGCAGCAGTTGAGTCTCTTACAGTGGACAGGTTCGAGTCAGTCAAAATGCAAACACCGCTACACAGTCATATGCTCACAAAGTAGAAAATTAATAAGTGATAAGGAAAACAGCAAGTTTAACCTGTTGTGGATCTTTAGTTTAGTCCTGTTATGTATGCTGTGCTGATGTTTTGATGGTCAGACTGTACTGCATTATATCCCCACCTTCTCTGACTGCTCTAAACCGTACCATGCTGCATCAGCGACCTCCTCTAACAATTGCACATATTTGTAAGACAGATAGAAATATCTTTTGGAAACTAGGTGCTAAGTGTTTTTTTTTTTTTTTTTTTTAAAGGGAGTGAAAATTGGGCACTTTAGTGGCTAAAAAAAATCTGAAATTCACTATGCTGCTAAAGATAATAATTACAGAAGGGAACGGCAATCAGTGCTTAATATATTTTGTTTGTTTGTTCCATTTATATGCAACCTTTAACATCTATGTTCACATTAGTGGCTTCTCCTTTGAAACAATTGTTAATGGCAAATATTCTCTACATGGGTAGAGAAAAATAATGTGATTTGTGACATAAAATATTTTTTGCTTTAGGGCTTTTGTTTTAGGGCAGTTGTGCACCAACTATAACGCTTGAACTTAACATAATTTTTTTTTTTCCCCAGCCATTGTTACAGTTCCTGGAATATAATAAAAATTGGAACAAGGAATGCTATTTCTTGTTTGAACTGCAGACTTCTTTGCTCTGCAAGACAAAACTCGAAGGCCTAAGCAACGGCTCTGTATTCTGCATCATGTAAGAAAAGACATATCTAGTAAATCAGATTGGTTTATGAACAAGCCATTGCTCACTTCAAATCCATCAGTAAATTTATATAACATGATTTCTGATGCAGGTTCCTGACTGCATTTGGTCTATACCTTGCTATTGGAATAGCTTATCGTCGATTGGTGGCTGGTGCTAAAGGATTTGAGCAAATTCCTCATCATGAATTCTGGAGAGAGCTTGGCAGTCTGCAAGCGGTAAGCAACATCTTCTGTATTGCTGATTAAATATGGTGTAATTCTTTATGCTTGGTAATTGCAAGAGTTTTGACATCCTTATACATTTTATAGCAAAATATCAATACTAAATCCTGGAAAATGCAAAGCACATTGGAATGATTTGGATGAATTAAGATCACGTTACAGAATAATTATAACTTACAGTAAATTACTTTTTCAATAGGAGTGGCCATTGAGCTTTAATAAGTTTTTAACTATTCATTAGTTTTTTTTTTTTTTTTTTTTTTTTTTTTTTTTTTTTTTTTTTTTTACTTTCCCTAGTGCATATGTACAATGTGCATATTAGGTAGAGAAGGTACTCTATTATTATATTGGTAATGTTGTTATATCAAGTCCTACCAAGGGTATGTGTTTTACTTAGAACAGCTCTGTCAAATTCGATGCCACAGATGGGATTTGAACACAGTTCTTCCACTCTGCATGGTTGCTCTTACCATTGAGCTACTGTGACAACATGCTGGTATGACATTCAATGCTCCAACTGATCTGTGTTTTTGACCTGTCCAACCAATAGAATATAATAATATAACAACATTACCTATACGATAATAAACTTTCCCAAAAGTTGGCATAACTATGTGAAGTTCATATTGTGAACATTGCTCAGATACTAAGCACTTACAATATTTAAATTGCCATTAAGGTGTTCTCTGAAGTTATGAGATATACGGATTAGTTGGAATACATCTTGGGTGGCCATGGATCTGGAGAAGCTTAAGTAGTGTGAGATTGGCCTTGCCTGAAAGACAAACGAGAGCTGTGAATCGTTTAATAATAAGTCAAAATTATAAGCACTTTAAATTTCTCCACTTACATGTTGATCTTTATTTAAGACTAGTCCTCCCATATTGGGTCTGGTTCCACTAAGAGTTGTGCTGCCATCTCTTGTCTCTGTTAACCGGATGATGTCATCTATGGCGGGAATCTCAAAATTCATGAGATTTCCTTCATGCTTATGAGTAATATTTTCCCATGTTTTGAGTAAATGGAGTGTTAAAGTGTTTATAATTTCAACTCATTGTTAAATGATTCCAGTAATGGTGCTCCACTATGTACAAATATCCCTAATCACTTATGTGAGAGCTATGAAGTTTCTGGTTCTTCAGAGGTTTCTCCGACATTGCAAAACCCTGTCTGTGTCAGACAGGGGTCAACAAATATCTGTTAGTCACCATGGATTACTTCATCAAGTGACCAGTGTATGCCATCCTTAACCTAAAGGCCAAGACCATCTCAAACTGCCCATAAAAGAATTGTTTTGTTGATATGCAGTACCAATGGAGCTACACAGTGATCAGATCACCAATTTTGAGTCACTGGAGCGATTCGGAGGGCACAAGTAGCACACAACACCTCTTCACCTAGTCAGATTAGTAAATTAAGACCCCAGAAGACATTCGAGGGTGCCACTTTTCTTGTTGGTCTACCGCTCTTCAGTCCAAGACACCACTGGTTGACACTGGCCAGTTTGGTCCTTAGCAGAGAACTGAGACTATCATACGACCTGATTCAGAAATGCCAACAGTCAAGTATATGGAGCATCTAGTAGACCAACTTCATGACATGCATGAGATGATCCATCAAACATCCAGGTAGCAAGCGACCGGATGAAGACTCGTATGACTCACAGGCCAATAGCCAAAGTTTCCAGCAAAGAGATCTGGTGTAGCTATATCACCCTATCGTGACCAAGGGATGCTGCCCCAAGCTACAACAACCATGGCAAGGGCTGTATCTTGTGGTGAAGAGGATAAATAATGTCGTGAACTGCATCCAGAAGCTACCCCGAGGGAAGAAACTGGTAGTATGTTTGGATCACCTAGCCCACTACAATGGTGCTACTCAGGACGACCAGCCCTGAGTAGGGATCAGTGTGACAAAGTCGTCCATGTATGTGACTATTCTCAGGTTTCCTCTGATATGCAAGACATCACAGTTGGATGTGTGAAAAACATGGAAGAATGACAAGATGTAACAGAATTTTTGGGAACACTATTTTCAATGTTTCTCCAAGTTTTGGCTTCCAGTATCTTCTGCTAGTTTCCAGAAAATTTGTGATATCATTTCTTTACTATAAAAAGGAGGAAGAATTGCAGCGAGTTGTATATGAATTGTACTGGGTCATGAGTGAGTGGAGTGTTAGTGTTCAGTAGTGCATGCAGCTGTAAACTGTCTACACATCGAAACAACTGTTTGAATGAATGTAAAACTTTATTTGTAACTACATTTTCAGTCCATAAAGACATTTGTAAAATTATCTTGATTAGCATGAAGTGAATAGGTAGTGAAAGTCAATTTGGAACACATTAGATTTTTATTTTATATTCGTATAATGGTATACATAAAACATTATATATCTACAAAACAAATCTGCTAATATACACTTATGTATTTGAATATATTTTATTTATTTGTTCTAAATTGAACACAAGTTGAGAACTAGGTACATCTTTGTTGGGTCACAACCACACAAAATTACAGTAAAACATTAGTCATTTTATACCAAATGCTTGCATCTATACTTTGCCACTGTGAATTGTTGTCAGTGTTTTCCTTTCCTTGCTTGACCAATTGTCATACCTGTATGAGTGAACATGTGTGCTATCGACAGCATGCTACATCAAAGCCCTAAAAGGTCACATGTACATGTGATGTTCTTTTGGAAATATGATCTCTACTTCTTGCCACATCATCAAGAGGTATATAAGTGAAGCGGGCAGGCTTGCACAGCTTAGTTTGCAGGGAGAGTTTCAAGTGTGCCCTTGAATCAATGAGAGCAGTCATCAAGTGTGTACAAGGCATTAGAGCGAGAGATAAAATTGTACTGCAAAGACCTTTATTGCAATCAGAATTTGAAGTATTAAAAAGATTTTGTTACACTGGTGTCAGGAGTGGACCTGAAATCCACAATGGAGGAGAAGATATAGGCAGAAATGAAGAATTGAGAAGATGGATACAAAATTTGGATCTGCAGTAGAGAAGATACAGGAGCAAATGCAATCTGACTTAGTGAAGATGGAGCTATTGCCCAAAATTGGATGAACAACTGGTTGGCATGAAGAAAAACTTTGGCCAATCCATTAATGTCCTGGATGATCTCAAGGAAAGTGTCATTATGCTGGAAGGAAGTGTGAAGCAACTGAACATCATGATGAAAAAGATGCTCAACAGAAGGCTGAAGGACTTGAAGGTCAAGACAGCAGGATACAACACCACATCTGCATGCATCAAGCCACCCAAGTATGATGTGACATCAACCTTCATCTGCCATCATGCCACCCACAACAGATGGTCAGCAGAGAATGAAGTTGCAGGGCTGATAGCCAGCTTCCATGGACAGGCATCAGAAGCACTAAATGCAATTCTGACATCGAGGCTGCCTGGGAGACATCAAGAACTGTTTTAGGATTCATAGCTTGACCATAACCTAATGCAGTCAGCTTAACCCTTTTAGTGCTAGCCCGAATAGCAAAATGCGTACCAAATGACATAGAGAGCTGAATCACTTTTTTCATTTTTAGGAAGCCCTTTTGGTCTACTGTATAATATGCATTATATGTATGGAAAGTCTCTTCAATATTTTTAAAAAGTTGAAAACAAAAGATAATTTTGAAAATAAATTTTAAAATTCCCAAATAATCAATAATTAGGCATACAAAACCTCACTACACAGAAAGTTCAGGCTAATTAAATGAAAGTATGGATATTTCTTTACTAAAACAGCATCCTGTTTTGGTTTGGTGTTTTATTTTTTTAAAATACAAAAAAATGAATTCACGTAAACTGAAACTGGAAAAAAAAAAAAAAAAGGGACCAAAGACACACACACAAAAGCATGATGCCACTGTTAATGAAAATGGCATATAGCAATGGGATACAAATGTAACATAGATTACTGTACAATTTAGCACTCGTGTTGTTGCATATCTGAATAGTTGATTCACATTGCATTTGTTGCCTGGTTATATTTTGATAAGTACACCAATTATTTGTATGCATACAAGAACCATTGTTATCAGATGCATTTTCATTGCTGATGCTAGAATATATATATCTTCATGTCTTACGTCAATGTCAGAAAATCTTTCAACAAGGTCTGAAAATTCAAAAATCGCAATACATCTAATACATCACAAACTGAAGTTCTTATTTTCTTTTACGTTCGTAACCTTCAGCTAGATGATGCCATGTTTCAACATGATAAACAAACACCAGCAAGAGAAATTAAATTTGGAGCTAATTTAATGCTTTGGAGCAAAAATAAGGTCCAGAAAACCTTTCTCTATAGCTATGATGTACAAAATACACAGACTTTCCTGCTGGAAAGAGTTAAAATGTATGAAAATGGCTTAATGATTAGACTGTGATTGGCAATTTTTGCAGAATTTTCGGATCATGATTAGATCGGGATTGGCACTAAAAGGGTTAAGTCAGGGCTGCAACACTCAGGGGAGAAGAGCAGAGTGCACTTACAATAGAACAGTGTCCTAAGAAGCTGAGAACTACAACGACATCGTCTGATGCTCAGTGACTAGAAGACAATCCAAGAAGCATTAATGGCTGTATTGAATACCGAGCTGCTTCCACATTGAAGACCAGGAGTATTTGCTACAGCAGGGAGAGAAATAACCCAGAATTGATGACAACTTTCATGTGGTGTATGCTGGAGGGGTGGCAAGCTAGGTATGTAATGAAAGATGTTTGCCCCAAGCCGATGGGCAGGAAAACAAGTTAGGTCTGACATGGCAAGAGGTAAGTTGGAGCCAACTTTACCGCCTCCTCAAATGGCACTACATTTTTTGGGGAGAAGAGTTGATGATAGTCTCATTGCAAATGGCTGGATACAAGGAAAGCCATGCCGATATTAATAGCCACAGGTGCAGCAGTGACTGTAATGATTTGAAATGGCAAAGGGCTGGTGACACCAAAATCCAGTTGGGCATTTGTTGTATTATATGTTTGGCTGAGGATGTATACTGGTACAGGATGCCCTCAGAGGCCAAGAGGATGTTGGCTGGAGAAACCCGAGATGGGTTTTTCTCTAGAAGCCACACTGGAATCTGTGGGAATCACTGACAGATAATTTAGTTGTGCTCGCAAAATGCAAGGTGGTGATGAAGGTGCACCTGGAGAGCCAACAGTCAAGAAATCTGATTCTGGACTAGAAACACCATTGAATGGATTATGCGTTGTCCCAGCATTGTTCCCATGCCCTGAAGAAATGCCCGTAAGGCTGCTGAATTTAACAAACAGGATTAAGAAAATCTAATTTTTAGATATCGGCTGGCCCTGTGGCTCTGTCAATAGAGCACCTGCCTACTGTGCAAGAGATCCTGTGTTCGATTCCTGGCTGGGGGTTGGAATTTTTCTTTAGCCCAATTTATTCCCTGTCCCCACCATAGTCGTGAAGAATGTATGTGAGTGTGAATGTGTGTGCGATCTAATGGTTAAAATTAAAGATAAGTAGAAACCCAGCACATCAGAACACATATTAACACCATTGTTGATAGGCAATATGTTCCAAAGTGTTAACAAGACCAGCAGTTAAACGCGGAGTATAAGTGGAACAAAAAAAATTAATAAGTGGTTTTCTATTTGGTAGCTTTGAATGTAAGAATTTGAAAATTCAATATTCAATAAATAAGAATATCTTGAAAATGGTTAACGTTGCAAAAAATGTTATTTTACATATATTGTTGTTTTAACGAGATATACATTTTTGTACAGTAAGATTTTTCTATCTCTTGGAACTGCAAACTTTACAAAAGTCATCAAGAAATGGAGGACTTCACAGATATTCTCAAAAATTCAACAGACACACTTTGTCATGGAAATATTTTAATCAAAACCATGAAAGCCCTATCGTAGAAAATAAACAATTGTGACATTTTTTCATTGTAATGGGTAGTTTTATGTGGGGGAGTTTTCTTGAAAAATCTTCCATATCTCACCCTTGGAAGATGCTGAACAGCATAATTCAAAAGCTTTTTGGTTTTGAGCTATGCTGTTCTGACACAACTATGGACTGTTTTAAAAAAAAAAATATTTGCTTTAGGCATCCTCAAAACAATAATTCCTAGAGAAATTTTTGAGAGAATGCAGTATTTCCTGTACTTTAAAATAAATGGAAGACAAAGTAAACAAAATAAGAAATTTCCTCAAATTGAAAAAGCTCAGGATTGACATCTGTGTTGCTTCCACCTGCTATAACACGTAAAAATATATATCTGAATTGCGCTGTATAGATAGCCTTAAGAAATGTTTAATTGTTTAATGTTTTTATTTCTGCAGGATGGTTGCAACTTTGTCTGTCGGTGTAGCAGCAGTATGATGCAGCGTGAGGAGTCCTGGCGCAGACTTACCAATAACTTCAATGATGGACATGATGACAGAGATGATGCTTTACTTCGGCCATGATACTCAGCGGAAAGCTAGAGATATTTAATAACTGGGAATGCTACATGAGCATGGAAGTGAAATATGTATCTGGCTTTGTATTTTCTAACATCAATTTTAATTATTTTTTTCTTGGATGTTATTTTTGATCTTGATAAAATGAAACATACATAAGTTGTGATTAGCAGACAATATATCACAGGCTGTGTGTAATTATGATTTGAAGAGGTGATTAATTTATTTTGTTTTAAGGAGTAAGACAGCATAATGTAAAATGTCATTGTTACACCTCGGATTTTAAGGCAAATTCTTGTTTAGATGCTCTAGGGTTGTAGATGTTAAATCAAGTCTCAGAATGCACTTTCAACTGTCTGAAATATTCTAAAAAGCCATCAATGCTTTTTTAATACTCTTTGTTTTTTTAACATGAAATGATTACACAAAGTAACAATAAAGTCTAAAATATTTGTCGACATCTAATTTTATTGCCTTTTTACTGCCCAGAACGGCATGAAAGAAGCAATTTTGAAGCATTATTTATTACTTTCTGTAGCACAAGAGCTAGAGAAAATATTGAATTCCACCCAAAATTTGATAAATGAGATTTCACTAGAAAGATATGCTTTGGAGATCCCAAAATACAAGAAAAAAAAATGTGTGTTGAGTGTGAGTTTGTGCACATGCATGTTTTGTTTTTATTCCTATCACCAAAGTATACTACACAAAGATTTTCAAGAAAAATTGCCTGTTATTTCTTATTTTCTAAGACAGTATCTCTAATGATTTTGATTAAAATGCTATATGTTTAACATTATCAATTATATATAAGCCTTGATTTCATGTGAACTTCTTTATTTGGTTGCATTTCAAAAGATTAATACAGTAAAAATGTATATTATATTACAGCTTTTCCCTTGAGATAGTCAAGTGACAGTCACGTCACTGTAACTACATGTGTGATGGTCAAACCCCATTGATACTGCCCACACCCCTTCGTTTCTTCCATCGATATGCTTCAGCATAATATACCATTTCCATTATTTGTCAGAACTGTCTCATCGACAATTTGGTATACAGCAATTATAGAGCTGCTCAAAATACCATATTTCTCCAAATACAAGATGACTTCAACTTTTCAGAACTTAAGTTTTGGAATTTATACTATCTACATACACAAAAAGAAGATTTTTTAAATGAAATTTAAAGGTATGCCCTACATTTTGAACAAACAAATGGACACCTAAGCTGATGAGAAGTTCCTTATTTTATATATTTTTATCAATTTTACTGAATTTGCTCAGAAAGCGGGAGTACAGTGTGAGTTGAAGCATGGAAGAATCTTCGCATTCATGCTAAATTTGAGCTTATGCTTGGTTTGGAGTAGCAATCGACTCTTCTCAGGGTGTTTTAATGTGCTTGTTGGGCTTCACAGATCCAGACCTGGCAACTTCTTAATTTTACTGGGTTTTTTTTCCCCCCTTTTTCAGTTATTTCATTTAGTTTCTTTTCAACTCTTTCACCTTCTTTCTTTACAGACAAATCCAGAATATTAGATTTTTTATCTGTTTCTTGTGCATTTTTTCTGGACTCCAGAGCTTTCACTGCCATGTCTGTTTTCTCCAGACTGGAGCTCAGTTCTGCATTGCTGCTTTTAAATTCAGCTCTTAACTCTGCACTGACTAATTCTATCTTTTCATTGATTGTTGCTATCTCTGCCTTAAGTTTGGCATGGTCAGCATCTATCTATCTTCTTGTTTGTTTCGTCTATCTTGGTGCTATTCACCCTTAATTTTATGTTAGTGGCTTCTACTTTCTTATTTGTTTTGTCTATCTTTTTATTAGTAACATCTACAGCTTCCTTCATTTTTATCATCAGTTCCATAAGTGCTTGGTAGGAACCAGCTGTTTCACTGTTTTCTGCCACTGCACTTATTTCTCTTTCACCCTCCATAGTAGACTTTATGTTTTTGCCACTTCTCAATAACATCAAATAAACAAAGATATGATGCCTACTAACACAATGTCTTTACAACAAGAAATTACAATACGCAAGAATGAAAACACATGTACTCACCAATGGGTGATGGAAAAAAAAAATTGTCTGAAAATTCAAAACTTAATAAAAAACACACATATGTGGAAATTATGGAACAATGAACTGAGCGATGACTCCTAATGGTAACTGAAGAATTTAATGGTTCACTGCTAGCCAATTGTCCCTGATATCCTCCTGATTGTTACTAGATATATGGGCATCACTGCTCTCAGATTCCTGCTGAACTCTCAGATCAGCTGTCTCCGAGTCTTTGGAGTGTGTAGATTACATCTGAAGTGAAAGTGTTTTTAATGTTCATTGTTGAGGGTCAGCTATGCCCAGAACAGGTGTTTTTGAGTGGGATTAAAAGGTATGCCTGGGAAGACATTGAAGACAAATGTGCCTTAGGACCTGCTAGAAAATCGACAAATCTGGATCCGCCATCATGATACTGCACCCAATCACAAGTTGCTTATTGTAAGGTTGGCAATGGCCAACCACAAAGCAGCAGCCCTGCTCCTATCACCTATAATCTAGATGTGGCTCTTCTGACTTCTTTTTTGCAACCTCAGATTAAGAGGTACCTGAAAGGATATCATTTCAGGTGGTCCAAGCAGCTTTGACATATTGCCTGAATACTCTTAAGGTTGCAGACCTCCATGTGGTGTACAAAAGTTCTGGCAGTGGCGCATTGATGTAGGAGGTTCCTATTTTTCATACAGTATTTAGATTTTTCAAATCTGATCAAGGAAACATCCTAACAAGCCCTATGCTCCACTTAAGAGCTACAGAATTAACTAACTACTGTACCCTACAATGAAATGTATAATTGTGAACTGTAAGTTTATCTGGATTAACAAGTATATAGATGAAAGAATAAACTTTTGTGCAAGAATGGTTTGCAGAAGAGTCAATAGAGACAGTCATGTGAGTGCAATACATCAGATTGTTTTTAGTAGTGTTTAATACCTGTTCTTACTACATACAGCACCACTAGGTAGTACAGTTGGTTAGCGAGGCCTTCTGATCCGAGGGTTGCAGGTTCAAACCTGGCCCAGACCAAGGGTTTCTAAGTATGCCTGAAAGTGACAGCCCCTTGTTAGTAGATTCCCCAGCATTTAAAAAAAACTCCTGCTTGGATGAAATTCTGGCACACTGGTGGCACAGATAATTAAATCATATTTGGGAAAGAAACATTCCTGGTACTTCTCCAGCTCTTGCCAGTAATAAGGATCGAGGAAAACCTGGAAAATACATCAGGAAAGATGGGTCTTGTCAGGATTTGGATTGTGGACTTCCTGATTGCACTCAATAGATATGCATTCATTTTTTAACAATGGGCTTGATTAGAAAACAATTAACGAACCTGGATCAATCTTTCTCTCCTCCTGTATTCCACAAACTTATGGCATGTGTTACTTGATGCAATATGCAGTTTGAGTATAGTTGAGGTTAAACTATGTTGTACATTATTAATATGTTTTTACACTTTAGATAACTTTATGATAATGCCTTCTTTAATTTCAAAGTTTAAAGGAAAAGGATGTGTATCTTGTTCCCATGTTGTAGTTCCTGAGCCTACTGGAGGAAAGACCTTACACTGAATAAGAAGAGACAAGGGGCAGAGTCATGGGTCCTCCACAATAATAACAACTGCCTAAATTGTCAGTTGTCACTGAATGCTTTTACAAACATATTACCCAAGTCACTCCAAAATTCCAAAAAGCAATGGAAGACAAAAAAATACCAACAAAGAAACCATGTATAGAGCGCACTTGAGCCCTGTGGAAGTCCACAGGATGAACAAGATGTCAGTAACAAGCCAAGAGATGATGCAATATTCTCTGGAAGCGAAGAATGCCTACTACAAGACAGGCCGTAGAAGCCTACACATCCTTACAATTTCAGTGTTCAAGAACCATTACACAAGCTATACCATTCTTGCCCCCCTCTTTCATTTCCACCAAAAGCTTTTGTTGCCACAAATAAACATTTAAATACTGTTTCTGTGTTGTTTTGAAAGAATTCTCATGGAAATGTCTATCTTAAATAAAGTAGCGAGGATAAATGTATACACATTTGTCATTGGTAGAGAGTCATATGAATGCATCACACAATTTTTTTTAAACTTGCTTGTTTCACAGAAGGCCTATGAAGTGGCAAGATAGAAATGTAGATTTGAGTCAGTAAACAAAGCACAACTCATAATGGCTTGCCACTATAATTGACATGCCTCCAAGTGCTACAACGACAGTGTAACTTTTCCTTCTTGGCTCTTGATTATGGTTTTATGCTCATGTTCTGCATTGAGTTAAGCTACCTTGCATAGTGTTGCAAAAAGAAACAATGTCAATGCCAAGTTTTAAAAGACTTCTTTAATTTTTTTTGGCTGATGGATTGCAAATACCTTATTTCAAACAGTTAAGAATGAAAGTTTTCATTAGGATGGTAATAACTAATTTTATAATACTTTTTCTGGGATTAGATGCTTAAGGTGGGAGTGGTAGAAAAAAATTGTCTAAAGGATTTTTACTTTAAAGGTTTAATTCAGATTTTAGTTTTCCAAAAGCACCTTATATATCCATACATAGTGGGTAGAAAAGATATTGCATTGTGCATATGCGTGTGTGAACAATGTAAACAATGTAAATAAGTTAAATAAATATCAAATAGGTATTTTAGCTCAATATCTTCTAAAGATATGACAGGAAGACTTTCATGAAAATCCCCCAACCTCAAATTCCCCCTTTACATGAAAAATGTTTCAACATTTTTGGTTTTCTCAAACATGTCTGAGCAATCTTTATTTAGATATTAAAGAATTTTGCACAGCAAAACATATATCTTGACTTTTTTTGGAATAGCCTGTGGAGTCCTCTTCATTTGAAAAGAATTTTTTTAACTGGTAAACATTATGTGATAGGAGAAAACATACTATACAGTAATATAGATCTCTTCAAGACACACATCAAATACTGTTTTGCACAGAAGTAATTGTTAATGGTTGTGAATATTTGTCATTCTTTTATATCTTTGTTGATACTCAATTGTTTCTCACAATTGGAAGTGTATGGAATTTTAAGGCCAGCATACAGCATCCACTAAACATTTGGCTTCTGATTCTCTTTGTATCTATAGCAAAATCTGTAATGCAGTGATAAGAAAGATAAACTTTCATACGAATAGTTTGTATACCCATTAGAGTGTAGAGTAAGTCATATGAGTGTAACTCATTTTTCACTTGACTGTTGATATGTTTGATTGATGAATTAAAAACAATGCCTAATTTAATTATTTTATGGCATGTTTTAAGTGCTTAACATATTACTCATGCTGAAAATTCCGAGGTCTAGTGATGATATAGATGTAAGCCTTTATATAAAAAAAATCTTGTAATGCTTAATTCACAGCAACATTTTAAACTTTAAGGTTGGTATTCATAGATGCTTTTAAAAATATATGTAGCTTGTGATAGTTTTTCTAATTCAGAGTTTAGAGATGATATTGAATGCTTGGAAATTTGAATGCTGAATCTTTGTTTTACTATCCTGATGCTTGACTATTGTGCATGAACCCTTGTGTCTTGATTCATGTTAAGCGTTTGTCCAAGATTATTTTGATTTTTTTATACTACTTACAAGTAAGGGAAATATTGCATTCCAACCCTAAATTTAACCATTAATACAAGTTTTGGGACTCCCTGAATCCATAAAAAGCATTTGTAGAGAGCGAGAGCATGAACGAGGGAGAGTTAAATACCGAATTTGACATTTAAGTTCAGCATTTTCCCCTCCTGCAAACTACCCTTTACATGTAGAATGTTTTCCTGTTTTTAATTTTCTCAAAAATGGCTTTAACAACTTTGTTTAAAATCCATATGTTTTAAGGCATTTTCATAAAAAAAAATGAAATGTATATCTTGAACTTTTTCCTCATTCGGAATGACTTGCATAATAGATAAACCTTAGGACATAGAGGAAACTTATGTCAATTTGGATGTATATTCTTTGTTATTGGTTTGAAATTTCAAATACTTTCATTTTTTCAAGTGATAAGTTGCTATTTTCTTTTTTGTGCTCATAAACAGAGCTAGGAATTTCAGATCACAAAGCAAACTGCTTTTTAAAACTTTTATAAGTGTTTAAACCTACTACATGCATTGAAAGAATAATGAAAGTTTATCTGAAATAGGTAGAAAAATAAGTTTTTACAAGAATAGTTTGTAGATGAGTAGTTAAACACACATCAGAATTTTTTATGGACAAATGGGAGACAAAATCTCTATGGAATATATGTTCAAAATGTAATACATGTTACTACAAAAAGGTTAAGCAGTCAGAAGGTGCTAGTCACTTGCTATTCAGCAGGCAGGTTCAAGAACAATGCTGGATTGTAAGAGTAGGAAGAAAAAGTGGCAAGTTGACCTGTAACTTATTAGCCAGGTCTACATGTGTATTAAAAAACAGACCAGCAATTTACTGCTAAACCATGCTGGAATATTATGCTGCTTCATTTGTTAACTTAAGAACCATATATCATACTATATAGTCTTTAGTATAACCTACTGCTCACGGCATTGCTGGCTGGCTTGCTTGCTTCTACACAACTTGACTCATGATAGATTTTCTGTCCTTCAGTTACCACAAAGGCATTAACATCAGTAGTCCCATTTTCATTTGCAAAGATAGGAAGGAGTTACAAGTTGTATCTTTTGAAAAATATATATTTATACGTCAGTGTTATTTGAAATGCAAATTGATTTGTTACATTTGTGAGAAATTCTCCTGAAATTTTTCTGCACAATTGTCTTCTTCCAGAAGTTCATGATCTTGCAAATAAACTTGAGACTGCTAGTTAAGTACAACACAAGAAATGCATGCAAAGACGTGCAGTGATAGTAGAAGAAATATTATACAACATTGATGAAAACCTCTAAGGTTCACTATGCAAATTACCCACAGTTTGGAAGAATGTGGGGGAAAATATACAAACTGAAATGCATAACATTAATAATGGCCGAGCTAAATTGTGTCAATCTAAATGTGTTTATTTGGTACAATGCTTGTTTAGCTGCGGAAGGACGACAATTGCGGTAATATAGTTTGTGAGGCAAGACATGAACAAATCTTGCACATAAGGGAAGCTGCTTTCCTTCCCTCCCTCTCTGTAATGTTTGAGAGGGGTAATGGAGATACCAGCTTGGTGCAAATAACACAACAGATGTAGTGTTTAACTAATATGTGCCAACAATTATTTTAAATGTTCAAAAGTATGTCTTTGTTATAAAGCTAATTTTTATATTTATATAATATGTCATTAGCAATATGTAGAGCATGGGATGGAGTGTTTTGCTTGAAGGAATGTCAATATGTTTATTTTGGTTGCCATTCAAATATCACAGAATGAGTGGGCAACCATGAACATAACCAATATTACTCTACTCAATACATGCCTCTACAGCTCATTGCACCATCATCTTTGTCCTCATGACCAATATCACTATTGATATTGTCAGCATCAGTTTTCTTCCAAGTTAGCACTAATTTCCATAAACACTAAATAATGCTGCACTAAAACTAGCATACTTCACTCTTTCATGTAAAGAAACGCCACAACTTCTCCCGCCATCAGCTCTTCAGGTAGAGAGTTAGCACTGAAAAACTTAAGTTTTGCTCTTGTCTTGCCTCATGGCCCGTACGTTTAAGAAACAAAGACAAAGTACTGGTAGCAGGTATGACTGGCTGTAGTAGGTTGTGCTATCCAGATGCTAAACCCCTTGCGAGTGATCAAGTGTTATACCAAAGACCTATATCAAGCTTTTGACTCCAATTTATCGTAAGCAATACCCGAGTGTTTTCATCTTGTCAATAATTCATGACCAGAGCAAGTGACGGGAGTGAATTTTCCTAAGAGATGAAAACCCAAGTTGTATTTGATAAGGTAATTTAACAAAGTAGACTATTAATAGTTTATAACATATAGGAAAGGAGATTTTACCAGGTTATGATTGTATTACATTAGTTCTCAAATGGTAGATGACACATTTGACCATGTTTATGTACCAAATGTTTCTTTCTTTCTTTCTTCACCTCCTCCTGAATACAGGAGATTAAACAAACAAATGTGAGGTGTGACAAGATGTTTTGACAATATTGCTCAGTCAGATGACCGCAATTGGTTGAAATTGTCCAATCTTGGCCATTGTATTGACGCTTTAATATTTGAGCTAGATTGTCTATAAAATATGATTTTGAGAGATATTATGGAAGTATTTTGACAGCTTGTATACTCGCCAGCAAGCCTCAAGGATTCAGTGTCTAAAATGAAATCATTTTAGACTGTCTTTTAGATTGGAACTAGACCAGACCAGACCAACATAGTATCTATGAATACAACAATATATTTTATAATTAGTGTGCTCACATGAGAATTTTCCAACATGGTGCTAACTCCTCATGTTGCACAACTGATTTAGGATGCATAGGTCTAAACTTATATACACAACCATTAACTAGTGTTGAGGTGCCTATTTCTTGTACGATATACCTTTTCATGATGTAGCTACAAGAAACATTTAGTTACTCTTATAATGCTTATTATTAATTCCCAAAGTACACAAATAGGTTCACAAACAATTATAAATTGACACTATACTAGTTAATGTTTCTAAGGGTACTGATCACTGTTTTGTAAAGAAAAGTTAGTAGTTGCAATTTAATAACACAGAAGTTTTATGTATGAAAGATGTGGTGGGCAAAAAGATCTGTTTATAGCTATTTATTTATTTGACTTCAGACACACTACATAATACCAATTTTGATTTTTTTTTACGAGAATACAAATCAGCACTTAAGCAACATTCAAATGCCTTTATGTCATTAGTTGCAAATGTAAGAATTAAATTTATAACAGTATTATATGGGAGTGTGTGTATAGGGTAATTTTGGAAAGCATACACTTTAGATTTTTTTTTTTTTTTTTTTTTTCTTTTTTTTTTTTTTTTCCAGTGAATGTAAATATCAGAGGATATGTTTTGGCTATTTATTGCAAATATGGTATATTTGTAAAGACTAGCAGCCCAAAAGAGTGAATGAGGAGGTATAATATCCTTTAAAATTGAGTTATTGTTGAGGGAAATTGTATATGATGTTCATATTGCTAAATTTTCCTCCAATTTCATCAAACTTTGTATCAAGGAGTGCGTTTAGTATACATTTAAAAGTTGGTATACTGGGTTTTAGAATCTGGCAGAAATAATGAGCTACTCAATTTACATGGTAACAACCTGATTCCACTATCTTGCAAATGCAAAATAAGACAGTTTACAGTCACACAATAAGCTAACTGATTTAAATAGGTGAAGGTGGTAGAATAGATAATGGAGAGGAAAATCTTGCATTAATTAATTACTGCCAGTTCCTGTCCCATGACTAAACAAAACATTGTACAGATGGTACAGCAATCAACAAAACTCAAACTGCCTCTACCATATTTTCAACCTCTTATGTAAAATTATGTTTACCCTTAGCTCAAATTATTGTACACCAGGTTTAAGCTACAGTGCATAAAAATTGCACAGCAGAACTTATAGTTATCATCTCTCTCTCATTATGCAAAATTTGAATCATTAACAAAATAAACATCTATGATGCATCCTGGACATGCAATTACAGGTAGTTCAAGCATGATGCATATTGACAGATGGCTTCAGTATTTTGAAAATTTTCAACAAAGTGTACCTTAAAAATAAAGGAACAAAAATCTCTGTTACATCGCTTACAGTGTGAGCACGGCAACAATGCTATGAATTGAATACAGAATGAACTCTAGTCAAGATGTTCTGGTGGCTTCAGTTGTATATCACTAAGTTTTAGTTTCAGAGAGATGACACAATTAAACATAGTGTTGTGATCATAATGTATTGTCCTTGCCTAGAGATGAACCTACAAAACTGAAGGGGAAAAAAAAACAGAAGAGAGTGGGTAAGGAATAATGATAATTTTTTTGTCAAACAATGAATGTTATTTAAAGGCTTTGCCTGCATCCACAGTTAGAAGCAAAATCAAATGAACATTATTGGTTTTTAAGTAATTATCATTACCTTTAAATGTATTGATTTTAAAGAGAGATTTTGTATTAATTTGGTTTTAAGTTTACATTGTAGAACTTGCCTGCATATGAGTGGTCCTGGGTTTGATTTCCGACTGGGAGGGTGGGAAAGTTTTTTTTTGGCCAGGATTATTGCCTTTCTTACATACAAGTGAGTGAATGTGGTGTCTTCTAATGTATAAAACCCAAAGAATGCCAAAATGCCAATGACAACTTACTGTATACAATTAATACCATTACCAGAAGACTTATGTCATAAAGGTGAAACCATATTACCATTTTTCTAAAGGTTGAAGAAATATAACATATGCTTGGCCGGCCTTCCTGAGCCCATGTTTTTTTTTGGGGAGGGGAGGGGAGGTTTCCTAGGTCACCAGACAAATGCTAGGAAAGTTAATAATATTCCTCAAATTTCTGTGTCCATTTTCTGTTGCCATCACTTTTTAGTCAATTTGTTTCAAGGTTGAAGGTCCAGGTGATGGTGTTTGTCTGGTGAAACTGGATGTTGGCCTGCACTTTGCAAAGATTTATTCTGGCATCATCATCATCATCATTACTGATCAATCTGGATCTCCTGGTGCTTTTGGATTAGGATACTTTTACGGAACCCCCGGAGGCTTGGGGTTTTTTAGTTGGGCCCAGTGTTCAATCTGGAACCATTAGGAACCCCTTACATGTTTGTGCCCGTCGTCATCAGAATCTGAATGTCCTCTCATTCCTCCCTCTCTGGGGTCAATAAGTTGCAAAGAGCCCTGTGGTGCTCTGCCCTAGTGACTGCAGACCCTATCCTTGAATTATCCTAATCCTAATACATAAGACTTGTATGTTAAATGAGGTTTTTAGTACGTGCTTGTTAGACTATATTAAGCATGATAGATCATCTGTCATTTTCAGCTAATCGTCAACCCCACCCTGTCCATTACAACAGTTAATCAGGCTTCTACTGTATAAACAAATCTGTAGTAGTCCATCATTTCTTGCAAGAAAATCATAATATGAAATTATAAAGTTATTAGCTTCAGTGACACAACCACATGGAGCTGAATGTACAGGAAAAGGTATTTATAAAAGAACACAAACATGTGAATTTTGAAATGCCAACAAGAGGACAGGGTAATAAGAAGTTGAGGAAAAGTTCATCTGGGGGGGGATGTATAAACCTAAGGTCTGGTATGCAACAAGTAGCTGAAGATCTGCATAAAAGCCTGGAAAACTAGTTTTACATAAATTGTATGTAACTGAGGATAATGCCTTTGTTACCTCATATATAATGTAGAAAAGAATTACAAATATTAGTAAATATTTTGTTGAAGTGCAATCAGAAATGGAGGATGAAATATTAGGAAAGGTCATAGAAGTATATTATACTCCTGATTATTTGGGATAAGTGGAGAAAATGCACAAATAATCAAGAATGCTTTGTCAATAGGAAATTCTCCCTCTAACCCTAGAGCTTCTTGAAAAAATGTTGTGCATTTTCGGCACACATCACATCTGAAACAATGACACCTGTTTGTATTTGGCTGAATCATTGCAAAAGAGCATAATCTATTTCATTGAATGTAGATCTCTTCATGCTTTTTCGTGCAGATGGTCCAGAATTACAATCACAGTCTGCATTCCATTATCATAATCAACACTTAGTTTTGCTGCAGTTTCCCCCTTCTCAAATCTTTCACTTAATTCTAATTTTTGTTTTAATGACAGCACTTTTTTTTTTTCTCTCTCATCTCTTTTACAAACTTACGTAACTTGTTTTGTTCACAACTACATGCTGATTTACGCAGAATAGGCTGGCATAAGAATGGAAATGATATGCTGTTATTGCGCAGCAGTCATTTGAACAATGGAATTGACACTTATTGTCATGCAGAAGGCCATTTATTGCTGTTTCCAAGAGAAAAATATTGTGCTACTTGTTTTTTCTCTTTTTTCTGCACACGAATAATCAGGAGTATACTTATGGTATTTGTATAATCAGGTTCTTATGTACTAATAATCAAAGTGTTTATGTATAAACAGTATAAACTCCAAAGTAAGCAGGTAATTCTAAAAGATAGAAAGGTAGTGTGGGTTTAAGAAACCACATAAGCTGCAAGATAGTAAACTAAACAGTATTACATAGATTATGTATTTTGAATTGTATCCATCAAGAATTGTAGACTGGAATTCTCAAAGGTGTTAAGAGCCAAGGTGCTTTCAGTCAAAGCCATTTCCTATCAAAAGTGCTATGTCTCTGTAATCTTCTAGGCGATAGCACCAGTGGAGATGTTGCTTTATTAATAGCTATTGCACAAATATTAAATTTTGGAAGATGAAATTATGTTTTTTATTTGGATTGTTTATTAAATAAAAATGAGATATATTTAATTTAATTTTTAGTTGTTTTGGCTATTAACTCCAATAGTAATGACCTCTTGAAAAGTATTAGGTGCCACATTGATAATATCACTAATGAGCAAATTTTTGTGGATTTGCAGCAAAATAAATACTGTATGCCTCTACACTTATTCATTTTGAGAAGTTTTAGACTTCTGGATCAGCCTAGATGACAGAACTTCCTAAATGTGGTTACTGCATGAAGGTATTACTAAGTAGATGTACATTATCCATATTGGTATTTTTTTTATTTAGCTTAATGTCCTTTAACCACAGAAAATAAATGAAATTGGTAAAATGATGCTCAGATGGTCTTGGGGCCCATAGAGGACATTCATCTTCTCATAAGTGAAAACCCTGTTAAAAATGTTATCCGGGTAACTCACCCTAAGCGAGATTTGAACTCGCAACCTGTTGAATGAGAAGTGGACATGCTATCCCTGCACTACCCAAGTGGTAGTGATTGTAGATTATGGAAAACAGGAACTACTGTTCAGTGATAACTGTGAGACAAAACACAGTTCATATTTTTTAATCTAAAATGTCGGGCTGTTTTGTCTTGGTCTGTAGGTAAAAATATTTTTGTTTGTTGAAATATTTCTACTTGACATTTGGTCCCTGTCTGTTTGGGTCCTCTTCAGAGGTTGCGAAGTTCTTGACAGAGAAGCAACGTGAACACATTATGTTTATCATCTATTAACATTATCAGTGACATGGTCCTTTTGTCAAAACTGCATATTGCTGTCAGCCGATGTGCTTCAGTTTGAAAGATTCTAGTCTTTAGCCCTCAATCTTAGTAGCTTATGTTAACTGCAACATTCACTGTGTTTCTTTTCACAAACAAATCTTGAATTTTTCTCAACAAATTATGCAAATTACCCTTAAAGTAAGGTAAATTGTGATCACTATTAACAGTCTTAAACATTATCTTTATAGCCAATTGTACAATTTACAAACCATTGTCTACCTTTCCTAATACTGTTTAGAATTATTCCTCTTAAGGCAAGTTTTAACTCTGCCAGTTACTGGGATTGCATTGTGAATATGTTCAATGCTGGCAACTAACACATATGTTTATTTGCAGTTAATTTCACTAAATTATTCACCAGCTTTTTCAGATTATGTTTCATTAATTCATGGACCTTTTTATCACCTTTCTTATCAGTTTCCTCTTAGGGCAGCTTTTGTAACTCCCAGCGCTCGTTTTCACAATACACCACTTGTCACTTCTTGGAAGTAAGGTAGAAGTCTACTTGCTTACAGCTGCCGTCGCAGATGTGGTGCCATGCTATGATGTCCATAATTTCAATATCTACTCAATTATTGGTTAGTTGGCCTTTTCCTATTTTCAAATGAAGCTTAAAATGTAGAATGTAAGGAAGGAAACAATATAAACATTAAAAGTCTTGAAACTATTTTGTCTAGATTCACGGTAGTTGCAAAACATGAGTTGGTTACACTGGTTCTTAAATGGAGTGATGCATATTTTCTTCTGCGAGTTTTTTCAAGTACCAACATTGTAAATTTTGACTGCATAAGCTTGTATAGATTTTGTTTGGAAGGTTTAGATATCAACTTTGTTTTCAAGTAAAGAAGACCCTGAAGCTCTATAATTTGTCTTCTTACTTCAATTCTTATTATTTAATCTTATTTGTGAACAAATCGTTTGTTAATTTTTGCTTTTTGTCAGTTCTTATTCTCTCTTTGTGCATGCATGGCAATATGACCACATAGGCCCGCGTACCTGAAGAGATGCTTCCCCTCTCAGTCTCTAGTAACCATATCTACATACGAACTACATTTAAAGGTCTTCTGCATTTGCACACAGGATAGTCACAAAATTGTTTGTGCCCAAGAAATGCATCTGATTAATATTCATTACAACTATGCAGTGCTGAAAGATTTCAGAGTAGGTTTAATTTTGTACAAAAATTTGTCACTGATATTAGCAATTTAAGTTATACTTTCTGAAATGTTTGTAGGGAAGGCACATGTCCCTTAAGGCCTGCCACCACAGGTATTGCTAAAGACATTTTCGTTGTATTATAATTTGAGAAATGTTTTTGCAAGATCAGTCGTGTAACACCTTACAGAGGAAAACCACTTTTCCAAATTTCAAATATAAAATTAATTTATATGTTTTTAATTGGATGTTATTTACATATGCATAGTCTGATAATACTTAGTTTGACATAGCTTCTTGTGTAAGAAACAATGAAGATGCTGTATTAAAATATAAACTGTTTATAATAAAAGGTAATGTTTTGCCACTTAACACCTGTGAGAACTCAGTTCTCAATTATGGATTATATACCTGAATAAATTAAAGATACTTTTGGTACAAAAATGGCTATGCCATATCATGCGTATCTCACACCATAATGTCATTAACTGTGTTTCCAAGATCAGTCTATATGCATGTAAACTTTGTGAACTTCATGAAATGAGCAATTTTAAAACCTTAAATAGATCACTTTGAAACGAAACTTTCATATTTCAAAATGGAACATATCCATAGGAACTACTGCAACTTTGTGGCTGCATTCACTACCATAGAGCACTCATTAATATTGTTCTCTCTGTCCCTCTTTATGCTTGCCAACTGCTGCAATTAAGAATGATATTTTATGTTTAGGGATTAGAAGAAAATTTGTCATTACATTCCATGTATGATTGAAATTGGTATAAAATAAGAATAATTAAGAAACAGAGGTTATAGTTGAACTTTATTTACTAAAAAGACTGCTTCAAGTACAAATTTGAGAACAGAAATGAGAGGGATCAGCAAAATAAACCAAATTTTGGGTCACATACACCAAGAAGGGGAAAGTATATTGATGGCCATATAATTAACAAAGTGAAAATTCAGTTTTGTGCATTGGTATCTCATTTGTTTGTAATTGACCAATGATATATTTTACACTTGTTTACAATTTAGTCAAGTAGACATCTTTTAAGACCTGTACAATGGGCTAGATTAGATTAATTATGGGGTTGAAATGAAATGGCGTTTTATTTATGGACATTCTTTAACTGCTGTGGTTCTCAGCATCCCATTCTATACTGGGTGTGAAAGACCATTTAATTTTGCTCAGAGACCTCTATCAGGCTTGAGCTTCTTTTACGTGCTGTAAATCTACATCCAGTACCCATGGCTTTACTTCTCTTCCGAAGGAAGTGTCGCCCTCCATGATGTAATGGTTACATATACCCAAGGTAGCAGGTTCAAACCCGGCGGACGATGGATTTTTTTGGGCATAAAAATCCTTAGCATGGCGATATTTCACGCCCAGTATAGAATGGGACCCTGAGAACCATAGCAGTTAAAGAGCATCCATAAATAATAAAGCGCCATTTCATTTTCAAAGGAAGCCATGCTAAGGATTTTTATGCCCAAAACATCCATTGTCCTCTGCTGGGTTTCAACCCAAGACCTTAAGTATATGAAGTTAGCGTGGTAAAATTATGGGGTTGTTTAAGCCTTCGGACTTGTCTTCACTGCTATCTTTAAATCTATTGTGAATACCCTGATCTAAAGTTCTAATTTTATTATAGCCTTTTATTTTCCTGAGTGATGTTAAGGTAATTTATACTGGGTTTGAAAAAGCTAACTCCTTATTCTTCAAGGGAAACTATGGAGTCAAAGAAAACACACCATTGTGCTTGACCAGCTTCGAGAGCTATTTGCTCTCATCCTTAGAAAACACTGACTGCTCCTGGTGTTTGTGCTCACATCTAGTGGTAGAGTGTTCCATAACTGATTCAGTAGTGGCAATTCAAAATTTATTAAGTGTTTTATGACTAGTATCTTTTCCCAAGTAACCACTCTGCTGCATATTTTGTACATTTTAGAAGTTTTATGTTCTGTGTGATATTATGGATGCTTGTCTAGAAGTGGTGTGCAACTGCAGATTTTTCTGTCTTTATATTTGATGTGTCTCAAGTGTTCTTTAATTTGTTTTCCAGATTTCATTTAGTTTTGCCGATATAAATTTAGTCACATTCTGAGCAGTTTATTTGATAAACTTCTTTGCATTCACAAAGTACATGCCTTGACGTTTCTTTTTTCTTCTAAATCTTTTGGCTAGAGTTAGGAGCTCTGAATCTCAGCTATGGAATGTGCCCAGGTTCATCATATCCATGGGGTTGAAGATATTACATCCTGGGTATAGAATTAATACCCATTTAGAATTCATGAGGAAAATGAACTGAAATAGGCAGTGGTCTCATGGACCAATTTTCCAGCTGGGGGAAGCTGGTTACATCACCTCCCCATAATGGTTAGATGATCGCCCAGACATGTTGCAGGCTCTAGGGCCATAGGTTTATTTTTAAAAATGTTTAAATACAGAGCCATTATTCTTTCGATTACTCTTTTTGTACTAAGTTTCTTACCTTTATTAAAGCGTACTTCAAAGCTCTTTGTTGTTCTTTGTTAATTTCTACTGGCTTTTGTTAGTCTTTTAATTGCATATAAACAAACTACAGGTGACACTTTCACTAGAACAACAAATGCTCACTGGATCAGTGTTCAAGATACACATTTGTATTTCCTCAGGTTCTATTTTCCCAACTTCTGACTTGAAAGAGCTTTGGTTATTTTCAATCACTTCTGCCTTTCTGCAGTAAAGAGTCTAATATGCTTTTCGTGGAAAAGCTGTTGGTCAATTGTAAACACTTACATTATAATATAATGTATTTTAATTCTGCTTTCTGTTCTTGATTATTCTGAGCCAATCTTTATTGGTATAAAGATTATTATAAAGTTTATTATACCAATCTTTATAACTCTTCCAATATTCATATTTACAATTATGTAATTGTAAATCTGAGGAAGGAAATAAAAAGGTTTTATTTTATTTGATTAGTGTTAAAAGCAGAATATGAACATAATAGAATCTAGCAGGTGTGGCTGAAATGCTGTTAATATGTTTATAAATTATTATTTCAAATGTCACTGTATAGAATAATAGTTTATATTCTCGCTTGTCATCAGAGAAGCTGGGGTTCAGTACCATACTGGATGTTAAACTGACCGAGGAACTTAGCTGTAACATTTGTTTTAAACTTAATACTAAAACGTGAGACTTTTATCTCCAAAGATTAAAGTACAAATGCTATCATTAAAAGCAAACTAAACGGAAAAACTGTAGATTTAAAAAAAAGGAGGGGAATCTATCACACTACATAATGTTAATCTTTATGTAGGCTTCCAAAAAAATGCATTGAAGTAAAGCATGGTTCATGTGTGAATTATTTATATGAAGAGAGAACAAGTTTAAGTGTTCAGTAAAGATTATTAAGGTGTTTGAAACCCACAGAAATTTAAGAGTAGTTCATATAAAGCATCTGCTAAAGTCATGTAACATTTAGGATTGCTTTCTATAATTCTAAATTTTCCATAATGGTTTATGCAGGTTGTTTACAATCTTAGTTTATTCTTTGATATTCTGATTTTCAAGTATCTCTATTAGTACTTTAGGGTTATCGATCACAGTAACTCCTGCAGAGTTAATATCTTCATTTACCTGAGGCTACTTCTGTAACATAAAAGCAATTAATTCAAAGCTCTACATCCAGATTTTTACTGTAGACTTTAATTCTTTGAAATAAAAATGCTTGTGATTTGATCATTAATTACAAGAGATATTTACTCTCAAATGGATGTTGAAGTGGTAGTAATGTACAAAAATTAAAATTCCTGAACGCAACCAAAAAGACAAGAATCTGAAAATTGCCCATTTCATTAGTTCACTTTGTATAAAAACTTTGCTTTCTAAATTCCAGCAAGAGCTTTTGGCATTTTTGTATAGTAGAGCTACATACTTGCCATTCCATCAGCATGCAGTCATACTTGAACTGTTAGTCATTTAGTTATTAGTGCACTTCTGTCACTGTTGCACTGAGAACTTCGAATTTTAAAACTTGATCATAAAAAGAATAACACAGTTCTATTATAGTTAATGCTTTGCTTGATGTATGTTTGCTGTGATTAAAGGTTGTGATAAATAATGATATTGTTGTATGTATTCCTCTGTTTTAGAAATAAACACTAATGATTGAAATTGCTATAATAAAGGGAACTTTATTTCTGTACTAATAAGGGAACAATGTTATGAGCATATTGCAGATTATGCTGAAATTTTTTACTTGTAGTGAAAATACATTGAAAATAAAAATATGCCTCTCTTGGCTTTCTCTCCCTTAGGGCCCCCATTAGCTGGAAAAAAAAAATGATAACATTTTTGGGCTGTAACGGCTCACTTCAGGTTCTGTCTTCTGCTCAATGATCAGCTGTCTTACACTATGCCTGGTGCTGGTAATGAACTTTGTCCACACAGGGCCTAAAATATCTGCTTGGAAGACCACACTACCAAAAATTCATTTAGCGAAGAGAATATCAGCCTAAGATGATTTTACTTTTTTTCCCAGTGATGGGTGCCTCCAAGAAGAGAAAGAAGAAGAAAAATATATTTCTAGCGAATCATTCTAAGTTGTAAATCATTTTTTTTTGCCTGCTAAACCTGTGCCTATGGAAGAAAAAGCAGAGACATGAGAAAAAAAGTATTTTCAGAAAAAGGTGTGCGCACGTGCAGTATAACTCAAAAATGAAAAGTGTATAATTATCAAATGGTACTTAAATACAGCATCTTGCAAGGATGCAACACAAAGATTTCCAAGAAAATCCCCACCCCAAACTACTCTTTAAAGAAAAATTCATTGATGTAGTTGAGATTTTGGAAACAAATATCCCAGTCTCAGTTTGCTTGCTCTAACCTCTGAGCTACTATGGCAACATGCTGACACAACATTAAATTCCCCAACTGACTTGCATGATTCCTGGTAAACCACAGGAGATCTGAAATTATTTTGAGATAATGTACCCCAATGTGACTTATAATGTAAAATACTCCATGTCCCTGGCTTTATAATTTAACTAAATATTAGTTTAAATAGTGTTACAAGCTGTGCATAGGACAGAAATTGGGTAGGTAAGTTAGACATTGAATTTTTCAGTCTGACTCTACCTATCCAACTTCTGTCCTACACATGGTTTATGCTTGAAAAACAATTAACACTAAAATATGATATGTTCAAGATATTTTCATGAAAAATAAAAGGGTATTATCTTGAATTTTCTGGGGATAGCTCTGAAGCCTTCTTTAATCTGAATGACTTTTGCATAACTGGTAAACCTAAGAGATAGACAAAAATTTACTACACATCAAATGTAGATTTCGTCAAAACACAACATTTATTTTCTGTACTTTTTTTTTTAAAGAGTTAACTATTTCCAAAATATTCCATATTGTTGGTTTCAATTTTAAAATTATTATGCTAATGGGAAATCATTATTAGTTTTTCTTGCTTTTGATCTAGTGAAGAGAACAACATTTCAAAGCTATCCAAAGCCACCAGCTCACAATATATGTGAGAGCTCTGAAGTAGAGCTTATGAAAAGTAAGGCAGTTCTCATTTATCTGGCAAAGAATGGCCTGTATAATTGTATGTGTTGCACTGGCAGAAATAGTATAAAAAGTGCGTTCAAGTAGGAAAGCATTACTTTGAAACAGATAAAAATTGATATTGAAATGGGGTGATAAAAAAGATCAGTGTCTGTGTTTGTTGAACAAACCTCATATTAAAATTTTAACCTACCTTATTAAGCTCTTAATGGATTAAAATTATGTACGCACATTTTCTTGGATGCTACTTTTATGGAGAAGTGAAGCCTTGGGGGAAGAAGAGAGTTTGCCTCTCTTTCCACAGTGTTATCAACCAAAGAAGGTTTCTTTCTTTGAAGCCTCCAGCTGTTATGGTGAATAGGTTAGCATTGATGCAACTAGATATCAAGATGTATAGCATATTTGATGTCTTAATGTTGTTGCTCTGCTCTGCTTCCAAAGTTGTGCAAAACTACCAAATGAAGACTAGGGAGCCAAGTGCCCAAGAAAACATGCAGACATGGAATCCCTTATCTACAGCTAAATCATGATTTTTATTTTAAATTGATTGCCCTGTATTCTGACCTCTAAACATTTCATGACCATCAATGCACCAAGCAACCAAGTTTGACGGGCAATAATTCATCTTGACAAGTTAAAAGAATACATTTTCATTATAAGTAAAAAAAATATTAAAAAAAAAGTGCATTTTGTAACACTGGAATAAAAATGAAAACAAATCCTTAATACTGCAGCCCATTATCACACTAGGCTTTACCATGAGACTTGAGGTATTTATGAGCATAAAAATAAATTCAATAGAAAGCAGGAATGGCTGGCGTTCTTAAAACTGAATTCTAGGTTATAAAATACAGTAGAACCTTATTAATCCGAACCCCATTAGTCCGGACTTCTCTTAATCCGGACAGCTATTTAATACATGACAACCGTCACTCGCACTGCCTCCCATCAGTCTCAGTCAGTTGGTCTTTGTGCTGCAGCCAGTGGCAGGTTGTTGACCTTCCCAAGGTTGAAGATAAAAACAGTGAAAACATATCTGCATATTGCAAGCATTTGAGGCATATGTGCGAGTTAATTATTAAAGAAATTAACATCAAAGGAAGACAACAAAAGATGAGCAGTTTCTTCAAACCATTAAGTATGTCAAGTGTGATCAATGACAGTGTGCCTGATTGCCATGTTCTAATTCTGTACTGTGCAACGACAATATCTTGTAAACTAAATAACCTTTGTATTTCTTAAATTTAAAATACACTTGCTTTTTACTGAAGGGAGAGTTTAAATATGTACCTTGGCCCATTTCATAGGTTCCGGGCCTTCATTCAGAGAAGCTGGGTCTTAATTAGACTAGATTAATAAGGTTCTACTGTAATATAAATCTTCGTAAATTAGTCAGACCAATCAATGAAAAGCACTCCTTGCCTCATTTCCTTTGATGGAGTCATGGGGAAATGTCAGGTGAACTTTCATCCACTGAACCATGACCTACAAGCCCAGAAACTGCATTTTATTATTAGGATTATTTCCTTAAATGGCACAGAATGTTGTAAATGCATATTCATACATGCTTAGCATGAAGTTCAACTCCATTGCATGTAAACACTTAAAAACCAGTGGATACTTCAGTAAACATTGTGTTTGGAAGACAGTAAAGAATCTTCAATTGATTCACATATGCACTATAAAAATAATTTTAATTCTATTTTCAGACTGTATTTGTGGCTAAATATTACTCACAAAGCTTGGAAGAACTTGTAATTAAAATAGTGTATTGCACAAATGTATGATTAGTTAAATAGTCTCTTATATATCGTATGTACAGTTCTTGAAGTCTTAAAAATTAAGTTATATCAAAAAAAAAAAAACATTTAACAAAGAGCAGGTACAGCGAAGTTATTTAAAGCTCCCTCTGAACATTACATCAACGTTTCTTTGCAAAACAATAATTTAATCAAGTAAAGAGAGTTTCATAGGACACAAAACAGTAAGAGTCCATTAACACCTTTAAATCTAAAATACACATTTCAAAAATAATTTGCATTATCACTCAGCAAGCAATAAATGCTTAATACCTGATATTAGATCTAACTATTATATACTACTATAAAAATCTAATAAATAAATTACTGTATTAAATGACAGTTTACAAAAAGTGATCCAGGTACTTGTAAAGAATACGAGCTATGACTGATGGAACACTTTACCTCCAAATACTTTGGGAAATTGTTTTCTATTAATTACTTAAAGCTAGCCTGGCTATTACTAAAATATTTAAAATCTATAAATTGATACAATCTGAAATAATTTCATTTGCATTACTTACCCTCTATTTTATGATCGGGTTCTTACATATAAAATTAAAATAATTATAATTATAGTATTTACTGCAGGTAAAATATCCTTTATAATACTTATGAATGTCACGTTTAAGTACTGCAGTTGCTGACACATATTTCTCACTTCATGAGCATCCATAAAATGTTACGTGCAATTAGATGAAAGACTTTGGTGTCGTAGCTCATAATTACATTTTAAAAATGTTTTTATGGATACAAGCTAAATGAAATACATGGAGTATCACTACAGATTTATTTCTCACTACTGAGTTGCGTTATCGAGATGACTGATATTGTTGGCTCATCGTCCATGTGGAGGGCAGGATTTGCAACACCGTTCATCTTGCACTCCGAGTTTTCTTTATCGTGCTTCTTGCTTTTCTTTGACTGTAATCACAAACAAAAAAGGACATTACAATCTAACATTTTTTTTATCTATTATATCAAGTACAAGCCTTCTTTTGCACCCATGGCCATTTTATGGAGAATTGATTGCCCTGCACTGCACTGTTTCTAGTGGGTACTTTTCCTCTTCACTAGTCAGCTAATCAGTTGATCTGAAGTCTGTGTTATACAGAGGTAATTCTGTGGAGCAGTTCTTTTCAGGATACAGTGTGTTACCGCTGTTATAATGCCAAATAATCCATATATGAGGGTAAATCAAAAAGTAACAGCAAACTAATGTTTGCAAAGTATGCATTTCAATTACATATACAAACAAGATGTCATTCTTCAACATAAATATCCCCCCCTCCCCCGTTTGGTACATTTTTCATATCTTTCCACCAATTTTTTTATTCCATCAGAATAAAAGGTTTTCAGTTGTGCGTGCAAACAAGAATGCATGCTTCTTTAACCTCATCATCACTTTTAAATTTTTGTCCTCTGAAATCTTTCTTCAGTGGTCCAAACACATGATAATCAGAAGGAGCAAGATCGGGCTGTATGGGGGATGCTGTAAGATCTGATTATCTCAATCTCCAAATGACATCAAGTGTTGCAGCGATGATGTGAGGATGCACATTCTCCAGCATGTCACTGTACCAGGCAGTGTTTACTGTTACAACCCTTTGTTGAAAAGTGCTCCCAAATCGGTCCATTCATATCCCAAAGGAGGGTGAAAAGGACCTTTCCAACAGAGGGCTGAGATTTGAATTTCCTCTTGGCTGGAGAAGATATACAGGACCTTTCTGAAGACTGCCTTTTGCTTTCTGGTTCATAGTGATGCACCCAGGTTTCATCTTCTGTCATGATACCTGTCAGAAAGTTGTCTCCTTCAGCATTATATCGTGCTGATGTGGAAGTCTGAATATGCATCACCTTGTTTTCATTAGTGAGCATCCTAGGCACCCACCATGCACACAAAAATGGTGTGTTATTTATGGACGCTCTTTAACTGCTGTGGTTCTCAGCATCCCATTCTAAATTGGGCGTGAAAGACCGCTTAATTTTGCTCAGAAGCCTCTCTATCAGGCTTGAGGTTCTTTTACGTGCCGTAAATCTATGACACGGGACCAAGGCTTTACTTCCCTTCCGAAGGAAGCCATGCTAAGGATTTTTACACCCGAAAAAATCCATCGCCCTATGCCGGGTTTGAACCAACGACCTTGGGTATAAGAAGTCAGCATGCTAACCATGCTCACACAAATGGTACTTGAGAGCCTCTGTAACAATAGTATGAGAGTAGATTGACAATGATACTCAGTTCTCCGACTAAAACTTCTACAGAAATATGTAAGTTCTCACAAATCTTAGCATCACCATTTCCCACATTCTCATCAGTAATGGCTGTGCTGGGATGACCAGAGCATTGTTCATCTGTAACTGATGTATGTGCAAAGAAGTCTACCTACTCATATACTCCTCTCGCTAATGCAGCTATCTCCATAACTTTGCCTCCTCCTTATGCATTTGTCGAGGTTTTACACCCTCCGACTACAAAAATCTTATTACTGCACACAACTAGCAATGCAGCTATTTTGTTTCAACTGTCCTTTTTATTCAACATGTTATTCCATCTGTCTGCATATATCAGAACTTTCTCAAAACATGCATCTTCTCTTAACAGTTTGAAATGCTTGGAATGTTAGCTGCATTTAATATTTTTAGTTTGCTGTTACTTTTTGAACTGCTCTCGTTATTTTAACATACAGAGCCTTCAAATGTGCATTTCCAGTATGAGGACTGAGAAAAACCTGGAAAAAAAAACTGTCAGGGAGGATGGTCCTGGCTGTATTTGAATTGTGGACCTGCTCTAAAAGTCCATGCTTTAATGAACGTGGTTAATCATTAGGTTATTTTTGATAAAAATTTACCCTGAATAATGTAAATAGGAGAATCACTTTTTGTACAAATACCACATTACATAAAAATGTAAGGCTGTAATGGGCAGAAAAAATTTGCAAGTGTGACATTCTTTAATGTTTTTCAAAACCAGGTTTAATTCATATTATATACAGTAAAACCTTGTTACTACAAATTCTAAGGAACTGAAAAATGAAGAAAAAAATGTGTGCTAAATGGGGATTACAATACTATTTTTTTGACTGCCTCCGTGGTCGAGTGGTCACTAAGCTGACTTCTCACCCAGAGGTCCCAGATTCGATTCCCAACTGAGGCGGGGAATTTTTCTTTAACCAGAATTATTCCCTATCCACAATGTCTGGAAGTAAGTATGTGAGAGTGAATGTGTGTATTTGAGGAAAATAAAATTATTTAAACCCAAAGTAAAGAACCTACAGACTAGTTGTTTCTAATGCAAAGCCCCAATATGACAGATGTTAAAGGGTGCTATATAAAAAAAAAAAAAAAAAATTAATGTTTGTAACTTTATGTGTTTATTTACATACAGAAAAATGTTACTACATAAAAAAATATATCACAGGCTATGTAATTATATACCTCTAAAAAAATGACTTCACAGATCATTATCTAGTGAAAAATTCAAATAAGTTGCACTGTCACTGATGGGAACAAAAGTTCCTGAAAGCAGCATTGTCAGCTGTATATTCATAACTTCAGTAAACCTAGCAGACAATTTGGATTTTACTGCATTTACGGCACGTAAAAGAACCTCAAGCCTGATAAGAGAGGCTTCTAAGCAAAATTAAGCGATCTTTCACGCCCAACATAGAATGGGACGCTGAGAACCAAAGCAGTTAAAGAGCGTCCATAAATAACAGGCCATTTCATTTCTGCCATTGAGTACTTCCTGGTGGGTGGGTGAAATGGTACAGTCCTTACTGATTAGTGTGTTACTGCTTGCTAGTTTTAGTCACATCTATGATGAAATCATACTAGTTATATTTGAACAAAACATGTTACAACTCAATTGTTGGTGGCACAACAGTTTTCGATTATTAAGTAATTGTACCAATTGCTTTAATGTTAATGTAATTACTCCTAACCTGAATACCTAAATAACTGGAAATTTAATTATGTAAATGTTTACATAATGGAGTAACAGAATAAGAAATATAATAAGCCATAGAGGTTTGTGTTAAACAAGATTTAGTGATTCAAGGGACAAAAAAAAAAAAAGCATTCTTAGTTCATGGTATTTAACCAAAATTCATGTTAACCAATAAAATTTTTGCATAAGAAAGAATACATCTCTATCAGGACCAAATTTTTGTTCATCTTAAAAAAGTGTTCATCTTAAGTGAGTTCATATAAACAAGGTTTTACTGTATTTAGTTCCCTTTGTAAGAAAATACAGGGTTTTTTCAGAAGTGCAGTTACAGGAATCAAAATAAAATTGAAAACATTGCTGACCTTATCTTTTATATAACTTTAACAGATGCTTATTGCTTTTAGAAAGCAAATTTTTATTTTGGTTTTTCTGTTACTCATACTAACCTCTATAGGCAAGTGCAGTTTTTCTTTGAGATAGTTAGGGAGTGATTGTAGTGCCCATCGTACAGGTGGTGATATGAGGTCAGGATTCACTCTGCAGGGATCCTGTATGCCTGTGAAGAGGCTCACTATCAGGCCTACCACTACAGTCACAAGAAATCCAAGAAGAGAATACCACAGGTATGATATCCTATACAGCTCTAATGTCCTGGAAAATGAAAAAGAATAACAACCCTTTGTTATCCTGCTTCTCAGGCATTCAGAAACCAGTTAAAAATCAAGGGTATGTTGTACTTAAATCTACTGACCTTCTACTCAATAATTAGCAGATTTTTCAGAAGTCAACTACACTGAAGTATTGTACAGTCAAAGAAGTAGAGAAAAATATAAATTCAATGCTTTTGTCCCCAACATGATGCTTTTTGAAAACAAATCCTAATGCTACACTAAAGGTAAAATAATTAAATAACAATAATATTAATTCATTATCATCATCATTATTATATCTACTCACTGAAGTTGGGACACAAAATCAGCTTGATGCACAAATGTTTTCATGAATGTAAAGCATGTTTCTTTCATTGTTTGGAATTCCTTCTAATGGAGTTAAACTGCCAAAAGAGTGCATCACTGAGTGCTGGAAACTTGACAGCACGACACTCGAGAATCACACACCTCTATTGTGGTTATTAAGAGTTAATTTAAAAATTATAAAATACAAGGGCTGATCAACAAAGACAGACTGATTTTTTCCTGTAGCTTCTGTGATAGTTTTGTATCTGTAACATAAATATTTGAAAAGAGCGGGTTTTTATGTATAATGTCGGTAGGCGGCAGCACTCTCGTATCGGTAGGTTGGTAGTAATGCTCTGTTTTGTAGACCCTACATGCATTTTGCATACCAGGCAATGGAGGTGATGCTGGAGGAGCAGTACAGTGCAATCAAATTCTGTTTTCATTTAAACCATACAGCCACCAAAACTTAAGAAAAGCTGAAGCAAGCGTACAGTGAAGATGAACTATCTTGTGCAACAGTGTTTAGGTGGTTCAAGGACTTCAAAGAAGGCCGACTTGTCAGTGTTAAGCAAGTTGGGCCTGGTGTTTCGGCTTCCGCTGTGACTGAAGTCAACATCAACACAGCTGCTGTGATTGTCCGAGAGGATCGGTGTATAACATTACGTAACCTCAGTGAAGTGTTGAGAATTTCATATGGCAGTGTGTTTACAATTATGCATGACCATTTCCATGTGACCTGAGTTTGTGCTTGCTGGATGCCATGTCTGTTGACTCCCGAACAAAAGTCTGTGCGAATGGAGACAAGCCATGAGGAGTTGCATCTCTTTGCTGATGGAGGGGATGCATTTTTACTTTCTCTACACATACTATGTACATAGTGTATAGAGAAGGTATTGTAATGCACCAAAAATTTGATACTGAGATTTCACCAGAAATACATGTTTTGGATCCCCCTGAATCCAAAAAAAGCATTTTTGGTAAAAGGTCCATGTGTGTCTGCATGTGTCTGTGGACAGCATAGCTCAAAAACGAAAAGGCCATTAAATACCAAACTTGGTATTTAAGTTTGGTATCTTCCAAGGATGTGACACAAAGATTTTCAAGAAAATTCTCCCACCCCCAACTACCCTTTACATGGAACTTTTTTCGAAAATTTTGATTTTCTCAAAAATGGCTCTAATGATTTTGGTTAAAATATTGTATATTAAAGATATTTACCTGAAAATAATATGTATATCTTGAATTTTCTGGGGATAGCCTCTGAAGACTACTTTATTCTGGATTAATTTCATGGAATTTTGCATAACTGCTAAACCGTAAGAGATGGGCAGAAACTTAATACACAAAAAATGTAGAGCACATTAAAACACACAATTTACGTTATATACATTTTTTAAATTGATTATCACCGGTGCTGAGTCATGGCTGCATCATTATGATCCTGAAGGAAAACAAGCCAGCACAGTGCGGAAATTGCCAGGTTCTCCAACACCAAAAAAGGTAAAAGTTGTTCCATCTGCAGGGAAAGTGCTGGTGATCACATTTTTTGACTGTAATGGAATGATTTACCGCATGTAGTTCCCCCTCATACTACTGTTGCAGCAGCATACTACACATCAGTATTGGCTACACTGAGGAAGCACATTGCAAAGAAACGATCAGAGCTTTCTCGGACAGGGTGGCGACGTCATCATGACGATGCACGGCCTCACGTCGCAAATCAAGTCATGCAGTTTCTGGCTTGAATCAACATTACCTGTGTACCACATCCACCTTATAGCCCCGATCTTGCACCCTGTGACTTTTTTTATTCCCATCACTAAAGGCAAAGCTTAGGGGTATTCGATTTGAGAACTCTAAAGCAGTGCTCCAGAAAAATGAGGCGATTCTCAAGGACCTGACAAAGAATGGTCTGCAGCATGTGTTCAAGGACTGGCAGAGACGCTATAAAAAGTGCATTGAAGTAGGAGGGGACTACTTTGAAAAAGATCATGTAAACATTGAATTGGAGTAATAAACAACTGTGAAAAAAAAATCAGTCTCAGTCTTTGTTGATCAGCCCTCGTAATAGCACTAAGAATTGTGTAACTATGCATGCAAAATTCATCCCCCCCTAATTAGATTTCTTTGGACAATTATCTGATTTAAATAGATATGTTCCATTAGTTAAGTGCAGCTATTATGTTAGTGCCAATGGTTAGTTTGACAAATGGCTATATTGCAAAGAGAGTTTCGTCACCCCTTCCTACCTCCCCTTTCCTGGTCCTTCCCTCAAAATGCATAATGCATACCTTAATTAGGGCTGCAATGCAGCTGCAAACCGATACTCCCAGCTGCTCAAAACTAAGTATCTCCCGCTGAATCAGGAAATAAAATTGTAATATAATGTTGAAAATGCAATTGGAGGTTTGGGAAAACTGCTGAAGGTTATACAAACCTGCAGCCCCCATGAGGAGCTGCCCCTGTACAAGTATGTTTGTTAAATGAAATGTTATTTCTATATATCTAAGCAAATCTATTTTATTTTATTCCATTCATAATTATTACCATATTAATATAATTTATTTTTCTGTCATTTATATGAATGAATGAAATTTACTGAGTCACCAAACAATACTTTGTTACATTTTATACAATAATAGCCCTTCTTCCTTATTTTTGATCAGGAACATTCAGCTAAATTGCTTGATCCTTAAGACTTTATACACATTAACAATCTGGTTATTGTGTATAAAAATCCTGTTTAATTTTAGATAATCCTGCATCATTTGTGAATATTGTAAGCATATCCTTTTATTAATCCTTGATAAAGCCATAGTGAAATTTTATGAACAAACCATACAATAGGGATTAGTTGAAAACTTTTTCTGACCTCTAAAAAGGACTGTGTTTTTCACTTACTTGTCAACTTTAAATTTTGCAATATGGTATACTAGTCCTATGAATGTTAATAATGGTGCTTGCTGGAAATACAATGGAAATGCTCAAGGGTACAAGTTATTCATAATTTTATACTATTAAAAGGCAGTGTAGTGTAATATAAAGTACATGTTCTAAACAGAATTTGTAACAATTTTTTCTGCATTGCCTAAAGCAATTACAAGATTCACATTGGTTAGCACCAATATGTGTTTGGTAAAATTCCCATAAATTATTGTTTTTGGAAAAGTTTAAAAAAAAGGCTAGTTACTGCAAAATAAAGCTTGTATAATATGCATTGATGCTAGTTGATAGTGGAACAACACAAATATTAATATAAAAATAAAAATATATCTAAAAATGATAGCATTTCAATATATAACAATTCTTGCAATTATCAATTAAGATTTAGATTAGCAATACCAAATGTCATTTTGAAACCAGAGTTAAAGAGCATTTTGGAAATATTTAATACAACAAATTGATAAATCAGCTTCCATTTTTGATCATTTAGCCTAGAATAAATTCAGAAGATAAATTATTAAAGCATTTAATGGACCCATAGATTTAATGGTGTGAGAAAATATTTACTTTGAAGAATAGAGATTGCATTATGATTTTTTTAATTATCACCAATTGATTATGTTGCCAAACTTATTTTATTTCCAGTAGAAAACAATATCGTAGCGAATATCACCTAGCAGCAGTAACCATAACAATGTAAATAAACAAGTCAACAAGAAAGCAGAAGTTGATGTGTTGAGTCACACTTATTTACACTTAAAAATCTCCACTTAATATGTTAAAAACCACTGAAACGTTTTCCAGGACATTCGCCCTCTTCTTCAGTTTGGAGATTTTTAAGTGTAAATAAGTGTGACTCAATACAACTCCAACATGAAGAATACTTCACTGTTAATAGTGCTTCTGTTTATAGTAGTTAACGTTCTGTTATACTTAACTCTATGTTATAACGTTAAATGTCTTGAAACCCTAACCATATTGGGACTTAAAAATGTATATTTTGCCCATTTTCAAAGTCGCTTAAAATATAGAATACAATTTTGGGGAGAAAAAGGTGATAGGGCATCAAAAGCCAAAAGAGAGTAATAGAGATTATAAGTGGAATAGATAATCCAACATCTTGGAGTCCATACTTTAGAAAACAATAGACTACCATTAACCTGTCTCTTTATAGCACAAGTACTAGACCACATTAACGACTCCTTGGCACAGCTCTCTAAGAGTGCCTACTGCCCGGCTGCTGTGTCCCCCATCTAGGTCCATTACAGACGTCATGGATGGGGTGCAGTATTGAGGGATGAGACGTGGTCAGTGCTTCGGTCCCCCCCGGCCAGTTAATGCAGTATTCATGACCTGGAGCTGCCACTTCTTTATCAAGTAGCTCTTCAATTGGTCCCCCATGGATCTTACGAGGCTGAGTGCACCCCAGTTCACGTCTCCCAGCAGGGGAAAAATCCCCATGCCAGTACTGGGAATCGAATCCAGATCTCCTGCTTGGCAAGCAGCAATGCTACCACCACGCTAAGGAGATGACCAGACCACATTAACAGACAAGGAAAAATAGATACAAATATTGATATAACAACTATAACATGCAAAGAAAAAATTATCTCCATGCTCAGATATGTAGAACAAACATTTTAAAAAGTAATACACAAATATATGTATTTAATTCTATAATAAGTTACCAGCAAAAATAAAAGAAATACCAAATATAAACAATTTAATGGTGAAATTAAAACCTTTCTATTACAACATACATTTAACTGAGTTTGTGTGATATAGGTAAACAATATATATATATATATATATATATATATATATATATTAGGTAAACAATATATATATATATGTAACAGTTTCGAGTTCACCTTAGTGAAAAGGGACTTGCATCATACCTTTCTAATATTTACATTTGGAACTTTTGCTTGCATCTTGTAAACCCATAATCACATCACCTGTTCTAATGTGTAACTCGAATAATTGGACAGTTATTGTAACGTAGCAGGATTTAATGGCACAACTTCCCATTACAATAAACAATTATTCCTAGCTCTTTATAGCATTACACAAAATAAATAAAAAAAATGCACAAAACTAAAGATGCACAAAATGTTCTGGTGAAAAACAGTTTTGCACCACCCAGTGCATCAACCTTTTACAAGTTGGCATTGCATACAGTCCAAGGTTCAATTCCCTACCTCTCTTTTGAGGCTGAACTAATAATGACATCATGTATTTAAACCCACTGGGCTAAAGGCTGAATAAATCTGAAGATCCAGTATATAATATATATTAATCAGTATATAACATATTTATAAATTAGTTTATGTAAATAAAACTTTGACGAAGACATATTATGTACCATGATCTTATGGTGAATAAAAATGCTTATGCTTATTTATTTACAAAGTGAAGTTTTGTCACAAAATACTTATTGTTACATTAATACTATATATATATATATATCCTGCTCAAATAGTATTATCATGGATAAATTGGTCAAGATACTTACCACGAATGTTGTTCTTGAGGTGGCATTTCTGTTTGTACTTGTGAACCAGTGAAATTGAAGTGTTCGGCATTTGAAGTGTTATTGCAGATACATCCTTCCACAGAAGTGACCTTGATTTCATGAGTGATTGCACCATTTATCTGTGCAATCTGAGTGCCCACTGCAATCCACATTACTAGCACAGCTGCCAATAGCGAGCCCACCATTGCACCCTGCAATGCAATGTTCTATCACTGACTACTTCAATGTTAATGTAACTTGCTCTATAATTTCTTGGTTACTTTATGAGCCCAGTTTTATCACTTCCTCTGGGATTAAAAATCCTGCCCTCTACCTTAAGTGAAGAACTACTATATTGCAGCCAAAAATTTGATGTTGGTATTTCACCAAAAAGTAAGTACTGAGGCCTCTAAATAAAAATAATTTGTGTGCGTGTGCGCATGTCTACAGCTTAGTTCTAAAACAAAATATCCAACAAATACCAAAATAGTTATTTAAGTTCAGTATCTTCCAAAGATGCGATACAAAGATTTTTAAGAAAATTCCTCCACTTCAAACTACCCTTTACATGAACAATTTTCAATGTTTTTGATTTTGTCAACAATAGTTCTAATGATTTTTACCGAGATATTTATGTGACAAATAAAATGCATATCTTGAATTTTTTGCGAAAAATCTGTGTTCCATTCTTTATTCAAAAGGAATTTTGCATAATAGGTAAACTGTCCAGTTCTTAGAAAAACACAAATTATTTTGAATAACCTTTTTTGTGGTATCAATCATTTCCAAGGTATGTTGTTATTGGTTTGAACTCTTCAATATTTCTGTATTTTTAAGGCAAGCACTAAGCATCCTGCTGTTCAACATCTGATGTTGATTTAGGGTTCCTGTATCCTCTTTGTTCCTACATAAAATGCATGTAAAACAATATTTGCAAAGGTCTATCTCAAATAACACGACATAGAAAAATACATTTTGTAACAATAGTTTGTAGATGCTATATAAAAAAATAAACCATAGTGAGAAGAGTGTCATGCAAATGTAACATATCAGACTTTTAGTAATGAGCTAGTTCGTGCGAATAGCACAACTCAAAAATGAAAACTTAAATTTCAAGAAAATCCCCACAACCTACGCTATCCTTTAAATGGAAAATATTTAGTTAATTTTTGATTTGCTCAAAAATGGCTCAAAAAATGTTGATTAAAATATGTATTTAAGGTATCTGCATGGGGGGGGGGGAGAAAGATCATCATCTGATTTTCTAAAAGGAGTTTGTAAAGCCTTCTTCATTCTGGACAACAATTTTTACAATTGGTAAACCTAGCAAACATTATTGATACAGGTTTCTCAGATCATTGTGCACAAGTGTTAGAACTTGATACTCAAAAACCAAATCAAATTAGAAACCTTAGAGTTTTGAGAAGAGAATTCAGAGAGAAGGATATGATTAATTTTAGGAATTTACTGAAAAATGGGAAAGTGTATACCAGAGAAATGATGTAAATAGTAAGTTTAATTCATTTCAAAATATCTTTTTGTATTGATTTAATATAGCCTTTCTATTAAGAAGCAAGAATCTCGGACAATATAATAAAAAAGGTTGGGTAACTCGAGGAATAGCTATGTCTAGTAGGAAGCTGAGACAGTTAAATGCTCTTCAAAAACAAGGTTTAGTCAAACAAGATTATGTGAACAAATATAAAAAGATATATAGACAGGTTATAAGACAGGCAGGGAAAATGACAAGTTTATAGTAAGGTCAAATAATAAAGTTAGAGCTGCTTGGCAAATAGTAAACAAAGAAATTGGGAAAAATACTGACAAAGAGGTAATACAGGGAATAAAGAGCACAAAAGGGAATGTAACAGAACCCCAATTAATTGTAGACTCATTCAATTTGTATTTTTCAGAAATAGCTAGCAAATTAAGTGAAACTAATACATAGCATACAAGTTATAGGAATGTAACTGATAATGTACGAGTAAATAGTAGTATGTTTTTAAAACCAATTACAGAATTAGAAATAATAAAAGTAGTAGAACATATGAAAAATAAACAGTCGTAGGGAATGGATGACATACCAGACTGGATAATTAAGCAATGTATCAATTATATAAAGTGTCCATTAGCAAATATATACAATTTATCAGTGGAATCAGGGAAATTTCCTCAGAAGCTAACAATTGCTAAAGTAAGGCCTTTGTTCAAGAAAGGAGATAAGTTAGAAATGGAGAATTACAGACCCATATTCTTATTACCAACATTTTCTAAGATTTTTGAAAAGTTAATATGCAGGTGCATGGTCTCTTTTTTGTCCAAACATAATATTTTTTTCAGATGCATAGTTCAGCTTTAGATAAAACAGGTCAACAGAATCAGCAATTTATGAATTATTTGATATAGTAAAAGAGTTGGTGGACAGAAAACTTCCAAGCATTGGCGTTTTCTTGGATTTATCCAAAGCTTATGATGTTTTGGACCACAATATATTATTATCAAAATTAGAAAAATATGGTTTTTGTGAAAAAATAAAAGACTTATTAAAATCATATTTAACAAATAGAAAGCAAATTGTAGAATTGGAATTCTTGAAAGGTAACAAAATGAGCAGATACATGTCAGAAGACAGGAAAATTAATATAGGCGTGCCACAAGGTGCCTTGTACCATTATTATATTTAATTTATATAAATGACATGCCATCATCTGTCAAACAAGCAGACATAATTCTTTTTGCTGATGATACCAATGTGCTGATAGAGGGTAACAATCAAGACAGTTTACAAAAAAAAGTAAATCAGGTAATGGCAGAATTATATTCCTGGTTTCAAGTTAACAATTTAGTAATAAATGAAAGCAAAACTATTGCGATATCCTTCCACACATACCAAAATAAAGCATATCTTATACCCCAAATTTATTATAACAATCTCAACATTAAATATGAGAAAGATACACAATTTTTGGGAATCATTTTAAATGAGAGCCTAAAGTGGAAGAACCATATTGAAAAGTTAGCCTCTAAATTGAGCTCAGCTTTTTTCTAACACTGAAACATTGTTTGTTACATGGGTCCTGTTCATCTGAGGATGCACTTCGGCACAAGAGAAACCTTAACGACTGCCTCAAGACAAGATTAGCTTAGCAACAGTTGTACTCATTTTGATCAATATTGTAAAATATAATGTATATAGAAGTGTAAGAGATTTGTTAAATTATGTATTATTTGTTTTTGATGAAGCCATGAATCATTGTATTTCTTAAGGTGAATAAATTCTATTCTATTCTTGCTACTTACTAATATCTATTAAAAATAAAGTAAACTTAAATATCCAAAGGAATGTTTACTATGCAAATTTTCACAGCCTAATGTGCTATGGCATAATTTTCTGGGGAATATGTTATGAGAGTGAGCAAATATTTAAACTACAGAAAAGGGCAATTAGAATAATAAGTGGCAAGGATAGTTGGTGCTCATGTAGAGCTCTTTTCAAAGAACAAAAAATATTGCCCCTTACTTGCATATTTATATTGGAGACATTAACTTATATTAAAAAAATGTACAATCAGCTTGAAATAAATCAAAACCTTCATCATATAGCACTCGACAAAAGAATGCAGTTCTGTAGAACCAATGTAACTAAACATAATGTAAAGAATTTTGGTATTAGACTATTTAACATATTGCCTCAGAACATCAAAGTAATTACTAAAATCCACCATTTTAAAAAATGTTTAAAATCGTTCCTACTACTGCATACATTTTATTCCATAGATGAGTATGCATCATATTGTACAAAAATCATGAGTTAATAAGTCTGTATTATAGCGTGTATTCAAAATATAATGTGAATTACTAGCTCTTAATAACTTAATGATGTGTAATTGAAAATTGTTTATTGTCCTATCATCTAGCTACAGTACTACTGTACACATGTATAAAATTAGTGGAATATTTATACCATTGATATGTCCGAATAACAATGTAAGTAGTTCTAAAAGGATAAAATAAAACAAAAACATCAGATATTTCAACAACAATAGTAATAATAATAGCAATAATAATAATAATAATAATAATAATAATAATAATAATAATAATAAACTAATGGCACTCCCGTACGCGATTTTCCCTGTACCAGGCTGAAATATTCTAAGTGCAAATCCTTGAACATAATTGTGTGCAAGAAGGGCATATAGCGCGCAGCGGAAGTTTTTAAAAAAGCATTATGCTGCTACCCACGCTCTAATGCAGCCAACTATTGAAGTGTTTAAGTTGGTTTGTTCGCTTTGAATTTCAATTACAAGGTATATGTATTCGTTTGCTTGTACACAGGCTTTGTGTTTGCTATACCATCTGGAAGGGTTTAAATTAAAAGTTAAATTTGCTTTTTGAGCAACCGCAGACATTTGATGCATTCCTATTATTGTGTCTTGAAAATCTTGAAGGTGATCTAGCTCATCTTCTCGCAAATCACGCCAAGAATGAATAATATATATAGTGCCAATAATGGCTCCCAGCCCAGCTGCCAGCCTTGTGCCCATGTATGCACGACAGATCATTTGCCATGGGTGATCATCTAACTGATTTGGGGAGATTTGACCAGTATCATGCTTATTGGCTTTTTTGGATGGGACCACCACTTACTTTCTTCATGATGCTGAGTGGGCACTGCTATACCCAGACTTGAAATTGTTACTAAAACTATTTAATAAACACTACCAGTTCTTTGTATACAAATATGTGAAATAAATATTTTAGTAATACAGCAGGTGGCTTACCACATTGAGATATCTCTGTTACTTAAGGCAGGTAATCATTTGCATTCAAGCTGTCATTTCAATGTTCCAGTGTGCAAGATATAGGCCTCTTATGTTCTTTCAAAATATAAACATCTAGTAATTTGTATGTTACTGAATACTGAATTTATGTGATATACAAATAGTCTGAGAACAAACCCTTTTTTAAGTTTAAGAAAGGAAAAACATCTTAAATAACTCAGAAGTTTGAGACAAGTGAAGTTTTAATCAATGTGATAGTTGAAAATGAGTCGGAATAGTAACACTCACCTCACTTATATGTAATTATGTTCAAAACATATGTTTCAAGGGCAATTGCCCTCTTCTTCAGTTGAAGTCCGACTAATGGCTGGAATTTGTGCTCTGTGGTCTATTACGGTGGAGCCATCTGGTGTTCTCAGTAGAAGTTCATAATCATGTGGCGGTATTTCAAAATTAATCAGTTGGTCTTTTTGTTGTGTAATGAGAATATTCTCCCAAACTGTAAGTTCTGCCGGGTTGTTTACAGGTTTTAGCAATTTTATGTCATTTTGTATTTCATGATGTGATGTCCAAAAATGGTATGCTACTGCCGATTTATCTGTTTGTTTGTTTACAGTTTGGGAGAATATTCTCATTACACAACAAAAAGACCAACTGATGAATTTTGAAATACCGCCACATGATTATGAACTTCTACTGAGAACACCAGATGGCTCCACCGTAATAGACCACAGAGCACAAATTCCAGCCATCAGTCGGACTTCAACTGAAGAAGAGGGCAATTGCCCTTGAAACATATGTTTTGAACATAATTACATATAAGTGAGGTGAGTGTTACTATTCCGACTCATTTTCAACTATCACATTGAAAAACATCTTGTTTAGAAGGAGGACCTCTGCAGAGTGCACAAGTGTGTTCCCATTCTTCTGCTCTGCATCTATCTCAGGCACCTTGTGCATATTTTAAGACCAAACACTATTAATGCTGTGTTGTTGTTGTATGCTTTTCATTTCATAGTCTGCTTACTCTCCCTGTATTTAGGACTGACAACCTACTAGGACTTACAAGTGGATGCCTAGGGATCAGAAGCTTGTTGGAGAGTCGAATGGCACGAAACCACAGAACGGAGGATCTGGAATGAGTAGCCAGGTATGAGCGTGAGGAAGTGGATGATATGAAATGCAAGCGAAATGGACGATAGGAAAGGTGATAGGAGTAATTGGTGAAATGAGTGGTGGGGGAAACCAGAGGACCCAGTGAAAGCCTGCCCAGAAGTCGCTTGAACCCAAGCTACCTTGATGGGGAGCGAGCGGACTAACTACTCAACCACGGCACTGTCATTCATTGTTTTATGCAAGAAAATAAAACAACTTACCTTTGAATTACTCCATGGGAAAAACATCCCGAGAGAAAACAGTCCTAGAGTGACACCACCCACCATTCCATTGAAACTCAAAGCAATCTGCAGAATAAAGAAAGTATCTTACACTTTGGTTTTCTTGAAAATTGCACTATGTCAACAGAACTGTGTGAAAAGAGCTGCATACTGGATACTCAGTGACAAGCAAAACAAAACTATTAAAATAGTAGGAGATCTTTACAGAATTAGGGCAGCAATTTTATTAGCACCGAGATTTCTTATAATACAATATCCTTGTGTAAAGTGGATACAACACATGAGAGGTTACTGAAGTGCAATTTAACATTTTTCCACTATTACGAGTTAAGTCTGATCATATTCCAGTTGTTAGAATCCATTCATGTTAACTCCCCCACAAATATGCACATGATTACAAGTATTGTGAAGGTTAGTTGTATTGTATCTGTTATGTTGGCAGCTTGGTTTATTATTAGTTTTCCATTCTGACTATTTAGTCACAATTGAAGCACCAACTGTAATATTCATTATATTATTATATGTATCCTAAGCAGGAGACCCAGGTTTGATTTCTGGTACTAGTGTGGGGATTTTCTTCCAGCTATAGGGGACCTGATTCAGGATACACTTAAGTTTCATGAGGTCCCTGAGGGGCCAAATTGAGTGAAAATTAGTGACTCCAGGCTGTGCATAAACCAGCTGGAAGGTTTAACTATGTCCCACCCTCCAGAACTACACTCCACTTATGATGCCTGTAGGATCAGCAGTAGGCCTCGGCCCGATATTGGGCTGATGTGCCTATACTGCAGTTCTATTCAATTCAAGTTATGCCAGGTATTTGGGTCACAGCTTAAAGTGATTTTTGATCAGAGAATTTCTAGTTTGAGACTTTATCATTAATATACTAATAATCTTAAATATACATGGGTCATTCAAAAATTAATGGCAACACTGCATTTGGCATCATCAGCGGTAAATGATATAAGCTGATAACAATGAAACAGAAGAGTTTTTAATAGACAATATTTTATTTATGAGATATTGTTAGTAAGTTTAATTGTAGACTGTTATCTTTAGTGCTCTAAATATGTTTAGTAAATACAAGCAATGATGCTTCATTAAAATTCAAGTTGCAAGAGGTATCAATGGTCAACAATGCCATACAGAATTATTGAAAGCTTGTGGTAGAGATACTTTACCATATCACACCATGGCTAGGTGGGCGAATGCATTTCATAGAGGAAGGGAAGATGTTCATCAAAAAGGTGGAGATGGCAGACAGCATCACTTAAAGTCATGTTCATTGTTACTTATGATTTTGATGATGTTGATTATTCATTCATTTCCTCAAGGAAATCATGTGAAATGGTGCATATTACAATTACTTCCAGGAACACCATTTACAACCAGCTGTGCATCGTAAAAGTCCAAATCTCCTAAATTCTCATCCTATTGTGTTGCATGATGATGCTCGCCCTCACATGGCTGCCCCTATTGTTAATTTACTTTGCAGATGGAACTGGAACATTTTGGAGCATCCTCCATACTCCTCAGATATGAGCCCATGTGATTTCGACCTTTTTACGAAAATGAAATTACCACTCAGAGGAGTTTGCTTTAGAACTAGGGAGACAAATTATAGCAGCAGTAGAGAGGTCTGTCTGAATATTAGGACAACAAGATGCTGTGGATAGCATCCATTGCTTCCTGATGTATGGAGGAGAGTTCTTCATATTGGAGGAGATTGCTCGTAAGCACTGCAATAATGTGATTGCTCCAAAAATGTTTAATTGTTGTTAGTTCAAATGTTGCCACTAGTTATTGAATAACCCATGTATGATATGACAGTAGCTCAAAATACTAGAAGACTGAAAAAAGGCCCCTTTTGTAAATAGGTTGTCTAGTGATTTCTCTGGTTATAGGTATATCTTAATGACTAAAGTTACAACATTGAGTGTGCTGACATGCGATATCAACTATCTTTGCTTTTTAGAAACCTTTCATATTTGCGTACTCTTTTATAGAATACAAATCATTATACTCAACAGTGTTAGACTATAGATGATCAGTCCTTTTACTTCCTCTGCCACTAACCTATGCTAGGTGGTAGTAGTAGTATTGTAATTCATGCAACAATTTTTATTAAGATTTTACTAGAAATGCACATTATGAGGTTCCCAAATTAAGAAATGCCTCTTTTGTCTCTCTACTTATATTGGGCAGAGAAAGTATGACATGCTACTAAAAAACTAAATGTTTAAGGTTTCAGTATAAATACATATTTTGAAGTTCTTTTAATAATAAAAATAAAATTATTCTCCATTCAACATAATATGTACACACTAGATAAAGAAAGTAATTTTTTTTTATTTTATACCCCAGCTTTAACTGCATGGTTCAATTGACATCATTTCCCTTTGGAACATATTGCCTATTGACAATGGTGTCAACTCATGTACTAATATTGTTGGGTTTCTATTTATATTTAATTTATTAATCATTAGAGATATATGTATATATCTCATGCATTACACACGCACATGCACAAACACTCCCTCTCTCCTGGGAGAATGGAGAATAATCTAGGCGAGACAAAAATCCCTACCCCCCCAGACAGGAATGGATCTCTCATAGCAGGCAAATGCTCTACCGACTGAGCTAAGGCTTGGCTGATCTTAGAGAGAGTATTGTGTTGTACCCAAAAATTCAATGTTGAGATTTCACTGTAAATATATGTTTAAATGTTCACTGAATAAAATAAGTGGTGTGTGCTTGCGTGTCTGCATGCATGTGTGTACATGCACATATTTGTCTTCAGGTGTTTGTGAAGAGCATAACTCAAAAATGAAAAGTCTGTTAAATTCCAAAGTTAGTTTTTAAGTTCATCTTTCTAGGATGGAGCATGAAGTTTTTCAAAAATAAATCCCCCATTCTAAACTACTGTTTATATGAAAATGTTTTCGTAAACTTTGTTATTCTCAAACAGGACTCTAATCATTTTGATTAAAATTCCATATGTTTAATATAGTGTCACAAATAGAATAAATATCTTGAATTTTCTGGAAATAGTATTTGAGGCTCTCTTCATTCTGGATGACTTTGCATAACTCATAAACCGTAAGAGGTAGACTAAATCTTACTACATAGAAATGGTAGATCTCATTAAACAACACAATTTATCTCATATAAAATTTTTTGTGGAAAAAATCATTTCCAAGATATTCCTTGTAATTGGTTTTTAAATTTTCAATACTCATATTTTTCTGATTTTGGAATTCGCTTTTCACTGTTTCATCCTGGTCATGCAAAGAGAGTGAAATTTTGCTGAAAATGTTACAGAGGGCTTATGGTGAATCGACTTTATCAAAAATATGTGCATTTGAATGGTACAGTGCATTCAAAAGTGGTCTAGATGTGGTGGAAGATTTGCCTCGCTCTGGTTGACCATCAACGGTTTCAACTGAACTGAACATTGCTAAAGTGAGAAAATGGTGTCTGAAAATCATCATTTAGAGAGACTGCCACTGAACTTTCTGTGTCTCACGAATTGATTTGTACCATTTTAAACGATTGTTTGGGCATGACACGCGTTGCAGCTCGGTTAGTTCTGAAAGACTTGAATTATCTACAAAAACTCAATCGCGTAAGGGTTGTTGAAGACATGCTAGAACGAGCCAGTTCTGACCCCACATTCATGAAATGAATTGTAACTGGTGATGAGACGTGGGTTTACAAGTTTGACACTCAAACCAGGCAACAAGCTTCAGAATGGCGCCTTCCAACTGAACCGAAACCTAAAAGGGCACGTCAAACTCGATCAAAACTGAAGGTCATTTGACAGTTTTTTTTGATTATCGCGGTATCCTGCACTCAGAGTTCTTGCCAGAAGGTCAGATGGTAAATAAAGACTATTATCTGAGCATTATGTGGCATTTGAGAGAACAAATATGGCGAAAAGAGCCAGATTTGAGGAACGACAACTCAAGGATTCTGCACCACGATAACACACCAACTCACAAGGCTATTATTGTGAACGAATTTCTGGTCAAAAATTCAACAAATTTCATCAAACAATCACAGTATTCATCTGATCTGGCTCCTGCTGATTTCTTTCTCTTTCCAAAACTCAAGTTACCACTTCAAGAAACCCATTTTCAGTAGATAGAGGACATAAAGGAAAATTTGCGGCGAAATGGACATCGATTCCTAAAAGTGCCTACAAAAAATGTTTTGATGATTGGATTATTCATTGGCATAAATGTATAATTTCAGAAGGGGCCTACTTTGAAGGCGATAAAATAAAATTGGATGAATAATTAATTTTTTGTGTTTTTTTGGCAAATTCCCGGAACTTTCTTGACACAGGAGTACATTGAATTTTCTGTGTTAGCCTGAATGAATTTAGTACAACTGGTAAACTGTAAGACATAACATAAAAGCTTACTGCACAAAAAATAGATCCCTTTAAAACAAGTAATAGAATTTTACTAATCTTTTTATGGATTCATTTCAGAGATAATATATTGTTATTGCTTGGAATCTTTTTATACTTTTGTCATTTTTTAAGTCCTGTAATCATTTAATTGTTTCTCAGTATGTCACAGTAAGAGGATAGAATTTCAAGGCTTATATTTAGTGGCCAGCATATCCTCCCTTAACCCTTTGTACCTACAAAAAATATGCAATTAAAGTACTTCTGTCAATTTTAGCTTGATTATTAAATAATTGAAAAATAAGCTTATGCAAGAATATTCTGTGGAAGTTATGTAAAAACAAATAATATTGGTTGGAAAAAATTATGTGAATGTAATATTTAGAAAAAAGATACATATGTTGGAACATACTTGTAAAGTTTAATTCCAAGACTGTGATTTGAATTTGTCACCTCAAATCTCTCATGCAGATTCTTAGGGTCGAACCCAGGCCATCTAGGTGAGTGGCGAGTGGTTTAACCACTCAGCCACGGTGCAGCCTGTGACTTGAACACCAGATCTTTGACTCTCTATGTCAGTCAAAGCTCTCATCACTTGAGCTGCCATGGCAAACTCCCATGTGCATTTTGCACCTTCTCAACTGATTCACATGTCATGGAGGACCTTAGGAACAATTGTAGTATTGCAAATACTGCTTTTTTTTTTTATGCAATAAACATCTAGTTTTATGTATTCAATAAGCATTGCATTTTATGAGAGCATACATTCTGGTTACACACATTTTGAATAAAATATAAATGGCTGAGTTTAAAAAGAAAATTTGACTTACTTGTAACACACTTCCTAGATGTTCCACTACAAAGATCAGAGCAAAACTCAGTAGTCCAAAAATCACCGAAATCCATTTACCAACTTTGGCCCCCTTATTCTCTGGTAGCTTCCATTGTAGTGTGCCCATTAGGAAGTCCTTTACTGTCACAGCTGTCAGAGAGTTGAGGGCAGATGCTACTGTACTGTAACAACATTTAGGATCAAGACAATGCAAAATTGATATTAGCATTAGAGCAATTTCACAGGTTAAGAGAAACAGAAAATAATGACTTCATTTCATTGAAGTATGTCTTGGATCATCTTTCTATGGATCAATCATTACTTACCCCAAGGATGCACTGAATATTCCTGCCACAAAGAATCCAGGTACTCCTTTCATATGTGCCATGGCATTCATCACATAAAGGGGCAGCAACTGGTCACTCTCTGTAATTACCTATCAAAAATATCGTGCTTTTTAATTTTTCTACATTGATTTCTTTTAATGCTGAAAAAATAAAGAAAGCAGAATTATGAAAGTCTCAACTCAGAAAGTCATATGTCATTTTTCATTCAATTTTGGAAGCAATTGAAGAGCATTTTATTTTTCTTGAATGAGAAGTCGTTACTAATTTTTTTTTTAATCCTAGCTATACAAAGAGAACCAAATTTCTAGTCATCACATAGCAACTAACTCTTAAAAGTAAATAGAAGAATGAGCTTTTATAAGAATAGTTTATTATAAAACAGGTAGAGAAAGTCACGTGGAAGAAGCATATCAGAATATTTTTTTAAACTATTTTTGCAACTTTGTGTTTAATGTAAATTGATATATGTCAGTATAAATACAACAGGTTGTAATTTGAGTTTATTAAAGGAAAATAAACAATTACTTTCTTAAACTTACCTGACTTTTAAGTGGGTCACAGTCATGATATGCAGCGTAGAGTATCATGCCAGTGTAGAAGTTGATGCTGAATACAAGGATCAGTCCAAAACAACTAACCCAGAGTGCACTGAAATACATACAGTATTTATGTATTATATTTGTTTTGGTTGAACCAGAAAAAGGTTATAAAATTCCAAATTATGTGCCACTATAATGTTGTATAGATGTAATTGAGCCCAAGTATTATGATATTTATGCACACTTTTATTCACATGAATTAAGAAAATAAAATGCTGAGTGACAGTATACATACCCAATATACATCTTTGAAAAGTATAGCGAAAGACAAAGAAGAGAAATGTTACATTTTGAAACAGGAATTGATTTTAAAAATCTTAAGTCTATGTTTACAGCATAAAAACATGCATGCAGCACGCACTCGCACACACACACACACACACACACACACACATACACATACACATTCTCTGTCTCTCCTCTACATTCCGTTTCAGTACGTTTGAATGATTTTGAGCAGACATCTCTTATTTTAGCTTCAGGAGTAAGGAGTGAGAAAGAAACAACCTCTGGTTGGAATTTCACTTTTGCAACACTCTATTGATGATGCTCTACAAACTATTATAGATTGTAAGCTTGGATTTTTTGAAAATAGTAGAAAGGTCATATAGTTTAGGTTAAAGGCATACTATTTAAGGGAGTTGGGCTGTTTTTGAACATCAAGCTGTTTAGTTGCAAGTCTGAATAGGAAATCTGACAACACTATAATCAAATTTTGGACCTATGCTTTGAGTCTATCTTTTGGGTAGGTTGTAAATACTCTCACTCTCTTTTCTCCAGCATTAGTAAATAGCAGAATCAATTGCCAAACATCTTTGTAGTGTATGAACCTCATAAGTGATTAATGTGTATTCTGTTTGCATGTGTAGATATGATTCTAATATGACTTCAATTAAAGCCTTCAAAAGCAACCTCTTTGTAGATTAGATTAAAAGAAAGGAAGAATCTTATTAGATCAGCATTGATATATTCTGCAATTGTTACAGTAAAAAAGTAGATATGATTCTAGTATGACTTCAATTAAAGCCTTCAAAAGCAACCTCTTTGTAGATTAGATTAAAAGAAAGGAAGAATCTTATTAGATCAGCATTGATATATTCTGCAATTGTTACAGTAAAAAAGTTAAGAAATGTTATTCTATTCCCAAATGTTTTCTGTGCAAAACTTACAAATCTTATATTTTGTCCAGTTTTAATGATGTCTAGGTAGCTGAGAAGTCTTTTAACATTTAAGGTAATATTTACTAAACCATTTAAAGTTAATAAACCCGTTATCTGCTTCACATATTGTTACAAAAATTAAAGTTAATATTTACTAGTTAGTTGAAGGACTACTTGTAATTACAAAAAACAGAGGTTTAATAACAAGAGATTCAAGTTATAGCATGATCGAAGGGTATGTTCTTAGAGCAGTGAGTTACTAAATATAACTTTGTAATGTGTTGTCTACAATATTTTACCTATGGTCATAGTATTTTACTAAGACACAACAAATCAACAGATATTGTTGTTATATTCTACAATTTTGGATGCTAGAATTTCAAGTAAAAATGAGCGAAAGTTCCCTAAGAACAATTTTAAAAGCAGTCCAAAATGTAACTATTAGTATAACTTCCAGAAAAGTTTATTTATGTAGTTATATGCAATTTAGGACTGGAGTGTGAGTTATGAAGCAGACATAAATGGAGACTCTTTGTTGGCATGTTTTTATGAGAGGTCTAAGAGTATTAAAGCTTTGAGTCTTTGGAGTGAATATTCCATAATGAGATGAAGATGATCAATAATGTTAATTTTATGTTTTGCTGAACCTGTATGTTATGTTTTGATAGCTTCTTTTTTTTTTAACTTCTATGGTCATATTGGGGGCTTTGGCTTGAGAAATAACTGCTGGTGTTTATTTCGCGGAACTGTAGGTTTCTTAACATTGGTTTTTTGGTTTTATACTATTAAACACACATTTATACTTTCAGACTCTGTGGGAGATAAGGAATGATTCTGATTAAAGAAAAATTCCCTGCTCCAGACGGGAATCGAATCCAGAACCCCTGTATGAGAAGCCAGAATGTTGACCCCTCGGCAGCAGAGGCAGTCAATTTTTGTGTTTTGTTAGAACATAAAGTACAGGTTTTGTTGTCTAGTAACTATGAACTAAAGCATCACTGATTATTAAGACAACTCAAAAGCAGAACATGTGGTTGCTACCCAGAATATAAATTTGGCAGTATAAGGGTATTTTAAAAGCACAATAAGGCATCATTTTGAACATAAAACATAAAAGCATAATATTTCAAATAGAGCACAATTTAGAAGATTAATTACCTGCCACACTATAAAAATACTTACATCAACAATGATAAGCTAGTTTTTCAACAATGGAAATTTCAAACTTAATTAAAATATAACTATAGTTTTGTAAGGAACAAGGTAACAATTAAAATAACCATTATAGAGTACAAGTTAACAGTTTTATGCTCAGTATATACTCTGAATTAGAGGGGTTCACATCTATTTAATACCACCATTCAAACTAACATTAGTCCAAAAGAAAAATTCAGTTTGATGATATAATATACATAAACTGTATTTGACTTAAGTTTATTCGTATAAGATATACATATTATAACTTACATATTACTTATGTTAATTGAAATGAAATGGAGTTTTGCTTATGGATGCTCTTTAACTACTATGGTTCTCTGCATCCTATTCTACGCTGGGCGTGAAAGACTGCTTAATTTTGCTCAGAGGCCTCTTTTATTAGGCTAGAGGTTTTTTTACGTGCCAGAAATCTACGACATAGAACCAACAGCTTTACTTCCCTTCTGAAGGAAACCATACTAAGGATTTTTATGCCCGAAAAGATCCATCGTCCTCTGCCGAGTTTGAACCTGGGAACTTATATTGAAAAATTAAACATAATAATAAAGCATAATTTGAAAAAATATAAAGCAGAGTTGTCAAAAAAATAAAGCATAATGTGGATTGTTTTATTGACTATCATAATAGTAGATAAATGTATCTTTTGCTTTATCATACATGTTTCATAGTTTGATAGTGAATACATATTTTGGGATTTTATAGTAAATGATCCTCTCATTTTTTAAGTAATAAACACATATCACATGCAAATTTAGAGGCTATCTATGCACTTTAAATTCATCATTATACTTTGCCAATTAAAAACAACTGACAAATTTTATTTGAAATTACAGGTTTTTTGTTAATTACTATATTGATATACATTTAATGAACATACCTTCTTGCTTGTTCAATTGTTTCCACAGAGAGATATTTCTGGATGGAGGCCTGGTTTGAGCTGAACATGGTCAGCCAGTAGAAAGCTCCACCAATAACAACTGACCAGAAACTGTGCCGTACTGTAGGGTTGGGATCCATGCTGTAACCCGAAATACAGTGGTATTCTTTGAGTTATAATGTAATTATCATTTCAACATGAACAAAAATTCTTTAGCTTAATAAAATAATCAAAGATGAGCCATCTGACATTCTTCCTGTAAGCAGTGCTTACAAAATCTGCTGCCCCATGACATCATAAGGCACACTGCCTCTTAACACTCTCTGGCTGAATCAAATCTGACTTGTTTCTGCAGAATATGCTTGCAAAAATAGCCATTTTTACTCTCTATAAGTAGAGAAGTATTGTGTTCCACTCAAAAATCTGGTATCGAGACTCATCAAAAATACATATTTTGGGGTCCCCTGAATCAAAATAAAGCATTTTTAGAAATAGGTTCATGTGTATGTATATGAGCATGTCCATGTGCATCCAACAGCAAACTTGAAAAGATCTTTATCTTACAAAAATGCTTGGTAAACATATTTAAGAAAATAGCCTTGCTTGGAATTAACCTTTACATTGCAATGTTTTCTTATTTATTATTTGTTTAAAAATAGCTTTAACAATAATTTGATTAAAATTTCATATGCTAATGATATTCATGTAACAAATAAAATATATATTCTGAATTTTCTGTGAATATCCTGTGAAGTCTGAATGAATTTACATAATTTTGTCTCAGAGATAGAAAAAGAACAAGAAGAAGCAGATTTTGTTAATTTACATAATTTGTATGACTTTTGTGGCTTTAACCATGTCTAAGGTCTCTGTTCCTCTTGGTTTGAATGTTACAATACCTACTTTATATTTTTTTAAGTGCTAAAGTCGTTCATTTGTTTCTTGACACATCATCCAAAGAGTATGCAATTTCGAAGTCACCAATCAACTTTGTAAATATTTGACTATAGTTTCACCATTGGTATTTATCTTGTAATGTGTAATGAAACATTTTTGCAAAACCTTTAGCCTAATAAACATGAAGTAGGTAAAAAAAAAATAGACATTTTTAATAACAGTTCGTAAAATAAATGCAAAAATAAAAGAGAAATTCATGTGAATGTAAGCACATCAGATTTTTTTTATGTTTGTCCCTTGTATTTCCTTTTAATTTGCACCTCAAAAATAATGCAAATGCACTCCTTGTATACAAAGAAAATGAAAATAAGGAAACTTTTATTGATAATGATATAAACTTATTTATGTATTATGAAATTTACGAGTGTCATACTGAAAGCTGTGAGCCTTTATGATAACTGCAATTCCAACACTTTAATACAAATGGTGGTATTATCACAATCTACAGACTTGATTCCTATGCTTTGATCATTGATATCAGTCTCTATCACATGGCCACAAAAATACTTGCAAAATGGTTGACATGGCTGTACTAGGTGCATGATGGTAAATTTGTGAAGAAAGAATTTCTATTAAATTTATAAATAACAAATAACTCATTCCAAATCAGTTGGTTTACATTCTACCTATTGGCATAATTGGGCTCCTTGTGAATAAAATTTGATTCTGTCTTCTCATGCAGGAGTAGCATAACTGATGAACCTGGTATAATGGACATAAATGGGAAGAGACAAGAAGAGACAAACTTCTCAGGTCTTCTTTCTTGCCATGCAAAGCTTTGCCGATGAGTCTTGAGGACAGCCAAAGCAAACCAAAATGTGTTATATAGCCAGCCTAGTGATTTTTATTACTGGTGATAGGGATTATTAATTTGCTTTACAGACACAAAATCAGAAAATAAATTACGTCGTCATCGGCATTATTATTATTATTATTATTATTATTATTATTATTATTATTATATTTTTTAATTTAAAGTACTAGTCAATTGGTGATTACAATTGTTATATTGTTCTATTAATTATTATTATTGTTATTAAATAGTTGTATGTATTAGATTTCATTGAAATTATTTACATTGATAAGGATAGCTTTCATTAAATCCTGAACAGAAATGCATATATAATTTGCTAAATGGAACAAATAAGAAAAAAGAAAAAAAAAAAAAAAAAAAAAAAAAAAACTAGTCCAGAGCAATATACACCTTGGCTGTAATATACACCTCTGATGCTGCAATTGAATTCCGTGTTAAAGAGGAACATATCTGCCATTAAAATTTACTTCAGGCAGGCCTCAGTATGGATATGAAGATGTGTATGGGTGCTAATAGTATTAGCAAATTGCTGAAACACTTCAAAGATGGAAATACAAGCATTCAAAAGGAGCTCCCTAGTGGTTGCTCTGGAACTACTTATATGCTGTGCACAAAAGCTGCTCATTAAAGAAGACATAGGTGTGATATTGCAACATTACATGCAATAGGACATAGCACAATGGAGGAAATTATTGGGAAGTTTGTGTCCATTGGTTCATCCTGCAGCAATAATATGCAGCCTCACATTGCTCGTGCCAATGTTATGACATTTGGGTTAGAAAAACTCTTCCACACATTCTCTATGTCTCAACATGGCACTCTCCAATTCCTATTTTAGTCCTGTCAAGGAACATCTGCAAGGACAATTCTGAGATGCTGGAGGACATCCAGAAAGTGATGCACCAGTGTTTTCAGATACCTGGAACAGACTCCTATCACAACAGAATTTTCAAACATACAGGATGGTAGGATAAACGTGTGCAAAGAAATGGGGACTGTGATTAGAAAGAATTGAGTTGTATAGCAACATTGACTTCACTGATTTAAACTTGGTTTCGGAACATGCTTCATTAGCAAATTCTTCCATCATCAACATTGGTTTGACTGGAAACACTGGAAATATCATCACTGATGTTGGTTGCAGAGGTAGTATTAACTGATGTTTTAATGATGAAACTACTGAGACTATGTACTGGTGAAATTTAAAAATTCATTAGGTAATATGGATGTTTTACCAAAGTGTTAAATTTAGCAGACATACTGTGATTTTGTGTAATGTTATTTTTGAATTGATGTTATGGCTGTAGCAAAACATTTTTAGACTGTTACAATGATATCAAACTAAAAATAACATTACTGAAAAATGTTAGTAAACCTGCTGAATTAAAAGCAAGGAGCATATAATGAATTTGAAATCCCACCATTAAACAGTCTCAGTAGTTTCATAATTAGGTGACACCACTTCTACAATTAACATTAGTGATAATATCTCTAGTGTTATTAGTCAGACTGATGATGGAAGCAATTGTTTCCAAAACATGTTCGGAAATCAAGTTTAAATAAGTGAAGTGAGTGTTACTATCTCACTTGACTCTAATTATTGTTAATTTCAGTGTCTTCAACTTCTACATTTCCAATTTAATTATTTCAGTTGTAAGAAAGTTTTGTAGATTGAAGTGATGTAATGGTTTGTCTAAAAATAAAATAGAAATAAAAATAAAATAGAAATTTGACAATAGGTTCATGTTATTTTAATATAGCTCTCATAGCTTTTTACTTTCTCTACACTTACTATGTACATAGTGTATAGAGAACGTATTGTAATGCACCCAAAATTTTGATGCTGAGATTTCACCCGAAATACATGTTTTCGGTACCCCTGAATCCTAAAAAAGCATTTCTGGAAAAAGGTCCATGTGTGTATGTGTGTGTATGTGTGTGTGTGTGTGTGTGTGTGTGTGTGCGTGCGTGCGTGCGTGTCTGTGGACAGCATAGCTTAAAAACGAAAAGACCATTAAATACCAAACTTGGTATTTAAGTTTGGTATCTTCCAAGGATGCGACACAAAGATTTTCAAGAAAATCCCCCCACCCCCAACTACCCTTTATATGGAACTTTTTTCGAAAATTTTGATTTTCTCAAAGATGGCTCTAACGACTTTGATTAAAATATTGTATATTAAAGATATTTACCTGAGAAATAATATCTTCAATTTTCTGGGCATAGCCTCTGAAGACTATTTTTCTCTGGGTGAATTTTACGAAATTTTGCTTAATTGCTAAACCATAAAAGATGGACAAAAACTGACCACACAAAAAATGTAGAGCACATTAAAATACACTATTTATGTTATATAATTTTTTTTCATGGAGTTGATCATTTTTGAGATATTCCTTGTTTTTGGTTTCAGCTTTAAAAAATACTTTTCTCATACAGGAATTTGTCAACTCATGTCCATATGAACAAAGGAATTTCAGTCACATAGCAACCAGCTTTTGACTATCACTTTAACCTATGGTACTCCCTTATTTCGCTCCTACTTACAAGGAAGCAAGTAATAAGACTATTTGTGCTAATTTTTTCTTGATTAGCATGAAATAAATAGAAGCATTAGCTTTTTAAGAATAATTTGTTGCAGAGATGTAGAGAAAGTCATGTGAATGGAACAATCAGATTTTTTTTAAATTATATTATGCACTAAGATGGTAGAAGGTAAATGAAAGGATACACTGTTCATAAATCACTGCTGCAGTATAAATACTCACATGAAGAACTCCAGCCTGTCTGAATGTGCACTTCTTCCCCAAACCTCGATGGATCCACCAACAAATGAGTTGCCAAATCCTAAGATGAGAAGAATCGAGCCTAATAGTACAAGGGCTTGAAATGTGTCTGTCATTATCACCGCCTTCATGCCTCCCTGTGTGCATAATGAATCTTTTATTAGTTTTACAGTTAATTATTTAAGTTTAGTTGTTCAAAATAATTATGATATTCTCTCCTGCAAATTACCAGCTTCTCAGTCAGCTAGAACAATAAATGAAATCAAGTAAATAAAATAAAATTGTGAAATAAGAAATGTTAATTTCCAAATGAGTCCTTCTATAAATTTTCAATTAAAAAATTGGCATAACTGCTTGTAAACATACATACAGTATTACTTCTTAGGTGCTGTCTCAACATGTTGTGACTTTTATTCTGGTGTTTGGTAAATATTTAATAGTAAAAATCATGCACTTGGCTCTCAATAATATTATTATTATTATAATACTACTACTACTACTACTACTACTACTACTACTACTACTACTACTAATAATAATAATAATAATAATAATAAGAGTGATAATAATAATAATAATAATAATAATAATAAGAGTGATGATAATAATAATAATAATAATAATAATAATAATAAGAGTGATAATAATAATAATAATAATAATAATAATAATAACAATAATAATAATAATATCAGAGAAATAACTTGCTATTCATGCTGCCATAGTGGAAAATTGCATGTGCATGTGCGCGCGCGCGTGTGCATGTGTGTGTGTGTTCTTGTGAGAACAGCATAACTCAAATACAAAATCAGTTAAATACCAAACTTATTCTTAAGTCAAGTATCTTTCAAAGAGGTGACATGAAGATTTTCAAGAAAATTCCCCCACTCTAAACTACCTTTAACATAGATTTTTCAAAATTTTTAATTTCTCCAAAATGGTTCTAAGTATATTGATTAAAATGCTGTACATTAAATGTATTTACATGTTGAATAAAATACCTTCTTTAATTTTCTGGAAATAGCCTCTGAAGTCCTTTTCATTCAAAAGGAATTTTGTTCAATCTTGTATAATTGATAAGGTTGAACAAAAACACACTACTAGATTTCTTTAAAATACCATTTATTTTAAATAACCTTTTTTGTGCCATAAGTCATTTGTAATATATCCATTAGTAATGGTTAAAATGTTTCAAAACTTCCCAAAGTTTTTTTTTATATAAATAGTGTCCACATGTTAAATATTTGACTATTGCAATATACTCTGTATCTATTATGAATCTGTACAAAAGCTTTTCTTAATTAAAATGAAATAGAAATATAAACTTTCATAAGAATAATGTTAATTGTTTCTTTCATACTAGCCATGTGTGGGACATGAATTGGATATGCAGAGCCAGAACAAAAAATTCAATGCCATAACTGGGATTTAAACCAAGGATCTCCCAATCTCTAGTCAGTTGCTCTAACCACGAGCTACCATTGCAACATGCCAACACAGCATTAAGTTCCTCAACTGACTTGCATGTTTCTTGGTAAGCCACAAGGTGATCTCAATGGCAACTTATAATGTCATTAGTACTTTAAGTCCTAGGCTTCATAGTTTAACCAAAGTAGGTCAATTAGTGTTAATGGTTTCTTTCACTCTAGCCACACGAAGGACAAGTATTCGATAGGCAGTGCCAGGCCGAAAAATTCAATGCTATATCCATGATTTGAACCACATATCTCCTGGTCTCTAGCTGGTTGTTCTAATCACAGAGCTACTATGGCAACATGCCGGCACAGCATTAATTCTTCAAATGACTCACATGATCATAATACAAGAGCATGTAGCAACATGCACCTCAACACTCATAGCTTACCAGGGGTCTTAAATCAATATTGCACAAAGATATGAACTTACACAATCACCTCCCAAATAATGTTTAAGAATTTAATACATCTGCGAAAAACACTGTCTAAGCAATATACCATTCTTGGTCGATGATTATACGAATATAACATTTTAGCTCAAGATGTATTATTTTGAATATTTTTATAATTTATGTACATCTAAAATTCAATTAGTTGTGTAATATGAGTACAGAAGTTAGTAATTATGATGTATCTGAATTAGAAGTTTGATTGAGGGATAATAATAACACTGTAACATCACTAACATAATTTTTACCTGGACATGTTTCAAAGTATGTGTGCACTTCATCTTTAGCAGACTAAAAGTTATCTGTTACTGATCTTACAGTGTTACTATTATCCAACTCAATTAAACAATCAGTTTTATTCTGACAATGACATAGAAATCTTAGTGCATGAACCACAAGTTGATTTTATTACCAATTAACCATAGTTACTTTTTTGAAGATACTGTCCTTGTGAACATTTTTATTCTTCATGGGTCCTGTTCATTTGGGAGAGCTTAATGATGCCTTCAAGATTGTACTTAATGTTAATTGCATTTACTTATTTTAATCACTGTTATAAGAAATATAATACATATAGCAATGTAATACCTTTGTTAAAGAATGTTTTATTTCTTTTGACGAAGCTATGAATTCACTGTATATCTATACTATTCTATTCACTCGAATGCTCTACTTAAGTGTTAAGTAATTACAGTTACTCCAAAAGAAGATAGGATAATCACTGGTTAGTTGACCAGCAGAAAAATGGGAACAAGAGATCCATGAAGCATGTTCTCTCTATGATTTTGTAAGTGGGGCAGCATGAGTTTTTAATTTCAATTAACTTTCCATAATTTGTGTGAAAGTTCCAACAATTTTAAATTTCCTATTTCTGTTATTCATTTTGTTGAAGAAATAATATTCAATTCATAGTATTAAGTGCACTATTCCTGCATATTTAGTACATAGAATAACAACTTAGGGTCATACCTGTGAGGCATAGAAGATGCAGACAATGTAAACACAAGTGACAGCGATGTATGTATTGAGACCAGTTACTATAAGGAAAAAGAAAGGAGAAAAGGCATTAGTAAACATCTAGAAAATAAAATAAGACAGTTTCAAAATTACAGAAATTGGAATAGTTTCTTCATAATTAATAATAACATATCTCTATGCTACTTACCATGACTGAGAGCCAGTGCTGGAGCATAAACAGCAACAGATGTGTACAGCACCATCTGAAGGACGTACATGGCTGCTGCAAATGCTCGGACGGGTAAGCTGAACCGCATCTCCAAGTACTACCATTCAAGGTAAGAAAATTATATCAATATGTTACATCATACTTCATATTTAATTCATTTATATTTTAATATGAGCAGAAGTTTAACACAACAAAAGTTATTACCATTCCACTCTTAGAACCAAACCTGATGTAAACAATTGGCATGTCTTCCATATACAGGAAACCAAAGCACACCACAGTACATACATGCAATTATTTGTGGATTTTAAAAATATATGTTAACCCCTTAAGCCATATGGACATGATATGAATCCTGTGCATGGCTGTTATATAACCCATTTTATCAATGGATAACATTATATAGCTCCATGAAATAATACAAACCTTGATATCTGGATTTATGGTCATGAGGTCTAAGGCATGATAGGAGTAGTTAACCTATCAAATTGCAGGATTGATTCCAGTCAAAGTATATGTTCTGCATTAAAGAGAAACTGTGGAAAGGATGGGGAGGGCCCAACTAAAGCGTTTGGTTGGATGATATGGTTGGATGCTGATGGGTTTAGATTGAATGCAGATATATGCATTTTACATTTTCTGTTTTTTTTATAAGAAAAGTTCACTCTCATTATTATGCAGCATTATAAGATCAGATAATACTGCGGTTGTCATGTATCTGAATGGCCACACAGTAAGGCATGTATGTGTATGATCAGAGGTTCATGCCAGAATGTACCAAAATATTTTTTGTTTGTTTATTTATTTATTTATTTCAACTCCTCACCTCAATTACTGAGCATTCTTGAACGGGTTAATTAAGCATAATGAAAAACTTTTAATTGCTATGAGATTATAAAGAAGATATGAATAGCATAGACACAGAAGGTTGTATTTAATGCTGTTTGGTGTTCTCATCTCATTTTTGCATTCAGACAAAGGACAATAAGTATGGCTATTCTATGAATCTATTAGATTGGTATGTGATAATAAAGGTGAAATAGTGAAGCATTTTAAAGGTAAATTATTAACAGCAATAAGAAATGAACTGTGCTGAATGTTTTTAACAAACTAATGGAGGAGAACCTAATTGTCATTATGAAGAACATTGCTAAAGTAACTACAGAAATACTACTAGTGTTTCTGAGCGTATTGTGCATACATGCAAGGCATATTGTGAAAACTTGAAGGAAGAAAAACAGCTTAAACCAGAATTAGAAAGAGCAGAAAGCTTTACCAAAAGTAATATTTGCAGGAAACTATAACTTTCTTTGATAATGAACCAACAAAGTTAGACTAAAGCTTAAACTCTGTCAACAATCACCCCATGTTTTAAGCAATCCATCTTTCACAAAGTATTGGTAGAAATCATACTTAGATTGTGAAGAGAAATAAAGTAAATATAATTATTGACAGAAGGGATTTATTGAGATGGAGACCCAGATAATACACCACCTCCCAAATTTGAGCCCCTACTCTAATATTTAAATATAAAAATATGGCAGTGTCATTTGAAATTTCACTAGGGGCGAGGGGGTGAAATCTAAAATACCCTTAAGACCAGTTTTAAGCTTCCCTCTCAATATCTAAATAAACATGTTTCTGTTTAAGTTAAATTTAAATAAATTATTATTTTGACTGGGAAGTTTTGAAATGAAAGTTTTGTATATGCCAGAAAAGCTTCAGTCTATTTTAAATAGTTTTTGATATACAGGTAATAAATTTAGCAGATTTAAAATTCTTACTCTCCCCTTAATTGCTTTCATTCTGCTGATAAATCTAGAATGTTTGTGTTTTGATAGGCAGTAATCACTGCTGATAAGAAATTAAAACATTATAACAAAATATTATTTCACTCACCTCATATGCAGATGTCAGCTGTAACTTTCTATATACTGGGAGGTAGAAATTTGATGTGATAGGTACAGCAAGCAAGAAACAAACACAGGACATCCAGAATTGTGTACCATACACATACATCTCTGCTGGGTTTCCCAGTAACTCGATGGCTGTAATGAAACTGGAACAAAATAACTGAAACATCACCATATTGCTGAAATCTTCATAAAGTTTAAAAATAATCAGTTACCAATTTTACTTTAAATAGGAATGCCTGGTATTTATTCTGCAATAAGAATTATAGTGTATGAAATTTCATTTTCAGGCAATTCATTATGATTAACATAGGTACCTGGTAATGATTGAAACATTCAAATACAAGTCCCTTTTTAAACATAATTTAATCCTCAAACATTGTAAAATAAGAATACAATTTTCCTTCTGGTTATTTATATGCATAGAAGTACGAGTGTAGGAGGATGGAAATAGTATATGAATTTTATAACTTAATTTTCTCATTAATTTGATTAGGTTTACATTGGTTTAAAATATTCCCTCTTACACAATTTTTATTCAGTTATAAGATTTTCAGTATATATTCTTTAATTATCTTGACAAACAGAGTTTAAAACCCTTTCCTTGATATCAAGTTTTGTTTAGGGTTTTAATAATTTAATGCTTGATTGATTTTTAAATAAAAGTGTTAAATATCCAATTACTTTCTCTATTACTCATCCACTATAGTAAGTAGAGAAAGTTTTGCATCCCATTCAAAATTTGATGTGGAGATTTCATGGAGGTGCCAAGAATAGAACAGTTCATTTTTAGAAAACTGAAAAGCTGGCAAAACACCAGCTTTACTATGTTTAAGTTTAATATGTTCCAGGAGACTTAGGCAGGAAATTTTTCTTCAACTAGAATCATTTGCTATATCCCACAGAGTCAGGAAGTATGAATGGGAGATGAACATGTGTATGTTTAATAGTATAAAACTGAAAAATTTACATTAACAAATCCTTCAATTTAGTGAGAAAATACCAGCAGTTGTTTCTCAAGTCAAAATCCCTGATATGACCACAGAAGTTGAAGTGGGCTATACAAATGAAAAAAACAAAAACACATTTTCCAATGTTAAGAGACACAGATCTTTACCCTCCACTATAAATGATGTGTTATCGAGCTCTGCGTTGCCAGGTCACTAATCCCACTCTTCATATTTCCCTCTCACTCGCACACTGAGCATGCAAATCTGCCTGGCGAATAATGTTTATTCATGTGTATTATGAAAACTATTTGAGTTAAAATCTGTGGTTTTTTATGGTTCTGCTAAGAACATTACTCCCCATTTTCCTCATGAATTATTTTTTGCAAAATTTGAATATTTTGTCTTAGCACAAGTAGTATTTATGAGAGATGGAATCACTTAGAGCGTTATTCCCCAGTTAAACGTGAATGCAATATGTCAATACAGCAGTGCTCTGATTGGCTGCCAGCCTGGTGGCGCTCAAAGACAAACTTCATCCCATTTGAAAATCACTGTAGTGAGCTTCATTGTTTCTGTGAGATAATGAAGTAGACGTAAATTTTCGGAACAACAAAGATGATGAAGAATGCTGTAATGAAGAAGGTGAGGGACAATCTGGTGCAAATTCTGTTGAGTGTGACATTATTTTCTCTGAATGTGAATGAAGTATGGACTACAATACCACACACTGGAATAATTTCAGGTAGACAGAGCAAAAAGGAGCTATTGAAAGAAACTAGGTACCTACAAAGTATTCAATTAAAACTGTGATAATGAAATGTCTTGGTTTATGTTGTTCTTTTGTGTACCTCTGATTGAGAAAGTGTGCATATGGACCAACAAAGAAGATGGGAATGTTTACAAGGACTGGGTGGATGTACATTTGTGTGATACGAAATAAGTTTCTTGGTGTTTTGATCCTGTCTGGTGTTTACAAGTCAAGAAATGAAGGTATCATTTCAGCTTAAGAATGACCAATCCTTGTTCAACAAAACTATGTCTCACAATCACTTCCATCCTGAGGATATTGCGCTTTGACAGTGCATCACATTGTGAACATTGGCCGTTGATCAGCTGACAAATAGGAATCAATCAGAAGTCTTTGATATGTGGGAATCTAGCCTGAGGGAAGCCTACATTCCAGGACTGTACATGACCTTGGATGAACAGTTGGTCACATTTTGAGATCGCTATCCATTTTGACAATACATTCCAATAAAACCTGGTAAATATGGAATAAAAATATGGGCAATTTGTGACAAACAAGTCACTGCTGGAAGATGAAGGTAAAGAACGCCGTAAAGAACCTGGTCACTGAACTTGAAAAAATCTAGATGTAGCATCAACTATGATAATTGTTTTACGTCTTTTGAGTTAGCTGGTTTTTTTTTTGTTTGTTTGTTTGTTTGTTTCTTTGTTTGTCAAAAGATCTGGCAATAGTGATACTGTCCGAAAAAGCAAATATGAAGCATACCAAGTTTGTTTCACATAAAAGACTGAAGTACACTCTACAGCATTTGGTTTTCAATCAGATGTGATGATAACCTCTTATGCTCCAGAAGAACAACGTTATCACCATTCTTAGTATTAATCAAGACCAATCAATGGTGGTACCATCAGATGCAAAGAAGCCTGAAGTTATTATAACGGATGTCACAAAAGCTGGCGATGGCACCGTGGAGCAGAAGACGCGATACTACTGCATGAAAATGAAAACAAGACGCTCCTTTGGTGGTTTTCTTCAACATGATTGACGAAGTGTAATTATGGCATACATTAATTTGGATGACTCTGGCCAAGACTGAAAAAATTAGACGGAGTTTCATAATCAATTTGGAAAGCAACTTGCAAGAGCAAAGAAGCCAGGATCCAAGAAGGGTAGCTGAACCTGTAGCGGTTTTTAGCGTCCCATTCTATATTAGGCATTAAAATTTACTCAGAGGCCAAAATCTTAAGCGTATGCTGGGTCTGCACTTACTTTTCATTATGAATGAGGTTTGCTAAAGTGGGGCCAAGACATGTAAAATGGCAACATAGACTGGAGATGCAGGAAGAGACAGCAGCAAGATGCAGCAACAATTATCACAAACCATTGTGTCCTGTCACAGTTTCCTTGAAAACGAATGCATATGTTGGAATTCTAAATTTCCTTCTGTGTAAATATTGGCGAAGCACAAAACACACGACCATGTGAAAGGATTTATGTTATACTTATGGATCTTTTAACTAACCTTGTAGCGAGAGACATTGCCATGGGAAAAGTGCCCATGGCACTTCCTCCCAACAAGAAGTCTGCAGCAGTCTTCTGCTTGGGCCCATAGCAGCTGTAGAAGATGCCGATGCCAGTTGTGATAACCAGCATTGCAACCAACACTGCATAGTCTGCTATTGCAAAATGTGACTGAGCATGATCCAGCCAACAGGGGCCTGTGTCTGTCGGATTCATTATCTGCTAAACCTGCAAAACATACATTTATATGTTAGTTCTCTCTGACATCTGAAACCTGGATAAACAAAGAATAACATTTTTTCTAGCAATTTTCTGGGTATTAACAGCTCATACTAAGGGCAGAAACTGCTAATTTCTACAAGTTCCAACAAATTTATCTGACATTTTTATCACAGTTTGAGTAAAATATATATTTAAATTTTCATGTAAAATATTGTACATGATGAATTTGGAAATTTAAATGTATTTCATTTATTCCTCAAAAATACTACTTTACAGTAAAATATTGTACTGTATGCAATATTAAAAACCTTGTTGGAAAATCATTTAATGCCTTAAAAATTATATTAAAATATACGTACGAAAGCTTATTACTTTCTCTATACGCACTATGTACATAGTGTATAGAGAAGGTGTTGCACTCCACCCAAAAATTCGACACCGAGATTTCACCGGAATTATATGTTTTAGGGTCCCCAATATCCAAAAAAAGCATTTTCACAAAAAGGTCCGTGTGTGTGTGTGTGTGTGTGTGTGTGTGTGTGTGTGTGTGTCTGTGAACACGATAACTCAAAAACGAAAAGTCGGTAAAATACCAAACTTGGTATTTAAGTTTAGTATCTTCCAGGGATGCGACACGAAGATTTTGAGAAAAATCCCCCCACCTCCAACTACCCTTTACATGGGACTTTTTGCGAAAAGTTTTATTTTCTCAAAAATGGCTAACGATTTCGATTAAAATTTCGTATATTAAACATATTTACCTGACAAATAAAATGTATATCTTGAATTTTCTAGGAATAGCTTCTGAAGAGTAGTTTATTCTGGATGAATTTAACGGAATTTTGAATAACTGCTAAACCGTAAGAGATGGACAAAAACTTACTTCACAAAAAATGTAGAGCACGTTAAAACACAATTTATGTTATATACATTTTTTTCGTGGAGTTTGTCGTTTTTGAGACATTCTTTATTTTTGGTTTCTGCTATGAAAAACATACTTTTCTCACACAGGAATTTGTCAACTCCTGTACATACAAAGGAACTTCAGTCATATAGCAAGCAGCTTTTGATTATTAGTTTAGCCTATAGTACTCCCTTATTTCGCTTCTACTTACAAGGAAGCAAGTAATAAGTCTATTTCTGCTATTTTTTTCTGATTAGTATGAAGTAAATAGAAGTATAAGCTTTTTAAGAATAATTTGCTGCAGGGATATAGAGAAAGTCATGTGGATGGTACACATCAGGTTTTTTTTCTAGTTACGGCATGTTAAATCTAATAAAATAACTCTGACGTGTTCCATTCACATGACTATCCATACCTATACTAAAAACCGAAGATTCTTATAAAATATTATTCCTTTATCTACATTATACTAAGTGAAATAAATATTATCATAAATGTCCTCATTACTTGCTTCCTTCTCAGCAAAAGAGAAACAAGGGAATACACCAGTCAAATATTTTAAAAGCTGGTCCCTAGGTGAACATTGAAGTTCGGTTCGCTTTGTGCTACCATAAAAAAACAAAGGGAAACGAAACGTAAGATGACCCCATTTGAGAAAAGTTACTGGTTCAAAATTGAAAGGAATATCTTGTAGACGGTGAAATCTGCAACAAAAATGCATGTTATAACAATTGTGTGTTTAATATTTTTGTGCAGCACGTTTTTGTCTATTTCTTACGGTTTACCAGTTACGCAAACTTCATCCGGAATGAACAGGTCTTCAGAAACTATTTTGTGATGTAAATATCCTTAATATACGGTATTTTAATCAAAATCGTTAAGAGCCATTTTTGAGAAAAAAATTTAAACAAATATTCCATATAAATGATAATTTGTGGTAGGGGGATTTCCTTGAAATCTTCGTGTCGTATCTTTGGAAGATACTAAACTTAAATACCAAGTTAGGTATTTAGCGGTCCTTTAGTTTTGTTCATACACGCACGCGCACACACATACGAACCTTTTTCTAAAAGTCTGATGTGTTCCATTCATATGACTTTTTCTAGCTGAACAAACTTTTCTTCTTTTATCTACATTATGCTAATCGAGATAAACATTTGTAGAATTATTTGTGTTATTTACATGCTTCTTTGTAAGCAGAAGGGAAATAAGGTGAAACATTAGGCTAAAGTGATAGTTAATTCCTTTAAAAGCCGGTCGCTATGCGAAACAATTAAAGTTCCATTCTCTTTGCTTGCCAAGAATATGTAAACAGAAGACTGTCGAAAGAAAGATGACCTAACATTTAAGAACAGTTTAAGTAGCTTAAAATTGAAACCAATAACATGGAACATCTCTAAAACGGCCAAATCTACAACAAAATATATATGATACAAATTGTGTGTTTTAACGAGATAAACATTTTTTGTGCAGCAAGTTTTTGTCTATTTATCACTCTTTACCAGTTACGCAAATTTAAGTAAATTCATCCAGAATGAACAGGTCTTCTGAAGCTATTCCCAGAAAATTCAAAATATTAATTTTATTTGCCATGTAAATGTATTTAATATACAAGTTATTTAATCAAAATCGTTAAAACCATTTTTGGATAATTCATTTTGAAACTTTTTCCATGTAAAGGGTAGTTGGGAGTAAAGGGAAGATCGCATCCTTGGAGGATACTAAACTTAAATACCAAGCTTGGTATTTTACGGTCTTTTAGTTTTTGAGCTATGCTGCGCGCACGCGCGCGCGGACCTTTTTCTAAACATGTTGGACCCAGGAGAAACATATTTCCGGCTTAACTTATACATCTAATTTTTTGGCGAAATACAATACTTCTCCATAGAACGTGTTACATTCACAGGACTTCCCCGTTTATTAGCGAATATAGAAACTATTCTTTGAAATAGTATTTTTCTAACTTTTTTTTTCAGTCGAAATAAACCTTTGCAGAAATAGCTACATTGCTACACTTCGTTATTGATACAAATATGTTCAAAATGTTGAGGAACTAGACTCTCTACGCTGGCCATAAAACTCCATACTACTCTTTCCATGCAATTGTAGGAAAAGGCTGAAAATAGAAAGGACTTTAAATTACTGACAAAGTATTGAACAATTGGAATTAATAACGGATATTTCGGAAAAGGCATTTTGTAACAGAAAAGGTTATTTGGAATAAATTGGTTTAGAAGATATCTACATTTTGTATGGTGTATTTTCGTATATCGGTTAACGCATTCCATTTATTCAAGATTATACAAAGTTCCTTCCGAAGAAGTGGAGTTCACAGTATTCACAAAAAATTCATGATATACCTACATTTTATTTTTCATGTATATATCTTTATTATATTCTATTTTAATCAAAATCTTTGAAGTCATTCATGAGAAAATAAAAATAAACTCATGTTCCACTTAAAGGGTAGTTGGGGGATTATTTTGAAAATATTCGCGTCGCTTCTTTGGAAGATATTATACATAAATATTAAGCTTGGCATTTTCCCGGCTTTTTGTTTTTGCGTTATGATATTCATATAGACACGCACACAAACGTTTTTCTAAAAATGTTTTGGATTCAGTGGTCCTCAAAACACGCATTTCCGGTGAAATCTCGGTATCGAATGTGTATCGAATTCTCTATATACTATTTGCGTGGTAGAGAAAGTAAAAAAGATGCAGTATTGAAAATTTAAATCGAGTAATAACAGATACTGGGAGATTCGAGGTTCAAATCCCGGCTATAGCATTCAATTTTTCAGTTTGACTCTGTCTTTCCAAAGCATTCCCTATACATGCCTTGTGAGGAAAACACAATTAATTACCATTCTTAATGAATACTGTGCAAGTTTGAAAAACTGTTAAATCACAAGACATAGATAAGTCACCACTGAAAAAATCTGATATGTTCCACTCACATGTCTTTCTCTGCACCTCTGTAAGAAATTAATATTAAACAGCTTCTACTTCTTAATAATTGAGATAAACATTAGCAGGAATTGTTTTATTACTTGTTTCCTTGTAAGTAGAAGAGAAATAAGGAGATACGATAGTCAAATATTTTAAAAGCTGATTGTCATATGGTTGAAATCCTTTTCTTTGCATGGCGAGGAGTTTACAAATTCCCATATGAGAAAAGTTTTGAGTATTTTAAAACTGAACCCAAAAACAAGGAATGTCTCAGAAATGGTCATCTCCACATAAATATTCTCCACATTTTTGTATATGACATAAATTGTATGTTTTAATGATATATATATATATATATATATATATATATATATATATATATTTTGTAGTAAGGTTTTGTCTCTCTCTTACGGTTTGCCAGTTATGCAAAATTCATCCAAAATAAAAGAGGTCTTCCGAGGATATTCCCAGAAAATTCAAGATATACATTTTATTTGTCATGCAAATATCTTTAACATATAGTATTCTAATCAAAACCGTTAGCCATTTTTGAGAAAATTAAACTCCACTAAAGTTTTCCTATGCAAAGGGTGGTTTGGGATGGGAGGATTTTTCTTCGTGTCGCACCCTTGGAAGATACTAAACGTAAATTCCAAGTTTGGTATTTTACCGAGTTGTTATGTTCAGACACACACAGAGATATTTTCTTTAAAAATGCTCGTTAACTAACCTATGTACAATAAACTATGAGGAGAAAGTAAAAATTGACTCATTTCATTCACATGATTTTTAATCATATGTTTAAGAATTGGATTCTATATGCTGGCTTTAAAATCCCATAGGTATCCTTTCATTTTAGTCGCAGAAACAGCTGGATTTCAGCAGTAAGAGTAGCTGTAGTAGCGGTCGTCGTAGTAGGAAGAGTAATCAAGTATTGGACAATTCAAACCAGTAACGGATATTTCGGAAAGGCTTGTCTCAAAAAAAGTTTATTTGGAATAAATTGTGTATTTTAAAGAGATCTATATTTCTGTGCTGTAGATTTATTTTCGTCGAGAAGTGTTCCATATAAAGCGTAGTAGGATGAGAGGGGATTTCCAAGAAATCCCCTCTCTTGGAAATCTTGTATCACATCTTCGGTGTTTATTAGACTTTTCGCTTATGGGTTGTGCCTTCTACGCACCTTATTTATTTAGGGGACCTGAAAATGTATATTTCCGGTGAAATCTCGGTATGGTGGACCTCTCCACTATACTACGTAGTACAGAAAATAAATATGTACAATGTACATAGGGATAGAGAAGTATTGTATTCCACCCAAAAATTCGATGCCGAGATTTCACCAGAAATACATGTTTTAGGATCCCCTGTATCCCAAAAAAGCATTTTCAGAAAAAGGTCCGTGTGTGTGTCCGTGTGTCTGTGAACACGATAACTCAAAAACGAAAAGTAGCTAAAATACCAAACTTGGTATTTAAGTTTAGTATCTTCCAGGGATGCGACACGAAGATTTTGAGAAAAATCCCCCCACCCCAAACTACCCTTTACATGGAACTTTTTTCGAAAATTTTGATTTTCTTAAAAATGGCTAACGATTTTGATTAAAATATCATATATTAAAGATATTTACCTAACAAATAAAATGTATATCTTGAATTTTCTGGGAATAGCTTCTGAAGACCTGTTTATTCTGGATGAATTTTGCTTAATTTGGCATAACTAGTAAACCGTAAGAGATAAATAAAAGCTTACTATACAACAAATTTAAGTCTTTCCTAAAATACACAAGTTATGTCATATACATTTTTCTCGTGGAACTTACCGTTTTCAAGGTATTCATTGTTATTAGTTTCAGTTGTGAAGTACTTATACTTTTCTCAGACGGGAGTATCCGTTTTTCTTTTATTCTACTCCTGGCCAAGAATAGAAGCGATTTGTGATGACAATCGCATGACAGCTTTTAAAACATTTGACTATTGGTTTAGCCAAGTGTATTCCCTTATTTTCTTCCTACTTATACGGAACTAAATAATAAGAACATTGTGCTAATGAGTACCACAATTAGCAAGGTGCACAAAGAAGAAGAATGTTATGTATGAAGTTTGTAGAATAGCTAGAGAAAGTCATGTGAGTGTAACACATCAGATTTTTAAACATTTGACTGTTAACAAGTTCCCTGTATCGCTGTTGTATCTATAACAAAATGTGCAATTAAATCCTCAATAATAATAAAATATTGAAAAAAATCTTGTATGTTCCATTTACATGTCTTTCAGTATTACAAATTATCGTTAAAAAGCAGATTCTTTATCTACTTCATGCTAATTGAGATAAACATTTACAGAAATGGTTGTATTACTTGATTCCTTGCAAGCAGAAGAAAAATAATGGTATGTACTAGTCAAAAGTGTCAGATCTGGTTGTTATGTGAATGAAGTCCCTTTCTGGCATTGCCAGGAATTTACAAATTCCCGAATGTGAAAATTTTAAGCATTTAAAAGCTGAAACCTATAACCAGGAATGTCTAAAGAATGATCAACTTCACGAAAAAAAAATTATATGACAGAAATTGTGTGTTTTAACGAGATCACATTTTTGTGCAGCAAGTTTTTGTCTATCTCTTACGGTTTACAATTCAGCAAAATTCATCCAAACAGAGATCTTTCGAGGCTATTCCCGGAGAATTCAAGATATACATTTTATTTTTCATGTAAATGTCTTTAATACACGGCATTTTAATCAAAATTGTTTGGGCCATTTTTAAGAAAATCAAAATTTTCGAAAGTTTTCCATGTAAAGGGTAGTTTGAGGTGAGGGATTTTTCTCAAAATCTTTGTGTCGCATCCGTGGAAGATACCAGACTTAAATATCAAGTTTGGAATTGTTCCGACTTTTCCTTTTCACGGATATAAACACACCCACCTTTTTCTAAAAATGTTTTTTTTTTTTGGGTACAGGGTATATTTCCGGTGGGATCTCGGAATCGAATTTTTGGGTGGAATGCAATGCCTTCTCTGTATACTATGTGCAAATAATTCAACAATAATTAGAGAACATCATGTAAATGTAACTCTTAGATGTTAATTGTTTTGTTTATCGTCCTTTAACTTGTAGATCATATTGGGCATTGACTGAATGGGCGAAGAGCTTAAAAGAGTTACTCGGTGTGACTCTTCTCAGAAAAGGGAAACCCCCGGAAAAAAACCTTTAACTGAGATTCGAACTCGGGACTCCTTCAATGTGAGGCAGACATGCTTAAAGAATAGAAACAGGTCACACACGAGCAATTGGCAGGCTGAGGGCAGCCCGATGTGTGTATTAAATGTGTCCCATTCTTGCTAGAATTTAACCACGTACTGACGGGAATGTGGGGTTTGCAGGATGGAGGGTGGAAATGAGGCTGGGGGAGTGAAGGGAGGTAGCAAGTTTGCTCCTAAACGGTTGCCAGTCACGGTGCAACGGCCCTTGTGTACCGCTGGTGCAATTAGTTTACAAAATATTTATTTTGGGGTTGAAATTTTGGAATCCAAACAACTCTTGAAGGACTGTAAGGAGCTTAGCCGTAGCAGCTGCTGGATAGAAACAGGTCAGGTTTGTGTTCTGGTTTTATTCTCTGGATTATCAGCGAAATGCACGTGCTGGTCTGGCGCCGTGAGTCTTAAGTCGTAAATCTCTGAAAACCCACCGGCCAAGTGGCGAGACAAGTGTTGGCGTAGGGTGAACGCCATCTCATCATAAAATTGCAGTTCACTACCCTGACATAAATCATCACGAGAAGCACAACTTGCAAATATTTGCTTTTGCATCAGATGCCGTCACGCTAAAACGTGCAACTGGGGATCTTGACAATTCCAAACTCGGCACGTTCTGGTATGAAAAGTGTTTCATTTTTATCATTCTAGCAGATACGGACGTGGTGCAACATCTGTCATGACTTATGGCATGAGCTCACAATTATCAAGCTCTCTCGATCAGTAGCGAAGGTGAACTAATTAACAGGGCAGACCTTCTTCTTCTGCTCCTCCTTATGTTTTGGGAATAAACCTTTAACGATGAACCGACTACTTACTTCAGCGAACCAACCACAAGGGCATGTGGTTTTAGAGGTTACAGTTTAATTGTTTCTAAGTTTATAGTGCTTCTTACTTATGCAACGGCATGTAATTTTGTTTTTGAAATACTTGATATATCAAGTTAATCTGAACACATATTTGGTAATATAAGCTAAATTTACAATTCATTTATTAATTATCGTGCCAACAAGCACAGTAAGTACTTACAGTAAGAATTTGAGAGGTCATTAATACTTACAGTACAATTTGGAAATGACGTAACACTCAAGACTCTACTTCAAGTAAAGAATCTCTTGTAAATTTCATTAACAAAAGAATGTATAAGAAGATAATTTAGATGCAGTCTTTCATTTGTTCACTCGAGAATTAATTTTTTCTTAATGTTCAATAAAATATTGAAAATCAATTTTGATTTACTATTTTATTACAGTTTTTTTCAAGTATTTCAAAAAGAATTTGGCTAACCACGAACTGTAAGTTACTTATCAGATCTCGAATGCGGGCCTCGTATTCCCAATATACGTTCACGACCTGATAAGTATAACTTACAGTTCTTAGTACGCAATATGCTGTGTTAATATGCTGTTACATTTTGTCAGTCGGTTCAGATTAATTGTTAGAATATGCTTTAGCGATATCTAGTTAACTTGGCAGTGTATCAGATTCTTGTAAAAGTTTTAAAGCTAAATATAGAAAATGCACTCCAAAATTAAATTACTACTCAAATATATATACTTAATTTAATATACTCTTAATTATATAAAATTCATGTGTTTCATTCGTGACTTTCTCTAGTTTGTTTGCAGAAGAAATATTCTTATAAAAGATTATGTTTTTATATGCATTATGCTAATCGAGACTTTCACTTTCAATTCCCCCCCCCCCCCACACACACAATCACATTTTTTCTCCTTATAATCTCTCTAATTATAATAATTATAAGATGTACTCATTCCTTGGGGAAAATAACCATATTCGATAACAAAAATTGGTAACTGCAGATGAAAGTTGGCCCTTGTAAAACAGAAACACCTAATACTCACGCTGATGTATTCCATCCACAAAACTTTTACTTCCTCTGCAAACAAATTATTCTTACAAAAGATTGTTCTTTTATCTACATAATGCTAATCGATATAAAATTAGCAGAAACTTATTACTTAAAACTCTTATTATTTAATTCCTTATAAGTAGAGGGGAAATAAGATAATGCACTAGGCTAAATCGAAAACCTTTTAAAAACTGGTTGCTATGTGTTTGAAATTCGGATCTATTTGTATGAACAGAAGTAAAAAAATCTGATGTGTTCCACTCACATGACTTTCTCTACATCTCTGCAACATATTATTGTTAGAAAGCTTATACTTCATGCTAATCGAGAAAAAATTAGCAGAAATAGTCTTATTACGTACTTCCTTGTAAGTAGAAGGGAAATAAGGGAGTACCATAGGTTAAAGTGTCAAAAGCTGGTTGCTATATGACTGAAGTTCCTTTGTATGGACAGGAGTTGACAAATTCATGTACGAGAAAACTATTTCAAAGCTGGAACCAAAAACAAGGAATATCTAAAAAATGATCAACTCCACAAAAAATGTATATAACACAAATTGTGTGTTTTAACGTGCTCTACATTTTTATGGGGTAAGTTTTTGTGCATCTCTTTCGGTTTAGCGGTTATGTAAAATTCCGTAAAATTCATCCAGAATAAAGTAGTCTTTAGAGGCTATCCTCAGAAAATTCAAGATATATATTTTATTTGGCATGTAAATATCTTAAATATAAGATATTTTAATCAAAATCGTTAGCCATTTTTGAGAAAATCAAAATTTTCGAAAAAAGTTCCATGTAAAGGGTATTTTGGGGTGGAGGGATTTTTCTCAAAATCTTCGTGTCGCATCACTAAACTTAAATACCAAGTTAGGTATTTTACCGACTTTTTGTTTTTGAGTTATCGTGTTCACAGACACACGGACACACACACACACACACACACACACACACGGACCTTTTTTCTGAAAATGCTTTTTTTTTTTTTTTTTTCTGGTTACAGGGGACCCTAAAGCATATATTTCCGGTGAAATCTCGGTATCGAATTTTTGGGTGGAGTGCAATACCTTCTCTATACACTATGTACATGGTACGTATAGAGAAAATAACAACAAATAAATAAAACAGCAATGACTAATTCACATTTGAAAAAAGTTAAAAGAATTTTAAAATTGAAACCTATATCTAGAAAATCGTTAAAACAAAAAACAAACAAATGATAAGGCATAAATAAATTGTGTGTATTAACGAGATCTACATTTTTGTGCTATAAGTTTTCTCTTTTTCTTACGGTTTATCAGTATTGCAAACGTCATGTAGAATATAGAGGTATTTAGATAATATTTCAGAAATTCAAGATATATATTTTATTTGACATGTAAATATCTTTAATATACGGTCTTTTTCTGAGTAAAGGGTATTTTGGAATGAAGAAATTTTCCTGAAAACTTTCGTGTCGCATCCTTGGAAGATAGTGAACTTAAATACCAAGTTTGGTATTCAACTGACTCTTTGTTTTTGAATTATGGTGTTAACACACACACATACACACACACTCACACACAGTTTTCTAAAAATGCCTTATACTCGTAATTCAGTGTACCTCAAAATATATGTACGTATAGAGAAATTAAAAATTGACAAATTGTGTACTTTAACAAGATCTAGATTTCGCAGTAACATCTCTCTCTCTCTCTCTCTCTCTCTCTCTCTCTCTCTCTCGGTTCAACAGTTAAGCAAAATTATTAACAACTTCAGTCGCTCTCCGTGGTGTAACGGTTACCATACTAACTTCATATGCTCAAGGTCGCGGGTTCAAACCCGACGGGGGATGATGTATTTTTTCGGGCGTAAAAATCCTAAATTCTTAGCATAGTTTCCTTCGGAAAGGAAGTAAAGCCGTTGGTTCCGTGTCGTAGATTTTGTGCACGAAAAAGAACCTCAAGCTTGATAAAGAGACCTCTGGTCAACATTAGTCGGTCTTTTACGTCCAGTGTAGAATAGGACGCTGAGAACAGCAGTAGTTAAAGAGCGTCCATAAATAGAACACCATTTCTTCACAACTTCAGAGGCTACTCCCAGAAAATTCAATATGTGCATCTCATTTGTTATGAACATGTCAAAACATGGTATTTTATTCAAAATCGTTAATCATTTTTTGAGAAAATAAAATTTTTCAAAAAATGTTCAATGTAAAGGATAGTTTTGGCTGAAAAATTTCTTGAAAAATCTTCGCGTTGCATTCTTGGAAGATGGTCTTAAATACCAACTTTTGTACTTTACCGACTTTCGTTTTTGAATCATGCTGTTCATAGGTACACACGGAGAATGCAAAAAAGCACGCTTTCTGAGGACCTCAAAAGGTGTATTTCCAGTAAATTTTATATATCGAAATTGTTGGTGGAATACACTTACTCTACTTGGAATAGGCAAGTATTAGAGAGTTGTAAGGACAGATAAAGCATAGCACCAGGTTCACTCTGTTGTTACGCATTAGGAATAAATTTTAAAGGCTTTCGTTCCAATTGATGTTTTGAACAAGAGTAGGGCACACCTGTGATGGCGTTCAGAAACTCACATCTTAGAGAAAGTTGTGGAACGAAGCATTTCTCTTCACTGCGAAAAGTTTTTACTCTCTCTATTGGATATATTTCTTTCTATTAGGAAACCAATTGTCAAATAGTTTTAGCCAAAATTCCACAATCAAAACTAGAGGTCGCTAAATCAAAACAGAGCACCAAATACCAAATGAATTACAATTATTGTATAACACTTAATAATTTTAAACGTAAAATTAAATTCCGGAAAACTGAAATTTGAGACAAATGCATCACGTAGTTTTTGAGAAAAAACATTTTTGTGTTAATAACTGCTCTGTCCAAAAAGCTCCAGTTGCGCTTCAGTTTTCAAAATGTTATGACAAAACTTCACATTCCGAATTTCCCGTCGAAACTGGCTCAACTGCTCATATGCATTCCCGTTGAAGCTGAACTCTGGGCTTTTTAGGGGGGAGGGGCGGCAGGATTAAATATTCTAAGGATAACAGGTTTTGGGGTGTGTGGGAAAGGAAGAAGGATGAGGCGAGAAAGGTTTATACTGTCCCGCCACTCTCTAAAGGGACAGCTGTGGTGATGTGGTGCCCGGTACTGCCGCAGCAAACCGAGTGTTCGTGGGTGGCTGCTTCATTAACATCGGACCAGTCCGACGAGAGGTGCAGGACTCCCACCTTGTCCAGTGCCCAGACTTTCTTTTTTTTAGCTTAACGTCCTTTAACCTGGTTGGTCATATCGGATGATGAATGAAATTGGTGAAATGATGCTCAAATGATCTCGGGGTCCATGGAGCTTAAAGTTACTTGGCATTCGTGTTCTCAGAATATGAAAAAAACCCGAAAAAAACTTATCCGGGTAACTCACCCTAAGTGAGATTCGAACTCACGACCTGTTGAATGTGAGCCCAGGCGTAGCCCTACGTATTTTGGTGTTGTCTATCGTTTTGGAGACGTGTGTCGACGCTGAAGGCTGTTAATGTCGTTCTTTTTATACCTGTCGATCATGCAGTGGAAAAGTTCCAGAACCAGGCGCACGTACAAACCACCGCATGTGTCATAAACTTCCTTCAAGTGTAACAATGCCCGGTTTCGATGTCAAAGAATTTGCCGACAGCACACATGTCCACTCAATAATAGCAGCTTCGATGTCAAAAGAACTTACCAATGGCACACGTGCCCACTAACGCAGGGGTAACAATGGATGGCAACAATCATGACTTCGAAGCAAGCCTTTTACACACGTTCGGCGATTACGGCCGCTGGGCGTAGTCATAATATTTTCATGACGAACGAAATGTATATTTTGAAATTACTGGGAATAAGCTGTGAAGACCTCTTCATTCTGGATGGCTTGTATATAACTGGTAAACCATAAGAGATGGACAAAAACTTGCTACACAAAATATAGATATTTCATTAAAACACATAATTTAGGTCATATACATTTTTGTTAACTATTTCGGAGATGTTCCTTGTTATTGGTCGTTTGATTTTAAACTATTAAACGTTTCTCAAACGGGAAATCATCTTTCTTTTTATGTATATTTTGTTTTATTCCTGATCATGTAAAGAGAATCAAATTTCAATTGCTTCACATAGCGACCATTTTAAAAGATTTGAATAACACTTTAGTATAAAGCATTCTCATATTTCACTTTTATTTACAAGTAAGTAATTACACAATTTCAGCTAAAGTTTATTTTGATTACCATGATGTAGATAAAACAATAATCCTTTGTAAGACTAGTTTGCAGAACAGGTAGAGAAAGTCATGTGAATGGAGCACATCACATGCAACTGAAATCTTTCATGGACATTTTTTGAAGGTATGTTTTTATTTGAAATTTAAAAATTCAAACAATACACAAATGTACCAAATTAAAAATAGAAAACCACCAACATTATTTCTGAATGACTTCTAAAGTAATTAAAAGTCATGTCACTTTCTTTGAAATTCTGTCGCTACATGACTTTCAAAAGGTTCCAGATCTAATGACTTGTAGCTGGAGTTGGCAACACCGGAGAAAACATTGGGAAAGGGACCAGAATATATATGTTAACATCAGCATGTGGCCGCGATATTAGTTATACGATATCAGCGCTGCTGGTGTTCCCGAATTTCACACATAAACATGGAAGTGCTATTTAATGTTTATAATTCATGTTAAGCTATGGTATTATAACAGTACGATGTATCGCATATATTAATGCATATGGAAATTTAAAATATTTGTACGCAAACTTGTGGTGTGTATATATAATAGCTAAGGTTCTACTACTTTAGTTTCGTTCACCATGATTACATTTAATGGAATGGGCAATTATATTTTCCCTATAATAATGGTTAATTTTCTGGTAGCAGTCTTTCATTGCATGTAAATGTATATAAGACACGTAAGTTAGACTTCCGCTGTCGGCCAGACGCTGATCAATTGTCTGCTTCTGACGCGGTGGGATCGAACAACCCATGTCATAGCATTTTGGATGAACCTGTTTGCTGGCTGCCGATGTCAGATAAGGTGACCACTTCTAAATTATCACCAACATGTAAAAAGCTCATCATCATCTCTTTGTAACACAGTGTAAATATAATTTTGTTATCAGCTAGATTTATCCCTCTCGTACCGTCTGATTTCAGGTAGGGTATTACTTTCACCACAACTTCCCTTTGTTTCCTACTTTTGAGTTAAGTGTAGGAAAATTTTAAACCACTATATCTCACGCTACGCCCATTACCTAGATATCCGTGACATGCAAGTGCGTCGTGACATATTTGGTTGGAATCTTTGATTTTACGGTGGGCCGTACCAGTGATGTTATCGTGACAATATACATTTTGAGAGATGTTTGGATAAAGTTCTTACGATATTTAGCTAAGCAGTGTTTATTTGATTTTTTAACTTAACGTCTTTAATATGTTAATAAGATTAAAGTGCAATCCAATATCCCTAAAATTCTGAGAAAGGTTCTCTCCACATCACTATCACTAGATAAGAGCTTCTAACCAAATTCTTCTACAAATGACTACATTTCCAACTTCCGCACCTTTGCGTTTTTGGCAAACTACCATACCAGGAGTTTGGCACACAGTTGGAAAGAAATAAAAAACAATAAGAGTAGCTAGGTCATACCATATCGCTCATTAGGCGTCGTGAGCGGACAAAGAGTGTATTGTCCCGCCGCCTGCCGCTGATGCCATCGATCTCCGTAGAACTGTTAACTTGTAATCCTTTAAAAGTTACCCCGTATGCAAGCTTTACTTATGACATATATTTGGCACACGAGACCGGTGGAATTCAATACAAAATAACACTTTCTATGCAATAAAAAATGAGGGAGCATATCGTTTCATCAATAAAAAACAGAAGGAAAAACAAAACACATTTTGCAACTCATGCTACATTCACAATAAGATGCAAGCGCAGACGTAACGTAGCATAAGCGCAGACTCAAGGAAACACCATTCACAATGCAATTATAAGTGCAATGCCAGAAGTTGTCACGGGTTTCTAGATCCACAAATTACATGCGAATATCTTCCAAGCGCTCCGCAAGTTAATAACATAACCAACAATACCACATAAGAAAATTCACTCAATCTTTTACAAAATAAATACTTTATATACTAACAACTGACGCTCGCGGCAGTGACATCACAATAATTGCTCTTTCAAAATTATTGAAAATAGTACAAGCATAGAGACTGCAGAAAGTGATAAAGCTACACATTTAATGAACTAAGAATTATCTCTCTACGTCGTCGATTTATTAGAACCAATAAATCTATACACAGATGATAGTTACATCCATTAAATCAAAGAAGGATTCGCAAGAAGACTGCCATAACCTCTTGAGGGAGATTAGAGATGGCGCGGCACGGCCAAACAGAAGAGCATGCATGTACAGCAGGCCCTGTAAAATCTTGCAGTGCGATCGTTTGTTATTGAATTTATAGGCAATGCATAGAGAAAAGAAGCAGAATTCTTCCTCTTTGCACGCAACGCAAGGATAAAGTTTGGAGTTTGCAAACTATTGCGTTGCATTGTATTGCGCTGCGTCTTGCGTGTTTCTATGTGAATGCTTACATTAAATAATGTGAGTCCAAACTCTTGCGCTTACATTGCGTCTGCGCTTGCATTTCATTGTGAGTGTAACATAACCCAATGCATATAATCACAATCATTCATTCACTGGAAAAATATATCTTCAGCTCATTATTAAAATTGCCACATATCCCAAAAAGGACATTTTTTTTTTATTCTGGACCCCATCTGGTCCAATCTCAAGTTCATAATACACACTGATTTCATCCTTATTTTAATAACTAGTGGTAAGTATTCTTAATTTCAGACTCCAATTGCGGGCTGGTAATGGTATTGGGTCACATCAGATCCATTTTATTTCAATGCTTTATAAGCAGCGGCAGCTGCTGTGTAGGGACACAAGAGCACGTGAACCTCCATTATTTCTTAGTGGATCTTCTTTTTCTCTTTCAGGAAACATTTAATAAAATGCGATATCCGGTGCCACTTGTTTAAATATACCGCGCTCTGCTCTTCAGATTGAACACAGCCGAGAACCTGAGTGTGTGACAACAACGCTTGTAGCACAGACCTCGTGTGCTCGCGTGTAACTAACGTTTAGCAGCTCTGCGCTTGCGCGGGCAACAAAGCAGCTTGGAATTTTACAGCCAGAAATGAGCACAGTGCGACTGTGCACTTTTGTTCTCATTAACACCTCTAGGGTTCTGTTTATCGGCGGCAGGTGCTGCTATCTTTGAGACTTAGTTGAAACTATCCGGAAGTGCAACTGCAGTCTTTGTGAGACGCGCTATTTTTCTTAGTAATTTGCATTTTATGCGAGAGTTAAGCTAAAGAAAGAGTTAAGCAGTTCATAACAGAAAACAACTTCAATGAAGAAGCTTTTGCGCAATTAACCGAGGTACTGAAGATTGTTATCACTACGACCATGAGTACACCAGAACCAGAAATATGCTTTTCCAATAAAGGATTCAGCACTGGCAATGCTTGCTAAGAGAAGAAACTGGCCAATAGCATAAAATACTTTAATCACCGAGTGATAGAAAAGTTTGCACATTTGAAAAATCGGTGCGTGGACTTTCTGTACAAATAAATTTGGTGTTAATTGCGTAATTCAAACAATGTAAATATTATTGTTGCAAATACCATTCTTCATATGAACTGCATCAAAGGGCTTCTCCCCTTCATCACCTCATGTTGCTGTTAACTCTGGGAGACTAAGAAATTCAACATCTTTACAATACTGGGTGGGTGAGGATTTGTGTAACAAATTTATAATTCTTGTTATTAGACGCTATCATTGTTTCTAATATTACTGCATTTGATGTTGCGGCGACGGCGGTAGTAGTAGCGGCTGCGGCAGTGGTAAATTGTTGATTTTGTGAACACCTAAAGTTTTAATCCACGAGCCGCCACTGTTTATAAGGCAACATTTTTACCCCATTCTGTGACCTCGTGTCCTCTCATTTTTGTAGCATCTCCAAAATGCAATTGACGGATCAGCGACCAATGTTTTCTTCACTTTCTGCATCAGAAATACTTTTATAACTGAGTAGGATCAAATGGAACTAGTCCTCTTAACCAATGTTCTCCAGTGCCGGTTAAAGTTTGTTAAGCTATGCAGTTAGCCGTTTTCGAAATATTTATATTTTCCCTTCTTTGACATTTGATGGAACAGTTTCAAAGCATGCAATTATTTTTCTTTTTCCTTCACATATAATCATTACCACATTGTATATACTTTATCTAACACGTATACAGAGTAGGTTGAGAATGCATAGTAGTCCACCCAAAATTCGATACCGAGATTTCAATAGAAATATGTATTTTGAGCTTTACAGAATTAAAATATTACATAAAGCACTCTCTCTCTCTCTCTCTCTTTCTCTCTCAATAACCAAACTTGATCTACAGTTCACATTACCCAAGGATGCGGTACGAAGATTTTCAAGAAAACTCTCCAAACCAAAGCTACCCTTTTCATTACATGTGGAAAATGCTGATTATCATAAAAATATATATTTTGATTAAACTAGTATATATTTAAGCCATTTTCGTGACTAATGCATATCTTGAATTTTCTGGGACTAGCATCTGAAGACCTCTGCATTCAAACCGTAAGAGATAGTTAAAAATTACTGCACGAAAATTTATATCTCATTCAAACACACGATTTATGTCAGATGCACTTTTTTGGTGAAGGTAATCATTTTCGAGATATTCTTTTTTATACTTTTCTATAAGAAATCAGACTTTTATGTAGTTATTGGAATAAAAGAATGGAGAGTATAGTGTATATGTAGGATTTTTTTGGGTTTGCAATAATTCTTTGTTGCAAAAGAGGTAGATAAAATTATGTGAATGTAAGAAAGCAAACTTTTATGTAGTTATTGGAATAAAAGAATGTAGAGTATAATATATATGTAGGAAAGTTTTACGGGTAGAGAAAGTCATGATCATTAGTTATTGATTGCCTAAGTTTTTGAACTGAATAAAACCAGTTTGTAAAAATAACTAATATTCGACTTCACATTAATAAATTTTACATGGGAAGGTTATGTAAATAATTTTGTTTCACCATTGCAGTTTCTGTTCGAGGCAAAGAAACTGTGGCCAGTGCCCTTTTAGGTTATCCTTAGGGTACTGTTATTCGCGGGTTACTCAACCTGTTTTATGACTTACACTAACATAAAACCATTAACTCCGTAAACATTGCAAAATTCCACTAAGGTTTATTGGCTCTAAAAGCCAGAGAGGCAATGCACGATCTTTCGCATATAATTGCCAGCTTTATTTGTACAAGCTGATTCGGAATGAGCTTTTTGGTCAAAACTGACCTATTCACATGACCTTCTCTAGCTGTTTTGCAAACAAACTATACTTACAGAAGAGTATTCTTTTATCTACATCATGCTAATCAAGACAAACATTAACAGAAATTGCTTTATTGCTTACTTTCTTCTAAGCCGAAGAGAAATAAGGGAATATACTAGGCTAAAGCGATAGTCAGATATTTATAGGCTAGTTGAAATGTTAACTATTGTAGTTCGGTGCGCTTTGCATTGCCAGCAGTAAAACAAAGGAGATTAAACGAAAGGTGACGCCCGTTTGAGAAAAGTTGGTTAAATATTCAAACCAATAACAAGGAATATCTTGGAAACGGCCAAATATACAACAAAACTGTATAGGTATGCCACAAACTGTGTTTCTAATGCGATGTGCATTTTTTATGTAGTAGATTTATATCTCTTATGGTCCAGTTATGCAAAATTTAGCAAAATGAATCCAGAATAAACAGGTCTTTAGAAGCTACTCCCAAAAATAATCAAGATATATATTTTATTTGTATATATATATCTTTATACACGGCATTTTAATGGAAATGTAAAGTGTAGTTTGGGTGGGTAGATTTTATTGAAAATCTTCGTGTCGCATCCAATAGGTTTTCATGGGCTCAAGTAACTTCAAAATCTATTTTTGGTAATATCTCGATATTAAAAATTTACATCTATCTAAGCTGTAGAGAAAGTACAACAGAATATTGCAAGAATGGCTGTGAAATCTCTTAGCATTAAGTATGTTTTAAATACCTCAAAGGATTAACAGTCAGGTGACTAAATTCGTTTTTCTAATTTCTACTACGTACATAGGTAGAGAATATATTGCATTCCACTAAACATTTCGATACCGTGTTTCAGATACATGTTCCAGGGATGCCTGAATGGAAAAAAAAAGAAAAAAAAAGATGTATTTCATTCACATAACTTTCTCTACTCGCTGTAGCAAATTATTGTTAAAAAAATTATTCTTCTATCTACTTCATACTAATCGAGGCAAACATTAGCAGAAATGGTCTTATTACTTGCTTTCTTGTAAGTAGAGCGGAAATAATGGAATATACTAGGCTAAAACGATAGTAAAGTATTTTAAAAGCCCGGTTGATATATGGTTGACATGTGTTGACGTGTGGAAAAAGATAAAAACAGAGAATATCTCGGAAAATGCCAACTCCACGAAAAAAATGTATACGATATAAATTGTGTGCTTTAACGAGATATACATTTTTTGTCTAGTAAGTTTTTGTATATCTCTTACGGTTTACCAGTTACATACAAAAGCCATTCAGAATGAAGAGGCCTTCAGAGGTTATTTCCAGAAAATTCAAGATATACATTTTATTTCTTATGTAAATATATTTAACATACGGTATTTTAATCAAAATCGTTAGAGCCATTTTTGAGAAAATCAACATTTTTCCATGTAAAGGGTAGTTGGGGAGGGGGAATTTTCTTGAAAATCTTCGTGTCGTAACCTTTAGGTGTACAACTTATATATAAAATTTATAACCAACTTTTCGCTTTAGAATTATGATGTTCACACTCACGCACACGCAGACACGGACCTTTTTCTTAAATTGGCGCTTTTGAATTCAGGGGATCTTAAATTATATTTCTGATGAAATCTCAACATATATTTTGGGTAGAATACAATATTTCTCCTATATACTATAGGTAACAGAGAAAGTAAAGAATAATTAAAGTAAATAAAAATATTAAAAAATTAAAACATAAAAAATAAAAACATGTATATAAAAATTAAATACATAGTTGTATATTTTCTAGTGTTTATAACTTTTAAAGAATACGGCCCAGAGAATTTTGCTGTGGAGTGAATATAAACTTAAAATGACTTGGTACATATGAATTGGATTCAATGCACAGTTAAGTGGATAATCGTAAGCAAGCAAATAATTCGGAATGAATTCAAAGTCATAGAATAATATCTGTCCTAAAGGAACAAAGAAATTATAAAAATGCGGTTCGCAGATGAAGTGACATTTAACCTCGAAGACAATCTGGAACCTCAGAAACAAATCCAACTCCATTGCAAAAGAATCAATTGGAATATATTGCAATATTAAAGATTTTATTTCAAGGGCAGAGTCTGCGGTTCCTGCAGCGGTTGACAATGAAGGACAAATGAATATTATACTGATATACAAGTGCATACATATCGCTTTTGCGAATATGCGCTTTAAATATCTGATTTACACTCTCATGACTTTCTTTAGCTACCCTACAAACTTATTACAAAAGATTCTTCTTCTTTCTACACCAGCCAAATGGTTTAAAATCTGTCGTTATGCTATTGTCATTGTAAATCGCTTCTTTGCTTGGCCAGCAGTGGAACATAAGAAAGACGGGCTCTTCTTGTCTGAGAAAGGTATAAATATTTTATAGTTGAAACCAATAACAAGGAACATCTCGGGAACGGTTACCTCCACTTCAAAAACATAAATGACATAAGTTGCGTGTTTTGACGAGATCTACATTTTTTGCTAAGTAAGTTTTTGTCTATCTTTTACGATTTACTAGTTACGCACAATACTGCAAAATTGATCCGGAATAAAGATGTCTTCAGAGGCTATTACCAGAAAATTCAAGACACACATTTTATTTTTCATGTAAATATGTTTAACATATGATATTTTAATGAAAATCATTAGAGCGATTTTTGAGAAAATCAAAACTTTCGCAAATTTTTCCATATAAGGGGTAGTTGCGAGTGGGGGGATTTTCTTGAAAATTCTCGTGTCGCGTTCTTGGGAGATACTAAACTTAAATACTAAATTTGATATTTAACGCACTTTTAGTTTTTGAGCTATGCTACACACACACACACACACACGGACATTTTTCTAAAAATACGTTTTTGGATTCTGGAGGTCTCGAAACACACATTTCCGGTGAAATGTATCGAATTTTTGGGTGCATTGCAATACCTTCTCTATACACTAAGTACATAGTACGTGTAGAGAAAGTAAAAACTGTTTTAGGATATGGATTATTTTACGCTCTTGTACGTTAGTATTGCGGATTGTTGATGGAACCGGAAGAAAATGGCTTTACTGCTTCCACTATTTTTACTTTCTCTACCACGTAAAATGTACAAGTAGGCAGAGAAGATTACATTCCATCCAAAATTTAAATACCAATATTTCACCGGAAATACACGTTTAGAGGATCCCTGAACAAAAAACTAGAAAAAAAGGTCCATGTGTATTCTGTTTCTGTGGTGTCTGTGAACAGCCTAACAAAAGACGAAGTCGGTTAAATAGGAAACTTGCTATTTCAATGATGTGAAATGAAGATTTTCAAGAAAATCCTCCGAAACTCTCTTTAAGTAGAATATTTTTAGATTTTATCAACAATGCCTTTTAACCATTTTAATTAAAATAACATATTTAGGATATTTTCGTGACAAATGTGTAAACCTGGAAATAGTCCTCATGGAGATAGAGGAAACTTTACTACGCACATAATACATGTTAAATACATGCGTGTGTGTGCGTGAGAGAGAGAGAGAGAGATAGAGAGAGATAGAAGTTAACAATTTCTGAGATATTCCATGTTATCGGTTTCAATTTTTCAGTACTTATACTTTTCTCAAGTATCAAGTCATCATTCGTATATGTTTGATTTTATTTTAGGGCATGCAGAGGGAATGGAAATTCATCTCCTAACGACCATCTCAATATCTAACACTTCAGCCTAGGCTTATGTCCTTACTCGTTTTGTACGTATAATAAGGCCATCTGTTAATGTCTATCTCCATTAGTGTGAAGTAGATAGAACTAGCTTTGGTAAGAATAGTTTGTTGCAGTCATGTGAATGTACCAGAACAGCGTTTTTAAAAATACCTTTTAATTTTTTTTAACTGCCTACAATGAGCATTATAAGTATACAAAAGCTTGTCGCCTATACTGGCGGCAAATCGCATTCTTAAACTCTGTTTGCAATGAAAGAATTCAAATCATTCACAAAAGTTTCTATATATCTTGAAAAATGTGGCAGATTGACTATCATAGTACAGCTTGGTGTGCTCTGTTTTCAAATACACAGTAGTCTACACATAACAGATTATATTTTAATAACCAAAACCAAACATGTACTACAGTATGAATTAAAACAAAGTCTGGTCAAAGAAGAATTTTGAGGGTTCATATTTATAGTGTCGCAAAAATAGTTTCTTCACAAAATCCATAAATTAACTTATTAGTGTGTACAATGGAACCTATTATCCATTACACTTCAAGCACACATAGAATCAGATGAATTTTATATAACTGATTTGGAGATGCTCGGATATGTGCATGTTCTCCAAGGTCATTTTAGTGGGTATATTGAAATTGTTCCATCAGTTACTTAAGGTAGATGGAAGATGTATTATATTCCACCCCATAACAGATTCGAAACTTCACCGAGAGTATGCGTTTGAGGTTTCTTAATCCCCTAAAAGGAGTTTTAGAAAAAGGATTGCTTGCTCGTGATTATGTATAAACACACACACATCACACACACACACACACACACACACACACACACATATATATATTTTGAATTATACACAATTTCTCCTTGGGTAAAGTGGTGGTAACGTGTCTGCCTCACATTCAACAGGTCGGGAAATCGAATCTCGCTTAAGGTGAGTGACCCGGATAAAGTTTTTTTTTCGGGGTTTTCGCTTATCCTTATAAGAAGAATCGAGTAACTTTAAGCTCCATGGACCCCGAGATCATTTGAGCAGCATTTCACTAATTTCATTGTCCGATATGACCAACCAAGTTAAAGGACGCTAAGCATATAAAACAAAAACACAAACATAGCAAAAAATCTGATGTGTTACATTCACATGACTTTCTCTAGCTGCTCTACAAACTTGCTACAAAAGATTATTCTTATTTCTACACCATGCTAATTGGGATAAACATTAGCAGAATGTTCTTATTGCTCAGTTTTAAAGTTTTAAAAGCTATCGTTATGCGATTGTCATTGCAAATCGCTTCTTTGCTTAACCAGGAGTAGAAAAAAAAAATGGACACTTCCATCTGAGAACATTTTAAGAACTTTACAATTGAAACTAATACCAAGAAATATCTCGGAAACGTTACCTCCACAACAAAAACGTAAAGGACATAAATTGTGTGTTTTGATGAGATCTACGTGTTTTGTAAAGTTAGTTTTTGTCTTATCTCTTACGATTTAGCAGTTAAGCAAAATTCTCAAAATTTATCCAGAATAAATAGGTAGCCCGCCTGGGTAGCGTGGTGGTAGCATGTCTGCCTCACGTTCAAAAGGTCGTGAGTTCGAATCTCGCTTAGGGTGAGTTACCCGGGTAAGATTTTTTTCGGGGTTTTCCCTTATCCTGAGAAGACGAATGTCGAGTAACTTTAAGCTCCATGGAGCCCGAGATCATTTGAGCATCATATCATCAATTGCATTCATCGTCCGATATGACCAAACCAGGTTAAAGGACGTTAAGCTAAAAAAAAAATAGGTCATCAGAAAATTCCCAGAAAATTCAAGATATATAGTTTATTTGGTGTGTAAAAATCTTGAATATGCCAGATTTTAATCAAAATCGTTAGAGCCATTTTTGAGGAAATCAAAAAACTTTCTTGGGTTTCAGTGGAGCGCAAAACATGTATTTACGGTGAAACATCTATATACATTTTTGAATGGTATACAATTTCTCCTAAGTGATGCAGAAGGTAAACATTTGGCCCGATCGCTGCGCCGCACGTGTTGAATTGCGAATATAAATTCAGTATTGCAACATATTAAGAATGACAGGGCAGTAATTAAAAGCGAATATGTTACAATGTCAGTAGATCAACACGCAAGGCTAGATGTGCCAATGAATCAGACTTTATCGAAGCCGAGCCCGGTGGCTGGGAGCCACTTCACACTGTTATGTTTAAGGTCTTGACCTGCCACACCAGCTCTTCTGTGTATTTGCATAAAGCGTTTTATTGCGGCGAGGCTATCAGGAAGCGTATTGCGGGTTGAAGGAACTTCAGGATCCCGCCAACTCGCAGTCAGACGCGGAAGTTGATCCGCGTCAACAAGTTTTATTGCCTGGATGTCTTGTAAATTGGAGCTGGCATTATTGAGCAGACTGTGAAATAGTTTATCGGATATTAACTCATGATTTTAGTCAAAATATTGGATTCTTTCGTACTAATCATTAATATTTTACATCTCTATTTTGGTGTATTATTTGTGTGTTTTTATCATAATATAACGAGAGTTCCAACGTTTATCGATAAATTCGCGAGAAAATTGGTAGCCCGAGTTGTATTTAATAAGACTATTTTGTAATAAAATAACAATAATTAGCCTATATGGACACGAAGAATCATATTCCTAAAATCCCACTTGTCTTGACATATATTTGCACCGAAATCACTGCAACTTGATACTATTATTATGACACGAACATTAGTTCAGAGAGAAAAATTCACGTGGGTGCCACAAATTTACAAAAACAATTTTACGTGGATGTGAAGAAAAATATGATGTGTTATAATCACATGACTTTCTCTAGCTGCTCTACAAACAAATGTCTTACAAAAGATTATTCTTCTGTCTACACCATGCTAATCGAGATAAACATTAGCAGAATGTTCCTATTACTTAGTTACTTATAAGAAGAAGGAAATGCGCTATGCTCAAGTGATAGTCAAATGTTTTAAAAGCTATCGTTATGCGATTGTCATTGCAAATCACATCTTTGCTCGGGCAGGAGTAGAACAAAAGAATAAAAAAAATCGGATGTGTACCATTCACATGACTTTCTCCATATCCCTGCAACAAATTATTCTTAAAAAGCTTATACTTTTATTTACTTTATGCTAATCAGAAAAAAAAAATAGCAGAAATAGTCTAATTACTCGCTTCCTTGTAAGTAGAAGCGAAATAAGGGACAACTGTAGGTTAAAGTGATAGTCAAAAGCTGGTTGCTATGTCAATGAAGTTCCTTTGTCTATATGGATAGGAGTTGACAAGTTCCTGTATGAGAAAAGTATACGTTTTTCATAGCAGAAACCAAAATTAAGGAATGTCACAAAAACGACGAACTCCACGAAAAAAATATATATAACATAAATTGTGTGTTTTAATGTGCTCTACATTTTTTGTGTAGTAAGTTTTTCTCCATCTCTTACGGTTTAGCAGTTATTAAAAATTTAGTAACATTCATTCAGAATAAACTACTCTTCAGAGGCTATTCTCAGAAAATTCAAGATATACATTTTATTTGTCAGGTAAATATGTTTAATATACGAAATTTTAATAAAAATCGTTAGAGCCATTTTTGAGAAAATCAAAATTTTCGAAAAAAGTTCTATGTAAAGGGTAGTTGGGGGTGGGGTTTTTTTTCTCAAAATCTTCGAGTCGCATCCCTGGAAGATACTAAACTTAAATACCAAGTTTGGTATTTTACCGACTTTTTGGTTTTGAGTTATCGTGTTCACAGACACACGGACACACACACACACACACACACACACACACACACACACACACGGACCTTTTTGTGAAAATTCTTTTTTTGGATATTGGGGACCATAAAACATATATTTTCGGTGAAATCTCGGTATCGAATTTTTTGGTGGAGTGCAATACTTTCTCTATACACTATGTACATAGTGAGTATGGAGAAAGTAAAAATGGACACTTCCTGTCTGAGAAAAGTTCTTTACAAATGAAACCAATAACAAGGAATGTCAGCAAGCTGACTTATCACCCGGAGGTCCCGGGTTCGATTCACGGCTGGGGCGGGAAAATTTTCTTTATCCAGAATTATTCCCTATCTCCCACAGATACTGGAAATAATTATGTGAGAGTGACTGTGTGTGTGTGTGTGTGTTTGATGAAAATAAAATTATTTAAACCATATATAAAACCTACAGACGAGTTGTTTCAAGCACAAAGCCCCCGATATGACCTTAGATGATAAAGGGGGCTATATAAATGAAACAATAAAAAAAACAAGGAATATCTCGGACATAAGTTGTATGTTTTGGTGAGATCTACATTTTTATAGTAAGATTTGGTTTATTTCTTACGGTTTAGCAATTAAACAAGATTCGACAAAATTGTTCCAGAATAGAGGTCTTCAGAGGTTATTCCCAAAAAATGTTTTTTTTCGGACTCAGAGCACCACAAAACATATATTTCCGGTGAAATCTCGCATTACAATACCTTTTCTATGCACCATGTACATAGTAAAGTAAAACGATTAAAATGTAGAGATAGCGAGTTCCATTGATTGGAATTTTACGCGCCAATATGCTGGATTGGCCTGTTCCCTACGATCACGCGTCATGACCGAAATAGTCAATTTAATAGTTATTTATGCAACGAGTGGGTATGATGCTCATCGCACTAGTTGAACATAATATTTTAACCGCGACCGTTTAATAATGACCAGTTATCGTATCTGCAAGCTTTCTTGGGCGCTAGTTTTAAGGGGAAGTAAGGGCCGGGGGAAAGAAGAGAGAGCCTGTTTACCCTAAGTATTGACATGCAAAGAAATTTTCTTGCTCTGCATTATTGTGAATAGGTTTTCTAATTAAACAAAACACAGCTCACTTGCAGGTGCGTGAACTCTGGGCACTACAGACAGAAAGCCATTAGATGTCAGGGTGTATAGGGTACTTCATGTTTCATGTTCTGACTTTGCTTTGTTTTCGAAATTGCGCGAAACCTATCAAATGAAGACTAGAGAGCCAAGCACCCAAGAACATCTGCGTATAATAGGCGATTCATTTTGAATGGTTCCATCGTCTAGTTACCTTCTCTACACGTACTAGGTACGTATTGTATTGTATTCTACCCAAAAATTCGATATGGAGTTTTCACCGGAAGTATACGTTTGAGCTCCCCGAGTACAAAGTATTTTAGAAAAAAGGTCCATGTGTGTGTTGACAGATAGCTCAAAATCTAAAAGAACATTAAGTATCAAACTTGGTATTTAGGTTTGGTATCTTCCAAGGATGCGACAGGAAGATTTTCAAGAAAATCTCCCTACCCCAAACTACTCTTTACATGGAACATTGTTTAAAATTTTTGTTTTCCTCAAAATGGCTCAAACGATTTTGATTAAAATACCGTATATTTAAGCTATTTACATTACAGAAAAATATATATCTTGAATTTTCTGGGAACTGCTTCTGAAGTCCTGTTCATTCTGGATGAATTTTGCGTAACTGGTAAATCGTAAGCGCTACACAGAAAATGTAGATCTCGTTAAAACACGTAATTTAAATCATGTACATTTTTGTTATAGAGTTGACCGTTTCCGAGATATTCCTTTTTATTGGTTTCAGTTGTAAACTACACATTTTCTCAAACAGGGTCCCCCTTCGTTTCTTTTATCTTTTGTTTTTCTGGAAATGCCAAGCAAACCGAACTTCAATTGTTCACATATTAATCGGTATTTCAAAGATTTTGCTATCGCTTTAACCTGGCATATTCCCCTATTTCCCTTCTGCTTATAAGGAACTAAGTAGTAAGACCAATTGTGTTAACTTTTATCTCGTTAGTATGATATAGTTAGAAGAAGAATAGTTTGTTTGCAGAACAGAGAGAGAAAATCATGTGAGTGCAACACATCAGATTTTTTTAAATTTAAGTTTACGTTACGCTTAAGCTTAGTTTTCATTGTGAATGAAGCTTTAGAAACTCTCGACATTCACTTAAGACTGGCATGCTTTTGAATAACGTGAAATTCAGGGTCACACCTTTCTGTTTACATTTATGCAACCGTTCCTATCCGAGCCAGGTTCCAGGAAAAGTTATACACCAAGAAACGATCACATTCTACAAGAGTAACGGTTATATTGGTAGAACACGCCCTTAGTTCCAGTCGCCTGCAAGTCATGACGTAACCTTGAGTGTCTTCACATGCTAAAAATAATAGAAAAAAAATCGGCGTGCAGATTTAAAAGTGTGAGTCATCTAGGTTAAGGTAAATTTTATTCGTTTTTGACCTTGATGGCATATAATCGGTTTCTTAGTTTTAATAGCCGTCGTGAGGTTTTTGCACACGGCATTATAATGCGCTACTATTAAATGCTGTCCGGAGGGGGAAATTTGCAACATGCAAATAGAAGTGATGTTTGTAATCAATAGCGATGCATTGGATGCATTGCAAGTAGGTAATAGCCACTCTTGCTTTAAGCCCTATTATCACTTATGGGAGTCAAGGTGAATCATTATTTTTATTGCTGTTTTAATTGCTGAAAATAAGACTATTTAGCTTTGGTAAATTTATGGGAGAAAGTTACGACAGTGATTCATTAAGTACCTCCCCCCTGTCGCCCTCCATGGTGTAATGGTTACCATGCTAACTTCATATAAGGTTGAAGGTGGGGGTCAATGCCTTTTTTTTTTGTGCGTATCAATCCTTAGGAGACTTCCTTCGGAAGGGAAGCAAAGCCGTTGGTCCCACAGAGCACGTAAAAGAATCTAAAGTCTGATAAAAAAAAAGAGGCCAATGAGCAAAATTAAACGGTCTTTCACGCCCAGTATAGAATGGGACAGTGAGAACCACAGCAATTAAAGGGCGTCCATAAATAAAACACCATTTCCTTTAAGTACACGTGTTAGCAATGAAGACGCTAATTTTTCTCAAACACAATTTGTTTTATTTTTCAACTAGTATGAAATTCTCCCAACGTTCCTGCAATTTGTAGCACCTCCAAAAATAAAACTTGCCAAGCTCTATGCAATACGTATCCGTCTCGACAATAACATCCACATTTGATCTAAATTTTATTCCCGCACGCCATCTCTTCGTTTTGGAAACAAGAAGAAAGTAAAAGGAACCAGGTCGAGCGCATATGTAGGGGGGGGGGGTGTGGCAACAATTCACAACGCAATTTGGTGCTTGAATGGGCTTGTGCGTTACCGTGGTAAAACAGTACTTCTTCGCCAAATGGGTGGGGCCTTCAACTTTTTGTCGAATCGGGACTATAAGTGTAATATTCTCCAGTAATCGTTTTTCCCTTGTCTAAGAAGTCAACGTGTATGGCACCTCTCACATCTCTTTCCGGCAGATGGACCATCTTTGGAGCAGTTTCACGGAAGCAGCTCATTGTTTTCAATATTACAATATTCAAAGACAGTTCGAAGCTGAAAACCGCACCTATCTTGTTTTTTATAGTGAGCGCATCCGCGAAATTTCGTTCGGCGATCATTTTTTTTTTTCGAGGATCGTACGCTTTTTTCAAGGATTTCCTCGGTAATCATATCTGCCGGGAGTCCTGGGCGCTCCTCATCAAAAACGGAGAATCCACATTTAATGTATTTGAAACGACAACCAACCGTTGTCATACATGGCGAGAGGTCCCTAAAATCGGCAACCTCGCAAGTCTTCTCATTCAAAACTAAAAGGCTAATCAGTGAACGATACTGTACTTTTTCAATTTCAGCAAATACACGCTGAACGACTTACTGAAATGCTTGAAAAATTCAAACTAACGTATGAACGTGTAACACATAACAGCACAAAATGGTAACGCCAACTTGCCTTAGCAAAACTATTATGAAATTGTCACTTATTGAACCATCCTCGTATGCAGAAATAATCGATAATTTCACGAATAATTCTGAAGTTTTACAAGACACAAACAGTCTAATAATTTATACTCTCCCGATTTTCACTAACTACTACATAATTGTACAAAAAGTGATTCTGCTATTCCTCTGTTATTCAGAATATATTTTTACCAGATTTTGCATGCATGGCTCAGAAAACTAAACAAACGTTCATATATTGTGTCAGATACATTTTTACTAATGAACCTCTGAGTAGGAAAATTTCTGATGTGTCACATTTATATGTATTCCTCTACTTTTCTACAAAATATGCTTCCCTAAACTTATTCATGAAATCGAAGTAAACTTTCCTTAATTATTTACACATTTCGTTATACACACATACATTATACATTTTATTTATATATATATATATATATATATATATATATATATATATATATACATAAACGAATACAATAGGTTAAATTAGCAGTCAGATTTTTATAAAGCACCTTGCTATGAGAGGTATCGAAATTTCATACTCCTAGGTGCTCTTACTATTTACTATTTAAAATTTAAACTAACAACAAATAATCACTGGGAAAAGGTTAAAACCAAGATAATTATAACTTTTGAGCTTTAAGGCATATAAGTTTTTGGAATTTAGATTTTGCCTATTACTTACGGTTTATCAGTTATGCTAAAGTCATTCAGAAAATTCAAGATATGCGTTTTGTTATGCAAATATCTTAAATATATGGTATTTTAATCTAAACCGTTAGAGCTAGTTTTGACAAAATAAAAGGTAACGAAAATATGTCCATGTAAAGGGAATTAATTTTGTGGTGAGGAAGTTTTCTCATATCGCATCCTTGGGAGATGCTGAACTTGACTACTAATTTTCGATTTGTTTATTTATGCTGTTCCCTCTCGTTTTCACTCTTACACATGCGCGTGCAAAAAAATACGATGCACTTTTGAGAAATCCGTAATATTTTGCTCAGGAATTATAAATTGGAAGTCACTCCACTTAGAAATAGAGCATTTTATACGGCAATTGTATAAACATGTAATCAATATACTGCATACAAGCTATACATTAGTACTTTTTCTGTGACCTACTTGCTGTAGCAAGTAGAGGAAGTATTGCAATCCACCAAAAAGTTTGATACCGAGATTTGACGGAAATGTTTTGAGACTCCCTGAATAATAAATAAATTAATAAATGTATGTGTTTCTGAGAACAGCATAGATCAGAACGGAAAATGAGAAACTTGATTCATTTTCCAAAAATGCTACACGAAGATTTTCCGGAATATCTCCTCATCAAGTACACTTTACGTAGAAAAATTTACGTTATTTTGATTTGGTTAAAAGCGAATCAAACGATTTTTATTACAATACCATTTGTTTAATGCAGTTCATATATTGAATTTACTGCGAATATCCTGTAAAATTTTCTTTATTCTAAATATTTTGCATAATTGGCAATTCATAAGAGACAGGCAAAATCTTACTACACAAAAATGTAAATCTTGTTATAGGAAACAAATTTATCATTCACATTTTTTTTCTGTAGCGACAACTATTTAAACAATTCTAGTTATTATTTATTTGAATTTTCAAATACTCCTTTATTTTTTCAAGTGGTAAGTCGTCCATTTGTTTTGTTGTCACTCATGAAATTGCATCACATAGCATCCTCTTTGTAAAAGCTGACTATCGTTTTAACCTGCTGCATTCTTCTTATGCCTATAACAAGATGAAAATCGGTATTTGCGTTCTGCTGGTTACCAACGCTTGGCCTCTGTAATCTGTTTAATTGCCATCTTGACAGCAGAAGTGCTCTCTGACGACGTCCTCCGATTCCGACATGACAGGGAGGTCGTCTGGTAAGGGTTTGAAGTTTCCAAGGAATGCACCGCTCGCCCTCGGTCGAGACGGAGAACCAATGACATAACTCTGTGCCAGCGCGAGGTCACCAGGTAAGTGAACCCGATGACAGCCTTGTCCTCAAAGCCCGGACAATCCGCCTTTAACCGGTCGCAGAGCTGGAGTGCAGATCTTGTTCCTCCTGCTTCTTGCAAACGGAAGTGAATAGATATGGAGGTCAAGAGTAAGAAAGTAAAATGTCACCAACAAGCGAGTAACTTTCAATGTTGTTTCTTTTGTTTACCATTTATTACATCTGACTGGACAACTGCAACAACAGGGAACGGATATTAAATCGCGATCCATCCGAAATGATGAAAGCAGTTATTGCGCTACTTTTCAAAACAAGAAAATACTCGCTAGATCTGCTCTGAGTAGAGAAGTAAGAGGGAGGAGGAGTAGGAAGTGGGGAGTTATAACAGTTGCATAATACAAAATATTGACGGTTACATATGAGAGTATTCAAGATAGTAGATCGCTAGTGTACGCATGCCTACGAATTAACTTCCTGAAACTAAAGCCCGTAAAACCTATTTTTGCCCAACAAAGTGTAATAATTTTGTGACGACAAGAAATTCAGAATGCATTAAATGTTAAGTACAAAGCAAATGTGCAAAAGTACGTGTAATATAAAAGAGAATTCCATTTTATACGAATCATTGAAGACCTTTAGCATTGCTTATTTCTGTCACACATGCTGAAAATGCCACAATAGAGCAAGGAACACCACTTTCTGGTCCATATTTTATGCTTAATAGCATAAATAAAATATCACAAAATGGGGAAGATATCCCGCAACCGTAGAACAAACTATTTAAATTTATTGAAGGTGTTGACTTTAGAATTCAAGTCGTCCACCATTGAAAGTTCGTGCCCTTCTACTACTGGTTACTAGATATTACTGGCAATACAATCATATTTTTAAATCCGCACGCTGTGCATTCTGTTGCAACCCAGTGAAGGGGGAACCTTGATCCTGTTGCCGGATAAACACTTCGCTCTAGCCTATCATTACACTGTATACCAATTAGCGCAGCAAATTCAGTCCATAATCTTAAGTTAAAATATAATGCAGTATAATTTAGTGTCTTGCTATGTCCGTGGTCACAATCTGTAATATTCTGAATCTGCATACAAACTTGTATAAAAGTATATGTAGCTATATGTATTCATAATACTTTGCATTTAAAAACTAAGAAAATAGGGTTTAAATCCCGATCGCCACAGTTCAACATCATACAAAAATACTATTATTTCTGCTCTGTAATATTCCGCTCTGGGATCAAACCCGGGTCATCTAGATGAGAGTTAAACCACTCGCCTTCAATCAAGGTGGACCGAGGTCGATCTCAAGCGCCCGCATGTGAGATTTGTGGTGGACAAAGCGGCGTAGGGGCGGGTTTTCTCCGGGTTCTGCGGATTCCCCCGCCATCACATTCCACCGGTGCTCCACCTTCATTCATGTACATCAGTGTCATCGCTTGCGGTGCCATAGCAGTAAAAGCGGGCGTTAAACACTATCCATAGTTTAATGTGATATACCTATTACAGAAATCGTTTCCAGAGATATACAACCAAATCTAAGCGCAAAGAAGAGACAGCAATTGTTTGTTATGTTAAAATTTTGTGAAATGGGTAGGTAACAAATAGCAATTCCAGTACAAATACCTTACAAATGCGCATTTATCAGTGCGACTAAAACAAGTTTGCTCCTGCATACACGAAGGGAACTAGACCAATTGGCTTTTTATACAATTATCACTTCAGTCTATGGGAACTATCGAATGAAAACTATCGAATTACTCGATAGTTCCCTAACTGTTGGTTAATCGAATGTTACCAACGTATTCGGTTTTCTTTGGCTTTTAGAATGTTACTATACTATAGGTTGCTTGGCAGTCGATATTCTCAATCACTTTTTATGTCAGTTTCATCAAGCCCATTCTAGAGAGTGTAAAGTGTCTACTATTTTCTTTTCTTTTATTTAACAGTTTTGGCAATTAGTTATGAACATTACATTACAGAATGCTACAATACCAATTACCAATCAAGACATTTTAAAATGCATTTGTCTACAGTTGTTCAAACATATCATTAATTTTGGTATTACTGCCGGAAAGGTCACCATATTGTGGCGGATGATTGGTGAGAGGTGACTGGTAATTCCAAATCTTAACGCACATTTTTTGTTTTTTTGGCCTTAACTGGAGTTAAAGTGGTAGTAACCGTGCTGTATTATATTTCTTAGCTAGTTAACAGACAAAAGAGCAATTGTAGCTCCTAACCTAGTTGTATATTAAAATCTAGAAGCACATGTCCACATGAAGGTAGGAATGTTAAGCACGTCTTACATTCAATTCAACTCAACATTTTATTTAGTCAAATTTAGGACTGAGTATCGCAAATACAGAATAAGAACTAATTACTAAATCAAGATAGGCATCCGAATATTGGGAGGGAATAATCTTTGGCTCCATAATCTAGGTATCTCTACGCGTCTTACAAGTAACAACGAAAAGATTACTGTATTCAGTATCAAAGTTTAATTTTATTATGTGAAACAGTTTTTAAGAAACTTAAAATCAAAGTCGGTACTCAGTCAAAAACTTTACTTAGAACTACCCAGTGTCCTTAAAGGATGTAATAACTAATTATTTCGAAAACCGCTAATGATGTATACACGTTACTTGGCATAAATTGTTTGTCTAAATAATGATAACTTTCAAATATTAGTTAAGGTTTACGAGTTTAAAAGAACAAGCTATTATTTCCGGATAAAATTCCCAGCATGGTATCCAATGTGTAGAAAAATGCAGAAAAAATATTGGTATGCGATCTTGAATGTGAAGAAACTCAAGTAATGAAATAAAAATTAAGATTGGAGAAATAGATTAACTTATATTAGGTATATATACAGAAATATGTCAGAATTAAATTGTATGGCTTATAGTTACTTAAAAAGGGAAGAAAATGGATGAAAACATTACTAAAGAAAGATGAAGTATGAAATGTACATTATTTTACGTGGGTATAAATTATCTTTGTTCAAGATTTTCCATTTAATATTCTAGGTTGCCTATGCAACATATACTTACCATTTTGCCATTGCTATTATTTTTATTATTGGTCTGTATGTACGAGCATTGATCACGAAGACAAGAATAAATAACTTCGAAGAGTAAATTAATAAACGACAAATGATTAATGTACATTTTCACATTTATGTTACTACAGTGCAATTTAGATTTGCTTTAAGATCCTGACAGTTAACTTCAAAGGCTAAGGGAAGGTTGTTTCTATGGAAACGGTGGTGGCCTCGCCCACACAACTCCACTCAATTACAAAATGGGGATGGTTTGCCCTAATGGGTTGGAGTTGTGTAGTGATCGCGGTCACCACAATTGTCATAGAAGTCACTCCTCCCTTAGTCTTCGAAGTGAATAATTGTCAGGATCCTAAAGTAATTTAAATTCTACTGTAACGCATACATGTTAATACCAATTGCCAAGTTTGTTTTCAATATTGATCGCACTTGGAAAATTGTGAAAATAAATATTTAAATTATGTTTTACGACCTGATAAAAATAAAGAAGATATCTCAAGAGGAAGCCGGTAATACAGTAATCCAAATACTACCCATTCTATGGAAATAGTGGTTAAACATTCTCTGCTCTCAGTGGTAACGCTTATCGGGAATAATAGAGTAACCAGAAACTTTAAAGTCTGAGCTACAATGTATTCAGTTAATAAATTACATTGTTTAATAAATAAACATCAAATGCTTTATTAATAAATTATGTATAAGTTCCAATCTTAGTAGAATACAGTATACGAAGCAATGGAGTACACAAGTAGTATTAATATTAAAGCATAAAAAATGGGCAACTGGCACTCCTGCATAACAAACAAATTGTTCGTAGGTAAGCAATTAACCATTCACGAGAAATAATACGAGGGTCAGTTAATAACTAATGCCTTCTCTTTTAATTTGTAAGTAAATTAAACTTTGATTACACAGCATGAAAGCCACAACATTGAGGATTACATTGTCACTTTTCAATGTAATCCCTGTCCTTTTCCACAGCTTTCGTCCACCTTTTAACTAGGGCATGTATTCCAGGGTGGTAAAATGCACGGTCTTTCTCCCGAAGCCATTGATGCACAGCTGTTTTCACGACCTCTGAATCTTCAAAGTGAATCCCACAATGGCTTCCTTTAGCGGCCCAGATGGTAGTCTGATGGTGCTAGGTCAGGGCTGTATGGGGGATGAGGAAAGATTTGCAATCCAATTTTCAAGTGGTGTGATTGCTGGTGTGTGGTTTTGCATTGTCACACAAAAGAAGAACATCCACCATAGTTTTTGGTTGGCAAACTCGCCGAAGACGTGAAGTTTTTGAGGGTGCTGACGTATCGGACAGAATTTATTGTGCATCCCTGGTCCAAAAATTCAACCAGAATCACACCCTGTGCATCCCAGAACACTGTCGCCATCACTTTCCCTGCCGATGGCACAGTTTTGAAAGTTTCCTTCCTCGGTGAGATTTTGCGACGCCATTCCATTAACAGTCTTTTTGATTCAGGTTCAAAAAATGAACCCATGTTTCGTCTCCAGAAACTCCTCTCCCTCCAAATTGAAGCGCTGCAATAGTTCGGCGGCTGTTGTTTTTCTTGTCTCCTTATTTTCGTCTGTTAACATTCTTGGTACCCACATTACCCGTACATTACTCCTCCTGGTTTTGTTCATGTTTAATGGACAAACTAACTTTGGCGCGCTCGCATGTAATGTGTGCCAGGAATGTATCTTCACACACATTATCTGGGGTACTGTACGAATTCTACAAATTGCATGACTGCACGATAATACACGCATGACACGATTTACTCGTGAAGTGATGTTTTAGTGGGTAATCCATGATTGAGCGGAGAGTCTCACATATACCCCAAACATTGCACATTGGCTGGATGTTGAATGCAGTATAGCGCATTTTTCACCTCCACGAAAAAGCTCTAAATTGTTTTTTGTCACAAACTTTTGTCCATTTAGTCTTAACTAGTTAAACAGTTATACAGTTAAAGTATGCAACATTCTTTCAGTAAGAAGAGCCATTTATACACTATTCACAAATTTTTCAAGATATACATTTTATTACGAAAATTAAGAAATAATTGTCCATGTAAAAGGTAGTTGATGAGATTTCTTGAACATCGTCGTATCACATCCTTAGAAGATGCTAAGCTTAATATCAAGTTTTCTTTCTCAAGTTATATTCTCTCCTTTCTTCCTAGCAAATATGAAAACACATGTTTTTCTAAGTACGTTTTTTTTTCGGCGGAAAACGATCTGCTTATAAAAACTATAGAAATTAACAATAATAACAAAATAATTCAAAATAATATTTCCATTAAAATGTTGAAAGTGAGGTAATTTCCGATAAAAAACCTTATCTGGCAGCATGGATACAACTATACAATTAACGTTTTCTCCTTTTTTTTTTTTTTCTTTTTCTTTTTAAAGTTGTGGGCACTCTAGGAATCTACTTATCCAGTTTTCGGAATTAATGCCTTAGACGAAGGAGTAGAGAAATCAGAGGTGACTAATCTGAGGGGGATGTTGAACTGTTCACTTATATAATAAAGCAAAACCAAAGTTGAATGCCAGTGTTACTCGTGGCCTTGGAGTCTGAGGCGCCTGAAGGTGCTAGGGAAGTGCATCGTCGCTAAGCTGAACAAGTTGCATAGCAAACACGGGGCTGCTGCATGAAGCTCTTAGGCCCAGGTTGAACTTTCGTGATTTTTGTTTTTTTATTTTCTCCACACTTACTATGTATATAGTGTATAGAGAAGGTATTGTAATGTACCCAAAAATTCAATACCGAGATTTCACTGGAAATAGATGTTTTGGGACTCCCTGAACAAAAAAAAAAATTAGAAAAACGTCCCTGTGTGTGTCTGTGGGCAGCATCGCTCAAAACGAAAAGACCGATAAATCCCACTCAAAACTACCCTTTACATGGAACATTTTGCGAAAAATTTTATTTTCTCAAAAATGGCTAACAATTTTGATTAAATATCTTTCTTATGTTTTTAAGATATTTTTATGATAAACGAAATGTATATCTTGAATTTTCTGAAGACCTGTTTATTCTGGATGACTTTCGTATAACTGGTAAACTGTAAGAGATATATAAAAATTATTACACAAAAATGTAGATCTCATTAAAACCCATACTTTATGTCATATGCATTTTGTTTGAGTTAACTGTTTTCGAGAAATTCCGATTTATGGTTTCAATTTTAGCTACTTGAACTTTTATCAAACGGGAAGACGTCTTTTTCTCGTTTCTCGTTGTTTACTCCTACGACAAACAAAGAGATTGGAATTTCAACTGTTTCACATTGCGACCCACTTTTAAAAGACGAGACTATTGCTTTGGTCTGTGCATTTATTTTCCTTCTAGTTACAAGGAAGCTAGTAATTAGAGTGATTCTGCTTATGTTTATCTTGATTAGCATGATGTAAATAACAAATTAACGTTTTGAACAAAATGTTTGTGTACCGAATACTAGAGGACATCATGTGAATGAAACACATTAGATTTTTCCATTGTACTTACAAGGAACTGAGTAATATGGACAATTTCTGCTAATGTTTATCTCGATTATCATGAAGTGGATAGAAGAATAAGCTTTTTAACAATGATTGTTACAGAGATGTAGAGAAAGTCATGTGAACGCAACAAATCAGATTTTTTTAGCGTCCATCATGTTATCCTTTGTTAGTCTCAGCGTTAAATGATAGCTCCCGCAATGCTTGAAGTTCCGATCAGCTGCGAGAGTGTTGGCAATCAATTAATTCATCGCACTTGAGAGTGGGTCCACATGCCAACTATGTCACTCTCCCCACCGTTCTCCTATCGAAAGGTGGTCTTGATTATCGCTGCGATATGCCGAGAAGCGTAGGTGAAGACATCTTACGTATCGTATTCCGTATAACCTTACCTTTGAAGATAATCCAGGATACTCACTTCCTTCAATACTTACAACTTCAACGCTTATAGATAGTCAACATGTTTATGGAAACTTTTAAAACCCAAGTTAATGTTTACTGTCTGTTATCCATTGGTTAGAGTATTTTCTTCTAAGCCACCTGGCAGGAGCAGGGGAATTTTTGCTTAGCTAGTAACATTCCTTACTCTCTTCAGTGTGTGTTTAAAAACATTAAAAAAAAATAATGTAAGCCCTCCAGGGTAGTGTGGTAGTAACGTATCTGCCTCACATTCAACAGGTCCTGAGTTCAAATCTCGCTTAGGGTGAGCTACCCGGATAAGTTTTTTTTTTTTTTCAGGGTTTTCCTTTATCCTGAGAAGACAAATGTCGAGTAACTTTAATCTCCATGGACCCCGAGATCATTTGAGCATCATTTTACAAAGTTCAGTCATCATCCAATATAACCAACCAGGTTAAATGACGTCAAGCTACAAAAATAAATTAACTAAAATGAAGCATTTTGGACCTAAAATATTTGTTTCTTGTATTTCACATTTTCAAAATCGATGTGAAATATTTCATTCATATGACTTTCTCTCCCACTATCGCTTATTTGTATACATTTCTATAAACTGTTCTTATGAAAGATCCCGCTCACCATATTTTACTTTCATTGTAGGTACATTGCTATTCAGATGTTTAAAACATAGGTCCATAAATGCGGTCTTAAAATTCCATACGCTCTCCATAACATCGCAAAAAACAATTGAATGGCGACAATTTTTTTAAAAACAGATAAATTATTGAACAATTCTAACTAATAAAAATGGATATATTGTAAACTCCTTATGCCATCAAAATTATTTGAAAGATATTGCGTGGTGTAAAGATATCTCCATTTTTGTGAAGTAACTGTCTATTCCTACGATATCCGTATTATACAAATATGATTAAAATAAAGAGGATTTGAAGTTATATTTTGTCATGTAAATATGTCAAAATATGGCATTTTAATGAAATCGTTACAGCATGTTTTGAGAAAATAAATTAGGAAACATTTCTGAATAAAGGGTCGTTTGAAGTGGGGATTATTCTTAGAAATATTCGTGATTTGGTATTCAACCGACTTTTTGTTTCTAAGTTAAACACACTAACACACAAGCGCACGCGTGGGGGAACCTAAAAACGTGTATTTTCTGTGAAAGCTCTATATTTAATTGAATGGACTGCAATTTCAAATGAAAATAAAGAAAATGAATAAGATGAAGCGACATGTCAAGGTGAATAAAACCCGGGCAGAAACCTCGACCAGTCAGCCCGAACTGAACGGGATTCCTACTCTAGTTCTGCAGCATGAAAGACGAGAACGTTACCCGGTTGTAAATGGTGGTTTCTTTATGCTACGTTATGTTATGCACCTTCCAACGCGTTGCTGCCAAGTGTTTATTTCCTTTTACAATGTTATATGCGTTACGCATATTTAGATAGATTAAAAAGAGGAGATATTCAACTACCGGTTTGAGTGAGGGAAGCGTTCTTTAATAATAATCATTCCTTATTCTCCGCAGAGTCTGGGAATATGACAAATGGGCGTTTTTTCCCCATTTGTGTGCCATATTTAACATATTTGGCCATATTGGAGGAAATTTAGAAACTATCAGAAATTATGACCACTAGCTTTACAGTGGCGTAAATCTTTGAGTCGCTATTAGTTTTTGTTGTTACATTAAATGCACATGCGCGTGTGTACACACATCCACACTTCCAGACTCTAGAGAAGATTATAACACCACCAGCTAAAGAAAAATTCCCCACCTTCCAGTCGAGAACCAAATCCGAGACCTCTAGATGTGAGAAAGAGAAAGTCGTGAGAATGTTAAAAAAAATACACACACATACACACACACACACGATCAAAGAATTAATAATACCACCGTTTCTAAATTTAAATACACCGTTATGACCATAAAAGTTAAAAGGAAACAAAGAAAGAAGCCCGCCTCGGCAGTGTGAAGGTAGCGTGTCTACCTCACATTCAAGAGATCGCGAGTTCAAATCTCGGGTGAGTTATCCGGATAAGTGGAATCTACTTTATGAAACCGCAAGTGACGCTACCATAGCTACCTGAATATATTTACTCTGTAAGTTCAAATAACTGCCATATTTAGGATTCTATTACACACAGTTATGTAAAAATTTAGTAAGTTCCATCACTACTAGTCACACGGTGAAGCGGTGCCACAAATAGTATTCAAGTTACTGAACTTGTTGAGCGATTCGTCATTTTGTTATACACATCAGTCTCGACGCACTGCGATGTTCAGGAGTTAAAAACACTCGTGTTTACACAAAAACAAAAGCGCAATCCAAGATTTACGTAGAAGCCGCACCCAGAACAGATATCAGTCCAATAAAGTGGCTTACGATTTATTATCTATCAGGTTTCGACACACTACCACTTCCGTAAATATGTTACATTTTTTCTGTAACAGTTTTACGACTATAAAATTGTAGAAACACACATACGCATTAAGTTAAATTAAAATTAGTAAATAATTAAAAAATAGCATTAATAAAACGTTATATTAAATATAATAGATGAATTTGTAAGCAGTAGCAACCAAACAAGCAGGCTACGTGAGCCACGACTTGAGAAATATCCAGATGATGAAGTTTAAAAGCACCATTACCCAATGTTGAGAGTTAGGCAAACGAGTTTGTAAAGCTAAGTGGTTATTAGTGGAAAGCAATTAGCGAGCTTCTGGTACAGTACCGTGCTGAGATGTCGAGGGCGAGAAGAACTGTCCGCTGATCGAGGAAGGACGTCCACCTTACAACTGTAAGTGTGCAAGTTAAAGAGTTTACACTCCCTTATAACAATGCTTGGCCGCTCTATTGGTCTTTGGAGGGAGATGCTGATCGACCAATAGCAAGGTAGTACACCGGAGCATAATAGTGTAAAAGACAAAAACCACGTCCAACTACGTCATTAGTGGTCTGACCAACCAGAAGTACTCATTTGTGATGCATGAGAAGGCAGAGGGTGGAAAATTAATACAGTAATTGTGGATTTAGCACCATCTTGCATTGATTTCGATGCTTTCTGCGGTAACCAGTGGTGCTCATGACGACTTGGTTCGATTCCAATATTTCCATTTTTTTGTTTTAAGTAATTAGATGGTGCAAACCTTGAACCACGTCCTAACCACAGTTTATGAGGCGTGCAGGTGATTTAGACGATATTTTATTGTGACTCATTAAAAAAGTAAAAGTTTTGTTTCAATATTAACATTTCACTGGATACTATAATGAGTTTCCCTGCCAGCGTTCAGTGAATAAAGTAACCACTCCGGAGTCTGCAGGTAATTAAAATTACTATTTTTCGACGATAGAGTTTTTAGATCCACGTCCCTTCATGCTAACGTTGTGGAAAATTGTATTTCCCGCATTCAGTGCTGGTAGCCTAGCCTACTTGAGTGTTTAATCTTTTCTGCAGTACATTTGCACTTTAATTAAATGAAATCCACTAACTTTCGTTGCATTTATTACTATAGACATGGGATATGGTATTAGATTGCTGAATTTTACCATGTAAAACCTTATTTGGGTATCTACCCACTGTATATTTGTTAATGCTTACTTACGGTTAAATTCATGCAGCAGGTAAGTATGGGCTGCAAATTAATGATTTTTACTTTCTCTATACGCACTATGTAAATAGTGTATAGAGAAGATATTGTAATGCACCTAAAATTCGATACCGAGATTTCACCGGAAATATATGTTTTGGGTCCCCCTGAATCCAAAAAAAAAAGTATTTTTAGAAAAATGTCCGTGTGTGTGTCTCTCTGTGTGTATGTGGCTGTGGGCAGCATAGCTCAAAAACGAAAAGACCGTTAAATACCAAACTTGGTATTTAAGTTTAGTATCTTCCAAGGATCCAACACGAAGATTTTCAACAAAATCCCCCCATCCCAAACTACCCTTTACATGGAAAAAATTTCGAAAATTTTGATTTTTTTAAAAATGGCTCTAAAGATTTTGATTAAAATCTCGCATACTTAAGATCTTTACTTGAAAAATAAAATGTATATCTTGAATTTTCTGGGAATAACCTCTGAAGACTACTTTATTCTGGATGAATTTTAAGGATTTTTGCATAACTGCTAAACCGTAGGAGATGGACCAAATCTTATCACACAGAAAATGTAGAGCACATTAAAACACACATCTTATGTAATATACAGTTTTTTCGTGGAATTGATCGTTTTTGAATTATTCCTTGTTTTTGATTTCAGTTTTAAAAAACATACTTTTCTCATACAGGAATTTGTGAGCTTCTGTCCATACAAACAAAGGAACTTCAGTCACATAGCAACTATAACTCTTACCTATGGTACTCCCTTATTTCGCTTCTACTTACAAGGAAGCACGTAATAAGACTATTTCTGCTAATTTTTTCTCAATTAGCACGAAGTAAATACAAGCATAAGCTTTTTAACAATACTTTGTTGCAGAGATGTAGAGAAAGTCATGTGATTTTTTTTATTATCTCTAACTAATCGATCGTCAGTTCTCCATAATATCAAGCTGTGATTATATTACTGGAGCCACTATGTTCAACAGTTGATAATGATTTACGTAATTTTCGTGTAAGTTCTAATTCTATTGTTCACTGTCACTGCAAAAAATCTGACGCATACCGTTCACATGGCTTGTTCAATCTTATCTGCAAACAAACTGTTATTAAAAAATATTATTCTTTATTTACATCATGCTAATCAAGATAAACATTACCAGAAATGTTCCGATTACTTGCTCTGTTATAAGAGAAGGGAACTAAGGCAATACACTAGGATAAAGCGACAGTCATATTTTAAAAACAGTCGTTATGCGATTTTCATTGAAATTCGTTCTTTTTCCATGGCTAGGAGAAATAAAACAAAGTATATGGAACGGATGAGGACTTCCCATTTGAGAAAATTTGAAGTTGAAAGCTATAAAGGGAAAATCTCGGAAATGGTTAGTTCTACAAAATTCCTTTATATGACAACTTTTCTGCTTTAACGAGATTTACATGTTTTGGGTAATAAGTTTTGTGTATCCCATGGTTTACCAGCTATGCATGTCATTCAGAGCTTCAGGGGCTTTTCCCAAGAAGTTCAGGATAGAGGTACATTTTATTTGCCATGTAAATATCTTTAATGTACGCCCATGTAATGTTCCACGTAAAGGGTAGTTTGATTGGGGGGGAGATTCCTTTGAAAATCTTCTGTCGCATCCTTGAAAGCTACTGAACATAAATATCAAGTTTGGAATTTGACCAACATTTCCTTTTTTAGACACACAAACACACTGGTGGTCGTCTCCGTGGTCTGAGTGTTAACATGCTGCACACTGGTTCCCAAGGTCGTGGGTTCAAACCGGCGGATGGTGATGATTTTTTTCGGTTGTAAACATTTTTAGTGTGACTTCTTTCGGAAGGGAAGTAAAACCGTTGGTCTCGCTTCGTAGATTCACGGTACATAAAAGAACCAAACCTGATAAAGAGGCCCCTAAGCAAAATTAAATGATCTTTCAAATCCGATATAGAATGGGACGCTGAGAGCCATAATAATTAAAGAGCATCCAATTTAAATTTACACATTCCCGCGTGAGCGTTCCATTCGTGTGACTTTCTTTACCTGTTCTACAAACTTCTTACAAAAGATTATTCTTCCTTCTACTCCATGCTAATCGAGATAACCATTAGCTGAATGATCTCAATACTGATCCTTGACAAGCAGAAGGGAACTAAAGAAATAATAATCTATGCTAAAGCCATAGCCAGATGTTTTAAAAGCTGTCGCTGTGCAATTGTTATTGAAATTCACTTCTTTGCATGACCAGGAGTAAAACAAAAGAAGCACAGACGACTTCTTGTTTGAGAAAAGAATAAGTATTTTAAAATGGAAACCAATAACAAGGAATATCTCGTAAAACGGTTAGCTCCACAACGAAAATGTATTGTGCATACATTGAGTTTAGACGAGATCTACATTTTTATCAGTAAGTTTTTGTCTATCTCTTACGGTTTACCAGTTATACAAAATTTATTCGGCATGAGTGCTTCAGAGGCTATTCCCAAAAACTTAGATATATATTTTTTCATGTAAATATATTTAATATACGTCATTTTAATCAAAATTATTAGACCCATTTTTGAGAAAATGAACATTTTGGAATTTTTATATGTAAGGAGTAGTTTGCTGTAGGGGGATTTTCTTGAAAGTCCTCGTGTCGGCCTATTGGGTGAGATTTTTTATAGTCAGCTTACCCTCCCCTTATGTAGGACTGACAACCCCTCCTAGGACTTACAGGCGGGTGCCGAGGAGCCAGAAGCCTGTCGGGGAGCTAGCGACACCTAACCACAGAATTGAGAACCTGGAATGAGTGGTCGGCCCGAAGCCGGGCGTGAGCGTCAGGAAGTGAATGATATGAAATGTAAGCGAAATGGATGATAGGAAAGGTGATAATTGAACGATTGGTTGGATGAGTGGCGGGGGAGGTCCCGGAGAAAACCCACCCAGACGCAGTTTCGTCCACCACAAATCCCACCTTTGGGCGTTCGGGATCGAACTTGGACCGTCTAAGTGAGAAGAGAGCGGTCTTTTCATTTTTGAGTTATGCTGTCCACAGACATGCATAATATGTACAGACACACACCCACACACAAAGTTTTTTTTTTTTTTTTTTTTTTATTCAGGGGGTTTTAAAGCACATATTTCCATTGAAATATCGTATTAAGATTGGTGGAATACAGTAGGTTCTCTGCCTACTCTGTACATTGTACATGCGTACTAGATAAAGTAAAAATGTGTGTGGTGTTTTTTTTTTTTTCTCAGAGGACCGACATGTATTCCAGTGAAATATGGTATCGAAATTTTGGATGGAATACTGCACCTTTTCTACGTTATTCTTATAATCTACTTTATAAAATAATACTTCTATTTAGCTTATTGTATTATCATTATCTGTTATAACATACTTAAAGGTGTTAAAAAGTTTACTTTTTACCATGTATTATATTAAATAATCATTGTTATAAAAAGAATAAATAAAGCTATATGTGCAACATATGCAATATTTTTGTAATTGCTGGATTGGCTAACAAAACCGGCGGGGTATAATATCTACCTGTAAGATAAACGATATTATTTGCAAGATAAAAAGCAAGTAGTAGTAGTGCTCTTGACCGTGTCGGTCCGCGTGTAGAATTGTCCATTGCGAAACATGCTGCACCATTGCGCAGGCTCTTGGTATTGCAATGACTGCACTAGACCTTCGCCTTCACAAAGCACTGATGCATTTCAATGCTTGGTATTCGCATAAAACATTAGTAGAGAAGATCAGCTGGCTGCCCGTAACTCTCGGTAGAGCATCTTCTGCTGTACCAGGGGTCCCGGGTTCAATTCCCGGCTGGGATAGGAAATTGTATATAAAAAAAAGTATTACTTTTCCTCTCCAGAGACTGTAAGCATGAACGAGTGGGATTGCTGTCGTATAAATTTAAATACAATAGTGTAAATATTAATACAAACAGAAAACCAGTTAACACCATTGTCATGAGCGTTGCTTTCACTTAGATGTTAAAGGCGGCATATAAATAAAATAAAAATATGATATGTGTCATTCACATGACTTTTTCTACACCTCTGTAACATATTAATTGTTAACAAGCTCATTCTTCTCTCTACTTAATACTAATCGAGATAAACATTAGCAAAAATGGTATTATTACTTGCTCTCTTGTAAGTAGAAGGAAAATAAGGGAATACACTAGCTAAAGCGATAGCCAAAACTTTTAAAAGCTGGTTGCCATGTGTTTCTTTGCATGTCCATAAGTTAAAAATTCCCGTATTAGTTAAGTTTAACTATTTTAAAACTGAACCCAATAACAAGGAATACCTCAGAAATGGTCAACTCCCCGTCAAAATGTTTTCCACGTAAAACGTAATTTGGAGTGGGGGAATTTTCTTGAAGATCTTCGTGTCGCATCCTTGGAAGATGCTAAACATAAATACAAAGTTTGGTATTTAACGGTCTTTCGTTTTTGAACTATGCTATCCAAACACACGCGTGCGCGGATCTCAGGGAATCTCAAGAAATATATTTCCGATGAAATCTCGATATCGAATTTTTGGGTGGAATACAGTACCTTCTTTAGCTACTGTGTACATTGTGGTATATATATATATGCGTATGTGTGTTGTGTGTGTATGTGTGTGTGAACAGCATAACTCAAAAACGAAAGGTTAAACGAAATCAAAACTTGATATTTAAGTTCAGCGTCTACCAAAATGCCACACGAAGATATTCAAGAAACCCTCCCCCCTCACAAACTATCCTTTATTTGATTTTAAACATTACTTTTTATTTGTATCTAAAACAATTTTGATTAACATTTTTACGTTTAATAAAATGTACATATCTAAAGTTTTCTGCGTATAGCTTGTAAACCTTGTTCATTCGGAAAGAATGTTGTATAATTTTATGTAACAGGTTAAGCATAAGAAGTAGACAGAAACTTACTGCGCAAATAACGTGGATCTCTTAAAGCACGGCACACACAATTTGTCTTTAAATAATAATTGTATAACATCAGCCATTTCCGAGATATTTGTGGTTATTAATTTGTAATTTTCAATGATCTTATCGATGTCATTCAATTGTCTCCCGCTATGTTCCAGAAAGAGTATAAAATTTCGGCACCAACATATAGCAACCCAATTATCAAGGATTTGGAAATCGCCTCAGCCTCCCGTATTCCGTTTGTACTTATCGGAATGTGTAATAAAAGTATTTCTATAAACGTTTCTGCCTCTAACTTGAAGTGTTTTTCTAATTTTTAATTAAACTTTTGAAAGAATAGTCTGTAGAAGATACACAAAAATAAACACTAGCGCCTACAGAAAGTAATATAAATGCAATATACATTGAAATGTTTTCGATGTGGGTCCCAATATGTTGACATTGGAATTTAGTAAAAGACCACGAAAAACATAATGAATATTTAAGAACCTGGATATTTTTTATTGTTATAAATTTAACTTTTATGCAGATGCTGCAGTTAGTTTTTATGCAGTTTTTGTGGTTTCCGAGTATAAAATCAAAATGAAATCATAACGAAGGGTATTTATTTCACATACTTCAACGTCCCCAGTCTACCACTATCATGGTGTTAGGGGAATGCCTCGGATCCATTTCCTGAACTCAATTCTATTCTCCGCCAATCTATTAAACTAATCCCATGTCTTTCCTCCATTTGCCACCACTGTTTTGATCCTTTCTTCCCAAGTTATCCTAAGTCTTCCTATCGGATTTCTTCCCAGTGGTCTTGCTCTCATAACCTGATGTATCTTCCGGTCTATGTTCATCCTTTTTACGTGCTCAAATCATGTAAGTTGCCTATCTTCAATCCTCTTGCTTATAGATGGTACTTTTAGTTCCTCTCTTTTCCTTTCATTCCTAACTCTATCTCGCCGTGTCTTTCTTGTTATTCTTCTTAGGCTTTTCATTTGCATTGCATTTACCAAGCTTAACTCATTTTTGGTTACTACCCATTTCACATACAATTTACAAAAAATTGATTCATAAATGTTATTCTTCATGTAACGGTACTTCGGTTTAGAGAGCATTTGGAGAAAATCTTAGTGATGCAACTTTTAAACATGCTGTTAATTTAGTACATTTGGTATTCATCCGACTTTTCATTTTTGAGTTGTGCTCGCTCTCGCTCTCTCTCTCTCCCTCTCTCTCTCTCTCTCTCTCTCACACACACACACACACACACATATTACATTTTAAATATGAATTTTCTGGTTTCAGGGATCTTTAAACATTTATTTCTGGTGCAACATCGATATCCTATGTTTGATTGAAATAAATAAGAGATTGTTAAGGTAAAAGACACACACACACACACACACACATTTTCCTCACTCATGTCAAACTCATAATATATCTCGTATCTATTACAGAGAATTTACTACTTAAATAGTGTTACGCCATTCAGAATAATTTCGTAAACATCATTCAAATATTTTGTGTTGTAAAAAGCTCTGAGTGTAAATAGAAAAGAAAAGTCACAGACTTCAAGCAATTCTTCAGTTGATTTATTTAAGAATGTGAAAACACGCAGAATAGAACATTACGAAAAATGATAACGCTATGAACAAATAAATTTTGCAGAATTAATAGCAAGTTTTCAAATAAAAGTCACCCTTTTCATTACAAGCGTTTGTCTTTCTTCTACTAGGAAAGAAAAAAAAAAAAAAGGCGCGTTATTTATGGACGCTCTATGGCTGCTGTGGTTCCATGGTCCCATTCTAAATTGGGTGTGATAGACCACTTAATTTTGCTCAGAGGCCTCTCTATCAGGCTTGAGATTCTTTTACAACCGAAAAAATCCATCGTCCTCCGCAGGGTTTGAACCCGCGACCTTGGGTATACGAAATTAACATGGTAACCATTACACCACGGAGGGCGACGAGTAAATAGTAACAAAATTCCTCAAACTTAATTGACTTCACAGATATTCATAAAAATTCAAAACATATTTAATTTGTCATATTAATATTTCAGACATTATACCAATGTCAATATTGTAACATTTATTTTTGAGGTGAAAGCGACGAAACATTAATTTGTGGTAGGGAAATTTTATCGAAAACTTTTGCCTGTCATGCTTAAGTAATAACTTTTCGCTTTTAGATTAAGCTGTTCACTAAGAAACATTGGATCGTTGTTTTAAAAATCTGATGTGTTCCATTCATACAACCTATTCTGCAACAAAGTATTCTTACATAACCTTCTCTTCTATCTACGTCATCCTAATCAAACATACTGACATGAATATTAGCAGAAATGATCTTATTACTCAGTTCCTTGTAATTAAAAGGGAAATAGGCAATATACCAGACTAAAGTGATAGTCGGATCTTTTAAAAGCTGGTGATGCAATTAGAATTCTCTTTGCATGACCAGGATACAAAAAGTGAATTACGACCTCCCAGTTGAGAAAATTCTTAATATTGGAAATTTAAAAATCAACAAAAGGAATATTTAGGAAGTGGTTACTTTCAAAAAAGTGTATAAGACATGTATGTTTTACAAAATCTACATTTTTTTGTGTAGTAAGGTTTTGTCTTCAGATGCTATCCCTAGAAAAGTCAAGACATATATTTTATTTGTGATGAAAATATCTTAAGCACGTGGTATTTTAATCAAAAGTATTAGAGCTATTTTTGAGAAAGTAAAAAAAAAAAAAAAAAATCGAAATACTTTCCATGTAAAATGTATTTTTGTGTGGAGGTATTTTCTTGAAAATCTTTGTGTTGAATCCATGAAAAATATTAAATTTAATTATCAAGTTTGTTATTTAAATCACTTTTCGTTTTTGAGTTATGCTGTTCACACCACACAAACACACACAAACTACACACATATGTGCGGCGTATCTTTTTTTAAAAGGCTTTTTTGGGGGATTAAGGGGACCTCAAAACTTATTTCCGGTGAAATATCTACCTATATCAATTTTTGTGTGAAATGCAATAACTACTTTCTCTATCTTCTAAGCACATAGTACGTTGTAGAAAAAGTAAAAATGTCTTTTTGGATTCAGGTAAACTCAGAACATGTATTTAAGAATGCAAATTCGATTTCAAATTTTATACTTACTCCCTAACTATTCTTTAAAACAAAATTCAACATTAAAGTTATGAACTTATTTTAAATTCTGAATAATGTCTTATTAGTACAATTACAGGGACTTTTATGGAAAAGCTCGCAACATCCACATGAATTTCAACACATCTCAAGTTCACAATGGTCTCATTATGTCAAATGATTAGTGCTGGAATGGAATGTGGTTGCTGACTACGACCTTTATGAAGGTGAAGGTTTGCTGCCCTTCAAATCGGACTTCTGCACAGGACCTTGGGCCCACTGTGTTTACTTAGGAAAAGTTAACGCGGCAGGAAATGCCCATCAGGAAATGCTCATGTTCAGTGGCGGTTGTTATATGACCCCTCGTGAATCATTTGATCCAGCGCCGAGTACAAAACCAACGTATAGGTATTTAATACCGTCTGTTCTTTCAACTCTTGTCCCTTCCCACCTAACTCTAAACTCAAGACCTCTTGTCTCACTTCTGAAGCACTCTACAAATGGTATACACTCGTTAATAATGGCTGCTTTGCGCATTTCGGAGATTATCAACCGAGTGAGTATACACGCTCCGCGGGATGTCCTTTAAATAGTGTATGTGTAAAATGGAAGTGGGGAGGTTCACGGAACAATATATTGGATTCCGACTGAATCGGTATGATAATCAGTACCAGATACTTTTATTTTAAGAGGACGTGTGTAATAAATTCGTTTGAGCTTTAGAATTATGCTTTTATTATTATTATTATTATTATTATTATTATTATTATTATTATTATTATTATTATTATTATTATTATTATTATTATTATTATTAACATTATTAAAATAAATTAGAACGAAATCATTTTACTTTCTCTACCACTTACCTAATAAGTAGAGGAAGTATTGCATTCCATCCAAAGTTTCGACATTGAGATTTATCAGAAATACACATTTTGAAGTTCCTTTAATAAAAACGTGTTTTATACAAAGATCTGTGCGCGCGAGCGAATATCTCTATTGTAAACACCATATCTCAAAAACGAAATGTCGTCAGTAGGTGCGACATGGAGTTAAAACACCCCAGATTATCCTGTTATACGGAATATTTTTAGGAATTATTTTCTCATATCTGGTTCTAATAATTCTGCTTAAATGATCATATATTAACATATTTACATGACAAGATGTATGCGAGGGGTATTCAATAAGTCCTTAGAAAATCCAAGAAATTACACTCGTAGCATCGAAAAAAGTTCGTATTAAGTAAACTGTTGTCTCTTACTAGAAAGTAATTAAAATTTAAGCTATATCCATCAGGTGGTTTCGTTGTCACAGGCGATTGAATCAACAATCTTATGCTTCTTTGAAAGATAAAAAACGAGTTTCGTGCGGTGATTAAACAGTTCTATTTAAAACGCTTAACACCGATAGAGATAAAAGCCGAGTAGATGAAGTTCGTGGTGCATCTGCTCCTGCGTTTGCAAAAATTTAGAATTGGATAAATGAATTTAAACGTGGCCGTACATCCACAAATTATAAACATCGTTGCAGACTCCAGTAGAAGTGATTTCCTCCGAAATTGACAAAATCCAGTATATGGTTTTGAGTTATCGAAGAATCAAAGTCTGCGAAATAGTAGTCCGCATATCACAAGGTGCAGTGTTCTCAATGTTGCACCAAAAATTAGGTCTAACAAAGGTCTCAGAAAAATGAGTGCCGGGTTTACTCTCAATGGAGAATAATGCAATCGTATGATCGATTCAGAAGCTGGTTTGGCACTTTTCCATCGCACTTTTTGACGAGTTTCTGGGTCGATACATAACTGTGGATGAAATAGGGATATACTACTACACTCCAGAGACAAAAGTATAGTCGAAACAGCGGGTTTTTAAAGGCGAAACGGCTCCGAAGAAGGCAAAGGTGATGAAATCCGCACACAAGGTGATGGCCTCAATTTTTTGGGATGCACGCGGAATCATCTACATTGATTACTTTCAGAAAGTAAGAGCGTAAATGGAGAGTATTGTGCATCGTTATTTCACTGGCTGAACGGAGAAATCAAGAAAAAAAATCTCTCATCTGTCAAAGAAAAAATTCTCTTCCATCAAGACAATGCAAGGATGCACATCTGCGCAGTTTCGAGGCGAAAATTGTAGGATTAAGATTCAAATTACTGCAGCATCCACTGTATTCACCAGATTTGTCCCCCAGTGACCTTTATTTATTTATAAACTTGAATAATTTATTTCTAAACTAGAAAAATGTATTTCTAAACTAGAAAAATGTATTTCTAAACTAGAAAAATGTATTTCTAAACTAGAAAAATGTATTTCTAAACTAGAAAAATGTATTTCTAAACTAGAAAAATGTATTTCTAAACTAGAAAAATGTATTTCTAAACTTGAAAAATTTATTTCTAAACTTGAAAAATTTATTTCTAAACTTGAAAAATTTATTTCTAAACTTGAAAAATTTATTTCTAAACTTGAAAAATTTATTTCTAAACTTGAAAAATGTATTTCTAAACTTGAAAAATGTATTTCTAAACTTGAAAAATGTATTTCTAAACTTGAAAAATGTATTTCTAAACTTGAAAAATGTATTTCTAAACTTGAAAAATGTATTTCTAAACTTGAAAAATGTATTTCTAAACTTGAAAATTTATTTCTAAACTTGAAAAATTTATTTCTAAACTTGAAAAATTTATTTCTAAACTTGAAAATTTTATTTCTAAACTTGAAAAATTTATTTCTAAACTTGAAAAATTTATTTCTAAACTTGAAAAATTGGCTCGGCGGAAAACGATTCACATCTAATCAAGAGTTCGTTTACCAAATAGATGCCTATTTTGAGGACCTTCCTAAAGCCTACTTTTTGGAAGGCTTAAAACAGTTGGAGAAACTCGGGAAAATGTGCATCGAGCTAAAAGGAGATTAACGTTGAAAAATAAAACTATACCTATCAAAAGTAATTTATTTTGATGTTTTTTTAAGGACTTGTTGAACGCCCCTCGTATCTTGATTTACTCGGAAAAGCTTATAAAGTCTTCATTAGGAAGGGTTGTATTATTAAGTACGAGAAGCTTAATACACAGAAAATGTTGATTCCTCTATTGTAGCATGAGTCGTTTTTGGAATAACCGTAAATACTGGCTTGCATACTTCAATATCTGAACTATCGCCCCTTATGTACCATGAACATAGGCGGAGAAGGTATTGTGCACCACCCAAAATTAGATACAGAAATTTCATCGGAAATGTTTCGAGATTCCCTGCTTAAAACAAAAGGGAGAAAAAAAACGTAGAAAAACCTCCGAGTGTATATTTCTATGTGCTTGTTCACGCGCGCGAACAGCGTAACTCAAAAACGGAAAATCCGTTTGGTATTTAAGTTCAGCATTTTCTAGAGATGCGACACGAAGATTTCCAGGAAAATCCCCTATCCCAAGTACCCTTTAAATTATTTCTTTTCTAAAAAATGGGTTTAATGATTCTGATTAAAATGTCTTATGTTTAAGATATTTTATGACAAAGAAAACACATTTTTTGAGTTTTGTGGGAATAATTTCTAAAGAGGTCTAAATTCTGATGACTTTTGTAAAACTGGTAAATCGTAAGAGATAGACAAATTTAATACACATCTTTATCTGTTCTAAATAAACTTTTCTTACAAAAGATTGTTCTTCTATCTACATCTTGCTAATCAAGATAAAACATTAGCAGAAATGGTGTTATTACTTAGTTCCTTATACTTAGAAGGGAAAGCTTTAAAAGCTGTTGCTATGTGATTGACATTGAAATTCGGTTCTCTTTATATGGTCAAAATTAAGAGAGATAAGAAACCGATGAGGATTTCCCGTTTCAGAAAAGTTTCAAGTAATTTAAAATTGATACCAATAACAGGGAATATTTCGGAAATGGTTAACCCTACAAAGATATGTATATGACATAAATTGCATGTTTTAACGAAATATACATCTTGTTTATCTCTTACGGTTTACCAGTGACGCAAAAGACATTCACAATGAAGAAGACTTAAAAGTATATTCCCAATAAATTCAGGATATACATTTTATTTACCATGTAAATATTCTTAATATACGACATTTTAATAAAACTGGTTACTCATTTTTATAAAATAGAACTTTTGAAAAAAATGTTCTGTGAAAAAAGTAGTTTGAAAATCTTCGTGTCTATCCTTGGAAGATACTGAACTTAAATACCAAGTTTGCTATTTAATCATAATGGGACTTTTTTCTATTTTTTTTATTCAGTGGTCTTTAAACATTTATTGTCTGTGAAATCCCGGAATCAAATTTTGGATGCAATAATACAATACCTTCTCTATCTACTAGGACATTGTACAGACGTGCCAGAGAAAGTAAACATGTAGATATGGTTAAAACACACAACAAAAATGACGAAAATTAAGCTCACCAATATTAATATAACTAATTACTTTAAAGTTTACAGCCTCTGATCATCACATTTACAGATTCTTAACAATAATGAATGGAGAATTGTAAATAATATTTATTTTTAGCTTTTCGGCTTATATCAATGTCATACATTTTTTATGGAATTAACCATTTCCGAAATATTTCTTGTTATTGTTTTAAATTTTCCAATGCTTATAATTTCCCAACTGGAATGGCGTCATTTTATTTTCTTTGTTTTTTATTTCTGATCAGGTAAAGAGAATTCAACCATTTTAAAAATGATTTAACTATCGTTTTAGACTTATGTATTTTTTTTATTTTTCTTGTACTTAGAAGGTAATATACCATTATACTAATATTTATCTCGATCTGCATGAAATAGACAGCAGTTCACGCTTTCAAAATAGGCAGGGAAAGTGTCAACACGTCCGTTTTTTAAAACTTTAAAGCTATTTAAAATCTGACACATTTGATATCAGTAAATAAAGAAATGAATGTGCAAAAGCACAAAGATCACCTCAAAATATTTTGTCTAGTACAATTAAACAGCTTTAATAGTAAAAAAAATTATAAAACTGACTTGAGCAACCAAAATTTTCAAAGAAGTATGATAATGACATTTACTGATTGTTACGTAAGGCTCTGGTTTATGTAGAGAGACTTTCTTTTTATTTTTGTGAAAATGTTGGTGTTAATTTTTTAAAATTTGCTTTTTTCTATTTAACTAATTTAGTTTTGAGAGTGAATAACTGAATAAAGCAATCATGAAATGAATCTTTACACAGCACATTTGTGATTATGTATGCAAATGTGCATACATATCAGAGCAAAACTGAAATTTAAGGAATAAATGTCATGCATGGTCGTAAATCTAAAACTGAGAAAGAAGCACATGCAAGGAGAAGTAGGGTTAAACCATGGTGTATGGGTGATTTAAAATGTTGATGGATTTTAAAAAAGCGGGATCGAAAAACATTCAGTCAAATGATTCACAGGTGTCTTTAGAAAATTGATATATTACAATTCATAAATTGAAATTTCAGTTTCACAAAAAAAAAAAATAAATAAAAAAAATCAGTCCTAATATCTCTTATGGGTAGTATGGGGTGTTGAATCGTCTTATCGCATCCTTGGAAAACGCTGAAGTTACTTACCTAGATTGATATTTAGCCGACTTTTCTTTCCGATTTTTTCGGTTCACACATACAGAGGAGAGAGAGAGAGGGAGAGAGAGGGAGAGAGAGGGAGAGAGAGGGAGAGAGAGGGAGAGAGTGGGAGAGGGAGAGAGGGAGAGGGGGGAGAGGGGGAGAGAGGGCGAGAGAGGGAGAGAGAGGGAGAAAGAGGGGAGAGGGGGAGAGAGAGGGAAAGAGGGAGAGAGAGGGAGAGAGAGGGAGAGGGAGAGAGAGGGAGAGGGAGAGAGAGGGAGAGAGAGGGAGAGGGAAAGAGGGAGAGAGAGAGCGAGAGATAATGAGATACAGAGAGAGCAACATAGGATCCTTTTCCAAAAAATAATAATTCAGGGAGTCTCAAACCGCGTATCTGCAGTGAAATATTGAATTTTCTGTTGGAATACAACACTTCCGCTACTCATTATAGGTAAGAAATTGGTGCAATATTCGCTATTTAATCTTCTCTTAACATGAGCTAGAGAGAAACCTGATGTGTTCTGTTCACGTGATATTCTACATTGTAACAAAGTATTCTTACAAGAGCTATTTCTTCTATCCATTCACGCTAACAGAAACAAACATTAGCAGAAATTGTCTTATTACTTGCTTCCTTGTAAGTAGAAAGGAAATATGCTAAAGCGGTAAAGTAGAAGTATTTTAAAATTCAAACCGATAGCAAGGAATATTTCGAAAATGGTTTACTTGACAAATGTATATGGCATAAATTGTGTGTTATAACGAGATCTAAATTTTTTGTCTATGTCTTACAGTTTATCAGTTGTAGAAAGTTATCCAGAATGAAGAAGTCTTCAGTGTTTTGTCTTATTTTATTTCTCATGTAAATATATTTAATATACGGCATTTTAATCAAAATCGTTAGCCATTTTAGAGCAAATCGAAAATTTCGAAACTTTTCCGCATAAAAGATAGTTTGGGGTGTGAGATTTTTAAAATCTTCGTCTTGCACCCTTGGAAGATGCTGAACTTAAGTCATCAATTTTGGTACTTAACGGACTCTTGGTTTTTGAGTTGTGTGTCCATACATAAACATAACACACACTTCTGGTGAAATGTCAGTATTGAATTTTTGGGTGAAATACAATAGGTAGTTTCTCTACCTAGTATGTACATAAATTTACATTGTACTGGTACAGAAAATAAAAACAGGTTTCATAAGAATATGTTATATAAGAGTATATGGAGAGAGTCATGTGAATGTTAAATTTTTTGCTGATTCTATTGCAAGTGAAACATGTATGACAGAATCTGCAGGTTAGTGCATCGCCAGAAGCCCACATCCTTAAACCAGAACTGGTGCTGTTGTATGCTATTAGCTACCTAGATTGACGGAATTACCACACTTTCCCGTTTTCCTTCGACTGATAGGACACCTTTAGCAGGTCAGTGTAGCTGCACGTGTCTCTTCACGTGTTTCAGGTGTCTAAATGCAACCTGGAGGAGCTATCATGCTCGGTCTGCCATTCGCGTTTGGTCAGAGGAAATTCCAGCCATTCTACTGCAGCTTTTTGCTCGCTTATTATGTACTAAACGTAACTGACCACAATTTCTCTCTGAAATTAATATTTTAAATGACTGGTTGTAGAGTCATAAATATGCATTACCCTCGGGCATGATGTCAGTCTGTCAGTGTCTGTGCGTTTTCTTGTGGCAGGCGGACACTCTGTCTGGAGTCTAATATGGTTCATCTCACGGCGAGGAAACATTCGCATGCAATCTTGACGTCAGAGTAATGTTTATAAATAAATTATATTTCTATGTTACAATAAGTTCACTATTACCATAAACACTTTGATATTTTAGGAGATATATCTACCAACTACCTAGGCAAGAGAAGGAGGTATTGAAATCCACCCAAAATATTCGATATCTAAATTTCACCAGAAAAGCCGGTTTGAGGCTCCATTAATCCACCCCGCCCCTAAAAATCTAATGTGTTCCATTCACATGACTTTCTCTAGTTGTTCTGCAAACAGAGTTAATCTACATCATGCTAATACAGATAAACATTAGCAGAATTGGTCTTATTACCTGATTCTTTTTAAGTAGAAGGTACATAAGGGACTCCACTAGGCTATAGAGATAGTCAAATATTTAAAACGCCGGTTTCTATGTGAAAAAATCTGATGTGCTCGATTCACATAACTTTCTCTACATGTCACAAATTATTGTTAATAAGTTTATTCTTCTATTTCATGCTAATCGAGAAACATTAGCAAGATACTGTTTTCTTACTTAGTTCCTTATATGTAGAAGGGAAATAAGGGAATACATTAGCCTAAATCGACAATCAAAGGTTTTAAAATGTGGTTGCTATGGGATTGAAATTTATTTCTTTGCGTGGCCAAGTGTTGATGAGTTCCCGTATGAGAAAAGTTAAATATTTTAAAACTGACACCAATAACAAGAAATATCTCAAAAGCGCTCGAAAAATGTATATAACACAAATTGTGTGTTTTAACGAGCTCTACATTTTTTTTGTTAAATAAGTTTTTAATTGTCTCTCATGGTTTACCAGTTATTCAAAATTGCGCCACAATAATCCACGATAAAGATGTCTCCAAAAGCTATTCCCAGACAATTCAAGATATGCATTTCACTTGTCATGTAAATGTCTTTAAAATACGATATTTTAATCAAAATCTTTAAGAGCCATTTTTGAGAAAATCAAAATTTTCGATAATTTTTCTATGAAAAGGGGAGTTTGGGGTGGGGGAATTTTCTTGAAAATCTTCATGTCGTATCCGTGGAAAGTACTGAAACTAAATACCAAAATGGTATTTAAAGGTCTTTACGTTTTCGAGTTATGCTACCCCCGGCCACACACATGCACATTAACAGACACAACATGAACATTTTTCAAAAAAAGTTTTTTTTTTTGGATTCTGGGGGTCTCAAAACATATATTTCCGGTGAAATATATGCTTTAAATATGTATTGAACTTTTGGATGCAATACAATAACTTTTCTATGCACTATATACATAGTACGTGTAGAGAAAGTAAAATTTGAGGTTCGGTTCGCTCTGCATGCTCCCGTTTAAGAAAATTTAATCAGTTTACAATTGAAACCAATAACAATGAATAACTCGAAAACGGTCAACTCTACAAGAAAAACGGATATAGCATTGATTATGTGTTTTAACGAGATCTACTATTTTTTGTAGAAGTTCTTATCTATCCCTTACGATTTAACCATTATGCAATATTCTGCAAAACTCAACCAGAATAAACAGCTCTTCAGAGGCAGTTCCCAGAAAATCTTAAATATATATTTTTCTTGTGATGTAAATATCTTCAACATACAATATTTTAATCAAAATTGTTAGAGCCATTTTTGGGAGAGTCAAAATTTTTGAAAAATGTTCCACGAAAAGTGTAATTGTGAGTGGGGGATTTTCTTGAAAATCTTCGTGTCGCATCCTTGGAAGATACTAAACCTAAATGCTAAGTTTCATATTTAGCCAACTTTCTGTTTTTGAGCTATGCCGTCAAAAGACACACATGGGCCATTTTCTGAAAATTCTTTTTTCGGACTCAGGGGACCTCAAACATACATTTACGGTGAAATCTCGGTACAGAATTTTGGGTGGAATCCACTATTGTGCATACGGGTTAGAGAAAGTAAAAAACACTTTCACTTTATATACAAGACAAAGTATTTCAACCGACAATTTCGATAAGAAATATTTTATTGAAAATGTGTTTTGAGGACTCCTGAATCTAGAGAAAACATTTTTTTAAAAAAGGCTGCGCGCGCGCGCGTGTGTGTGTATGTATGTGTGAGAGAGAGAGAGAGACAGACAGACAGACAGACAGACAGACAGAGACATCAGCATATCTCGATAAAGAAAAATTCCATTAAATACTTACCTAACCTTGATATTTTAAGTCCAGCTTCTTCCAAGAATGTAACATGATTTTCAGAAAATCTACCATTCCAATATGCTCTTTATATGGAAATTTCTTACAAAATAATGTTATAAAAATGGCTAATGATTTTTATTAAAATGCCATATGTTTAAGTTATTTTCAGAACAAATGATATGCAGGTATATTTTGAATTTTCTGGGTCCTCTTCATTCTGGATGACCTTTGATAACTGGTAAACTGTAACAAATAAACGTTGTCTTACCACACAAAAATGAGATCTCATTAAAGCGCACGTTCTTCTCTGTAGTTTACAATTTTTGAGATACTCATTATTGGTTTAAATTTTGCAATATCTATACTTTTCTCAAATGGTAAATCCTGATTCGTTTTTCTTTTTTTCACTCCTTCTGGCCAAGAAAAAGAACCGAATGGTAAAGTCGCTGCATAGCGAGCGGGTCTTAAGTTTTGACTGCAGCTTTAGCTTAGTGTATCCCCTTATTTCCCTCCTAGCTACACGGAAATTTATTATAAAACAATTTATGCTAAAGTTTACCTCAATTAGCACGAAGTAGATACGCTAAACTTGGCAGCATTTAAGTTCAGTATTCAAAAGTGATTCGACTCGAAGATTTTCATGATTTACTTCACTCCAAACTATCCTTTGCATGGAAAAATACTCGTCATTTTTTATTTTTTTAAAAATGCATATAACTAGTTTGATTCAACACCCATATATGCCTGCGAGATGTTTATATATTTATTTAGAATGGATTTTGTATATTTTGATAATGGTTAAACCACAAGAGAGAGAAATACACACTAGGTACACAGACAATTTAAATTTCTCTAAAACACAATTACTTTGAAATAACCTGTTTGTGACATCAACATATCCTCTAATATTGGTTGGAATATTTCCATATTTGATATAAGAATATATAAATATAGAAAGTACGAATTCATCCTCCGCACACAGTCTACTACAGTAAGGTTTTTTTCCCCCGTTCCGTTACTCACGAGTGCTAGTAACATTGCAATGAGCACTAACCATGTCATACGTGATGTCTGTCTGCAGATAATTTCATCTAACGATGTCAAGAATATCATTCACGCGATAAGTTCTTCTTGCATAATATTCATAATTTCTGCACTATAGTCACACTATAGGATTCCAGTTTTAAAAGCTTAGTAGCAGTGTAAACATATGTTTTTGAAATACCCACTTGCTGTGAAACACGGCTGAGAAAATACTAAGATAAGCATTTGAATGCAGTACCAATTTCATCTAGCTTTACCTCCGTTAGACATATCGTTTTCGCTTCTTTGGTTTAATGTTTAGCGATCCCGTTGTTCTAAATCTACTGACCAAATATCTCTACCCGGAACGGGATAACCAAGAAATTGCACCTGTCTACACACTGCAGTTTTCACATATGCACCATATATAAAAATAAGCTGTGTAGCCCGTGGACTAACAGAAGAATAACATTCCTAAGGAAATCGCACACAACATACATACTGTCAAAACACTTCACAACACGAAGATAAAGCGAAGACTGGGACAGCTAATAAATGTACCCTTGATACGTCCTACGCCGTTTCTGCACAATGCCGTCTCGGCCGATATATTATAAAGCGGTTGTGGCCTTCGTATAAAATGAAGGCGCGTGAATCGAAGCGAAAGACAGATGTTTAAAACTTCGGGTGTTGCATTCATAAGACATTCTCTACTCGCTCTTCTATATATATATATACTATTCTTATAAAAGTTAATTATTCTATCTACATCTTCATAACAATTTCAAATATAAATTCACATTTTTACATTCACATATCTTTCTCTTCTTACTCCTGAAACTATTTTACACGAGCTTATTCTTCTATCTACTTCACTACTCTTATCTATTTCGCCTACTTAATAGAGATAGACTATTGCAGAAATAGTTTCATTACACACCTTGTGGTAGGTACAATGGGGATAGATGTGGCAAAGCATAGCCATATGGTATTTAAAAATTGGAGGTGTTCGATTCATATGACCTTCTCTACTCTTCTACATACTATTCTAACGAAAGATTATTTTATTTACTTCTTGTTAATTAAGAGAATCTTTAAATTTGCATTTACAAATTAGTAAGCTTTTTAAAAAGCTAATAACTACTTGAAAGCTTTAAGAACACGAAAGCTTTTCTTAACACAAAAAAAAAAAAAAAACCGATATCAACTCACCACATGAGAAAAGTTCATTTCAAACAATACCAGAGAATATATTAGGAATGTTTAACCCCACCAAAGATTATTTTTGACTGTGTTATTTAAGGAGATCCTTAAAAGCTCTCTCTCTCTCTCTCTCTCTCTCTCTCTCTCTCTCTCTCTCTCACACACACATACAGTCTCGCTCGGGCGTGGTCCTTTTCTATAACAGTCTTTTGGGTTAAGAGGACCTCAAAATATACATTTTCGGAGCAATCTTGATATTGAATATTTTGTATGTGATGGAGAAAATGTGAGTTGCGCTCGCTAAGAATCAGTGTATTACATTTTCCTTTCTTTCTGCAGAGCAGACATAAGTGTTCAACGGAGGTTACGAAGGTGATGCACGCATATTCTTATACAATCGTAATGTGCAAAATGCTCATTATTGCGATAAGAACAGTACAGATACTCACCTTGACCGTGACTGTCAGAATTGCATAAGCAGAAATAATTCCTGTACATTCCGGCTCATACCAAGCCTTGCTCCTTGCTCTGTACGCTACAAATCCTTAACTAAACCCCAAGTTTATCTTATCCCGCCTATCAGGAGCTTGTTGCTATCGTTTGCTTACGAATTGCACGTTATTTCCATATCCCCCGCTAAGCCAAATACCTGGAATTTTCCAGAAGTGACATTGCACACATATCTAAACTTAGAATAAGCCACAACACCATTCAAATGAAAACATAGTCTCCAATCCACCAAAATTATTATAATGCTGTACTGAATTATAATCCACTTGTACTGCCAGAGATACAAAACTCAACGATCTGAATGTGTATTTTGTCTTATTCTAAATGTTTAATAACTGCAACTTCAAGCAAAATAGAAAGCTTACAAGGGGTCTTGTCACATTGCTGCATAGATCGAGCTGGGACTGTTTGGTATAAGAGAAAGTACTAGGCTAAACCAACAGTCACATGTTTTAAATGTGGTTGCTATGGGATTGAAATCCGTTTCTTTGCAGTGCTAGTAGTTGACAAGTTCCCGTATGAGAAAAGTGTTTTAAAACTGAAACAAATAACAAGAAATATCTAGAAAACAATCAACTCCATGAAAAATATGTATGAGATAAATTGTGTGTTTTAACGATAATTACATTTTTTGTGTGGTAAGTTTTTGTCTATGTCTTACACGATACTAGTTATCCAAAATTCAGAAAGATTCATCCAAAATAAAGATATCTTCAGAGGCTATCCCCAGAATATTCAAGATATACATTTTATTTGTCATGTAAATATCTTAAATATAAGAGATTTTAATCAAAATTATCAACATTTTAGATTTTTTCCCATGTGATGGGTACTTGCGGGTGGGCGGATTTTCTTGAAAATCTTCGTGACACATCCTTGTAGGATACTGAACTTAGATATTAAATTTGGTATTTAACGGGTTTTTAGTTTTTCAGCTATGCTTTACACACACACGCGTGCGCGCGCGCGTTTTTTTTAAAGTGCTTTTTTATTGAGGGGGTCACAAAACATATATTTCCGGTGAAATCTCAGCATCGAATTTTGGGTGCAACACAATACCTTCTCTATACACTGTGTACATAGTACGTGTAGAGAATGTAGTAAACAACCGTGCCTCGGTTTTATCTCCCACAGGCCCAAGTTGAACTTGAAAACAAACACATTATAAAACAAAAATGATAAACAAACAAAAAACTAAATATTCCATAACTTCTGAAAATTCTAGAATGATTCACAAACAATATCAAATTCCTTGCATATATCGATATTTAAAATGTATTAAAAGAGTGAATTTAAAAAAGCCGGTAATTTTTACTTTCTCTACACGCACTGTGTATAGAGAAGACATTGCACTCCACCCAAAAATTCAACACCGAGATTTCACCGGAAATATATGTTTTAGAGTTCCTTTCATCCAAAAAAAAGCATTTTCACAAAAAGGTCCGGGTGTGAGTGTGTGTGTGTCCGTGAACAAGATAACTCAAAAACAAAAAGTCGGTAAAATACCAAACTTGTATTTAAGTTTAGTATCTTCCGGGGATGCCGCACGAAGATTTTGAGAAAAATTCCCCCAACCCAAACTACCGCTTACATGGAAAAAATTTCGAAAATTTTGATCTTCTCAAAATGGCTCTAACAATTTTGATTGAAATATCGTATATTAAAGATATTTACCTGACAAATAAAATGTATTATCTGGGAGTAGCCTCTGAAGAGTACTTTATTTTGGATGAATTTTACGGAATTTTGCATAACTGATAAACCGTAAGAGATGGACAAAAACTTACAACACAAAAAATGTAGAGTACATTAAAACACACAATTTATGATGTATACATTTTTTCGTGGAGTTGATCGTTTTTTAGATATTCCTTGTTTTTGGTTTCAGCTTTGAAAACAACTTTTCTCATACAGGAATTTGTCAACTCCTGTGCATACAAACAAAGGAACCTCAGTCACATAGCTACCAGCTTTTAATATCCCTTTAGTCTATGGTGCTCCCTTATTTCGCTTCTACCTAAAGGAATCAAGTAAAATACTAGTTCTGCTAATTTTTTCTCAATTAGCATAAAGTAAATAGAAGCATAAGCTTTTTAAAAATAATTTGTTGCAGAGATGTAGAGAAAGTCATGTGAATGGAACACATCAGTTTTTTATCTCTAGTTTTTCTTTCTTATATCTTGGAGGCATACACCGGAAGAAAATGAAGCATCAGCCGAATTTCTCTTCGCTGCATAAAACCTGGAATGTAGTTTTCTTTAGTGCGGTCTTGCGCGCAAGTACCTGTAGAGGGAAAAGCTTATCAGCGATGGCATAAGAGCAGGCAGTTGATCGTTGAATGGAAGACAGGTCTAAAATCAACCGTTAGTTTTTTTCAGGTATAGGAACCCCATGGGGAAAAAGAGTCGAGACTTAGGTTTTTCTGTTTGCATGTGTTTTCACAATAAAAATATCGTAGACAGTATGCAATTTTTCTAAAATGTTTCTTACAAAGCTTATTTTAACTAGTATTTGTTAATCGAGATAACCAGTTGAAGAAACAAGAAAATACGATAGACTGACGTATAGTTAAATCTTTAAGAATCGGTAGCTATTTGCTGGCTTTGAAATTCCACACTTTTTGTATTACCGGAAACCAACACGAGTAGGAGCTTTGCACTTGAGGAAACTGGACGTAAATAATAAAAATCATCTCAAAAGTGATGCTACTCCTATAAAATTAATATTTGATATAAGATGTTTTAACGAGATCTGCATTATTTTTCCTGTACTAAATTCTCTTTAGCCCCGATCTGAACGTCGGTCTCTCTCTCTCTACATATTCCATCCAAAATTTAGACAGATATTTCACCGGTAATGTTGTTTTGAGCTCCCTAACCCCCCTAACGTTTTTACTTAGCCGTATATTAAGAAAAGGAAATATTTCATTTAACCCAAATATAAAGGCATTTGTAGGAAAATGTCCTACTCTGTGTCTGTTTTAATGAAAAACGAAAAAAAATCTTAAATACAAGTTGTATTTTTCGAAGACGTGATACGAGTATTTTCAACAAAATCCTCCCGCCCCAAACCACCCTTTACATGGAATATTTTCGAAACCTTCGATGTTCTAAAAATGCATTAAGATGATATTTTAAATTATTTTAATGACAAATGAATTTTATATCTTGAATTATGTGGGAATAACCTTTGAAGTCCTCTTCGATCTGGACGACTTTTTCATAGCTGGAAAACCGTAAAAGGTAGCAACATCTTGGCATATAAAATGTAGATCTTGTTAAAGCAATTTGTCAGATACCGTTTTTGTGGAATTAGCTATTTCCGAGATGTTCCTTGTAATTGTTTTAAAATTTTCAATATTTATTCCTAATCAAATGGGAAAACTTTATTCGTTTTTAAATGGCTAATCTTTTTTCATCCTGAATGAATTATCCAAGGCTCTTCCTATCTCCTCTGGTGTCCCGCAAGGGAGCGTTCTGGGCCCCTTATTATACCAGGTTTATTCCTTGGACTTTCCTAGTCATCCTCAACTCACCGTTACTCACTATGCCGATGATGTGGCGGCCCTAAGTGTGGGTACTTGTGCTGTTGGTTGCTAGCCGCCTTCATGCCTTCTGCAACTAATTCATTCGTGGTCCATGTTGGATAGCGACTACGAACGCTGATACATCCCAAGTTGTGAGGTTCACCTACAAAAAGAATGTGACCCATCATCCCATTTATCTCAATGGAATGAACCGTGCACACATTTATGGACGCTCTTTAGCTGCTGCGGTTCTCAGTGTCCCTTCTATATTAGGCGCGAAAGACTGCTTAATTTTGCTCAGAGGCCTATTATCAGGCTTGAGGTTCTTTTAGGTGCCATAAAACTACGACTATGGACCAACGGTTTTATTTACCTTCCGAAAGCAGCCCCGTCAAAAACTTTTACGCCCGAAAAATCCCATTTCCGCCGCCGCAGCCACGGAGGACGACTCAATATAAAATATTTATAATAAAATTATTTTTATAATTGTAATTTTATTAACTTGAATTGGAGCCCGTCCTGTTGAAGAGCCTTATATTTTAAGAGGACAATTTTAACTATTTTATAGTTCCTTTATTATACTTTAAACCCCGACGAAGATACGTACAGCGACTTCCACGAGGTACTACAGCCTTATCCTGGGCAGCCGGCTTTCATAGGTTCCCCATATCTTCTCCTGTCTAGTGCAGATGATTCGCCACCACATCCGCGATGTCCATCATCTTGTGTCCGGCTCCTAGCAATGGTCTCTGCGGTACAATCGTCTTGTTTATGCCTTTTTTAATTGGACTCATTTGGCAGTATGGGCTTCTGTCGCTCCGTCATCAGGATCCAGCACACACAGAACCGTTTTCTGCTCTTCATGATCGGCGCACCCTAGTACGTGCGCAACTCTAGTCTACACGCTGATTAGGCCTGCCGAAGGTATCCTCTGCATTTGCTACAAGAGACTTCATCAACCTTGCACCACCGCAATCCTTTTCTCCGCCGTATTTATCTTCCTGAACCTCTACGACGGAGACAAACGCCGTTGTGTTCGCCGATTTGCAACAGACTATTTAGCTCTCCGATTGTCTTCTTGCTCGTTTTTTTTTTTTTTTTTTCTATTTTCTGTGTACTATTTTATTGGGACTGTCGCTGGATGGTAACCCAACAACATGTTACATTACTGTTCTGTGTCTGGTATAGCTCAACCTAATTTTACGGAAGAGTATCCTTCTAAAAAAGAAAAAGGAACCTATTTCTTTGAGCACTTCTATTTGCGATGAGACAAATAGTGGGGCATGGGTAGGAGGAAAATTGCAGGGAAACATAACCTGTTGTAAAAGCGCAGTGAACGGCAAGCAATTTCCCCTAATTAGCAAATATCCGAGCTAAAGCTCTGTAGAACCCGCAGATTAGCTTAACTTTCCGATGCCAATAAGAACAAAATCTAAGTTCCATTCATATGACTTTCTCTACATCTCTGCTACAAATTATTGTTAAAAAGTTTATTCTTCTACTTACTTCATGCTAATCAAAAAAAAAAAAAAAATAGCAGAAATGTTCTTATTACTTGTTTGCATGCAAGTAGAAGAGAAATAAGAGAATACCATAAGCTAAAGTGATAGTCAAAAGCTGGTTGCTATGTGATTGAACTTCGTTTGTTTGTATGGACAGGAGTTGACAAATTCCCATATGAGAAAGGTATAAGTATTTTAAAGCTGAAACCAATAACAAGGAATATCTACAAAAACGATCAACTCCATGAAAAAAATGTATGCAACATAAATTGTGTAATTTTAACATGCTCTACTTTTATATCAAGTTTTTGTCTATCTCTTACGGTTTACCAGTTATGTAAAATTCCGTAAAATTCATTCAGAATAGAGATGTCTCTAGAGGCTATTCCCGGAAAATTCAAGATATGCATTTTATTTGTCAGGTAAATATATCTCTAATGTACGATATTTTAATTGAGATCTTAGCCATTTTTGAGATAATCAAAATTTTCGAAAATTTTTCTATGTAAAGGGTAGTTGGAGGTGGGGGGATTTTCTTCAAAATCTTCGTGTCGCATTCTTGGAAGACGCTGAACTTAAATACCAGTTTGGTGTTTAACGGACTTTTCGGTTTTGAAACGCGCGCGCACGCACGCACACACACATACACATACAGCCATTTTTTTGGATTCAAAGGGCTGCTAAACATCTATTTCCGGTGAAATCTCGCTATCGAATTTTTGGGTGCAATACAAAACCTTCTCTATACACTATGTAACATAGCACGTGTAGAGAAGGTAAAAAAGTACAAATTGGGTGTGAAAATAGTTAAAAAGCTTGCTCAGGGAATGTGGTTCTTTTACGCTCGAATATAAATTGAATGGGGCCCAAACTTTACTTCCCTTTCGAAGGAAGCCATGAGAAAACTTCTCTTAGACAGTGTGTTTACAACTTTTAAAATACTGCTGTTTGTTTGTTTATTCGAGCGCAGAAACGGCGAAAATTTACCACTGCAAAATGTATTTGCATTACAGCGATTTTTGCAAACGAGAAGTTAAAACAGATAAGAGTATGGGGAATGCCATAAGTCGTAAACAATATGCTGACAGAAAACAAGACTCCTTCATTAAAGAAGTATAAAAACCACCAGCAGTAAACACAAAATTTACGACAAAGTAGTGAAACATTTTGCAACATGTGGAGACTATTTCATAGAAAATAATGACGGAAAATCTCTCTGTACTGTTTGTCACAGAAATAATGGCGTTGCTAAAACAGCATATATATCGTTACAAAGATGAAATATACATTTTAATTGCAAAACCTCACATTTAATTTAGCTTCAAGGATTAAATAGTTTGTAAAGAAATTGTCTTACCTATAATTAAGTGGAAGTATTGTATTCCATCGAAAACGATACCGAGATTTCAATGCAAAGTATACATTAACACACTCTGAATCCAAAAAAACCTAATATGTTCCATTCACATGAATATCTGTCATGCAAACAAACTATTCTTAAAAAAAAATATTCTTTTATTCACACAATACTAATCAAAATAATCACTAGAAATGGATTTATTATAGTTCTTTATAAATGAAGGAGGCGGCACCTTGGCCGAGTGGTTAGACCGCTTGCCTCCCACCTAATTATGCTGGGTTCAATTCCAAGCGCCAACATGTGGGATTTGTGGTGAACTAAGCGGCATGTGCACGGGTTTATTGCTCCATCACCATCTTTCATATCCTGGATTTTGCTTGCATTTCATATTATGCTAGCCACTCGTTCCAGGTTCTCCATTCTGTGGTTTCGAGCTATTGGCTCCCCGACATTCTTCTGACCACTAGACATTTTGCTTGTAAGTCCTAGTGAGTATTATTCCTAAATACGGGGAGAGGAAAACAACTGCGAAATAATAAGTAGAAGGGAAACAAGAGAATACATTAGGCTAAAGTGACAGTCAAGTTTTTAAAATCTGTCGCTATGCGGTTGTCACTGAAATTCGGTTCTCTTTGATGGCAAGAAGTGTAAAAAGGTCTGATGTTTTCCATTCATATTCCTTTCTCTACATACTGTTGTTGCAAAAGAGTATTCCTTATCTACAATTCTACATCATGGTAATTTAGATACACATTAGCCGAAATTGTGGTATTCGTTCTAAGAAAAAGAGAAATAGCTAAAGCGATAAACTTGACTAAAGCGATAGTCAAATCTTTTAAAATGTCGGTCGCTATTTGAAACAACTTCGTATTCAAAGGCCAAGAGTAAAACAAAAGAGAGAGAGAGAAGCTAAAGAAACCAATAACAAGAATATCGCGGAAATGATTAACACTATAAAAATGTATAGGTGACAAACTATATTTTTTAACGAGATCTACATTTTTGAGTGTTAAGTTTTTGTCTCTCTCTTATGGTTTACCAGAATTAATTCAAAATATACGTTTTATTTATAATGTAACTATCTATAATATATGGTATTTTAATCAAAATCAGTAGAGCCATTTTTGAGAAAAACAAAATTTTCAAAAAAAAAAAAAATAAAGGATAGTTTGGTACAGGGGAATGTTATCAAAAATCTTCGCGTCATATCCTTGGAACATATTAAAATTAAATACCAAATTTTGCATTTAACGGGCTTTTCGCTTTTGAGTTATGCTGTCCACACACATACACACACGGGCGCGCGCGGGCCTTTTTCTAAAACTCCGGGCTTTTTTTATCCAAGGGACTTCAAACATATCTCGACATTGAATTTTTATTGGATTGCAATATCTTCTCTACCTACTATATTTATAGTAACTGTAAGTACAGAAAGTAAAAAAGGATTTCTGTTTGAGAAAATAAATAAGTATTTTGAAACTTAAGCAAATAAGGAATATCTCGGAATAGCTTCACAATAAAAATGTATAAAGCATAAATCATGTGTTTCGGCGAGATCTAAATGTTTGTGTAGTAAGTTTGCCTGTTATACAAAACTCATCCAGAATGTAGAGGATTTCAGAAGATATACATTTTATTTGCCATGTAAATATCTTTGATATACGGTATTTTAAGCCCAATCGTTTTTGAGAAAGTCGAACATTTCGACAAATCTTCAATGTAAATATAGATTGGGGTGGGAAGATTTTCCTAAAAATATTCTTGTCACATGCTTAGAAGATAGTAAACTTAAATTTCGTTTCCGAGTTATTCTTTCACTAACACACACTCACTCCTCCCCCTCTCTCTCACACACACATACACACACAGACGTGCGCACACATGGACCTTTATCTAAAAAATTATATTTTTGAACTCAAAAGACTTTAAAACATATTTCCCGATGAAATCTTGACAATAAATATTTGTGTGGATAACAATATTTTCTCTACTTACTCTGTAGATACTAATATAGTATGTATAGAGAAAGTGAAAACACATTTTTAGAAAAAGCTCCTCTGTGTATGTGTGTTAACAGAATAGCTCAAAAGAGACAAGTCGATTAAATACTAATCTCGGTACTTGAATTCAGCATCTTTCAAGGATGTGGCACGAAATTTCTCAAGAAAGCCTCTTCGCCCAAACTATATTTAATCAGACTGTTCCAACTCTTGTCTGGATAGCAGTACTCGTGCGTATTCAATCACAAACCTCGGAGCCCGGCTAGAGGGAAAGGTGATAAGCCAATTCGCACAGAGCGAAGGTCAGACCACAATGTGTGCGTTTGCATTCCAATATTAGAACCAGCCGACGATATGTAGCTCTCGATGATGAGGCGAACTGCATACTGCTTGACATACCCCTAGAGTGAGTAAGTCCCTGCTCTTAAAGCACGCAGTGCAACTGGAACCGCGACTTGCAATACCTTTTTTACTTTCTCTATGCGTACTATGTACATAGTGTATAGAGAAGGTATTGTATTACACCCAAAAATTCGATACCGAGATTTCACCGAAATTACATGCTTTGAAATCCCCTGAATAAAAAACTTAAAAAAAAAAATAGTAACTCCAGTTCATATTCAACCAGAATGATATTTCTTATTTGTCTATGCTATTTTACGGTCTATTTCTCCGTGCGTGCGTGCGTGTGTGTGTGTGTGTGTGCAGCATAGCTCAAAAACGAAAAGAACGTTAAATACCAAACTTGGTATTTAAGTTAGGTATCTTCCAAGGATGCGAACCGAAGATTTTCAAGAAAATCCTCCCACTCCTGACCACCCTTTTTATATGGAACATTTTTCGTAAATTTTTATTTTCTCAAAAATGGCTCTAACGATTTTGATTAAAATACCGGATGTTTTAAGATATTTTTATGACAAACGAAATGTATATCTTGGATTTTCTGAGAACAGCCTCTGAAGACCTCTTCATTCTAGATGACTTTTGTATAATTAGCAAACCGTAAGAGAAAGACAAAAACTTACTACATAACAAATGTACAACTCATTAAAACACAATTTATGTAATACGTAACGTATTTTGTAGAGTTAACCGTTTTCGAGATATTCCAGATTTAGTTTAAACTTTAGCCACTTAAACTTTTCTCAAACAGGAAGACATCTTTCTTCTCGTTTGTTTACTCCTGGAAAGCAACGAGATTGGAATTTCAATTGTTTCCTATAGCGACCGGTTTTAAAGGACGAGACTATCAGTTTGGCCTGTCTTATTTCTTATTTTTCTTCTACTATCAAGCAGCTAGTATAAAGGCTAATTCTGCTTATGTTTAACTTGATTAGCATGGTGTAGGCAACATATTAATCTTTTGGATTTGTTTGCCTAACAGCTAGAGGAATGGAACACAGATTTTTTTCCGTCTACCTACAAGGGATCAGGTAATAAGGATAATTTCTGCTAAATGTTTAACTCGATTAGCATGATGTAGATAGAAAAATAAGCTTTTTAACAAAAATTTGAGTTGTAGAGAAAGTCATTGATTGTAACACGTGAGATTTTTAATTTTTGTTTTTCCCAAATATGACTAACGATTTTGATTTGCATGGTAAATGAAATGCCTATCTTGAATTTTCTTGGAATAGTATAAGAAGTCTCTACATTTTGAATTACTTTTGTGCAACTTGCTTCACGAATCAACATCAGTGGTGTAAATTCCATGTTGCAATTCACCTCATAAAGTCGCTGAAGAACTTCACGTAAACAGAACGAGACAGCTCTATCTTTATGCTATACATACGTTCGATAACCCAGGAAGAGAGAGGGGGGAGGGGGGAGAGGAGCAGAGAGGGGGAGATAGGGGAGATAGGGGAGAGAGGGGGAGAGAGGGGGAGAGGAGGAGAGAGGGGGAGAGAGGGATAGAGGAGGAGAGAGGGGGAGAGGGAGAGAGAGAGAGTGTGTGTGTGTTAATAGCCATCCTAAAACACCCCGAATTTTTCCTCATGCGCATAGCTTTAGAAAATCCGGAAAAGAAAAACAACTGAAAATACTGGATAACTATATCCTCCTCAAACACTGATACAATTTGCACTCATTATCTTCCACCCTGTATATATATAATATTTGTACATTCATATTTATTTCTCTACCTCTTTCTATTTTTTCCAAAATATATTGATACGAAAGCGTTCTGAACCGTCTACTTAAAGTTAATCGAGACAAACATTCACAGAAATACATTCATTACACATTTTAAAGTAAGTAAAAGAAAGATGCACCAGCCCGCCTGGGGAGTGTGGTGGGTGGTAGCATGTCTGCCTCATATTCAACAGCTTGCCTCAGGTGAGTTACACGGATAAGGTTTTTTTTTTTTTTTTTTCAGGGGCTTCCCTTATCCTGAGAAGATGAATGCCGAGTAACTTTAAGCTCCATGCGCCCCGAGAGCATTTGAGCATCATTTCACTGATGTCATTCATCGTCCGATATGAACAACCAGGTTAAAGGAGGTTAAGCTGTATGATGATTTTGAAATGCCATACTCTGAGAAACAAAAGAATGATGACAGCACTTAAAAAATCTGATGTGTTCCATTCACATGACTTTCTCTACACCTCTGCAACAAATTATTGCTAAAAATCTTATGCTTCTATTTACTTCATTTTAATCGAGGAAAAAATAGCAGAAATAGCCTATTACTTGCTTCCTTGTAAGTAGAAGGAGAAATAAGGGAATACTATAGGCTGGTTGCTATGTGACTGAAGTTCCTTTATTTGTATGGACAGGAGTTGACAAATTCCTGTATGAGAAAAGTATAGGTTTTTCATAGCTGAAACCAAAAACAAGGAATATGTCAAAAACAATCAACTCCACGAAAAACACGTATATAACATAAATTGTATTTTAATGTGCTCTACATTTTTTTTGTTAAGTTTTTGCCCATCTCTTACAGTTTAGCAGTTATGTAAAATTCCGTAAAATTCATCCAGGATAAAGTAGTCTTCAGAGGTTATTCCCAGAAAATTCAAGATATGCATATTATTTGACAGGTAAATATCTTTAATCTTTGACATTTTAATCAAAATCGTTAGAGCCATATTTGAGAAAATCAAAATTTTCGAAAAAAGTTCCATATAAAGGGTAGTTGGGGGTGGGGAATTTTCTTGAAAATCTTCGTGTCGCATTCTTGGAAGGTACCAAACTTAAATACCAAGTTTGGTATTTAACGGTCATTTCGTTTTTGAGCTATGCTGTCCACAGACACACAGATACAGCACACACACGCACGCACGCACGCACACACACACACGGACCTTTTTCCAAAAATGTTTTTTTTTGGATTCAGGGGCACCCAAAACATGTATTTCCGGTGAAATCTCGTTATCGAATTTTTGGGTGCAATACAATACCTTTTGTATATACTATGTACATAGTACGTGTAGAGAAAGTAATTATAACATTCAAACCAATGACAGAGAATATCTGAAAAAATCTGATGTGTTCCATTCACATGACTTTCTCTACTTCTGTGTAAAAAATTGTTAGTAAGCTTATTCTTCTATTTACCTCATGCTAATCGAGAAAAAAATAGCATAAATAGTCTTATTACTTGCTTCCTTGTAAGTAGAAGCGAAATAGGGGTGTATCATACATTAAAGTGAAGTCAAAAGCTGGTTACCAGGTGACTGAAGTTCCTTTGTTTGTGTGGACACGAATTGACAAATTCCTGTATGAGAAAAGTGCATGTTTTTTAAACCTGAACCCAAAAACAACGAATATCTCAAAACCGATCTATTCCTTGAAAAAAATGTATATAACATAAATTGTGTGTTTTAATGTGCTCTACATTTTTTGTGAGGTAAGTTTTTGTCCATTTCTTACGGTTTAGCAGTTATGCAAAATTCCGTAAAATTCATCCAGAATAAAGTAGTCTTCAGAGGCTATTCCCAGAAAATTTAAGATATACAATTATTTGTCAGGTAAATATCTTTAATATACAATATTTTAATCAAAATCGTGTAGCCATTTTTGAGAAAATCAAAATGTTTGAAAACATTTTTTTTTATTCAGGGGGACCCAAAACATATATTTCCGGTGAAATCTCGGTATCGAATTTTTGGGTGCATTACATACCTTCTCTATACACTATGTACATAGTACGTGTAGAAAAGAGTAAAAACCACCTGATTCCATATAGAAGTTGCTTGAAATAAACTGCGTGTATTAAGTTTTAAACCATCCTTATAGTTTACTAATAATGTGCAAAATCAGTAAGAATGAAGAGGGCTTCATATTCCATTCGCAGAAAATTCAAGATACATAGTTTATCATTCAAATATATTAAATATTTAGTGTTTTAAATCAAAATTGTGAAGATCGTGTTTATGAAAATAAGAAAAACCACAAATAATTTTGAATGGAAGGAAGTAGTTTGGACTTGGGAGAAGGGATTTTCTTGAAAATTTTCGGGTGACATCTTTGGTATATACTGAACTCAACTATAACTTTGGAATATATCCGACATGAGTTCCTGTTATCGAATTTTTGGTGGAACGTTGTCCTTCATCTACCTACTTTAATTTAATGCTAGAGAAAGCAAAATTAGACAGTGACTCCAGAAAATATTAATCTCCATTATATATTTTTAAAATTGCATTTCCTATTCAAATGTTCATGTTAAAAACCAAATCTTGACGAGAGAATCTATGGTAATGTAAATTACTACACTGTGGCCGTTTGTCTGTTAGTTGAGTATGGAGGTAGGAGAAGCGTCAATAGACAGGTATAACATTGAAGTCTCTGGCACTTCAAAGACCTGCTTGCAATGCACATTGTGTTCACTGGAGCCAACAATAATTCACACTCTTCAAAGTGCACCGCTTTCACTGCACTGTGCAGTAAACAGCATTAGCGTTTAAAAAGACAGAATCCGGGTCAATAGCTACATTTGCTTTTCAAAACTAGAGACAAAAATAACCTGATTGTGTCTTTAACGAAATGCGCACAAACTGAATTCAAAATAGCCGAGTGAAATTTGCAAAATCCTCTGCTCGGTGGAGTCTTGAACTACGGTTACTTGGCTTTCCATTTCGATGCTCCACCGTTGGCCTACCATGTCGGGTAGTGAGATTGCAGATTCCAGTTCAGTTTTAGACTACGGCTTTTTTTCCTGAGCCTTTCCTATTGGTTATGGAGACAATATGGCTGCGTGAGAGGTGAACGACAGGTTTCGGCATTTCGTCTAATTTAGGCTGTTAGGTTATGGTAAGGGGTAAAAATTGACTTTCTGAAAGTCGGTTCTGCTTTCCAATGTGAAATGCACAATCTTCCGTCCGTTCTGTGTACTTGCGCATGGGCAGCCATGTTAGTCAATCGACCAATGGTAGAGTCAAACCTAAAACTGAACTAGAATCTGCAATGTTGCTGTCAAGTTGCCTATACTGGTCAAACCTTCTCATCTAGCTACAGGCGTAAAAGTCGGAATATGGCGTCCGGTTTCTAGCGTTTCGAGTTCATCCAAGGGGCTGCAAATGTTTCGGCTTATGTTTACGTCCATTGTCCAGTCAGTATCCTGATGCATTAGAGTCTCAAAGATAGGTGTGTAGGTCACAAAACCGATATTACTGCTTGGAGAAGTCACAGTAGGGGAGGAGTTACGTGGTGCGGGCTTTGCATTTTCTTACCATTCGCGGTACCGAGCCAGGTGGTTCAGGTATTTCGTCTAAGACTGGCATTCGGGAGGTCGTGGGATCAATCCCGCAGCTGACTCTGACCCATGGTTTTTTCGGGGGGTTTTGCGGGATACTAGGCAAATGTTGGAGAGGTTTGTTAATTCCCCCGAACTTCCCGTCCCTTCTTTTCACCTCCATTTTATCCAACCGGACCGGGTTGTAAATGTCGGCGACGACTACGATGGTGGCGCCTTTCCATGGTGGTGACTGCGCTCTGGAAATACAGCTCTCGGCGGCGGGATGGCTTTAGAAGATCTTCAGAGTTTGGTCAGACCTAAGGTCCGGACTCCCAGCGCTCCCCGCGGCGGGATGAACTAGTTTGAATATGTTAGGGACCCTCCACAGTGGCTCTTACTCCATCGTTTGATTTCGGCCGCTCTTTGCAATTACTCTCTTCTCATCCTATTCTCTTGAGGTCTGACGTACAATAAGCCAATGGTTGCAGTGCGGAATCCTCTCCGACATACACACGCACCATTGTGGTATTTCTGGCGTTATTAGAGGTGAGTCGGGTCGAATATACTAAAATGATATGTTCGGACTGGATTGTACTCGGCGGGGCAATGGCTCCCTATAACCGTGTAAAATTGAGAATGCCTGACGGTGACATACATGCGGGGTTGTAAGACACCTCAATGTCTGGAGAGCTGAGTAACGGCTTGCTAGAACAATGTCGGTGCTATCGAAGTTTTCAGTTGTCTCCCCCATTGGATTCACTTGCATATCTACTTCCGTCCCTGAGCAAACGGGAAGAGGGGGGAGGGATAATTTTTAGACTCCAGGTATTTTCTACGGAGAATCAACTATGTTATAAAAAGTAAAATTCTTCACCGCCAGTATGTTCTTATAAACCTGTATAGTCTTTCAATAATTTAAAATTGATATTATACGGTGTCCTATAGCATATCCGTTGGAAGGAATAGTTAGTTGCTTAAGATGGAAGAATTATATTATAACATCTCTTACATTAATATTGATTCTTTATGTAAGCATATATCTATATATTTTCATAGGTTTTGTAGTCATAATATAAACAAAAGCAACAGTAATGAAAATTTTCATTAAGATAGTAAAATAACAAACTTCTAAACATGGCCAATATCACTGTAAACGCATTATAACGCTAATAGAATAACAATTTGTAAAGACAAACTTTCGCATTTATACCAATATGTATGAACATGGGGTTCTTGGTAATTAAGTGATATCTAATATAATTAGAAAAAATGATTATATGTTCCATCCACACGACTTTCTCTACATCACAAACAATTATTGTCAAAACACCTATGCTGTTATCTACTTCATGCTAATCGAGATAAACATTAGCAGGAGTGCTTTCTTGTGAATAAAAGATAAGTAAAAAGTATGCCATGTGGAATGAAATCCGTTTCTTTGCATTATCAAATAAATGAAAAAAAAAAAAAAAAGGTTAATCAGCAAATCCTATTGGTAAAATTCTTATTATTAAACCCAATGTTTGTTTAAAGAAATGTTGAGTCATTGTAATGAATTTAGATTTTTGTGTATTTATTATTAAATTAAGTAGATTTAAGTAAACAATGGAATTGACAAATTCCCGTATGTGAAAAGTTTTAAGTATTTAAAAACTAAAACCAATAAGGAATATCTCATAAATGATCAACTCCACGAAAGAAATATCTATGGCCTAAATTATGTGTTTTAACGAGATCTATATTTTTTGTAGTGTTTGTCTATCTCTTATGATTTATTAGTATTGCAAAACCCAACAAAATTCCTCCAGAATAAAGAGGTCTTCAGAGGCTATTAAGGCTAGTGAATTCCGGCGTACGAGAGGCGGGTAAGAAGGGGAGAGGTTACCCAGCTGCCAGTAGGGTTTTGGAATGTGGAGGGTTAGAAAGGAAAATTGGCGAGTGAACAATTTCAAAGGTTTATAGCTAATTTTGACATAGTTGGGTTAGCTGACACTTGGCTGAGACTAAAAAATAAAGAAACAGTAGTCACAAGTGAATTTGAGGCGGTATATAATGGCTCAGAAGTGCGAGGTAGAAGAGGGAGATATCCAGGGAGAGTTGCTCTATACTTTAAGAGTAATTATAAACAATATATTAGGGAAATACAGATTCAGCTCAAGGGAGCAACGTGTATATACTGTAATATAGTTAATATTAAAATTGTTGTTATAACTGTATATTGCCAGCTAGTTACGTCCCAGCATGCTGACCGTGACTTTTTTTGCAGACTTGGGGGAAGCAATTGTAGAAATTGGGGACGAATATCACGGAGTAAAACTAATAATAATAGGTGATCTGAATGCTAGGATAGGAGAAGAAAATATTACGATCAAAAAGGACATTGTAGATAACAGAAAATCGTGTAGAAGCAGCAAGGATTCGGTCTTAAATGCAAGAGGAAAGGAATAATTATTGTTTTGTGACAACTACGAGTTGGAAATAATGAACGGAAAATATGGTGCAGATATTTCAGGGGAGGTAACATTTGTGCATACAAACAGGTGCGGTGTCATTGACTACATTCTGTATATTGCCGTTAATTCAAAATTTTAATATCGAAAACAGTATTGACTCTCATCATTTTCCACTAATAATGACTCTAAAAATATCATCTAGATTCTTATACAAGGGTTGAAAACGCATACGAAGCTTTGACGGCATTGCTTAAATATAGATGGAGAGACACGGGAAAGGAAAATTGTATTAGGACTTTAGAAAATAAAGCTGTATCTTTAGAAGTAGCGCTATGTGAAGGGTTTACATGCATTGCGAATATACCTAACACTTTACAGAAGGCAAGAAGGATGGGTAAGAAATCAAACTGGTCAATATCAAACGGTTGGTACAAAGCTGAATGTAAAATTGCGAAAAAAACAGCTAAATCTGCCCTTGTTAAATATAGAGGAGAGGGGGGGGGGTGAGGAACGAAGAATGCTTTCGTAAATCTTAGAAAAACTTATAAAGACATTCTAAAGAGGCAGAAAATTGTGTGGCAAGAAGCAAAGGTGGAACAGGTGCGTCAGGTAGTCGAAAGTGGGGAGGTCAGTGGCAGATCCGAAAGCAAAGTAAGTATTTCTGCTGGGAAATGAATCAAACACTTTAAAACTGTCTATGAAAGAATTCCTTTGACCGTTAAACAATTGCTGCAGCTCCGATTGTAGAAATGCGAAATTAGCATAGCTGAGGTAGTCCGTGCAATAAAAGGTTTAAAAAATGGGAAGGCAGCAGATACAGAAGGCCTGTCAGCTGAGTTCAAGAGCTCTCTAGAACTTAGTAAAGTGGCATATTTATAAACAACCAGTTTCAATAAAATATTTGAAGGGGGAGAATATCCGGAAACATGGAAAACTGCCATTATCCAACCTCTTTACAAGGGCAAAGGGAGTTACAGCAGTTCAAAAAATTATAGGTGCATCTCGCTGCTCTCTGTATCTGTAAAAATATACACTAGAATATTATACGAAAACATGAAATGTTGGGTCATGACATATGATAAGATTTCTAAATTTCAAGCGAGATTCAGAGAAGTCTTTTCGACCACTGATAATATTTTCGTTCTAAAAACCATAATTGATGATAATTTAAGAAATAGGGAGGTAAGGTATACTACGTGTTTGTAGATGTTAAAATGGCGTTTGATACTGTGGGTTAAATTAGCGTGTAAAGGACTTTCCGGAAAAATGATTAGAGCACTCAAGGCAGTGTATAAAGAAATTACATTTGTTATCAAGACTGTTCCGCACAATACATCAGGATGCAACATAGCGCAGAGGGGAGTCAAACAGGGTTGTATATTATCTCCGTTACTTTTTAATTTGTTTATCGATGACATTGCTAATATAACATAGATGCGCTGACAGTTGAAGGCGAAACAATAGCAATTCTTTTGTACGCTGGTGTCATTGCTATTCTTTCCAAAGCAATAAATGGTTTGCAATCTAGTTGTAACGTACCGCAACGATTTTGTAGACAATGGGGCATGAAAGTGAATATTCTTAAAACTGAAGCATTCGCATTTAAAAACGGTTACGTGTACGGTCAGCAGCAAAAGTGGACATACGGGGAGAAAGAAATTAAAAATGTTAAACATTTCGATTATCTAGTTGTAAGGTTTGATATGGCAGGAAAATGACATAAGAACAATGAGTTTGTAAAACACAAAGGGATTGGACAAATTTCTGAAATATTGAAGCTATTGACCCGCATACCAGATATGCCAGTAAAAACATTACAAACCAAGTATGAGGCAATGGTTAGGTTTTCATTACTATATGGAAGTAATGAGTTGTGGTAATGGGATAGGGTAGATGATCTAAATAAAATACACGTCGTTTCTGGAAACGTATTCTGGGATTGGGGAAGGGTACTTCTAATTACAGTGTTCTTCGTGAGGTATGATGCTGGGAAGTTGCTGTATATACTACATTAAGTGTAGTTAGATACTGGCTGCGAATAACTAAAGGTGATCAAACAACTCAAATCTGTAACAGATGAATAACATAGAGCATCCAAAATGGTGGGCGGCGCCTTAAACGATATTTGGCAAAGGGGTAGCAAAAATAGATATAACGTAGCTCAGTGGAAGAGCAACCGGCTAGAGACCTAGAGATCCGTGGTTCAAATCCCGGCTATGGCATTGAATTTTTCAGTCTGACTCTACCTTTTTAGAAATTTCATATATTGGGATCTTTAAGTAATCCCTATTATTTTTTGTGAGATTTTTTCTTTTGAGCTACTTGATGTTTTATAGTTTTATTCAGTTGTCTTGTTCTAATATAAGTTTTCGTCCTAATTAATGTTCCTATTATTTCCTTAGAAGGATAGAAGTTATTTCCTTAGTGTTTTTGATTGCTTTATAGATTTATTCTACGCTTCTTTGGATTACATTAATCATGCGATAAAATCTTCATGCACATTTTAAAATAAGCTTTCTATTATAGAGGCTATAAATTGGAATTTCATGCAAGTCAGAACTGAATTTTCTCCTGAAACCAAGTTAATCCAATCTTTGTTGTCAGTTCGATTAATTTTGTGTGTATTCCCAAGTCTGAATACGGATTAGTGTGTTGAAACTCTGCATATCCCGTGTGCTTGTCGTACCCACACACTGCACAATGATTTAATTTCAAAATTGGATCTCAAAAGAAAGAAAAGCTATCAATCCAACCCAAGTGAATCGTAAATATTCCATTTACGCGCATAAGGCACTAATGATCAATTTATCATCAACAGTGTTTTCAACCAAAGTGACGCCACCTTCTCGCCCTGCAATCGCAGAACCGTACCTGTATTATTTAACCATGAATACAAACAAGAAACATTTTCCTTCTAATGATAGTTTGGGATAGAAAACTTTTTTAAAAATCCTCGTATCCCATCTTTGGAAGATGCTTGATTTAAATAACAAGTTTGCTATTTATCAAACACTAACTGGCCTACCCGATGTTGCACGGTTAGTTTTTGAAACTCCAGTCTTGAATTAATATAATTTGTCTCCTGTTCTATATGACATACAAGTATTGTAAAATAATCTAGAGGGATTTATAATGAGTCCTCTATCGTTTATAATTATTGCGCTTTGGTATAGTCCCGACTATTCTATATAGCGGATAAAAACCTTCCGATATTCACTCAGAAGAACCATGAAACATACCGGGAACGTCTGAATTCATTAACCTCCCCCCGACAGTCTTTCAAGTTCTGGAAATATTTAATAGTGTCTAAATACCCTTGGCAGTGAGAGAATCCTCGGTAAGATGTTCGAGAGACTTTTAGATAACTATAGTAGTCTAATTTTAAACATTTGTACCTTCTCTTTGATCCCATACTTATATAATATCATTAAATGGCAGAGACCCTTAACATATACAACGAAATAAGATTCTGCTCTCCCAGTCCATTAAGATGATAACTTTGGGAAAGATAATTAGTCTGCGGCCATATGTTATGTTCTTCTCTTTTTATATAATTATTTAGCATGCCCTGCTAACGAATATGATCACAACATAAACATAAAAAACATTAAAACTACTTTTTTTACCGAAGATTATTAGAAACATCAATGCTTACCTCTATACAATTAGAATAATCGTTATTCAGAGGTTTTGACACGGCTTCGTTACGTACAGATCAGCATATTTGATAAACGGCACTTAAAGAAATGTGACAGTCGATTATGACTTTTTAAACTTGTTTTCTGCTTGCTGAAGTGTTACATAATGGCTATCCATATATACTCCGTGCAATAACAGCTGTTTTTATACTTTGCAGATTGCAATAACTATTTATATTTTATTTAAATTTCTACTCCATGGTATTCGTAACTAAAAGTCAATGACTTCTTCGCAAGCATAACTCTGTGTTCCTATTCAAGTACAAGGACTTTTTGATCCGGTTTAATATTTTAGTAAGTTATGAAATACAACTAAACGGGTTTAAAGCACTGTATCTGTCAGAAAAAATTGTGATTTTCAATGCTGAAAGAATTATCAAAATCGTTTGAATGTTTTCTGAAATTACTCTACACACACACACTAAAATATTCTCTCTCTCTATGTATGTATATTTCGTTGTCTCTATAATAGAGATACAGAAGAGAGTGTTTGAAAAGCAGCGGATCGCATAAAACGGCTTTGGAATTCCATATTTCCTGCATAGAAGTAAGAGAAAGAAGAAAAAAATGCCGACTTACCACTTAAAAATACACTATTTAAAAATTCAAACCAATAATAAAAAATATCTTGAAAATGGTCAATAAAAAAAAAAAATTGTGTGCTTTCACGAGATCTGTATTTTTAAATAATAAGATTTTGCCTGTCTCCTACAGTGTACCAGTTATACAACGTTAAAAAAAGTTGAACTAAAGAAGCTACAACCTATACTATTCACTGAAAATTCAAGATATATGTTTATTAGGTATTTAAATATACTAAATGAGTGATATTTTAATTAGAATCATTTAAACCATTTTTGAGAAGAAAACATATTTCCACGTAAAGTGGAATTTGGAGTCAGTAGTTTTGATTGGTATATGAACTTAAATACTAGATTTGTTAATTTATCATTTTGTTTTTTCGTTTTTCAGTTATGCTACCTCTCTCTCTCTCTCTCTCTCTCTCTCTCTCTCTCTCACACACACATCCTCCCCGCTTCTCTCAGACACAGTGAGAAGCTTCTTTTTTATTTATTCAAGATATATATTAGCAATGAGAATCGGTATCGAATCTCGACAATACTTCCTCTACTTACAACAGAAAGTAAACATGAAAGAAATCACACTCAAAATCAGCTTGTTTGACACATTGTCATCGAAGTTCCCGACTCGATGTAGTTGTTCACCTTTCACAGTTGACATTTTCTGGTACAGAGACAGAAGGATGTGTTATTAGCCAGTCCTTCAGACTATGAATTGTCTCGATATTGCCCTTGTTCTAATAAACAGCTGCTATTGTTAAACGCAGAAGGGCGTATCCTCTAGTAATAATTACAGCTTTTTGATCACCTCTTGAGGAAGGTTACTTGGTGATTCGGAAGTGCAGGCAGACATTCCAGTCTGGATTTACGCGTGGCACATGGCAAGCACGCAGAAGTTGCTGGAAGCTCACCCAATGGTGACGTAAAAAGGGAGGTATGAACCAGTTCTATGCGCTTGGAAGAGGAACTCCACTTTTGTCAACAAATCCACCGCTATCTGCTTCGGAGTGCGGCAGTCCTAATCTGCATTTCTTTGTTCCTCGGATTTAAGTAGCTTTGGAATAAACATAGTTCAACTGCCCATCAACAACATGTTGCCTTTCTTTCACAGGTGCAGATTACACCGGAGAACACAGCTCATGAATATTAGAGCTATGGTCCCGTGATTTTTGTGTACCAACATTATAAACATATTTATTGCTGACCAAACTCGTTAATAATTCGTACAGATCTGGCACCAGTTTACATCCATAGATACAATAACATAAACAAATCATTTACATGACCTTCTCCACACATTCTTCAACAAAATTATATCTTATATCTACTTCTTGTTATTCGAAATAAATATTTGTATTTTATTTACATGCTCCTTTATATATATATATTGGGAATGGTGGAACACAGAAGGCTTAAGCGATAGTACAATCCTTTTAAGAGCGGATCGTTACGTGATTGGGTTTGAAACTAGTTTTCTTTGTGGCCAACAGGAAAAATAAATAAATAAAACATTAAGGACTTCCTATTTGGGAAGAGTATAATGTTTGCGAAATTAAACCAATAACTTGGAAAAATGTCTGTCATGATATACCTATCTAATGTGCTTCACCGAGATCTACATGTTTTATGCAGTAAGAATGTCTATCCTTACGGTTTACCGTTATACGAAAGCCATTCAGAATGAACAGGGCATCACAGAAAACCCAAGATATACATTAACTCTGTTTGTTATCTGAATAGTTTATAGTATTTAAATAATCACTAAGAGCCAAATTTTTAGAAAATGAAAAAATAAAACTTTTCCATGTAAAGAGTGGCAAGGGTGGGATTTTCTTCTGAAAATCTTCGTTCACATCTTCGGATCTATTTAAATGCCACGTTGCTATTTAAACGACCTCTAGTTTTTCATGCACGCACGAACGTGTGCACACAACTCGTGGGTGAAACTTTTTAAAAAAAAATCTGTTGTGTTGCACTCACATGAATTTCTCTAGCTGTTCTACAAACAAACTTAATGCAAAAAATCATTATTATTTCTACCACATGCTAATCGAAATAAGCATTAACAGAATGTTCTAATTACTTAGTTCTTCCGTGGTGTAATGGTTACCATGCTAACTTCATATACCCAAGGTCGCGGGTTCAAACCCGGCGGAGGACGATGGATTTTTTCGGGCGTAAAAATCCTTGGCATGGCTTCCTTCGGAAGGGAAGTAAAAGAACCTCAAGCCTGATAGAGAGGCCTCTGAGCAAAATTAGTTGGTCTTTCACTCCCAGTATAGAATGGGACGCTGAGAACCATAGCAGTTAAAGAGCGTCCATAAATAAAACTCCCATTTACATTTTAGTTCTTAAAAGTAAAGGGAGCTAAAAGAATGCACTATGCTAAAGCGATAGTCAAATATATTAGAAGCTATCACTATGCAGTTGTGATTGAAAGTCGCTTCTTTGCTTGTCAGGAGTAAAACAAAAACCGCGGACCACTTCCTGTTTGACAAAAGTATAAGTATTTTAAAACTGAAACTGATAATAAGGAATATCTCCAAAACAAAACTGTGTAGGGCATAAATCGTGTGTTTTGACGAGATCTAAATTTTTTGTGCATTAATTTTCTGTCTATCTCAAAGGGTTTACAAGTTATACAAAAGTCAGTCAGAATGAGTAAGACTTCCGAGGCTATTCGACATATATATTTTTGTCAGGTAAATATCTTTAATATACGATGTTTTAATCAAAATTGTTAGCTCCATTTTTGAGAAAATCAAAAAGTTACGAAAGCTTTCCCTTATAAAGGATAGTTTTGGATGGGGTGGTGCATTCTCTTGAAAGTCTTCTTGTCGCATCCTTGGGAAATATTGAACTTAAATGCCAAGTTTCGTATTTAACGGACTTCTCATTTTTGAGCTATGCTGTCCCACCCACTCACACAGACCTTTTTCTCAGAATGCCTTTTCCGATGAAATTAGGTATCGAGTTTTTGGGTGGAATACAATACCTTCTTAGGTTGTACATAACCAATGGAGAAAGTAAAATGTGTTAAATTCACATGGCTTTATCTTTCTGCATCAAACTACATTTATAAAAGCTTTCTCTTCCACCTAATTCATACCATATTGAGACAAACATTGGCAGATGTGTTTTATTACACACTTCTTACTTCTTGTATAAGGAAACAAGGGAAAACACCAGGCTAAAAACAAAAAAAAAAAGTATATCTTTTAAGGGCGTCGCATGTGATACCATTAAAAGTCCGCTCTGTTTGCACTGTTGTTTCCATTTGAGAAAAGTATAAGTATAAAACAATTTAAAGCAATGCCATATATCCTGGAAATAGTTTGCATACATGGTGTGCTTTAACAGAATCTAATTTTTTCCATAATAATATTTTGTTTGTCTCTTACGGTTTGACAATTCAGATTATAGCGAACTTTACAGGCTATTCTCATAAAATTTAAAATATACGTTCCTTCATGCAGATATCTGAAACGTGTGATACTCCAATAAAAAAGTTAGTGACATTTTTTAGAAACTAAAGCTAACGAAAATGCCTCCATATTAGTTGGGACATTTTCTTGAAAATATGCATATAGTATCCTTGGGAAGGTGCAGAGTTTGAATACCAGCTTTAGTACTAAGATATTTAATTCTAACATTTAATAACAGATTTCTCGAAAGCTACTAATGTCACAGAGAGAAGGTTATTTGGATTAAATTGCGCCTCTAATAAAGACGGACATACGTTTTCGTCTGTCGCTTAATGATCGCCAGTTATGCAAAATTATACAATATTTGATTATTGATATGTAGCAAAAGGATACCGGCTATACAACAGTTCCAGAAGCAGGAAGACCTCAAGGGAGGTAAGGAAATCAGAAATACAACCTGCGCCGATATTTCCATAAAGTTCTGGGGGGACGGGTCTACGTGATATTACAATTTATATAGTATTCGGGGAGAAATCACCATAAAGGCCTCTACATCTCTTCTTACTTTATAACGAATTCCGGATTTTTAGTTTGTTAGTTTTATCTTTTGAAACTACATAATTTTTGTTTAGTATTTTCACGTGTGATGTTTACAAAATTATTTGCTTGCGTAATTTTCTTATGTTGTATCCGTCAATTTAGCCAACATTTATTTTATAAATAACGTACAACGTTAATGGGAAAATTCAGTAAAAACATTAATAATTCTTTGACATTTTTTCAGACATCTGAAAAAAAAAAAAAAAAAAAAAAAAACACTTTCACAGCAACTTAAAATTATATACAAACATTTTCTCTATTAAATACAAGTAAAATGGTTTTGTAACGACTAAAATAAGAAAATTAAAAACTCCAAAAATTCGGTTCGACTTATAAAATAAATAGATTAACAGTAAAATCTTGAACGAACCTAAAACACTAGTTGAAACTGGTAATTTTCTCTGCGTTAATTTATATGGTTATTTTTACTTTTTCTACTACGTTTAAATTGGTTGGGGAAAATTCAATACCGGGCAGAACCAAGAACACGCCCCGAAAAAAGCATTTTTAGAAAAAGGTTTGTGTGTGTGATTGAGCATACCTCAAAAACAAAAATTTCGTTAAAAGCAAAACTTTATATTTAAGTTCTCCATCTTCCAAGAACGCGACACGACGATTTTCAAGAACCCCCCTCCAAACTAAACTAGCCATTACGCTGATTTTTTTTTTTTTTAATTTTAAATTTTGTCATTCTCAAAACTGAAATTCGTTTATTAAAAAATTAGACATCCTTAAAAACGATAAACATTTTACTGCCAATTCTAATTATTATATAAAAGATAATATTAATTAAGAACCAATAATGCTCATTTGATTTTGCTGTTAAGAATTTTGATTAAGGAAACCGTATGTTTAAGATTTGGTGCAGCATCAATTAATGAGATGTAGAGGCTGAATTTTCTGGAAATGGCCTCTGTAGTTTTCTTTTTCCTGAATGAACCTTGTATAACTGTTAAATTGTAAACGCTAGACGAAATCTTACTACACAAAAATGTAGATCTCGTTAAAGCAGAACAATGCCCAATAGTAATGCTTTTAGAAGTTAACTACTTCCGACATATTCCTTATTATTGGTTTGCATTTTAAAACAAATTATACAGAATGGGAGCTGAATAAGTTTAAATATTCGTATTAGTAGTTGAGGAGGATGTCATGATCCACTGCTTGTAGTTTTTTCTTTATTTTCTAAAGTTATGCTCACGAGGACAATTTCACGATGTTTTTTAAGATGACCATTATTCCATATCTCAGAGGTTCGGTTGTTTACGTAACAGGTCACACGGTTGACCCTCCTCTCCCTGCCCGACTATAGGTGGTGTGATACATGTAAACATAATAGACATAGTTCAGGACAAAACACTTAGTCTGACTCTACCTATCCAAAACACTTTAGACCCTAAAATTAATGCTTCATTTACGACGATACTACTAGTAGACGGACAAAATGAGATTTACTTGTGCGGTATACGCTTTGTTCTTTACTAAATATGAAATTATTTGCACTTATTCACCCTTTTAAAATGGGTTTTATAAGATTTACTACTGCTTCAAGCGTACTGCATTCGGCGAATATCGTTGCACCTACAGGGAAATATGCAATAAGACAATTTCTGCAAAGGCTTATCTCGATTAAGCTGATGTATAAAACGTATAAGAATAGTTCGTACAAGACCGAGTGTAGAAAGCCATGTGAGTGCAACACCAGATTTTTAAAGTGTTAGCGAATACTACTAGGAGTCCCGTTATGAATCTGCCTTATTGTTATTGAGTTGTCTTATTAAATAATGTTTTATAATAATATTAGAATGGAGTTAAAAAGATCTTAAAGCCTGTATTTTCGCCGAGATATCGATACCAAATCATGTGGAATGTTATACATCGTCTACCTATCATATTATTATACTACTACTTTTCGGTTTGAAAACACTTTAGATGCTTGCACCAAATGGAAGAGCTAAGAGTTGCAGCTTATGTTCACCTTCGATTTTATGGGTTCCCAACGCAAATTCTCTGGCAAGGAGCGTTAATAACGAAATCTTCTCCAATCCGGATAGATCTAAACCAAGTAAGCTTGTAGCATACTAATAGATTTGCTAATAAATAGCAGCAGTTTTGACATTTTGTAGAAAAAAAAAATCCGCATATAAAAAGTGACAGTGGTATTTCCGTCTCTTTCTATAGAGGCGAGGTACATATATTCAACAACAAAACTCAAGGTCATAGTTAGGTTTGAGTTGGCTTGAACAGGTTCAAACCGGGGCCTTCTCGAAGCATTTTCTTTTTCAAAAGGCTCAAGTGGTTATGTTTACTCTCTCATGTTTCTCGTCATGAATATTCCGCAGTGCAATGCGGTGTAAACTTCCATCCAATGGACTGCGTCGAGACAAAGGCCTTTACTGTCCAAGCGCATGTCAGGGACAAAGTTGGCATCTTTAACTGTGGCTTATGGCTTTTCAGTACGGTTCCGGGTGCCGCTGAACACATTACAAATGTCTCGCACAGCGTTTTCACACGACCGGTTTGCCGTCTCCCGTGCCAAGGGAGATATACGTACAAACAAACAGAATTCTTAATGCTTTAAAAGTTGGTGTCTCATATTTTTTGCACGATGCACTAATTTGTGGTGCTTAACCAAAAGTGTTACTGGGTTGGAAGCTGACATTCCCACGTTCAATGCATTCGCTATAAAAACAAAAGAAATTTTTCACTCAGTCGATAGAGCACTTGCCTGCTCTGTGCCTGTAGGGATGTTTCTTTAGCCCAGACTATTCCCTATTCTCCCCATGGTCTGGAAGTATGAATGTGTGTGTGTGTGTGTGTGTGTGTGTGTGTGTGTGTGTGATGTAATGATTAAATTAAAGATGAATAAAAACCTAATGCCTACAGTACATGAGTCATTGTATAGACAATATGTTCTACAGGGAAATTTGCCGATAGAAGCATGGAGTTAAAGTCGAGGTATAAATGTAATTAATAATAATAATATCTTAATGCTGAAATAAATGACCAAAAGCACTATTGCGGTACATACCCATAGTAACATACTCGCGGGTTTAAACTCAGCGCGTTTTTTTTCAGAAGAGAAATAAAGGCGGCGGTCCCGTAGATTTACGGCACGTAAAAGAACTTAAAGTCTGATAAAGAGGGGTGTGATGATAATTAAAAAAAATGGCGTGTTATTTATGGACGCTCTTTAACTGTGGTTCTCGGCGTCCCATTCTATACTGGGCGTGAAAGACGGCTTAATTTTGCTCAGAGGCCTCTCTATCAGGCTTGAAGTTCTTTTACGTGCCGTAAATCTACAACACGGGACCCACAGCTTTATTTCCCTTCCGAAGGAAGCCATGCTAAGGATTTTTACGCATCATCCTCCGCCGGGTTTGAACCCGCGACCTTGGGTATATGAAGTTAGCATGGTAACCATTACACCACAGAAGGCGACTAGTAGTTTACACAAACATATGAGACACAATGTGACTATCGATGCAAGGCCGTGCATCTGGCTCATACAAACTCAAGTAGATGTATCAAAGAACCTATTGCAATCAACGTTTAAGCGAACAGATCAATATTGTGAAAAAAAATGTTTTGTAGACAATAGGCACACTTTACAAAAGTAAGAGAGATGTTGCTGCGTGTAACACACATTAGTTCGTTGAAATTTACGGATGATAAAAATAAACATCTGTCACATTTAGGTGATAAAATAGTGAATATTATAACTTTCAGACAGATACTCAGAAAGGCGAACGTTTGCTATGAATTATTACCCTATTGCTAAACAGATCGATGAATATTCTTTGAGATTTGTATAACAATATAAAGTTTGAAGAACTCTAGCTTCTATTTTTAAAGAAAATCTTGTGCTATTTGCGATTAACGGCAATTTAATTATTTTAGGTCAAAGGAAAGGTGTGGCGGCTGTACAGGAACAAGTTTTCTGCAAAATGCAGTTTGACAATGTGCCAATCTTAATCTGCAACTTACAAGAAATATGCAAAAATAATTTTGCAAATGATGGTAGAATCCCCATTAAATTGCAAAATTTCCATCGATGCATCAGCTAACTATGAAGAGTAATTCGAAATGCAAATGTTGAAATGGCATTGAGAAATGTGTAAGTAAATTCTGGAAAACCTGAGCCCACATTTTATCATGGGTAATATTACGAGAACTCAAGTTGCGAGCGCATTTATCCAGAGAAAAGTTGTAGCTCGAGTTGTATTTAATAGGACTATTTCGTAATAAAATAACAATAATTAGCCTATATGGACACGAAGAATCATATTCCTAAAATCCCATTTGTCTTGACATATATCTACTACGAAATCATTGCAACTTGATGTCCATATCAGATGTCAGATCGCTATATATTGCTACATTATATTATTGTGGCGTAAAATAAATACAGATCTCTTTGTATTGCTACATCCTTTTATTTTCGCTTAGTAAAGCATGATTGCAATTAATGTCTATTGGAACTTCTGCCATTATGTACGGCAATATCACATATTCAGAGAGAAAACAAATGCACGTGGGTGCGATAAATTTAGAAAAAAACAACTAGCGATTACGATTAAAATGCAGAGATAATGAGCTCCGATTGTTGGAATTTTACGCGCCAATGTACTGGATTGGCCTCTTCCTACGATCACGTGTCATGAACGAAAGTCATTGCAAAAACTCAAATTAAGAACCAATTCCCAAAAAGGTTCGACGTTTCTGAAGATGGGTGCTAGCCTGATAGAACGGTTCATTTCATTTGATGCAGCAGCCTGATTTCTGAAAAACCTTGATCACCCTGCAAACTCCTGAAGGGGCAAAATTGGAGACTAATAAGCTTCTTAAACATTGTAAACAAGCTTATACCACTATCAAAGGGTGGAACGAAACTCGATTCTTGAAATTCTATATCTAATCAGCAATAGGGCCCAACAGTTTCAGTACTACTGATAAATATCACTAATTTGCTTCGTAACAGGTAAATGCAACCATCTGTCCCCTAAGGTGTAGACGAGGCATTGCAGAACATAGAACCCACATCAGAGCTACCTTCACAAATAGTTGATCACAGTTGCCACATGAACTGCAGTTTTGAAGTCATAGCATTTTTGGGAACCATAGGATGGAAGCCAACCACTGGTTGTGAATGAATTAATTCGTGATAGTTTACGTTCAGAATGATTGTCTAAAGCCCATGCATAGTCCGGATGTTTAGACAACACACGTGTAGCATAAGCTTCCAGATAGAGAGGCCTCTGAGCAAAATTAAGCGGTCTTCCTCGCCCAGTATAGAATGGGACGCTGAGAACCAAAGCAGTTAAAGAGCGTCCATAAATAACAGGCAATTTCATTTGTAAACTACTAAGTGATGTCTTCTTGTGCCAGTTTTTGAATATGGAGTTGCAGCGATACCTTTTCAATGTGATGCTGGATAGATGTTCATGGATAAACATATGGATAATTTTCTAAAAATAATATTTTAGGTTTCGGGGCCTCTAAAAGTAATTTGCGGTGAAATCTCGACATCGAATTTTTGGTACGTTCTCTTCTTAGGACTATACGTGAAAAGTGATACTTCATGTTAGCTTACTCTACTTGGTGGTACTATAACTCTTTTTTGTTTGTTTGTTTGTTTTTTTTTTGTTTTGTTTGCACATAGCGCTTAATTATTAATGATGTGAAATAAACCTTCTTTCTTTTGGTTTGTCGCTCACTAGAGTGTAGAACATTGGACTCATCCTCTCTTTCTTAATCGCTCTCTAGAGTGTCGAATACATGATTGTTCTTCTCTCATCCGGTCGCTTAGGTACTCGCCTTTGAGCTTCTTCCTCCTCGCCAGCAACAAAAGACGCATCAAACTCGTTAAGTAGACAGCACTGAACATCACAACCAATTTAATCATTTCATTTCCGTTCGAGAAGCCTAGAAAACTGTATCCAGGGTGGTAGATGAACAGGTGAACCAAAAATGTACCTTGCCTCGACTGCGTTCTGGGAGTGCAGCTAGCTGACAGCATCTCCACCCCCCCCCCGCGCTGTTATCCATTTGCGGAAGGCTAGCCTCATCACATTTATCCCAAATTGAAAATATTTAAATTATTTCTGTTACTGTTTTATTATGGGTGTATAAGACTACTTCTTAGTATGACCCTCTGTTTAAGAACCTTGTACGGACTGAGTAGTAAAAATATAGTTTATGTAAGGATTATGTGACACTTTCAAAAGCTCACCTAACGCCTCTTCGATAAAGAGATTTTCAATATTCGTTTCCGGTAAATCATATTGTACACTAGCTATAAAAATAACTAATAATTCTGGAATGGAACAAAGCCCAGCAAATTCATCTGACACTGATCCATCAGCATTTTCCACCTTTCTTCTAATGTTCTCACAATATTGATAATGTTTATTCTGATTTATTGAAGTTTTTTAAATGTCCTACTTGTATAGCGTCTCAAAGTGCCATGATCTAATGTTTCGCTAATTCTTCTTGGAAGAGAAATTCCCTCTTCAGAACCGCAGAAGGTTCATCTTGGAAGTGAAAGAGTATATACAATCCATTAATGCTTCATCGGAATCTACTACGGATCTGAAATTTAAACCAACTTGTGCTCCAACCCTAATAATATTCAAATAACAAATTCAAAAGGTTTTATAGCTCGTAAAAATGCTGAGGTGAGGCATCTGTGAAATTTGACCAAAAATTTTGAAAAATTTAAAAATATTTTCCATAAAGTGATATTAGTTTTAAATTATAGTTTTCCCCACTTCGCGCACTTTAACTACCAAATAACTGAAGTTATAAACGGGTAGACGCATGCTTATTAATAGGCATTCCCAAGTTTAAACCTTATTTTCTCACAACACTTTTCAACACTTCTACACATTCAAAATGTTCCACACGATGCAGTTTTTCACTAATTTGTTTCAAAATATTCATACTGCTCCACAAAAGCATATCAAAGGAAATGGTTATATACTTTTTTCGAAATAATAATAATAGTTCAATTTTTGAAATAAACTAGCTTACAAGGAACCTCGGCCTACCGCCCGGCCGCTGCGCCCCCATCTCGGTCCTTGACAAACGTCATGGATGGGGTGCAGTATTGGATGGTGAGACGGGGTCAGAGCCTCGCACCCCCGGCCGGTTATTGTGGGCCTCATGACCTGGAGCCGCTACTTCTCCATCAAGTAGCTCCTCAATTGGACCCCCCCCCCCCAGGGACCTTACAAGGCTGAGGCCTGCCAGCGGGGGAAAATAAAGAAACTATTACCTTATGAAAAATGAAGCGTTTTGGAGAGTACGAACAGTAATAATTTTGTACACTAATTAGGATCAATATCTTTTTTAAAATATAAAAAATCTATTTGTAAACTCATTTTCAGTAAAACAAGATCTTTTTATATGAATATTTTTAAAAACACATCACGTGGCTGTTTTTTTAGATATTAAAATAATTAAATGACGATGTAAGCTAGAATTTTATACATGGTAAAAATATCACTATTATTTATTTTTTTTATTATTATTGTTTCATTTATATAGCCCCCTTTAACATCTAAGGTCATATCGGGGGCTTTGCACTTGAAACAACTCGTCAGTAGGTTTAAATCATTTTTGTTTTCTTAAAGCACACACACACACACACATTCACTCTCACATACATACTTCCAGACTCTGTGGGGGATAGGGAATAATTCATTCTGGCTAAAGAAAAATTCCCCGCCCCAGCCGGGAATCGAACCCGGGACCTGCGGGTGAGTATCACTATTATTGTTTATAATAACAGGTATACATTTCAACAAGATATCTTACATACTGTGGATTTTCCATATGTTTGCACTTTAAGAGGACCAACCTGTGAACATTTCAAATTTAATGTTTTTTAAGCAAATGCGTTCATTTTTTACCTCATACCTCTGTTCTTATGTATAAGTAATTCTGAAATGTTGACAAATGTATCATGTAATTTTTGGCAAAAATTGTTGTTTTTATTTTTTTGCTACTCTACCATAACAGCTCCTTGCGCTTAAATTTTCAAATTTTTGTAACAAAACTTCATATTTACATTCAGCAATATAACTTTAAAATTATCGGATGAGTTTCAAATCAATTAAATATTACTGCAGGAAAAAGTATTCGTCCATTCTTTTTTCATTATTGTGTGGAATAATTAATTTTGTTGATATAAATATATAATTCATTTTTCTTACTTAGAAAATTCGACAACTGTTTATTTAGTATGATATTAAGGCTCTCAGGTATAAAAATCAAACTGATTGATTGAAATGTGCACTGCAAGGAGCATTTTGAAGATTTATAGGGATTGGAAAATGCATTTAGAGAAACGCGTCTTTTAATATTTGAAGTGTCATTTGAAGTGTCAATTAAAACTTCCATTAAAAGATCACGCGACATGAGTTTAAATTGCAAGTGGATGAACATAACTTCGGTATATTAATCTACAAGAACCATGTATCCAAATCCAATAATCAACATTTTCAAGAATTTTGGTCAATTTTCACAGGTTCGTCCGCTTACGGTTTGTGCCCCAGTTTTATATCCGTGGAAGATTTAATGTAATGCGGAAGTGAATGGGCAGGTACCCACGCCTAGAACAGGCTAAAAGTCACGATTCTAATTAATAGTTCCGCATAAATTCATAATTAACATTATTAGAGAGACCTTCGGCTGTGAACTTCCTAGAGAGCGTCAAATATCGGCTAGTTTATTTTGTAAAATATGTGATGAAACAAGGAACTTTCTTCCAAATATGACATGTTTATCGAATGTTCTCCAATGGGGAGCAACCCCGACAGGAACAAATGCTGGCATGCATGTCCAATTAATAACATTACAATTGCTTTAATCAATTAAATCACCAAATAGTGCAAATTTAAGATATAAACATTACAATCTTGAAAACTATAAGATAATAAAGCAGAAGTTTAAATAAATGAAATTAATCGTTAATGCTTTTATTATATCAGCAGCAAGATATATTCTGATAATTCACATTCGACCCTATTCTACAAATTTTAGATATCTACTCATATCCTGTTAATTGTAAATCATGACCCCTAGATGGGGAAAAATCTCTAGATAGTGTTGGCTATTGCATCCCTCAAATATCCAGGATTAATCTGCAACTTCATTGTTAAGAAGGCGGCTAGAATAATTTATTATACTTAAATAACTACTCTGTAACGAGTTTTTAATCGTGATGTTCATCTCCTCGCAGTTTGTTGGAAAACTTGAATGCTTTCGAAATGTGTGTGCTCTTCGATAGCATTTTGTTTTCTCATTATCACCAGCACTAAAAATCCTATTACCGAATACATCAGTTTTCCTTGCCGAAATGGAGAGGAACTGAGATGTGGAAACTTCGCACGAAAAATATAATTTTATGACGTTTTTTAAACTCACACCCGTTGCTTAGAACAGGTTGAACCGCTGTAGCAATGATCTTATGAACCGAGTTTCAATTTTCCGTTAAGAGAGCTAAGGAAAATTATAATTAACAGCACGGAGTTTGAATTTCATATTATTTAAATGCAAGTTTCACTAATTAATATCAATTCACAATTACTGGTCCATTTTGTTTATGATGTATACCTTTATTAATATTCTAAATCTACTAATTGTTATGCAGACTTTTATTAATGATAGCATTATTATCAAGCATAAGTAACTACGTTTTTACTTCCTATACTACGTACATAGTAATTTCTGTGTGGGATTTAACCGGAAATATATGGTTTGAAGTACCCTGAATCCAAAAGATTATGCTGAGTTTTTGTCTGAGAATAGCAAACTAAAAACGATTGATATTTAACGTCAATATCTTTCAAGGACTCTCCAAATTATTCTTTGCGTTGAAACATTTTTCGAAAATTTTGATTTTCTCAAAAATGCCTATCATTTTCATTAAATGACATATGTTTAGCATATGACAAATAAAATCTAAATATTCTCCTTTATGGGAATAGCCCCTAGTGTCCTCTTCATTTTGGATGAAAGGGACTCTTGTATGGCCTAAACTGTAAGAGATAGATACAATTTTACTCGTAAAAGCACACAGTTTGTAAACAGCCATTTCCGAAAGATTCCTGGATTTGTTTAAATTTGCTATTCTTTTCACTGCAATCTTTAATTTACAAATACCTAATATAATATAAGTAATTTTCAGATACTATTATAAAGGTCATTCAAAGATGCAACCACATTTCTACTGAACTGAACACTGTCAAATCAGAAATAAAAATGTGTGTTCCATTCACATGACTTTTTTTGCCTCCTCTGCAGAAAAAATCTTACATATTCTTTTATGTAGGCATCTAAATCCTGCTAATTTAGATAAATATTAGCAGAAATGGTTTCATAACTTAGAGCGAAATACACAAGGTTAAAGCAATAGTCAAACCTTTTAAAAGTTGGTCGCACTGTGATACAATTGAAATTCAGTTAGGCAGGAGTAAAGCAACAAGAGATGAAATGAATTACAACTCTCGTTTGAGAACGTTTTAAGTTATTTTAAAACTGAAATAAATAATAAGGAATATCTCAGAAGTGGTTAACTCTACATTGTATGACATAAATTGTGCGTTTAACGAAATGTTTTCTGTAGTAACATTTTGTCTATCTTTTATGCTTTACTAGTTATACAAATGCCATTTAGAATGAACAGGTCTTCAGAGGGTATTTCCAGAAAAATTAAGATATACATTTCATTTGTCATAGAAATATCTTAAAACCTGTTTTTTTAATCCATATTGGTAAAACCATTTTTGAGACATGTTCCATTTGCCTTTGAAAACTGCTTAACTTAAATATCAAGTTTGGCTTTAACCGACTTTTCTCTTTTGAGCTATGCTGTTCTCTCTCTCTCTCTCTCTCTCTCTCACTCTCACACACACACACATACGCAGGTACCTTTTCCTAAAAACTTTTTTTATTCAGGGGGTCTGAAAGTATGTATTAACGGTGAAATCTGGAATCGAAATTTTGGGTGGAATACGATGCCTTCTCTACCTCCTATGTAGAGAAGGCATCGAGAAAGTAAAAACTTGATGTGATGACTTTTTTTTTCAACGTTATAGGTAAATTTAAGATTGTTACTGTGGTTTAATAACATTGATTTTGGGTAAATTAATTTAATTCGTGAAATAGACCTAGAAAACGCTAATATTGACTTGTAAATCCTCTAGATAAGTTTTCTAGTCCCTTCTTAATTGGTGTTTAACACCCGCTTTTACTACTTGTGGCACCGCAGGCGATGACACTGATGATAGGTATATGGAATGTTGATCGAGCACCGGTGGAATGCGATGGCAGCGGAAGCCGGAGAAAGCCGGCCCCAGTGCCGCTTTATCCGTCAAAAATCTCGCATGCGGTCGCTTGGGGGTCAAACCCGGGCCGTAGGTAGGGGCGCGGCCGCATAACATATTATAAATACTCGCAAGGTTTATCATGGGCCAACCAAGTTATAATTTCCTTTTCTGTCACAAGTATTACAAAATGTATAACGATTTTAAGTCCAAAGTGTTTTTGAAAGATCTTGTAGTTTTTCTGAATATAAAATAAATTCAGAGCAGCTATCTTACTTTTAATTACAAATCGGAAAATGTCGCTGTTAAATTAGTTATTTCTTAAAGATACGCAGCTCAAAAATATTCTTTCTCCAGCATTAAAGTCACCAAGGATTTGCGATTCTCAGCATTTAATGTCTAAAAAACTGAACTGTATCACTTATGTTTAGATATCGCAGAAATATGAAATTTCGTATTCCTAGCTTTATATCTGGAGAACGATTATTTTCTCTTTGTTTACAATCAAAGGGCATTGTTTGGAATATAATTAACGTGGAAAACTGTTCGAATTATGTATAATTTTGGTAATATATTAATATTTTGCCACAATTACTTTTCTTCACTTTGTACAGATTATTTAGCTTTCCACAATTAAAACATTCCATTTATTTTAAATATTAATTTTGTTTTTCTTAAAATATTTCACCCTTACTGCATCAGACCAATTTTTAACCAGTAAAACGGCACGGAACATGTCGGTCCGGGTAGTTCATTTGGTTAGGCGCTGGAATTCTAATCTCAAGGACGCGGGTTCAAAGTCGATCCAAACCGCTGGTTTTAAAGTGTGCTTAAAAGTGACATTACCATGTCAGTAAATTTACTGGTATGTAAAAGAACACTTGCGGGACGAAGTTCCGGCACCGACGGTGATGATATTCTGGCAATAGACAGCGTCGTTAACAATGATTTAAATTTAATGGCAGGGAACAATGTGTTTCAACAATCAAACTTCACCCCACAACTTTTATCATCTTCCTAGCATTTGCTTTTGATTCTGCAATACGCCACTACAAATTACACTCTGCGATCGACACTTCTTTTCCGTACAATAGTCAAATACATTTAATATGTCATTTAAGTATGTCACTAATATTTTAATCATGAAATATTCAGCTAAATCCCACGCGGGTTTTGATTTAAATATAAATTTCTAGTGAGACTATAAAATGCCCTATTTTATTGTGCGAAGAGAAAAAATCTGATACGAATACTTATACATTTATCTGAACATGATAAAATTCAAATAAGCGTTAATATACGATATACAGGTTGTATATAAATGAATATCGCGGTTTTAACTCTTTATAATATTTATTACATTCAACTTACAGTTATGAATGGTATGTCAAATGAAAAAGCAACTCAAACAGTTTTACCAAGAAGCTTATAAATGTTCAATGTGACTACCCTTTGTCACACGGCACACATCAAGTCTATAGCCGAGTTCTTCCCAAACGTTGATAAGTGTGTATTCAGTAATTGTAGCAACAGCTGCTTCAATCCGGTTTCTTAATTCAGGGAGGTCAGCTGGTAGCAGAGGCACGTACACACGATCCTTGATGAAGCCCCAAAGGTAAAAATCGCATGGCGTTAGGTCAGGAGAACGTGGAGACCATGCATAGCAAGCTCTGTCATTGGGGACCTTGCAGCCTATCCAGTGCTCGGGTACAGTGACCTTCAACCAATCGCGTACTTCGTTATACCTGTGAGGTGGCGCACCATCCTGCTGGAAAATGGTTCTCTGGCTCATTTTCTTCCAACTGAGGAAAGAGCCATTGCTCTAGTGTATCAAGGTAAGAAGTGCCAGTTACAGTAGGTTCACCAAAAACGAAAGGCCCATAAACTTTTCGCCGGGATACGGCACAAAAAACATTCACTTTAAGGAAATCTCGTTGCATTTGTACCATCTCGTGAGGATTTTCTGAGCCCCAGATGCGCACATTATGAGTGTTAATGTGTCCACTAAGGTGAAAGGTCGATTCATCACTGAAGACAACACGATCCACAAAATCGTCATGAAACAACATGTCGTTTGTGAATTTGGCACGTAATCCGTGGTCTGTCGGCTTTAGAGCCTGTAATAACTGTAAACGGTAAGGACGTAGCTGTGAGCGTTTTCTTACAACTTTTCAAACAGTCAACACAGGAACTTGTAATTCACAACTAGCCTTCCGGACTGATTTCTTTGGGCTACGAGTGAACGACTCTCTCACTCGCTCAACAGTCTCTTCACTTACTCCTGGTCGTCCCGTGCTCTTCCCTTTACAAAGGCAGCCGTACCTTCAAACTGATTATACCGTCTACGAATGTTTTTATCACTAGGAGGATCACAACCGGACTTACTACGGAACGCACGTTGCACAGTAACTACAGATTCGGTCTTTGCAAACTGCAAAACACAAAACGCTTTCTGTTTACTAGTCGCCATCTTTGCTACTACCGCTGTCTAGCGGAATTGCGGCAGAAACATTGCACGCACATGCGCACTTGTGCCAACAAACAAAACTGTTTGAGTTGCTTTTACATTTGACATATCATTTATAACTGTAAGTTGAATGTAATAAATATTATAAAGAGTTAAAACCCCGATATTCATTTATGTACACCCTGTATATTATAGTTTATGGACAATGAATCCTTCTATCCAAGTTACCTATTCATGACCAATTTTTTCCAGGATTGATCCCGAATTAAGCAATACAAGGTTAATTGATATAAAATGTGAACACGGCATTCAATTAATTGTTAAGTCATGAGAACGGTACGGACACCTGCGATTGAGAGAGAGAGAGAGAGAGAGAGAGAGAGAGAGAGAGAGAGGGAGGGAGAGAGAGCAAGAATAGCAAACTTTCAATTTAAATTGGAAGCGTAAACATGCGATACTTCACTTCTGCACCTGAGTGCTTATTTCATATAATCTCCCAATTACACAAAATTATAATACATGAAAAATACTTCAGGAAAAGTTCATATTTCTATATAGGTCATGCAAGTAGCTTGAACATATCACGTTTTAATAAAAATCGTTAGTCATTTCTAAGAAAATTAAAAATGGTTTTCTTTTTCATAAGATATTTTGAAGTACGGAATATTTTCTTAAATTGTGTGGCATTCTTGGAAGATGCTGAACTTAAATACCACGTTGGGTATACGTCCTAAAAAGCTGAGGTGTCCCATTCACGTGACTTTCTCTACATCTCTGTAACAAATTATTGCTCTATCTACTTCATGCTAATCAAGACAAACATTGTCTTATTATTAGCTTCTTTTTAAGTAGACGGGAAATAAGGGACTACACTAGGCTATAGTGATAGCCAAATCTTTTAAAATCTGGTTGCCTTATGGTGTAAATCCGTTTCTTTGCATGGCCAGGAGTTACACTTTTCTCATACGAGAATTTGTATTTTAAAGCTGAAACCAAAGGCAAGGAATATTTCTGAAATTATCAATTCCACGAGAAAAATGCAATGACATAAATTGTGTGTTTTAACGAGATCTACATATGTGTAGGTAGAAGATTAAGTTTTTGTCTGTATATTACGGTTTAACAGTTATGAATAAAATCAAAATTTGCCCAGAATAAAGAGGTCTTCCGAGACTATTCCCAAAAAATTCAGGATACTCATCTTATTTATCATCTTTAAAATACTTGTTTTAATCAAAACCGTTGCAGCCATTTTTTAGAAAAACAAACATTGGCATTTTTTTCCATGTAAAGGGTAGTTTGAGGCGGGGTAATGTTTCTCAAAATTTTCGTGAGTTATCGCTGAAGATACTAAACTTAAATGCAAGTTTGGTATTTTACCAATTTTTCCTTTTTGAGTTATGGTCACACACAAACACGTGGACGCTTTTCTAAATTTGTATATATCCAGAACGTGTATTTCCGGTGAAATCTTGGTACAAATTTGTGGGTGATGTGCAATTACTTCTCTAGTATGTATTATGTAGAGAAATTAAAAATGCTCTCTTTGTTCTTTTCCGGTGAAACAACGATATGAAAATTGTGGTGGAACATAATACTTCCTTTATTCAACATAGGTAAGTGGCTGAGAGATTATAAAGGACGAATAACAACTCTGTGGGAACCGCCACTGATAGTAACCACGTGCTACAGATGCGGAAATGGCGCCTAGGGAGAGGAACTTCTCATAGGTCACTGTCACTAAAGCAGTTCACCTTGACCTACATTATTATTTCTGCGGCAACCATTACTCAATGAAATGACAGGACCTACAAAGCGCTCTTCAATGGAATGGCCTTACTACGGTTAGGTAATGACTTCCTTGCAGCCTAAGGCATTCGCACTGTCGCTATTTCCATCCATAAAAACAAATGACTGCGCAAATGAAACGCTTTGCAAAGAAAACAATGTAATATTCAACCTATATCTCAGTACACCTTAAGTTTAAAATGGACAAACTATAAATCGAAGTTCTGTAATGTTCGCGTGGATCATTTCCTGACTTATAACATTGTCTTTACTTGTCATACCACAGAATTGAACAGCACAATTAATCAATCAATCATGGCTTTCATCTACTAACCTCCTTTCTCCCTCTTTTTCGCCTACCCATTCGTGTTGGATCTTATTGTACACCATTTCTTATCGAGCATTTATTTTTGTTCACTGTCTCAGCTAATTTACTTTTTAAGTTTGGAATTGTTCTTTTTTTTTTTTTTTTTGCCCTCACTATTTAAAACATATTGGTTAATTTTGTGTGTGTTTGTGTGTGTGTGTATGTGCCCGCGCTAGTGTGTATTTTTGAACAGCATAACTCAAAACCGAAATGTTGGATAAATACCCACTTGATGTTTATGTTGGTGTTTATCCTTTTCACTCTGGATGAGTTTTGCTTAAGTGTTTGTAAATGGTTAATCATAATAGAAAAAAATCATAATAAAACTAATGTGTTCCATTCAAATGATTTTTAATTTCTCTACACGCACTATGTGCATAGTATATAGAAGGTATTGCACTGCACCCAAAAATTCGATACCGAGAAACGAAAAGTCGGTCAAATACCAAACTTGTATTTAAATTTAGTATCTTCCAGGGATGCGACAGGAAGATTTTGAGAAAAATCCCCCTACCCCAAACTACCCTTTACATGGAAAAAAATTCGAAAATTTTGATTTTCTCAAAAATGCCTCTAACGATTTTTATTAAAATGTCGTATATTAATAAAATGTATATCTTGAATTTTCTGGGAATAGCCTCTGGAGATTACTTTATTCTGGATGAATTTTACGGAATTTTGCATAACTGCTAAACCGTAAGAGATGGACAAAAACTTACCATACAAAAAAATGTAGAGCACATTAAAACACACAATTTATGTTGTATACATGTTTTTTTCGTGGAGTTGATCGTTTTTGAGATATTCCTTGTTTTTGGCTTCAGCTTTGAAAAACTTAACATTTCTCATACAGGAATTTGTCAACTCCTGTGCATAAAAACAAAGGAACTTCAGTCACATAGCAACCAGTTTTTGACTATCACTTTTAACCTATGGTGCTCCCTTATGTCGCTTCTACTTAAAGGAATCAAGTAATAAGACTAGTTCTGCTAATTTTCTCTCAATTAGCATGAAGTACATAGAAGCATAAGCTTTTTAAAAATAATTTGTTGCAGAGATGTAGAGAAAGTCATGTGAATGGAACACATAAGATTTTTCTCTATATGCTCTGCAAACAAACTTTTTAAAACTTGTTACTCTTTTGTTTATATCACGCTAATCCAGATAATCATCAGCAGAAATTGTATTATTACTTTCTTGTAAGGGAATACGTTAGGCTCAAGCGACATGCAATTCCTTTGAAATTGTGGTTCTCTTTCTACGGGGAGAAGTAAAACGAGGAAGGGATAAAGACTTCCCGTTTGAGAAAAGCTTTAAAATTTAACCAACAACAGGGAATATCTCGAAATTGGTTAGCTCTACAAAAAAACGGTATATGATATGAATTATGTGATTTAAGGAACTCTACCTATGTTATAATAAGTTGCATATCTCTTAAGGTTTATCATTTATGGAAACGTCATTCAGAATGAAGAGGACTTCAAAAATTCACAATACACATTTTCTTTGCCATGTAAATGGGTTTAATATACGGCATTTTACTCAAAATCATTAGCCTTTTTTTTTTTTTTTTAGAAAATATAAAATTTCAAAAAATGTTCCATGTAAAGAGTAGTTTGGGCTGGGAGATTTTCCTGAAAGCATTCGTGTCGCATCCTTGAAGATACTGAGCTTTAATACTAAGTTTTATATTTAGCGACTTTTCGTTTTTGAGTTGTGCTATCCACACACACACACACACACACACACACACACACACACACACACACACAGTCATACGCATGCACATGGACCATTTTTTTTATTTTGGGTTCCTCAGAAGATATTTCCGATGAAATCACAGTCTCAAATGTTTAATGCAGTTCAATACCTTTTCTACCTACTACATACATTGAGTATATATAAATAAAAAATACAATATCTTTAAACCACAATTTTCCGAATTTTGGTGGTTAATTTAAATTTCGAGACATTAACTTTTGTTTGAATTTTCATATAATACATTTTTAAATTTCTAAAACTCTAAAGGTAGTTAGTTTTTTTTTTTGTCTTGCAAAGAATATAATTTAAAAGCTTTTTAAACACTTGACTATTGCTTAAGTGGACACTGAAAATCTAGAAGTATTTTCTAAAGTATTAGAGCTTATATTTTTTGCAAAGGCATTACTAGTAAAAAAGAATCATCCATATCAATTTCAACACAATATGTATAACAACGTAATTAGCAAAATTCAAAATCTATCTTCTCCGAGAGATATCGTACCCAAAGTCTTAGTCTTTAAAACTACATTCCTTAATACCTTTGTAAAGAAATGTATGATTAAAATTTTCCTATATTGATAGTTTTTAATTATACCACAAAGTAAAAATATAAAAACTGAAAAAGTCGAGTTAATGTTTTAAAAACAAAACTATGACCAATTCGAAATCCCAATACACATTGCACGAATTCTGAAGTACGTTGGGAACATTTTTCAAACTCTTATCAACATTTTTGTGGGAGAAGATAGATTTTGAATATGGGTGGGAAAAAAAAACGAAAAAATCTTGTGTGTTCCATTCGCATAACTTTCTCTAGCTGTTCCAAATACAAACTACTCTTAGAAAAGATTATTCTTTTATCTACATTTTGCTAATCGAGATTATTATTATCATAATTGGACTTATTACTTGCTTCCTTTTTAGCAGAAGGAAAATAAGTGGATATATCAGCCTAAAGCGATAGTCAAACCCTTTAAAAGCGCGTCGCTATGTAAAACAATTGAAGTTCGGTTGGCATTGTATGGTCCCGTTTAAGAAAATAATAGGTATTTTAAAGCTGAAACCAATAACACATAATATCTCAGAAACGGTCAGTTCTAAGAAAGCGCATATTACATAAATTATGTGTTTTAACAGGATTTACATTTTTTATGTGGTAAGCCTCTTACGGTTAACCACTTATGCAAAATTCATGAAAATTCATGCAGAATAAAAATGTCTTAAGAGGCTATTCCCAGAAAATTCAAGATATACATTTTGTTTGTCATAAAATATCTTAAACATAAGATATTTTAATCAAAATCGTTAGAGCCATTTTCGAAAGATGTACCATGTGAAGTGTAGTTGGGATGGTGGATTTTCTTGAAAATCTTCGTGCTTAAATACAAAGTTCGGTTTTTAAACGGCTTTTCATTTTTGAGTTATGCTGCCCAGAGGCAGACATACATACGGACGTGTTTCTAAAAAGGATTTTTTAAAATAAGGGAGTCTCAAAACATGTATTTCCGGTGAAATCTCTGTATCAAATTTTTGGGTGTAATACAATACCTTCTCTATACATTATGTAAATAGTACTGACAAAAATGACTTTAAAGTTTGACATAGAGGGTCATTTAGCCAGCTCAACACTTTAAAATGGCGCCCAAAACGTGTTTTATTCGCTCTAGGAGAATCAAGCATTGCAAATATGTATTTTTAAGTATAGTGAGTTTTTTGCATTAAAATCCAAAAATTGATATTTGTTACCAAAATCGCTAAAAAACACTTCTGTGACCCCTTAACTCATGCATCTTCCTTGCACCTTGAACAAAATGTGCAGCAAAAGCAAAAACAGTAATAGTTAAGTAAAGAAATTCATTTAATGTGTGGTGTTTTCTGCTTCACCTCTGAGATAAGATGTCCTTTGGGTTGCCTCTGGCCTCCTGGTATGGTAGTTGTTGGGTTGGACCTGGTGTGCACGTTCTCAGGGCGATCCTTGTTGTTTCTTTGTCTAACTGAAAATGAGAACTTGACTTGCGATATACAGGATGTAGGAAGTTGCGAGGGCGTCTGATAAAGGAAAACACTGGATTCCAACTTCACTGTCTTCAGTCGGCATTAAGATCCGACTAAGCTAGTTTGATCTTTCCCTATTTATTACATTCCCGCACTTCACATAATGAATTATGGTAAACCTCAAAGGAACAAAGTTGTTCACTTTGCGTGGGTTACTTAATTATATGATCACTGTTCTTTAGTTTTTAATATTTCTTTATTTGTGAAGTTCGCAATCAGTATTGTTCTAATCAACAATTGTGGGTTGATTTAACATTCAAACGGAGATCATGTTTTTACCCGAAACTAATATTACATGAATTGAAGATGTCTGTCCAAATACTCCATTTATAATCTGTACTGGCAGTCTTCGTAACTCCATACTTGTAGTCAAATCGTTCTACGACGAAACAACCTTCCTGATATCTTCAGCATGGCCACTAGCAAAGCTACCTTCGAATCTTTCAACAACAAAAAATACTCATGTGTTCCATTGCCATAACTTTCTCTACATCTCTGTAATAAATTATTATTGAAAAGCTTATTCATCTATTTCATGCTAATCGAGAAAAAAGTAGAAAAAATTGTCTTATTACTTGCTTTCTTGTAAGTAGAAGGAAATAAGGGTATACACTAGGCTAAAAATATACTCAAATCTTTTAAAAGCTAGTTGCTATGTGATTTAAATTCCTTTGTTTGATGGCCAAGAGTTGACAAATTCCTCCAAGAGAAAAGTGTAAGTCTTTTAAAACTGAAATCAACTACAAGGAATATCTCAAAAACGGTCAGGTCTATAAAAAAATAAACATGTGACAAATTGTGTATTTTAACGAGATATACATTTTTTGTGTAGTACGCTTTAGTCTATCTCTTACGGTTTACCAGTTATGTAAAATTCAGCAAATGTATCCAGTATAAAGAGATCTTCAGAGGCTATTCTCAGAAAATTCAAGCTGTACATTTTATTTGTCATTTTAATATCTTTAATATAAGATATGTTAGTGCTACTTTTGAGGAAATTAAAAATTTGGAATATTTTTCCATGTAAAGAGTAGTTTGGGGTGGGGGAATTTTCTTGAAAATCTTCGTGCCGTATCCTTGGGAGATACTTAAATACTAAATCTGGTATTTAACGGACTCCTCGTTTTTAAGCTATGCGGCCCCCCCCCACACACACTGGCCTTTTTCTAAAAATGTATTTTATTCAGAGGGTCTCAAAACATGTATTTCCGACGAAATCGTCTCAGTATTGAATTTTTACGAGGAATACAATACCTTCTCTATGCACTATGCAGGCACATAGTATATACAGAGAATGCAAAACTCAACTGGCGCAATCTTCGGCGGTTTTGGTCTGCGTTCCACTGAGAGTGGTGCTTAATCTCGCGAATATAACACTACCATGTGGCTTTCCTCCCTATCGTTCAAAAGCGCAGTGAAAAATCAAGGATTCGCTTCTTAAATCTTCCATTAAATAAGCTGCTTTCATTGTGCTATTTATTTGCATATCTTTATGAAAATTATTATGGTTACATTATTACTTCGACATTTTGGCGTAAGTTGTATTTTTGTGGGATTATTATTTTAGATTTTGATCAAAGATGATTTTAATTCATTTATTAAGGAAGAATATCAATCGCACTGAATCTTCAGCCTACTAACCATACGTTTTTGTTTTCATACAACATTATCTGATCAGGAATCACAAGTATTCAGAGTTCAACTTAAAAGTATTGAACACAATGATATGTTTTGTTTAAACTTGGTATTTAGATTCAGTATCGTCCAACGTGTGACGCGAAGAACATCAGGAAATTTTGCCCATCCCAAACTATCCTTTACATGCAACATTTTACATTTTTGATTTTCTAACATATAGGTCTGACGATTTAAAATATTTATACGGCAAATGGCATGTGTATCCTGAATTTCCTTCATCAATCCGATTTATGTATAATAAAGAACTTTGGATATATCCAAGATTATCTCAAATAACGATTAACTCATTGGAGATAATAATTACTTTTAAAGTAGTGAGAATCATCGCCTCAAAGTAACAGGTCTGTAACACAATTCTCTTAATTCCATATTTGAAGGATTTTTAAGAGCGTTGTTGCTTAATTTTAATGTCTCGTCGTTGTAAGAACAATGGGGGTGGTTTTGATGAAATGCAAATGCATTTATTCAATAAAACAAACTTTTCGTTTTGAGTTATGCTGTTCTCCCCTTAGACACACACACACACACACTCACACTGTTGCATACGGACCTTCTTCCGAAGATGTTTTTTATTCAGGGTCCTCAAAATATTTATTTCCGGGGAAACCTTGATGTATTGCGTGGGATGCAATACTTTCTCTATTTACAAGGTGCATCACACATACGTGAAGAGAGAAACTAAAAATGATTCTTTAATAGCCTGTAATTAACGTTCGTCTTCGTAAAAATGACAGTTTAGAAATCGTCAATGACACAATTCCTCGAGCATTAGCAGGATCCCCAGTTTATTAACATCTGTTTAACTCAGCACATGTGAAGTCGTTTATTGTGTAAAAGATAGTTTGCAACCCAATCGTCGATTCACGTTTCCTCACTGAGTCACGTGAAGGCAGGTCAGTGGTGTGAGAGTTTTACTAAACACAGGAGCTGTCGTTGCGTGATTTATGAAAACACATAACGCAGGTATGTTCAAAGCACATTATACTCCAATATTTGTGACAAGGCTATTGTGAGCGGACAAAATGAGATTACACTTATGTGTTATACACAATTTACTCTGTTAAATATTAAATTATTTGCTCTTATCCACCTCCCATCCTATATAATTAACAAAGTTTCAGAAACTTCCGGATCTCTTACTGAAAGATAACTGTTCCTACCTCTAGAATACTCTTCATTTTTAACGTTAATATCTGAAACATCTGAAAACAGTTTAGCTATTTTGAGTAAAAAAAATCGCATGTGTTCCATTCACATGCCTTTCTCTACATATTTGTGACAAATTACAGTTAAAAAGCTTATTCCTCCATCTACTTCATACTACTACTTAGCAGAAATTGCCCTTATTACTTGCTTCCTTGTAAATAGAAGGGAAACAAGGGAATACACAAGGCTAAAGCGACAGTCAGATCTTTTAAAATCTGGTTGCCATGTCGTTGAAATCCAGTATTTGCATAGCCAGAAATTTACAAATTTTCATATGCAAAAATTTTATGTGTTTCATTTACATGGCTTTCTCTAAATATCTGCAAAAACATATTATTAAAAAGCTTATGTTTCTATTTACTTCATGATAATTGAGAAAAAATTAGCAGAAATAGTGTTATTACTTGCCTTCTTGTAAGTAGAAGCGAAATAAGTAAGTACCATAGATTAAAGTGATAGCCAAAAGCTGGTTACTATGTGACTGATGTTCCTATGTTTGTAAGACAGGAGTTGACATATTCCTATATGAGTAAAGTATAAGTTTTTCAAAGCTGAAAGCAGTAACAAGGAATATCTAAAAAACGATCAACTCGATGAAAAAAAATGTTTACAACATAAATTGTGTGTTTTTATGTGCTCTACACGTTTTGTGCGGTAAGTTTTTACCTATCTCTTGGTTTAGCAGTCGTGCAAAATTCCGTAAAATTCATTCAGAATAAAGTAGCCTTCAGAGGCTATTCCCAGAAAATTCAAGATATGCATTTTATTTTTCAGGTAAATATCTTTAATATACGATATTTTAATCAAAATCGTTAGAGCCATTTTTTAGAAAATCAAAATCTTCAAAAAAATTCCATGTAAAGGGTAGTTGGGGGGGGGTGGGATTTTCTTGAAAATCTTCGTGTTGCATCCTTGGAAAATACCAACATGTATTTCCAGTGAAAACTCTGTATCGAGTTTTGGGTGAATTACAATACCTTCTCTATACACTATGTACATAGTACGTGTAGAAAAAGTAAAAAAGTTTAAGTATTTTAAAACAGAAACCATTAACAAGGAATATCTCGGATATGGTCGACTCCACGAAATATATATTTGACAAATTATGTGTTTTAACGAGATCTACATTTTTTGTGGAGGAAGGTTTTGTCTATTTCTTATGATTTACCAGGTATGCAAAATTCAGAAAATACATCCAGAATAAAGAGGTCACATGTGGCTATTTCCAGAAAATTCGAGATATAAATGGTATTTTACAGTAAATATCTAATATACGGTACTTAATCAAAATCGTTGGAACCATTTTTGAGAAAATCAAAGTTTTCGAAACGTTTTTCAAGTAAAGGATATTTTGAGGTGAGGGGGATTTTTCTCAAAATCTTCATGTGGCTTCCTTGGAAAATATTAAACTTAAATACCAAATTAGTTATTATACCGAATTTTCATTTCTGAGTTTTCATGTTCATGGACATACGGATTTTTTTTCTATTTTTTTTATACAAGGGACCTTAAAACCTGTATTTTAGGTGAAATCTCGGTATAGAATTTTTGGGTGGAGTGCAATACCTTCTCTGTGTACCATGTACTATATAGATAAAGTAAGAATATTGAAAAAATAGTTTTAATGTAAAGTGTCGTTGTTGAAAACCTTAGCCTAGCCTCCTTGAACGATAACTGACCTAACAGTTGATACGAGGGTCCCGAGCCTCTCAATGAAAACAGCATTTCATCCTGTTTTGCTTTATTTCTCAACATAATCTCCAGAAAGGTTAATGCATTTGTCATATCGGTGTTCTAATTTAATTAAACTATCTCTGTAGTGTGACTTATCGAGGTCCTCAAAATAGCTGTTTACCGCGTCAATGACTTCCTCGTTGCTGTGAAATCTTCTTCCTCCAAGAAATTTTTTGAGGTTTGGAAATAGGTTGGAGTCACCGGGTGCTAGATCTGGTGAGCTTTAATTCGCACATTTTTCCCACTTCAATGGCTGAATGATGGGTCGGAGCATGTAGCGATGAAACACGATTTTTTTTTGTTTTGCCAAATGAGGGTTTTTCATTTCACCTCATCACTCAAACGTTGCAGTAAGCTTGCGTATTAGTCACCAGTGATACTTCTACCCTTTTTCAAGTAATGAATAAAAGTAAGTCGCTGTGCATCTCAGAAAACACTCGCCATAACCTTGTTAGCTGACAAAATTGACTTTGCCTTTTTTGGAGTTGGTTCACCTGGCGCAATCCACCGTTTTGACTGTGATTTACTTTCTGGAGTGTAGTGATGTATCCAAGTTTCATCCATGGTAATAAGCCATCTCAAAATTCACTGAGATTTTTACAGTAGAGCTTCACATTCTTAACAGAAACCGTTTTTCTTTGCAACTATTAATCAGGTGTCAAACGCGGCACCCATCTTCCACAGGCCTTGTGAAAGTCCAAAACATTACTTAAAATATTACCTCCACGTTGATATGTTTACAGCCTCTACTATCTCAAACAACTTTAATCTGCGGTCTTCCAGTACTAAACGATGATTTTGTTCAATGATCTCTGGAGTAATCACATCTGCAGAGCGTCTAGAGCGAGGCTCATCACTAATGCTCGTATGTCCCATTTTAAACTCTGCAACCCACATTTTAATAATTGAATATGAAGGGGCAGAGTCTTGCAATTTACTGTCCATTTCCTCATTGATTTCTTTAGGCGTTAAGTCTTTCAGATGAAAGTATTTAAACACTGCTCGTTTTTCCAAATCCTTCATTTTCGTGAAAACTCTAGAGTTGTGTTGTTTAAAATGCTGTCATTGAAAACTAAACAAGCTATTGACCTGCAACTATGGATACAAGCTAGACTAGAGTTAAAATATACGATGCTACTATCTAACTGGTCTAACTGCTACTATGTGTGAGGCCCGGGACTTATCAGACGACCCTAGTATATATCAGTTTTTTTTTTTTGTTTTTTTTTTTTGAGGATCTGTCATTTAATACATGCAAGTAAATTTTTATAGGTGGATTCAAGTGACCTCAATTTTTTTCCAGTGAAATTTCGCTATTCAATATTTTATTAATGCTTTTTATTACATACAGCAACACAGGCAGTAGATATTGATAATATATTAAATGAAATGATATGATAATTGGGAGAGGAGACCTTTCAGGCCTACGTATAGGGTACCTCCTAGTTATAGGACTGTGGGGGAATCCAAGGAGTCGTGTGGTCGTGAGTATTGGAAGGGGAATAAACCACTATTTAAAATACTATTCACTTTTAAACTTATTTATTTGTGTAATAGTTATATACACATCTCTTCCTCTAACCACCGTGACACCTCAACTGTCTATTGCCCTCTGGTGGGAAAAGCTATAGTCAATTGTTTCCCGATAGATGGTAACTGCTGTTTGCAATTCTTCACAAGGACTGTGGAAATCCTGAACAAACTTCAGTTAGGGGGAACGCTCTGGCGGGATTCGAACTGCAGATCTCTAGTTTATGAGTCCGTGCCTCAAAGAACTCGCCTTTTCTATCATTGAAATCCAATACTTCCCCTACTAATGAAATAACTTGGTAATGCAGTATTTTAATGGAAGGGTAAATGGAATTATGAAAATAAACGATTAGTTGCAGAGAAAATTTTCTGACTACACATCAGTGCTTTAATATATGCTAAGTATGACAATTATGGCCTACTTCAGTCGCGTACCACTGAAAGGGCGTGGTTTCGAGGCCACCCATTGGGTTATTTGGATTTTTCGGCCAGGTACAAGACTGTAGCCCACTCAGCACGGTGTCGTAGTGCATCTGAGAAGCTACGGTAGTTAGCAGTCTGTAGGTCAAGAGAACCTACGTTCCTATATCGGTTGGATGACCTCCGCCATGCGCATGTGGGCGCGAGGCCGGCAGTCTGATTGGTCGACCCAAGCCGGTTAGATCTATCGTGTCACAATTTACCCATGATAGTCATTTCAACGTTTCTGATGTTATTAGAGGAATACATTTTTAGGGGGGAAGTAGCTCTTACGAAGCAATCTGTTATATAAATCTTAAGTGGTTAAGAGAGACTAACACGCTAAGTGCATCAGACAAGAAAGATAATATCCTTCTGATGCAGTGTTAATAATGGGAAAGGATGTCTGAACGATGTGGTTTTTCCTCATGTAAATGCAAATTTCTGGATGTACCATCTGGAATATGCACACACTATGTGGGATTCCCTCATTAGCGAGCAGGCCCACTGAAACGTTTGCACTAATTAGCATCTGAGCACATGGTTCTGTAGCACGACGCCCATTTCCTGTCAAAGATGAATTTTACAGAGTAACATGATCACGTGCGAAGAAGTAAGACGATGATGACGATGTAATTTCAATCTTTTAATGCTCGGGACTTGAACCAGAGAAAATCAGCCAAGCGGGACGAACTGGGTCTAGCTGAGACATAAATACAGGACAGCATTCTGCTTCTATAGAGAAGCTGTAAAGAAATCAACGACAAAGTTTGAGGATCTGTCTGTCTGTCTGGAATGAATACATATCCAGAACGTTGCACAAATTCCAAAATTTTGCTCAAGTAAGTTTTGAAACAAGAAAAAAAAAATCTTATGTGTTCCATTCACATTACTTAATCTAAATATCTGCTACAAATTATTCTTCTATTTATTCATGCTAATCGAGAAAAAATAGCAGAAATGGTCTTATTACTTATTTCCATTTAATTAGAAGAGAAATAAGGGAGTGCCATGGGCTAAAGCGATAGTTAAAAGCTGGTTTCTATGAACTACAAGTTCCTTTGTTTGCATGGACAGGAGTTGACAAATTCCCGTATGAAAAAAGTAAAAGTATTTTAAAGCTGAAACCAATAACAAGGGATATCTCAAAATTACCCAATCTACGAAAAAAAAATGTATATAACATAAATTGTGTGTTTTAACGAGATCTATTAAGTAAGTTTTAGTCTATCTCTTACGCTTTACCAGTTATACAAAAATACGTAAAATTTATCCAGAATAAAGATGTCTTCAAAGCGGGAGACCTGGGTTCGATCCCCAGTACCGGCGTGGGGATTTTTCCCCCGCTGGGAGACACGGCCCGGGGTGCACTCAGCCTCGTAAGGTCCCTGGGGGGCCAATTGAGGAGCTACTTGATGGAGAAGTAGCGGCTCCAGGTCATGAGGACCGCATTAACCGGCCGGGAGGGACTCGAGCTCTCACCACGTCTCACCCTCCAATACTGCACCCCATCCATGACGTCTGTAGTGGACCGAGATGGGGGACGCAGCGGCCGGGCGGTAGGCCAAGGTCCCCCGTGAGCTGTCGTGCCATGGAGTTAAATATGTCTTCAGACGTCTTCCGAGAAAATTCAAAATATACATTTTATTTGTCATGTAAATATCAAAATCGTTATAGCCATTTTTGAGAAAATCAAAATTTTTAAAATGTTCCATGTAAAGGGTAGTTGGGGGTGGGGAATTTTCTTGAAACTCTTCGTGTCGCATCTTTGGAATATACTGAACTTAAATACCAAGTTTGGTATTTAACGGACTTTTCGTTTTTGAGCTATGCTGCCCACAGACATACACAGACTGACAGACACACACACAGACATTTTTCTAAAAATGCTTTTTGCTACTATGTCTAGAGAAAGTAAAAAGAAATGTATATGTTTTATATTGCATTACTTAGTCTACACACTCTTCTTACAAAAAATCGTTCACCGTGGTCTAGGGGTAACATGCTCTTGTTCCCAAGATCGCGGGTTCAAATCCGGGTGGGGGGGTCGACGGAATTTTTTGGGACGTAAAAATCTTTACCATGGTTTCCTTCGGAAGGAAAGTAAAGCGTTGGGCCCGCTTCGTAGATTTACGACACGTAAAAGAACCTCAATCCTGATAAAGAGACCTCTGAGCAAATTAAACGGTCATTCACGCCCAATATAGTAGGACGCCGAGACCCACTGTAGTTAAAAGAGCGTCTATATATAATACTCAATTTAGTTTTAATTTCTTACAAAGGCGTACTCTTCCTTTGACTTCATGTGATTTTTGCGGTAATAAATATGAAATACTTCGTTGTAGACACAAGAGGGACACAGGAGCACGACAAATCTTTAAAACGTGAGTGGCTGCATGTTGGCGTTAGAACTGTATCCACAAGAATAAAAACAAATGGACATTTAGCACTTGAAAAAAAATTGTTATTTCCTATTACTTTCTCTACCCCTGCAGCAAACTCTTTATCCCAATACTTCTTTTTGTTCCAATTCTTGTTAATAGAGAAAAAAGTTTGCAAAAATGGTTATATGACACTTCCTTGGAAGTTCAAGAGGGATTATGCTAAATGACAGTCATGTTTTTTAAACCGAGTCGCTTTAGTTTTGAAATTCTATTCTTTTTGCAGTTAAATGAGATTGAAAGAGAGAGAAAGAGAGAGAGAGAGAGAGAGGGAGAGAGAGAGGAAATTAGCTATGTTTTAGACATATGTTTTCTCTATTTTTCTTCTAACTACTCACTTCTATCACTTCTTGTTAATGGAGATATACCTTCATTGCACATTTGCACATTCGTAGTAGTACAAGAAGGAAAACACCATGTAAAGCAAAATTCAGACTTTTAAAAAGTTATTGACTGACTATATGATAACTTTGACACAATGCTCCTTGCATGACCGCGAAAAACCAATAGCAATTTGCCACTTGAAGGAAAATGTATCTTAAGTATTTAAAAAACGAAACAAAGAATATCTCAATAAAATGTCCACAGCATTTCACACGGTAAATGCTTTTTTTTTAAACAAATATACATCATGTTTTTTGGTTCGTCTTTTACGGATATAAGTTATAAAAATTCATCCAGGATGAAGTACACTTCACGGTATTTACAGAAAATTTAATGATATACCTTTTTGTGACGTGTGTGTCTTAAGTATGTGATATTTTAATCAAAATCACTCAAGATTAATGTTTGAGAAAAACAAAAATAACCAAAAATGTTCGGTGTAAAGCGGAAATACTGCATGAACTACTCGTGTCACATCCTTGGAAGACTGACATTTTGGAATCTGTTTTTACTTTCTCCAGTATGTACATAATACATAAAGAAATTCTCAAAAAGTAGATGCCAATATTTCACTGTAGATACACGTTATGGAGCGCCTTGAATCCAAAAGAAAAGGTTTTTAGAAAAGGTTTTTTGCGTGTGCGTGTGTGTGTGTGTGTGTGTGTGTGTGTGTGTGTGTGTGTGTGTGTGTGTCTGAACATAACTCAAAAACGAAAAGGCAGTTTAACTTAAATATAACAAACCAGTTGATATTTAAGTTGACTCTTTTCCAAGGATGCGACAAGAAGATCTTCAGGAAAAGCGCCCTACTCCAAACTAACCCTTACATGGCAGATCTTTCGAAATTTTCGATTTTCTCAAAAATGAGTAGCGACTTTGGATAAAACCTGCATATTAAACATTTTTATTTGGAAAATAAAATGTATATGTTCTTAGGAAACAGCCTCTGAAGACCTCAGAGGTCTTTGGTTGGCTTTTGCATAACTGCAAACCGTAAGAAGATAGACAAAAGGTTATTACACAAAACATGTACATAGGTTTCGTTAAAATGCTCAATTTATGAAATCATTTAAAATATTTGACTCTCATTTTAGTCTAGTGTAATCCATTTCTTCCTTTCTGCTTACAAGGAACTAAGTAATAGGACCTCGCTGCTAATGTTTATCTTGATTAGCATGGCATAGAAAGAAGAATAAGCTTTTGTAAAAGTAGTTCGTTGCAGAGTGTGCAGAGAAAGATTTTTAAGTCGTGCCACATTACTCCACCAACATCTTTTTTTCCTAGTTTTTGGTTATAAGGGAAGTCAAAGCGTGCATTTTGATGAAATTTCGATCTCGCATTTATTATTATCAACTCACCTACAAATGTCAGGTTCCAAAGTGAAGAGTTCTGAAGAAAAGAATTGGCGAATCCTTCTGTAGCGTATGTCACTTGTCTTCTGACACGTCGTTTTCTTGAAACGAAAATTTTACTACACGTTTAGTTTTGATTTCTAAATTACCGAAACATCGTAAATGACGTAAGACGCTGTTCACATCAGATAACATTTTTCATAGCTGGAATTAAGTAGTGTCTAATGCAATATATTCGTTTTCTCAGCAATTGTTCTGTTTTAAACAATCCCTAACTAAACCTTAGATTACAGAGCCACACAGCTTTAATTTTACCTGGATATATCCAAAAATTACCGCGTCGTGATTAGCATTTACATTTCTTTTGTCTGATACAATATTGAATGTTATAACATAGTTCTTACTTGAGCGGACCAATTGGTGAAATTGGGCTGAAATGTTTTTAAAAACATCTGATGTGTTCGATTCATATGCCTTTCTCTATCCATTCTGCAAAAAAACTATTCTTACGAAGGAATTCTTTTAGTTACATAATGCTAATCTATATAAACATTAGCAGAAATGGTATTTATTACTTAGTCCTTATACATAGGAGGGGAATAAAGGAATATACTGAGCTGAAGCGATAGCCAGATATTTTAAAAGCTGCGACTAAGCGATTGTCGTGTCCAGGGAAAATTACAAGCAAAAGGTGAAACGGACGAGGGCTACCCGTTTGAGAAAAATATAAGTATTTTAAAATTAAAAACCAATAACAGAGAACATTTCTGAATGATTTGTATCCCTACTAATAAGCGATAAGGGTAGAGAAAGTCAATTACGTACATCCTATTTTTAGAAAAAGATCGATGTTTGTGTGTGTGTGTGTGTGTGTGTGTGTGTGTGTGTGTGTGTGTGAACAGCATTAATTCAAACGAAATGCCTGATACATATCAAACATAGTATTTAAATTCAGCAGCTTCCAAATATGCGACAATACGATTTTCAGCAACCCGCCCCCCACCCACAGACCTTTACACATTTTTTAAATTTCTTTTATTTTCTCCAGGATGACTATCGAATTTGATTAAATTACCATATATTAAAATCTGATATGCTTCATTCACACGACCTTCTCACAAACAAACCTTTCTTATGAAATATTATTCTTATCTGAATCTTGATAATCGATATAAACGTTAGCAAAATGATTTTATTGCTTGCTTCTTTGTAAGTAGAAGGGATACACAGTCTAAAGCGATAGTCAAATCTTTTAAAAACTGTCACTGTGACAACTGAAATTTGGTTCTCTTTGCTTGCTATGAGTAAGCAAAAGAGATACGAAAAGAAAGATGTCTTTCTGTTTTAGAAAAGTTTAACTGGCTTACAACTGAAACAAATAACTCGGAATTTCTCGAAAGTGGTTCACTCTACAAAAATGTATATCATACCAATTGTATGTTTCAATGAGATCTGCATTTTTTGTATAGTAAGTTTTAGTCTATTTCTTATGATTAACAAGTTAAACAAAACTTATACAGAAGTCCTCTAGAATGAAGAAGTCTTCAGAGACTACTATCAGAAAATACAAGATATACACATCGCTTGTCATGAAATACCTTCAACATATGGCATTTTAATTAAAATCGTTTGAGACATTTTTAAGAAAATAACAATTTTCGAAAAATGTTCCATGTAAAGGTTAGTTGGGTTGGGGTATTTTATTGAAAATCTTCGTGTCACACCCTTAGAAGATACTTAACTCGCATACCAAGTTAGGCATTTAACCGACTTTTCGTTTTTGAGCTATGCTGCCCCCCCCCACACACACACACACACACATACACACACACACGCGCGCGCGCGGACATTTTGAATTGAGGGGTTTGAAAACATATACATCTGACTATCTAATTTTTGGGTGAGATACAATATCTTCTCTATCCACTGTGCACATTGTACATACTTCATAGAGAATGTAAAAATGATATGATAAAAAAGGAAATCTTGAATTTTTTGGATTATCCGTGAAGTCCTCTTCATTCAGAAGAAATTCTGTATAATTTTATTAAAGATAAGAGATAGACCAAAATGTACTAAGGAAAAAATGTATTTCTCTTTAAAACACAGTTTATTCCAAATAAATATTTTTGTTATAGCTATTCCTGAGAAATCCGTCATAAATTTTGTAATTACTTAATTTGTTGTGATTCCATTAAAATCCTTTCCATATTCAGTTTTCTCTCGCCATTGTATAGATAGAGTACGGAATCTTATTTCCAGTATACAACGTTCATCTCTTAAAATTTTGACTATAATTATTATTTTTGCATTTATAATGAAAGATGTATCTGAAAACATTTATCTGAATTAAAATGAAGTGCATGGGAAAAAATCTGATTGTTCCATTCACATGGCTTTCTATACCTGTTCTTCAAATAAACTTCTTACAAAATATTATTTTTTCTGCTCCATGCTAATCAAGAAAAATATTAGCCTTATTACTGTCCACCCAACACAAGAAGACAAGCGGGGCCTGAGGGGCGAGCGAGCGAAGGGGGCTTGAACTGTTATCTGGTCAGGTCCTAGTGTATCTGTTTACGTTTACTACATGTGTATATGAACCAACCTACTGCTGCCAGATCTAATGCTCGTTTCAGTAACTGCGGTGATGTATTATACATTATTTGGCTCTCGCTGCTAACACGCGCTACGGCATATAGTACTGCAGTTATATAATATGTTGTTACTTTTATTCTTGGTTTAATATTTAAATGCAGAGAGCGACAGCGACAGCAGCGAAGATGAGGACTTCTCAGACTCGGATCTTGCTCGACAATTGGACTTCTAGCTAAATGTGAGTTATGTGACAACCCTGTGTATTTTAGATGAACTTTCTTATCATATCCAGATGTCGAGCATAAACATCATGCGGACAGCAAAAGTATTTACGTAAGTGCTTACGTTACGCATTCCTCTACCTTGCCTTCTTATGGTGGGTCATCTGTACTTGGTTCCTTATAACTAAAGGGCAATTAAGGAAATAACACCAGGCTAAAGCGATAGTCAAATGTTTTAAAAACTGAGCTATGTGATTGTCATGGGGATTACTATCTTGCAAAGCTAGAAGTAAAACAAAATAAACATTGACGTCTTACTGTTTGAGAAAAGTATAAGTATTTTAAAACTGAAAGAAATAACAAGGAATATCTCGGAAACGGAAAACAATCCATATAAATGATAGTTTAGGGTGGGGGATTTACGTGTTTTACTCATGTTGTCCTCACACACACTCACTGACATTTTATATTATATTATATATAAATATTTTTTTATTATTCAGAGGACTTGACACCATATATTTCGGTGAAACGTAGGTATTAGATTTTTGGGTGGAAAACAATACCTTTTCTTTGCACATTGTACTTATGTGCTAAAGAAAGTAAAAAAGCCTTCGTTAGAGTGGTTTTATACCATTACAAAATAATAGAGAGCAGAGAAAGTCATATGAATATAACACATCATATTTTTTCTTAAAATTTTGAAAAGTGATTTTTTTAAGATTTTCTGTGCATATTTAATAAATTTCTAAACTATGCATTTTAAGCAAAAATGCAAACCTAATATTTAATATAAAATACATGAACGGAATTTTCGGTCAGTTTTATTAGTAAAATTTTGGAGTTATTTTTCTCTATTCTAATGTTTTAGAATTCTTCGGCATTTAAACTGCTCCTTGTGGTTCAATTTTTAATTTATCAGGGTGAAGCTTCGGCAAAACTTTTCTCCAATATGTGCTAAATTAACTGCTATACTATTACTAATATAAAGCATGTAGTTACACCAGCAAACTCACTCTCAAACTTAACAATTATATATATTTGCAAAAGTAGAAATTGGCAATTCAATAGAAGTTATGTTTATGAAACGATTAAATAGTATATTTCTTTGCAAACTTATTTTTTTTTATCCCCATAAGGAACTTAAATCTGAAATATTGTTAAAAGGTTATGAAAGTGGCAACTCAGAAGAGACTTAGCATGTATTCACGAAATTTTGCAAACCTATATATACGGACACAAGAGGTAATTTTTTTTACTTTCTGTAACCCGATGTACGATGTACATAGCGTATAGAGAAGGTATTGTATTCCACCTAAAAAGTCGACACCTAGGTTTCACCGGCAATACATGTTTTGGGGTCCCCCGAGTCCAAAAAGGCATTTTTAGAAAAAGGTTCGTGTGTGCCTGTGGACAGCATAGCTCAAAAACGAAAATCCCGTTAAATACCAAACTTGGTATTTAGGTTTTGTATCTTCCAAGGATGCGACACGAAGATTTTCAAGAAAATTCCCTCACCGCATGAAAAATTTTCGAAAATTTTAATTTTCTAAAAAAATGGCTCTAAAGGTTTTGATTAAAATCCCGTATATTAAAGATATTTACATCCTAAATGAAATGTATATTTTAAATTTTCTGGAAATGGCCTCTAGAGACCTTTATTCTAGTTGATTTTATTGAATTTTGCATAATTGGTAAATCGTAAGAGATAGACAAAACTTTACTACACAAAAAATTTAGATCACGATAAAGCACACAGTTTATCTCAAACACTTTTTTTTTTTTTTTTTTTCGTGGAGTTGGCCGTTTTCGAGATATTCCTTGTTATTGATTTCAATTTATACTTTTCTCATACGGGAACTTGTCAACGCTTGGCCACGCAAAGAAACGGATTTCAATCCCATAGCAAACACATTTTAAAACATTTGACTGTCGGTTTAGCCTAGTGTATTCCTTTATTTCCCTTCAACTTATAAAGGAACTAAGTAATAAGACCGTTTCTGAAAATGTTTACATTAAATAGATAAAATAAGCATTTTTTTAAAAAAAGACTCAGTAGAAAAATTTAGGGTTTTAGAAAATTCCTAGACCATTTCCCTTAAGCTATGTAATGTTAGACTACGCCTCTATTGGAATAAAGAAAAGAATTAACAGCTACCCCTTCAATTCTCACTTGTAAATTCACAAACTATATTTAACGTTACGGACAAAAGCGTTTTTCATTTGAAATTTTAATCTAGTAATAAAGTAAATAACTTAAAGTGAGAGAGGAAATAATACAGAATTTTAATGGATGTTTTGATAGTATTATAGCAACCGATGTCAGAGTTAACATTGCCTACCTAATACTAATTCTGTAGCTGATAAACGTCAACTTTAAGAAACCTTTATTGTCCACCATTAAAATCCTGATACATTATATTCACACGACCTTCGCAAAACACTGTAGTTTATTATTTTCTCAACTTAGTATATAGCACATAGGTAGAGAAGGCATTTTATTCCACCCAAAAATTCGATACCGCGATACACGTTTTAGGGTCCCTCGAATAGAAAAAAAATATGTTTGAGTAAAAGGTCCGCGCGTGCGTGTGTGTGTGTGTGTGTATGTGAACAACATAACTCAAAAACGAATAGTCTGTTAAATATCAAACTTGGTATTTAAGTTTTAACATTTTTCAAGGATGCGATACGAAGGTTTTGAGAGAAAAAACTCCAAACAATCTTTACATGGGAAATTTTCGAAAATTATGATTTTCTTATACATGGCCCTAAGAATTTTGATTGAAATTAATATATTTAATATATTTGCATGACAAATAAAATGTGTAACTAGATTTTTCTGAGAAAAACTTCTGGAGGAAGTTTGCGTAGCCGGTAAACCATAAGAGATAGACAAAACCGCACAGCACAAGATATTCCTGATTATTGGTTTCAAATTGTTTCAATTTTAAAAATTTGTACTTTAATCAAACGGAAGGCAGCATTCGGTTCATACTCTTTTGTTTTACTCCTGATCATTCAAAGAGAACCACATTGCAACAGCTTTTAAACGATTTGATTATCGACAAGAGATAAGTGATAAAACCAATTTGCTAATGTTTATCTCGATTAGCACGAATTAGAATAATCTGTTGCAGAATAGGCAGAGAAGGTGATGTGAATGGAACACATTCAGATTATTTTTTATATTATGCCCTCTCAAACATTTATTACTACTACTATGTATAATGCGGGATGTTTCGTATTCTACAGAAAAATTCATGTCGAAATTTCAACGAAAATATGTTTTGAGGTACCTTGAATCCAAATAGAACAATTTTGAAAAAGGAGAAAGAGAGAGGGAGAGGGGTTGGGGAGGGAGAGGGAGGGAGAGAGAGGGAGAGAGAGAGATAGTCTGATAACAGCATAACAAAAATTCCGAAGTCCGTTGAATACCAAACTTAATATTTCGGTTCAGCATCTTCCAAGTATGCGAAACGAAGATTTTCAAAAATGTTTTTCCAACCCAAGGCCATCCCTTAACATAGAGTATGTTGCTCAAAAACAGCTCAACTATTTTGATTAAAATACCGTATGTTTAAGATATTTTCATGACAAAATTTAAAGTATATCTTGAATTTACTGGGAATAGCCTCTGAAGTCCTCTTCATTCTAGGTCACTTGCGTAATTGTTAAACCGTCAGAGGTAAACAAAATCTTGGTACACAAAAACATAGATCTAGTAAAAACACACAATTTATGTTATGAATCTTTTGTAGAATTAACCTTTTCCGAGATATTTTTATTGTTGGTTCCAATTTTAAACTAATTAAACTTTTCTCAAACGGGAAGTTATCTTTCGTTTCATAACTCTTTTACTTTAATTCTTTATTTCGAAAAAGAACCGAATTTCAATTACAAACGCATTGTGACAGCTTTTAAAAGATTTGACTATCGCTTTGATCTAGTGCGTTCTCTTATTTCCCTTCTGATTCCCTTCTGTCAAATATTTCAATTATTAGGACCAATGTTTAAAATATTTTTTTTAAGTATTGAATTCTAATGATAATAACACTTTCTTCTTCAACTGGATCTGCTTTTATTTTTTATGATTATTTTATAAATTTTATATGCAACTAAGTTATAATGTATGGTAATATTTATCTTAATTAGTATGATAAAAGAATACTTTTTGTAAGAATAGTTTGTTTGTAGAACAGATACAGAAAGTTATGTAAATGGAAGACATTCACATAACTTTCATGTTAACAGTAGCTTGGATTGGGGGAATTTTCTTGAGAATCTTTGAATCACAGCTTTGGATGTTAGTGAACATCGATAGTTATTAGTTTGCTAACTATCCATCATTTTGTATTTCAGTTATGCTGTTTTTGTGTGCCCTTTTCTTTTATGTGTTTTTTTTCTTTTTTTTTTTCTTTTTTTGTGATATTCGACAAAGAAGTAAGCCTTGGGTGAATATATGCTTATGAAATGCAATGAAAAACACGCACTATACGATAAAAATATAATCTGTGTAAAGATCTTTGCCACGTGATAATGGCAATATAGCAGTCTAATATGAGAAACAAAACCATGTGCAGAATTGGTCGGGAATACCTGCAAGTAATTTGCGTTGTGGTAAGGATAGGGAGTTTGTTTCAAAGCCCTCCGGATATGAAGAAAAATGGAATTGAAGATTTGTTTTCTTTTTACTAACACAACTCAAAGTGCATGCAGCAAAGCTTGCACGTTTAGTTCAAAAACCTACCAACTCCAACAAAGATGTGCCTTAGGAAAAATAATTTGATTTGTTCCTTTCACATACCTTTCTCTATCTGTTCTGTAAACAAACTATTCTTACAAAAGGTTATTTTTTATCTACATTCTAATCAAGATAACCATTACCAAAATGGTTTTACTACTTAGTTCCGTCTAAGCAGAGGGGAAAAAGAGGAATACACTAGGCCGATAGTCAAATCTTTTAAAAGCTGTCGCTATGCGATTGTCATAACGATTTGGGTTTCTTTTCAAGGCCAGGAGTAAAATAAGAGAGATTTACAAAGATACTTCCCGTTTAAGAAGAGTTTAAGTGGTTTGAAAACAGTAACAAGTAATATCTAAAAAAAAAAAAAAGGATATGACAAATTGTGGGTTACGAAATCTACAATTTTTGTGCAATAATTTTTTCCATTTTTTACGATTTACTAATTATACAAAATACACCCAAAATGAAGAGGTCTCCGGAGACTACTTTCAGAAAATTCAAGACATACTTGCATTTCATTTGTAATAAAATTATCTTAAACATATGGCATTTTAATCAAATCGTTAGTGCCATTTTTGAGAAAATCAATATGTAAAGGGTAGTTGGGGTGCGAGAATTTCCCTGAAAACCTTCGTGTCACATCCTTGGAAGATACTGAGCTGAATACCTATTTTGGTATTTAACGGACTTCTCGTTTTTTTAATTAAGTTGTCCACACACGCTGACCTTTTTTCTAAAAATATCATTTGTTTGCATACAGGCGTCCTCAAAATTTCCTGTGAAATCTGGTATTTAATTTTTCTTTGAAATACAATACCTTCTCTATTCACTTTTTACACTGTACAAGTATCTTTCCTACGAGAAACTTTGAATATGAGCAAAACTTAAAATATCAGGTTTATTTTGGGCTACTGTGTCGGATTCGTAACTGATGACCTCGTTCTGAGCCTAGCTTACATCCTTTATAGTTTAGTATGTTTGGGATTCTTATGTCAAGCTGAGTATCACTAAAACTGTCAGCAGGTTCACTTTTTATGGATTAAAGTTCAAGGGACTGGTTGGCTAAACAAGACATTTAATAGGGATAATTCCAAGGTATCCTACTTGCACATAAGCGTTTTCACCAGGCTTACGTAGCACTCATTTTCGGCGTTGGAGTTGAAAACTTTAAACGGCAGTCATTAGGGACCATTCAGGAAAAGACACATGGCTTGATATGTTAACACATAGCGTGTTGACATTATCAGAACATGGCTGTTAACCGCAATATCATCATATGTATGTATCAAATTCTCCAATCTGTCCCTAAGATCCTCTAGAACATGTTAACCTTTATCATATACTTTATAGTTGTTAATTAGTGCACTTCAGTATTTCTACCTTCAGTATCCTGGAATCGTTATAGATTCATTTTCTTGTGAGCGTCAGTTCTTTGATATCCACTTCTCAGAAAGCAGTTTCATGCTTTAATTCAATTCCTTTAAGGGACAGATACAGCTTAAGAAGACCTTCAAACATGTTTCAAAATCGTTTTTATTATCATAAATGCTTCCACAATATTTTCCTGAAAATACTATTTCAATGTCTGCTATAGTTTTCAAATTATGATTTAAAAGGAAAGATGCTGCATCATGATATAAGCATGTGCAATGCCCATTTCAATATGTTTTGTGCTAATTTCCCTCGGGTTTTGATATCTGTTTCCCTGTTAAGTCAAAAATTACTGAACTATTTCTCTAGCATGTTTGTGCGTGTTTGTGTTACATCTATACCATGCAAAATTACTTCCCTTTGTCTGACAAAAAATAAAAAATCTTATTCGTCACTAATTTATTTTGCTCACTCAGAGCTTCTTTATGGCTTCTCAAACAGGCACTTGGGCCACTAATGTAATAATAACTGTCTAGGTCCTCATTGAACGCTTCTTCGGACCTTCCTCAGGAACTGCTTCCAGTTTCTGGAAGTACGCAAAATGATATCCGCGTACAAGTTTCTTCATTGCCCCGAATGTGTGGCAATCAGAAAAGTCAGGAGAACACTGCTGCAATCAGGAACCCTCCTGGAAAACACCTTCCCCATCTTTAGATGTTCATGCTCTCTGTAGATTCTGGTAAATCCTATGGCCACCTCCGGTTTCGTTATCGTGATGCACCTGCTCTCCTGAATATACCGCCCAACTCTTGAAATGTTGACAGCGTTGTCACAATCACTTTTCTTCCAGAACTGGCTTTATTGCCACTGATGTGTGACCACTTTTCTAGCCATCCCCCAGTTGTACGCAGTTTATCATAACGTTGTACACTCGCCACACACTGCCATCAATCGCCTGAATTTCCCTAGTATTTACATTCGCTTTCCACAGCCCAGCTCTATCTTTGATGGAACATACCCACGTTGACACTCATGTAATGATAGCAGTTGCACAATGCGTTTTACATTACAGGGATTACACTATTCCATATTGTCTGTCATCTGCGGGCAGAACTTCCCGCCAGGCTGCCTTATGCTTCTCAGTTATGCAAAACTACATTTATTTCAATCAATATGAAGAGGATTTTTACATGATAGTTACAGAAATTTTAACCTCTACATAACATCTCAAATATGTAATCTCCAATTCAAAATAACCAGGTTTTCGTTGCCACGGGTAATTTGCGTTGAGGGAATTTTCTTGAAGTTTCTCGTTTGGCATAATTCAAAACAAGTATGTCATTTTGTATTAATTCAGCTGTTCACAGAGCCTTTTTCTGGAATGTATATTCAGCAGATCCCAAAATATACTTCGAAACTTTTTGATAGTATTTAACGCCCGCTTTTACTACTATGGCACCGCAGGCGATGACACTGATGATGAATGGAAAGAAGATGGACTACCAGTAGAATGCGATGACGGGGAAAACCGGAGCTTTGTCCACCACAAATCCCACATGCGGTCGCCTAGGGTCGAACCCGAACCATCTTGATGAGAGGCGAATGGTCTAACCACTCGGCCACGGCGCGACCAAACTTACATACGAAACCTGTATATCGAGTTTTTGGATAGAATACAGTACTTGCTCTACCTAATTGAGGTAGGTGATAAAGAAAGTAAAAAAGGGGAATTACTGCATTTTGTAATCAAATTAATCCGAAATGCTTCACTATTTTGATATACTCAAAATAGGATGATTCTGGTTATAATCAATATTTTCTTTTTAATATTTAAACATTTCTATTTTACGATATCAAACGTAGCACATCTACGAGCAGGAGCTAACACCAACACATTTGAGATATATTAACCACTAAAAAGAAGAAACGGAAACAGGGCGTTGCTCAAGCGTCTTGTTTACACCTCCTTAATTCGACCCATGTGGCAATACCATATGGGGTTCTGCCGCTCCGTCACAGATCATCAGAATCCAGCGCACACAGAATCATTTTCTACGTCTCATTACCGGCGCTCCCATGCTGGAAGATGTGCATCCTCCGCATCCGCTTCAAGAGCTTCCATCGGTCCTGTCTGCGCTATCGCAAATCTCTTCTCCGCCATATTTATCTTCCTCCTGAAGACTGAAGCGCTATTGGCTTTCGATCTAAGACTGAACATTTTGCGATCTGTTTATTCTATCATGTTTGTTTACTTTCTGAGAATTATTTTTACTTTCCCTATACACACTATATACAGAGTATATAGAGAAGGTATTGCACTCCACCCAAAAATTCGATACCGAGATTTCACCGGAAATATGTTTTAGGGGCCTCTGTATAGAATAAAACATGTTCAGAAAAAGGTCGGTAAAGTACCAAACTTGGTATTTAAGTTTAGTATCTTACAAGGATGTGACACGGAGCTTTTGAGAAACCCCCCCCATCCCAAACCACCCTTTACATGGAATTTTTTTTCGAAAATTTTGATTTTCTGAAAAATGGCTAACGATTTTGATTAAAATGTCGTATATTAAAGCTATTTACCTGACAAATAAAATGTATATCTTGAATTTTCTGGGAATAGCCTCTAAAGACTATTCTGGATGAATTTTGCATAGCTGCTAAACCGTATAGACAAAAACTTACCACACCAAAGATGAAGAGCACGTTAAAACACACAATTTATGTTATATACATTTTTCTCGTAGAGTTGATCGTTTTTGAGTTATTCCTTGTTTTTGATTTCACCTTTAAAAAGCTTATGCTTTTCTCACAGAAGAATTTGCCAACTCCTGCCCATACAAAGGAGCCTCAGCCACATAGTAACCAGCGTTTGACTATCACTTTAACCTATGGTACTCCCTTATTTCGCTTCTACTTACAAGGAAGCAAGTAATAAGACTATTTCTGCTAATTTTTTCTCAATTAGCATGAAGTAAATAGAAGCATAAGCTTTTTAACAACAATTTGTTGCAGAGCTATAGAGAAAGTCATGTGAATGGAACACATCAGATTTTTTTGGTACTATCGTGGTTAGGGTACATTCCAACATTGCCGTGCTGTATCGACTTACCTCAACTGTATTGCAACACATTTTACGAAACTTCGATTAAATACCACTTAGTATTTAGGTTCAATATCTTCCAAGGATGCGCCACGGAAAAATCCCCTCATCCCCAATACCCTTTTCATGGAACATTTTTCGAAAAGTTGGATTTTCTCAAAAATAGCTCTAACGATTTTTATTAAAATGCATTATGTTTAAGATATTTTCATGACCAACGATATATCTGAAGACTTCCTCATTCTGGATGACTTTTGTATAATTAGTAAACCGAACAAGATAGATAAAAGCTTACAACACAAAACATACATAGATCTCGTTAAAACACACAATTTATTATTATGCATTTTTTAGAGAACCGTTTCCGGAATATTCCTCTTTATTGATTTCACTTTTAAGTTACTTCAAATTTTCTCAAATGGAAAGTCATCTTTCGTTTCATTTCCCTTTTGTCTTACTTCTGATGACGTAAAGAGAACTGAAATTCTGTTGTTTCACTTAGCGACCAGCTTTTAAAAGATTTGAAGACTATCACTTTAGCCTAGTGTATTCCCTTGTTTCTCTTCTTTTTACAAGGAAACAGTAATTAGACAATTTATGCTAGTATGTATCTCGATTAGTATGAAGTAGATAGAAGAATAGGCTTCTGTAATGTTATATAATAGGTAGAGAAAATCATGTGGATGCAACAAATTAGAATTTTTTCCCCTTGGGTCTAATTGACCTACCAATGTAAAGTACACTGCCTGTGGTACGTAATTCGTTTTGCTTCTAGTATAAACCTGTTATGGCATGTTGCGCAGAAAATATAGGTAATTTCATCGTTATCCATGGCAATAAAGTGGTAAAAGAAAAATTAAAAAGCATCAATGTAAAGAATTTGCAACACACAAGGTCATACTTTCTTTCTCCTCCGCTCTTAAAATATATATGCGTTTTAATAGCTATTTTAGTATCTATTGTAGACTATGGTTTAATCTTCGGAATGGCTTATAAAATCATGCGCTATGCCCAAATAATGTTATGCACTACACTATCAAGTAGGAAATATATCATTCATTCATAGTATGTTATCCAGCATACACTTGAGCTTAAAAATATTTTAAATTAAGCAATAAGTAAACATCTACTTAGTTGCATAAACCATATAAATACAGCATTCAAATCACACGTTTCTCGGAAGAAGGATAAATTCAAAAGGGGAAAAATCTGATGTGTTCCATTCAAATAACTTTCTCTACATCTCTGTAACTAATTATTGTTAAAAAAAATACTATCTACATCATGCTAATTGAAATAAACATTATTAGAAATTATCCTTATCTAATCTTTTAAAGGCTGGTTGTTATGTGACTGAAGTTCCCTTTTTTTTTGTATGGCCAATAGTTGAGAAAATTCCCGTATGAGAAAAGTACCTTAAGCATTTTAAAACTGAAAACAACAACAAGGAATATCTCAAAAACGGTCAACCCCACCAACAAAATGCATATACATAAATTGTGTGTTTTAACGAGCTCTACACTTTTGTTATTTAAGTTTTTTTCTATCTCTTACGGTTTGCCACTAATGCAAATTCCGCAAAATTCATTCAGAATAAAGTTTTCAGAGGCTATTCCCCGAAAATTCAAGATAAACATTTTGTCTGTCATGTAATATCTTAAATATACGATATTTTAATCAATTTCGTTAGCCATTTTTGAGAAAATCAAAAGTTTCAAAAATGTCTCCATGTAAAGAGTAGTTGGGTTGGGGGGGGGGGACTTTCTTGGAAATCTTCGTGTCGCATACTTGGAAGATACTGAGCTTAAATACCAAGTTTGTTATTTAACGGATTTTTTCGTTTTTGAACTATGCTGCCCACAGATACACACACACTGACTGAAATTTGTCCCAAAATGTTTTGTTTTTTTTTAGTTTCAGGGAGCCTCAAAACATATTTCCGGTGAAATCTCCGTGTCAAAATTTTGGGTGCACTACAGTACCTTCTCTATACAATATATAGTACATGCAGAGAAAGTAAATGTATATGACATAAAACGTGTGTTTTAACGAGATCTATATTTTATGTGTAGCAAGTTTTTGTCTATCTCTTACGGATTATTAATTATAAAAATTACCAATATTCATCCAGAATAAAGAGGTCTTCGGAGGCTATTACCAGAAAATTCAAGATATACATTATATTTGTCCACGTGAATATCTTTAATATACTGTATTTTATTCAAAATCATTAAAGTCATTTTTGAGAAAATCAAAGTTTTTAAAAATTGTCCATGTAGTTTGGGATGAGGGATTTCCCATAAAATCTTCGCGTTCCATCCTTGGAAGATACTAAACATAAATACTAAGTTTGGTATTTTACCGACTTTTAGTTTTTGAGCTATCGTGTTCACACACACAGACACGCGCGCGCGGACCGTTTTTTAATTTTTTTTTTTTTCGGATTCAGGGACCCTAAAGCTTGTATTTTCGGTGAAATCTCAGAATCAGTTTTTGAGTGGAATACATCTTCTCTATCCACTATGTGGATAGTATATGTGTGCTAGAGAAAATAAAAAAATACGCTATTCACGGAATATTTAACGTGTACATTTTATTAGTACATAATGCGAATATCTTAAATGTGTTCTAATACTTGTGTCAAAATTGTTAGTTCATTTTTAGAAAAGTGAAAAACTAGTAAGGTAAGTGTAGATTGGGGTAGAGGAATTTTCGCGCGCGCTCTCTCTCTGAGACAAACACACTCATTTACACACTACGCGCGCACTCACACACAGACCTTTTTCTAAATCTGTTTATTCAAGGGGTCTGAAAACGCATAATTTAAAGCTAATGCATACTTGAGTATGACGGTCGTTCAACCCAAGCTCCTAGCTCGTCATACTCACCCACATAATAATTAGTTATTTTAGTTCTTTAAAGCTATCAAGACATTAATATCAAACAGAAACTTATGTTAACTCTAATTCCCTTTGTGCAGCCCAGTTCCATTTTTAACTTTGCTTTAAAACTGACCTAAGTTTCTGCGTTGCTTTACAAAAAAATCTTTAACCTGTTCTTCTATCAGTCACATTTCAGTTCCAGGAATCCTTTCCTTCAACTTCCCCCCCCCCCCACAAATGGAACATTAACTCTGTGGGGTGCCTTTTCTTATCCCTTAATCTACAAACACCTGTTCCTAACCATGCTATTCGCTCCCTTTATTTGCGATTTACCTCATCAACATGTCTCCCTTTCTAATGTTTCTTTCACTGATATATAGTATACCAGATATCTTTTCTTCATTACCCCACCAAAAAGTTTTTGGATTTCTGTCTTCAAATCTCTTCTTATTGTAGCTATAAAATGTAAAGTGTGTCGCCATATGCTAGCTTTAAAATTCCATATTCTCTCACGGCTTCGCCAGAAATAAAATAATGTTGACTTAGCAATTTAAAAAAAAATCTTATGTATTCCAATCACATGACTTTCTCTACATCTCTGCATCAAAGTAAGGTTAAAAAGCTTAGGCTTCCATTTACTTAATGCTTATTGAGAAAAAATAGCAGAAATAGTCTTAATACTTGCTTCCTTGTAAGTAGACGCAAAATAAGGGAGTACCTTAGGTTAAAGTGATAGTCAAAAGCTGGTGGCTATGTGCCTGAAGTTCCTTTGTTTGTATGGACAGGAGTTGACAAGTTTTTGTATGAAAAATCAGATGTGTTACACTCATATGACTTCTCTACATCTCTGCAACAAATTATTCTATTTACTTCATCTAATCCAGAAAAAATTAGCAGAAATAGTCTTATTACTTGTTTCCTTGTTAGTAGAAGCGAAATAAGGGAGTACCATAGGTTAAGCTGGTTGCTGGTTGCTATGTGACTGAAGTTCCTTTGTATGGACAGGAGTTGACAAATTCTTGTATGAGAAAAGTATGTTTTTCAAAGCTGAAACCAAAAACAAGAAATATCTCAAAAACGATCAACTTCACGAAAAAAATGTGTGTAACATAAATTGTATGTTTTAAGGTGATCTACATCTTTTGTGTTTTAAGTTTTTGTCCATCTCTTACGGTTTAGCAGTTATGCAAAAATTCATTCATAATAAAGTATTCTTCGGAGGCCATTCACAGAGAATTCAAGATATACATTTTATTTGTCAAGTAAATATCTTTAATATATGACATTTTAATCAAAATCGTTAGAGCCATTTTTAAGAAAATCAAAATTTTCGAATTTTTTTCCATGTAAAGGGTAGTTTGGGGTAGGGGAATTTTTTTTGAATATCTTCGTGTCTCACATCCTTGGACGATACCAAACTTAAATATCATGTTTGGTATTTAACGTTCTTTTCGTTTTTGAGCTATGCTGTCCACAGACAGACACACACGGACATTTTTCTAAAATTTGTTTTTGATTCAGCGGGTCACAAAACATGTATTTCCAGTGAAATTTTGGTATCGAATTTTTGGGTGCAATACAATACCTTCTCCATATACTATGTATAGAGAAAGTAAAAACGTACACCAATAGAAACTAAATATGTCAAAAAAGTTGTTGCAACAAACAATTTTTACTTTCTCTATACGTACTATGTACATAGTGTATAGGGAAGGTATTGTATTGCACCCAAAATTCGATACCGAGATTTCACCGGAAATATATATTTGAGACCCCCTGAATCCAAAAAAAAAACATTTTTAGAAAAATGTCCGTGTGTGTGTGTGTGTCTGTGGGCAGCATAGCTCAAAAACGAAAAGATCGTTAAGAGGCAAAGTTGGTATTTAAGTCTGATATCTGCCAAGGATGCGACACGAGGATTTTCAAGAAAACCCCCCCACGCCCAACTACCCTTTATATGGAAATAATTTCGAAAATTTTGGTTTTCTTAAAAATGGCTCTAACGATTTTGATTAAAATCTCCTATATTTAAGATATTTACTTGCCAAATAAAATGTATATCTTGAATTTTCTGGGAATAGCCTCTGAAGTCTACTTTATTCTGGATGAATTTTATGGAATTTTGTATAACTGCTAAACCGTAAGAAATGGACAAAAACTTACCACACAAAAAAATGTAGAGCACGTTAAAGCACACAATTTATGTTATATACATTTTTTCGCGGAGTTGATCGTTTTTAAGATATTCCTGGTTTTTCGTTTCAGCTTTGAGAAACTTATACTTTTCTCATACACGAATTTGTCCACTCCTGTCCATATAAACAAAGGAACTTCAGTCACACAGCAACCACCTTTTGACTATCACTTTAACCTATGGTACTCCCTTATTTCGCTTCTACTTACAAGGAAGCAAGTAATAAAACTATTTCTGCTAATTTTTCTGAATTAGCATTAAGTAAATAGAAGCATTAGCTTTTTAACAGAGAATTGCGGAGATATAGAGAAAGTCATGTGAATGGAACACATCAGATTTTTTTAAACAAATTGTATGTTAACGAGATTCATATTTTTCATGCAATAACCTTTCGTCCATTTCTTATGGTTTATGAGTTATATAAAATTCAACAGAATGATGACTTCACAGGCTATTTTCATAAATTCAAGTCATGCACTTTATTAAGCAGATTGTATTTTAAACAAAATTATATCCATTTTCTGCGACAATTGTTTCATGTAAAAGAAAGTTTTGGTGAAGAGACTTGTTAAAATCTTGTTGCATCTGTTGAAATGCCGAATTGGTATATGCAAGTTCAGTTTTATCTAACTATTCGCTTTTACATTATTCTCTCTCTCTTGTTCATAGATACACACACGAATACTCGCGTGCAACCACTTGTTTACCAAAAATGTGATTTGTTTCATTCACATGACTTTCTCTAGTTGTTCTGCAAGCAAACATTTTATTGAAATCATTTTTAGCTATATCAAGCTAATCAAGATTACTCTATTACTTGTTTCCTATCATGCTAACGCTATAATCAAGTCCTTTAAAAGCCAGTAACTATGTGAAACAATTGAAACTCCATTTTCTTTTCTTACCAGGAGTAAACAAACGAGAAACGAGAAGAAAGCTGTGTTCGAGAAAAATTAAAGTGCCTTAAAATTGACACCAATAATCAGGAATATCTCGAAAATGGTTAACTCTACAAAAAGTGTATATAACATTACATGTTTTACATTTTTTGCGTAGTAGGTTTTTGTCTGTCTCTTGTGGTTTGCCAGTTATACAGAAATCATCCAGAATGAAGAGGTCTTCAGAAGACCCATAAAATCCAAGATATACGTTTTATTTGTCGTCAAAATATCTTTAACATAAAGCATTTTAATCAAAATCATTACAGATATTTTTGAGAAAATCAAAATTTTCGAAAAATGTTCCATGTAAAGGGTAGTTGGGGGTGGGGGATTTTCTTGAAAATCTTCGTGACGTAACCTTGGAAGGTAACTTAAATACCAAGTTTTATATTTAACCGACTTTTCGTCTTTGAACTATGCTGCCCACAGACAGACACACACACGGATATATTTTTAATTTTTTTTTAATCAGGGAGTCTCAATACATGTATTTTCGGTGAAATCTCGGTATCAATTTTGGGTGCATTACAATACCTTCTCTATACACTATGTACATACTACGTGAGAAAGTAAAAATAAGTTTTCTTTTGTTTTAGGAAAAATGTGCAGTATGGAATATTTCTAAAATAGCTATTGGTACAAAATAAAAAGTAGTAGAATTAGACCCAATTTTGTAATGTAACAGCTCTGCTTTTATGCTTTTAAGTTCTTGGCTGTCTTTTGTTTCTCAGAGATACAAAAGTGTACAAGTCAGTCAAATTGCAAAAGAGCTTTACAAAAAAATTGGACGTATTAATTTTAAATTTAATATAAATAATTTAAAAACACACACATATGTATATACATAAGTGTTTTTCAGCGATTGGTATCTTTTTTGTGGGGAGTCAATAAGACATTCGTCCTTTAAAGTGTGAGCTTTGATGCCAATTAAAGGTATTTCTCCAATTTTCATTTTAGTTACGCTATTCTTTCTCTCACTCCTCACACGGACGGGCACGAGGTAAATGTTTTTCGACTGATTTTGGCGGGTTAGAAGAATTCAAAATGCTATCGCTAAAGTTTAGAAGCGGTAGAGAAAGTAATATATTTTTGTGAAATATTAAAAAAATGATTAAAGTCGAGCATGAAATGCACCTGGGAATCGAAACCACTACTTCGATAGTGCTCGAGTCCTGAAACACAGCGAGTGTGGTGAATGTTACCTTTCTTCTCCTCACATTTACGTTGATATATGATGTAGTTAAGGGCAAGTGGTGATCTAGCGGGTAGGCAGACGTGATTACAGGTTTTGCAAGTTAATATTCAACAAATGCGGTAGCATAACTTGCAAATGTTCACGGAAAATGTGAAAATATGCGCACATAATGACGCCAAATTGTCTAAGAGGTATGAAGTATGCAAGGTACTTGATTCCTCTTCGCTTGGTAATAAAGAATAGCATGGCTTCAACAGCCTACCCAGTGGGCAACCTGGCTTCTGAGGAGAAGAAAGGAAGACGAGAGTAAATGTGAAATGGCAGAGGGTAACATAAATAAGACATTGTGCGGAAGCAGGTTACTTTGGTTAACTATAGTGTATTCGTTTGGATGTATGACCGACATAACGGACATTTTCTTGGCACTGAAAAGCTCACCTTTTGCCGGTAGAGTCGGATACTCAAATCCCCTTAAATTCAATCGCATATATTTCTCATACAAGCTATAACCACAAAAATAACATACTTTTGTCATAGAAGAAGTTTGAAATTATTCTTCTATGCTGCCACAATCTCACATTTTAAACAAAGTTTGCATTAAAATCCATTAATTCTTAATGACCATGTAAATAAATCTATGCTTCGTCCATATAGAAATTAAACGCAGATCAATAGCGCGATCAATTAACATTATCAACTCCCAATTACTCTAAATACATTATCTGTGGCTGCAATTTCTTAATTACAATTATCTTATAGGAATTTAATTTTTGAAGTTTAGTTTGGATTTCCAAGTTTGCTGATACTATAAGTGTTTTCTCTGTATGAGTATGGCAATTTACTTTCGGTTTATTATTAAATAAGTCTAGTCTCAAGATTGCGAATCATTTTTTTTGAGACGCACGAACAGCATTGACTCGGCTTTAAATCCCCGTCTCATGTCTATTAAGAATTTGTTATAAAATAGGAATCATACATGAACATTTTATGTTCACTTTTGGCATTACAACAGCAGTAACAAATTATATTTATTCTTGTTCTTTTGAACAAGTAAAAGAGCAGATAGGGCGTCGGTGGCTATCGCGACAGTTTACCTACTTGGCCATCAGGAGGAGAGAGGGTGAAGAAACACAACACAACTACATGTTTCGACACTTGTAACGGACCTGCGCACGAACAACTTCCTACCTTTGTCCTTTGCACAGTCTCAAAAGCCCTGACCAAAGAATAAACCTGAAACACAACTTATCAGCCTATGTGCAATGTAGACTCGCGTCAACTGATAAGCTGGCACACAAGGAGGGAAGTCAATTGGTTAGACACAGCGCAGTACAAGAATTTTTCGCAATACGGCTACCCGCCAAAACGAAGGCTATGTAGCTAATAAGGAACAAAGCAAATTGGTTTGTAGAGACGAAATGACCCTTACGTATAATTATAGAAACCTATAAAAAAAAATCTAAGTATACCACAGATTACCATTCATGCATGCTTAGATACGGCATTCGTGGAGTTGACAATAGTTACAGTATTATATATTATATAATCATAAGTACAGTTTTGATATTTATTTTGCGTTATTCTTACGTATACCAAATACAAGTTTTATGTGTAGGGAAGATCATAATTATTACCAAGCTTACAAAAAGTGGGGAGAGGCGCTAGCTGAGAAAATCTGATGCAGAACATGTCCAGAGCTAAATTTGAGATCATACGATTGTTTTTACATACTCATTTTGTAACTATTGGTGGTACGATACATTGAAATTCGGTTCTCTTTAAATGACCAGGAGTAAAAAGAAATGAATGACAAGTTTCGATTTTTGAAAAGTATTGGATAATTTAAAATAACTACAAGGAATATCTTGTAAATAATTAATTCCGCAAAAATGTATGACAAATTGTAGGTTTTAAGACCTACAATTTTTGTGTAATCTACCTCTTATAGTTTACGAGTTATGCAAGTCATCCAGACTGAAGAGAATTTAAGAGGTATTCTCAAAAAGTTCAAATTATACATTTCCTTTTTCATAAAAATGTCTGAAACTTATGATATTTCAGCCAACTTGTTAGCCATTTTTAGAGACTTTAAAGTTTCAACAATTCTTTCATGTAAAAGGTAATTTGAGGTGGCGGATTTTCTTGAAAATCTTCGTGTTATATCCTTGGAAGATGCAGAACTTAAATATGAAGTTGGTATTCAACCGACTTTTAGCTTTTGAATTATCCTGTTCACAGACACATTTTTTACTTTCTCTGCATAGTAGATAGGTAGAGAAGGTATTGCACTCCACCCAAAAATTCGATACCTAGATTTCACCAAAAATAGTTTTAGGGTTCCTGTATCAAAAAAATAGTATTTTTAGGAAAAGGTTGGCGTGCGTATGTCTGTGTGTGAACACGATAACTCAAAACAGAAAAGTTGGTAAAATACCAAACTTGGTCAGTTTAGTATCTTCCAAGGATGTGAATCAAAGTTTTTGAGGAAAATTCCACTACTCCAAATTACCCTTTACATGGAAAATGTTTCGAAAATGTTGATTCTCTAAAAACAGACTAACGATTTTGATTAAAATACCGAGATACTTAGATGACAAATAAATTTGTATTTTCAATTTTCTGTAAATAGCCTCTGAAGATCTCTTTATTTCCAATGAATTTTGCTGAATTTTGCATAACCGGTAAACCGCAAGAGAAAGACAAAAAACTTACTGCAGAAAAAATGCAGAATGGAACACATCAGAATTTTTATTATTATGTACCGCCTGAAATTATTTCCTAGTAGATATACTTCACCCTTAGCATAATACTGGATTTGAATCAACGTGGGATGTCACATATTTCCTGTTGCTTGCAATAGCTAACATGAAGCTTGCGTTCTTGGCAAACAAATGGTGCACGTTTTTTACTTTCTCTATACGTACAATGTACATAGTGGATAGAGAAGGTATTGTATTCTACCCAAAAATTCTATACCGAGATTTCACCGGAAATATATGTTTTAAAGTCCCCTGAATACGTAAAAACTATTTTTACAAAAAGGTGTCTGTATGTGTTTAGACAGCACAGCTCAAAAAAAAATGTTAAATACTAAACTTGATATTTAAGTTCATTATTATCTAAGGACATGACTCGGAAGATTTTCAAGAAAATCCTCTCACCCCAGCTACCCTTTACATGGAACATTTTTCCAAAACTTTTGATTTTCACAGAAATGGCTCTAAAGATTTTGATTAAAATATTAAAGACATTTACATGAACAATAAAATTATATTTTAAATTTTCTGGGAATATCTACTGAAGAGCTCTTTATTCTGGTTGTGTTTTGCAGAATTTAGCATAACGGTTAAACCGTAAGAGATAGACAAAAACTTACTATACAAAAAATGTAGATTTTGTTAAAACATATAATTTATGTCATTCGTTTTTATTGTTGAGTTGACCATTTCTGAGATATTCCTTGTTATTGTTTCAGATTAAGACACTTAAACTTTTCTCACATGTAAATGTGTAAACTCCTGGTCATGCATAGAAACGGATTTCAACCACATGGCAACCAGCTTTTAAAAGATTTCACTATTGCTTTAACTTAATGTATTCCCTTATTACAACGATGTAGAGGTCCGTGTGTGTTTGGACAGCATAGCTCAAAAACCAAAAGACCATTAAATACCAAACTTGGTATTTAAGTTTAGCATCTTCCAAGGATGCGACTCGAAAATTTTCAAGAAAATTCCCCGGCTACCCTTTACATGGAACATTTTTCGAAAATGTTGATTTTCTCAATAAGGGCCCTAAAGATTTGATTAAGTACCGAATATCAAAGATATTTATATGTAAAATAAAATTTATATCTTAAATTTTCTGGGAATAGCCCCATGAAGACCTCTTTATTCTGAATGAATTTTGCACTGGTAAATCATAAGAAATAGACAAAAACTTCGTGCATAAAAAACTTATATCTCGTTAAAACACATTGTCATATACATGTTTTTATATCCGAGATATTCTTTGTTATTGGTTTCTTTTTGTTAAATACTTAAATTTTTCTCATGTGGAAATTTGTAAAGTCCTGGTCATGCATAAACGGATTTCAACTACATGGCAGCCAGCTTTTAAAAGATTTTACTACCATTTTAGCCTAGTGTATTCCCTTATTTGCCTTCTACTTAGATGGAAGCAAGTAATTAATACAATTTCTGCTAATGTTTATGTTGAATATCATAAAGTAGATAGGAGAATAAGCTGTTTAACAATAATTGATCTCCAGCGAATAGAAAAAGTAATGTGAATGGAACACATCAGATTTTTTTTATTCGCAACTCAATTTTTGGACTGTCCTCTGAAATTGCTCAAGTACACACCTCATTTTTGCGGTGAACTCGCTCCGGATGCTCTCTTGAACATCCTCAGGGAGTGTCAGGAATGAAAACGTAACTTCCGGACAACAACCGGATCATTGCAAGGCGTTGCTGCAATCAAACACTTAACTGCTTTTCTATTCGAATTAATCTTTTCGCTTTCCAAGTCTTGAGGCACTTTCTTACAAAATTCCACATTGCTGTATCACATAAACTACGGCGCACCACAATTTAAACACTATTTCACTTGGATCTACATGCACTCTAGTTCTACCGGCAACTGAAATCACGTTCAATGTGGTCACATAATAATCTGCTCTTTTTGCACAGCGCATAGCAAACATGAAGAGGGGGGGGCAGCGGCACCAAGTGACTGGTACCCTTTGTTGAAAAATGATTTGCTTCAGACATTCTTAAAAAGAATTTTAAGCATGCTGTGAAAATGCATATAGATGAGTATTCAACACAACACAAAAGTCCCATGTTTTTCTCTATCTATAGCCTTTACTTTTATAATCATTCTATGCATTATTCATGTAACAGCTTCTATGAACTTCTGTAATGATGAAAAATCATAAAATTGTTTCCTATACAAAATACAAATTGTAGGCTCAGATGACATCATAGACATCTGATGTGTTCCATTCATATGACTTTCCCCACATCTCTGTAACAAATTACTGTTAAAAGGCTTATTCTTCTATCTACTTCATGCTAACCGAGATAAACACTGGCAGAAATTGTCTTTATTACTTTCTTCCTTGTAAGTAGAAGGGAAATAAGGGAGTACACTAGGTTAAAGCAATAGTCAAATCGTTTAAAGCTGGTTGCCATGTGGTCGAAATCCGTTTCTTTGTATTGTCAGGATTTTGGCAAATTCCCGTATAAGAAAAGTTTGTTTTAAAACTCAAACCAATATAAACTCCACGAGAAAACGTATATGACATACATTGTCTATTTTAACAGATCTTCATTCTTTTTTCTTTTTTTTTTTTTTTTTTTGCGGCAAGTTTTGTCTATCTCTCACGGTTTACAAGCTATGCACCATTCAGCAAAATTCATCCATAATAAACAGGTCTTCTGAGGCTATTCCCAGAAAATTCAAGTTATACATTCTACTTTTCAAGTAAATATCTTTAACACGTGGTGTTTTAATCAAAATCGTGTGAGCCATTTTTTAGAAAATTAAAATGTTCGATTTTTTTTCCATGTAAAGGGTAGTTTGGGGGGGGGGACTTTTCTCCAAATCTTTGTCACATCCTTCGCAGATATTAAACTTAAATGCCAAGTTTGTTGTTTTACAGACTTTTCGTTTTTGAGTAATGGTGTTCACATATACACGCACGCATCCTTTTCTAAACATTTGTGTTCCATTCACATAATTTTCTCTAACTGTTCCTAAACAAACGTTTCTTTTATTTACATCATGCTAATCGACATAAATATTAGGAGAATTGATCTTATTACTTGCTTCTTTATAAATAGAAGGGAAATAAGTGAATGCACTAAACTAAAGCGACAGTCGAATCTTTTAAAAGACGGTTGCTATATGAATCAATTGAAATTCGATTCTCATTGTTTACTAGCAGTAAACATAATAAAGACGTAAAGAAAGATATCTTACCGTTTGAGAAAAGTTTAAGTAGCTTAAAACTGAAACAATAACTCGGAATATCGCGATCACTGTTAACTCTGTAACAAAAATGTATGCCATAATGTGTGTTTTGACGAGATCTACATTTTTTTCTATCTCTTATGGTTTACCAATTATGCAAAAGTTATACAAAATTCATCCAGAATGAAGAGGTCTTCAGAGGCCATTCACAAAAAATTCAAGATATACATTTTGTTTGTCATAAAAATATATTAAGTATATGGTATTTTAATCAAAATTGTTGGTCATCTTTGATAAAATCAGAACTTTCCAAAAAAGTTGAGGTAGTTAGGGATTGGGGTATCTTCCTCAAAATCTTCCTGTCGCATCCTTGGAATATTTACATATCAAGTTTGGTATTTAACCGACATTTCGTTTTCAGCTGTGCTGTCCACGGTCTCGGTCTCGGTCTCGGTCTCGGTCTCTCTCTCTCTCTCTCTCTCTCTCTCTCTCACACACACACACACACACGGACCTTTATACATATAGAGAAAATACAACTGGCATGTTACATTCACCGTCTTTCTCTACCATTATAGTTTATTAGTTTCGTTACAATACAGTAAATAGTAACCGGCTTAATTATGTGTATATTACTCCATTACTAAACAGTTACGATATATAAGTCGCCTTTAAGGTGTTCTCTGAAGTTAAACTTCATATACCCAAGGTCGCGGATTCAAACCCGGCGGAGGACGATGGATTTTTTCAGGAGTAAAAATTCTTAGCATGGCTTCTTTCGGAAGGGAAGTAAACCAGCTGCTCCCGTGTCGTAGAGGCCTCTGAATACAAGTAAGCGGTATTTCACGTACAGTATAGAATGGGACGCTGAGAACCACAGCAGTTAAGTAAAATCCCATTTCCATTCCTGAAGTTAACAGACATACAAGTTGGTTGACCTGGTAAAAAAACACGTATCATTTGGAGGATTGAATGTCATATCAGTATATTGTCACATTGGCTCACTGGTTAGAACAACCGCAAGGAGAGCTGTAGAACCGTGTTCAAATCAGTACATAATAAAAATGTCGGGATGTTTCGATATTTCATGTTGATATGTAACGTGTTTGATATTAAATACATTTTCAGTCTCTCTCTACCGCTCAAAGTAGATTTTTGACCTAAATGAACCGATTTATCAAAATTCTCTGGCGATTTACATATAAAATATGGATTTATATTTCCTACTACTTTATTTATTATTAGTATACAATGGTTCCACCACTTGGCATTACTTCTATACGCGGGTACTTTTGTTATTTCCTCATTAGAGCTGCATTGTAATTACTTACTGGTCTGTTATAAACATTTAGGGCCCTAAGCTGCAAAGCGTAGCCCAACGTGGAGGGCCCTAAGCCGCAATGCGTAGCCGAGGGATATTTTTTATAAGTTGAGGAGTGTAGCAGTTGCGGCCGAAGGTGACAGGATAGACGATGAATCTGTGAAGCTAAAACCCCAATGTTCCCAAGAAGAAGTCAAAATTTTGGCAATATGGCAACTTTCACATCTGAACAACTTAGCGCGTGTGTGCGTGCCGCGCGCATGTCAGTATATGGGTGGTGGAACCGTCGTATAGCTTTACCCTTTATTTTTAAGCGCCGCTAAATTAAAATTGTCATTGAATTATTATCCTAGTGTAACCTGATATATTCCACTGTTTGATCTTTTACTTTGTATGCTGATAAACGATGAATATGGAAAATGATTACTAGAGCGAGTAGTTTTTCAATCTTGAAACCACTCCTTTTCTTTTAATATCTCCTAGCGAGCTAACTTTTCTTTACAATCTATGCGGTGGCAAATATGCACATAAAATATCTGATGTGTTCCATTCACATGATCTCATCTATCTGTCCAGTAACAAACTTTTCTTAGAAATGCTCATTCTTCTATCTACTTCATGATAATCGAGATAAAATTTAATTTATTTTAAAAGCTGGTTGCTATGTGATTGAAAATCAATTCTCTTTTCATGGTTAGGAATAAAACAAAGGAAAAGGAACATGAAAAGTATTTTAAAAGTCAATCCAAAAACAAAGAATGTCTCGAAAATGGTTAACTCTACAAAAAATGTATAGGTACGACAAAGTGTGTATTCTAACGAGATCTTAATTTTTTGTGACGTAAGTTTTTGTCCACTAAGTCATCCAGAACGAAGTCTTCGGAGCCTATCTCCAGAATATTTAAGAAATACATTTTATGTTTAATGAAAATGTCTTCAGTATACGTCATTTTAATCAACATCGTTGGTCATTTTTGAGAAATACAAAACTTTCGAAAGTTTTTCAGTAAAGGGTAGCTTGGGGAAGGGGACTCTCTTGAAAATCTTCGTGTCGTATCCTTGGAAGATACTAAACTTAAATATTAAGTTTGATATTTAATGGACTTTCCTTTTTTAGCTAAGCTGTCCACAGACATACACTGACCTTTTTTCTAAAGATCTGATGTGTTTCATTCACAAGACTTTCTCTAGCTGCTCCACAAACAAAATGTCGTTACACAAGATTATTATTTTATCTACACCATGCTAATCGATATAAACATTAGTAGAAATGGTCTCGTACTTGCTTCCTTGTAAGCAGAAGTGAAATATGGGAAATACACTAGGCTAAATCGATAGTAAAATCTTTTAAAAGGCATCACTGTGTGAAACAATTGAAATTTGGTTCTCTTTTGCATTCCCGGGAGTAAAACAAAAGAGATGAAACGAAAGTTGACTTCCCGCTTGAGAAAAGTTCAAGTAATTTATAGCCAAAACTAATAATACGGAAAGTCTAGGAAACGATTAACTCTATGAAAATGTTTTTGATAAACTGTGTTTTAATGATATCTTGATATCTACATTTTTTGTGCAGTAAAATTTTGTCGATATCTTACCATTTACGAGTTATACAAAAGTCATCCAGAATAGAGAGATATTCTGGCGCAACTACGAGAAAATTCAAAATTTATTTCGTTTGTTATAAAAATGCCTTAAACATACGGCATTTTAATAAAAATCGTTAGAGCCAGTTTTGATATCAAAATTTGTATTTTTTACAGCAGGTATGTACAATGTACATACTGGATAGAGAAGGTATTTCATTCCACCTAATAATATGGTGTCGAGATTTCACCGGAAATATGTGTTTTGACGTCCCCTGAGAAAAAATTCATTTTAGAAAAGGTCCATGTCTTTGGGCAGCATAAATCAAAAACGAAAAGCCGGTTAAAACCAAACTTCGTATGCCAGGTTCTTCCAAAACATGGAAGGTATTCAAGAAAATATTTCACCCTCGACTACACTTCACATGGAATATTTTTCGAGAATGTTAATTTCTCAAAAATGGCTTCTGCGATTTTTGTTAAAATGTAATATGTCTAAGATATTTTCACGAAAAACGAAATGTATATCTTGTATATTTTGGGAATAGCCTCTGAAGACCTCTTCATATTGGGTGACTTTTGTATAACTTTTGCATAACTAGTAAACAGTAAGAGAGAGAAAAAGTTACTACAAAGATATAGATCTCATTAAAACACACAATTTATGCAATACAATTTTTTGTAGAGTTAACCATTTTTTAGATATTCCGAGTTATTGTTTTCGTTTTAAGCTAAAAAGACTTAAGAAGACATGTTTCTTCTCGTCTCTCTTTTGTTTACACCTAGCAAACTAGAGAACCGAATTTCGATTATTTCACTTAGCGACAAGCTTTTAAAAGATTGACTACCTCTTTAGCCAAACGTATTCCCCTTATTTCTCTTTTACTTACAAAGAAGCAAGTAATAAGACCAATTTAGGTAATGTTACGTTGATTAGCATGATGTAATAAAAGTTTATTTGTGAATCAGCTAGAGAAAGTCATGTTAATGAAGCACATTAGATGTTTTAAAAATGTTTCAGGTACCTAGTAGTTGGGGATTTTCTTGAAAGTCTTCGTTTCCATCTTGGAAGATAATGAGCTTAAATACCGAGTTTGGTATTTAACCGACTTCTCGTTTTCTGAGTTATGTTGCACACATACCGGACCATTTTCTGAAAATGCATGTTTGGATTCAGGAGGTCTCTAAACATGTATTTCTGGTGAAATCTTGGTATCGAATTTTGGGTGACATACAGTACCTTCTCTGTACATTGTATATACGTGCTAGAGAAAGTAAACATGGTTTTAATCAGGACCCTCAAAACATGTATTTCCGCAGAAATTTCGGTACCGAAGTCTTTTAGTGAAATGCAATATATTCTCTACCATCTTCGCACGCGATATAGAAAATAAAAATATGGGTGCACTTATTTCTAATTTTAGCAGTTTAACCTCTTTGTACAATTATTTATTCTGCTAACAAAGTTAATTACAGCACCGAAATAAACAATAAAATTAAACTTTCTTGTACGAGGCTTATTAAAATGTCCTGGCGCTGCTATCGCATACATATGTAGCGTTATAAAGATATTCGATTCTCCTTTAGTTATTGATGGTCACGATTTAATGGCTAAATCGTGGCTATCTACATATATTGCTTAGATATAAATATCTATCGTAATTATCTTATGTTACAGCATATTCTCTGGTTCAACAACTATTTTCTATTCCGCAATATTTTCGAATAACAATCACAGCAATCTTCGCCAGCAAGTTCTTTTAAAACTCTTAATATATGCTTGTGTTTTGTAAACCCTTTTTGCTTATATTTGTTAGTAATTGAATAAGTATTATTATCGTGTGTGTGTGTGTGTGTGTGTGTTTTATGGTGAAAGATTTATCCAAGTGGTGTTTGAAATTACACTAGACACACTCACAAGCGCACACTCGCACACACATTTTTTGTGCATAATATTAACAGAATAAAAAATATTTTGTGTGTTCCATTCACATGATTTTCTCTACCTGTTCTGCAAACAAACTGTTGTTACAAAAGATTATACCTATATCTGCATAATTCTAATCGATATAAACTTAGCAGAAATGATCTTATTACTTGCTTCCTTGTAGCTAGAAGAGAAATAAGGGAATACAATAGACTATAGCTATAGTCAAATCTTTTAACAGCCGGTCGTATGTAAACAGTTGAAGTTCGGTTCGCTTTGTTACGCCGTGGCCGTGTGCTTAGACCACTCGCCTCTCGCCTAGCCGCATTGGAAATTGTGGTGGACAAAGCGGCGCAGGGACGGGTTTTTTCCGAGTTCCCCGGTTTCTTCAGGCTTCGCTCCATTCCACCGGTGCTCCATCTTCATTCCATGTATCAGTGCCATCGCCTGTGGTGCCATATGTAGTAAAAGCGGGTGTCAAGTCTTACAAAAAAAAAAAAAAGGGTGCACTTTGCATTTCTAAAAAAAAAAAAATAATAAGAGATGAAACGGAAGGTGACCCCGTCTGAAAAGATCCCTAGTTTAAAATAGAAACCGATAATGGAATATCTCGCAAACGGTCAACTCTACAACAAAAAATGTATATGACATAAATTGTGTATTTTAACGAGAGACCTACATTTGTTGTATAGTACGTCTTTGTATATCTCTTATTGTTTACCAGTTATACAAAATTCAACAAAATTCGTCCACAACGAACAGGTCTTCAGAAGCTATACCCAGAAAATTCAAGATATACGTTTTATTTGTGATGTAAATATTTTTAATATACGGTATTTTAATCAAAATCATTTGAGCCATTTTTTAAAAAATCAAAGGTTTCAAAACTGTTTGCATGGAAAGATCAGTTTGGGGTGGGGGGTTTTCTTGCAACTTTCTTGTCGCAACCATGGAAGACACCAAACTTAAATATCAAGTTTGGTATTTAAGGGTCTTTTAGTTTTTGAGCTATGCTGTATACAGAGACGCATACGGACATTTTTCTAATTTGTTTAATTCAGAGGACCTCAAAACATAGGTTTTCGTTTAATTCTCGACATCGACTTTTTGGGTGCAATACAATACCTTCAGTAAAACAATGCTATCAACTCAACAGCTGTAACTAATGCAATTGTTGCTTATGAAGATACTATAACTTAAAAGGCTTTGAATTGTATCCGTGAATCAAAGCAAGTTAACTGGAAATAATATGTACGATAAAATATCCGGTATTTTAAGAAGAATTTGAGTGGTAGAGAACTGAATGGTAGAATAGCTAAACTGAACGACTTGTGTATTTAAAACTATCTTAATTCGACTTGAATTTAACATGTTAAAGGTGGATCGTTCAGATGGGATTGGAATCAAGTTGATTTCCATTCTCTATGGAAGAGTGCAAATGTCTCGTATCTACAGCATTTTAAAAGACCGGCAGGAGGATGGATTTTTTCGGGCGTAAAAATCCGTAGCATGGCTTCCTTCGGAAGGGAAGTAAAAACGGAAGTGCGTTTCGTATATTTACGTAAAACACTGATAAAGAGGCCTCTGAGCAAAGTTAAGCGCTCTTTCACGTGCAACATAGAATGGGATATTGAAAACCATAGCAGTTAAAGAGCGTCCATAAATAAAACTCACTTTTAATTTCATATCTTCAAAAATGATAAATGAATGTTATCTGATTGGTGTGAAACAAGGTCGGGAATGAGACTTTAAAAGGCTAACTGTCCACCAACTGTCAATGAGGAATCTTGTCAAACAGTTTCGACGTGATATGTCAAAGTTGTTGAGGCGCAGTAAAATAAAATAGAATTAAAAAGAAAGAAAAAAAAAAAAAAAGGTAGTTGAAGGCTTGGATTATAAAGAGACGTAAAATATTAAGTGCGCATCTGATTCCTGAAAAATCTAGAATGAGATACGATATGTTATTCACCTTTAATTACAGCTAATTAGTTTTCGATAATGTTTGAAAATATATAAATTATTCTGTTCTAAGTGTACCATTCACTCTAATAGTATGTAATTTATTAAAAATATGTAATTTAAAGCTTCAAGTGTATATTTTACTTGCCATCACAGTGTATGGTATGTTATTACAGCCACCATGCATTTCCTAGAAACGAATTCAAGTGTTGGAATTGTAAAATGTACAATATTGTGCAAAAATAAGTTTGTTTTAACCTTCCTAGAGACTTTATACATTTCATGTATCCTAGGAAACAGCAAAACTGCGTTTTTATTTAATTGTAAAGTATTTAACTCCTTTGGCAATTAATAATTAAAATGCCTTGTTATGTAAGTCCTTCGACTTGCACTGTAACAAACTAAATATAGTTTTTTTTTTTTAGACATAATCTAAAACTTCTTCGGGAATATACATTTTCATTCTTTTATTGATGTATTTGGTGCAGAATTGAAACTGTTTATTCTGGCGGGGTTACGTAGTAACGAACAAAGGAAGCACTTACCTACGTCACGACTAATATTCGACTCTATGACGACTCTAATAATATTAATAAAGATAAGAGTATTTCAGTTATATTAGGATAAACCGTTGTATATTACACGTGGCTTATTAGACTATTATTTGCTCATGAGAAATTAGAACATCTCACTCACAAATGATAGTCTATTTAAGCCACTCATATTAAAAATAACTATTATTAATGCTGTTTGTTCACTACTGTTACAATTATCTCTAAGATGGAACTGGTACGTGATAATAGTCATGGTATTAACTCTACATGCAAAAAATAATCACGAATTGAAAAAATAGATTTCATGTGCGGCAAATCCTTAATCCAAAGACAAACAAGAAACGAGAGAATCGCGGCAACGTAATAAGATAAGCGGTTGGGCTGGGCAAGTCGGGAGAAGGTGAAACCGTGAGCCGGTGTCCAGTGGTAGCCAGCTCGGAGCCGCTACTACTGGATCGTACCGGAAGATACCAGCAACAGGCCTACCAGTGTCACAGTACCCCACTCCTGGACTCTGCGCTCACTTCTGTCGGTAACAGCCAACAGGTCGACTGGCCAGCGCAAGCATCAAACACAAACAGCATTACCATTTAAGCAATACTAAATATCCCCAAGCTACTCTGCTGCTTACTTAAAGTAGAGGAAATACTGCATTGCACCCAAAATTTTGATACGGGGATTTGATCGGTAATAACACGTTTAGCATTTTATTAAAAAGGATTTGTGTGTGCGGTGCGTGTGGGAGCGACATAACTCAAAAGTTCTAAGTTGGCATTTGGGCTCAGAATCTTTCAAGGATACGAGACGTAAATTTTCAAGATGTCCCATCCCCCCTCAAGGCCAAATTATCCTTAGTGGGGAAATATTCTTATTTATTATTTGATCGAAAATGGCTTTAACGATTTTAATAAATAACAAATGAAATGAATACCTTTAATTTTAAGGGAAGAATTTCTTTCCTTTGAAGTTTTACTAAGACTTAATTTTGGTTTACAAGACCAATATTTTATTTTTAAACTATTAAAATATTTAATAATATTTAACTTTTTTAGTGGTTTGTAGTATCTGAAGTCCTCTTCATTCAGGATGACGTTTGCATTAACTGGTAAATCGTGAGAGAGAGAGAGAGAGAGAGAGAGAGAGAGAGAGAGAGAGAATCTTACTACACATAAGAAGCGGATCTCGTTAACGTACACCATTTATATAAAAAAATTAAGATTTTCGAGATATTCTTTGCTGATGGTTTGGTTTTGAAAATACCTGGGAACATTTGTTTTTCAAGTTGCTAATCGTTTTTTCTAATAATCATGCAAAGAGCACGGTTTTTCAAAGTTATCCTATTGCAATCCGTTTTTACTTTCTCTACCAGTGCCATGTAGATAATTTAGTATACCCCTTTTAAATGTGGATATTCCATAAAAAATATGTTTTGAGATCCTCTGAACCCCCCAAACCATTTTTAGAAAAAAAATCCGTGCGCGCGTATGTGTAAGAATAGTTTATTGCTGAACAGGAAGGGAAAGTCATGTGAATAGAATACATCAGATTTTTTAAAACTCTGGGTTATTTCGTTAGCCTACTATCTCTTCTTCATACCTTTAAACAAAAGTGTAATGAAAGTTAATGTAAATTAACAAGAAGTACACACACACATGGTCCTTTTACTAAAAATCTAGTGTGTTGTATTCACACGACTTTCTCTGTATGTTCTGCAAACAAACTATTCTCACAAAAGATTTTTCTTCTCTCTACACCATGCGAAACGAGAAAAACAATTGGTCTTACCTCTTAATTCCTTATAAGCAGAAGGGAAATAAGGGAATACACCAGTCTAAAGCAATAGTCAAATCTTTTAAAAGCTGATCGATATGTGAACAATTGAAGTTTGGTTCGCTTTGCATTTCCAGAAAAACAAAAAAGAGATGAAACGAAAGGTGACTCCGTTTGAGAAGATGCGTAGTTTAAAAGTGAAATCAATAACAAGGAATATCTCGGAAACGGTCTCATGTGCAATTAAAAGGAATATAACATAAATTGTATGTTCTAACGAGATCTACATTTTTATAGTAAATATTTGTGTATCTCTTACAGTTTATCAGTAATTCAAAATTCAGCAAAGTTCATCCAGAATGAACAGATATTCAGAAGCTATTATCAGAAAAATTAAAGAAATAGTTTTGTGATGTAAATAGCTTTAATATACGGTAGTTTAATCAAAATCGTTAGGGCCATTTTTGAGAAAAGCAAAATGTTCACAAATGTTTCCATATAAAGGGTAGTTTGGGGTGGGGGGATCTTCCTGAAAATCTTCTTATCGCATCCTTGGAAGATACCAAACTTATATACCAAGTTTGGTATCTGTCCACAGATTTATACTCGAAACATATATAGGATGTTTCTAAATTAGATCAACAAAACTTGGCAGTAGATAGATAACATTATGTGAATCATATTTTGTCAAGTAACCTATGGGCTGCTACGCTTCATTTCAGTGTAAGATGGATATAAATAGGAAGGAATTGGAGAATTGTACAGACTACACTCGTGTCAGTCAAAGAAGCGTTTGTTATTACTACTATCACTAGCTTTGTTTACTTCTAGTGCTCTCTAGTATTTGGTATTGTCTACAGCATGTTTGTTTACTTCCCAGTCTGCCCCTTTTGTTACTCTACGTATTGCTTCAGTTGTAATGCGTCTTTCATTGTAAACAGAACAATGACATTTGGGAAGTACGGCAGACATGGAACGTTACACATGGCATGAATTGACGGACATGCATTGGGAGTTTGGCGAAGTATTAACATGTGGTCGTTTGGCGCAGAGGCTCCCCGGCAAAGATTTCCAAACCGCCAGTGTCCTCACCATACGACATTTGCCAGGATAAGCGAATGGGGGTCATTACACAGACGAGCAGATGGGCAAGGACGGAGGCGTGTTGTGCGAACACCTAAACTCGAGGATACCGTGCTGCAGTGGTAGTGAATAATCCTTCGCTGAGTACTCGAGAGATCGCACGACACTTTCATAGTGGCCATGTCACGATCTGGAGAATTTTGCGGGAAATGCTATTGCATCCATATCATCTTGAGAAAAAGTCCATGCTCTTACACCAGGTGACTATCCACTACGAGTGAACTTCTGTAATTGGTATTTGAACAAATGCATACTCCAACCAGAGTTTGCAAGCCATGTATTATTCACGTATGAAGCATGCTTCACAATGAGAGGATATTCAATTCCCGAAATTCTCATGTATGGTGCTTCGAAAACCCCCATACCACGATTGTGCAATCACATCAACAGCGATTTAGTGTCAATGTCTGGGCAGGGATTGTAGATCACTTCCTTGTGGGAACATACATTTTGCTCAATCGACTGAACGCCAATAATTATTTAGTATTTCTTCAACATGTTCTGCCTAAGTTACTGCATCCGCTTCCTCTCAACATAAGAATGAACATGTGGTTTCAGCATGATGGGGTATCAGCTCATTTTGGGAATCAAGTACGCAACCATCTGACAGCTACATTCGGCAATCGTTGGTAGATCGAGGTGGACCCACTGCCTGGCCACGACGCTCTCCTGATTTGACGCCAATAGATTTCTTTTTGTGGGGGTCACATGAAGGCTGCTATTGACACGGAGGAAATCCTTGTAGCGCGAATTGCTAGCGCAGCAGCTCAAATCAGGGAAACCCCTGGCATCTTTGGAAGGGTAAGACAAGGTATGGCACGGCGATGCACTTCTTGTCTGGAAGTCAATGGACGTGTGTTCCAGCACTTGTTGATGTGATAAGACAACCAATTATGCCAATTGTCTGTTGTTGTTTTTTTTTGTATTGTTTTTACAGTTGGGTGAGGGTTTGAACTTTCGTTTTTTGTTTTGTTTTGTTTTTTTTCGTTACCTTTAGTTTCTTCTTGCCTGCATAATAAACACACAAATATATGTAAAACTAAATGGTTTATTAATTGTACAAGCCTACTTACATCCACTCCTTTCACTACTACTCTTCTTGTACTGAAACGAAGTGCCGCAGCCCATAGGCTCCTTAACCAAACAACAAAGAAGGGTATCTATCTGCTCCCAAAGTTTGTAGGTCTAATTTAGAAACATCCTGTATATCCGGTGAAATCTCGGTATCGAATTTTTGGGTGAATTGCCATAGCTTCTCTATACACGATATTCATAGTACGTGAAAAGAAAGTAAAAAAGAAAACTCACCCACACAATTGCATTGCATGAAAGTGAAAATTATAAATACAAAAAATCGAAAATATTTTCGTTTTCGAAAATTCCACGGAGGGTTCTATTTATCAATTAACGCCCTTTCATACTGTGCCGTAACTGAAATACAACTGTTTTCTCATCAGCCCTTTAAAGCTAAAACCTTAGAATCCCACATAATGGGAAATGGGAGAGGTATGATGTCACTGTTAAGTTCAGAAAAGCTGTTTTGCAAGTTTTCTAGACGAAACATTTTTACTTACACTAACACAGGAAATATTGCTTATTTCAAATTAGACATCACAATTTCACCGAAAATACATGCTTTGAACCAATATAATTTAAAACAAAACTGTCCATATGTGCAGTTTAAGTCCAGCAAAAAAAAAAAAAGTCTGATAAATTTTAACTATCTCTCGCTTGCGCGTGGAACTGTTTTCCAAACATGTTTTCCTTTTTACCTTGTCTGGCACGTATGTTTAAAGTACACCAACTATATAAATTGTCTCTTGGATAAACAACGTCCGCACACTTGTTGCACGAGTTATATTTAATTTTTGTTTTTCACAAACTCAGATTTCAGTTATGTTCATACAGCGCTCCTATTATTGTATTGCATCTGCGACCTAATGCAACCTAACCTCAAAGTACTTAGTGTGATACTTTCTATTCCACAATTTTCTCCAATTGTTATTCCGCATTCTATATAACGCTGTTTTATTCGACATTGTGCAGGTGAAGCTCAACATTTAGTCTTGTTTCACATATACAGGATGGGAGATGCGAGTGCAAGTATTGTATCAGCGTTTGAGGACGACGGGATGACCTAGTATTCGCAGTCCCCCCTCCCCCGCTTATTTCTAAAGTTGTCCATGAGGAACATTTCACAATGTTTTTAGATATCTATTATTTCCTATCGCAAATGTTCGGCGATTGTTTACGTAACAGGTCACATGGGTTGACCCTCTTCTACTCTCTGCCCTGTCTGACTACAGGTAGTGTGACGTGAGAGAAGAATATCGATTGCAGTGAAACTTCAATCTACGCAATCATACATTTTTGTTTTCATACAGCATTATCTGATTAGGATTCACAATATATTCAGGGTTCAACTTAAAAATATTGAACATAATGACATTGTGCTTCATTTAAATTTGATTTCATTGAACAAATAACTCAAACCAACAAGCAAGCATTTGCACTTGCGTTGTTTAAACCACAAAATCATCCTCATTGCGCGTACAAGGGCGAGAAACTAAAATTAAATCTTACATCGCAAAACCTTCAAATCGGGAATAAAGAGAACTCGAGTCACATATCCTTTGATACACTGCAGTGGACGTTCGTCTTTTGATAAGAGGATTTACAAATCACCCATGATACAGTCCCTAGTAGCATTGGCACACTCCCCACTTGCGGAATAAATTGAATGTCTCCTAATTCGGATATTATGTAAAGCTATTCATCGTGTAAAGGAACCATTTGGAAATGAATTGGCTCGAGTCGCAGTGTATATGTTTGTAATCGGCTTATTTTCTTTGATGAGTACAAAGAGCAAAGGTTTGCTGGTAACCAGTTCGGTATAGTTGGTGCAAACGCCTTGTTAACGTTCGAGAACAAAGCCATGCCTACTCAATCACCGTTTCAGAAGTCATTACAGAAGTTGGCATCAGTTATCCCATTTGTAGTTTGTCGAATGTCGTTCCTCTAGTATCCAATGCTAGCGTACCTGACAGTTCCGTTCCGAATCCACATGGAGTGAATCAAACGAAACCGCACGTGTGTCAGCACTTGATAATAGGTGCCGGCGCAGCCGCGTTTCGTCCCTTCCACTGTTTCAAAAGGTTCTGACCAAGTATATGTCAGTTTACTCAGTAGTTGGTTTATTTCAGTATTTCAAAATGGAAACCTTCAGCTTTTTAAGAATATTGGAGGTCCAATGTCAAATGGATAATTATTTGCTCGGCTGAGAAGACGAAAATTCCGGTTCCAAGAACCAATACCATTACATCAACTGTTTAGAAGACACGAAAGCATAAGAGTGGGGAAGTGGGGTTAAAGAGAGGAAGAAGGCGTTTTTCTATCATAATAAAGTATATGCAAGATTGTGGAAACGTTGCCATATAATGGCGTTGTTCTATAGGCTGTTTCAGAATTTTATCAAGATCTGATGCGTTTCATTCACATAACTTTCTCTACCTGTTCTGCAAGCAAACTATCCTTACAAAGGGTATTCTGTCTACATCATGCTAACTGAGATAAAAATTAAAAGAAATGCTCTTATTACTTGCTACCTTGCAAGTAGAAGAGAAATAATGGAATACAACAAGCTAAAGAGATAGCCAAATACTTTCAAAGATGGTCGCTATGTGAAACATTTGAAATTCTCTTTGCATGGCTTTATCTTATCTCTTAGGTTTACCAGTTATGCAAAACCATTCAGAATTGAAGAGGACTTCAGGGGCTATTCCTAACAAATTCAAGATATACATTGTTTCCATGTAAACACCTTTAATATACAGCATTTTAATCAAAATCGTTATGACCCGTTGTTTAGAAAATTAAAAATGTCGAAAAATGTTCCATGTAAAGAGTAGTTAGATGGGAGATTTTACTGAAAATCTTCATGTCACATGCTTGGAAGATACTAAACTTAAAAACAATTTTTTTTTTTTTTTTTTTGCTATCATGTCTGCATTTTTCTAAAACGGTTGGTTTGGATTCAGGGTCCTCAAAACATTTATGTCCGTTGAAATCTCGGTATTGAATTTTTAGATAGAATATAATACCTTCTCTTCTTAATATGTAATATTAATGTAATTACATAGTACTGGTAATTTAATTACATAGTACAAAGTAAAAATGCACATTTTGAATTGTCTGGGAATTGTGAATTCCTCTGCATTCATAACCATTTTTAATTTCTCTACCACTACATAGTAGAGAGAGAGAGAGTATTGCATTTCTCCCGAAAAGTCGATGTGGAGATTGCACCGAAAATATATCTTTTGAGGTGTGATGAATAAAAAAATCATTTTCAGAAAAAGATCTCTCTGTATCGTGTGAACAGCATTAACTCAACACAAAAGAATCGGTTAATACTGTATTTCCAACTCATCAAATGAATACAAGGAATTTTGAGTTTAGGTTATGCAAGTTAGTTTTATATTAATTATAGTGATGATAAAGTTTAAAGCTCCTGTAACTCTTGATATACCTGCAAGGTGTAATGAGAAAATAGTTAAAGTCTACCGCAGGTCCTGCATGCATAATTCTTGCTGAAAGGGGCGGATATACCGTCTTCTAAGGTTGCGACATCAAGATGTTCAAGAAACTCCCCATCCCAAATATTATTTACATGGAACATTTTTCGATATACTAATTTTCTAAAAAAAATATCAAAATACGTGTCCTATCTTTGGAAAATACTACACAAAATGTTTCAAGTAAATCCCCCGCCCCAAGCTATCCCAAACTGTAACATTTTTAAACAATTTTGGTTTTTGCAAAAATAGCTCAAGTGGTTCTGATTAAAATACCATATGTTTATGATGCTTTCATGGCAAATGAAATGTATATCTTGAATTATCTGGGAATAGCCTCTGAAGTTCTCTTGTGTAGGATGAATTTCGCGTAACTGAAAACCCGTAAGATATGGTTTAGAGACAATCTCGTGGTTTAAGCGATGCTAAAAAGACAAAATAAGGATGGCTATCCCTATTTAAACCATTCAGCATACCAAGGACACAAACTGTACTAACTTTGATTCTTGCTCAATATTTTTCATATTCTAAATAAGGTTTTTTAAAAACTGATTCAAACAATGCAAATATAGTTAACTCTTATATTAACAATGCAAATTAGGACATTATGTTCTCCTGAACAAAGTTAAATAATTCCACAAATCCTTACGCTTTCAATATAAAGTTCTTGAAATATTTCTACACTGACGAATCACTTTTAACAAACGTTTGTAACGAATCGCTGATACGCAGATATTGTCTAGAAGTTCGTACCAATAAAACTGGTAATTCGGGACATATTTTCAAGCGCAATAAATAGATACGGTGGTTACATATTATTAAAGCATGACCTTGTTATATTCTCTTCCATTTAACGCACATATATAAATGATCGCCCGATAATTTCAATCGCATAATTATTGTGCTTAATGGCTGCTTGTACGAGTATATTGCGATGTGGACGTTATTACGTCAAAGTAGTGCGTTGGTGTCTGCAGATCATGCAGGCCTCTAAAGGCTACCACTTCAATATCAAGGGCGCATTCACCAAAGCAGATCCTGTAGCATGAAAAGCTTCAGCTTATGCAATTCCTCCGTCAGTAATAAGTGTCCAAAATGCCGTTTTAGTATTTATAAATGTTAAGTACATGATAGCACATTGATGAGGACAGACAAGGAAAGGAAATGCGGATGAAGTTGTTTTAAATGTGTTAATACACTACTAGTTTGCTTACACTTCTTCTCATGGGTACTTTTCTTCCCCCTTTTTTAGTTTCTCTATACGTACTATGTACATAGTGTATAGAGAAGGTATTGTATTCCAACCAAAAATTCGATACCGAGAGTTCACCGGAAATAAATGTTTTGGGTTCCCCTGAATAAAAAAAAACATTTTTGGAAAAAGGTCCATGTGTGTGTGTATGTGTGTGTGTGTGTGTGGACAGCATAGCTCAAAAACGAAAATACCGTTAAATATCAAACTTGGTATTTAAGTTCGGTATCTTGCAAGGATGCAACACGAAGATTTTCAAGAAAATCCTCCCACCCCCAACTACCCTTTATGTGAAACTTTTTTCGAAAATTTTGATTTTCTCAAAAATGGCTCTAACGATTTTGATTAAAATCCCTTATATTTAAGATGTTTACATGCCAAATAAAATGCATATCTTGAATTTTCTGGGAATAGGCTCTAAAGACCTCTTTATTCTGGATGATTTTATTAAATTTTGCATAACTGCTAAACCTTAAGAGATAGACAAAACTTACTACACAAATACGTAGATCACGATAAAACACACAATTTATGTCCTATACTTTTTTCGTGGAGTTGCTCGTTTTTGAGACATGCCTTTTCATTGGTTTCAGCTTTAAAAAATCTGATGTGTTCCATTCACATGACTTTCTCTACAACAAATTATTGTTTAAAAGCTTATGCTTCTATTTACTTCCTGCTAATCGAGAAAAAATTAGCAGAAATAGTCTTATTACTTGCTTCCTTGTAAGTAGAATAATAAGGGAGTATCATAGGTTAAAGTGATAGTCAAAAGCTGTTTGTTATGTGACTGAAGTTCCTTTGTTTGTATGGACAAGAGTTCACAAAGTCCTGTATGAGAAAAGTATGTTTTTATAGCTAAAACCAAAAGCAAGGAATATCTGAAAAACCATCAACTCCACGAAAAAAATGTATATAACATAAATTGTGTGTTTTAAAGTGATCTGCATTTGTTGTGTGGTAAGTTATTATCCATCTCTTACGGTTTAGCAGTTATGCAAAATTCCGTAAAATTGGCCGAGAATAAAATAGTCTTCAGAGGCTATTCCCAGAAAATCCAATATATACATTTTATTTGTCAGGTAAATAGCTTTAATATACGATATTTTAATCAAAATCGTTAGAGCAATTTTTAGAACATCAAAATTTTCGAAAAAAAAGTTCCATGTAAAGGGTAGTTTGGGGTGGAGGGATTTTTCTCAAAATTTTCGTGTCAAATCCCTGGAATATACTTAACTTAAATACCAAGTTTGGTATTTTACCGACTTTTCGTTTTTGAGTTATCGTGTTCACAGACACACGGACACACACACGAACCTTTTTCTGAAAATACTTTTTTTGGATACAGGAGACCCAAAAACATATATTTCCGGTGAAATCTCGGTATCGTGATATACACTATATACATAGTAAGTATAGAGAAAGTAAAAACTTATACTTTTCTCGTACAGGAGAAACTTATACTTTTCTCAGTCACATAGCAACCAGCTTTTGACTGTCAATTTAACCCATGGTGATCCCTAATTTCGCTTCTACTTACAAGGAAGCACGCAATAAGACTATCTCTGCTAATTTTTCTCAATTAGCATTAAGTAAATGGAAGCATAAGCTTTTTAACAACTATTTGTTGCAGAGATGTAGAGAAAGTCATGTGAATGGAACACGTCAGATTTTTGTTTAATTTTTACGTTCTCTAGCACGTATAGTACAGTAAGTATGCTACATGTAGTGGGGCTGTGGTCCGTCTCTCAGTGACGTGTGCTCATTAGGCTGGCAGTCGCACGGCTTGTTACCCAGCCACACATACATGGACGTCAAATAAAGTCTCAAATCACATTAACAATTATCAAAATATACGTAAATCATACCTTATCACAGGAGACGTTGGGAATTCCTGGACAACAGTAACCTTGTATGACTTAAGTTTTAAAAGTTTTGTTGCTTTCCATGCTGAAGTTTTCGAAATGTCAGTTTCTTGTGCAAGACGCCTGATTTTCGAGGTGACCATTCTAACCTTTCTCCGAAAATGAAAATGGCGTGTTATTTATGGACGCTCTTTAACTGCTGCGGTTCTCAGCGTTCCATTCTAAATTGGGCATGAAAGACCGCTTAATTTTGCTCAGAGGCCTATCAGGCTTGAGGTTCTTTTACGTGCCGTAAATCTACGACACGGGACCAACGGCTTTACTTCCCTTCCGAAGGAAGCCATGCTAAGGATTTTTACACCCGAAAAAATCCATCGTCCTCCGCCGGGTTTGAACCTACAACTTTGGGTATGTGAAGTTAGCATGGTAACCATTACACCACGACCTTTCTCCGATTTTGTCTAATTTCTGCTCCATAAACACACGCCCGTTTACCTTTCTTCTCCTATCACAAATTGATCCCGTCTCCCTGAATTTATTTAAAAGCAAACGAACGGCCTCTCGGAACACGCATCCAGGAAGTTTAGTTTCACCCCTACAAGATGATGTATCGTACATAAACACTCATTGTGGCACTGCATACTGCATTTTGAGAGAACTTCAAGCAAAACTAAACATTCTTAATGTTATTCATGTGTGAACTAGACTAGAAAAAATTAGACTGACGCATGTGTGACGACAGAACGGATATAGGACGCGGGCGCAGGGAAATGCAGTGCAGGTCGCTCGGGCCGTTTCCTGGCGGCCAAGTTTTGAAACAAACGTACTGTATTATATTCCAACCCAAAAATGCAATATCGAGATTTCACCGTAAATATGTGTTTTGAGAACACTGAATGCAAAAATAAATTTTGCGCGCGTGGTGTATGTGAGTGTAAACAGCATAACCCAAAAACGAAAAGTCGGTTAAATACCATATTTGATATTTAAGTTCAACATTTTACAAGGAAAACCCCGATAACAAACTACCGTTTACATGGAAAAAATTTCGAAAATTTTCATTTTCTCAATAATGGCTGATTAAAATTCCGTATAGGCATTAAAGATATTTACATGGCAAAATGTATATCTTGAAGTTTATGCGAATAGCCTCTTAAGAACTCTCTATTCTGGATTACTGTACATAACTGGTAAACAAAACAACTTAAATTATAGGCCCGCCTCGGTGGTGTGGGGGTAGCATGTCTGCCTCACATTAGGGTGACTTACCTGGATAAGGTTTAATCCGGCGTTTCCCTTATACTAAGAAAACTAATGTCGAGTAACTTTAAGCTCCATGGATCCCGAGACCATTTGAGCATCATTTGAGCCGATTTTATTCATCGGCCGATATGACCAACCAGATTAAAGGACTGTGAGTCTAGCAAAAAAACTTACTACACAAAAAAGATAGATATCGTTAAAACACCCAATTTATGTAATAAGTATAATGTTATGGACTTAACCATTTTATGGTTAAGAATATTCTTTATTATTAGTTTCGATTTTAAAATACTTAAAACTTTTCTCAAACGGGTCTTTGTCATTCATTATTCTTTTGTTTTACTACTAGCCATACAAAAAGAACCGAATTTCAATCACATATACTCAGTTTTTTAAAACATTTGACTATCGCTTTAGTCTAATGAATTCCGTTATTTTCTTTCTACTTACAAGGAATTAATTAATAAGATGACCTCTGTCAATGTTTATCTCGATAAACATGAAGTAGATAGAATAATTTTTATAAGAATAGTTCGTTACAGAATAGGTAGAAGGTCATATGAGTGGAATAAAAGATTTTTAAACTCCAGAGACGAAATAATGTTATTTATCTTCCTGTTCTTTTTGAAAGTATTGTATACAATGATCCTCCCTTGTAACTGCGATTTTATGGAGTGCCAATTATTCCAAATAACGGACGATACATCCCATGATTAAGACATTTATAATTGAGGCTTTCCAACGGTGGAAGAATTTTCAAAATTGAATTACGGTTCTGTACACACACTCACACACACACACACACACACACACACACTCTCTCTCTCTCTCTATTATAAGCATATTTTTATTTTAAGCAGTAAGTATAGATAAAGTATATTACATATTAACGAATGTACATAGTGGATAGAGAAGGTGTTGTATTTTACCCAAAAATTTGACACAGAGATTTCAGCGGAAATATATGTTTTGAGACCCAAATATCAAACTTGGTATTTAAGTTCAGTATTTTCAAAAGATGCGACGCGATGATTTTCAATAAAATCCCCTCACCCCCTTTATGTGGAACATTTTTGGAAATTTTTGATTTTCTAAAAAATGGCTCTAACGATTTTGATTAAAATACTGTATATTACATTCATATCACAAATGAAATGCATATTTTGACTTTTGTGGGAATAGCCTCTGAAGAGCTGTTTATTCTTTGAAGTTTGCATAACGTTTAAACCGTAAGAGATAGGCAAAAAGTTTACTTCACCAAAAATGTAGATCTCGTTATACAAATAATTTATGTCATATTCGTTTTTCTTGAGGAGTTGACCGTTTTCGATATATTCATTATTGATTTCACTTTTAAACTAAATTATTTTTCTCAAACGCGACCTTGCAAAGCGAGCCGAACCCCAATCGCTTCATATAGTGACCAGCTTTTAAAAATATTTAACTATCGCTTTAGCTTAATGCATTTCCTTTCCACTAACAAGGTACCAAGTCTGCTAATGTTTATCTCGATTAGATTGATGTAGATAAAGAATAATCTTTTGTGAGAAAATTTTGTATGGTACACATCAGATCTGTCCCCTCCCCCGAATACCCAAATATATGGAGAGAAAATTCTCATTATGAACATGCAAAAACAAATTATATTACATTTAACAAGTTCCGAAGTTTTTCATTTTTTTTTTCTTTTTACCATATAATTATATATTCCATGTCACATCCAAAAGTACTTTATTTGTATTCTGTACAGCAGATATAATATATCTGATAATGTTACTGATATGGTTTAAACTGACGAAGAAATAGATTTATTAAGCTGTTTGAGACGTTGCTGTGGAAGTTCAGTATAAACCTCAGCCTCTAACTTGAGCATATTTTCCTCGCTCAGATCAAAATAAGTTTCACCACAATATCAAGTGTTATACCTAAAAGCATGTTCCACCATAAAATACCTTTGCAAACATCACACGAAAACGATGCAGTCAGTATTATTTTTTAAAAATTATAAAAGTAATAAAACGAACAGTCTCACTATGTACTGTCGTTTATTTATCCTGCATTTTCTATGTTAATTTAGTTGCTAGGAAGATTAAAAAATATAATTAATAAAATTATTAATTTCATATGTGCTGATTGCTATTATATACACAAATTTCATAGTTTTACAAGTTGGTACGGAAATATTTTATTGCTTTCTAGATGTTTACTTTTTGCCACACTGTGTTTAGTAAGTTGGGAACGTGTTATATTCCACCCATAAACTCCTGGAGATTTCACCGGAAATACTTTTTGAATATTTTGAGTAAAAGGTCATGTGTGTTTATGAACAGCATTGCCTAAAAACGAAAATAAATTAAATATCAAACTTCTACCATCTTTCAAAGATGCGACACAAATATTTTCAACAATACCCACCCCAAACTATTCTTTACTTACAAAAATGTTCAACAACTCTCAAAAATGGACCTAAAGATTTAAATTAAAAACTCGTATGTTTAAGATAATTTCATATCAAAAATATATACTGAATTTTCTGGGAAGTCTCTAAAGTTCTCTTCATTCTGGATAATTTCGCGTAACTATAAACCATAAGAGATACACAAAATCTTATCACACAGAGAATGTAGATTTGGTTAAAAAAAAATGTAATGTTACATATGTGGGGTTAATAATTTCCAAGATATTACTTGTAGTTTTAAAGGTTCCAATACTTCAACATTTCTCAAATGAGAATCCCTCCTTCGTGTATTCTTTTTGCCCTGACAATCAAAGATAACCGAATTTCAAAGTCATCATGTAGTGGGCAACTCTTAAAAGAATATTTGGTAATTATTTACAAGTTGGGCCGCTAACTCTCTCCGCTGCGACTTATACCAGTGTTGCACTCTAACGGGACGGGTGTGGTTAGAGGGGGATTAGGGGTGGGGAGATGGTTTAAAAAACTAATGTTGTTACCTGTTTATATACACACACCAACCTAAACGGATTGGAACCTAACCTCGCGCTAAATTTGAAATCCACAGGCTTTGAAATTGTCATCATAAATACAAAGTCAATCAATCGCACTTAGTTTCTTTCGATTTTAGAGTGGCCGAAGTTCTGCATAATAAAATTCACTGAACAGCTGTATCTGCGTGAAACTTACTTGTCATACATCAGCACAGCGTCCAGCGACATTTGCCGGTGTTGCATTCCACAACACTGTTCGCCTGCCACCGACAATGAAACTCAAGTTTTAGGCACTTTAGTGTGTAGTATTATTATATATTTACATTGCAAAAGTACTACAAGACTTTTGTTTATATTCTACTCCTTCTAGGCAGCATACTTCATAAATGTTCACAAAAAAGGATCGCTACGTGCACGTAATAAATTAGCGTTTTAACTTAATTACGGAGCTTTTCCGACAAAAAAAAATTGGTGAAAACGTAACAAGTATAAACCAAACTTACAGTCAAACCACAATTTGTTTAATTTCTAGAGGGGCCCAAGTTCTCTATAATTACCGAATATTTTTAAAGTTTAACGTCCTTTAACCTGATAGGCCTCATCAAACGATGAATGAATTGATCCACCAATGATGGTTAAATGTGGCTGGGATCATTAAAGCTACCCGACACTTCTCTCTTTAGGATAACGGAAAACCTCTCTATCCGGGGTAACTTCCCCTTTCCGAGATTAGAACTTGGGACCCCTTGAATGTGAGACAGACATGCCACCCCTACACCACAGACGGCCTAAAAGATTTAACTAACCCTTAGTGTAACCCCATATTTTCGCTGTACCTACAAGAAGCTAATTTCTGTTAATGTTTATTTCGATTAGCACAATAGTAGATAGTGAAATAACCTCCTGTAAGAATAGTTTGTTGCAGAGTTGGTAGTGAAACATTCGAATGGAGCACATCACGTTTTAAGTTTCTTAATATAGTTTTTACTAATCTAGAGTAAACAGGATGTATAAAACTGAAGATATAACTGCAATAAGTATGTATTGAAAAATCGGATGTTTCATTTACATGACTTTTTACACCTGTTCTGTAAAACTATTCTTACAAAAGATTATCTATATCATGCTAACCGAGATAATCATCAGCAAAAATGGGCTTATTGCTTGCTTCCTAAGAGAATAAATGCATTAGGCTAAAGCGATTCAAAAGTGGGTCACTATGTGATACAATTGAAATTCGATTCTCTTTGTATGCACAAAAGGAATATGAAATGAATGATAACCTTCCGTTTGATAATTAAGTATTTTAAAATTTAATAAACAAAATTAATATAACTTGTTCGTTTTTATGAGATCCGCATTTTTCTGTAGGTGTATCTAACGGTTTACCAGTTATGCAAAAGCTATTCAGAATGAAGAGGACTTCAAACCTAAAAGAAATTCAGGATATAGATTTTGTCATGTTAATGTCTTTAACATAAATTACCCACTTTAATAAAAATTGGAGTTATTTTTGATAAAACTGAACATTTCGAAAAATCTTCGATATAAAGGTTAGTTTAGAATGGTGGAATGTTTCTGAAAATCTTCGTATTGCATTATTGGAAAATACATTTAACTTAAATAGATACCGATGTTCTTTTTTTTTTCTTCTTCTTCTTCTTCTGAAAAATGTTTTTCTTTTATTCGGGAGAGCTAAAATATGAATTTCCATGAATTCTAGGCATCGAATTTTTGGGTGGAATACAATACCTTCTCTACGTACTATGTGCATTGTGCATATATGCTGCAGAAAGTAAAAACAATTCCATATACAACATATACTAATATTGTTATGTCTCGTAAACAGGGCCTTCCAAATTGTGATACGGAAAATAGTTTCATGGGGCTCCTTCAATTCTTCAATTTTGAATGAAACCATAGTAATTTTTTGTATATTATGGTTCCCCACATGAACTTTCTCCTGCACGATTTGGAGTTCTTGGCTTTTGGCTTTTTCTATTTGTTTAAGAGACGTTCATCTGTAACAGTTTATACCTATGGGCACCCTGTATACATTTCACACAAGCCAAGTGTAGGACAGGAGTTGGATAGGAGTTAGACTGAAAAATTCAATGCCAATGCCAGGATTTGAACCACGTATTTCCCGGTCATTAGCAGGTTGCTCTAACCACTCAGCTACCATGCCAAATATGTATAAAGTTCTGACCCTTTCAGGTACACAATCTACATTATTACTATATACGATGGTTACACCACTTGGCATTACTTTAATACGTGGGTACTTTTGTTATTCTGTCTTTAGAGCCGCTTTGTACTTATTGGTCTGTTATAAACATTTAGGGCCCTATGCCGCAAAGCGTAGCAGAGGGGTATTTTTTTACAAGTATAGAAGTGTAGCATTAGCGGAAGAAGGCGCTACTGCGGAACGACGACAAAGCATAGCCGAGGGCTCTGTGAAGTTAAACCCCTATGATCCAAAGAAGAGGTCAAAATTTCGGCAATCTGCGACTTTCATATCTAAACAACTTAATGTTTTCAACACCTTCAAAAATGGATTGCCAGTAGAAGTCACTTAAATATGTTTTAGTGTGTGTGTGTATGTGTAGGGTTGTTAACACAGCATATTTACCAGTTTCAAAATTATGCTTTTAATAAATTCTACAATTTAAGCATTCAGATATATCATAGAACGCAATCCTGTTGTCTGTCATCTTTTACTGCGCTTAATTTCGTGCTTCAACATTAAAACCAACAGAAGATGAGCGCAGATTAGCATCAAGTTTGTGTATGTGAACTGTCTAAAATATCTCTAAATATTTGTTATTATTCTCAGTATTAACATATATTAAACTGCCTTAAGTGTTGGGGGTCCATTATGTCATCAATCCGTCAAGGACGGAAGTGTGAACACTGGAAACAGGCCCCATTTATCGCAAGGAACACCGTCAAATTACATACCCAACACCGATGTATATTCACAGTCTAGTCTTTTTCATTGAACACGAAAACTATTGCACATGAAATATAATTATCTCATCAACTTAAACTTATTATCCCTGCAAACCGTGTTTTAAGCTTAAGTTCAGTTCTCACTTAGCTTGAATTGACAACGAAAGATTTACTTCTATTAACGTAGTAAAATAATTACCGCTCTATTAACTGCATCTCAACATGGAGTTCTACACTGTTTACACTAGCTAGCTTTTGCTATTCTTCTAATGTTGCTTACACATACAGCAGGTTTTTAACAAATAACTTAGCTGTCATTACCATTTGGCTATAAGTTTTTCTTTGACCTTGCTAACCTTGCATCTATTGGTACTCTGTGCCTATTTGGGCTGACTATATTATCTCTCATAATTACAGGACTTGGTGTTTCTCGAGCTCAGCTGGGAATAAAGCCCGTGGTTTTGGCGCAACATGCAGGCACCCTACTGTCTGATTCCACTTAACGAAATACCAAGAAATGTTTTTGGGAACAAATACACTACGCCATTATTCTGAGTAAACATTACCTTATGGTGCCGGGAATGATCATATTCCATCACAAAATTTGCTTCTTCACGTCATAATTCCTTGTGGCTTTCTTCGTTTTGCTGGAGCTATCGGTACGCATACCACACAAACACAAATTCGTCACAATGTGATATTTTGTCAGATTAATAGCTTGACAATTACAGCGAAATCTGGCCACCCAGGTGGGGACTTCGGTCTTAGGCTGCTCCTCAACCTCCCCAACGTAACATAGAGGTCAGCAGTCAAATAGCCATAAAACAATTGAAAATCTCTAGAGAAACAAATGCGCTTATAAAACTCATTTGTTACACAAAGAGTATAGCACTATTGCGGATATTCCCTATAGCATGTTACACAGAAATAAAACAGAAATTCACAGAGAACTTCAGTAATCTTTTATATAAACTGGGAAAGACATAATCGATTCAGCAATTGACTTTGTTATTAAATTGCGATTGCCTCTAAAACAATTAAAAATGTTATGTTTGCTGAAATCGATTGGTACTTAGCAGAGTACTTAGGGAGGATTTTGGGGCTTGGAACCCCCGTGCTAAAAAAAAATAAATACATAAAAATAAGAAAGGAAGAAAATGGTGAAAAAAGTAATAACAAAAACAAACAAAAAAAAGTTACTCCACTGACTTCACTTTAATTTATTAATAGAAGACAAATTTTTAAAAAACATATTTCAGCTCAGACTTAATTCATATTTCTCATTTGATTTTATACAAATTCTTCCAAAAAATAAATCCGTATACATAACCGAGATACCTAATATTTTTCTGGCTAAGCAACTGCTACTTGGAATCACGTGGAAAAACACATTAATCATGTCACAACTGCAGATGATTGCACATCCCACCTATATTTCTGATAAAAAAAACTTCCTCAAAAGTGGCAACAATGTTTTTAAATACTAGATGCAGTTTCTCGTTGGGATTTTCCTTGTATGTTGAGGGAGAGGAACTCTAGGTTTTTAAAACGACTTTACTAATTGGCGAATCAAATTCCCTCATGGCAATTAACTTATTTTTTCTTTCTTTTCTTTATGCCTTTCTCGTTGCATCTAAAGCATAATCCTGATATAACTGCCATTGCTGCTCTTAATACTCATTATTATAAACGTTTTAACCTTGAGGTTTAAGAACTAAGTTTTATTTTGCAGCTATGCATCTGCCTACTTAATCTACATATTCATAATGTATACAACACATACACCATCTTTTCTTGAAAATTTGCAATATCAGTTATGAAGTGATGCATTAAACTTGTGAACAAGATTTCGTAACAAAAAAGTTAAAAATCATATGGCATTATCAAAATGTCCTAACTTCGCAACAGCAGTTAAGTTCTGTTCATAAGAGCGGCAGGAGGTGCCTAAGTAATAGAATATCAAAGCTGAATGTGCCTCATCTTGATATACTATTCTGTTCTGACTTTTCAGGAGGGACTAGCAGGGTTCGGATTAACGAAGGGAGGATGGAAGGAAGTAATTTTATATTAAAGTATTTTCATTCAAAGAGAGCAGTAATAGTGCATATAATAAAAAGAATTTTGTCACATCAAATCCACTACCACTGCAGCTATCCCTAACCCTTCCGCTATCACCACCACTGTTACTGCTGCTACCACGTTTTATGTATGATACATCAATACTGCTACTATTGCCATTACTTCTATTGCTGGTATAAATATAACACAAATACCGATTCTTAAGCACCCCCCCCCCTATCAGTCAGAAAGTCTGATTCGAAACCTGGGGACCAGATTGGGCCCCGGGAACGGTAAAGAAATTTAGCCAAGTTTAAATGATTCCGTTCTCAGGTACGATAAGTTAGATTCATATATCACTATAGAGCATATTCTAGGCGGCTGTGACACGACAAAGCCGCTAGAGCTCACTATAGTTGCAAACTAAAAATACGAAGCTGGAAGAAATTCTAACATGTGTGTCCTAACCTCGAATCACAATCCCGCAGATGATTTGTGTGCTGGTTCGACTAGCGAAAGTGTCATTTGTAGTATAAAATTGTCAATTGCCTAAAACAATAGCAAAAGCCACAAAGATAAACCAACATTAAATGTGCGCCATTAACAAAGTACTGAAAGCTTGGTTCAGCTAGAGAAATTCGAAATAGCGGTGAACTTAATATTAATCAGTTATCTGTTCTGTTATAAAATGCAATTCAGTACAAATAGGGGAAACTCGACTGCAAAGTGGAGTCAGGGAACACTAGCGCTCATAGCGCAGCGATCTGGAGTATTTGTATCAGCTGTATAGATAATATGTGAAATGGATGTTCAGGTTTGCATTTTTCTAGTTTTTAGACAGTGAAAACCTTAAAGAACAAGAAAACGTGTGCGGAATATTATTGCCAGAACTATATCTGCCAAAGTAATGCCACCTCTCTTTTTCGATTTCCTCGTGATAAAGACAGGTAGGAATTTTTTTAATGCAGAAAATCAGTGCGTCTCCACAAGATTACATTTCGCTAAAATGAAAATATAAAATCATATTGAGAAAATACACAATTACAAAAATGTTTGAAACAAAATACTAATATACAGAAGTTATGGGATACTGTTGGTTAAGGTTTACTTTTAATTTTATTTACAGCTGTTCAATGTAAGCAAGTGTTGGACGAGGTGTCTAAAAGTCGTGCCTTAACTAAGTTAAAAATATTTTAGGGAATTTGTGCTAACACTTCAACAGCTCGATTTTTGAAATTTAAAACTTACTAGCCTAGGGTAAGCAACCCTGTTTTAACAGAACTTTTCTAACGAAATGAGTTAACATAACTTTCACCCTCTGTAATTCTTCGTATGTGCCTACTTTGTTTTATTTATTTTTATAGTATTTTACGCCCGTTTTAACTACATATAACACCGCAAGGGATGACACTGATAATACATGAAATGATTATGGCGTACCGGTGGAATGAGACGGCGGTGAAAACCCGTCCCTGCACCGCTTTGTCCACCATAAATCCCTCGTACGATTTCCTGAGATCGAACCCGGGCCTCCTTGGAGAGAGACGAGTTGCTTAACCACTCGGCCAAGGCACGGCCGCCGTTTTTTATGTATGCAAAATATTAAGGGTTAAAGGCCAATACACATTAATATAAACTGGTAACTAAAGAATATGTTTGGTTGACTGCTGCTATTATTATTACCGCTACACATTAACGAACATCAGCCGACTCGTCTTTAGGCCTTACTCCGAAATTTGCCTTGGTAACTGTATTTTCGACACAAGATACATTAGTGATTAAGCAGCGAGCTTCAAAGCATATACTTTTACCACTAATATAAACAAACATAAAGGCTAATATTGCTCTTATTGCACGACTCAAAAAGGTTAACGGAATAGTCACTTGAAATATTAATGTTGCATCCTTGACAACTATATTGAAAATTCATAAATTATTTTCTGTTTTAATATAATTTATGACATTGCAACACAATAATTACCATGCATTAAATCAGCTGATCGTGTGCTCCAAGCCGCTAGCCCGCTATGCTAGTCGGTACCACTATTGCGTGTCTCCAGTCATTCCTAATTTAAATCGTCCGAGTTTCTGGTATTGGTACAACCTATTTGTATTTAAATGTTTGCTCTTTGGTTCTTTTATGCTGGCTAGTCCGCGTTTTCTTGGCTGAACCAGGAGCAGAATAAAAATATCTTTGATCAGTTAAAACATGATTATGAAATCGTAATATGCAAAATCAACTTTTCACTTTGAGATCGTTATGATCATCGATAACACTTTCGTTCTCTTTACCGAACTATTGTGAATCAAAATTTGCGTATGCCGCCTAAACTCTAAACTCTGGGAACTCTATGAACAAGATCGTTCATTACGTCTGGTAAAAGATCGGGCAAGAGTATACGTGAGCAGCCATGCACAAAATGAAAAACAACACAATTTAATTTAACCTAATTACAAGCATTTTTTTTTCTATTGTTTCATTTATACAGCCCCCTTTAACATCTAAGGTGATACCGGGGGCTTTGCACTCGATGTTCTTTTACATTTGGATTAAACCATTTTATTTTCCTCAAACACGCACACATTCACTCTCACATACATACTTCCAGACTCTGTGGGGGATAGGGAATAATTCTGGCTAAAGAAAAATTCCACGCCCCAGCCGGGAATCGAACCCGGGACCTCCGGATAAGAAGTCAGCTCGCTGACCACTCAACCACTCAACTTACATTAAGGCCGGGGGCATATTTAACAGGGCACCACCGAAAATTCTTCTAAACTAGTATAACAGAAGAAAATCACTGGATAAGGGAAAGTAATTACACACATTTAACTGAAATAAGTCCCAGATTCTTTCTTCAGAAAAGGGATTTTTTTTGTTTTTAAAAGGGAATGTTCCTTAAGACAACTTGACAACATGGAAAGCTACAGATACATATATAACTTATTTGGCTGCCTATGTTCTTCTCAAGATACTCAACATTCTCCATGGTTTCTCCTTATCTTGAAAAGATAATTATCATCTTGTAGAACTTTAAAATTTAAGGATCCGCCAGAGCATCATTTCATACATGTTATTCATTCATCATCCAATAGGACCTACCAGATTCTATTCCCACTCTCATTGAAAATATTCAAAGGTTTATTCTTCTATATACCTCACGTTAACAGATTACACATTTTGTTATAGAATAAGAACACAGTAAACTAAAGCAATAGTCAAATCTTTTAAAAGTTGGTTGCTATTCATTTCTCTTTGGATGAGCCAAAAAGTAGAAGAAATTAAGAAACAATAATCTGATGTGTTCCATGACTTTTTACTTTTTCTACACATACTATGTACATTGTGTATAGAGAAGGTATTTTATTGCACCTGAAAATTCAGTACTGAGATTTCACCAGAAATACATGTTTTGGTTCACCCGAATAAAAAAAAGTATTTTTAGAAAAAGGTTTGTGTGTGTGTGGACAGCATGCCTTAAAAACAAAAAGACCATTATATACCAATATTGGTATTCAAGTTTGGCATCTTCCAAGGATGTGACCTGAAGATTTTCAAGAAAATCCCCCACTCCAAACTACTCTTTACATAAAAGAAGCTTAGAAAATTTTGATTTTCTCAAAAATGGCTAATGATTTTAATTAAAATCTCTTATATTTAAAATATTTACATGTAAAATAAAATGTATTTCTTGAATTTTCTGGGAATAGCCTCTAAAGTAGACTTTATTCTGAATGATTTTTATTCAATTTTGCATAACTGGTAAACCGTAAACCTTAAAGATAGACAAAAACTTACTACACAAAAATGTAGATCTTGTTAAAACACACAATTATGTCATATGCATCTTAGTTGTTGAGTTGGCCATTTCCAAGATATTCCTTGTTATTGGTTTCAATTTTAAAACACTTATACTTTTCTCAGACAGGAAGTGTGTGTTTTTCTTTTGTTCTACTCCTGATCAAACAAAGAAGCGAATTTCAATGACAATCGCATAATGTAGCTTTTAAAACATTTGATTACCACTTTAACATAGTGCATTTCTTTAGTTTCTTCCTATTTATAAGGAACTAAGCAATAAGTAAATTCTGCTAATGCTTCTCAATTAACATGGTGTAGAAAGAAGAATCTTTTGTAAGAAGTCTCTTTGCAGAACAGAGAAAGTCATTTGAGTGTAACACATAAGATTATTTGTTTTTAATATACTATTATTCTTTTGTGTGTGCACCATCTCACCTCACACAAATAACACAGACCTTTTACTACAAATTGTTTTTTTTGTTTTGGATCAAGACACTCAAAACATCTATTACTTGTGAAATCTTGGTATCAAATTTTTTAGAATACAATGTGTGATGATTTTGTTTTACAACCTCTGTCCCTGAGACAACCCAACACTGTAACACTTGGCAATCACACCCTATCTTCAAACACTTACATAATTTTATTCAGAGATCCCACTATTGTACAAGCAGTTATAGAATCCTGTTGAAGCCACTTGAAATGTCTCATTTGTAAGCTGCTGGGTGTTAAAAAATCTAATCTTTATCTTTCTGCAATTATTGTAGTTTCTTAAAAAAGTAAACCAACAATACACCTTGCATTCATAATACACCAAATTCCAACTTTTGTATCACAACCAAAGGTTGTTTTTTTTTTTTTTTTTTTAGCCTAACGTCCTTTAATCTTGTGAGTGAAATTGGTTGAAATGATGTTCAAATGATCTCAGGGTCCATAGAACTTCAGGATAAGGGAAAATCCCCAAATAAATCTTATCCGAGTAACTCACCCTAAGCGAGATTCGAACTCGCGACCTGTTGAATGTGAGGCAGACACAAGCAAGGGTTTCCTGTACATGATATAGATTTTTGGTACAATGGCAGTGCACATTTTTATTGTTCAGATGCTATTTTGGTGAAACCAGGCTTCATCTGAAAATAATGGCATACACAGATGAAATAATCTTGTGTGTTACACTCACATATCTTTCTCTAGCTGCTCTACATACAAAATTCTTACAAAAGATTATTCTTCTTTCTACACCTTGCTAATCGAGATAAGCATTAGCAGAATGTTCTTATTACTTAGTTCCTTATAGTTCAAGGGAACAAAAGGAATGCTGAAGTGATAGTCAAATGTTTTAAGAGCTGTGATTGTCATTGCAAATCGCTTCTTTGCTTGGTCAGGAGTAGATCAAAAGAAAAATGACACTTCCTATCTGAGAAAAGTATAACCACTTTACAATTGAAACCAATAACAATGAATATCTCAAAAACGGTAACTGTACAAAAGAATGTATATGACAAATATAATTTAACGAGATCTACGTTTTTGTATATTAGGTTTTTGCCTATCTCTTATGGTTTACTAGTTATGCAAAATTCATCCAGAATAAACAGGTCTTCAAAAGCTATTCCCAGAAAATTCAAGATATACATTTTATTCGTGATGGCTTTAACATATGATAATTTAATCAAAATCATTAGAGCCATTTAAGAAAAACAAAATTTTCGAAAATTTTCCATGTAAAGAGTAATTTGGCAGGGAGGGGATTTTCATGAAAATCTTTGTGTCGCATCCTTGGAAGATACCAAACTTAAATACCAAGTTTGGTATTTAACCATCTTTTCTTTTTTTCAGCACACACACATGTGCACTAACACACACACATGGACCCTTTTCTAAAATGCTTTTTTTTTTGGATTCAAGGGATCTTAAACCATGTATTTCCGGTGAAATCTCAGTATTGAATTTTTGGGTGGAATACAATACCTTCTCTATCCACTATGTACATTGTACATATGGGGTTAGAGAAAGTAAAAAAGTACCCAAGCAACATGAAAGCACCACTTATACTAATGCCAGGAGTGATTTTGTTGGTGAACATTCAAGGTTTGCACCAATGTCTTACTTATCCTTTGTTAAAATTGTACATTTTCTGTATAATTTTTTTGTTATACACTAATCTGGTATAATAAAATTTATTCACAATCCTGCAAATTGCTTTTCTGCACACACAACTGTCCAAAGAGCTGAAAATGAAATTTGCATGAACACAATAAGGTTGACATATTTGTGGTAACATTTATACACAACTGTTCCATCTTGGCAAAACTTTATTGCACTCTTCAAATTGACATTTGAGGATAAGACAAAACAGTGTGATTGTGCAATAGTTTTTACATAAAAAATCTGCATGAATCTGCACAGATATGTTTGGATGCTGTTGGAAGGCATTTCCAACAAGGGCACTTCATTATTCACTTTATTGCATATATTCTTAAAATCTTGGTTTCAAACCAAGTAATGTGATACTTAACAACGCTGTAGTTATTTCATGCATGATGTTGTTTTATAGGAAAAAACGCATAAACTTTTAACTCTCTTATTGCAATAAATAAATTATCTTCTATTTCTATAGAAAAGGTGCAATAACTTGTGCAAATAACTATATACTCTTCACAGAACAACAGTGATCCTACAAGAAAACAGTAATCTTAAATTAGAATGATATACAATATGGAAGGCTTCTTTAAAATAATGGAACTAAATTATGCTTTTTTATTTGTCAAGTTTACAAGGTTCCTTCCCATATTTATAAGGCATAAATCTATAACACAGATATGTTGCAGTCTTAATATTCAAAGTCCATTTACATGAACATGTCATCATAGCCTGGAGGTGGAAGATGGTCAGGATCTGGAGCTCCAAAACCTCGGCCACCTCGTCCTGGCCTAGGATTAATATCTGGGGGACCAAAAGGATCAAATCGTGCACCTGGAGGCACACTTCCTCTATAAATAAAATTAAAAAAATATAGAGATGAATATCTAAGTAAGTAAATCAGAAACATAAGTCACAATAATCACTGCCATATTTCCTATATACTGTTTTTTGTAGTTGCAGGCCGTCCTGAAACTATGTGCATTATGAAAACTTAAATGGAGGTTTATAATTTAATTTTTACACAGATTGAAATTAAATAATCAAGAAGCCAATAAGAAACTGCCATTTTCTACTCCTACTGAAATTTCAACCTGCCTATGGTTTAGTCTTAATTCTCTCATTCTTAAATAAATCCATAACTTTTTTAGCATTACATGAATTAGAATTTCTCATCCTTAAATTCAAACTCACGACAATTGGGATTATTCATTAAGATGAATAACAAGAAACAAACCTTGTTATATACTTTTTATTTATATTTACAATAACTGGAAGTTACATACAGTGAAGTAAATAATTAAATTATGGAAAACTAATCAATATTTGGCATTCGTATTGCTTCACATACCAAATTACTATCAAATTATAGGGGTTTTGAGAATGAGTGCAATGGTCACATGATCCTGTGTTAGTTGAGCTTACCTTTTTTTTTTTTTTTTTTAATTGGACAAATTGTGGGTGTAGAAATTGGCATATACTTGTTTTAAGATTTTGGCTTATCTTTTATTGGCTTTGTTTTATATTCAACATATGCACATTGATGTAGACTGCTTCTTCCACACTAGCCGTGTATAGGAAGGAGTTGGAAAGGGTAGAGTCAGACAAATATTCAATATCATAGTTGGGATCTGAACCATGGATCTCCTGATCTCCATCCAATTATTCTAGCCACTGAGCTACCATAGCAACATGTTGACACAGCATTAAATTCCCAATCTGACTCCTGTTTCTTGGTGAATCACTAGGATATTTCAAATGAATGTTATAAGTACCTTTAGTCCCCAGTCTTCATAGCTTAACCAACTATCATGTTAAGGGCCAGTTGTACGAACTTGGAATAAACCTCTGTTAGTCGTTATTCCATGGTTATGTGCAAAATTGTGTTGCACGACAACGGAATAGACTATCAAGGGAATAAACATGGAATAACTTATTCCTTGCGGGGATAAGCCGATATTCCGAGAAGAGAGTATAAAAAGGAAATGGCCGCTTGGGTACTCGGCACAATTTTGACCCATATTTGACCGATATAAACGATTCATTTCTTTATAATATGTTTTAAGGACATATTATACCTAAATACAATATTTTGTAGAGATAGTCTGATAAATGAACACGGCTATAATGAAATTAAAGTTGAGAAATGATATCACACAGACAACTTTATGGTTATAAGATAAATATGACAAGAAGATAGTTAAAATAAAGTTTCATTTATAAAAAAGTAAAATCTACCTGCAATATTATCATCAAAATACCTCTATTTTATGGAAACAATTAAATTTAATCCAACCCAAGATAAATATAAAATAGTGTAGTGCAGCAATTCACCAGCACAATGCATAGCGTTGTAAAGAGTGAGGTTACATTTTATTGACAAAATTCAAAGGATAGGTTACTTCTACGGCAATATGCATCAAAACGTAAGATAACCACAAGTATTAATTTTAAAATGTTAAAAAGGCCATTACATACAGTGAAGCTGTCAATTTTTTTAAAATCTGGAGATCTATTTCCAACACGTGCTTCACTTGGTCATGGTGTAGATGGAGTACCCTGCTGTACTCCATCTATACCATGACCAAGTGAAGCACGTGTTGGTAATAGATGTCCAGATTTTAATAAAAACAAGTATTAATGTTAGCGACATTCTGTACTATAATCAGATTTTGGAAGTTATGTGCAAGTTTAAAAACTATAACACTACAATCTTTGTGATGTAGGGAGGAGATGCCCAGATTAAAAGACGCCATCAGAGCTCGTAAATCTAAATATATTATTTTACAATAAATTCATAATTTTTCGTATTATATGCTGTAGGTTTAACACATTAGAGACAATTTTGATTGAATAGAGAATACTTTCCCTAAAATATAATGTTCTCAGTTTTATTGGTTTGGTTGACAATTTCTAGCTGTTGTATTAAATATTGCCATCAGCAAAGTGCGAACTGTAATGGGAACGGTTTAATGTACTATTCGACATAACTACTAATATTTCTGTTGGTTAATAATACTTATATAGCAAATTGTTTTCTATTTATCTTGGTGCAATGATTCAATTATACATATCTTAAGTTGATAGTGGCATTGGCAACACTAAAATGTAATTTTCAAAATTCACTTACTAAGTATTTTAATAAATAAAATACAGAAATGAGGCTAAGTACGTTTTGACCACCGAAACGCAAAGATGTCATATATCAGCACAATATACAACTTTGCACATACGGTAAGGTTATATTCCCATACTCCTAACCTATCGCCAGAAGTCACAGTTTACATATGTGTTTATGTTTTGTAAAATGTATAGCAATTCTACATCCGAACACGCTTATGAACATTCATAATGATTTCATAGTACCGTAAGTAGTTAAAATAAGAAATAATACATAGTTTAGGATCGGCTGATTGTGAAAACAATGAAGTTTTCAGCAAAACAAAGCAGTAATTACGTATTAAGTTGGCCACGAATGACTCGCAGCATAGCCAACATTAGTTTTAAATCTACAAACAGTCGAATAGATATCTAAGGAATAAAATTACATCGTACAACTCGTCACCACATTTACACCATGAATAGTGTATTCCAAGAATAACTATTCCAGGATTTATTCCGAGTTTGTACAACCGGCCCTAAGTCAATTAATATTAATTCTTTAACTCTTTTGTTCCACACTAGCCATGTGCAGGATAGGAGTTGGAAAGGCATGGCATTGAATTTTTCAGACTGACTGCCTATTCATATGTATATTACTTGGTGGGACACTTTTAAATTAGCAGTTTCTATTGTGTAAATCTTTAGTGGTTTCTTTTAAGCACCAGTTTCCCTGTTGTATGTTGAATGTGATATCCTGCTATAGCAATTCCATTGATAAAAAACACTCATTGTATTCATGAATAGATTTCAAGTAATTATTAATTCTGAGCCCTTCTATCTTGCCTTGGAAGAATACCATATTATTTGAATCACTGGAATTGCTACTAAATAAAAAATTTTCAGAAATATTTTACTACATACTTACTAACAATGTACAGCTTTTATTCTGTTTTCTTTTTTGGCTAAAATATTGTTAAATATAGCTTTTCTTTAAACCTTTTATACATAAACTGCTTATTTTACAAATGAACTTTATAAAAGCATGAAATTATTATTTGATTGTGAAACATAACACTTGTAAATACTAACAAATTTAATTTTTAGATATTTAAATTTGTTAAGTTCAACATAACAAACTTTTATTGTGAAACACATTTTTACAAATTAAAGTTTGCATTTTACAAAGACTGTAAACATAATGAAACTGGCCCCTTCTTTCACTTAGCACAATTCATTGTTGTCTAATCTCAAAACTTTCAGGATGACTCTTGTATCAGCTTTGAAATTCCAGTATACAATTCCACATTGACGATGCTACAGATACCCATAGAAAAAGATTGGGCAATCATAAATCTCATTGTCAATTATTTCTTCCACACTAGCTATGTGTAGGGCAGGAGATGGAAATGTAGTGTCAGACTGAAAAATTCAATGCCATAGCTGGTATTTGAACCACTCCTGGTTTCCATCCAGTTGCTCTAACCTCTGAGCTACCATGGCATTTAATTTTTCAGTCTGATTCTACTTTTCCAACTTTGTCAAATAGTTATTTACATAACTGTATTAATTTAAATACATGGGGAAATGTAGGTAATTATTTATTGTGAATTAAAAATATTGACAAATGTTTTAAATTCTGAGTAGCAAAACGGTTTTCTAATAATGTGATGTAATGGTGAAGTGAAAGATCTATTACAGAAGTCGAAGCTGTTTCCTTTCGTTTCCTATGGTGCAAATCCCAGTTATGGCACTGAATTTTTCAGTCTCACTCTACCTTTCCAACTCTGGTCCTGCACAAGGTTAGTGTGGAAGAATCAATTAATTGATAATGATTAACTTAATAGTTGGTTAAACCATGAAACCCAGAAATTAAAATATTTATGACATTGTAAATTGCATTGGGTTTGTTTCTCAAAGTAATTTAAGATCTCCTTATGGTTTACCTAAAAAAACTTAAGTCAGTTGGGGAATTTACTCATGTATCAGCACGTTGACATGATAGCTCAGTATTTAGAAAACTGGATGGAAACCAGGAGATCCATTCAAAATCCAGATTTGGCATTGAATTCTTCAGTCAAACTTTATCTTTCCAATCATGAGTCAGTCGACCAAAAGTTGAAAATGGGGATAATAGGTCCTTAAAACATCCTGCCAATAATTTGGTAACTGGAGCAATATTCATAATTAACAATGTTTCATTTTCTATAATTTAATCCTTATAAATTACCTGGGTAGGCCACCTGGGATGCCAAGTCCAGGGTCAAGACCTGGGCGTCCTCTCCCAAAAGGATTGAATACCATTCCTCCTCCACGTGCAAGTGGATCTAGATCTGAGCGCCCAACACTAAATGGATCGCGAAATGGATCCCTAAAAATATTTCAGGAAGAGGAATAAAATTATTAAAATAATCTTTGCATAGTAATATGATTGCTGCTATACTGATGAAAAGCTTACACAAGGCACTTTAAAGTACCAAAAATAGAAAATAAATTCTAAAAAGGTCTGATGTATTACCTTCTTTATTACTCTTCTACAACCTATTCTTACAAAAGCTCACTGTTCATCTACTTTATGTTAATAGAAAGTCACTTTCAGTATACTCTATCCATCTTTACTTCACCAAGAATGTAAACAAAACAACAGGTTGGAACAACTCTTACTTGCTGAACGTTTTATCATTTTTCTCCATAAAAATAGTCCCTCTTAAATTACTGAGAGAATTACAAACTATCATATTAAATTGCGTAATGTTGTCTAAATAACATAACATGAATGATTAAGGAATGGATATTTACTGAATTTTAATCATTATTCCTTTACATAACAATGTATATACACTGTGTTCTTAGACTGCAGCCAGTATGTGAAGAGCATGATGTAATGGCAGAGGGGTGTAATACTGGTGTAGTGAAGCATAAGCATGGAAAACTCTTAAAAATCTGATGTGTACCATTCACATGACTTTCTCCATATCCCTGCAACAAATTATTCTTGAAAAGCTTATACTTTTATTTACTTTCTGCTAATCAGAAAAAAATAGCAGAAATAGTCTAAGTAGAAGCGAAATAAGGGATAACTGTAGGTTAAAGTGATAGTCAAAAGCTGGTTGCTATGTCAATGAAGTTCCTTTGTCTATATGGACAAGTATGGACAAGTTCCTGTATGAGAAAAGTATACGTTTTTCATAGCAGAAACCAAAAATAAGGAATGTCACAAAAACATCGAACTCCACAAAAAAAATGTATATAACATAAATTGTGTGCTTTAATGTGCTCTACATTTTTTGTGTAGTAAGTTTTTGTCCATCTCTTACGGTTTAGCAGTTATTCAAAATTTAGTAAAATTCATTCAGAATAAACTACTCTTCAGAGGCTATTCCCAGAAAATTCAAGATATACATTTTATTTGTCAGGTAAATATGTTTAATATATGAAATTTTAATCAAAATCGTTAGAGCCATTTTTGAGAAAAATCAAAATTTTCGAAAAAAGTTCCATGTAAAGGGTAGTTAGGGGTGGGGGGATTTTTCTCAAAATCTTCGTGTCGCATCCCTGGAAGATACTAAACTTAAATACCAAGTTTGGTATTTTACCGACTTTTTCGTTTTTGAGTTATCGTGTTCACAGACACATGGACACACACACACACAGACCTTTTTGTGAAAATGCTTTTTTTGGATATTGGGGACCCTAAAACATATATTTCCGGTGAAATCTCGGTATCAAATTTTTTGGTGGAGTGCAATACTTTCTCTATACACTATGTACATAGTGCGTATGGAGAAAGTAAAAAGGGCATGATAAGAATTGCTCTTAACATATATGTTTTATGAAAAGTACTCTACTCTTGCATTAGACAATATTCTCAGTTTAACATCTCAATTAATGGGTGTTTTAAGAAGCCGCATAACTTGTGCAAAACTTTGAAATTAGCCGAGATGTGACATCTTGTGCAAGCAGTTTTTCAGCAACTGAAAGCCAAAAGTGGAGTGAATGTGTAGTAAAAATCGGGAAGAACAAACAAAGTGGGAACTATAGACATTGTCATTTATCAATTCCAGTGATGACTAAGACAGTTCGAATGCAACTGCAATAGATGACTTGCATCTTCAGATTACTCTTCTGCGGCAGTCATTGTGTTATGGAATGATATTAAAGAAATGTACATTGTATGGGTGTCCATAATAATTCATTTTAGGTTCACATATTACACCAGCAACCAATAGCATGTCCACATTTTTAATTTTATAGGAGAATTTCGCATTCTGTACTGAATAACAACTCACCCACTTGTTTTATGGTGTTTTATTATACATTTCATGACTTTAATTATTACTGAACAGTAAAAGAAAAATCTGATGTGTACCATTCACATGACTTTCTCCATATCCCTGCTACAAATAATTCTTAAAAAGCTTATACTTCTATTTACTTTATGCTAATCAGAAAAAATTAGCAGAAATAGTCTAATTACTCGCTTCCTTGTAAGTAGAAGCGAAATAAAGGACAACCATAGGTTAAAGTGATAGTCAGAAGCTGGTTGCTATGTCAATGAAGTTCCTTTGTTTATATGGATAGGAGTTGACAAGTTGTATGAGAAAAGTATACGTTTTTCATAGCAGAAACCAAAAATAAGGAATGTCTCAAAAACGACAAACTTCACGAAAAAAATGTATATAACATAAATTGTGTGTTTTAATGTGCTCTACATTTTTTGAGTAGTTTTTTGTCCATCTCTTACGGTTTAGCAGTTATTCAAAATTTAGTAAAATTCATTCAGAATAAACTACTTTTCAGAGCCTATTCCCAGAAAATTCAAGATATACATTTTATTTGTCAGGTAAATATGTTTAATATACGAAATTTTAATGAAAATCGTTAGAGCCATTTTTGAGAAAATCAAAATTTTCGAAAAAAGTTCCATGTAAAGGGTAGTTGTGGGGGTGGGGGCATTTTTCTCAAAATCTTCGTGTCGCATCCCTGGAAGATACTAAACTTAAATACCAAGTTTGGTATTTTACCAGACTTTTCGTTTTTGAGTTATCGTGTTCACAGACACACGGACACACACACACACACACACGGTCCTTTTTGGATATTGGGGACCCTAAAACATATATTTCTGGTGAAATCTCGGTATCAAATTTTTTGGTTGGAGTGCAATACTTTCTCTATACATTATGTACAAAGTGCATATGGAGAAAGTAAAAAAGGTATTTCTTTTCCTGTCAAATTACATAGGTATGCGTTTTACAACTGTACAGCAGAAGAACGCAGCTTAACACCATGTGGTGGTCATGCAAGTGTGTTTGCAGAAGAATACATTCTGATTTGTTGACATTGCCGGTGAAGTAAGGATGGATAGTTAATTCACATTTATGTATTCATACGTATAAGAAAAATACAGCAGGTCCTTCGAACGATCGCCAGAAAATGCATGACATCAGTAGAAACCTGCAAATGTGAGGTTATTTTTAATAAAAAGCAATATTATTTTAAAATGGTTTATTTGGATGACTATTAACATATATGATATGTGATAATTCTATTAAACTTAATTTTCAGATACAAAAGTTAACATATACACATTAGTTTCAGTCATGTTTATCCGCATATCTGTCAGAACACTATTATAATAAGACAAAAAAATCCCCATGAGTCCATATATGCACAAGATACATATAATACAGCTTTCAATACAGTCCTTTCGTCAAATTGACAACTTGAGCCACATTTATCTACACAGTCCTTCAGTTCAGTATAACCTGAAATTAGCTTATCCCAATCCAGTTTCTTGAGTAAATGAAGTTTGCTGAAGTCTATCAGCAGATATGTATTTATTTCTTTTGGCAAAATAATTATGGGATGCAGCACTGCAAGCTTTTTAAAAAAGTTCCTTAGTGGATCTTGTCACTAAGTAGATTGAGTTTCATATTTTTGAAGTGCACTGCTTAAAGAATGCTTTAACAGCAGCAATTTGTTTGCTGCTAAGAAATGTAGGAGCCTCTGTTGTGGTACTGAAAATGACACCCTGCTCTCAATTCTTCATAAAGAAAATAAGGAATAGGATTCTTTCTGGTTTGATTACCAGTTCAACAAGGCACTGAAAGTGTTCCCTGGTGAAAATGGTTTGGAAACGAGCAGGAGATACTCAAGAGATACAAAATAGTTTGCTATACATATACACACATACAGGATGGCAGAGATAAAAATAACCTGTGTAGCTATAAAGGAAATATAATGCAATTACAGAAACAAAGAGCTGAAATGGATTTACCATTTATTTACAATGAAAAATACATTTATAGAAGATGCTGAAAGTGACCTTCTGTAGCATCAATACACAGCTATGCACGTTTAACCTGATGTAAAGTTCAGATATCAATGGCGGCAACTTCAAGGCTGATGTCTTTCAGTTCCTGTATAGGGTGTGGATTTGTTTCATAGACCTTGCTCTTCCAGTGTCCCCACAGGAAAAAATCACTTGTAGCCACAAATGTTTGCTGACAGTTCATTCCTTATAGAAGACATAATGAACTCATTCCAGGGATGCCCCAACTTGTTGGAAGAAGCAATATTCTCTTTCATAATCACAAAATAGATAAAAAATGTACATATATGTAACTGTGTCAAGGATAGTGTCAAAAAATATGTTGGCCCAATGATGTGCATTGCTGTTACACTACACCAAATGCCAATTGTTTTATCATGGAGTGGTTGCTGACACACAAGTTAGGGTTCTCCATCACCCAGTACCTCATGTTCTGTGAATTCACATGACTGGAATGATGAAACCATGCTTCATCACTTATGGTGTAATGGAAAGCAGTAATTTACACATTTCTGTCATCCTCCCACGATTGCTGCATATGATATGATTTCAAATTAAGACTTTTCAATATCTGCTGACAACTCCCCCTACTTACATGCATCTGTTGGGCCAACTTAGATGTAAACTTCTTTGGGCTCTGAATAATTCTTCTGCGAATGTCTACAAAAACTTCTGGTAAGCGAACTGAAGGAATTCTGTTGTTGTTTTACATTTTGCATAGATATGTAGGCATGCCAATTTTTATACAGACTCGTATTGCTCTCTTTGCTGGTAATCCTGTCTGGATATTGATCCCAAAAATGTTGGGAGTTGGCTAAATCGAACTTGTTTTCACATATGTTTTCACAATTTCAATTTTTTCTTCTATCGAAAAAGTCACTAAGAACAGTAACTTAGTGATGAAATAAACTGAAACATTAACAGAAGAATGCTAACAACAATAATTACATAAATCTGTCCATTCTGCCCAAGCATTAAACATGGATATGTACAGAAACATGTATATCCGCCAAAGTCTTGATATCAAATTTTTGTACAAATGTAATACTTCCTCTGCTTATGGCCCATTTGGACCTGAGGAGAAAAAGTAAAACAGAATTTGTGAAACGCTGAATGCTAATATTCCAGTTTTAATCAAAAGTAACCTTCGTAACAATTTTGAATCAGGAAATAAACTTGGAAGCAACAAATAAAATTCAATGTTCTTTAGATTTGGAGAAATTTTACTTTGAAAGTATGTTTCTCATAATCCTGCTTTAGTAGTAGTAACAACAACAATAATAATATCAGCATCTACTTACCAAAGTTGTAACACAAAATTAGCTTGATAATAGAGCAAACCTGCACAAATGTTTTCATGAATGTAAAGGATATTTCTTGCATTGTTTGGAATTTCTTCTAATAGAGTTAGACTGCCAAAAGAGTGCATTACTGAATGCCAGAACCTTGACGGCACTATATTGAGAATTGCACACCTTCATTGTGGCTGTTAAGTGTCAATTTAAAAATTAAAAAGTAATAGCATTGAGAATTGTACAGCTATCCGAAGATCATACAAATTCATTGCACTCCCCCCACCCATTTTTAAATAAATGCATTCCATTAGTCAATATCATACTATTACTCTGGTACCAATGGTTTATTTGATAAACAGCAAGATTTACCACAAAGAGAGTTTGGTACACCTTCCTAACCCCCTTTTCTCTCTCCTTCCATCAACATCCTTGTCGCATATCTTTATGAGAGTTGCGATGCAGCTGCAAACCAATACCCCTGCAATCGTATGAAACTAAGTGTCATCTGCAGATAATAATCAGGAAATAAAATTGTAATATAATGTTGAAAATACAATTAGAGGTTTAGGAAAATTGCTGGCAGATGTGCAAACCTGCTTGAGGAGCTGCCCCTGTCTACCTGTCAAGACATAATGCCACAAATAATTTTATTTGGCATAAATTATATGCTTTAATGAGGTGTACATATCTCAATAAGCATTTTATTATTGGGAGGCCAAAAGAAGAAGAATGAATGAGGTCCAAAATACAAAGCAGAGAGAGAAAGGTTATCAGAGGTCAAGGATTATCATTTCCACCTATGTTGTCATTATAGCAGTCCATTTGGCGCTAATAAACATTCTGTCTACAAATGGTTTCTGAATGAGCCTATGTATATACTTGCTCTAAGAAAGGCCAACAATTATCTGCAGTGCCACTGGCACTGAAAACCTGCTCAAGACAATCAACTGGTTTAAAATTGACTGTTCCAGAGAATATAGTGGAAATTTAATTCTCCAACTGAAGTTTGGTGGAGCAGTTGATGGGACTACCTTATACAGATCATATACAGAATCCTGTGAGAGTGCTAAGGGCAGCATCACTCAACTATGAGGAGATAATGAATGTCCTATATGAGCACAGGCTCAAACAAACTTCCAAATTACCTGTCGGAGTGGCCTGAGCATGTGGTTTCAATCATACCTACTATGTTTTTGCATGATGAAGCCTGTATTGCAAGCCTAAACTTAGACCTAGATCAGCTGAAGGAACATTTCCAAGAGATTCCAGCATTTGCAAAAACTACAAAAAGATCTAAGACAGTGATTCCGAGAGGAATATTTAAGTAAACTGGTCTAACAACTAAAAATGGAATGAACTAGTATGTGAAGAAAGGTGACGTATTGTGCTGATTGGTAGTGAGGGGAAGAATGGGCAGTAGCAATAGTTTTCAACATTTATCCTGAAAAAGATGGGAATGTACGTGTGGAAAGATTAAGAGCATCTCACAGTGTAGCAGTCTGATCTGTCCAACATCTGTATGGAGATTCGATCACGGAATAAGTTGTTCAGAGGAAACCTGCTATAATTCTTCAATTTCCAGATGAGATGGTCAGAATGTGCTGAAAGTACTATAAGTCCCAAGGAAATAGTGCATACTAGAAATGATAGAAAAGTGAAGCTACCAGAGTCACTCAATTTACAACTAAAATGTTGTGTGTGTCTGAATTTATTTTTTTTAAATTCAAAGCTGGGAGAATTATGAACTGCATAAAATCTTTTATTTCTACTGTTAAATTCATTTATAGTATGACTACATGACAAATGAATGCACCTGCTTTGCCAGCCCATAATTACCTCAAATGTCACGCTGATTGTTGCTATACACTGACAGCTTCCTTTCATTAACTAACCCATTGTGACACCTGTGTCCAGTTTTGTGACACCTGTATGTGCAATAATGACCTCTACATCATTGACAACTATAAAAGGGAGAGCAACCCTAGCAAGGCAGTTTTTAATGGAAAGTATGGAGGCTGTAGTGGCAGCTGCAGCAAGAATTGAAAGAAAAACTATTCTGCAGAACTTGTACTATCTGAATAAAAAACATTTGTAATTAATTTAGAAGTAACAAAGAGGACTTTGTTACAATAGTTATCAGGAGTGAGATGGTGATCATGGAAACCTTACTGCGAATAATCAAATCCGGAATGGAGAAAATGAACACAAAAATGGATTCTGTGATGGAGAAAAAGAAAAACAAATCTGATGTGTTCCCTTCACATTGCATTCTCTAGCTTTTCCAAATACAAACTATTCTTATAAAAGATTATTCTTTTACCTAAATCATTATAATTGAGATAAACATTAGCAGAATTGGTTTTATTAATTACTTCCTTGTAAGTAGAAGGGAAATAAAGGAATACCTTAGGTTAAAGCAATAGTCAAAACTTTAAAAGCTCGTCACTATGTGAAACAATTGATATTCAGTTTGGTTTGTATGGTCCTTTTCAGAAAAGTACAAGTATTTTAAAACTGAAATCAATAACAAGTAATATCTCAGAAAAGGTCAGTTCTACAAAAAAAGTGTATATCTCAGAAAAGGTCAGTTCTACAAAAAAAGTGTATATGACATAAATTATGTGTTTTAACGAGATCTACGTGTTTTGTGTGATGACTTTTTGTTTATCTCTTACAGATTCCTAGTTATGCAAAATTAATCCAGAATAAAAAGGTCTTCAGAGGCTATTTACAGAAAATTCAAAATATGCATTTTATTTGTGATGTAAATATATTAAATATATAATATTTTAATCAAAATCGTTTTTTGAGAAAATCAAAATTTTCAAAGCTTTTACCAAGTAAAGTATAGTTGGGGTGGGGGGATTTACTTGAAAATCTTTGTGTCGCATCCTGGGGAGATACTACACTTAAGTACCTAGTTTGGTATTTAACAGACTTTCGTTTTTGAGCTTTGCTGTCCACAGATACACCTTTCTAAAAATGCTTTTTCTGGTCTCAGGAGACCTCAAAAAATGTTTCTGGTTAAATATTGACATCAAATTTTGGGTGGAATATGATACCCTCTCTATCCACTGTGTACATGGTTCAAAGGGGCTAGACAAAGTAAAAAATTGCAATCAGCAATGGAGAAAATGAATATGCAAATGTCCAAGATGAAGATGGAGATATTGAACCAAATCAACAAACAACTTAACTAGCCTGAAAAACAGGACATGGAAGAACTTCATGGAAAAGTGGAAGATCTTGATGGAATGGTGAAGACCATGAACAATGTCTGGAAGATGTCAGGGAATGACTTAGTGTCCTGGAAGGAGATCATGATGGCAACACCAAGGAACTGAATTCCATGATGTAAAAGATATTCTATAGAAAGCTGAAAGACTTGAAACTCAAGACGACAGAACATGAAACAACCATATACATCAAACCACCCAAGTTTGACGGAATTCCTCTCTTTGAACTCTTTTGCCACCACCATCCACAAAGATGGTCAGTAGAAGAGGAAGCCCCACAGCTGCTAGCCAGCCTTAATGGGCAGTTGGCAGAAGTACTGAACAGATTCTAATTTTGGTAGTGTCCAGAGAGATCTGAGAGGCCCTCGAGAACCAGTTTGGGAACCATCAGCTGAAGTTGAGGCTGCAGAAATCAAAGGAGATGATGCACGAGTCTACCCTGGCAATTAAACAGCCAGGCAAACCTACCACCTTAGTATGTGTGCCACGAAACTGCCTCACCTTCACTGAGATATGACTGTGCCAGATGCTCAGCAATTACAAATCAATCCACAAGGTATTAACAGCAGCACTGAGGATGGAAACACCCAAGATAACAGCGGTGCCCAAGACCAGAGATATTCATTACACAAAGAGAGACACCCAAAGAGAACAATCTTATGTGATGCATACCCATGAGGATACCTAGCAAAAGACTGTCCACAACAATGCCAACCAGAAGGCAGGAAACAATGGAAGGGCACTTTTGAGTTATCATCACCAACACCTTGAATGACGTTATGTAACTTGGATATATACAAGGAAAGCTGTGTCAGATACTAATAGATACAAGTGCAGCTGTGACTGTAACTAGATCTGACATGATGTAAGGCTTGACAGATGAAAACGCTCAATTGCCCCTATGAACTAGTGATGGCATTGGGTGACATCTTCGCTGTAGAGGAGGCCCTGCTGCATTTGACATTGGGATAGAGCGTATGGGTATTCATCATGAGGGTGACCAAGGATTTGATACTCCTGGATGCCCTCAGGAGCAATAAAACGACATTTGATGTCAGCCGGAGGATCTTGTAACTTGGCCGAGACAAAGTATTGCTCTGGAGCCCCCACAAACATTTGGGGATCTGCAGGAAGATCCTAAAGGACAATGTAGTTATGCTCGCAAAAGCGAGGTGGTGGTAAAGGCGCATGTAAATGGCTATTGATCAAGGAGCCTGGTAATGGACTGGAAGGCATCACTGAACAGATTATGTGTTACGTGAGCAATTTGCCATCAAGAAGGCCTGTGAGGCTGCTAAACCCAATAGATACTGATGAAAACATCCAAGCCAGGACAGAGCTAGGAAGAGGGAACAGTATGGAAATGGACTTTTATTTGTGGATGCTCTTTAACTGCTGTGGTTCTCAGAGTCCCATTCTATACTGGGTGTGAAAAACTGCTCAATTTTGCTCAGGCTTTATCAGGCTTGAGGTTCTTTTATGTAAATATATACTTTTAAATACATGACTCAGGACCAACAACTTTACTTCCCTTCTGAAGGAAACCATGCTAAGGATTTTTTATGTCCTACGCCAGGTTTGAACAAGAGGGAACAGTGTGATTATGTGCCAAATGAATGCACTTGTGTCTTGCCAGCCTGTAATTGTAGCACGTGTCTGAGCAGCTTGCTTTCTACTCATCATCATAGCTGATTGTTGCCGGTGCCACCAGCTTCCTTTCGTTAGAAATGCATTGTCACACCTGTGTGTGATTTTGGGACATCTGTATTGGTTTATTTGCACGACAACTTCTACTTCTGGAAATTCTGGCCATGAAGGGACCATTCGTTAGAACCATTTTGAGAAAAACAAAGTTTTCAAAAATTTTTCACACAGACCTTTTTTCTAAAAATGCTTTTTTTAGACTCAGGTGACCTCAAAACATATATTTCTGGTGAAATCTTGACATAGAATTTTGGGTGGCATACATACTTTCTCTAGCTACTATGTATGGCTAGAGAAAGTAAAAATGTTTCTAATGAGGCTCACAAGAGCCTTTAAAAATGCATATGTTTGGTGAAATTTTGATATAACATTTTTGAGTGAAATACTCACTTTCTATAACTGACATAAGCAAGTGGTAGAAAAAGTAAAACAAATGAATTTTTAGACCTGTGCACTTACCAGCTTGGATCAAGCCCAACTCCTAAACCTCTTCTAGGCTGCCCAATGCGACTTGGATCATCATAACTATCTATGATGGGATGTCTCAGTGGAGATTCCGAGGTAGTATCTCTGGAAGTTTGGGGCTGTGCAGTTTGTGTTGTAGCTTCCTTGTTTCTACCAGTAATCAATGGTTCCACTAAGTTTCTCTTGATTACCTGAAGGACGTCTTTGTAAGTTGGCACTAATGTTTCAATGGAGCCTTTGAGACTCTGTACCATTTCCCCCATGTTGAAATGAACTAGAGATACAAACAGATCTGAAGTGCGCTAGAAAGCAGACAAGAGAAACACTATCATAGCAAATATTTCATCACCTCCTTTCTACTGTGGCTGTTCTAGGATTTTCATGGTAATGAACATTTTGGTGCACAGGTCAATAAGAGGAACAGCTGTTTAAGTTGGTATGTGAATGGCACCACTCCTCTGCCATGTCCCCAGTTCAAAAACCTGTCAGCTAGCAAGGCATGATTGTAATATCACTTGCCCTTTGTTTCGTGATGGCATAGGCAAACCAGAGGTTCAGACAGTGTTAGATGCATTGTCTTATCTTAATTTGATTTTATTATCTGCAATTGTTGAGGAAAGCAGCGAGAACCAGATTGCCAATCTTTTTCAAATAATGAAAACGCTAACTTTTGTGTATGTTTCCGAGAAAGGGGATGAGAGATGAAGCAAGTTAATCTGTTTTATTATATGTGTATTAACTTAAGCTCCACATTATACACATTTATTTAAAATCATGCCATTTCATTATAAATTAAGTTGCTGTAAATTAAAGTTCAACATGTACAAAATATACTGGGTATACCAAAACATTCCTAAACCATGTTTTTGTTAAGTAGACAAGTATAAGGGAGGAAACAAAGACCTTCATGTTCTAGTAATTAATCCATAAACCCTGTTCCTTACAACAACATCCATTCTGCCAGGAAGTGGTGTTGACATTCGTTTCACTCAGGTTAAATTGTTTCTTCACCCCTAACTTGCACCTACTCATCTTGGCCTCATCCTTTGTTCATTGGTCATTGATTGTAAGCCAGACTTGAATACAAACCGATAGGATATTGGCAAACACAGGACAGGTGTGGGATACAAATGGTGAAAAGGATCCACCAACATAGTAACACATCAAAAGACACTAACAGCATCGGCAAACATCTGTGCACCACACTGTACATAATGTAACAAAAATGTTTAATCTTAAAGATTATATACTCATTTAGAGAATGAAAACAGGTTATATGAATCTGGAAATGATTCATTCTCACATTAGGGCTTGTTAATCATATGATCCACAAGCTATTGTTTTTGAGCTGTGTAACAGCAACTCTACCCATAGAGTGGTCTGGTTATATTGTAATTATGTATGAAACAATAAGGGATGAATTATGTAAAAATCTTAAGTTATTGGGTTCACTATTTGTTTTGGAAAGGTAGAGTCAGCTGAAAAAATCTAATGTGTTCCATTCACATGACTTTCTCTATAAGATATTGTTATAAAAGATTATTCCTTTATCTACAGTATGGTAATCAATATTAGCAAAAGTAGTCGTAGAAGAGAAGTAAGGGGATACACTAGTCTAAAGCAATAATCAAATCTTTCAAAAACCTGCTCGCCATGTGAAACAATTGAATTTGGTTCACACTGCACAGTCAGAAATAAGTCAAAGGATAGATGAAATGAAAGATGACCACCCATTAGAGAAAAGTGTAAGTAGCTTACAATTTAAACCAATAACAAGAAATGTCTCAGAAATGGTTAACCCAACAAATTTTATACGACATAAATTGAGAGCTTTAACGAGATGTACATTTTTTGTGCAGTAAGTTTTTGGCTATCTCTTGTGGTTTACCAGTTATGCAAAATTGATTCAGAATGAAGAGGCCTTCAGAGGCTATTCCTAGAAAAGTCAAGATACACATTCCATTTGTAATGTAAATATCTTTAATATATATTTCAATCCAAATCGTCAGCCATTTTTGAGAAAAACAAAATGTTTCATGTAAGGGTAGTTTGGGGTGGGGGGATTTCTTGAAAACCTTTATCCTTGGAAATTTGGTATTTAATGGTATTTTCGTTTTTGAACTATGCTGTTCAGACACACATAGGGACCTTTTTATAAAAATGCATTAAAACTAGGTGAAGATAGATTTTGAAAACCCACTTTTTTTAAACACAGAAAAATTAATAACTAAAAAGCTATTAAACTTACAGAAGTGACACTTCAATGGATTTATAATAAGTCATGTAGCATATGTGTCTAAAATTGTAATTCCTAGCTTTAAAACTTCAGAAGTAAGATTTGAAACTCATTTGCTCCCTAATGCAATGCATCAGTGAAATTTGTTTAAAAATCTGATGTGTGCCATTCACATGACTTTCTCTACATCTCTGCAACAAATTATTCTTAAAAAGCTTATACTTCTCTTTATTTCATGCTAATCAGAAAAAATTAAAAGAAATAGTCTTATTACTTGCTTCCTTGTAAGTAGAAGCGAAATAAGGCTACTATACGTTAAAGTGATAGTCAAACACTGGTTACTATGTCACTGAAGTTCCTTTGTATGGACAGCAGTTGACAAATTCCTGTATGAGAAAAGTATGTTTTTCAAAACAGAAACCAAAAACAAGGAATGTCTCAAAAACGATGAACTCCACGAAAAAAATGTATATAACATAAATTGTGTCTTTTAACGTGCTCTACATTTTTCGTGTGTTAAGTTTTTGTCCATCTCTTATGGTTTAGCAGTTATTCAAAATTCTGTAAAATTCATCCAGAATAAAGTACTCTTCAGAGGCTATTCCCAGAAAATTAAAGATATACATTTTATTTGTCAGGTAAATATCTTTAATATACAAAATTTTAATCAAAATCGTTAGAGCCATTTTTGAGAAAATAAAAATTTTCGAAAAAAGTTACATGTAGTTGGAGTGGGGGGATTTTTCTCAAAATCTTCGTGTCACATCCCTGGAAGATACTAAACTTAAATACCAAGTTTGGTATTTTACCGACATTTCGTTTTTGAGTTGTGTTCACAGACACACGGACCTTTTTCGAAAATGCTTTTTTTTTTAGATAAAGGGGACCCTAAAACATATTTCTGGTGAAATCTCGGTATCAAATTTTTGGGTGGAGTACATTACCTTCTCTGTACGCTATGTACATAGTGTGTATAGAGAAAGTAAAAATGGAACTCTTGTTTCACCTTTATTCCAATTATAATTTATACTTTTATGCCAGATAGTTAATATCAATAATTTTAAAGCTATACACAGATATTTGGTCAGTCCTTTACCATTTAGGTAAAGTATCAAACTTCAGTTTTCTCAATTGCTTCTTTTAAGCAAGTTTCATTATTCAAAATGCTTCTTGGACACAATTTAAAAGCTTATTTTGCTTAATATTTTCAAGATAATTTCAGGAAGTATGGATTTAAAAATTGTTGTACACGTTAAAAAATATTGGTGAAAGCTTACTTTGACTACAAAATGGACACACACACCCACCCACATTAAACCTAACCTAATCTTGTGCAGATTTCAGAACCAGAGGATCCTGTCGTTTGCTGCAGCTTGGTACAGTCTGATGGCCTCCACTCATCTCATACTCTTTTAAACCATATACCCATTATTTTGATCCAGTTCATACACACATGCCTAAAACTAACCTAATATCATATAAATCTTGAAAACAGAGCACGGTCATTTGCTGTGGACTATGCTTTGTGGCTTAGAGCCCTTAACATTGGGGTACCTTTATGGTTTAGGGCCCTACTTCAATTAGACTGGAAATAATATCACCAACTTACCTTAAGTAATTTGGTGGATACAAAGTTGCAGCTATTTAAAAACAAAATGCTCACTGCCTTATTAGTGGCTCAAATGTCAACGCCAACTTTAGGAAGCACAACAGGAAGATCAAAGTCCAAACAAAAAGGAATGGATGTGGGTGAAGACAGTGAAAGTGTGTGTTTGAACCGAAATCTGCCTGTCAGCATGGATATGAGAACGGCATATGCAGATAGGACGTCATCCAACTTGCCTACGAGAGAAATAACAGCTGACGAAGAAATGACGTCAACAGAGGAAGCAACAGGAGGAGGAGCCACCAGAGTGACGTCACCTAGGACAATATGGTGGTTGAGGCAAAAATGCTATATGGGATAGAAGTATGGGGATTAGAAGGAGGATGGGAAGGCATAGATGAGGTGCATAGGAAATTTTGCAAAGAAATACTGGGGTTACCAAATGCAACTGTTAGGCAGGTAGCACAAATAGAGCTGGGTAGAGTGGCAAGTAAGGGAAAGATTATGGAAAGGGCATTGAAATTTTGGCATAGGATATTGAAATTGGAAGAAAGGAATTTGTTAAAACAGTGTTTAGTATATCAAGAGAAAAGTTTAAAGAACAAGGGATGGGTAGACTGTCTTCGAAATAACCTGGAAAGTAGTGGGTTAGGGGAAATGTGGAGAAGAAGAGAAAATAATGTGAATAACTTCTGGAAGTTGGCAAGGAAAAGATTTGAGGATATAGAAATACAAAAAATATTTAGTGAAATAACTGAAAAGAGATCTTTAGTTTTCTATATACCAATGAAAGTCTCATGGGGAAGGGAAAAGTACATTGATGTGACAAATAAAGAGGAGCGAGAAGGTATTGCATGGCTGAAAGCAGGAGTATGGAGATTAAAAGGTCTAAGGAAAGGTATTCCACAAAATCAATGTCCTATATGTGGCGGAAATGAAGATATAGAACACATTTTATTTAAATGTAAAGGAACTGAAATTTGGAGAAAAAAGTATATTAATAAGAAATGGTTTAAAATAGATAGAAATGTAGTAGTAGTTGAAATGTTTCAAAAAGATAGTAAGAAGATTGGACAATTCTTATGCAAAGTGAAAAATAAATGGATATGGACAGTAAATAGACAAAATGGTGTAATAAACTAGAATTAATAAACTATTGTAAAATATGAGTATGACCGGTAAAGAGCCAGGGCTGAACACCGATCATATTCACCTGTATAATGCTTAGCATAAATAAATAAATAAATAAATATATTAGTGGCTCATATACACAATTGAAATGTACTCTGCCAAGTATGTGAAACCTCAACAATGAAACTAACTTAGCTTATGACAATCCAAATACCATAATACCTCACAGCTTGATTTCTATAATTACTGTTAGCCAATTGAAGTTGCTCTAAATATTCATTTTCATCTATTGCAACTGCATTATCACATTTCATGGTACTGTCATATAAGTACAAATACACGTGGCTAAAAGCATACAAAATTAAAATACTTAAAAGATATATAAAAATAAAACATGATGTATGGGTACATCACATGGTAGTATCCTCAAATATTAATAGTCAGTACCTTGTTTCATACCATTGGACAGATCAATTAACCAATAGAGTCATACCTTTTGGAAGCTGTGGCAATCATGTAAATCTTCTAAATATAAAAAAATAGTAAAAAGTTTCAACTTCAATTAGTCAAAAAACATAATCCGAGAAGTAACATAGCTCAAATTAAATGGCAAATAACCCTAACCTTGGAAAATAAATACATTCTGTAGTCAAAGTAAACTTTTACTAAAATGTTAAACAGTTCATTTAAAATTATTTTCCATAATTAACATTGATAAAGTTGAAAAATTACATATCATAATGAGAAATGTATACACAACTTCAGTTTGTATACCTGCTAAACTCAAATTAAAAGTTTGAGAGAATTAACCCATTCAAGGATGCCCAAATAAAGGAGCTGAGGTATTCAAGTAAATAAATGAAATACATTTTTAAAAAAATATTTTGGTGCTTTGAAACATGAACCTCAGACCGTATTCTTATGGTTAACTCTCACAATACCATGCCTTACACCATGCAGCCATTCAGGCACATTACTGCAATATTATCTGATCTTATAATGCTGCTCAATACTGAGGGTGAATTAAAAAAAAAAAAGAAGAAGAAGAAGAAGAAGTAAAATGTCTGTATCTACATTCAATCAAAATCTATCAACATCCAACCATACTATCACACCAATTGCTTTACTTGGGCCCTCCCCATTTTTTTCCACAGTTTTTTCTTAAATGGAGAATATACATTTTGACTGGATTCAATTCTGCGATCCTTGGTTTGAGAGATTAGCTACTCATATCTTGCCTTTTACCACATATGGTCACAAATCCGGACATTGAGGTTTGTATTATTTGTATCTCAAGTATTTATACACAAACATTAATATATTGAAACCAAATAACATTCTTCATCACACCAGGGGTTCTAACAATATAGTGGTGAAACAAATGGCTATCACTAAATATGGATTGAGGGGCATTATTTACATAATGACCATAGCTTATAATGAACTTCCCATACCAATTAAACAAATTAATAAATTCACACTTTTTAAGAGGGAGGTAAAAAGGCATTTACTGCTGGAATATCAAAATATATAACTCAAATACTATCATGATTTGTGCAAAAGCCAAACCATTAGTATACATTTCCTAAGGAATGATATATTCATGTATAATTTGTTTGTTATACTATTTATTACTATTTGTACTTTATACAATGTACATATGGATAGAGAACGTATTGTAATGCACCCAAAAATTTGATACCGAGATTTCACCAGAAATATATGTATTGGGGTCCCCTGAGTCCGAAAAAAAGCATTTTTAAAAAAAAGATCTGTGTGTGTGTGTGTGTCTGTGGACAGCATAGCCCCAAAACAAAAAGACCGTTAAATACCAAAGGATGGTTCCAAGGATGCGACACGAGGATTTTCAAAAAAATCCCCCCACCACAAACTACCCTTTACATGGAAAAAATTTTGAAAATTTTGATTTTCTTAAAAATGGCTCTAACCATTTTGATTAAAATCCCATATATTAAAGCTATTTATGTCCGAAATAAAATGTATATCTTGAATTTTTTGGGAATAGCCTCTGAAGACCTCTTTATTCTGGATGAATTTTGCTTAACTGCTAAACCGTAAGAGATAGAAAAAAATGTACCTCATGACAAAACACGTTGTTGGTTTCAATTGTGAAGTACTTAAACTTTTCTCACACAGGAAGTGTCTGTTTTTCTTTTGTTCTACTCCTGGCCAAGCAAAAAAGTGATTTGCAATGACAATCGCATAACGATAGCTTTTAAAACATTTGACAATCACTTTAGCATAGTGCATTCCCTTATTTCCTTCTACTTATCAGGAACTAAGTAATAACATTCTGCTAACATTTATCTTGATTAGCATTGTATACAAAGAAGAATAATCTTTTGTAGGAGTTTTGTAGAGCAGCTAGAGAAAGTCATGTGAGTGTAACACATCAGATTATTTTTAGGTATTGAAAATATATGTATAGGTACCTATTTAAAGTTCCAATTTGTGCTATCCAGAATTACAGTTCTATCAGTATTATAGTTCTCAAATAAATTAAAGCACCTTGTTTATTAATATATATGCTATACTGTAATTAGTTGTGAAATTGTGTATCTTGTTGCGTATTATGATAGACTTATTCTTGTTTTTAAATTATTTTTGTTGACAACTGTCTTAGATATAAATTGTGATTATTATGACACTGCCACACTTGTAAACAATGACTGTCCCTTACTATGAGCCCAAGGGCTCCTTGGGACCTTGTTCAAATAAAATAAAATAAAAAAAAATAAATAAATAAAAAATGTTATTCGTAGGTAAAATAGATTACTTAACAGTTAATGTACAGATATATCACTGAAAGGTTAAGATATGTTACAAGTTACAGGAACTATTTCTTATTACCTACCATATCAAAAAGTGATTATGAAAAAACCAATTATAAAAAACATCTCAATAATGGATTGGCATAACAGTAAAAAGTTTGCATGCACTCTGTTTTATGTTCTGAATGGTACAAAAAGTCATTAATCAGAAGAAACCTGTAGTTTTTGGATTTTCCCAGATGCTATTCCTTAATGTTGATGAATATTTGTACTAATATGGATAAAATTTCTGATGAGCTAGGTACTTATATTAACCTTATTACTCAGACTTACACAACAAGAACTTATAAAACCTGTGTCATTCAAGTTCTTTCTTTAGCTCAATTACACTGTGACATGAAGGAAAAATTTAGAAAGAGGACTTAAGATTACTTTCTTTAATATTTTAACAAGTGCCCACTATTTCGATGAGGACTACAATAACTATCATTTTAAATAGGCTACTATCTATTAAATTTGCTTTTTTTAAAGCTGTGGATATTCTTTGATACCTATAGTTATGAGCTGGAACAGTTTGCAAATATTGCCTGCAGATGCACTTCCTAGCTATCACTGTTATCATTCACAACCATGGAGCTGCTAACACATGACTGACAAATACTGTCATATTACATGTTGAGGGCCCTAAGCCATAAAACGTAGCCCAGTCTTAAGGGCCTTAGGCCGCAAAGCGTCACCGAGGAATGGCTTTTAGAAGTAGAGAAGTGAAGCAGTTTGTGATGAGTGTAACCGAAGGATCTGCAACTGGAGGATCTGCGGTTTTCACTACCACGTTCACAATGCTTTCATACACTTTTTAGGTACATATGAACACCAAAGCTGCTTATACTCCTTTAAGGAACGATAATATATTAATGCAAATTCAAATATTATGTTTAATATTATGTAACTGAATACTTAATACACTGCCTGAACAGTGACCAGTACCATATTTTAGTCGCAGTCTTAACACCATGAAATAATTTAGTACTTTATTATTATTCACATTCAATTAATTTGCCCACAATGAATGTATATCTTATGAAAATACACAGTGTAAAATGAGTAACACGAACTATAAAATATAAAATTAAGGATACACTTTACTGCAAAACTTACCAGTAAATTAAATATAATATCATCATTTGATTTCGTTCCTTTCAGTATATGCAGCACTCCGTCTTGCAAATATCTGAGCGAATAATCATCACTTTGATTCCAACCATTTGGCAACGTTTCACTTCCTGTTTCATCTTCTGTCAAAATTTTCTGAAATATACCGAGAAAACTATTACGAACACTCAATTCTACCCTGTCATCCTTTGATGTTCTGATTTTATTTCCGTACTTACGCTATCTCCAATGCCAATACATCTAAACCCTTGCTTTATTAAATACCAGTGTACGAGTACTACTAAAACGTCTTCTTTTTTTGAAATGTCGCTCTCGACAAGTTTGTATAACATTTCCCAACCAAACATTTCACCCGCCATCCTTGCCACCATGCATGGATTTTCGGGCTGTGCAGCAGTAGAACAAACACGCCGCTGCCCTGATGATGCACAATACCGAAACATCAGGCTGTTCCTCAATGTGACTGTGCAATAGTTTAGAAATTTAAGGCTATAAAATGCTCTATAAATATCGGGATGTTTATCCTTGCTTGTTATGAGTAAACAAATTCAAGATCTTAAAATGAATATCGCGCATAGACTTAATAATAAAATATAAAAATAAAATGGGCCTTCTTTATGTTTCATTATCGTATAATCGTTTATGTTGGTGACACTGAACCCAGCATCCAATACAGGAGCTGCTTTAAACGTATACACAAGCAGATACAAATGGGGGAGGGGTTGTTTACGATGTGTCACTCATAATGTGAATAATATATTTATTATCTGAGTGCCTTTAACACTTTATAAGAGTGCAACATATACATGAAGATGTTGATAAAAATATAAATGTCGTAATTTTTAAGAGTGAAAATACAAGTCGACGGTGAATAATGACGTATCTTAAACCTCAATGCGTGTGTTACATAAAATATTGTTGCATCTGATAATAGCAGGATCCGTATTTGTAGCTCTGTATGTCTTTCAGACTGATAAGTCCGATGGTTTTAATCGGTATCACGAAAATTCAAGTTTGTCCCTAGAAGCTGCAAATGAAATCAAAACAGAAGCTGCTGTCAATGGGCATCCGACCCCCTTAGTGTCGTCGGTATTTACTACAACTATTTTTTTAAATCGCTCGGATTCTATTCAAGAATTCAATATATGGTGCATTTTTACTAAAGCTACAAGTCATGCAACCATAAAATATAAGTTCCATGGTTTTGCACATTCGTTAATAGAGTATTCTAGTGGATTCATTTCACTACATATCATAACTGATAACTCTAGTATGGCAATTGCAAATGAAGTTCTGCAGAATGTGAAGGAAAGAACAAAAAAGCCTATGCACGTAAGTTTGATTTGTATTTATTTTTTTTGTATTGAAGTTTTAAGATATAAAGACAGGTTATGGCTCATTTATGCCATAGAAAATAGTCGTCAGTAAGGAGACTTAAAGAGTCACTTCTGCGAAGAAAAACATTAATACTTGATGTAAAATAAGCATTTTTTTCTGAATAAAATAATGTTTTTATCTTTTTATTTGACAATATCATTAATAACTAAATTTTTACTATGGAAAGGATTAGTACAGAATGCGGATATTTCCTTGAATATCTTCACGCCACATCTCTGAAAGGATGTATATTTCTAGTGACATTTCAGTATTGAATTTTTGGTATAATACAATACTTCCTCTACTTAATATAGAGAAGTAAAAAGGCAAACAATTGTAGAATAACATAGTAAGCTGGCAAAATTAGGGGTTTTGGTTTTAACTAATTACAGTAACATTAGTTCATCCACACATGTTCTAACATACATATTAAATCTAATGACCACACACCCTGTGTACGACAGTATCTTTCTACATTTAAGGGCCTAGACTCACCTCTTACTAATTATACATGACAAAAATAAGATTTAGTTTTCAGCTTCAATGAAGCTGCACATTTAATCATTCTTAGCGCAAAAGTGGTTAAACTGCAGTGTTGTGATTCACTTTATAATGATGCATATATATTAAAAACCCAACTAACACTTAGACAAGACTAGGTACCATATTCTTATACCAGCAATGAAATATGTGAATGTACACTGAAAGTTTACATTGATTTACAAGAAGTAGATGCATTTGTAAGAATAATTTGTAGAAAAGTGAGTAGAATAAATAACGTGAATGTAACACATCCAATTTTTCATATTTTAATTACTAGTAACAATTGTATTGTTGATAAGATTTGCAAAATATGATCATATTCTAGGTGGAGTATTATGATGTGGGGCATATAGCCGGAGAGCTGCAAGACATTGTGAAAACCATGCAGCCACACTTCAGTTCACAACCTGGCACCTACTACAGTGATGCTCTGTTCTTTCTTTCCTTGGGGCTACACAGAATAGCGCCTCGCCAGACAAAGGCTGTTATGTTTGATGTGGACACTCGTCTACGTACAGATGTCACCAAACTGTTTGAGGAATTTCACAGGTAAATGATAGCTCTTTCGCACTTACTATTTAATACAGGATAATTATATTATATGGTAATCTATTTATAGGTAGGATATTGGAACGAGTGGGACACCTCACTTATTGCAACGACATGACCCCTAGGAGGCAGTGATGAGATGAAGGAACTGGAGAAGGTTTCAGATCCACAGAGGTATAAGTAATCTGTAATATTTCCAGTTAAAACACTTGCGCAGCATTAGCAGGCAAAACAGCTTGCTCTGGCATCAATACAGAGAAGTCTTTCCATAGCGCACCATCTGCCTAGCACTGCTGATACTGCAGGGCTTGAAAGCACACTTGAAACATGAAATGAAGGAAAGGAAATTCATGATAGTATATATTACCCCAGCATTCACCTTGGCGACAAGGGAAAAACAACAGAAAACCTCATGGTTAGAGTGGGCATGCCAGTATTGAACCCTGGACTTCTTGAATGTGAACCTCGCAGGGTACCAGAGCCACCTTGTTTGGATCTTGTGGATTCTCTCCACTTTATGAGAGAAGTGAGACTCACCAGGGAAATGGTGCACTAAAATCTTTACCTTATATTAGATTCAGGAAATTTAACCTTCTCACCTCTCAGCAAGGCAGCATAGTTGTCAAAATGTTAATTCTCACTTGTCTAAGCTCAGCAGCAGGAATTCTTGTAATTTTTTTTAAAGTTCTTGTAAAGGGTTGGAATGAAATATTTAGGGGGAGGGGGTTGGCAATTGCCCATGGCAGCAGGTTTTAGGGGGTAACAATATTTGTGTAAAACTTCTGGCATCAAAAAAGTTCCTAAAATTTAAATCTACCGCTCACAGAAGAAAATGAATTGTCAGTGCTGATTAGTTTCTGCACCATGAGCACATCCTCAAAATTTTTAAATCTCCCACACACCGGAGAATATTATTTGATACACATTGGCAATGCCATGTGCACTTAATAGTGAGCAGTTTGATTGTTGTTCTAGGTTTGAAGACAGGGAAGGAAAGAAAAACTTTTCAACTTCAAGACATGTGTTATGTAGTGTCGTACAGAGTATCTGACATTGTCAAAAGCCATTTACAATTTTACAGCAATAAATCTAAGTTTATAGCTCATCAATTTTATACAAACATTTGTGGATGAGATATTTCTTAAGATTACTTTTAAAGCAATTCTTTGCACAGGACTTAATTTCCAATAGTAGCTGTTCAATCTCTGGCCAAAAAAAAAAAGAAGAAGAAGAAGCATTAAAGAGAGTTCTGGGCCTTAATGTTTTTATAAAATTCTAAAGAATTCAGGTAGAGAAGAAACACTTACCCCAAATAAACCAGATGAAAATACACCTCTACCAAATGAAAGTGAAAACAGAATGCCTATTGTTGTTGAGCGCAGTTCACACTCAGTGCTGATCCTTTTTATTGGGAAAGAAACTGATAAAACATGTGACTGCATCACAATGAATGGCATGAAACAAAATAAGGAAAGTTTTTTCAGAATCAACGTATCAGTTTAAGTTGGTAACACAAGATATTGTACTACATATTTTTTCTCAAAGAAAACTAGCAAACAAAGAAATTATTGATAGAGATTATTTAATGTATTCAGAAGGTCAGGGAACATTATTTTGTGCACCATGCACTCCATTTGGGGGATCATCAGACTTGGCAGGACCTTGTGGCTTCTTGTACTGGAGGAATCCAAAGGTAATTGCAGCTCATGTAAACAGTACAAGGTGCCAAGATTATGCTTAATTTTAAAAACAGAAATTCAGCTCTGACCAGGATAGATGGAAAAGTGTTCACACAATTTGAAAATGAAGTGCAATGCTGGTATAATGTGTTACAAAGAATTATTGCTGTTGTGAAGAAAATTTCTTCTCCAGGACTAACTTTCTGAGGTGACGAAGTACTTGGAAGTGTTCACAATGGTAACTTTTTAATGTGCGTGTAACTTATTGCTGAATTTGATTCATTTGTTGCTAGCCATTGCAGCACATCAGCTAATGTCATTTTAAATTGCATTCTGTCCCCCAAAAAAAAAAAAAAAATTTAAGCTTGTTAAACTTAAAAGAAGATTTGGGCTTAAATAGAAACACTTTCATCATTTACATTTTTTATCAAAAAAAAAAACAAAAAAAATGAAGGTGGTGAGTGTTTTTATTCCGACTCAAACCTACTCTTAAATTTAAATTTCACATCACTATTATTAACTTATCTGAATATTATATGAATTTACTCTTGTTATTCTTGAAGGCATTTAGCGAAACAAAATCCATTTAATATTAAAACTTATAGCTTTGAAACAAAACTTGCATACCACATAAGAGTAGACTTCTATAATAATCAAGATGCAAATGAAATATTGTTACAGATTTGAACCAGAAGCATTGTTTGGATTAGCACCAGAGCTGACACCTGTATATAGACATGTTCTCTATATGTACCGTTCTCAACATCGTGACTCAAGGTAAAAGAGATTGCTATGCTAGAAAAGTAGAGTGAATATTGCTGATGTTTGCTTCCTTTCCCTAAACCAGTCCTTTTTCCTTCACATTAAAATTAATAATATGCTTTACTTTGATTTTGTTTAAGGTTTGGAGACCCACTTATGATACAAAACAAGAAAGGTTTTCCAGGAGTGAATAGTGGAGTCATCTTATTCAGACTTGACGGCATAAGGCTTAGCGCCCTGTATAATTCACTTTTGAATCCTAAATCTGTTGGTCATCTCACTGCTAAATACAGCTTTAAGGTATGTTGTGCTTATTATTTTACACACACACACACTATCTAGGCTTGCATCACAAGAAAGGAATGTTAAATTGTAATATTGAATAGTCCTAAAAAAAATCTGATGTGTTCCATTCACATGACTTTCTCTGTATCTCTGCAACAAATTGTTCTTAAAAAGCTTATGCTTCTATTTACTTCATACAAATCTAGAAAAAATCAGCAGAAATGGTCTTATTACTAGCTTCCTTGTAAGTAGGAGCGAAATAAGGGAGCACCATTGGTTAAAGTGATAGTCAAAAGTTGGTTGTTATGTGACTGAAGTTCCTGTGTTTGTATGGACTGGAATTGTAGGTTTTTTTAAAGCTGAAACCAAAAAACACTGAGTATCTCAAAAACGATCAACTCCACGAAAAAAATGTATATAAGATAAATTGTGTGTTTTAAGGTGCTCTACATTTTTTGTGTTATAAGTTTTTGTCCATCTCTTATGGTTTAGCAGTTATGTAAAATTCATCCAGAATAAAGTAGTCTTCAGAGGCTATTCCCAGAAAATTCAAGATATACATTTTGTCGTGTAAATACCTTTAATATCCAAAATTTTAATAAAAACGTTAAAGCCAATTTTGAGAAAATCAAAATTTTTGAAAAAAAGTTCCGTGTAAAGGGTAGTTTGGAGTGGGGGGATTTTTTTTCAAAATCTTTGTGTCACATCCCTGGAAGATACTAAACTTAAATACCAACTTTGGTATTTTAACAACTTTTCGTTTTTGAGCTATCATGTTCACAGACACACGGACACACACACATGCGCGGACCTTTTTCTGAAAATGCTTTTTTTTTGGATACAGGTGACCCTAAAACATATATTTCCGGTGAAATCTCGGTATTGAATTTTTGGGTGGAGTGCAATACCTTCTCTATACACTATGTACATAATACGTATAGAGAAAGTAATAATTTCTGTTATTTCAATACTTTGGATATTGGCTATCAAGTTTTGTAGGAACAAAATGGGATAGTTTTGAAGAATATGAAGTGAAAGCTGCTGAGTGAAACACAGCACAAGTGCAAAATAAACATCCCTTTGGTATCTCTTGACTGAGTTGACTCCATTAGAAAAAAATTTCAAAGCTGGGTTTTCTTCCTCTCATATATAAATTTGAATACTCATTGAGGCAAGATTTGAAACATAGAAACTAATTGATATTGTTACATTTTTAAAGGAATTTACACAGTACAACAAACTATCATTAATTGAAAAATCTGATGTGCTCCATTCACATGACTTTCTCTATATCTTTGTAAGAAATTATTGTTAATAAACTTATTCTTCTATCTACTTCATGCTAATTGAGATAAACATTAGCAGAAATGGTCTTATTACTTGCTTCCTTGTAAGTAGAAAGGAAATAAGGGAATACACTAAGCTAAACTGAGTCATATGTTTTAAAATATGGCTGCTATGGGATTGACAAGTTGAAATATTTATGTTTATATAGAGAGTTGAAATATTTATAACTGAAACCAATAACAAGGAATATCTCGAAAACAGTCAACTCCAGGAAAAAATGTATACGACATAAATTTTATGTTTAACGAGCTTTACATTTTTTGTGGAGGAAGGTTTTGCCTCTCTCTTATGGATTACTAATTATACAAAATTCGAAAAAATTCATCCAGAATAAAGAGTTCTTTAGAGGCTATTCCCAGAAAATTTAAGATATACATATTATTCGTTATATAAATATCTTGCATATAAAAGATTTTAATCAAAATCGGTGGAGCCATTTTTGAGCAAATAAAAAAAAAATTAGTTGAGGGTGGGGGATTTTCTTGAAAATCTTTGTGTCGCATCTTTGGGAGATACTGAAATTAAACAGCAAGCTGGTATTTAACAGATTTTTCATTTTTGAGCTATGTTGCATGCGCTTGCACGCACTCTCTCTCTCTCTCTCTCTCTCTCTCTCTCTCTCTCTCTCTCTCTCGAATTATTGGGTGCAATACAATACCTTCTCTATACACTATGTACATATACATGTAGAGAAAATAAAAATTACTTGAATTAAACACTCATGGGTTTCACTAACAACATTAAGTGAAGGTATCTGTTTTCATAAAGTGTTTCTTACATTTACCATGTTTTCATGGGGAATTGAAATCAATTTGAGAACTCATCCAAAATTCAATACAATTTAAATGCAGATTCAGATTGTATTGAATTTTGGATTCATTCCTCTTAAAAAATGGCATTGGATTGGAATATGTTGCAAGGAAATACCTCTGTATTCAAATCATATTGAATAGCCAAACTGTACTCTTTACAACACACTGCATGCTCGTCATTTTGTTTTCTTCAATAAATGTGCCAGTGATAGATCACATCCATAATCTTGCAACTTATTCTTCTCAAAAACATTCACTAGCCCTAAAATATGCTTATAATACACAGAACAACAAACTAACTTAGATTTACTTTGGCAAAGTAGTTTAATATAAGTCGATTAACATAAAAGCATAAAATATTTATTCTCGAACATTGCATTTTCCAAAGATTTGAATGTGTATGGAATTTAATAAATGTAATGCAGATCATATTAAGTTGCAAGTGGACTCAAATTGATTTCAATTCTCCCATAGAAACATAGATTGGCAGAGTTCCTCTGGTAGTGGAAGCTTGAATCATTTCACATATAAATTCTTATCCGTGAAAATTTCAAAACTGTGGTGTTCTGTGTTTTTTGATGATTTTTAATTAAATCTAATTAAAAGCTACATTTTAATTTAAAAAGTTATTCCAACTCGAATTTGCAACTTTGGATTTTATAACTCAGTTTTTTCCTTCTTCCAAACAGTACAACAAACAAACTTACAGTACTTACAGTAACTTTTGTGGCCTTAAGTGTTATTGACAATGAAAATTAAGCATTATTATAAATGTAGCACAAACTTAATGTGATATGTTGTCATTAATAAAGACAAACAGAAATATAAACAGCAATTAATCGTAAGAGAGCATGAAACAACTGATAATCTGCAAAGCGAGCATCAAATGAACAAGAGCTAGTTACCTGTTAAACTCACAAAAAAGCATCATGGAACAAATTATTGATAAAAAGCTTATTCGTCTATTTACTTCATGCTAATCAAGAACAAAATAGCAGAAATGGTTATTATATGCTTCCTTGTAAGTAGGAGGGAAATAAGGCTAAAGTGATAGTCAAATCTTTTAAAAGTTGGTTGCTATGTGATTTAAGCTCCTTTTTTTTTTGTGTGACTAAGAGTTGGCAAATTCCCATATGAGAAAAGTATAAATATTTTAAAGCTAAACCAATAACAATCTCAAAATTTAAATATCTCAAAAATGGTCAACTCTACGAAAAAAACGTGTATAACATAAATTGTGTGTTTTAACGAGATCTACATTTTTTGTGTAGTAAGTTTTTGTCTATCTCTTATGATTTACCAGTTATGCTAAATTCAGCAAATTACATCCAGAATAAAGATGTCTTCAGAGGCTTTTCCAGAAAATTCAAGATATGCGTTTTATTTGTCATGTAAATATCTTTAATATACAATATTTGGAATCAAAATCATTAGAGCCTTTTATGAGAAAATCAAACTTATTGAAAATTTTTCCATTTAAAGTGTAGTTGAAAATCTTTGTGCTGCATCCTTGGAAGATATTGAACTTAAATATTAAGTTTGGTATTTATCAGACTTTTTGTTTTTGAGCTATGCTGCACAAGCACACACACACACTCGCTCTCTGTCTCTCTCTCTCTCCCTCTCTCTCTCTCTCACACTCTTTTTTCTAAAAATGCTTTTTTTGGATTCAGGCAGTTTCAAAACATATATTTCCTGTGAAATCTCGATATTAAATTTTTGGGAGCAATATAATACCTTCTCTATGCCTATGTACATAATATGTGTAGAGAAAGTAATATGGCAGTTAGCAAGGAAGCACATGGTGGAAGAAAATCTATATGATATGGTAAAAGGGTCATTCAATTCGTTATTAGCTGTCTATGCACTTTTACAAGCTTCTGACATTGTCAAAGAAAATACAGTATATAAAATTAAACATATATTTTTTTTTGGTAGTGTTTAACGCCCGCTTTAACTACTTATGGCACTGCAGGCGGTAACTACATGAATGAAGATGGAGCACCAGTGGAATGTGATGGCGGGGGAAACTGGAGTACCCGGAGAAAACCCGCGCCAGCACCGCTTTGTCCACCACAAATCTCACATGTGGTTGTTTGGGATCAAACCCGGGCCGTCTAGGTGAGAGGCGAGTGGTCTAACCACTCGGCCACGGTAAAGACATATACATGTGATGTGTGCGAAGATCTCTTGGATTGGCAATGTTTGATGCAGACATAAACATGAAAGTATAAAAAATAAATTATTTTTCTTTTTATGAATTCCCAATTGCTATGAACACATCAGCACCATCAGTATGCTGGAATTTCATCTTGCAGGAGCTCTTTGACATACTAGTATATCTGACATGGGGCTGTTACATTTAGCCACACTTAAAACCGATTGGTCTTGTTGGACCAGCATGAAAGTTTGAAGCAAGTTTAATTGTGAGTGTCAGTTATATGTCATAAATTAAGTATAACATTTTAAGTGCCTTTGATTGATGAATATACTCCAAGGTGCATTTTTGCCATAAGCTAATAGAAATCATTTTTTTCAATTATACAAGACAAAAAGTTGACACAATAATTTCATTTCTAGAAAAAAATAATGATTTTCCAGATTTCACAGGTGGGTTACTTAAATAGAAATTATGTATGTAAAAACTATGTTATTCAAGCATGTGTGTTGTTGCAGGGACATTTGGGCGACCAGGATTTCTATACATTATTAGGCATGGAATACCCTCATCTTATTCATTTACTGCCATGTACCTGGAACCGACAGCTATGTACCTGGTGGCGAGAGCATGGCTATCACGATGTTTTTGAAGCATATGCTCACTGTGAAGGTACAGTACATTTGTACCATGGTAACTGCAACTCTCCTATACCTGAGGACTGATGGATGTGACATTTCTAGGGGATAATCAAGCCTTTCAAGTGCCATAAATGAAGAAAATGAGGAACAATCTCTTCCCAGAATGGAAACTCGGATATATATTTTATATGAAATTGTCGTAAGAGATTTAAGGAGAGATTAAATGGCATGACAAAAGCTTACTTAATATTTTCTGTGGATGCTGATATACTCTCATGACTGCATTTATTCTCCCAACATAAATATTAATATATATTTTTAAACTTTATAAATGCAGAATGTAAGTAAAACATCTTGAATATGTGTGAAAAATATTCAGATAGCAGTTTGAAAATGCATCATATTTTTACAAAATATCAATTTTTTTCCAAATGATTTTTAAACTACAGCTAAACAAACAAGCCCAAGACAGAAGCAGTGAAAATATAGATCATACATAAAATGTAGTTTTCTCAAAGTTTTAAAGCAGATCATACAGCCTTCTACAGTAAATCTTTTGGAATTAGCTGAAGAAATCTAGAAAGAAACTAAATCCTTAAACCATGCTTCAAAATAATTAAGGCTGGTTCGCAGTCCCCATGAATGGAATTGAGGACAGAAAGCAAAATATACAACATTTTGGTTCATAATGTCCCAGGATCAAAAATGGGACTGCGCAGTGATGACCACATCAGTAGTAAAGTGCAAAGTCAAATTTTGCCAATTAAGATATAAATTATATATAATAATAAACAAATGATATTTTTTCACCTGCCAGCCAATATAATGCAGCTTAACCAATCTCAAAATTCAGTAAAAAAATCATGTCCATACTATTTCATATTGCTATAGACATGTCATGCTTTCTCTCTATACTGACAAACTTTAAACTTATTGTTGTTCTGTTAATTTCTGCCAATTTTTGCTGTTCTTTGTAGCTTATTTCTATTCTTCCCAAGATTGTGGTCAGCTTCCTATTAACTGAAGGCTCAGATTATAATACTTGGTTATTGTGAACATACCTTCAAAAACCATATTAAAGAAACATATATTCAACCTAAGTTCATATCAGCTACTCAGGAAAGCCTCTATTGATCTTTTAAAAATGGAAGAAAAATACACTTTCTATGTCAATGTGCCATTTAATCTCCTCTTATATTAGGTATCTGAAAATATGCAGTGCCATAGTTACAGAATACGTTGTATTGCTTCCTTTTGCTAACTGCAAGAGAAAGACCTCGACCAGTTGTATATAAATGGAATAATCAGTTTTTTAAACTGAACTTAAGACAGAAATGAGTTAATGGCTGAGTTGAGACATTATTAAAAGTATCACAAAATAAAATAATTAGGCTAACCACTATCTATTCACCCTTATCCACACCACAAACAAAACCCAGGTGGCCAATGCACCTTTATGATGTAGTCTTCCACCATTCATGCCTGAAATATGCAACAATTCAAGCGGCATGTAATGCAAGCCTTAATCTGACAACTTAAATGGTGACTAGCATATTCTGTTATTGGTTAAAGGTGATAATATTGATAGTTACAGCAAAATAAATGGGTGCACATATATAATTTTAAAATAAATGAGCCAAAATAATATCCTCCCTATCGACTATAGCACTTTTTTGGTCTCTTTTGCCAAATTTTAACCCAGTTTCACATAAAACATTTTAAAATGTGGTTCTTCTGAAACAAAGCAAATCTGGATCAACATTAACATGCTGTAGCACTTTTATCAATCATTGGCAGCTCATTTTTAAAAGAAATTGTGCACTGTTACACAGATTCCATTCTTCACAAAATCCTCACATTCTTGCATCGCTTATTTTACATGCTTTAGTTTCCTCCCTCTGTTTCAGCTTTTTATATATGAGAAATATTTAATATTTCACACTATTGTTTTTTGCTACTGTCAATGACTTATACTTTACATAACTCAACAAAGATGCAAGAGCAAATTCACAGTTACCATTCTCCATGATTATAAACAGCAACTGTTGTAAACAATATTCTGGATGAAATAGGTGCTAAAGCTTTTCTGGCGACGAACATATTCTTGGTATAGTCAAGCAAGGTGGTGTGGGGCCATCAACACTTCAGAAGCATGCATCTCTCTTGTCAGGATGATGAATGGCTAATCAGATAAAATTACATATAATGTGTGCTGCAGTGGTATGGACCTTGTAGAAAACTCACCTAATCTGGCTGCTGCTTGTTTTCTGAGCTGGTTAATTTCAATATTTCCATGCAGAACTAAATTGTAATCCAGAGTCCCAGGCAGCCTGCCCCTCTTGGAGGAAATACCCAGTGCCTCCCAATCACATTTGGTTATGATGGACCATAAACTCAGCTCAACTTCTGTGATGCTACCAACTTAGCTTCTGAAATGTTGATTGCTCCATATCGATGGCTTGAAGCCCAAGGACACCTAGATAATATTCTGGATACCAGGTGATTCATGTTAATTGCATGCTGGGAATTATAACTCTCTGTTTAAAGGCATAAATCAGCATTTGTTAAACAGGTATTTGTATAGAATATTATACCGTTGTAAGAACAAAATTGATTCTGAAATTTACCATGGTGCACTGGCCACATGAGTCTGTTGTGGCACAGATAAACCCAAGAGTGAATAGATATAATACATTTTCTTAGGCTGCTTGTTTTTAAATATGAATTAATCTTTAAAGAATTACTTGATATTAATATGGTAAGTTTTACTGAAATGGATTTATCAGTTTAAGAGGAAAGTACCACCAGTTTTTGCAGCTTCATATTTAAGGTTCTCACTCCTGCCATAGAGAGTATGCCAGAGATGTCTTTCATCCATAGTAATTTGCTCAAGTAGAAAGTAATAAGTGTGCCAAGTTTGGTTGAAACAGTCTGGTGGTTTGGGAGAAGATGTAGAACATACTCACATATTTTTATGTATGGTAAAATATGCCAGATAGTTTTAAATATTTCAGTTTAACTATTTTAAAGTAATACATTTAAAGTTTTATATATTTGTGACACCACTGAAGAAAACTTAGTGGCCTTAGCTCCGTCAGGGATTGCAAACATTCTAACGGAGCTCAGTTTTGGTAAGATAGGATGTAAAGCGTGGTATAAATGGTAGGCAAGATTGGTTGTAAAGAATAGGCAGATTCATAGCCTTTCAACATTTTCTATAGCTTTGTGAAACATGGAATGTTTTATATATATAATGTAAATGTTGTACATTTAAAGTTTTGGATCTCACCAATGTTGCAAACATAGAGTGTGCAATGTAGATCTAGTGATTAGGTTAAAAACAGAGTGCTCTTACCAGATCTTGCCATGAAAACACTTTTGTAGGTGCCATATAGAGAGTTTATGTAATATATTATATATGTTACTTCTAGATACTAAATATTTTCTAAAATCAGGGCATGATAGAAGATATTATAATGATGCAATTCATTATAGGAATTGTCATAGAGTTGTGATTAATTATTGAGATAAAGGCAATTATAAACAGAAGTAAGATATTTTAATAGTTGCTGTGGTCAAGAGTCCATAGTAATTGAAGTTAAAGGTAAAGAAAACCCAGTATTTTGAAGATATTGGCACATATATTTGCTGAGTTGCTCGCAAAGCTCTCAGCTTGGTTCAGCTTGTCAGCCTAGTCACAATTGTTTGTTAGTAGCTCAGAAAGTCTTGTGAGCACTACAAAACAGGTTTGCATATGTATTAGCAATATTACTTTATCCTGAAAGGGTTAGAGTTCTTGGTGCAAGGGCAGCTGCATCCACCTTGGCAACAACAGGACAGTCCATACTCTCTGACAAACCTAAGTGCATGTCGTAGCATTCAGCTGTACTGTAAGCCATAACTAATTTGTCTTCACATACCGTACTCACACTACCTGTCCATTTGATATTGTATTACAAATTGTTTACAGTTTGTTTTAGAGCACAGTACTGGATATTAAAAACAGCTGGAAAACAACTTGAAAAAAATCAATATCATGGCTGGAGATGAACAACAGATCTTCACCTCTATTGTGTTGCTGTTGGAACTATGAAAATTATTCTCATTCAGTAATTCCAGCCTTTAACGTACAGAGATGCCCACTATAAATTTTCTGGACAATCAGATTGTTAATAACAATGCCTGATACTATGTGAAATAAAGTTTGGCAAAAATTACTTTCTATGGAGTGAATAACATTGTGTTTAATATTTTGAAATTTCCATATCCCATTCTAGATGATTTAGCAATTTCTCATTGGTATCTATGCTGTGGGTTTGCAGTGTTCTCAGGCACTATTAGTGAATGAAAATTAATGAAGAAACAAATAAATGTATGAAATAACCTAAATATACTTTCCCCATTTCGGAAAAAAATGTAAGATAGAGCTTGCATAATATGATATGATTCTCTGCCTTGTGATTGAAGGTAGAAGTGTCTTATTTGCCCTATATAATGTGATTTATTTTTTTTTTTGTTATTTCCTTTGAATTGCATATATATTTTAATGATATACCTAATGAGGCACTGTATTATGAGTTTATTTTTACTCCAACCTGTGGCACTGCTTCAGAAATATTAAGCAGCATAAAATAAGAAACATAGAAGCTATACATTTGAATTTCAGGTATAATGTATAAAATGCTGTATAGATTTTATTATATTGAAATGTATGTTATATTTTTCAAGAAGATATTGCTTTAGTTGATCATCTTGATGAGTAAAAAAACACCAGAGAAGCATTCTTCATTATATGAGAAAAAATTATTTTGTAAATACATTTATATATAAAGCATGAACAATATGAATATAATACTAAACTTTCCTAGTCCATTTATAGTTCATGTCATTGTAATACTGGTGGTTATGTTGCATATTAAAAATATTGTGTTTCTTTATTTGATTCTCTAACATTAAATTAGCTGCATTCTTAATTTTTAATTACTTTTCATTATTGTATTTTCATTTTATGCAGGATGCCCAACTTGCTATTCTCTGATTTTATGTACAAAAATCAAATTAGTCGCTAAAATGTAATAAGGTTTACTACAGACATACTCTGATATATGGAAAAGAGATTTATGTTTATAAGTATGAGAGTGCATACATGAATTTGCCATTATGTTCTAATTGAACAGACCAGATGCCAACTTAATTTTTATAGCGAGTGCAGCCGTAAATCAGGCCTAGGACTATATTAATAAAATAAAATGCTTTGTCCACAAGTTGGTAATGGTAGTGATGATGCTTGTGTAGAGAATAATTGGTTGATTATTATTCTCTCTCTGGCTTCAGGTTATATCACATTAGAGTTAGAACGCATAGAACCCAGAAATACAAGATCTGAGGCTTCTTGAATCCAAAAACAGTATTTTTAGAAAAATGTATGTGTGTCTGATTCAAGAACAAAAGTTGGTTAAATGCCAACTGCATCTTCTAAGGATGCAATACAAACATTTTCAATAAAATCTCCATATCTATAACTGCCCTTGTGGAAAAATTTTATTATTTTTTATTTGCTTAAAGATATCTAATGATTTTAATTTAAAGGCTACATTTTTAAGTTATTTCCATGACAAACTGTATAGTTTAAATTTTCCATGAATAATCTCTTCATTCTGAATTAATTTTGTATAATTTGTAAATTTTAAAATGTAAAAAAAAAAAAAAAAAAAAATGTAGATCTCATTCAAACACATGATTTGTCATCCATTTAGGCTATTGTGTATTACTGATATATCAATTAACAAAAAGTAGAAGTATTGGGGAGAAAGTGAATCTAATGCATCAGATTTTTATAAGTGAAAATCAAGGGCATCCTTACATATAATTGAAAAATCTGAAAGGTATTTCTTGTACTCTGTTTTCTTGGAATTATAAAATCAAGCACTTGAAGAGGTATTTTGCACACTAGCTGTAAAAAAGTGGAATATTTATAACTCACAAAAAATGATGTTAATTTATAGTGATTCCTTCAGAATAGTTCCTTTCCACAATTTCTTTGACAATGCATTAAAAGGGTTTGGAGACCTTTTTAAAAATATTTTCTGAATCCTCTCTCATCCTACTATTAATTTGCAAGACTAGAATTTCAAAGTCAACATATAGTTTACCTTTTTTAATATTATTGCTTTTTTCTTTAGCTCTCCTTAATGAAACATCTTCTGCAAACATTTTATCTGGATTTACATGAAGTTGACAGAGAAATAAGCCTAAATTGCAAGAATACTGTGTAGAAGTTATATAAAAATAAATAATAAAAACAGAATAGCACCACTATTTCACTTCAGATTTCCTCATACACTGAGCACTAAGGAATGAGCTGTGAACATGTAATACAAAAACATTTCACATGACATTAATTTCATTCAAAAGGTCTTATTCCAGAAATTTTTTACAAAAATATTATAACAGAGTTTTCATACATAAACTTCTTATACATTTGAAACTGTGATACTAGTGCTTCTGAAACAGAATCTTAACTAACAACTATAAAATTAATGCACTGCTAAATTGCCATAAAAAAGAGATTTATTATGTAACTTAAATAGCTACTCTGCAGGATTACAATAACCTTTCATGCTTCTGTAAAATGTGTAAAGGAACAAATCACATACAGTAAAAAAAAAAAAAAGACATACATTCCTTAAGAAATTAATTGCAAGAGTATTTTTGTGCCTTTAATAATTAGTAATAATGTAACTGAAAAATCATAACAGCTTTTGCAAAAGCAAAAATATTCTTAGCCTGATACAATACCAAATTAATACAATTCAATCTTAAGGTGAAGATTTCAGTGCAATGCTAAGTTCATCTGCCTTAACAAAATGATAAATACTCAAATGAACATATAAGATAAATATGATCTATATATTTAAAAAATGTAGTGTATATTTGATTAACAAATAAATGTTCTAAGATTGGATATCTTGAGTGTCAGTTTGTTCTGCAAGTTGTTCCTTATTATCCTCCAGGTCCTCCTTTCCAAGGGAAATGTGAATACATCTGAAAAATATCAGATGGTATAGTCATTAAGAAACACACATGCTAAGATTAACTCATACTAATGGATATGGGAATGGAAATCATGATAGTAAATATTGCACATTGGGACATCATACTCCTAGCTGTTTTTTTACATGTACTATGTACATAACAGGAAAAGATCTTTGTGTGTGGACAGCATAGCTCAGAAACAAAAATATTTAAGTTTAGAATGTTCCAAGGATGCAACACGGAAGATTTTCAAGAAAATCCCCCTATCCCAAATTAACTTTACATGGAAAAATTTTCAAAAATTTTGATTTTCTCAAAAATGGCTCTAACAATTTTGATTAAAATGTTGTATATCAAAGATATTTACATGACAAATAAAATGTATATCTTAAATCTTCTGGGAATATCCTCTGAAGACATCTTTATTCTGGATGAATTTTGCATAACTGGTAAACCATAAGAGTTAGACAAAAACTTAATAGAAAATGTAGAGCTCAGTAAAACACACAATTTATGTTATATATATTTTTTGTGGAGTTGATTGTTTTTAAGATATTCCTTTTTATTGGTTTCAGTTATAAAATATTTATACTTTTCTCATACGGTTATTTGTCAATTCTAATTTTATCTCGATTAGCAGGAAGTAAATAGAAGAATAAGCTTTTTAACAATAATTTGATAGAGAGAAAGTCATGTGAATGGTGCACATAAGATTTTTTATTAATATGCTCTTTTCTCCAAACTTCAGTCCCTTTGCATTTAAATATTATATGTTCCACTATCTTAAATAAGAATATAAAGGTGACGATTAATATTAACAAAACAAAAAAAAACAAAATATATATATATATATATATAAAGACTTTACTTACAAACTGAATAAAAAGACAAGAACTTGACTGGCAATGGTGACGATAAATATTGCAGATGGTAGCGTGTCAATGGTAGCATTATAAACCTGTGTATACAACACTCCGGAGAAGAGAGGTATAGCATTATCTGTGACAGCCAGTATTGCAAACACCTTTCCTATAAATGAAAGAAAAAACACATATAGTCAATATTTACTTTCTCTACTACTTACCTATAATAAGTAGAGGAAGCATTGCATCTAAATATTAGATGTCAAAATTTAATCAGAAATGCTCATTTTGCTCCGTAAGTTTCTGTATGTGTGTGTGCGTGCATCCATTAATATTTTTTAAGTTTTCACTACCTATTTATTACACATTCTCAACATGCACATGTTTAGTGTATAATTTGGTAAGTTCTATATATTCATGAACCCTAGTAGATAAAAAAAATAAAACTAACCAAAAAGAAGAAATTCCTAAAAGAAACAACTACTCTCTCAGCAATAGAACAAACCATGAGCTTCAAGAAATTGACATACCATCCATGGGAATTTGACAAGTTTCAAAAAATACAACATTCAGCTAGCACCAGTAAACCGTCACAGCATAAAAAAATGAATTAAGCCCAAATATCAAGGACGTCATCCCAGCAAAGAAAAAATCGGGCATGTATAAAATGGAATACAAGGATTGTAACCAGACTTATGTTGGACAAACAAAAAGCAATCTAAAAACAAGATCCAAAGAACACTTCAGAAACATAAATAAAAAACAATTGGAAAAATTAGCAGTTGCCACCCACTTTTGGACAAAGCACCACAATATAAATTCAGAACCAAAACTTCTAAAATACATAACAGGAAAACAAGAGCTGGCCACATGGGAGCACATCTTCATTGTAAAAGATAGAAACAGGGTTTTCAATTTCGAAGTTCCACAGAAGGATGTGTTTAGCAAGTTAATTGAACCACCACAGAGGAGTCATCACTTACAACATTGCCAGCTTCACCGCAAGGAATTAGTTGATGTTAGGTTGAAAATGAAGGAAACCAGTCCTTCGAAATATGTTGCGGCAAAAATCTCAAGTAACTGTTTAGTGTAATTAATTGACTTGTCAAATAAATAAATATACAAGGGTCAGTCAATAACTAATGCCTCCTTTTTTTTTTTTATCCTTAACTGAGTTAGCGATGAGAACCCTCTTTTCTAATGCACTGCAGTAGCAACTTCCTAAGTCAACAGATGGCAGCACTGCAAAATGACTGACATCGATGTGTGTATTAGACAGCATTCTCGCATGCGGAAGGTGAAACGCCCATTTGCATTTATGGAAGAATGCAAAATGTGTATGGTGATGCAACAACAGATGTCAGCACTGTTAGAAGATGGGTTCATTGCTGTAATGAAGCAGATTGGCTGATGTAAATCAGAGCGGTAGACCAATGACTGCAGTGACTCCATGCAACATTGAGTGAGTTGATGAGATCATTCGCACTGACCACCAGGTAACAACAGATGAATTGTGTTGCACTATGTCCCTCAGTAAAGGCAGTGTGATGACAATTATTCAACAACTGGGGTATTCAAAAGTTTGTTCACTTTAGGTACCAAGAATGTTAACCGTCGAGAATAAGGAGACAAGAAAAACAATAGCCGCCACACTCTTGCAGCACTTCAGTTTGGAGGGAGAGGAGTTTCTGGAAAACATTTTAACTGGAGATAAAACATGGGTTCCTTTTTTTGAACCTGAATCAAAAAGACAGTCAATGGATTGGCATCGCACAACCTCACCAAAGATGAAAAAATTCAAAACTGTGTATTTGGTAGGTAAAATGATGGCAACAGTGTTCTGGGATGCACAGGTTGTGATTCTGGTTGAATTTTTGGAGCAGGGATGCACAATAAATTCTGTCCAATATATCACCCTCAAAAAACTTAGCGCACATCTTTGGCGAGTTTGCCCAACAAAAACCAGGGCAGATGTTCTTCTTTTGCACGACAATGCAAAACCACACACCAGTCATCATAACACTGAAACAATTGTGAAAATTGGATGGGAAGTCTTGCCTCATCCCTCATACAGCCCTGACCTAGCACAATCAGACTACCATCTGTTTGGGCCACTAAGGGAAGCTCATTGCAGGATTTACTTTGAAGATGCAGAGGCCGTGAAAACATCTGTGCATCAATGGCTTCAGTAGCAAAACCGTACATTTTAATCATCCTGGAATACATGCCCTTGTTAAAAAGTGGATCAAAACTGTGGAAAAGGACAGGGATTACATTGTTGCTTTCATGCTGTGTAATCAAAGTTTTAATTTTCTTACAAATTAATAGAGAAAAAAAATAGTAGGCATTAGTTATTGACTGACCCTTGTAACAACACTGTTTACAAACTTGCATAAAAAGAAAGGTGAATAAAGTTTTTATTCATTTTTAATTCCTTGGAATTATTAGATTCATTTTGCCATTTTTCTAAAATCTGTTAATGCTTTTCTTTTACTATTATCTGCTTTGGAATTTTCTTGTGTGCATATGCATGCTTGTGTGTGGTGTGTATCATGACTCATAAACGAAAAACCATTAAATACATAAATTGGTAGTGAAATTCAGCCTTCCAAGGATGTATCACTAAGATTTTCAAGAAAACCTTCCACCCCAATCCACCATATGCATGGATATTTTTTTAAAAACTATCTAATTTTCTCAATAACCAATGATTTTGATTAAAATGGCATATATTGAATATATTTCCATTTCAAGTTCAAGATATATTTGTATATCTTAAACTTTCTGCAAATAACCATGAAGACTTCTGTATTCTAAATGATCTTCACAGAACTTATAATAGATATTAAATAGAGGGTGGACGACTCAAACGTCTCTAATTTGAATTATATGAAAGGAAAATTTAATAAGTTTTGAATCCTTTTTGTAGATCATACAAAGACAGGATTTTCATTCTAAGATCTTATCTTTATCGAAATGGTGACACTGCAGATCAAAGCATAAACTGTTCTGTGGTATGCAGAGTTTAAATCAATTGTCTGAGCACATTAATGTTAGACCCAAGGTCAATATTTGGTGCAGTTTGTTACAGAATAAAGTCATTGAAACATTTTTCTCCAGCAAGAAAACTGTCCGTGGTACCACATATCTTGACATACTGGAGCAGTTCTTTTTCCACAAATTGAACACCTGCAGTATAGCATCCTTTTCCAACAAGATATCACTACTACACACAGGCTCAATGAAATTTGTATATGACTTTGAACATTTTCCCTGGCCATTGGATTGGTAGGGACATTTGAACGGTCCATCTTTGAATTTTCATATACTTATACTTTTTTCAAAAGGTAAGTCACTATTCCTTATTTTCATCATGAAAGGGATATGTAATTTCAAAGCCATTTGCTTTTTAAAAATCTGATTTGCTTTAGCTTACTAAACTCTCCTTATGCCCAATAAATGTGTAAATGCATTATGAGAATGTCTCTTGATTAACAAGAGGTAGGCAGAAGAGTAAAGCTTTGTAAGAATAATTAAATCAAATCAAATTTATTCACCATAACATTTAATTATAGAAATATTGGCTTTGTTAATTATAACATCTGAAAATTACAAAATACTGCTTAAAATTATATGTAAAGATTAACACAATTAGTAAATAAATGAACAATTAAAGTATGTGTTACTAGCTATTTACAGCAAATTACAATTCATTTCAAATATAATAAATATATCTAATTACTTATACAATTTCAAGATATTTGTTCACAGAATAAAAACAATCCTGTAATTAAAATTTCTTTATGTGTCTTCTTAGCTTCCGGAAAAGGCCGCATTATCTTGCATGGGAATGCATTTCGGACAAAAAGGAAACAAAAACCTGAAAAAGAAAGCGTAAAGCAACTCCAACACCACCAGGAAAGAGCGGCGCCAGCATCCACCCAATTGGCAGGCAGCTAGCCAACCAGAAGCGAGAGGGCGGGGCAACCTCCACTGCACTGCCACTATATAAGTGAGAACAAATAAGCAACCACCGCACAAGAGCCCAGAAGGAGCTCACGACAAGGTGAGCGAAATGTCTACATTCCCATGCAAGATAACACGGCCTTCTCCGGAAGCTAAGAAGACACATCAAGACACAGGTCGTGGAAGCCTACGCATCCAAAAATTTCTTTAATTCTTTTTCAAATATTGTTATATTTGGTAATATCTTAAAAGATGCAGGTGTTATTATAGTATTAAATTATACAATTTAATACCACAATAGTGTGGACTTTTTTTCATATACGGTTCTTTTATGGCTTGTAATGTAAAGTTTTGATTTACCTCTAGTATTGTGGTTACGAATTTCAGAATTTGTGACTATACTATTTAATTGTTTATATGTGAACACCAGCCTTTTGTAGAGGTAGATAGATGATTTGAAATACAGTCTACAGTTTCTAATGCTGGAAAGATTTAACTTTGGTCATATTGCCCACTTTTATATTATAACAATTCTGTTATTATAATTCGACTGTCCCCAGAATATTATATCATAGGCTAAATGAGATTGATAATATGCAAAGTGGGCTATATTAAGTACAACAAGATTAATAGATGATCTTAGAGTGTATAAAGCAAAAGTCCCAAGTCCAAAATCTCTCATAGAAGGGTGAATAGAGAGTCATGTGAATGCAACATACCCAATTTTTGTCATGTACAACTGTGGTTACGCAGACATCAAAAAATGAACTATCTGGTCATTAATGCACGTTTTAACACATAACACTATGTTCTGCTGTAATATTCAGATAATTATTGAGCCCTCTTATCCATAATCCTTTAGAGATTTGTAATCATGCAAACATATCTTACCTCGTTCTGATATAGGAACCACTTTGGATGCCATGGATCTGAGAACTGGAGCAACAATAGGACCAAGTGCTACAATTGTTCCCCCTGAAACATGCATTTGGGGAGTATTAGATAATAACACTTTAATGAGTTGTGCTATTACAAAAGGATAAGCTCTGGTATACTACAAAGAGAGAAAATTTGTATGTAGGTGTATAGCATAAACTCAAAAACTATTCAACCAATTTTGATAATTCTTTCATCTTTGAAAAGCCCTATTTTTTCCGACGGTCATGAACCTTAAAACAACTTTTTATTCCATTCATAATTTAGTAAAATACTAAAAATGATATAAAAACCCTTAATTAAGAATGCCATGGAGTACCTACAGAATGTGTATAAACAAAAGCCATTAAATACTGTACACAGTACAGAATGTGAATAAAAACAAAAGCTGGTTACATTTTATTCCAAGTAATATACAAAGAAGGCCATTATGCAATACTTAAGTAAACAGAAAAGAGCTTATCTTCAATCAATGTAATAATATTAACAAATATTCATGACAATAGCCTCTTACTCTACTATAAGCTGCATAATAAATGTTGACTATATGAATATAAATGTAATGTACCTGGGCTATCTTTTATTCAACCTTCGATCACCCTGCTATGTGACTAGAAGGTGGAGCTGTGCAGTTAACCCAGCATTACATGCTTCAAGGTCAATTTTATATATCATTTGGAGCCAAGCTACAGGGACTTCAACATGGCTGGTATTATTGATTCTCCTGCCAAGTGCAAGTTGCAAAGTATTATTCATTTTCTACAGGCAGAAGGGAATAGTGCAGCAGAAATTCATCACTGAATGAACCATGTTCATGGAAATGGAAATGGTGTGTTATTTATGAATGCTCTTTAACTGCTATAGTTCTCAGCGTCTCATTCTATACTGGATGTGAAAGACCGCTTAATTTTGCTCAGAGGCCTCTCTATCAGGCTTGAGGTTCTTTTACGTGCCGTAAATCTACGACATGGGACCCATGGCTTTACTTCCCTTCTGAAGGAAGCCATGCTAAGGATTTTTACGCCCGAAAAAATCCATCGTCCTCCGCCGGGTTTGAACCCACGACCTGGGGTATATGAAGTTAGCATGGTAACCCTTACACTATGGAGGGCGACCAATGTTCATGGTGTATGAACTCATGTGTAAGGGTGTTGTGCGTGAATGATGCAGGAAATGTAAAGAAGGTAAAATTGATATTCACAATGAAGTTGAACAAGGATGCAAGTCTGTTGCTAGAGAAGACCTTGTTCAGCAAATTGATCAAATTGTTCAAGAGAAACAGAGGTTCACCATCAGTGAACTGTCAAAGTCCCAAACATTTGAAGGTCAGCTCTGTATATGATTGTTACAGAACAACTAGGCTACCAGAAACATTGTGCATACTGGATTCTCAAAAAAAAAAAAAACTTCTGGGGACCACAAAGCTTGCACCTGACATCAGCCTTATCCTTCCTCACTCATTAAGTTACTGATGAACTTGGAATTTTTATGACAATGCAGATTCAAAAAGAATAATCCAAACACTCTCCAAAAAAGCCCATAAAGTTCAAACAAGCTTTAAGCAAAAAGAAGACCATGGGAGCTGAAGAAAAGTCTGGGAGAACAGTTGTTTTGTACCAATGGAGAACAAGATGCTGGAAGATCTACCTGCATTAGTGGGCAGCAGCCTTCTATGAAGAGGGTGTGGAAAGCTTGTTTATAGACATCGCAAATGTCTTAGTCACTGTGAAAGTGACTATGTGGAAAAATAACTGATTGTAGTTGATTTCAGGCAATAAATAATTTTATGGTTATATTTGTCTTTCTGTTATGCCCCATTGGAGGTTGAAAAAATATAGCCCTCCTATAAGCAGTACAAATTGTAAGTAATTTATTTCCCTAATTGCCATTTTGTCAGTCACAGAATGATACCATTGCTCTCCTCTGTAACTGTTCAGAGAGTAAAGCTAAGGCCAGTGTTTACAGACACTCCTTGCCCCATGGTATATTTGTTTTGGTTTCCAAGGAAGTTATCCCTAGAATTTATGCCTGCAATACTTAACAGATAGTAAAAAGGTTACAAAACTAACAACAAGAGCAACAATATGACAAGAGTAAGCGGGTGAGTCCAATTGATCTGGATGGCATGTAACTGCTAATTAATAATTCTTACAGCCAAACAAATAAACAGATAAGGTTGCCACTGCACCAAACAATCAAATAAAGTGAAGTGTTAGATGTTCTAGCCTTACATTTGCTTAGGTGCTTTTGTTAAAAATTATAATAAAATTTAAATAATGTTAGGGGTCTCTCAGGCCTCTAGTGATTAACGGATGGTGAGTGTTAATAGGTGTGACTCACCAAAACATTAACATATTGAATTAAGTCATTATCATTGTTCATCTGATTGGTGAACCAATTATAAAACCAACACTTTTACAGAGAATCAATTTTATACATTCAGTGTAACTTATACAGACAAATATGTGATGTTTTTAAAATTTGTTGGGTAGTTCACTCCACTTTGCCTTGAGACATGGTGAAATAACCATTTAGGGCTGCAATCATCCTTGCAACCATGTTAATAATGCTACCTCCATCAGTAGCTGTCTTTGGACTACCATTTCATTTTACATCAGTACAGAAACAGTCCTCTGAAATTTGTTTAAAACTTTACTTACAGCTTGAAATTATGGTTTTGAAATTTGTGGATACTGCCTGTGAAACTCATATATGCAAAAGCAGTACAAGTTCATATCTTTGTTTTGACATGACCATGATTGATTTGATTCTATCTACATTGTCTCTTGGTAATACGAGGGTGATTCAAATATAAACGGTAATTGTTGCATATCACAGAGAAAGCAGTACAGAGCGGAGTGGTGGAGTGGGGGGTTGAAGGTCGGTGTGTTAGGGAGGGGGAACTAGTTTTGTTAGCCACTTCGCTAGGTTCTGGTGTCAATACATCCATGAGTAGCAAAAAGTCCCTTTGTCTGTTGTGCAATGCATTATTATCAAGTTTTTAACTAAGGAAGGGGTTAAACCTTCGGAGATTTTAACTCGTTTAAGGACACAGTTTGGGGACACTCACAGAATCGAGTGTTTACTTGGACCAGACAATTTAAGGGTGGCCGAGAGTTTGTGGAAATCAAAGGTCATGCTCAATGCCCAAGGTCAAGTCCCATAGGTGACAACATCCATGATGTTCGAGAGCATATTGAAGGTGATCGCCACTCCACTGTCAAAGAAATCTCATCAGAAGCTTACTATTGCCAATTGTTAAGGTCTGTAAAAGCTGCCAACTGAAACAAAAGAGATTGTATGCCCATCAGAGATGTCATCCTTCTCCAAGACAACGCTACTCCTCACACTGCCAATTTGACAATGGACACAATGGCAGACATGCACTGGGAAACCCTTGAACACCCTCCCTATAGTCCATCGCTTGGAGGGAAACATTTCGAAAACAACGAGGGCGTCTAGGAGCATGTGCACAATTGGTTAGCGACACACCCTCAAACTTTTTGTGAAGAAGGAATGTTCAAGTTTCCAAAACGTTTGCAAAAATGTGTAGTGTGAAGGAGGCTATGTTGAGAAATGCTGATGAAGTCATTTTTGTATATATTCAATCAATAAATATTTTTAACAAAATTATTGTTTATATTTGAATCACCCTCGAATATCCATTTTCAACTGACTTCTGAGCTACATATAAGCATTTGATATGCCTAGCTATTACTTCCCTGAAATTTACTGATTTGTCAGCCATAGAGTGCTTCTAAGAGTCCAGCCCATTAACTGTATATGCTCACTACATCAGACTAGTTTCAAGAACTCAAATATGATGCTAAATGTAAGACATACCAACATAAAAGAGCCAGGAGACCTCAGCAACTGCAAACACAAGACGAGCAAGAGCATGGGCTGTTGCTCCCACCATTACCATTGAAGTATCTCGCATTCCCAGGAGCTTGCCCATTATATGGATTCCCAGTAATGTACCTGCAAATAAACTCCATAAGACAGATCAGGGCATTTCCTAAGATGTAGATTAAATTTTAAACCAGTAAAATATAGAGGTTTCTGGGTTTGTAGGCCATGGTCAATTAGATGAAATGTTACCTGACGTTTCATCTAATTGACCACAGCCTATAAACCCTAAAACTCTACATTTTATTGGATTAACATCAGCCATGAAAGCCTAAGCATGTATATTAAAATTTAAGGTTTAACCTTGGAGATAAGCAAAGTTATAATAACCATAATTCAAAATCTTCTCGGGCTTCTAGCCAGGTAAAAACTAGAAGCCCGAGAAGATTTTGAATTAATACGTCGCCAGGAAAGCTTCAGTTCTTATTTTATAATAACCATGTTGATAAATTAGAAAGTAAACTAAGCTCAGGGCTTTTTGTTTTAGGACATATAGCCTATTTTCTCTCCCTTGATACTAGCAAATTAGTATATTTCAAATTAATATATTCACATATTTTCTATGGCATCATGCTTTGTGGAAACACCTCCAAATCAAATTTTTATAAAACTTTTATCTTGCAGAAAAGATCAGATAGTATTTGGCATGTAATGCAAAAATAAAATGATATATTCAACTCCCTGTAAAGCTTATTTTAAAATGTTAAATATATATACTCTTCCTGTATATTTATTTTGCAAAAAATATTATTTATGCCCCCCTGGGCAGTGTGGGGGTAGTGTGTCTGACTCACATTCAACAAGTCGCAACTTGGAATCTGGCTTATGGTGAGTTACCCAGATAAGGTTTTTTTTGGGGGTTTTCCCTTATCCTGAGAAGATGAATGTTGAGTAACTTAAAGCTCCATAGACCCCAAGATCATTTGAGCATCATTTCATCGATCTCATTCATTTTCCAATGTGACTAAGTAGCTTAAAGGAAATTAAGCTAAAAAAAAATATTTTTATACAATATAAACACATTGAATGTAAATTCTAAAATCTGTTATTGTGAGACAAGATGAAATAATAATGATGATGGCTATGATGATGATAATTTTATTGGATTTTGGATATGTCCAATCTTAGAGGAAAAATACCTACATATGGTACATATAAACAATTTTATAATACATTTTACAACTTAATTTACAATTCATCTAGGCTTATATACTTTTACTCAACAAATATTGTTTTAATGTGTGTTAAAATTTTGAGATATCTTCAAATATTTAATTGAGTTATAATATAATTTAATACATCTAATATTAATATCTTTTTCACTGACACAGTTTCTAATATTATGTATATCTGTGAAAATCATCACTGTTTCTTGTACTGAAATTGTAAACTTGATTGTTTCTTATCAGGACAATCCTATTGGTTACAAATAGTATAGTTCTATATACATACTAGTGGCAGTCGGTGAATAAATTACTTGGGGTTGTATGAACTAATGATGATCTTAAACATTGCTTTCGATTGTAAGGATAATATCAACATCACTACTGTGCCACAATTTTGATCAAATAACAGATTCCTCAAGAACCAGAAGCAAGCATGGTAACCATCCAGCCAGGAAACTGGATTGCCACATTAATCTGTCAAGACAATTCATATAAGACTGCACATTTAAATTGAATAAATCACTATTCAGTTGCATTATCTGCCTGCCTGAGCTTGCATCTGGTTGGGTTAATGTGGAGTCTGACTACATTGTTGCAATTGGGCAGGTCAATTCGCTTCAATTGAATTATTCTTGATCTTGATATCTTATGTGCAAAGAGCATACAAAATAAAATTAACCTTATTTTATGTGTCTTGTCTTCCATACCTTTCTTTGTCTCACTTAAATCACAGTTAAAAGCCCTGGACATAGTGTATTTAATCTACTCAGCTAATCAGACCTTTCAGAACATTGAAGTACCATACAGAAAAATAAGTAGAGAAAAATATTAGTTCAATGTATCTCTCCCCATCATGATGGATGCTTTTTAAAAATTTTATTATGTCAGTTGAAAAGGTTGCTATTTGAAAATACACCTTAATATTACGTTAAAGGTCTAATATTGAACAGTGCTTACATTAACCTGAGGTCCTGGGTTTGATTTCCAGTGGGTGTGTGGAGAATTACTTACTTTCAGGAAACTTAAAATGCACTTTCCAGTTTTGGGTGTTGTGTATTGTAAAGAAATCCATATATTCTGTTTTAAAATTCATATATCTGCGGATAATGCCAAAAAACTGTAAATAATGCCAAGATATTGTAAATAATGCAGAAATACCATAGATCTAAGGTTAAATCTAACTGGAATTGGAAGACATTAAATGAACAATATGCAGCTACCTACTAATCAAAACCTTGCTTTCAACATCAAGGATTGTTATACCATTGCTTCTAACATATCTAGGAGGGGCATAAGGTATTGAGGTAAATCTCTAAACTTGAAGCCTAGGAAATGCTGTAATGTTCAGATATCTATTCTGCAAATAACCACTAAAATTTAAACAAATGAAAGTGAATATCTTGGAAAAATTGATGTATGAAATTGCATAAAAACACAAAAGTTAATATCTCAGAAATGGTTAAAACAACAAAATGACTCATAATAGTGGATTTTACCGGCTCTACATTTTCCCTTTAATAAAATTTCCCCTATCTTGTGCCTTTCTATGCTATACAGAATTATTAAACTGAAAAAAGTTTAAATTCCCAAAAACTTTAAGGTACACATTTTGTTTATGGTCTTAACACTTGTAATATATCATAGTTTAATACAAATCAAGTGTGGCTTTTTCAGAAATTCAATTTTTTCTATGTAAAGCATGTTTTTAGTTGTGATGGTTTATTTGAAAATATTCACCTTGTGCCCATAAGAGCTATCTAACTTAACTAGGAGATTTGGTAATCCTACAACCTTTGAAAATATTTCTTTGTAAAGGGTAGTTTTGATTTGGAGGTTTATCTGGAAATCTTTGCATTACATACTTGTAGGATATCTAATTTAAGTGTGAGATCTGGTATTTCTGTGATTTTTAGTTTTTGAGTTATGCTGGTCACACATGCATACACATTCTCTCTCCCTCTCTTCCCCCTATTCCTTTCACCTCCCACTCTCTCCCTCTCCACCTCACTCACTCTTTCTCATACACAATCTTTTTCCAAAAGTGTTTATTTTTGGATTCAGGGGGCCACAAAATATGTATACCCACTAAAATCTCAACATAGAATTTATTGAAACATTGAATGCCAATATACTGGTTTTAATCAAAAGTATCCATCCTAACAATTTTAAACCAAGAAATAAAACCAGAATAAATAATTAAAATTCAATGTTCTTTAGATTTGGAGATATTTCGCTTTGAAAGTATGTTATTCATATTTTAATAACAATAATTATACCGACATACTGAAGTTACAACACAAAATTAGCTTCATAGAGCAAAACTACATAAACTTTTTATGGATGTAAAACATGTTGTTTGGAATTCAGACTGCTCAAACCGTATGCTGGAACTTTGATATTACTACAGTTGAGAGTCACACACCTCCATTATGGCTGTTAAGTGTTAATTTAAAAATGAAACAGTAATAGCACTGAGATTTTTCAGCTATACAAAGAGCATGCAAAATCCATACATGCCCCTTGTGCATATTAAATTTTTTTTAAAGTAAGCCTAACTACTTGGGACCAAAATTATTTATCAAGCTTCCCAAACTAAAAAAAATTTGATGTTTTACACTCACATGACTTTCTCTAGCTGCCCTACAACACTCCTACAAAAGATCATTCTTCTTTGTACACAATGCTAATCAAGATACATGTTAGCAGAATGTTATTACTTAGTTCCTTATAAGTAGAAGGGAATAAGGGAATGCACTATGCTAAAGAGATTGTCAAATGTTTTAAAAGCTATCGTTTTGCGATTGTCATTGCAAATCACTTCTTTACTTAGCCAAGAGTAGAACAAAAGAAAAACAGACACTTCCTGTTTGAGAAAAGTTTAAGTTCTTCACAATTGAAACCAATAACAAGGAATATCTTGAAAACGTAAAGGACAAAAATTTTGTGTTTTGTCATGAGGTACATTTTTTGTGTAGCATGTTTTTACTTTCTCTTTGTACAATGTACATAGGGATAGAGAAGGTATTGTAATACACCCAAAAATTCGATACCGAGATTTCACCTGAAATATATGTTTTGGGGTACCCTGATTCTGAAAAAAAGCATTTTTAAAAAAAGTGTGTGTGTGTGTGTGTGTGTGTGTGTGTGTGTGTGTGTGTGTGTATGTGTGTGTGTGTGTGTGTGTGAGTGTGTGCATGCGCGCATGTGTGTGTGTTTTTTTTTTCCCAAAAAATTCGAGATATACATTTTATTTCGGACATAAATAGCTTTATTATACAGGATTTTAATCAAAATCGTTAAAGCCATTTTTAAGAAAATCAAAATTTTCGAAATTTTTTCATGTAAAGGGTAGTTTGTGGTGGGGGGATTTTTTTGAAAATCTTTGTGTCGTATCCTTGGAAGATATTAAACCTAAATATAAAGTTTGGTATTTAACGGTCTTTTTGTTTTGGGGCTATGCTGCACGCGCACACACCCACACCTGCACCCGCACCCGCACCCACACCCACACCCACACCCACACCCACACCCACACCCACACACACACACACACACACACATGCTTTTTTTAAAATGCTTTTTTCGGACTCAGGGGGCCCCAAAACATATATTTCCGGTGAAATCTCGGTATCGAATTTTTGGGTGCATTACAATACCTTCTCTATCCCTATGTACATTGTACATATGGGGCTAGAGAAAGTAAAAATGCTGAATCATCTGCTAAATATAAGTCTAAATTGATTAACTTTTTGTTAAACACCATACAGCAGTATGATGAGCCTTTTGAAAATGGTTTTTAATTATTTTGAATGAAATGTTTGTTTTTGTAAGTGAGTATGAGAGAGAGAGAGAGAGAGAGAGAGAGAGAGACAGAGACAGAGACAGAGAGAGAGAGAGAGAGAGAGAGAGAGAGAGAGAGAGAGAGAGAGAGAGAGAGAGAGTGCGTGCAAATATGATGATAATTTGACAATGTTGCTTAACATACTTACCTATTTTATTTTGTAATGAACTGTATTATACTGAACAATAAAATTGAATTTTATTTTTAACTTAATGTCCTTTAACCTGGTTGGTGATATTCTATGATGAATGAAAAATTTGAAATGATGCTCAAATGATCACAGGATCCATAGAGCTTTCAGTTACTTTACATTTGTCTTCTTAGCACAAGGGAAAACTTTATTCAGGTAACTCACCCTAATTGAGATTCGAACTCGTAAGCTCTTGAATGTGAGGTAGACATGCTACCCTTAAACTACTGAGGTGGGTTAAAATTGAATTGAAATGAGTAGAGGTCAACTGTTTCAGAGACTTTTCATATAAAGGTGCAGAGAAACCATATGCAGAAAACTGTGGACAAGAAACTAAAAAGACAGCACTAAACTAAGTATTGTGAGGTTAGGAGCAAAATGTTACAGATGCAGTTTAACAGGAACACTGCATAAACATAATTGAAATCTGAATTTAAGGAACACTTAATTTGCTATTTAAAATGAAGCATAACTCATACAAGTATACACATATTATCTCAACCAATGTGTAATGATACACATGTGCATACTGAACTGAATATTCCATAGACTTCACATCAGACACGCCTAATGACAGTGACTAGTACTGTAGGGTGCAGTTTGCTTACATCTGACATGCCACAAAAAAGACTCTAATATGATGGATTTAATGTTGAAGTGTGTATAGACTGGAATTTTCTGCACAATGTTTTTCTGTGCCCAGTATTTATTAAATGTTCCTGATTTTATGTAGAAGAATAATTTATTTTATACCTTACCTATTACATAAGATGTAGACTGATATGTACGATAATCACTGTATGTTTCTGCATCCCAATGGAATTTGAGCAAAGTATACAAATATGTCATGGGCTTCTCATCTGTGTAAGCAGAAAAGCAACTTTTATCATTTTCATTAATAAAATGTGGGAGATAATGGAAAGTAAAGGATTCCCTAGTCACATATTACATATAATTCAGCATCTTTATTTGGAGGGGTAAAAAAAAGAATTAAAAAGAAGTAAACTTTCCAATAATAGAACTGAAATAAGTCAAGGTTTCCAACAAGGGTTTCCACTTTAATCTACATTATTTATTATTTATAGAGATGTGCCATTTGTAAATAGCAAATATTGTAACCTATAATTTTAAGATGGATTACACAAACATGGTAATCTTAATTTTTTCAGGTGACCAAGCAGTTGTAGCATCTACTGAGAATAAACCACAAAGAGCACTATATTATTTAAGGTGGCAGCTGAATATAATTTAAAAATTTCAATAGAGAAGACAAAAATAATGCATTTCTTGGATTAGATGCTATTAGGGCTAAACTGATAATGTCTCTATTGAACACTTGGATTTTAATTATTTAATGTCTGTACCACATAAAGTTGGCCATTTCACTTCATAGGCATGTGGACTAATCTTTGTTTCTTATAAACTGTTTCATTGATATATAATCTGTCATTCATAATTCCCCTCCCCTTTACCCTGATTGTCTAACCACAACTTGGAATGCAAACCCTATTTAGAGCAATGTCAGGCAATAAAAGTGATATAAACACCTCATTCATGCTTTCATCATCTGAGAGGCTTGCTTAAAATGAAGGGTACTCATCTATCCCACCATGACAACCAATGAGAGGTGATTAGTCATGTGACAAGGGATACAGGGAAAGCTTACAAGGAGTTCCTTTAGTAAGGACAGAATAAGAGATGCAAAAACAAAACTTACTATATATGTGCGAAAAACTAAAAGAATAGTACCCAAGAAACGTGGTTAAAATATATAAGATTTTAGTGGTGCCTCTCTTAATATACGGATATGAATATTAGCCTCTGTGAATATTCTTTGAGACATATAGAAGTGGCTGATATAAGGTTTTTGAGATTTGTAACAAGTTATACTCTTATGGACAGAGGAATGAAGATGTAAGGAAAGAATTAGGACATTTTAAATTACAGGTTACAGAAAATTAGTACAGTGCCTTATTTCTGACTTGTGGCTGGCTGCTTCACATCCTGCTACTCTCATAGGATGCGTGCTGCTGTCGGTCCAGTTAAATATTCACAGACCCTGAACTCAAATGTATAACATGCCAGTAATTCAAGCACATAGATTTACATGCATACAATAACCACCACATACGTTGGAAGAGCTGAAAGACAGTATCAGAAGAAAAATTACTCAATTTCAGAAGAGCAATTAATGCATGTTAATGGAAATTGTCTTAAAAGGTGTGAGAGATACGTACAGCACAAGAAAATAATTTTGAACATCTTTAATAAAGGATGTGGTTGTTCTAAGCATGTATGCATGTATGCACTTGAACTATGCGCTTGAACTGCCAACAGACTATGCTCTTGAGTTCATGGGCTGTGCATATTCAACTCGGCTGGCAGCAGTGTGCAGTCCTGTGGCATGCGTCAGAAATAAGGCACTGTTTTACCATGTTCAAAGAATAGAAAGAAAGAATAGAATTCATGAAAGAGCATTGGATTACAAACCTAGAGGTTGAAGAAGTCGAGACGTTCCTGTTCAAAAATGGATTGAGTAATTTTAATTTCAAATCAGAACAGATCATGAGTGGTCTAATTCCTGCTGTGATGATGATGATTTTTTTTGGTAGTGTTTAATGTCTGCTTTTACTACTTGTGGCATTGCAGGCGATGGAATGCAATGGCAGGGAGAAACCAGAGAACCTGGAAAAGGCCCGCTCCTGCGCCACTTTGTCCATCACAAATCTCACATGCAGTTGCTTGGGATTGAACCCGGGCTGTCTAGGTGAAAGTCGAGAGGTCTAACCACTCGGTTATAGCATGCCCATGATGATATCATGATGATGAAGATGATGATGATGATATGAAGGAGGAAACACAAAATTTAATATGGATACTCTAGAATGGAGGTAATTTGTTATATTGCTGCTACTGAAAGTAGCTGTAAAAACTGAGGCTAGTTGATAAAAGTCAGCCACCCTTCCTGAGTATAATAATATACCAAAAGACAGAATAAGAAATGCCTAAGAACTGATCAATAAATTATCACACAATCCTTGGGTATGTCACTTACCTCTCTGGAAAGTGTAAAGTGCCATTGAAACAAAAAGCATGATTAGGTACATTCTTCTTCTTCCAGGCCTTTTCCTCACAATAGATTTAATAGAATCTGCTACATGCTGAATATCAAAGAAATCCATAAAACACTGTGTTGGTGCACATGGTAATGGGTTTTGTCTTTCTGTAGTACGCCACTCAAGACGCCATAGTCCAAAGAGAATGGCAAGGAACAATAATGTGGCATTGACAGCAAACATTCCAGCATATGAGCGACCCATCACTGAACTCCATAGATATTTTCCTGAAAGTGAATTATTGTATTTCTACTGGGATCATTTCTGTATTTTTAAAATTAAATTACAGTCATTAATAGAATCCTTATACATTCTGCAATTGACGTTAGGGGTGTAATAAAATTTAACTAGAAATATGTTTAACTTCATTCCTACTCTTCTGCAAAACTGAAAGTTGGTTATAATTAGAGAAGAAGAATCTCTGTGTGACATCCTTGGAACATATATTAAGCTTAAATACCAAGTTTGGTATTTTGACCAATCTTTAGTTTAGTTGGCTCTCCACACAGACAGACTTTTCTCTAAAGATTTTTTTTTTTCTTTTGGATTCACAGGACTTCCAAATATTATTTCTGATGAAAACTTAGCATCAAAGTTTTGGATAGATAAGTAGTAGAGAAAGTAAAAATAGTAAAGCTCTTTTACAACTTTCAAAATAGAATATTGTTTTTAATGATTTGTGAAAGTGGTAGTGCTGCACTTCTATAGCTCTTATGGATGAGATAACCCTGCTTATGTTCTTACCTAAAGCAACACCTGTAGGCATTGTTACAAGATATGTAATATCCAGAATTGTTACTCGCCAGGTACGATTCTCTGATGTAGTGATGTCGGCAAGGTAACTGAAAGCTCCCATAAAGATAGCAACATCAGCTCCAGTCATAGCTGATGGCAGAGAAGCACTCCAGATCACTGTTTCCACTGGCCATGTACCTGAAAGTATAATTGTTCCTCATGTACTGTTGGATACTTATTTGCATTGTTCACACAGTAGGTCAAGAAATCTTCAAATGTTAATATGCAAAGCATGCTTTATTATATTCCATGGCTATTTCATTCCCAAGCAAATGGAAAAATAAACCACAGCAAAACAAAAGACTGTTAGATCTGCTGTAATTAGTATATACTGTAATCAAATTTATTATCAGTGTATGCTAAATAATTATATAAGAGGGAGAAAAATGTGTCTAGCATAACATTAGAAATTAGTTGACTCTATTCTGTTACCTCCTGTCTTTCTGCCTCTGTCTGTACAATGTTTGTGACATTTCAAAAAAGTCACTTAGTTTAAGAATAAACCATTTTTACTTTCTCTATACGCACTATGTACATAGTGTATAGAGAAGATAAAAGCATTTTCACAAAAAGGTCTGTGTGTGTGTGTGTGTGTCCATGTGTCAGTGTGTCCGTGTGTCTGTGAACACAATAACTCAAAAACGAAAAGTCGGTAAAATACCAAACTTGGTATTTAAGTTTAGTATCTTCCAGGGATGCAACACGAAGATTTTGAGAAAAATCCCCCCACCCCAACTACTCTTTACATGGAACTTTTTTCGAAAATTTTTATTTTCTCAAAAATGGCTCTAACGATTTTGATTAAAATTTCCTATATTAAAGATATTTACCTGACAAACAAAATGTATATCTCGAATTTTCTGGAAATAGCCTCTGAAGAGTATTTTATTCTGGATGAATTTTACTTAATTTTCCATAACTGCTAAACCGTAAGAGATGGACAAAAACTTACTACACAAAAAATGTAGAGCACGTTAAAACACACAATTTATGTTATATACATTTTTTTCGTGGAGTTCATCGTTTTTGAGACATTCCTTATTTTTGGTTTCTGCTATGAAAAACATATACTTCTCTCATACAGGAACTTGTCAACTCCTATCCATATAAACAAAGGAACTTCATTGACATAGCAACCAGCTTTTGACTATCACTTTAACCTATGATAGTCCTTTATTTCGCTTCTACTTACAAGGAAGCGAGTAATAAGGCTATTTCTGCTAATTTGTTCTGATTAGCATAAAGTAAATAGAAGTATATGCTTTTTAAGAATAATTTGTTGCAGGGATATAGAGAAAGTCATGTGAATGGTACACATCAGATTTTTTTTCTTTGTCAATATTAAATACAGCTGCAATCAATGCTTAGCTTTATGAGGTAAGAGCCAGAGAATGAAAATAAGAGGATAAAGAGAAGAAAAGAATAGAAGAGGATTGATACGAGTAGAATCTCAATGTACCATATATAGGGTAGTTAAATTATGAGGTAACCCCTGTTGTGGCCTCACTCCACTGCGCAAGATATCCAAGAGTTGCTAGGAAAGTGGTACCAGCAAAGGCGCATTAAAATGCGTATCTTAAGATAAATTATGGAAATGTTGATCTTCTGCAGTACAATTTGTGAAAATATTCTTGTTTACTGGTCTGGCTTAGTAGCAGGAATCCTTGTGATTTTTTGCATGATGTTATCATTATGTTTCTGTAGATTACACATGGATTTCTGCTGCTGAGTTTAGATGAAAATCTTTAACTTGTAATACTCCTATTTGGGAGCAGATGGTCAATATTTTCACATTTATTTAATGTGGGGACTCGAGTGCACCTTTGCCAGTACCGCTTTCTTGGATCTCTCGCGCAGTGAAGAGAGTCCCCGAGATGGTTTACCTTATAATTTAATGACCCTTTGTTTTGCTAGTTATTATATAATATGGCAAAGGAATGAATGCTTTACATTATTTCATTCTAAACTTTCTAAAATGTAAATTAAACTGAGATACAAATATGAAGAACAGCACTTAATAATTTTATATAATCACAGTAACTGATTTTAAATATTTTCAACAGTATGTTTAGAATTTAAAACCACTTTTTTTAGGCTCTCATAGGAGATGTCAAATAGAGGTATAGACAATAATATTAACATATATTGTAATGAAGGACACATTCAAGATACCTTGTAAAGCATTAACAACAATCATGGTGGAGTATATTGCTTTTCCTAAGAGACCAAGAAGAAGTGGCAGTTTTCTTCCTCGTCGGTCACTCCATGCACCAAGAAAAAAGGCCAGAATCAGAGGCATCACATGTGAGGCAATGTTGTTGTACTGATGGAAGTTTGAGACAACAATCTGAGAAAATATTACATAGTCCATTATGTACATGACATTGTAAGTTAATAAAATCATTGGAGCATCTTTTAGTCATTAAAATTGTGAGGAGCTTTGTGTAATATGAACTCAAAATAGGTGCAGTATTATGAAAATGTTATGCATTACATTCGAATGACTCTTCACCCACTATCACTAATTTTTATATAGCTACAACAAACTGTTCTTACAAAGGTGTATTTCTCTATCTACTTCAATCAATCAAGATAAATGTATGCAGAAATAATTTAATTACAGATTTCATTGCAGGTATAAAAGGGATAGCGGAAATGGAACAGATAGTCATTGTTTAAAAGCAAGTCACTATTTGTTGGCCTTGAAATTCCATGCTCTTTCCATGACATCTCAAAAAAGAAGTGAATACTGAAAGAATTTTAAACAAATAACAAATTATTAAAAAATTCAAATCAATTTTAACAGATTCCTTGAAAATGTCTGATGCCTTAAAAAGTTATTTGAAAAAGGATTTTTAAAGAGATTTAGGTACTTTTTTGTGCAGTCAGGCTTTGTCTATCTGTAATGGTTTACTTTTTATACAACATTATACACAATTCCTGTTGAATGAAGTAGACTTTACAGGTAATATTACCATAAAATTCAAAATATACATTTCATCATCATCACTGTGAAGGTCATCATCATTATTATCACCACCACCACCACCACCGTCATTACAAAAAAGAAATAAGACAAAACTTTGGATGAAATCATAAACATTTGAAATCAATACATTGGTAAAAAGTATGCAGTACCCCCACTTCCAAATAGTTGACCAAGTTTAGAACAGTTTCCCTCTGTGATGATCACTGTATGCAGTTTTGTCACAGCCATTAGGTTTTTAATTACTTTAACTATTACACATTAATTCACATGCATAATTGTACTGTGTTTCATACTCTGGATTCTGGAGGATGGAGGATTGCTTAATGCAAAAATTGACAACTTCCACAAACATCTCAAATTGAAAGACAGCATACTAACCACCAGACCAAAGAGGCAATCAATAAAAAATTATAATTTTCTTTTTATCATCAGTTTATCTGTATTGCGTTTTTAACTTATGTGATTACTAAGATACAAAATTTGTGTCATGTAAAATAAAAACTCTAACCTTCAAAATTGTTCTAGCCTTTTCTATGTCAATTGTATTTCTATAAATTTGGAATAAAGCAATAGAGTTGACATTCCAAATTTTATTCTGGGTGGGGTTATCCATTCTGCTCATTCCCTCTTGGGCAAGGTTAATGTATCCAAAAATGCTGATTTCAGTGAATTATTACTTCAGAAAACTTTCTTTTTTCATTATTCTACTGAAGAATGAGAGACAGAAAGATTATAGTCAGGATAATTTATGAGGGAAGTTCAGAAAGTAAGTTCTGTTTATCTATTTTATTATATTGGGAGCTTTTATTAAATACAACCGAAATTTAACTGTTAAACTATTTTTCAACACAATTTTTTAATACACCCAGGCATTTGTTGTACTGTTTCACAAGATTTGAAATCACCTCTAGATAGAACTCTGTCATATGTTATTGTAGGCATCCTGTTCTCCTTAAGCTCCTTATTTATTTCAAATAAATGTAACCAAGAAATTTGTTCATGTTTGGAAATCGGTGATAGCCACTCAGAGACTATATACTGGCTGATCAAAAACTTGCCACTTGAACTGTTGCAGGATATGTCAGTGCATTAGCAGTAAGCTGAAGAACACTATTAAGGAAAAAGACTACCCCAAAACTCAAAATGACAGGATGTTTGTTTTGAAACGATCTCAAGTTTGACAGTAGACATTTGGTGTTACCTCATGTACTTCTTTATCACATGTCGTCAACACAAATTTGGTACTGATTCACAGGTTAGTTTGGATTTGTCATGCATTTCACTTAGTCATTCAATGTGTTTTGGTTAACATGTAAAAATTACAGTATTCTTTAGTGATTAGTTTTCTTTTGGATGGGGAAAACTCGCAAGGACATAAAGGAAAAATTGGAATCTATTTATGGGGACCTTTCACCATCTAAAACAATAGTTTGATATTCATTTAATGATTTTAAATGTGGTCAAACATTCATTTTCAATGAGAAGTATTAGGATACCTGGCAGATGTAGTTATCGAGGAAATCATTGAAAAATCCATGATATGATTCTCACTGATTATCAAACGAAAGTTTGTGAAGTGAGAGAGGCCATAGGTGTGTCAACAGGAACAACATTTCATATTTTGCATGATAATTTGGAGATGAAAAGGTTGTTGACTTGATGGTTGCCACAATTGCTAACAACAAGCAGGTGCAGCTTTCAACTTTGAAGCTGTGTTTAAGCTATTTAAGAGAAATTCAAAGGACTTTTTGTATCAAGTTGTCATTATTGATTAAACCTGTACTTTATCATTATACTCTGAAAACCAGCAACAATCAAAACAGTGGGTTGTTGCACCAAAGAAGGAAAAGATAGTCCTGTTGGTCATGATCATAATGAGTTTGTGGGATGCAAAGGATGTCACACTAATTGATTTCTTAGCAAAAAGAAAAAGGATTATTGCACAATATTCCAATGTGTTATTGGCCTCATACGGCATTTCCATTTAGCGAAGAAGAAAATGTTGTTCCACTATGATAATGCACCAGCACATTCATCCAGAGTTGTTGCCTCCAAACTGCATGAATTGCTATATTTGCCTGACCTGGCTCACTACAATTTCTTCTTGTTCCCAAACATGAATAAATGGCTTGCAGAACAAATTTATATCAAATAAGGAAGTCATCATCAAGAATGAGGCATATTTTGCAGAGCCTAATCATTTTTATTTTCTTTGGGGGGGGGGGTGGTACAAAATGCAGAAATGTTAGAAGTGTATGGTAACAAAAACTCTCTTTTTCTGCAAAAACACTTCTTTATCTTTCCACAAAGTTATCAAAATCTGTTCACAAATAGCTGTCCTTCATAACAATTCAGTCGCCCTCCGTGGTGCAATGGTTACCATGCTAACTTCATATACCCAAGGTCGCGAGTTCAAACCTGGCGGAGGACGATGGATTTTTTCCGGTGTAAAAATTCTTAGCATGGTTTTCTTCGGAAGGGAAGTAAAGCCGTTGGTCCCGTGTTGTAGATTTACGGCACATAAAAGAACCTCAAGTCTGATAGAGAGGCCTCTGAGCAAAATTAAGTGGTCTTTCATGACCAATTTCGAATGGCACACTGAGAACCACTGCAGTTAAAGAGCGTCCATAAATAACACACCATTTACATTTTTTTTTTCATAACAGTTCTGCCGTACAGTCTCTTTTCAACATGTTGACGACACAGTGTGCTACAAAATTGCCGTCGAACTCACTCACTGCTGCGCACAATGCATTCCCAGTGAAAACTGCATACCAGCATGGCTTCATTGCCTCTTTTTATATCTGTTGGTCATGTCATCATAAATTTCCAAAGGCTGTTGCATGTGTAGTATCGCAGATGTTCACAAAACTCACTCAGACTTAACAATGCATAGCCTCGATGTCAAAGAACCTTCTGAAAGAATATGTGTCCCTCACACAGGGGTAACAATCACAGCTGCCATGTCAAAAGAACTTACCGCAGCACAGGTGTGTCCACTAATGCACATGTGAAACAATGGATGCCAACAATCAGCTATGACTTACACAGCAAGCTGTACACCATGATCAGTGATTACAGCCACAAGGCATAATCACAGTATATAAAATGACACTGTATTGAGAAATTAATAATTTGTATTTGAGAAACATTGTGACTTCATTCCCAACACAGGTGCTTATTGAATAGCCCTTGTATTGTATCTCATCCCATGAACTTCACCAACATTACTCTGCTTACCCTGAAAAATAGTCATTATGAGCTTCTTTTTGTAACTATTTGAAGGCATTTTTGTGGTTGGTGTTGATTGAATGTTGTTTTGTTTCCACATACAAGTATTGAACATATGTCTCATCTCCTGTGTTGACTTGTCCAGAAAATTTTAATTTTCACTCCCATTACATTGTAGGAAAGTCAGTGCTTTTTACTATCTCTAGCCCAATGTACATAATGAATAGAGAAGGTATTGGATTGCACCATAAAGTTTTACTGTATGATTTCCCTACAAATACATGTTTTGAGATCCCTGAATAAAAAACATTTAGAAACTTAACCATGTGTGTGTCTGTGGGCACAACTCAAAAATTAAAAGCTGGTTAAACACCAAAATTGTTATTTAAGTTCAGTATCTTTCAAGGATGTGACACAAAGATTTTCAAGAAAATCCTCCCACCTCTAACTACCCTTTACATGACATTTTTTTTCGAAAATTCTGATTTTTCTCAAAAATAGCTCAAACGATTTTGATTAAAATGGCATATGTTTAAGATATTTTTGTGGCAAATAAAACGTATATATTGAATTTTCTGGGAATAGCCTCTGAAGACCTCTTCATTCTGGATGACTTTTGTAAAACTTTTGTACAACTGGTAAACATTAAGAGATAGACAAAAAGTTATTACATAAAAAATGAAGATCTCCTTAAAAGACAATTAATGTCATATACTTCTTTTTTTTTGTAGAGTCATTTCTAACAAGCAAAGAGAACCAAATTTCAATTGTTTCACATAGCAACTGGTGTTTAAAAGATTTGATTAGTGTTTTGGCATGTGTATTCTCTTCTACCCACAAAGAAGCTAGTAATAAGACCAATTCTGGTATTGATTATCTTGATTAGCATGATGTAGATAAAAGAAAAATCTTTTGTAAGAAAAGTTTGTTTGTGGTGCAGCTAGAGAAGGTCATGTGAATGGAGCACATTTCTGTAATTTATTGTGGTTTCAATTGCCAGGATAATCAATGTATGTAGATGGAGGACACCCTAATGCCTTCTAGTTGGCACATGTAGAAGCAGAGATACAATTCACTGATACTAAGGTCTCTGTGGACAGTCATCAAAGCAATCACTTGCATAGGCTCTAGCATTATGGCCTCTTTGGACATGTGACAAAGCAAGAGATGAGGCCTGGAAAACTGTCCAGTATACCCAATCCACAAGGTATTTCCTAACAGAACCATTACCATATGATCATGTTGTTAAAATGATGTAAAATAAATAGGAAGAAAAAAATCTGATGTGTTCCATTCATATGATTTTCTCTAGCTGTTCCGCAAACAAACATTTCTTACAAAAGATTATTCTTTTATCTACATCTGCTAATCAAAATAAACGTTAGCAGAATTAGTTTTATTACTTGATTCTTTTTAACTAGAAGGCAAATAAGGGATTGTACTAGGCTAAAGCAATAGTCAAATCTTTTAAATGCCAGTTGCTGCATGAAACAATTGAAATTTGATTCTCTTTGCTTGTTAGGAATGAACAAATCAGAGATGAAAGAAAGATGAATTGCAATTTAAGAAATGTTTAAGTAGCTTAAAACTGAAACTAACAACACAGAATATCTCAAAAATGGTTAACTCTACAAAAATTTGACATTAACTTTGTGTTTTAACAAATCTACAATTTTTGTGTAGCAAGTTTTTGTGTAGCTATCTCTTACAGTTTACCAGTTATACAATTATTATACAAGTCATCCAGAATGAAAAGGTCTTCAGAGGCGTATCCCAGAGAATTCAAGATATGCATTTTGTTTGTCATAAAAATATATTAAGCATATGGTATTTTAATCAAAAACATTAAAGCCATCTTTGAGAAAATCAAAATTTTCGAAAAATGTTATATGTAAAGAGTATTTGGGGAGGGGGGATTTTCCTGAAAATCTTTATGTCACATCCTTGGAAGATACTGAACTTAAATGCCAAGTTTGGTATTTAATCAACATTTTGTATTTGAGTAATATTGGCACAGACAACATTTCTGATGAAATCTCAGTACCAAATTTTTGAATGGAATATTATACCTTCTTTATCCATTATGAACTGTACATACCTACATGATAGAGAGAGTAAAAATACTTCACTCATAATGCTCCTGGTCATTTCAACAAGCCCACAGTGAAATGCAGCTTGCCTGAGTAGTGTGATGGGAGCGTGTCTGCCTCACATTCAAAAGGTTACAAGTTTGAATCTCATGTAAGGTGTTGTTATCCAGATAAAGCTTTTTTCAGGGTTTTCCTTTATCCTGAGAAGACGAATGTTGAATAACTTTAAAGCTCCATGGACCCTGAGATCATATGAGCATTATTTCACCAATTTCATTCATTGTCCAATATGACCAACCAGGTTTTAAGGGTCTTAGGTTAAAAAAAAAAAATTTCTCCTCTCAAGGAAAGTGCTCACTGCTCATACCTCATATTTGGCGATCAGCATCTGTTACTGCAGACATTTTAAAATCTTGTTGAATAAAACCTCACACTGACAATTCCAGGAGCATTCTGAATCATGAACACAGTGAATCGTGAACAACCCTGCTACCATCTCTCCAAGGGAAGAGAGACCAGGACTTAATTTCCTAATTGCCTTCATCATTTTATTTATACTCTTGAGAAGTCCAAGTTCCATGTAAATTTGAAGACCAACTTGAATTTTCTAAATGTCTTGGTATTCATCAGCTATCACTTAACATATGAAAGTTAATAATTAGTTTATTTTTTTGTTACCTGAACCTGCTTCTGAAAGTCATCGTATTCATCTGCAGTGAGATTAGAGCAAATAACATCAGAGAAGTTGAGATTTACACGACAGGCCTTATCAACAAAAAATGCTTGCTCTACTACACTCGTTAACATGAATGCCATCATATATAGGAACATGACAGGTTCCACTGTAATGAGATTCCACCATCTTTGCTTTTCTTGTCTGTCTTCTTCCTCACCTTCGAATTCTACCTGTAATAGGAGAACAAACACATATATTAAAAAGGAATTACAAAAAATATTCACTTTCATTTATTTATTTGTACCAAGCTATTTACCAAGATTGGAGCTTAGCCCTATAATGGGAATTGATCAAAGCTTGATTAATCCAAGAGTCCAACAAAATAAAAAGTAAAGAAGAATGTAATCATAAAGAAAATATCAAACATATACATAATTAAGACAATGAAAAGAAATAGTAAATTCATATAAAATTGTAAAATCATATAACATCACTTCAAGAAAAGAAGAAAAAGAGAAAATTAAAAATTAATGTAAATATGAAAATTGTAATATTTTAAAACCAAACAAAAATAGCATTAAATAATTTATATCACAAAATCTCAAAGCAGAAACTATTGAGTATAAATGATTCAAATAAAAGAATAAAATAAATATTGTAACAAATCTCTTTATTGACTCAAAAATCAGTTATAAATACACTGTTAAATTCACTTTTGCAAATAACACTCGACATATAGACAGTTTAAAGCTGCATGCCATTCATGGCTTGCACACCACTGCACACTATCACTCAGTCACTCACAATTCAGTACAATTCACAAAACCTACTACACACCTCTGGCTTGCAATTCTTCTTCCCTTTATCATTAAAATCTAATGTCACAGAACTTTCCGGAAGCTTGTGGAAATGTTCTAGAAGAATCCAGACATATCACATTTTAAATTCTCCTGTTGTCATTGTGCCTGCACTTCCTTGTTTACCACATTCCAGCTCCACTGCTGCATACCAAAGCGAACATGAGAGTGGTCACATACAGCACTGTCACACTGCTCTGTCCTCAGGACTAGTCTTCCTGAGTAGTACCAACTAAGCGGACTAGACAATCCAAATGCATTACCTGTTTTTCCCCGTCGATTGCAGTCGACTACCTTGTTGACCCTCTTCAGCACAAGGCACGGTCTTGCCCAAGGTTGTTGGAAACTGGGCCTACGCCCCTTGGTCCGGGTTCAGCGATGCAACCACTCCTAGACTTTCTGCCGGGAACCTTCCCTATTGGCTTGTTAGTCGCAACAAGTCTCCACCTTGTTGCTCGCCGTGGATGTATTGACGAATCAGATGGTTCACTACTAGTCGCGACTCCGCAACCATTGCTCCTCTTAGCACAATATACCCTATTTCAGGGTCACCCTGCAGACTTCAGAATGTCCATCAGAACTCCGGAGCACCACTTCGCCTTCGCTGTATCGTAGGGTCCTCCTGCCGATGACGACCGTTGTATCGTGACTCCTGAGGGCATTCATTCCTAATATCACCTCTTCAGTCACCCTCGCGACGAACTCCCTCAGATTTATGACGCTCCGTCCCAGGGTCATTTCCAGCCAGATCTTCTCCATTGCCAAGTTTTTGCCATATGCTGTCATTATCTCATCAGCCGAATCGGTTTCCTTGTCTGCCACGTCTGGTTGGTTTATGGTCACGGCTGTGCCGGTGTCCAGTAGTATCGTCTCGGTTGCGTACGATCCTTCACCAGCACATCCCTAGCACATACCACTTGAGGATTGTGTTGATCTTTCTACGCAGCACCGAGTACTCCTGATCATCTCGGTTACACCAGCCGCCGGCTGCTCCCTCCTCAGGCCCGCGCTTTCCTGTCTATGCGCAGGCTCCGCCCGGTCGGAATCTTGGTATGGACAGTTCCGTGCTAGGTGTCCGGGCTGGCCACACACCCAGCATACACCACCTGCGTCGTCTCTGGGTTGCTTCTCTCTCCTTGTCATAGCGAATACTCCTATCCTTGAGGTGGGTATAGCTGTTATCTTAGCCGCCTCCACTCTACATAAGTGCTGCCGTTAACGTCGTGGATCGTCTTATAGTCGCATCAGAAGCTGTCACATCACGCTCCCGTCCTGGGACAGTTAGGCAGCTTCCTGGGACACGTAACTAGGTAGTAGATTCACCAGGGATTTGTTTGCATGGCTATGGTGAACTTCTGCATCTCGCCTGGCTATTGAAGTCTCGCCTTAAGCTGACTGCAGTAGGCCACAGCCAAGTGATGGTTCCCGAAGCGGTTCTCGAGGGCCTCCCAGATCTTCCCGGGATCGCATCCAGTACTTCTGCCGCTCGTCCCGGAGGCTAAAAAACGGTAGCTAAGAGTTTCCACACAAGCCAAAACAGAAACACTATAAAGCCTATATAAATTTAGATGGGGTGATTGTAGAATATCGCGGACAAACAAAATTTCTGGGAGTATTACTAAGCGATAGTCTAAAATGACACATATTAATATAACTATAACTAAAAAGCTTAGCGTGGGCTGTTTTATTTTAAAGACTAAAACAAGTTACAAGTACACAAGTTCTTAGGAGCACATATTTTGCAAAAAAAAATGCATAGTTTAGTTAGATAATAAAATTGTGGAGTGCTGCAACTGAAAGTGAAAAAGTGTTCAAATTGCAAAAGCGAGCAATTAGAATAATGACAGGCAAAAAAATAGGATATCTTGCAGAGATTTATTCATTACGTATCTTGCCCGTGCCTGTATATACATGCTGCAAGTAATTTATTATACCCGTATGAAAACAAAAGTTTTTGAAAATACACAGGTACAAAATCACCTTACAAGATAAAAGGGGCACCTACATACTCAATATCACAAGAACTGACATTGCGAAGAAAGCATCTTATCACACAGGGATTAAACTTTATAACAAATTACTTTCTCTCATTAAAACATAACAAATGTTAAATTACTTATAAAGATAGTATAGTTACTCCTGTTATCAAATTCTTCTTACTCGGTTATGGCATTTCTAGACATGTAACAAAGCTACTGTAAATAATTGTACATATTTATCTATGTGTACCTATGTATACTTTTTACTAGTGTTTCTCAAATTTAATATGTACTGACTTAAATATTATCTGACGAAGCCATGAATTTATGTAAACTTCTGAAATACTTTGTATTATTTTCTATTTCTAATTTGTTGTATACAGGGCGATTGAAAAATACTTTTACAACGTTTGGAGATGGATTCCTTATATCTAAACAAGAAAATAGGTTCATATAAACATATGCCCTAAAACCCTTCTTTTTGGCATTATTAATTTACGAATGAAGTAAAGTCTTAACAGAAGAAAGTCTTAAGCCTGTAACCTGCGGAGTTGGCCTTATGTTGCTATGGCTGCTTGTTTACATGTCATTTGCCAGTTGTGTAATACATTCTCCAATCACGCCTTACAGGTGCGGTCTACAGTGATTTCATTCAGAACGTTCTCCCAGAAGATACGTCCCTACAAATAAGAAGAAACATGTGAAGATGCAATGAATATTATCCACCATGACATATGAATAGCTAGATGAGGACCAGTCCCATGGCCTGCGCATTTCCCCGGTCTTAATCCTTTGGATTTTTATCTTTGAAGCACATTAAAAAATTAGTTTATGCAGCAGACATCCCGATTGAATAAACTCTTAATCTACTCGTTATGGAAGCCTGCGAAACTTTATGACACCAACAGAGAGCATTTGACAATCTATGCTTCGACGAATGCATGCGTGTCTAGACGCAAGAGGAGGGCATTTTCAGCATTTGCTGTTAGTGGTGTTTGTGTTGAAGAACTCCTAACAAGCTGACAACGTCCATGTCACTTTAAAATGTTTTGATTAGTAACATTTTGAACCCCAATAAATCGAAACGAAGGGTTTTGGTACATGTGCTTATATAGATATTTTTTCTTGTATTGATGTAAGGAACCAGTCCCTCATCTTTGTAAAAGTATTTTTGAACATCCTGTATACCCATTAATGTGAATCTAGTTGTAAGTTCCTGATGTGTCCTACATTTAAAATATCAAACGGACGAATAACTTTCTATCCTATTCTATGCGGCTTCACCTTCTGCTGACCATTGGTTATGGCTGGCGACGGCGGCGAACTGTCAGCGGAAGATTTCAAAGGTTGATTTCCCGTCGTACTTGGCTGACTTGAAGCGAGCGGATGTTGTGTCGCATGGCGTCTCGGCCTTCAAGTCTTTCCCCTTCTTTTCTATCATGGCGTTCAGTTCCTTTATGCCACTGTCGACTCTGCCCCCGCCCCCAAGGCATTAAAGAATTCCCCGAGGTCTTCCAGGGCTTAGTTCCACTCCAGGGCGTTAACACGTTGGTGAAGTTCTGTCATCCTTTCATGGAGCTCTTCCTCCAAACTGCTTCACGTCTCCTTCATACCGGCCAGCTGATCATCGATTTTACTAGGAAGTTCCATTTTCAGGTTCTCCATTCTTTCATCTTCCCTATATCGGATTCCATCTACTCCTCTGTCATATTCTCTATTCTGTTTTTGATTTCCTTCATTCCAAATTTCATGTTCCCGCCCAGCTTCTCTAATGAGTAGTTCACTGTCGTTATTTCACTTCCCATCCTGTCATCCTCTCCAACAATTTTTGTAGTATCTCTTCCAACTTTGCTTTTTTTATCCCACTACTTGAATCTTTACTGACTCAAAAATTCACTGCTGCAAATAATTCACTCGATCTTTCGACGTGTAAATAGGTTAGAGCTGCACGCCATCATGGCTCACGCACTACTGCGCGCTAACTCTTGTCACTCACGACTCTGTACAATTCACAACTACTGCACACCTTTGGCTTGCAATTCTTCCTCCTTTTATAGCTAGAAAATGACGTCCCAGAACTTTCTGGAAGCTTGTGGAAACCAAAGGTTCTAGAAGAATCCAGACTTGTCACATTTCTAAGTCTCGTCGCGCCGCGCTTCTTGGTTTACCACATTCCAGCTCCACCGCCGCATACCAAAGCAAACGTGAGAGCGGTCACAAAATGTTAGAAAAATAAGCAATTTAAAAAAAATGAAAAAGGCTAGCTAAAAAGGCAAAAACGTGAAAGTTGATAAAGAAAGAAAGGCAACAAGATACGATATATGTAGTTAGTCACCCTGAAGGTTTCGTTTGGATATCTCGATTACAGTAGGTTCAACAGCTGATTCTATGTTAGCTGAAATTGCTGCTTGTAAGGTTGTGCATGTTGTTTTGTGCCGTTTGAAAATTTGTAAAGTTCAAGCAGTTCATTGTGGAAATGACGAATGATACATCCGATTCAAGTATATCTGATCTGATTCTGGTAAACTATGTGAAAAAGAAAAATATAGCAACACATTTATAGGTTATGTATTACCTTGAGGACAAATCTCCTTTTGAGGAGTTAAAATTTAAAGCAAAAAAAGAAATTCTGGAGCAAGCTACATTACCAAGAAAGGTAAAATAGGAAAGAAGGTCCTGTTTCTCAATTCAACGCTACTCTATTGTGTGTGTGTGTGTGTGTGTATGTTTTTTTTTTTTGTAGTGTTTAACGCCCGCTTTAACTACTAATGGCACCGCAGGCGGTGACACTGATGATACATGAATGATGATGGAGCACCGGTGGAATGCGATGTCGGGGGAAACCGGAGTACCCGGAGAAAACCCGCTCCAGCGCCGTTTTGTCCACCACAAATCTCACATGCGGTCGCTTGGGATCGAACCCCGTCTAGGTGATAGTCGAGTGGTCTAACCACTGTATGTATGTATGTATGTATGTATGTATGTATGTATGTATGTATGTATGTATGTATGTATGTATGTATGTATGTATGTATGTATGTATGTATGTATGTATGTATGTATGTATGTATGTATGTATGTATGTATGTATGTATGTACGTACATACGTACGTATGTACACTGTTAATCAAATAAACTGTTTACCTCATTTTATGATTTAAGTATTAATGTTCTTCAAGACTCTCACATAGCTGGCTGCATTGCACCACAAACAGTTAAAGCGAAGAAAGCTGATCCCAAAGTGAAAGATCGTCAGTTTACTTGGAAATATTGTGCGAGTATTGTAAATGATATTACTGTATATCTACGATTTTTTCTTGCACTGTAGGTATCAGATAAGTGATAAGAGACCGAAAAGTACAGAAGAAGATGTCAGATGGTACATCAATGAAAGATATGAGAGGAAAACATTCTTATGCCGTATGTCACTGAATGTAATCATATGACTATTTTGTGACAACTATATCTCCTATCATTTAAACATTTTTCATAAATTATAATGCTTTATATAGCTGACACATCAAAGACTAACCTGGATTATTCCTGTATATCAATGACAAAATATGCACCTACCTACTTCTCTTTCAATTGTCAATCTCTTTTGTATTTTCTAGTTATGCCCATATTCCATTCAAATCCTCAATAGAACGTGTATTTGTACTCATCACATTTCAAAGGAAGGCCCAGGGTGAAATTACCCCGAAATACATTAGCGACAGAAAGATTTTTAAATTTACAATAATAATAATAATAATAATAATAATAATAATAATAATAATAATAATAATAATAATAATAATATCGCGTACAAGTTGTACATATGTTTGGGGTTATTTTGTGGAAAAGTTTATCACTGACCTGGTCCGCTTAGGACATGGTATCATATATTGTCACAAGTATCACATATACAGGTGTCCGGGACGTGGAATGCCTTGTTCCTGCATGCTTTGTGATGATATCCATGTGCTGCCATCGATGTGAAGTGTCAGAGCTTTTGGTTCGTGCCATTCCAGTTCCGGTTTACAAGGCTTCCGTTGAATAGAATTCTGGCCAGATGTCCTCCCTCTTCATTATTCTTTCGTCGAGCGCCTTCTTCCAGTTGGGGGTCCAGGGATGTCCAAGTCTTGTCCTGGTTCTTCTATTAAGAAGGCTTATCGTGCTAGCAAGTAAACCAATCTCGATAGTGTGCTTCGGCACTCCCAGTGCAGCCTTAAGGAAGCGAAATTTAGGAGTGCCTATTAATAAGCATGCACCTGCATAGCTTTAGTTAACCCTTTCTTGACCATTGGGACTTATAGTTCCTGCTTGCTTTAAACGCAACTGTGTATAAAGGAGGGATCATACTTCTGGACTAATTTCATGTTAAACTAACCTTTAAGCATAAAATATAATTATTTAATGTTGTAAAAGTATAAAATTTTTGCAATAAAAATGTACTTTTTTTTTTAAAAAAAAGAGCAAAATCCATATAGCTGCAATCAAATATAACTCCGTAGACTTCCAAGGGATATGACCGCAGTTGCTGGGATTAAAACTCTTTATGGATGACCAGTCCATTACCTATCGCCATAACGTTCGCCGCCATTCGAACCGCTTCGGTGGTAGTGCATCGGATAAAAATCTGATGTGTACCATTCACATGACTTTCTCCATATCCCTGCAACAAATAATTCTTAAAAAGCTTATACTTCTATTTACTTTATGCTAATCAGAAAAAATTAGCAGAAATAGTCTTATTACTCGCATCCTTGTAAGTAGAAGCGAAATAAGGGACAACCGTAGGTTAACGTGATAGTCAAAAGCTGGTTGCTATGTCAATGAAGTTCCTTTGTTTATAGGGATAGGAGTTGACAAGTTCCAGTATGAGAAAAGTATACTTTTTTCATAGCAAAAACCAAAAATAAGGAATGTCACAAAAACGACGAACTCCATGAAAAAAATGTATATAACATAAATTGTGTGTTTTAATGTGGTCTACATTCTTTGTGTAGTAAGTTTTTATCCATCTCTTACGGTTTAGCAGTTATTCAAAATTTAGTAAAATTCATCCAGAATAAACTACTCTTCAGAGGCTATTACCAGAAAATTCAAGATATACATTTCATTTGTCAGGTAAATATGTTTAATATGCGAAATTTTAATCAAAATCGTTAGAGCCATTATTGAGAAAATAAAAATTTTCGAAAAAAAGTTCCATGTAAAGGGTAGTTGGGGGTGGGGAGATTTTTCTCAAAATCTTCGTGTCGCATCCCTGGAAGAACTTAAAATACCAAGTTTGGTATTTTACCGACTTTTCGTTTTTGTGTTATCGTGTTCACAGACACACGGACACACGGACACACACACACACACACACACACACACACACACACACACGGACCGTTTTGTGAAAATGCTTTTTTTGGATATTGGGGACCCTAAAACATATATTTCCGGTGAAATCTCGGTATCGAATTTTTGATGGAGTGCAATACTTTCTCTATACACTATGTACATAGTGCGTATGGAGAAAGTAAAAAGTTACCTACATATATAAGAGATATTACCCCGAAATAATAGGTATGCATTAAAACAATACTTTTATAGCCCGCCTGGATAGTATAGTGATAGTGTGTCTGCCTCATATTAAACAGGTCGTGAGTTCGAATTTCGCTTAGGGTGAGTTACCCTGATAAGGGTTTTTTCGGGGTTTTCCCTTATCCTGAGAAGACGAATGTCAAGTAACTTTGAGCTCCACGGACCCCGAGATCATTTGAGCATCATTTCACCAATATGACCAACTAAAGCTAAAAAAAAACAACACACTTATATACTATATTTATTTCCATCCATAAAACTGCATCTAATGTGCAATAATAGTGATCTATATATTTTGATGGACTATCATATTTCATACTTAGAACTTTTCACTGCAGTGTTCAAGAACATGCGTTATTCTAATAAGGTCCTAAAACAACACATAATTTAGTGTAATTTTAATTTCACATTTCACCAAGTTCAAGCAACATTTATTCATTCTGGTGTATACTCCCTCTCATATGAGCCAGGAACACTCGATAAATATGAAAATATGTTGGGTTTATGTAAGTAAATGCTATCACAGAAAAATGTTAATTCATTATCAATTTTGGGCTATTTATTGAGTTTAAACTGTCTCGAAATGCATCCACTAGATTATTTATAAAAGAAACTCCAATGTACTTTTCGATACCAGCACATTCTTTACTAAAGCTTCTATTTGGGATGTGCCACAGGGAGTTTATTTATTCTGTTGGAATCGTCACCAAACATGTGACGAATGAGTTGCACATTACAATCGAAACTATGTAACTGAGATTGTGTTTTACATTGTGTTAACATACTGCGATTTCACTAGCTGGGATGTTCATTACCTACTATACTAGGCGGCGCCGTGGTCGAGTGGTTAGACGCTCGCCTCTCACCAAAGCGGCCCGTGTTCGAGTCCAGACGACCACATGTGGGATTTGTGGCGTACAAAGCGGCTCAGGGACGGATTTTATCCGAGCTCTCCGATTTCCCCCATCATCGCATTCCACCGGTGCTCCATCTTCATTCCATTAGCAATTGTATCATCGCCTATGGTGTTTGTAATAAAAGCGGACGTTAAATACTATTATAAAAAACTACTATACTACCCAGAGACGTATGCTAAGCGCTGGGCTAGCTATCTTAATTGCTTGCTCTCTCTCTCTCTCTCTCGCTCTCTCTCTCTCTCTCTCTCTCTCTCTCCAAATTAAGCATGCATTTTTGTTCGGGATGTAATGAAAGGTATCCTTAACAATGCAAATAATGTCAATAAAATTTAATACACAAGCCAATAATAATAATAATGATAATAATAATAATAATAATAATAATAATAATAATAATAATAATAATAATAATAGGACAAATAAGAATATAACAATTGTAATTACACATTAACTAGACCTTTAAATTAAAAAAAATGCAAAATAATCAAGTTCCGTCTATTTTACTTTCTCTACACGCACTATGTGCATAGTGTAAAGAGAAGGTATTGCACTCCACCCAAAAATTCGATACCGAGATTTCACCGGAAATATATGTTTAGGGTCCCTAATATCCAAAAAAAAAAGTATTTTCACAAAAAGGTGTGTGTGTGTGTGTGTGTGTGTGTGTGTGTGTGTGTGTGTGTGTGTGTGTGTGTGTGTGTCCGTGAACACGATAACTCAAAAACGAAAAGTCGATAAAATACCAAACTTGGTATTTAAGTTTAGTATCTTTCAGGGATGCGACACGAAGGTTTTGGGAAAAATCCCCAACCCCAAACTACCCTTTACATGGAACTGTTTCCGAAAATTTTGATTTTAGCAAAAATGACTCCAACGGTTTTGATTAAAATATAAAATATTAAAGATATTTACCTGACAAACAAAATGTATATCGTGAATTTTCTGGGAATAGCCTCTGAAGACTACTTTATTCTGGAAGAATTTTACGGAATTTTGCATAACTGCTAACCGTAAGACTCAGATAAAAGCTTACTACACAAGAAATGTAGAGCACGTTAAAACACAATTTATGTTATATACATTTTTTTCGTGGAATTGATCATTTTTGAGACATTCATTGTTATTGGTTTCAGCTATGAAAAACTTACTTTTGTCATATAAACAAAGGAACTTGTCACATATGAACCAGCTTTTGACTATCACTTTAACCTATGATACTCCCTTATTTCGCTTCTACTTACAAGGAAACAAGTAATAAGACTGTTTCTGCTAATTTGATCTCGAGCAGCACGAAGTAAATACAGGCATAAGCTTTTTAACAGTAATTTGTTACAGAGATGTAGAGAAAGTCATGTGAATGGTACACATAAGATTTTTTGAAACGGATAACTTCTGATTTTGTGACTATTAGGCAAACTAAGAATCCCTATATTAAGTAAAAGAAATGACTAAGCTGGCTATAGGTATACACATGGTTTGCTTCGGCTGTCCTCGAGAAGACCTGAGAGGTTTCTTGTATGGACTTGCCCTTTCTCTCTTTTCCCTGATAAACCCATTATACCACATCGCTCCGTCATGCTACTCCCGCCCACTATGTATGTTCATGATACTTCCTCACAAAGAAATTATTTTCCGCTTAGAAGAGATTCCACTAAACTTTTATATTAGATTGTTTCAAAATATACAGAAACTCACGATGGCAATTGTTACATCGCGCTTTCTCAGACAATAACCATGCACACTTTTCTTCATGTTCGCAGTTTTTAAATAAACACAAAGTTATATAATTAACGCATTTTCTTAGAAAAGACATCAATCATTTTCTTATAATAAATTGAAAATAATATTTTTCCGCATTTTTTCTTTGTTTTTAAGAAATGTTTTATTCATTGGAATACATTTTAAATTCTGTGTGTTTATTTTTAATTTAAACAGATAAACAAATAAAATAAACCAAATAAAAAAAGCTGATGTGTTCCATTCACATGACTTTCTCTACACCTTTGTAACAAATTATTGTTGAAAAACTTATTCTTCTATTTACTTCATGCTAATCGAGAAAAAATTTGGCAGAAAGATCCTTATTACTTGCTTCCTTGAAAGTAGACGCGAAATAAGGGAGTACCATAGGCTAAAGCGATAGGCA